>CM077668.1:424778784-426220034 GCA_039707655.1 Elymus sibiricus | reverse complement strand
GCATGGCGAGCACCTCTTCCGGTGTCTTCTCCATCCCACTCATGTTGTAGTTCATGACAAAACCGTCGTAAGACGGGGGGAGTGAAGAAAGCATCATGTCCATCATATGGCCAGGCGGAATTGGAAATTCCAGGGTTTTAAGCCTTTCAGCATAGCCAATCATTTTGACTACGTGTTCGCCAACTGAACTGCCCTCAGCCATCTTGCAATCCATCATGGCCTTCATGATATCAAATCGTTCAGACCGTGCGGTTTCCTTGTACAGAGCATCCAATTCCCGGATCATATCACGGGGTTTATGGAATTCAAAATGTTTTTGAAGCCCTGCACTCATGCAAGCTAGCATGAGGCACTGCACTAAGTTGTGATCATCATCCTTAGTGGCCTAGACATTTTGGTCATCTTCCGGGGCATCGGCCGCCGGTTTAGCTGGAAGAGCATTTTCAAGCACATACATTTTCTTAGCGCTCCTAAGGACAATCCTTAGGTTACGAACCCAGTCCGCATAGTTGTTTCCAGTCGCAGCTAACTTCTCTTTCTCTAACATCGGGCCTAAGTTGAACGCGGTGTTGCGAGTCATTTGATCTACAACGGAAAACACAAGTTTCACTTAGACTTTGTTCATAATGATTTTGGCACTAGTGAATAAACAATTTTATTCTAAAGTGTGCTCCCACTCAAATCAATATCTCTCAAAATTGATTTTGAGTGATTCAAGATCCGAATATCAATTCAACGTCATAGAATCATCATCTCATGACGAGGATTTCAATTGGTAGGCCAACTTGCCGATCACATCTCTATGTGACTCTTGTTCATCTTTCGATGCGTGTGTTCCGAGCTCAGGACGATCCTGCCATGAACGTCAAGACAACCAAGTGATCTCGCTGTGAGGTCTGACCTCACCCGCCTTACATTTTTACAATCGTTCGTACCCATGCATCCATGGCGCACCCCGAAAGGATAGATGCTGTGACGGTGCTACACTTGGGAGAACACTAACTACTTGATATTTTTAGTGAGAGATCACCCTAATAAAAAGCGACTACCGCGCAATCAAAAGGGTGCATCATAAGGGATAAACATCTCAGGCAATTCATAATAGCATGATATGGTATAGCCCTTTCTGACGGAGAAGTCTTTAATTTCTTCGTCTTCGGCATTTGCGTCGGTGTTCACCTTCGCGAAGATTGCCACCACCTTGTCGATGCACCAGATAATATTGCTATCTCTATAGCTAATAAAATAAGTGCATTACTTAAGGTTGACACGCAGGTCATTAAAGTGACAATCATATGGCTCCAGCCATCATGCCGAATCATGACACGCAGGTCATGTTAATAAATTTACATCATATAGTCATCTCATACATGATCGAATTAATATGAGCATTGCTATACCACATCACATGCACATCCTGCAAAACCAAGTTAGACGCCTCTAATCGGTTTATGCAAAATTTTATTTTACGTGGCTTCTAAGGTTTTGACTTAAACCGCAGCTACCAACGTATTATCATCAAGTATGATTATTCAAGTCGCTAGATTAACATCGCGGGGTGTATGAAACACGAGATAATAAAATCTTGAACCCCATACTAAACTTCGTCATACGCATGACCCCCGTGCAGATCATATCTGCATTGCCCATTCGTCTGCGAATTTCATCTTTCTTTTGACTATGGCGGAACCCAAAGAACTGATAGCACTTCGTTGATTAATCAGGATCACGGATTGCCAGAACTTTGTCAAATTCCACCATGTTGTCTCGAGATCATAAATACGCAAATTCTAGGGAAGCAACAAGAACATCGGGTAACAGATTTCATCTGTCACCCGCATAAATAATTTTCAGCAATAGATCTCATCTACTCCAAAATTATATTATGCAATACCCATACATCTCCATGTATTCTAGATCGTAACCTGCATCTACGCATAGCACGGCTCATGATGCCACTGTAGGGGAATGCGACAGAAAACAAAAAAATTCGGTACAGCGAGCACGCCTAGGAACACTATGAAGATGTCATACAGGGTTTGATCTAATCCGTACCGACTCGTAGCGCAGCGGAAGAAGAGTCGGTGTAGATCGTCGGTGCAGATCCCCGCAGCTAGGATTTAGAACCTCTCAACCGCGAGGATGTACTCCCTCGTCGGACAGCCCTTCGGGATGCGGTCGGACAGTCCCTCGGACGATGTCACAGACAGCCCTTCGGGAGGACCCTCGAAACTCGATCGGAAACTCGAACAGCCCTTCGGGAGGACACTCGAACAGCCCCTCGGGCAAAAGATCGAAACTACGACCTCTCTACGGGGTTGCACACATACGGTGTCAGCTATCCGGCAGGGCTTTGCCGTCCAGAACTAGTTCCTGCCGGAACCCAGACAGCTTTTTGACTCTATGAAACTATTTCGCTGGGAGGGAGAGAGAAGCCAGACAAGTCTATGGCATGTGTATGAGAGCAAGGATGAGGTTTGGAGAGCACCCCTCCACCTCTATTTATAGGAAAGCCAAGGGGTAAAGTTGGCATACAAAAATACCAAAAGTACCCCCACTTTATGTCTTACATAAAAGAATAAAAGGCAAAAAGGGGTGGCATGTGGAGCTCCATGGAGGAGCCCCACCTTGGCCGGCCACCTCTAGGGCCCCCCCCCCCACATGGGGGTTCCTTGCTCCCCAATCCCTTCTAGAAGCCTTTTGGGAAATATCCCAAAAGGTGGCTTTCCAAAAAAATATCCATAAAGTGATTTTCACTATTCACGGAACCAATTTTCCGCGATCGTTAAATCCGAAAATATTTCTGTGGGTCTTAGAATAATTCCAGTACCCACACAAATGATTTTGGACGCGTTCCGAAACAATTTCGGATTAGTGATTTTCATCTGCGAAAAGCAACCAAATCGGTTCCGGCAGCTCCGGAACATTTCCGGTTTTTATCCCGGAAAATTCCTAGAAGTTTCCAGAACACTTCTGGCATCCTCCAAGAATTTCCAGGCGTGTGCCGAAACCAATTTGACTTAATGGTATCCCCTGAAACAACTTTTCAGTTTTACCGGAACTATTCCGATGTCTTCTCCGGAACGTTTCCGTTGTGTCCGAAACTTTTCTGGTGATTTTCTCTCATACTCCCTGTCTAGTATTCAGCAGATAGATGACCCTTAAGCGTGTGACCCTATAGGTTCGGTGAAGTATAGACATGACCCGGAACACTTTCCGATCAATGATCAACATCGGAGCCGTGGACACCCATATTGACCCCTATACCCACACGAATGAGTATTCGAGTGAACCTCCAGTTGCCGTGTGCTATTCCTGTTGCTTCACGATATATTACAAACACCCGAGGTGAGATTTATTGCATCCCCGTGGATCAACAACTTGTCCACCATGCAAGTTACCTCGTTACCGGTTTTGTTCTCTTTTCTCGTTTCCGTGTTCCGGCATCCCAGTGATCAAATCACAATGTGTCTGGCCAGACGATGATGGATACCGTAACACCAAGAGGGCCCGAGAATATCTCTCCATCGTCGGAGGAGCAAATCCCAATCTTGAGCTATCTCGTTTCTAGTCATACTTTTCCGTGAACCCGTAAGCCGCCGTAATAGCCACCCAGTTACGGATGACGTTTAACAAACCCCAAAGTTCACGAAGCAAGTACGAAGGAACTCGATACTCTCATGGTCTAAGGAATTATGCAAACATTAACTATCTCTGTGTTATTAACCATTAACTTGTGACTAATGTAACTTATAGCATAACATCAATTCGGGTCGATTCAACACAAGTGTTCTACTAACATTGTGCCCTCAAAATTGCCGGCATAGTCATGCCCATGATCAGGAAAACAGGATCATCATGCAATACTTGAGCCAGTCATAGAGGCATGACTAGGAATACATTTTACCGTTTATTATACCACACGTGCACATGAGTTTCCCTCCGAGCCTCGTGGATATTGCAGACTCGAGAATCATTGCAGTTATAGCATGGAACATAAACATTCATTACAAACCCGGAGATACAAAATAACTGTTATTACTGCCTCTAGGGCATATCTCCTACAATCTCCTCCTCGTAGTCGAGCTCGGAGCCGGAGTCGCTGCCGGAGCTGCTCATCGTGGTGGATGGGATCGGAATCGGAGGGGCAGAAGAGTGGACGGGGCGAGAGAGAGAGAGGGAGAGAGTGAGCTAGGGTTCGTAGCGGTGTGCCCGGATTGGGGTTTTTTATGGGGGCAGCGGTGGGGTCGGTGGTGGGCCGGGCCTGTCAGGTGGACGCGCCCGGGCCGCCTCATATCCGCCCTATATTTGGGCTGGATATGAGGGGTGCCGGTCAGCCCGGGCGTTTGAGGGTGGTTTAAGGCGTCCAATTGGGTCGCTTTTTTGCGACCGGTCAGTGACCGGACGGCCTGTCCGGGCGTTTGAGACGAGTATGAGAGGTCCGGCTGTAGATGCTCTAATAAACACAATGAAGGGCACCTTGTGGGTGGTTTTAATGTGACCGGTTCTCTGGGTGAAATCCAACATTCTTCAATATATCAAATCCATTGCTCTCTGAGTTTTCTTCTTTAGGGTTATGTTTCCTTTCTGTGATGGTAAAATGACAAACGACGTCAATGAATAACTAACCTTGGGTTCTTAGAGCATCTACAGCCGGACTTTGCAAATCCGGCCCCTCAAACGCCCGCGGATGCGACCGGGCGCGTCCGCGGACATTGACCGGTCACGCCTCAAATTAGCCACTCTGCATCCGACTCTCTCATATTTGAACCCCTAGATCCATACAAAGCATGCAAAAAAAAATCCTACGTACTACCCTAGCTACTCTTCGTCGTCGGAGATGTCCACGACGACGGTGCCAGGCGCCGGCTGGACGGGCGGGTTGGAGGGCTCCGGCTCATCCTCCTACTGCTCGACCTCATCCATGTAGGCGAGCATCTCCGCCTCCTCCGCGGCCTGCTGCGCCTCCATCTCCTGCCGGCGACGGCGTCTGGTAAGCCTGTTCAAACCCCGGGCCGGGCTTTGTAAAGCCCGAAGCAAAAATCCCAAGCCCGGGCCCGGCTCGAAGCACATGAACAGTGCCATTTTTTAATTAAAATAATTATATTCGGGATATTAAAATAATATAATATACCTATATTTCAAATAAAATATACATTTATTGCCATTACGGGCTTTTTCGGGCTTTCGGGCCGGGCTTCGGGCGGGAAAATGGAGCCCGGGCCCGGCCCGGATGCCGGGCTTCCGGGCTCGGGCCTCCGGGCCGGCCTGCCCATGCATAGGTCTAGCGTCTGGCCTCCGCAGCCGACTCCGACCGGATGGAATCGAGGATGGCCTGCTGGTCCGCCTGCAGATCCGCGTCGCCGGCGTCCCCCACATCCTCCTCCTCCGGCTCATCCTCCTCCTCCTCAACCTCCTCCTCCTCGTCCTCCTCCTCCTCCACCTCCTCCTCCTCCGGATCCACTGCATCCGGAGGTATCCCCGCGGCGATCCGGGCTTCGCGCCTTGCCCGGATCTCCTCAAGGAGCTCGAGCCGGCGCTCCGGCGTCAGAAATGGCTCGCTCCTCACCCGGCGGCGTGGGGGCATGGCTACTAGGCGGGCGGGTGGAGTGGAAAGTGGCGGCGGCGGCGGACAGGCGGAGGAAAAATGTGGATGGTAGGGTTTCTGTGCCGTCGGTCGACTTAAATAGCCGGGCTAGGCACTACGCGGCCCGCCAGAGCGGCGCCACGTGGTCCGACGGAGGAGACGAGCTTCAGACCGCCGGGTTTCCGGGCGTTTCCGCATGGGACCCCGCCGTCAGTCCGCCCATATCTGCCCCATATTTGGGCTGGATATGAGGGGTGCCGGTCAGCCCGGGCGTTTGAGGCCCGTTTGAGGCGCCCGGCTGAGTCGAAAAATTGTGACCGGTCAGTGACCGGGCGGCCCGCCCGGGCATTTGAGAGAGGTTTGGGGAGTCCGGCTGTAGATGCTCTTATATGACTAGTTTATGTCAGGAAATATCTCAAAGTTCAGAAAACCATTCCTGAATATTGACTCATACTCAAGAATGTATGTAAGCTGTTAGCAGAATTAAGGCAAATGAGCCAGCAATGACCTTGCTGCAAAATAAATGGACAACTATTAATGATGTCTCTCATGTACAACATGTGCGGGTTAAGGAAGTATTAAACTCTTAAGTCATTTATCCAACTGCTCAATTTCTATAAGAACAACCCGTTGTTCATAGTTCAGATGAAAAGGTATTTTCCTTGCACCATGGCCTTATTATTAAATTAACCAAGATAAGAAGGTTTGTTGGTGCTACTCCCTCTCTTCGGGTTATAAGGCATGCGATGATGCGAGTATCTCTAGATCATCGTATTTGACTAATGAAATGTCAGTTTTATGCTACATAATGTATACCATCAGATTCGTATTGGGAAAAAGTTTCTAAGAGCATCTACAGCCGGGCGCCTTAAACCCGTCTCATACGCCCGGGCGGGCTGCCCGGTCACTGACCGGTCATGATTTTTCGATCCAGCCGGGCATCTCAAACGGGTCTCAAACGCTCGGGCTGACCGGCACCCCTCATATCCAGCCCAAATATGGGGCGGATATGGGGGCGCCTGGGCACGCCCGCCATGTCGGCCTGGCCCGCCTCGACCCCACATATATTCCTCCCGATCCGGTCGCCGGAGCAAACCCTAGCTACTTCACTCCACTCCCCTCCACTCCCCTCCGCCACCCAAGCTCATCTGCACCGATCTCCGGCCATCTCCGGCATGGCGGGCAGCGGATCCGAGTCCTTCACCTCCAGATCAGTCGACCCTGAGCTCATCCCACGCAGCCCCGAGGAGGAGATGGCCATCCGGCTTGCGCTCCGCCGCTCCCGGGACGAGGCCCGTGCGAGACAGCGCGCGGACTCCTTCCGTCGGGAATCCATCGCGTCCGCCCAAATGGCGCATTGATCCGGCGCTTGGGGTGCCGTCGCTGCCTCACCGGAGGCGGTGCGGTTCGCCTGGTGTCCGAACGCGGTGGCGGACGCGCAACCCCTCCGTTGGCGCGCGGAGTAGCAGGACGTGCCATGGTTGTCATCCAACGCAAACATGGCGCGGCGTGCCCGGCGCGCGAGGGAGCGGGCGCGGGAGGCGGTGGCAGCCCTCGCGGCGGCGAACGTCGGCGAGGCGGAGTCGCATTCTCCGGCGCCCCGTATGGTGCAGTCCGGGCGCCGCAACAGCGTCGTGGTGGATGTCGGCTCGTCCCAGGACGGATCCATCATCGACCTGACGTCCACCGGCACCGTCCGGGTTACGGGCTCCGACGAGGAAGAGTAGGGCATGGGAGACGGCGGTGCCTTGAGTCCCGTGAGCCCGCTCGTGTCCCATGCCCTACTCTACCTTGTCGGCGACCAGACCAACACTCTGGGGAGTGCAGCCGGCCGCCGGACATGGGCACGGCGGAGCCGGACTAGCTTCGCTTAAAGATCGGTTTACGTTGCATGTAATAATATGGATTTGAGGTTTCTAATTTGAGGTATCTGGATGTGGAATGCATTATTTGAGACATGACCGGTCAGTGTCCGCGGACGCGCCCGGGCGCGTCCGCAGGCGTTTGAGAGGCCAGATTTGCAAAGTCAGGCTGTAGATGCTCTAATGGTATTTTTTTCCGTATAATATATAACTCCAATTACACTAGTACTAAATTGAGGACCTAGGGGTATGCCCATGTCTTGTACCACCTCACTCAATGATTACAAGGGTAAATAGTACTGGAATTATGCTCACGGTCATCATCATAGATTGGTGTCACAAGCATAGAGCTCTCTTTCAATAGACGAGTTTTCACATGTGTTGCACACTTCCACTAAGACAGGCTAAACCCTAGGTCACCGGACCGGACGAGTTGATAGATATCATGGACGAGCACTTCCTCCACGCTTTCTTTGCCGAGAAACCTTCGAGGACTTGGGTTCAGTGTCAGAGCATCTCCAACAGACGCGCGGTTGCGCGGCGCGCTAAAGTTTTTTTGCAGCGTCGAAATAGCGTTTTAGCGCGCTGGGCTGGCGTTTTGCTTTACCAGAAGCGCAAAAACACGGCGCCCAATTCGGTGGCCCCACCCGCAGCAGCCCAGATTTTGCAGCGCGCGGCGTGCGCGAGCGGGCGCACCAAATAAAGCAGCGCGCGATGCCGTTTTCCTCCGCGCGCTGAACCAACCTTACCGCGCGCGCGATTTTAGCGCGGTTGCTGGAGCGCCCGTTTCGGTCCCGCGCGCGCAATAAAGCGGTTTTTTCCAACGCGCGGCTAAGATAGCGCGCCTGTTGGAGATGCTCTCAGCAGTGGTCTGCTTCTCTGGCCGAGGGAATTCAGGCGCGACGTAGGACAGAAACCAGCAGCCGTGGCGCAGAAACGAGCAATCACCGGGCATGTAGGACGGCGGCAGGTCGTCGTCCCAATAAGATACTCCCTCCGTCTGTAAGACGTTTTTTGACTCTAGTGTTCTCGGGCGTCGGCATTGGCCTACTGCGGGGCTTGTACAGCCACGGGACGCACGGGCCGCTGTTTCCCCTCACCAAGATCGCCGTGTCCCCCTTGTTCACCGCCGGGATCCACCCGCCCCCGCGCTCGTCGTAGCCGGGGGCCAGTGCCGCCTTGTGGAACCTGCCCCGGCCCATGTAATATAAATGAAACAACCCGAAGCACTATTAGAAGATACTCCTGGATCAGTACTATATGACGAAACAATCTCTTTGCCGAGAAATCTACAAATGTTCTTCACAAAGTAAGACCGGGTTGAATTGCATTTGCCTTTCTTACCGAACCTAATAGTGGTAAAATTCAGGTGCAACATAGGGCAGAAACCAACTACCATAGCGCCAAAGCCAGCAATCGTAGGGACCGTAGGACGTCGAATCAGACGAATCATAATCTACAGAATAAAACCAGCTGCTTGTGGACATAGGCGGCTCGCCTCGCCATGGGACGCATAAGCTGACGTTGTCCTTCACCAAGATCTCCATGTCGCCATGGTTCACGTACGGGATCCACCTGCCCTCATGCTCGTCGTAGCGCGACACGTCAAGCCGACTCCACGAGGACGGTCCGCCGCCATCATCCTTGGGGGTGCTCACCATCAGAAGCTCGTCCCGGGTCGTCGACTCCACGAGCACGGCCCACACCGGCATTGTCTGTGGGCTCGCGACGATCCTCGCCCGCAGGCCGGCGGAGCTCCCGTCCGGCACCCACGCGTTCAGCTCGGAGTCAACGCTGACCGTGTAGAAGGCGCCCTTGTGGAACACGACGTCCTGGTAGTTCCTCCTCGATGCGCGCGCCGGTGCGTGCAGTGCCGTCCAGCATTGTGCGCCGAGCGCGAGGAACGAGAGGCCGTAGCCGCCGCTGTGGATCAGCATGACGGCGTAGGTGCCGAGCCGGCGGCCGGGTGCCAATGCCGCCTTGTGGAACATGCTCTGGCCCATCTGGTTGACGTTCTTGATGACCTGCTCGCTGCGGCCGAGCGACGAGGTGACAGGAGGCAGAGGGAACTGCCGGCCGGTGAGCGGCTCCAGCAGGGTCAGGCTGCACGCCCTGTCGACGGTGACCACCCAGCCGTAGGAGGAGCCGATGATGCACGTCGGGTGCGCGGAGTCGGTCTTGCTATCCAGGGCGACGCCGACGGGATGGTCGGACTCCCTCGCGCAGAGGCAGACCTTCTTGGTCCATGGCTCCCTCCCACGGGAGTCGCAGGGGAGCATGGTCGGCCGCCACGTCGGGCACTCGCAGCGAGGGTCCACATAGACGTGGTGCGGCAGCTTCGGGCGTTCGAGCACGCGGAGGCGCGTGGTCTTGAGCGCGCGGCGCCACGACCGGCAGACGGCGGGGCAGGCGACATTGTCGAGGGGCCCGACACGCCGTGCGATATCGTCCAGGGCTTCGGTCGGCAGGTCGCAGAAGCCGGTGGCCGCCATGGAGTTCGTTGCCGCCAAGAAGCGCCGGCGTCCGTGTGCCGCGATCGACCCGCTGCGGAGCAATATTGACACAAGAATCTGAAACGGACACAAATTGGTAGCTTATTTTCTTGAGCTGGACACAAATTCGTAGCCTTTTTTTTTCGAGGGGACACAAATTCGTAGCTGATCACGGTGTTGTACTTGGACCCGCTGGACCGGCCCGTAGCACGTGAACACGGTTTTTTATTTTCCAACACATATCCACTTTTTTCTCAGTACACAATTTACTTTTTTAGAGCACACGTGAAACATTTTCTGATACAAGCTGGACATTTTCAAATATATGATGTATAATTTTTTTTAAATACATGTTTTGAACACGTTTTTGAATACATGGTACTACCTTTGATCCATATTAATTGTCTAGTACTAAGTTGTACTAAATCAGCGACAACTAATATGGATCGCAGGGAGTACAATTTCCGAATATACGTTGTACCTTTTTCTAATGTCAATAAACGTTTTTTTAAAACTAAGTGAACATTTGTTTACATCGTATAAACATTTTAAAGAATTCATGGACATTTTTTGGAAGCACACCAATATTTCTTTAAATGGCACATACATTTTTAATGGAAATAAACACTTTTTAACCTACACGAACATTTGTTTACATTGTATATAATTTTTTTAATGTCATGAACATTTTTTGAAATGCGTGAATATTCGCATAAAATGTCGTTTATATTTTTTCAATGGTACAAGATATATTTTTACATTACACAATTTTTTTACATTGTATACACATTTTTAGAAGTTTCGCATTGACTTTTTTTTTTTGAAACGCGGGAATATCTTTTCGTTGTCACAAACTTTTTTTTTAAGTTATCAACATTTTTTAACTGCACCAAAAAAATTATACTATGTTAATTGTTTTTGAATTCATGTTCTTAAATTTCTTAACTAAAGTTAAGTTATTGAATATATGCATTTAGTTTAAAATATAAATAAAATTAAAAAGAGGGAGAATAAAAAGACATTCCAGTGATGTCAGCATGACGATCCACGTCCTACTTGGGCCGGCCCACCACCGGCTCCCTGTAGGCGAGGCAGCCGTCTGTCTCGCAATAAGCGACACATAGCCGCTCCCCTCAAATTATACGTGATTGCGTTTTGTTCTGGCCATTTTACGTATTGTAATTCTGTAAAGTTTCTAATTAAATTTGAGTACAAAACTAGTGCTTACTAAACTAATTACACAATTCACACATCATTTGAAATGTTTTATTTCTGTTGACGAGACCATAGCACAACCAACAACTAATATTTTTTTGATTTCCCTCTTGGTGATTCATTTTCCCACCTTTATATGAAATGTTGGTAGGTTTATATACATGTTGGAGCCGAAATGTCGATCACTATTTTTTACAAAGCCCTTTCAAAACGAATGCATCCATGCCATTCTCGACATATTCGGTGTAGGTGTAGTGTTGTTTATCCTCCTTAATTATTACTATTCTTCCCCTTGAAAACTCTTGCCGACGTGCCTTCCTTTGCTTCACACATACACCACGTATATTACCATGCAAAAAAAAAAACATACCCACGTATAAATAACAATAGACGAGGGAGTATTGATAGATATATTAGAGCTCCAGACATGTCATTTTGAGTTTATTTAAACGAGAATGAGTACGGTTACACGGTCATCAGCGGGTAGGAATGCAAGTGGCACACCACAAATCCCTCAAAAGTGTACGTAAACATTACAATTTGTACTAAATGCATCAATTTATATCGAAGCTTGGTTTAGCTGGTCACATTTATGCACATTCTTTTGTCGGTGTGAGATGTCCTCGAAAATAGTACTGCAAGTTAGAGGCCAGGACTATACCAGCGCATCATCATCATAGTAAAGGAGAAACCTTTGTCCAGTCATGGAAATGGCGAATATGCAGGAGAAATTGGCGGTGCTGGGGCGCATTGGCTGGAGAATGTTGCATCTTTAAAATGGGCGCCTCCCTGGAGCTAGCAGAATTTGCATCTTTGAGTGGGTGCAACGTTGGAGCAGCATATATAGATCTCCACCCCACCCGTCTCGTTCCCTGCACTTTACATAATATAATCTTCTTCTTTTTAATTTAAAATCCTTTGCACCTCCTGTGGGCGCGTCAAGTTCGTCAATCAAATATTTAGGATATATACACTTTTAAGCTTGGCAGTGGATATTCGCAAAAATAAAATAAAATAAAAAGCTTGACAGTGGATGAGTTAGCACCAGTTCCCGAAAGCATGATGATGGTGCAGTAGGCGATGCTTTTTAAGGATAGTTGTAGCAGAGCAGAGGAAGCAACGGCGAAGCTCTCCTGCGATTTCTCGACCGAGGCTTTGCTGGATGCCAAGGAACTAACAAAAAGAGCACGCTCGCCTCGGATCCCATTTTCCTGGGCTGGGCTGGCCAACTTAACAACACTCGCGCCACGGCCAGGAGGAGTAGGACCAAAAGTTGGTAAAGGAGCACGTCTGCTGCATGTGCAATTGTGCATGTGCATGCGCATGCGCGGGAAGAAGTTTCAGCTAAAGACGGCACGGCGCCACTTGCCGCTGCTGGAACTGCAAAGGGAAAGTGCATGTGCATGTGCAAGTACGTAGGGGAGCTCCGTGAGCGAGACAAACTTGACTACGTGCGACCTACTATCACCAATGTGGCAATGCAGAGCAATAATCTTTGCTTGAGCTTTGTGGGAGGCTCGAACCCACGGATTGGACGCAGAAATTAAACTCGAAGAGAAAAAGGCAGCACGCGCACGACCGACTCATCGTCATCGCCAACTGCAACCGCAAAGTGGGTGCAAGTTCTTGCATCATTTACTGGGGGCAGACCTATGGCTTTTGCTGCTGCCTTGTGATTGTGATTGTGAAGCTTTGCGGCAGCACACAAGGAAGGGGACCATCGTTGGGGTTTGGGTTGGCGCCGCGGCGTTGCACTGGATCGGATGGATCACATGCATGCATGCGAGTGCGACGCGAGCAAGGGAGCGAGACGCTGCACCTGTCTTGTCTCCATGGAAACCGGCCAGAAAGATGAGTTAACTAGACGATCGAGGTGGGGAGACGAGACATGCAAGCTCGCTGGGGAAGTTGCAGGGCAAAGATGCCGACGCATGTGCTCTGGGCTGATAGATGCAGCTAGCAGAATAGTACAGTATTAGGGGTACTGCTGTTCTACAGTGACAGAGGTACAGATATTCCATCTTTTCTGGCCAAGGACCGCATCAGAGAGCGCAGAGCGCCCTTGTTTGACCTCTTGTTTTCTAAAGAGCGTGTGCTTGGATTAGTGACAGTGATTTTGCTGGCAGCTTCGCACAGCAACGGCAGCTCGCCAGAAAGCGGGAACGAAATGGAAAGCAAAGGTTGAGAAATTTGGATTGCTAATCTGTTTGCAGGGGTGATTAACCAGAGAGTGGTAAAGGTAAGACGTCGGCAGAGACAGTGGCGTTGGTCATCGTCATGCAATTTCCTCCGCTAAAACTCGCAAAGAAAAGTAATTATGTCCTCATCTCTGTAGGGCCTAGCTAGCACAGTGACGTTGGTCAAACAACCGACTCTGCCGCGCCTCGAGTCGCCGCCAAGAAACTCCAAGGCAATTTACCGAGGTGTGTGTAGTATCTGCAAGACAACGACAACATTTGCTTGGCAATTTACCTACCACCACATGCAATGAAATGATCCCGACTTCTAGCTGAACTTCTTTGCCACGTTTGCAGCGCCGTACGATCGCTAGTTTGGGAGACACTGTGGGTAGAAGATGCATCATTGTGTTTCACTTTCCCGTTCCTCTGGGATTAATGTATGATTAGTAGTAGCTTCAGCCACCAGGCAATAGCTGATGATGATTAACGCCGGGGCCGGGGTTCATCAGGTTTTGCGCGCCAAAAGTGCTTCTTCAAGCTTAAAAAGACAGATTGGAAACAAAAAGGCGGCACTGATGACAGATTTCCAGACGAACACTAACCAGACTGTTCTGAACAGCAGCAGTAGTGGAATTAGCACAGGTTTCTCAAAGAGAAAAGAAAGACAATACGATGAAGCCGGTGGCAAGATTATCCATTTGCCCTCGCATAAGAAAATGGCAAGTGGAATGGATGAAATAATGGGGTTTTTTTGTGCCGAAAAAGACCAAATCTATAACAAAGGTTGTCGGGGGGATGACCCCCGGGTAGGCAAGCGAACCCGGAGCCCCTTTTTCAAAAACATCGGGGCAGCCCGTGCCCCTCTCCGCCGGCTGGCGAGCCGACCGGCTTCTCAGCACAAGCCGGCTAGGCCCAGCCCCGGGCCGTGTCCGGCTGGCCGCTAGCCGGCTGGCGATAGGTCGGCGGCCATCCCATCGCGCCCGACGACAAGACAGCCCCCCACGAGGGGAGAACATGGCTACAGCGTCATCCGTCTCGGGAGGGCGCGCCGGCAAAGCTGCCAACCCTGTTGACCGTGATGACCGGTGTCAGCACCAGCGCACCGGTGCAGCCCCCCCGCGACGCCGGCTACTCCGGCACGCCTCTGCGGAGCGCGCACGCGCCGTCTACTCCTGCACGCCTCGGCAGAAGCGCGCACGCGCCGACCACTCCTGCACGCCTCTGCGGAGCGCGCACGCGCCGTCTACTCCTGCACGCCTCGGCAGAAGCGCGCACGCGCCGACCACTCCTGCACGCCTCTGCAGAAGCGCGCACGCACCGTCCCCTCCGTGACGCTCGAAGCGACGGGCCACAGTGTCGCGCCGCCCTCGGGCGCCGCAGCTGGCGGGGCCCAACAGCCGGCGGGCCCACTACCGGCTCCAGACGCCGACGCCCGTGTCCCGGCGCATGCAGTTTACCCATTGTACCCTGGGGAGCCGGCCTATAAGACCCCCCGGGAGGCCTCCATGCAGGGGGGTTCGCTCTTCTCCAGTTCACATCCAGTTCACTCTTAGTTGGCTATTTAGTTCATTCCTTCTTCCCCAACACACATACACAGGAGAGGCCGAACGGAGACCCAGCTCCTTCTGCCCCCTCCACTCAAACAGCTCCAGGAGCACCATTGTAACCATCGTGGCCTTCGAGCCTATCAACCCACTCGGCAGGACTAGGGGTGTTACCTCTCCGGAGGGCCCCGAACCTAGGTACGCCTTGTGTCCCTCGCATGCGCGTGCCAACCTCGCTTCCGGAACCCACCGGCGTCCTCACGCAGCCCCCCACTTTTAGCCATCTCATGGCATCTGCCGCGATTTCACCACGACAAAGGTCCATGAGAAGCATAAGGCATCCTAAACATGATAAAAAAAATTACATTGAGGACCATGCATCAAGGAACGACCACTATCGTCGCCAGAACGAGCTGCTGACGCACTGATGTCGCCACTTCCCTACTAGAACCAGCTTGACGTTGTCCATGACAGCTGAAAACTCTTCGTGCACGTGCCTCGAAGGACCAGCACTCCAGAGCCGCAGTCATCGACATTCAACCCTTGAATCGATCTGCAGGGTGTGGCCTAAATCTCACCGGCGTGCACTCACGGCGAGAAACCCTAACCCCGCCGTCCCAAGGAGACAACGGAAATCTACGCCGGAGCTCCCTCTACTCCGTCCCAATAGACAAACTCGAGAGTGTTGGAGCCCGAAAGACCAACTCAAAGGTGCAGAGGGGGTTGAACGACATGGCGGAGCTGAGGCAACGAGATTCCCCTCTCCTTCACATGCCGCTTGAACGACATGCAAAGGGGGGTTGATCCATGGGGTCGTCGATGAAGCTTCGAGGGGATGAGTGCCCTATCCTTCGCAAAGGGAAGAGGGGAAGAGAAACAATGAGCTTTAATTACCACGTAATGATGCACAACACCTTCTGATAAATCAGCGGTCTCTCAGCCTATCTTGGAACTTGATGAAACGATTCATACAATAAGATAAACAAACCCATGAGCAGCGTCTCAACATCCAGCACGAGTAGTACGGGTACTGTATGCAAGCCTTAGAGGAGGAGACTGCAAAAGCGACAAATATCCCGTTCCTGGCAAACAAAATTCATCTGGAATTCCAGAGGCAAGACTAGCCAGAATTTCCGTAAGAATGACCCATTGGCAAGTGAAACCTTGGCGATAGTGGTGCGCTGCGATGTGCGGTACGCGGAGCTTTGAAAAATGTTGGCGATAGAAGTACTCCTCGTCCAAATCCATCATGTTTGCTTTAAAATAAACAACGAGAACGTAAAAAAATGGCAATGGCATTGGGTCGAGTACTTGCCGGTTGTGGTGTTCACTATGGATGGCGTTGGCACGGGGTACCTGGGTTGCGACCGGATCTGGGGTGGAACGGCGACGTAGTCCAAGGCGGTCCAGTAAGGCGTGCGTGGCGGCCGGGGTGGTACATCGATGGCATCGGCCACTGAGATTGCAGATACACAACACAGGGTAAATGGATAGAATGAGGCGAAAAGGGCTCCGGGCGGGTTTTTGGATGTGCGGGGCGTGTCGGAGTCTGACGTAACGGACGTCCGGACTTCCCCAAACCTCTCCTTCGTTTGGTGCCGATTTACGAGATTTCGAACATCCGAACTTGTCTGGACATTATCTGTGACCGTCGTTGGATAGCAAAAATGTTCGGACAATTTGGTCCAGGCATTTGCAGTGATTTGGTGATCCACGTTTGAGATGCCATTGGCAGTTGCTGGCGCGAGTAAATGATTTGTAAAAGATCAAGCAGTGAGGTACAGATATTATATTCCGTCTTTTCTTGTCAAGGACCGCGTCAGAGAGCGCAGAGCACTATTGTTTGGTTTTTGTTTTTGAATTTTCTTAGAGAGCGCAGAGCACTCTGATTTTCTATGAACATGTGCTTGGATCAGTGACAGTGATTTTGGTGGCATGCAGTTTCGCATTACAACGGCAGCTCCCCAGAAAGCGGGAGTGAAAGGGACAGCAAGGTTGAGAATTTGGGATTGCTGATCTGTTTGTAGGGGTGATTAAGCAAAGTTAGAGGTAAGACGTCGGCAGAGACACCAAGCAATTTCCTCTGGTAAAAACTCTCATTCTGGCATCTTTGTCTTTGTAGGGCCTAGCTAGCACAGGTGGCGTTGGTCAAGACTAGCGACGCTGCTGCGCCTCGAGTCGCTGCCAAGAAACTCCAAGGCAGTTTACCGAGGTTGAGTAGTATCTGCAAGACAACGACAACGACAACATTTGGTTGGTAATTTACCTAGCACCACATGCATTGCAAAGATCCCGACTTTAGTTATAATTTTCTTTATATATAGTTAGCTAGGGTCCATTCTAGTACCTTGCCACGTTCGATCGCCTCATCAGCAGATAGTTAGGCCATCTAACCCGCAAATTTCCTCCCGCATCCGTCCACGAACAGCGGACCAGTCCGCGGACACGGATGCGGGAGGACGACATCCAGTGTTAGGCGCATACATTTCAAACCGCATTTTAACTAACCGGATGAAATTCATGTAAACCGGCCGATATTCATTAAAGTTCGGATAGAAAATAGCACAAATCAGCCATACATAGCATATAAATTAAGTCTAGTACAGCAATGTCTCAAATTCGACTAGATCCCGGATGTACAGCAAGTTTTTCATGAACGGATCATGTCGTTCCACACAAACTCCCCCTTCAGCTTCATCCAGCAAGGTGTGCACGTAAATGGTCGTCCCTCTGTCATGTGGTACACTACTGCGGCGCGTGCGGGCTACATATAATGTGTAGACTAACATTGAGTGAATGAATCAATCAACAAGTTAAGCAAAAGGAAGCAAAACTTACGATCTTGTCCATGTCCGCGTGCAATGGCCACCTTGCCTCGAGCTGACTAACCAAGTTGCAAAACTTGATGACGCTGATCTGGATAGCGTGCCAGCGATACGACAACGACCTCATGTTGCATGGTTGAATGATGTACATGTCGTAGTGTGCAATGTGCTTTCGTGCGTGAAACTTTTCATGCATTTGCTCCCACAAGGGATCCCCTCTGCTCCTGCCTATGAAATCCGCGGATACGGGCAGCCACACATCGCACAACTCATCCTCCATGGTCGAGTAGCTCACCATCCTTCGTACTCTAAAAAACGACATACCATTTGAAAATAAGCTCAATGGCATTTGACCGAACACCTGCCTGGCGTAGTGTCCGCAATGGAGGTCGTCGATAGGGGGCGGAGTGTACCTGGGTACAAATGGCTCCAGGGTGGAAAGCTCCGTCGAAACGGCGAGCGGGCGCGTCGGTGCTGGTTGCGGACGTCCAACAATGCCTCTGTGCCCGCCGGAGACGAACAGCAGCAGAGATGGAAGGTGCGGATGCAAAGCAAGGGGGAGAAGGGGCGGAGTGCAAGGAAATGGGACCGGGAAGGGGGATTGGGTGGGCCGGGGGTGTCGGAGTCCTACGTTTCGGGTGTCCGGACTCCCACAAACCTCCCGCACTTTTGTCTTCAATTTGCGAGAGAAATCACGTCCGGACCGCCCCACGGACCGATACAGGTCGGCGTTGGATGGCTTCCGCGATCCGGACGGTTGCAGGAGTTTTGCGGGTCCGCCTTGGAGATGCCCTTAGGAGGCAGTGTGAGTAGTGAGTACAAGATGCATCATTGTGTTTCCATTGCTCGTTCTCTGGGATTAATGTATGATTAGTAGCCTCAACCACCAGGCGATAGCTGATGATGGTGATGAACAGGCCGGGGGTCATCAGGTTTTGCGCGCCAAAAGTGCTTCTTTGAGCTTAAAAAAGGGAAACAAAAAGCGACACCTCCTGGCACATATGCTTCGTTTGTAGCAATGAACTTGCAAGGAAATATCAAAGAGACTGTTTACTACTAGAAGAAGTAGCACACGGACTTCTGAATGAGAGGGGCGGAGAAGACAATATGATGAAGTGGGCGGCAAAATTATCCATTTGTCCTCACATAATGTAATATGGAAGGGAGGTGTAACATTCTGATAAACGGTTGCGAGCTTATCTTGGAACTTGATGAAGCTGAGCAGTTCTGGTAAAATAAAACAAGCAGAACCATGTGCATCATCTCAAAGATCCAGCAGAGTAACAAGAGTAGTTCATGCAAGCGTTGTGTCAATATCGTTAGTTCATTACCATAACTCAAACGCAACAGGTTTTTTTTTCGTTCTTGGCTAACAAAATTAATCTGGAATTCCAGTAACAAGACTCGTCAGAATTTCCATGAGAATGAAGGCCTTGGCACCGTAGCACCGCCCTCCCCATTTGCGCAACTCCATTGACTGGTGCGATGCGATGTGCTCCCCTCGAGATTGGCAGTGCCTAGTGCGGTACTACTACGCGGCAGCAGCTTTGAAAAGCCTTTAATTTGTGCTATCATATCAGTGATGATGGTGGAATCCAAAAATAAACGGGAATCTGTCTAAAAATACTAAGCGAGAATCAGCCACCGTTATAGTATGTCGAGCTTTGTTGACAGATGTTTGGTGCCGGGTTTCCTAGGATAATATCACTCGCGCAGCTAATCTAATCGATGGTCTGAATGAATAAAGCATCTAATCGTTCTTCTGGCGATGTTGCTCTTGTGCTAATGTTGCCACGTCGTGCGTGGTTATTAGCAATGCTGCTCCTAGTACTACTAGATTAGAGAAAGCAGAGCAGGGAAGAGGACAAGCCAAGCATGCATATGAGTGCATGCAGCGTCGGAGCGTCATCAGTCGCCACGTTGCCAATCATTCATTCACTCGTTCATTCATGGGCCGCACCGGCCCGGTCGGGCTCTCGTCGGAATCATCAATCATTCCACGTGCAACGCCAACAATACTTCCAAAGCGAAACAATTGTACTTACATTACCGTAGCTGGCCCGAGCAAGATCAATTGTTGTAAAAAAACAAGCAACAAAGCATTTCTCATTGCCAACACAGCACACGCACACACTCCCGATCGATCCCGCTCTCCAACAAATTTTACAGGTCGGGATTTAACTAGCGGATGCTCTCCTCTTCAGAGTACGTAGTAGGCTACTAGTAGTAGAGTGATCCTGGTTAGCTAGCTGCCGCATGGCATTCCTCATCACGGTGCGCGCCAAAAAGAAGAAGCTGAAATGAGCATCACACATCTGAGCGCATGCATCGCGGCCATCGTTCGAAATTTCGCGGGTAGAAGGGGGCGAGCAGGAAGAGCAGAACAGAGCGGGAACAGAGGAGCCTGGCCTCGCTTCAAAGGAATCTTGGGCCGTCGGTCGCCGTGGTGACTGCGGTGGTGGACACCATCATCATGCGCGCGAAGTCCTGGAAGCCGACGAAGCCGTCGCCGTCGGCGTCCACGCCGCCGATCATGCGGCGGCAGTCGTCGAGGCTGCACCCGTCCGCCTCGCCCCCGAGGATGGCGACCATGACGCCGCGGAGCTCCTCGGCGGTGATGCGGCCGTCGCCGTCGGCGTCGAACACGTTGAACGCCTCCATCAGCTCGTCCTCGGGGCCGGCCTCCCCGGCCGCGGCGATGGCCGCCACGGCGTCCAGCTCGTCGTCGGACGGCTCCTCGTGGCCCAGCCGCCGGAGCACGGCCTCCAGCTCCCGCCGCGAGATCTCGGCGGGGAGCACCGACCTCGGCGTCGACGTCCTCGCCAGCGCGTCCTCGGTGGATGACGATGTCGACGAGGACGACGCCGACGCGAACGACGGCGCCTCGCTCCGTGAGATGCCGCGCTTGCCGCTCCCGCCGCCGTCCTGCTGCTTCTTGCCCCGCTTGGGCGACGGGATGGAGAGCTTCCTGGCCAGCGACTGCATGGAGAGCTTCATCTTTGAACAGAGAAACAATGGAGAGGAGAGAAGCTGCTCAAAGGAGATGAATGCGGCAAGGATGGAAGGATGGATGGATTGATGGGGATGTGTGAGGTGGGTGGAGACGGAGGAGGGAGGCAGCGATAAATAGGCGAGGCGGAGGACGGGGAGCGGGAGGGGAGTGAGCTTCGCGGAAGCTTCCTCCTTCCCGGGGTTTCCGATTTTTCAGTCGTCGAGCTCGCGTCCGGTACGCTTGGTTGGTTGTGCATGGGTATTTTAGCCGAGCCCGCCCGCCCAGCCTTTTCCAGGGGTGTGCTGCGGATTTATCTTGGCTTGCGACGGATGGAGGGGGCCGTCTCAGGCAGGGGACCCTCCGGGATTCGCTGCGGCAGCTGGCTGGAGCTGGAGCTGGATTCGCTGCGGCAGCTGGATGGATGGAAATGGAAATGGCTTTCTTCAAGATATACAAAGAGCCTGATAGTAGGTATCTACATTTTTCCATGAGCTTTAAAATGAAGGTGTATATATAAATTAGAGAGTGGAGTGATTTTTTTTGCTTATTTGAGAAGAGGCGCGTTCTGGGGCTCGCTTCGCTCCAAAGAACGATCGCTAGGCAATACTCGCGCATTCAGTGGCTCCGGGAGGGCGATGCGAACACAGCGTTCTACCAAGCTTTCGCCTCTCATCGGCGTCGTCCGAACCACCTATTCAAGCTGCGAGCAGGGGATGAGGAAGTAACTTCCCAATCGGCGATGAACAACCTGGCCACAAACCACTTCGCGCAGCTGCTAGGTACGCCGTTTCAAAGGGGAATTTTTGTCTAAAAGGACCACGTCGCGAGTGCAAATGTCAAAAAAGACCACCTGGGAGTAAAAACGCCGGATCAGACCCCCCCGGCCGCCACCAGCGCGGGCGGCTGGGCCCAGCCGCCACTGCCGCTGGCGGCCGGCACTGTTCGCGGGCTCGGCCGCCACCAGACACGGCGGCCGGCACTGTGCGAGGGCCCGGCCGCCACCACACGAGGCGGCCGCCACTGTTGCCGCTTCTGCCACCGTTTGGACGGAACGGAGAAGGGGCTGCGGGACCGGCCGCCAGCTCCCCTGGCGGCAGCTACTGTAGCGCTTGCGCGCGCCGACAGCCGCGCCTGACGGCGCAAATTCCGAGGCGGGGCGCTGATTCCCATGCCATGCAAGATGCTGCCAGTGCGCTAGCTTAGCGGGAAACGGCCGCACGCGCTGAAAACCGACATGCCGCTGCCGCTGCTTTCGGTGGAAATCGCGCTGAAACCGACGTGCCGCTGCCGCTGCTTAACGTATTCTGCCGACACTACAGTGCTCATATTCTTCTTATAAACGATGCTGCCTGCTGCTGCTCTATCTCACACACACTCAGCCTGCTCTCTCGCTCTCTCACGCACACACACTCTGCCTCAGCTTGCTCTCTCGTTCTCTCGCTCTCTCGCACAGACACGTTGCCTACTCTCTCGCGCGGACACACCGCTCCCTCTCCTATCTTCGTCCATCGTCCAGCCACACTTCAGAACACCAACGCGCTAGTCAGCATGAGTTTGCCTTGCTCGGATCAAAGCATTAGGCCTAAGAAAATGAAGAGTGCGACTTTGCCTCGGGGGGTGGAAGTACTTCGTTGTTGGTGTGGCGATCTCTGCAAGGTGAAGGAGGTGACGGATTTTTCAGATTGGTTGGGCATGAAGTTTTTTATGTGCGCTAATTATGAGGAAGATCCACCCGTTTCTATTTCACCGTACATCAGGCCTCCGGTATGTTTCAGTCATCAAGAATAAACACGTTGTTGATATTATTGTTGATTTAATATTTATATTTCTATTTTTGTTGTAGTCTCCTCCGCCTCTGTGCATGTACTATCGTTGGATTGACACGAAAAAACCGGACTGGGCGGTGACCGAGATTCGTGAAAGAGGTCGTCGTGCATGGGCAAGTTTGGACGCGGAAGAGCGCCGCGCGAAGGCGGCAGCAGATGAGAAAGCAGAGCAGGAGAGAGAGTGGCAAGAGTATTGTGTGAAGCAGAGGGCTTTTCTTGATGAGATGAAGAAGAAAAACAAAGAAGAGGGACTTCGACTGGCGGAGGTTTACCGACAGCGAGAGGAGGCCCGTGAGGCTGAGAGGCAGATGAAGAAAGAAAGGGCTCGTGCAGCCAAGGCAGCAGAAGAAGCTGGTGATGGAAAAGGAAAATATCCACGTTGGACTCAGTAGATTTATGTTATTGTATCCTAAAATTCGCATTGCAGCAAGTTGGATCTTAAAATTCGTAGGAAGTTGTATCTTAATTTGAACAAGTATCTTATTTTATGTATCCAGTCACACTCACCACCGAAAGCAGCACTGCCAGTCACACTCACCACCGAAAGCAACACTTTCAGTCACACTCACCACCGAAAGCAACACTGCCAGTCACACTCATCACCGTACGCGACGACGGCCAACTGGCCTTTCCCGACGACCGGAAGGTGACAAGCGAGTAGGGGCTCGGTGTTCACGAAGACCACGACCGTACTGCCCCCCTTCTTCCTGTGTCTGCGACTCATGCATAGGTGGTGGAGTCTGCAATCCATACTGAGATGATGATTCAAAATTATAGGTGTATGGTTCTGACTGGGAAGGGATATAAGATGGGCCAATAACGTCCGTCTCGAAAAAGTCATTCAATAATCCTGGGACACGGTCAGGATTGTGCGGATTAAGGGATTCTGTGAGTATGTCTATGTTTACGCCACGCTGGGTTTCTTCATCTTCCCATGATCTATCATTACTTTCCTGCACAGAAAAACCGTATGTAAATAAAAGGCATGTAAATGTTGTACGCTTGTAATTGCTTATTATGGTTGAACATACCTGAGCGGTGTTGTAGCTTCGTGATCCCTCGCCCCTAGTGTGCTGGTTTATGTCAGGAAAACGAGTGTCCTCGGGCTGAGATCCGTCGCCTTGGATGTATGCGCCATATCCTGTGTCCGCATTTTCGTCCACGAAATGAGTCTGCTCGGGCATGGAATCCAAGCCTGCAACATTTATCTGGGATGTATGCCCCTGTAGTGGCAGAGACGAGTCATGTCGTGGAAATGTCGTTGTAGTATTTGGACCCTCTCCCCACCGCCTGGATGACGACGGCGCTGCACTCGTTCTAGCTGACCTCGGTTCCGGCATGTTGTACGCTCCTGTGTCAACATCGTTCCGTCTACCGCATCTCATCGTTTTGGCGACGAATTCACCAATTTTTTTTAAGGCAGACGTTCGACCTGGTGTGTCTCGGGCTTGCATGCCTTCCCTCGCCATCTCCCCTACTTCGTTGCAAATATCGATCTAAAAAAACAGGTCGTTGGTTGCTTGAATTGTTAATGAAATGATGGTCGTGAATAGTAAGTTGTTGATGATTACCGTGCAGTCACGATAGTAAGCTGATGATGTGTCTATCCGTCTCTGCAACTGTTCCATATGTGTGGGATGTGTTGTCATCGTAGGTGGTTCATACGTCAGTCGAGTACGTGTCCTCATGCAGTACCACTCGTAATACGCTTGTGTTGTAGTCGCGTGGTACAGTCTGCATAATTAAATAATTACATCAACTTGTTTATGTACATAAATTACCGTAAATAAAATTTACCTATGTTCGTGCACTATCATTTCCAGTGCTTCATTATTCCACTGGTTTACCCATTGAATGTTCTCTTGACGGTAATCGACACCAGTTCTGCCACTATTGCTCATCCTGAAATTTACGTAATAGAACGTAAGTTTTATGAATTAAAAAGACATTAACTATTTAGGGAGGTCACATCTTACTTATGAGTATATTCGTCGATACATCTTGGAACAGGTGGTGGAATATCTTGATGTAGACCGAACTGTCTCATGACTCGGTCAGGATTGTACGGTTCAACAAACCACAGACATAGTACATTGCAACGAGTCATCCAGAAGCCACTATCTCTGACGCATTCCACTGGGATGGGTTGCGAACCAAATACCATGTTAATGTGTGCCTCAGTCCACGGGTTTCATGTGATTAGTGAGTCCTCAAGAAGCTCAAACTGATCATGGTATATGGGGTAACAACTTTTCGCAATTTTTGTAGCCCATTTTTTCCGACCGAGCGTCCACCGGCTGGACATAGTTACAATGCCCTCACCAAAGTCGTATGGGGTTACGGAATTTACTATCTGGGGTCGTCCAACAGGTAGGTATTCCCATGACCACAACTGTAGAAACTCGTACGAGACACATAGTAATGGAGCTTTAGCTGCTAATGAAGATTTCTGAGTGGCATCACACAACCCTCTATATGTGTGAGAAAGTATAGCAGAACCAAAGCTGTATGTTGGAACCGCGGGTAAAAGTTCGTCCACTATCTTTGCGGCGAAGTAGATGAGACCAGGGAGGACTACCTCACCATGAGAATTAGGAAACATCACACCAAATAGCCACAACAAATATGCAAACAAGTGTCTCTTCCTCGTCTCAAGATCAGCGTAGCTAGATAACGTTTCAAAGTTATCAAAAAGCCAGTTGAGTGGGACACCCCGAGGCAGACCAGTACGATTTGATTTTGGCATTGTAAGCCCAAGACGGCCCGAGACATATTCTGGCCAAGTTGCAGGAAGAAGTGGAGGGACCACTGGCTCACCTCTAATTGGTAAAGCTGTGATCATTGACACATCTTTTAGCGTAGGTGCGAGCTCTCCACAGCGAAAGTGAAAGCTGTGGGTCTCAGGTCTCCATCGGTCAACGAGGGATGTCAGAAGCGATGGGTCAGAAGTGAAAGTGCCTGGACGAGTTGCGAGATTAGCAAAATGAAGGAGTCCATAAGCCTGAAGGTGTTGTTGGAAATAATTGTGTATTGGCCATGTGTTCTTTACGGTTCGAAGCCTGAAGGTCTGAGGAGGATTTTCATGGTTCGGGTTTAAGAAAAGGTGGCAACGGTGGTGGGCGTCGTGATGCCGCTGCAAAAGCGCTGGCAATTCGGCCATAACCTACAATCACGATTAAATGAAATTAAATATCCGAAGATTACATCAAGATTAAATGTAATTAAATATCCGAAGATTACATCACGATGAAATGAAAGTAAATATCCGAAGAGTACATTACCTCACAATTAAATGTAATTAAATATCCGAAGATTACATCACGATGAAATGAAATTAAATATCCGAAGATTACATTACATCACGATTAAATGAAACTAAAATACATAGCATGATTAAATATCATGCGGTGTTGTTGGTACGATACGGACATTCCCTACGCGAGTGTCCAGGGCACCTGCAAACGCGACATCGTCTTGGTTCTCCCGACTGGCTATGGTCCATGTCATTGCGATGACGCCTAGACTCACGCCGTCCCTTGGAGGTTCTCATCAACGCGGGATCAGGAACCCATTTGGACCCTTCTGGCCACAATAGCTTGTAGTTCATATCAATGCCCCATGCCCAGAACTCACCGTTCCAAGTGTTGTATAAATTGTGCATGTTAAAGAACGGCGATACGTAAGGTTCGACACTGATTTTTTGATCGGCAGCTGCCCGGAGTACGTGACTGCAAGGGTATCCCAGAAGCTTGGGCTTGTTGCAAGTGCACTCACACGAGGTTGTGCCAAGGGTCACAGCTTGTTTTCTTGATCCTCTGTGGTGACCCTTAACATACTTGGCTCGCACATTGACTTCCCATTTATTCCTAAGTGCATCTACCTTCCTGCAACCATGGCTTTGCGACTTCTTTGCTTTCTCATCAAGATGTCTTTGCATCTTCTCAGACCATGGCTTGTTCAAATCAACCAGTGTCTTGGCGACTGTGACTCTGTCTGCAAAGTATGTCACAGTCCGGTTCCAAGTTTCATCGATTAGGGCTGTGATAGGTAGGGACCTCACCCCTTTAAGAACTCCATTGTAAACCTCTGACATGTTGCTTGTCATTATACCGTACCGAGCCCCACTGTCGTGAGACTGCGCCCACTTGTCCAAATGGGGACAATTCTCGCTGATCCACTGGCTCAGATTTATTGCTGTCCGACGACCCCTCCGGTCTTCTCTCTCCGGCAGGGATGCGCGCTCGATCTCACCATTGATACCTGCCCAGATAGCATTCATTTTGGCTACAGTTTTCTGCATGCACATCCTCTTGAATAGCTTGAACCAATCTTTGTTTTTGAATTTGGAATAAAAATTAGCTGCCAAATGCCGCATGCACCACCTTGTCTCCAGATCGGGCCACCTCCAGTCTGGATCTTCTGAAGCCTTAATTATCTCGAGCGCGCTTAATAGCCCAGTGTTGCGATCAGAGATGATGCAAACCCCTTCGCGATCTTTGACGACCCCCATCTTCAGGCAACTCAGGAACCACAGCCAGCTATGTTTGTTCTCGCTCTCGACTATTGCATACGCAATAGGTAGAAGTTGATTATTTGCATCTGCAGCAATTGCCACCAACAGTGTGCCCTTGTACTTTCCAGTGAGAAATGTACCATCGATTGATAAAACCGGACGACAATGCTTGAATGCTTGTATAGTCTGGGCGAATGCCCAGAATAAGCGGTCCAGGATTAGCTCGTCCCGTTTCATTGGGTTTGGACGTTGTTTCCGGAAAACTTGAGTCCCTCTGTTAGCAGTTGCTATCTGATGCAGCATTCTGGGGGCAAAAGAGTACGCCTCCTCATAGGTTCCATACAACCTCTGGAATATCTTTTCCTTTGCATGCCTTGCCTTGCTGTAGCTGACATTGAAGCCAATCAGATCAGCTGCACTTTTTTGCAAAGCCCTAATACTAATATTAAGACTTTCCTGCACAGTGGTTTGCATGATCTGTGACACATATTCTGCAGTCACATTGCGGTGGTCTGGAAGAGTGCCGGTTTGCTCGCAGCCATGTTCCACTATTTTTGTGACATGCCATGGTTGACATACCCCAGGCTTCCGGCGAGCAATAACTCTTCCGCGGCAACCATCTTCGCGATGGATGCATATGACCTTCAACTCCTTTTTATCAGACTGCATCACTTTATGCTGCCGGTGTATGGCAATTGCATAGCTATTCATTGCTTGGTAAGCAGATTTCTTATCTGGGAAAACCTGCCCAACGGCCAGACTTCCCGCTTCCAGGCCAGAAACAGAGTGAAATTCATTGGTGATGCTCATAACCTGTAAAAACTCTGGGTTCATTGGTGGAGCGACCGCCTTCTCAGAAGGAACAACTTCATCATCATCTGATTCCGAAGAGGCGGAAGAATGACCATCATCGTCATCATCTAGCGCCTCCGGCAATCCCTCCACGTGTTCGCTCATGTCAACGACCGCAGACCAATATCCTGTGTCATACACTGGTTGGCCTCCTGTTGCATGCATGAATATATCACCAGTAACATATCAGCGGAGTCGCCCTATTATCACATGAATAAAAATATTACACACACAATTTTTTTTTTCTGCCAAAAGTTTCAAAATGGCAGTTGCATGCATGAATAAATATTCGCGATATTACACGACGTAATTTATACCTCTGCTTCAATGAGGATATCCTTCCGAATAATAAATATCCGTCAGCAGTAATATATGAACGAAATCGACCTATTATCACATGAACAAAAATTTTAGACACATAAAATATATGTTGTCTAAATTCCGGCTCTAACTCAACCTAGACATTTAATAGAAGTCATAATTATTACTTAATGACCAAAAAGACATCTTGCATGTCAAAAAATATAGTACTACTAGACACAGCTAACATTGATCTATAACATCTTCAACATACTGGTTTGACAAATATTACTATAAATGCAAAATATCGCTTACGAAATTAACCTCTAAGCAGTAAACATCGCATAGCTAATGTCGGGTTACAAAGCTAATTAATTTCCAACGTGCATGCACAAGAAAATTCATGTACTGCAAAGATCATACCTTGATCTTCAACTCAGTAGTTCACTTCACACGGCAAATCGTTCTCCTAAAGCTCCAAATTACTCCATGAAGTGACGAAATGCTGCCTGTAACAACAGATAATACACACTTAGACACAAATCAAACGGAGGAAAAATGTTATGCATGCGAACACAATCAACAAAAATGGACAGCGCTTACCTTGATATATCGTTTCCTTAACTACAACTTCTTCAAAATCCAAATGTGAGGCAGTGTGTGTGTGCGTGAGAGAGAGCGAGAGAGCAGAGTGTGTGTGCGTGAGAGAGAGCGAGAGAGCAGAGTGCGTGTGCGTGAGAGAGAGCGAGAGAGCAGAGTGTGTGTGTCTGAGAGAGAGCGAGAGAGCAGAGTGCGTGTGCGTGAGAGAGAGCGAGAGAACAACATCGTTTATAAGAACAATAGGAGCACTGTAATGTCGGCATCAGACGTTAAGCAGCGGCAGCGTGCGGAATTTCGACCGAAAGCAGTGGCAGCATGCGGAATTTGCACCGAAAGAAACCGGCAGCATCTGACATGAGAATCAGCGCCGCCTCGTAATCAGCGCCGTCTGGCCTTGTCGGCGCGCGCATGCGCTACAGTACCCGCCGCCTCCCGAGCTGGCGGCCGGTCCCGCCTCCCGTTCCCCGTTCCGTCGCCCACAGTGGCACATGCAGCAACAGTGGCGGCCGCCTCGTGTGGTGGCGGCCGGGCCCTCGCACAGTGCCGGCCGCCGTGTCTGGTGGCGGCCGGGCCCGCGAACAGTGCCGGCCGCCAGCGGCAGTGGCGGCTGGGCCCAGCCGCCCGCGCTGGTGGCGGCCGGGGGGGTCTGATCCGGCGTTTTTACTCCCAGGTGGTCTTTTTTGACATTTGCACTCGCGACGTGGTCCTTTTAGACAAAAATTCTTCAAAGGGACCACTCGATCGACCTCAATCAGCTGCACCTACCTCCTGTGGATGCCTCCTCCCTCGAATCAATGCTCTCCGAGGAGGATGTGTGGGCCGCAATCCGAGCCATGCCTCCGGACAAGGCGCCGGGGCCGGATGGGTTCTCCCTTCGTTTCTACCAAACTTGCTGGCCGGTGATTAAAGAGGTGGTTATGAGGGTTGTTAGAGCTTTTGATGGGGGAGATGGTCGAGGCATTTTTCGGCTTAACGAGGGATTGATCACGCTGCTGCCCAAATCGGTAGATGCTGTGGATATTAAGGACCACCGGCCTATTGCTCTCGTGCATAGTTTTGGGAAGATTATGTCCAAGTTAATGGCGATGCAAGCCACACCGTTGCTGCCTCAATTGGTCAATGCAAACCAGAGCGCCTTCATCAAAGGCCGATCGATTGCCGACAACTTCATGTTGGTGCAGCAATCCATCCGCACTCTGCACCGTAGGAAGGTGGACTCCATCATGCTGAAGCTCGACATCTCCAAAGCCTTTGATTCAGTGTCATGGGCATTCCTTTTTCAGATATTAAGGCATCGTGGATTCGGCCCGAGATGGTTGTCTAAGCTGGCTCTGCTCCTATCCTCGGCCAGCACGCGAGTGCTTGTGAACGGATTTGCAGGCGAGAGATTTCGACATGCGAAGGGCTTGCGACAAGGGGACTCCCTCTCTCCCTTGCTTTTCCTGCTGGTTATGGATGTTATGACTGCTATCTTCGCCAAAGCAGAGGACCATGGGTTGTTTTCTTCGCTAGCAACATGGGGTATCCGGCACCGGCTGTCATTATATGCTGACGACGCTGTGCTCCTATTGCGCCCCCTGAAGCAGGAAGTTGAGACTACAGTGGCTCTCCTCTCCTTGTTCGGTGGTGCCTCTGGTCTACGTTGCAACCTCTCCAAGTGCTCTGTGTCTCCGATCAGGTGCAATTCAGTGGACGTTCAGCTAATCACATCTGCTCTGGGCTGTCCGATCAAATGCTTCCCAGTTCAGTACCTTGGGATTCCGCTCTCTGTCGTCAAGTTAACCAAAGCCCAGCTTCAGCCTCTGCTTGACAGAATCGCGGGACATCTACCGACATGGAGAGCGTCACTTCTCGATCGTGTTGGTCGCCTGACGCTGGTCAACTCCACCCTTACTGCGACCCCAATTCATCACATGCTGGTCCTTGACCTCCCCCCATGGTTCTTAGCTGCTGTGGACAAAATTCGTCGGGGTTTTTTATGGTGCGGACAGGCCGCGGCCAATGGTGGCAATTGTTTGGTGGATTGGCGCACGGTGTGTACCCCGAAGGAACTTGGCGGCCTTGGAGTGCACAATCTCTACATGCTGAACCAAGCTCTCCGTGCCAGATGGAGATGGCTCTCCCAGACGACATTCGACAAACCTTGGGAGGGGCTGCACATACCAATCGAAGACTCCACCACTTCTATCTGTAGCGCGGCCATTCGCTGTGAGCTTGGTGATGGCCGAAGGCTGTTTTTCTGGACAGATCGGTGGCTCGGCGGCCGGAGCATCGCTGAACTAGCACCTGCTCTTTTCAGTTGTGTCCGTGCTGCTGGACGCGCACGCCTAGTCGCTGATGCCCTCCCTGATCGTGCGTGGATTCAAGACATCCGCGGAGCGCCGTCGGTCCCGGCAATTGCAGAGTTTCTAATCATTTGGCCGATGGTTCAAGGAAGGGTAACAGGAGACGCGGCTGATAGCTTTACATGGCGCCTCTCGGCCAATGGGTAGTACACCGCGCGCTCGACATACGCGGACTTCTTCTTCGGTCGCGAGGCCTACCCCGGTGCTACTGAGTTGTGGACCTCCTGGGCTACGCCAGAAATCAAGATCTTCGGCTGGTTGCTGCTGCGTAACAGATTGTGGACGGCGGATCGGCTAGCCAGACGCCATCTAGACCATAATGACTGTTGTGTGCTGTGTGCACAAACAGATGAGGATCTGCACCATTTGCTACTGGCGTGCCCTTTCTCGCGAGAGGTCTGGTTCAATGTGCTACTTCGCTATCGTCTACACCGACTTACTCCTACTGGCGATGTGACCTTCGTGGAGTGGTGGCTGAACTTGCTGGCTTCCGTCCCGACGTGAGCTAAAAAGGAAATCAGTTCCGTAGTGCTTCTAACGGCGCGTTACATATGGCTAGAACGGAACAACAGAGTTTTTGACAGAGTAGCAGTCTTGCCGGCGGCAGTTGTGTCCCGGATTGTTTCCGAGCTTGGTATGTGGAAGCTAGCTAGAGCTAGAGCTGGTGGGTTGCTGGGAGAGTAATCTTGTATGGTCTAGCGAGAAGTCGGCTTGTCGACTATCGCTTGTATTCCTAACTTCTCTTTCTTAATATATAAGACACGCAACTCTCTTGCGTGTTCTTGAAAAAAAGAGAATTGGCTCCAAAACAGAATCAAAACACTGCTCTATGTTGCCGGCAACTTAAAATCGTCAGAGCACACCTCAACACGTAGGGCTGCCTCTGCACCGGAATATGGGGGCACCAACGTGACACGTACCACCCGATTTTGTGGAGTCTATGGGCGTGTTTGGTTGTCTGCATACTCCTCAACCTGGCCCTGAAGATGCGATTTTCGCCCGTTTGGGCTACCTGCACGTGCGTCTGGACCTCCATAACACGAAACTTAAAGCATCCCAGAGCCTGGCTCTGAAAGAATGACCGAATCAGCCGTTTTAATCAAGCCAGGCTTGAGCGAGCGCAAGGAGGCACATGGCTGTATGCACGGGGATGAGCGGGAGATGACGCGCTGTTTCCCGAAGCACCACCATAAATCCCACTCACTACTCACTCTCACCTCTCCCCGCTATCAGTCTCTCAACGGGTGGCGGTGAGCACCAACTTCATCAACCCTTTGCCACCCCTTCGTCAATGGCGGTAAGCCCTGGTTTCCCTGATTTAGGGATCGATGTAGCAATCGATTTAGGCATGGATTTATACTTCGAGTATTCAATTTATGGTTTTTATTTATGGTTTGATACAACTAGATTTAGGGTTCTATTTAGGGTTTGATTTAGGCTTCGGTTTAGGGTCCGATTTAGGGTTTCATACGACTCGAATTGGGTGTGGACTAAGGCTTGATAGGTCTGATTTGGGGTCGATTGATGTTTTAATACAACTTGATTTTGGTGTCTAAGTTCGGCCAGACTAGGGTGTCGATATAGAGTTAGATTTGGGTGTCGATACTGGGCTCGGTTAATGGTTTGATAGGCCTCGATTTGGACATGTTGGCATGAAAACTCTTGATCTTACTGTACGGTTTGTTAATGGCAAGATCAAGAGTTTGTCTTTATGGTAGTATGGTAGTTTCATCATGTTCCATGTTCATGGTACTTGGGTACATGTGTTAGTGAATTGATCTTCATGATCAGTCCATGCTATAGGTACCTGTATTGATCTTGTTTAGTTCATTGTTACAGTGCTCTCCCAGGAAACTTGTGCTCGGCAATGCTGCTGAGGGCTATTGCCCAAAGGGCAAGGAGGTGACAGAGGGCAAGCAGCTGGCGGAGGGCAGTGCGTCGAAGATGAGTCGGGTCAGGGCCATGAATTTCGACCATTTTTATGAGGACGCAGGTACAACACACTTCTGCAAGGTGATCTTAGAACCTGCGTTTGAGTTACTGCCGATCCCTGATGGCTTCCATAACTCATAAGCACATGACGAACCTCCCACCGAAAGTCGTTATGAGGATGAACACCGGCTGCAGTTGGAGGGTCACCCTCTGGGAGGCCAACCGTAGGCTAGCCCTTGATAAAGGGTGGGTCGTCTTCGCCGTAGCTCACCAACTGCAGATCGGTTACCTCCTCATCTTCAAGGTGGTGACTGTGAACACCATCAAGATGCACGTCTTCGACCTTTCCGGGCGCAAAGGTGGTGGCCAAGTGCAAGAAGCACGCCGAAACACTTGCCTTGATTCAGGCAGTTTAATGTGTTTTTTAGTATGTTTGTGTGAGTGTGTGTGTGTGTGTGTGTTAATATGACTATATGCTTAAGACTCTGTCATTATTATGACTATGGTTGTTATTGCAGTACCTAATGTAGTGGGAATGATTGTTCAAAATGCTCCTTCTGCATGTGTGTGTGTGTGTCTGTGTGTGCGCGCGCGCGTGTGTGTGTTGGTGACTTCACCACTGGAACAAACGTCACATGTTTTGCACGTAACCAAACAACAACATGTTGCTTCTGGGTAGTCCATGCTTGCAACCAAACAAAGTGCTAGTGGTTTGTCCATAATACAGACAGAGGTTTTGTGTGTAATCAAAGTAGATGCAGAACATGGTTTTCAACTTGCATTAGCTCAGCCTGGCTGAACCGAGCCACAGATGCAACGAGGCAAAAAGGATACATGTAAGCAAGCATGCCCCAGTATGGTGCCATGGGAATAAGATTGTCTTTGCTTGAGACTCTGGCTTCACAATGTTGTAAAGCCTAGCACATTGGTACTCGCTATTCACCAAAAATACATAACGTTTTGGGCATTGACAGAGTCTTCAAGATTTAGCTTTGACCACTAGTTTCTACTCCCTCCGTTTCTTTTTACTCCGCTTATAAAATTTGGTCAAAGTCAAACTACACAAAGTTTGACCAAATTTATATAAAAAATTATGAACAACTACAATACTAAAACTATATAGTATGAAAATACATTTCATGGTGCATCTGATAATATTGATTTTATATTGTGAATGTTGATATTTTTTAATATAAAGTTAGTCAAACTTCACAAAACTTGACTTTGACCAAACCTTATATGCAGACTAAAAAGAAACGGAGGGAGTATTACAATATCTCTCTAGGTAAGCAAAGAAAAACTTATAAGATGCTATTAATATTTTCTGATGCAAATTTATACATATAAAATTTAAATTCCAATATAAACAACCAAGATAAGTTTTTAAACTCTGGTCGAATCCATGGACCCAAAACTTCACTTATTTTGTGATATATGCACGGTGTAGTACACAGTACCACAAGGATATCGCGCCACAGAGGATCTGCCGAATTAAATTCTGGAATGAACAGAGCCTGGTCTTCGTAGGAGCATGTTGGCCTGCCTGATCTCCGTATGTTTAATAGCTAGTTGCATGTTTGTTTATTTTTTGCCACGAAAAAGTCTCTCGCTGTATGTTAAGCTGTGCATTTAAAACCCATGTTCCTCGGCTGGCTGGCTATTCGTTCGGTTTTAGCTCCTATGGCAAGTTGTTTTTGCGCTTGTACAATTTCCTTTTTGTGTAAACACTAGACAGTAGCACTTGAGCAGGTTTACGATAATACTCCCTCCGTCCCACAATATAAGAACTTTTTGCAGCTTGCAAAAACGTCTTATATTATGAGACAGACTGAGGGGTACATCTTATTTGGCTGCAAAAATGAAGGATACCAGACGATTGCTAAGCTGAAAATGACTCTTAACCGCATCGGTTGCACCCTATACTCCCACCGGTTTGGTGGTAGGGTGTAGGTTATTATGTCTGAAGATCTGTGTGTGTTTCTTGCTTTGGTTGTTGGGCCAACGAGAAGCCTGTGATTAGGGAGTTTTATACGTTGATTCTTTTTTCTTGGGAGAGCAACTTCATTCATCAGTCCCTCCATGATTAGGCATGCTCGGATTCGCGGCCCCTGCCGACCTGCCTTCGCCGCGAAAACGACGGCGGGTGCGAAGTTTGCTACTCCGGTCGACGATCGACGTCGTTTCATTTTCGGTCGTGCTGTTCATGTGCACACATTGGGGAAGCTCACAGCAACGTGCAGGAACAGTGCGCCCTACTGTACGTCGATCAGTACTCCACCACAATAATACGTAATTTTTTTTGCGTGTTTCTCTGCGTAGCATGCGTGTAGGGAACGCGTACGCATACGTACGTACTGTACGTGTATCTCGATCGCCGGAGCATGTATGGTTCTTGGTGTTCGGTCAGAGCATAAAGAATTTCGCAACTTGTGGCGCCAAGCCAAATGAGTGGCCCAACGGTCAAATCTTTGATTGGACGCTAATTTTCTTGTAAACCACATCTTGATCATGATTAGGGTACGGGCCGTTGTTCCTGATTGGCTAGATCATGGAGTGATTGCGTTGGAAGTAGCTGTCTCAGGTAGGTGGAGCAATGAGGATGACGTGCTAGTTCGGTCCACAGCGCTCATCATGGCGGAAGCCGTGTATGATTAGTTCTCGTGTCCGAAACTTACTAATCGAATATCAGGGGTTTGGGCAAAGACATGCCGATCCCTCGAAGTTTAGGCCCCTCGAAAGCTTTTATACCTTAACTCTTTATATTTGAGGAGTTAAAAAAATGTGATACTTAGCTGAAATCTTAAATTTTACCCGCAATTTTTTTCCCTTAAATTTAACTCTCAAACTTGTTTTTCACACACAAATAAAGATTGAAAGTAGTCCATTCGAACACACGTTTTGATTCAAACTGCATTGTATAACATGAAATTTAAACTACACTGCATAAACTACTCAATTTGAAGATCATAAAAACTAAAAAAAAAAAACCTAATCATCCTCTTTCATGAGCGTCTGCCAATCCACGCCGCAGTCATGGTCGTTACCGAACCCAGACCCAGAGTCGCTGGAGCAAAGGTCGATGACCTCCCCACTGGACGGCCTATCCGTAGCCCCGTTCTTGTACATCTCGAGCCGCCGGCGCTCTTCGACGATGAGCTCCGGATGCATCGGGCGGAGCTTGGTCATGTACTCCTCATCGGCGCGCGCCGCCTCAAGCCGCTCGAATACTTCCTGGTTCTCCCACACCTCGCGGCGGGAGACCACTCGGGGGGTCAATGTCGATGAACGCCGGGACTCGCGGCTGCCGAGGGGGAAGTTGATCCTCGCCCAACTGGCGTAGAGTCTCACCGCCTTCACGTCATTCACCCACGCCGCCAGCTCCACTGACCAGAAGGAGCCAAGCAGTACCGGCGACCGGTGTCGTTGTCCTTTATTTCCAAAACCCATGTCCCCACGACCGTTGTCGCATGCCGTCGTTCTTCCTTTTCGACGGCGATGGCGGCAGGTTGGTGATGAAGGAGCGGGAGGGGGCGCCGCCGCATGCTCAAGTCGACGTGCGCGCCTCGGTGTGGATCCGTGCTTCGAATCAGCGACGGCGACCTCCGTCGGCTATATCCCACCATTTCGGGGCGGCGTTGTCCGATTAATGCGTCCGCAGGGGTGTGAGGGGGGGGGGGGTTGGGTTGCACCGGAGCGAGGAAGAAGGGCATCGCGGGGGAGGATTTTTTTTTCCTTAGAAGTGTCGCCGGTTGAGTAAATATAAGCGGTGACCGATGCGAGGTAAAAAAAATTGAGGTGCTAAAGCCGACAAGGGACCGGTCCAGTTTAACAACTCAAAACCAAAATTTTACTTTTCTAACCGATTTTGAGGGATCGGCTAGAGATGCCTAATATATGGTCGAATTCTAAAATCAACTGTGTTTCTCTTCGCGAACCAACCTGTTGTTTGATGGTTAGGAGGACAGTGGTATCCCCAGCCCACCAGGGTTTGAAGTCCTGATGCTAGTATTTTTCTGAATTTATTTCAGGATTTCCGGCGATGCGTGTTCGGTGGGAGGAGACGTTCCCGTCGACTACGAGTCTCTTACGGTGACTTCGTAAATCTCAAGATGATATGCTGCCTCAGTCTCTCCGAGGTGCTCATAGGGGTAGGGTGTGCGTGCGTGCGTTCATAGGGGGAGGATATGCGCGTATATAAGAGCATCTACAGCCGGACTTTGTAAATCCGGCCCCTCAAACGCCCGCGGACGCGTCCGCGGACACTGCCCGGTCACGCCTCAAATAATGCATTTCACATCCAGATACCTCAAATTAGAAACCACAAATCCATATTATTACATGCAACGTGAAACCTAATCTAAGCGGAGCTCGCCCGATTCCGCCGTGGTTGTTGGGGAACGGAGCATGAATTTTAAAAAATTTCCTACGCTCACGCAAGATCTATCCATGGAGATGCATCACTACGAGAGGGGAGAGTGTGTCTACGTACCCTCGTAGACCGTGAGCGGAAGCGTCTCACAACGCGGTTGATGTAGTCGAACAATCCTTCGAGCTCCACCGATCGAGTACCGAACGTACGACACCTCCGAGTTCTACACACGTGCAGCTCGGTGACGTTCCTCGCCTTCTTGATCCAGCAAGACGTCGAGGTAGTAGATGAGTTCCGTCAGCACGACGGCGTGGCGACGGTGACGGTGAAGTGATTCCGGCAGGGCTTCGCCTAAGCTCTCCAAAAATATGACCGAGGTGGAAAACAGAGATCGGGGTACCGCACACGGCTATGGGACAATTGTGTGTCTCCAAGGGGTGCCCCTCCTCCGTATATAAAGGAGGGAGAGGGGAGGAGGCTGGCCCTAGGGGTTGCGCCAAGAGTGGGGAGTCCTACTAGGACTCCTTAGTCCTAGTAGGATTCCACCTCCCATACGGAGTAGGAAGGGGGAAGGGAGAGGGAAAGGAAAGAGGGGGCTGCGCCCCCTCCCCTAGTCCAATTCGGTTTGGGCAAGGGGGGCGCGCGCCTCCTCACGTGGCCTGCCTCTCCTTTTCCCGTATGGCCCAATAAGGCCCATTACTTCTCCCGGTGAATTCCCGTAACTCCCCGGTACTTCGAAAAATACCCGAATTACTCGGAACCTTTCCGACGTCCGAATATAGCCTTCCAATATATGAATCTTTACCTCTCGGACATTCCGAGACTCCTCGTCATGTCCGTGATCTCATCTGGGACTCCGAACAACATTCGGTCACCAATCACATAACTCATATAATACTATATCGTCATCGAACCTTAAGTGTGCGGACCCTACGGGTTCGGGAATGATGTAGACATGACCGAGACAACTCTCCGGTCAATAACCAACAGCGGGACCTGGATGCTCATATTGGTTCCTACACATTCCACGAAGATCTTTATCGGTGAACCTCATATGTCAACATACGTTGTTCCCTTTGTCCGGCGGTATGTTACTTGCCCGAGATTCGATCGTAGGTATCCAATACCTAGTTCAATCTCGTTACCGGCAAGTCTCTTTACTCGTTCCGTAATACATCATCTTGCAACTAACTCTTTAGTCACGGTGCTTGCAAGGCTTCTGTGATGCTGTATTACCGAGAGGGCCCAGAGATACCTCTCCGATAGTCGGAGTGACAAATCCCAATCTCGATCCATGCCAACTCAACAAACACTTTCGGAGATACCTGTAGTGCACCTTTATAATCACCCAGTAACGTTGTGACGTTTGATACACCCAAAGTATTCCTATGGTATCCGGGAGTTGCATGATCTCATGGTCAGAGGAACGTGTATTTGACATAGTGAAAGCAATAGTAATAAACTGAACGATCATATGCTATGCTAACGGTTGGGTCAAGTCCATCACATCATTCTCCTAATGATGTGATCCCGTTATCAAATGACAACTCATGTCCATGGTCAGGAAACCTTGACCATCTTTTGATCAACGAGCTAGTTTAGTAGAGGCATACTAGGGACATAGTATTTGTCTATTATCCACACATGTATTTAGTTTCCGGTCAATACAATTCTAGCATGAATAATAAACCATTATCATGAACGGGGAAATATGATAATAATAAACACTTTATTAATTGCCTCTAGGGCATATTTCCAACAGTGGTCATGTCCGGCGGCCGGCTGCGCTCCCCAGAGTGTTGGTCCGGTCGCCGGCAAGGTAGAGTAGGGCATGGGACACAAGCGGGCTCACGGGACTCAAGGCGCCGCCGTCTCCCATGCCCTACTCTTCCTCGTCGGAGCCCATAACCTGGACGGTGCCGGTGGACGTTAGGTCGATGATGGATCCGTCCTAGGACAAGCCGGCGACTTCCACCACGACGCGGTTGCGGCGCCCGGACTGGTGCACCATACGGGGCGCCGGAGAATGCGACTCCGCCTCGCCGACATCCACCGCCGCGAGGGCTGCCGCCGCCTCCCGCGCCCGCTCCCTCGCATGGCGGGCACGCCACGCCATGTTTGCGTCGGACGACAACCATGGCGTGTCCTGCTGCTCTGCGCGCCAATGGAAGGGTTGCGCGTCCGCCACCGTGTTCGGACGCCAGGCGGACCGCACCGCCTCCGGTGAGGCAGCGACGGCACACCGAGCGCCGGATCCATGCGCCATTTGGGCGGATGCAATGGATTCCCGACGGAAGGAGTCCGCGCGCTGCTTCGCACGGGCCTCGTCCCGGGAGCGGCGGAGCGCAAGCCGGACGGCCATCTCCTCCTCAGGGCCGCGTGGGATGAGCTCGGGGTCGACGGATCTGGAGGTGAAGGGACTCGGATCCGCTGCCCGCCATACCGGAGATGGCCAGAGATCGGTGCAGGTGAGCTTGGGTGACGGAGGGGAGTTGGGTGAAGTGGCTAGGGTTTGGTCCGGCGACCAGATCGGGAGGAATATATGTGGGGTCGAGGCGGGCCAGCGTGGGCCAGGCCGATGTGGCGAGGGCGCCCGGGCGCGCCTGGGCGCACCCATATCCGCCCCATATTTGGGCTGGATACGAGGGGTGCTGGTCAGCCCGGGCGCCCCCATATCCGCCCCATATTTGGGCTAGATATGAGGGGTGGCGGCCAGCCCGGGCGTTTGAGGCCCGTTTGAGGCGCCCGACTGGGTCGAAATTTCATGACCGGTCAGCGTTTGAAGGGAGTTTGGGGTGCCCGGCTGTAGATGCTCTAAGAGCGCTTGTGTCTGTACTGATGTTAAAAAAAAAACTGTGTTTCTATTCTTGTTCTTCTTTTTGGGTTTGCAAATGCGCGCCATTTCGAATCTCACTTGCGCGAATCCTGCTATGATCATTTTCTGATGCTGCCCTGTCATCTCATGTACTACAGCTCTCCTCCGTCCTCCTCAAGCGACGAAGCTTCCCGGAAGTTTCCTAGCCAGCCATCGTCTCATCTGTCTCCAGTCCACCGGTCGAGTCGACGTACGGGCGCCGCTCGTGACGGACTTGTGTACCACCACCCATCACCACCACCGGCACTGCCCACCCAACTGCGTACAGCGCGGCGCGAAAGCGTATCAAATTACTTACTAGGACTGTATTTGGAGCCGACTTTCGTCACGGCACGCACCGGCCCCAAACCGCGTTGAAACTCGAGACCAGGTACAGCCATACACAAGCGCTGTTACCTTACCTGTACATCCATTACTCAGCTTAGATTGTGACGGGTTAACTTACCAATTAAGTTACCAGCTGCCTGCCACTGCCAATGGCTTAGTGTATTTCGTTCCCACTCCCATGCATGCATCTCCTCACCTCGTCTGATAAGGAAGAAACAAACACGTACTCGCGCTCGTAATTCCCGGCCCATGTCATGTGTTTTCGGTCCATGATGCGCTGACCGTCGCTGTTGGCCTTGACCAGTAATCAATCGATCACTCTCAGACAATGGAGACAAGTTTTTACCAACATCGTACGTGTCGACGGAGGTGCAGCTGAGCGTGAGCGATCCAAACCGATCCGTTTTTTCATACGCCATCCTTTTGTTTTTTCATTCATCTTCCTCTGAATGATTTTCTTTTTCTTTTTTTGCGAGTCCTCTGAATGAATTTCGTGGGATTGCACTGTCCTTGGCAGATTTCCGTTTGCTCGGCTCGTGTATGAATGCGGTGCATCATCAATGCAGAAAAATGGTACTAGCCCTGAATGATCGATCGATGCACGGATGCTACTTATAGCCCTAACAAATGTGCGTGGACTGGACCATGAATGCATGTACTACCGATCATGGACGACAGACAGCAAAGGACTAATAAAGAGCGGCCGCAAATTATGCAGCAGCGGTAGTACATAGTACATAGGGAACATGGCTCGGTGCGTAGCGTAGTGTGGTCGCCGGACTAGCTAGTTAGATAGCCCGATTGATAATTTGACATGGTACCTACCTTGCTCTTGGTCTGTTTTTCACGGCCGCAACCATTGTTAACTATCACAGGTCCGTCACCGCCGGATTTGCCGTAATCATCCGTTCAGACCAAAGAACTCGTCTCCGTCCCAAGTTTTTGGAAACTCGTATTACGTACTACGTGCTCCAATCCAAATCCATAGCCAACTTGCGCAACGGCATACGGGTTCTGCCACTGCCAGTGCCACCGGAATGAATGGATCAGCTCGGAATGTTGATAGTAACTGTACGTCTGCCAGAGCAAACAAATACCATCTCAACGACAGTTTTGTCGTTTGAATCGATCATCGAAACAAACGAGCAGGCCTTCACTGTCCAAGTAAGTTTCTTGGGCGGACCCGGTCGTCGAGCGAGCGCGAGACCGGAGGCCGGCCACGTCGTCATGAGATCGATCCGGCGAGTCTAGTGACGAGGCCTGGTCCACGGGTCGCGAGCACGTGTAAATCGCGTTCAAAGTTCCTCGCAAAAGGCACCGTGATGCCGACTTGGCAAAACCAACAACGATCTTGATCGTACTTATGGACCTGTAACATGTGCGTGCTGTAGCTGGCTGGCGACGCGCACCGGCGTAGAGCGTGTGCCACGCGCTAGCGCTAGCTGCTTGCCGGCCGATGCACGGCGGCGACTTCCTCCTGTCGCGCTGCGGCTGCCAACCGGCGGCGGCGCTCTCCCGGCTTCTTGGAACCGTGTTTTTGCGTCCACTACAACACTGAAAGCCGATTAGTACTACTCCCTCCATTTTTGTTTAAAGGGCGCAGCTCCAAATTCAGTCGTTTTCACAATCGGAGCATGCAAAGGCGCAATACATTAATTAGAGTCTTAATTTCTCTCTTTCCTCTTCCCTTCCGGAGTCTGCATGCAAGTGGGAACAAGTTGTGGCTTGTAGAGGTGTGAACGCGGATTACTTTAGTTGCATGCCGTCGTCTGTACTCCCTCCGTGTTGCATGCAGAAGCTGTTGCTCTCCTTTTCCCACCGCCTCCTCTTCCTCTTCCTTGTGTATAAAAGTGCAGACATTGCTTCCTCTTCCTTGAGCCAGCGAGCAGGAAGGCAACATGGAGAAGCTCGGCGAGGTTGAAGAGGTGCAGGGCGAGGTGGAGGGCCAGGGCGAGGTCACGGGCGCCCACTGCGAGGTGGATGGCGTCCATGGCAAGGTGGATGGCGTCCATGGCCAGGTGGAGTTCGTCCACGGCGAGGTGGAGGGCGACCACGGCGAGGTGGAGGTTGTCAAAGAACTCGAGGATGACGAGGTGGAGGTAACACATGGCCAGGTGATAGAACTCGAGGATGAATTCGAGAGGGTTTATGCAACCATCCAAGATCTTTTTCAGAAAGTTGATCGTGAAACCAATGTCGGAGCTGGTGAATCAAGGATTTCGGCTGGGCAAGGTACATCCGCAGCACTAACTTCGCGCTGCGACGCAGGGCTACGTCTTCATGTGATGGATGCATCTTCCTTGCAATGTGCCGCAACTGTGGTGTGCGTGGTGAGGCATCGATTTTTTGCTGTCTTGCTTGCTCTCTGCCGGTGCCAATGGACGTGGTACCTTGTGAGCTGTGCGGAAATCCACTTCTGTGTGATGATTACTGGTGCAAGGACTGCGCAACGACTGTGGGAATTGGTGAAGATGGTGTGTGCTCTCGTTGCGGTTGCAACACCTCAACCGTTGCCGAAGATGACAATGCATTTGTGCCGGACACCGAGATGAACTAGGCTTCATGTTGAACAAGAAATAGCCATGTTTAAGTGGATCTTGGTTGTGAATTATGGATTGAAATAAAAAAAAATCTGTGAACCTTGATCTTGGTTGTGAATTATGCAAAAGACAGTCCCAATATTGCATTGTAAACAAACTTTCAAAGACAGTATTCTCTGTCAATGCTAATGTTTCAACTCAAAGACAAACTTTGAAACACAAACTTTCAAAGACAAACTTTCAAAGACAGTCCCAATATCAGCTAGTAAACAAACTTTCAGGACAATGCTAATGTTACAACTCATGTTGAGTTCAAGTACTGAATTGCCTGCTCGACATATTCTCTGTCAATCGTCAAACGAACCGGGAGAAGACCTTGTCTCTCTAGTGCTTTTTTCTTCAAGTGAGGAACAACATAGTGGATAGACCCCTTGTGCTTGATGATCTCTCTCATGCACGCTTGATGACTCAACCAGATCCTATTGAGCCTTTGATGGGGGTACTCAGCTAGGGATTGATTAACCTATGACACATGACATGAAAAACTCAAAACAGTTCATACACAAATAGGTATATATCACATAGAACATAAAAAGAATACCAACCAAGATCTAATCAGCGCAATACCTTTTGGACAATCTCGGGTAGGGTCTTGGGCATCTTTCTATGGAACATTGCTTGAATTGAGGCAAACCAACCAAGATCTAATATGTTTGTGTCAGGAGAATTAGGTGGTTGGTATATCATCCTAATATCCCAACCACCCCTAGCAGCTTCCTGCAAAAAAAGTGGATCATCTGGTTTTATATGAGTCTTAGCATTGTCCTGCTGTACGTAGATGGTATTCCATCTATCGCTCTCAGGCCACTTCTCCTTTATAGCCGGCAGTACGTATTTCACTAAGTACTCCCGACTTTTCTCCCTGTCCACTGTATCTGCAGGCTTCAGCTCCCATGCCCCCCTCAACCTATGGATATAGAAACAAATATACTCAAACATAGCACAAAGTAGTGAATAATGTGCACAAATTTTTTTAGCACAAAGTAGTAACAAGAACAAGTACCAACCTATTCTGACTTCTCTTTTTAGCTTGCACCCACTCTGTGTAAGCCCAAACCCCTATCTTGCCATCAAACACACAATTGCCTTGAGCATCATACCTTGGTCTAGCCATTGCGGACAAGAACATAATTTTCTGAATGTGGCTTTTATTTTTACATTCCCGGTGTGGTGCCTCCTCTCTATGACTCAAATACATGTTCTGGGTCTTCCGCGTGCGATAAAACCATTTCTCATCTATATGAACCACATCCATATCATCCCTAAATGTGGGATTAATACCACCTAGGGATGTTATGCTACATCGTTCAAGATGCATAAGAGCATACTCCAGACGAGCCCTTTGGTTTGCATCAGTCAAGGCGGGCTTCAATTCACTTGTTATTCGTCGAATTTCCTTCATCTTCAACCTATCATTCAGAAATCCATAAAATAAAGGAATGTTGACATGTAGAAATTTGACAACAATTCAGTAGTAGAACTCTCACCTCCTCCAAACAGTGGTAGTTGACATGTTTAGATGTCCAGCAACTTGTTCTAATGTTGTTCTCTCTCCAGGTGGGATGGCCTCCAATGCATCTATGTTTAAATTTATCTTTTTCCTTCCTGATTTGAGCTTCCGATTGTTTTTTATCCCTGTAATGCCTCCACCATTTTTAGCCTGCTGCCATACCCTTTGCACTATTCTCCTTGGACATTCACAAGCTAGTGCAACAGCTTTAGAAACTCCATGCTCCAACCTATTACCCCCACCATTACGGGCAAGGATCTCAGAATATATGTGTCGCTTATCATCTGTACGGTAGTGCGTTCTTGTCTCCTTGTTCGACATAACATCTAAATGCATTGGGCAGAATAATTAGATGCGAAAAATATTGAATATTACTGAAACACACAAGTATGATCAAAAGGTGCTTACTCAAATCGATAGGTTCTTTTTGGATTTGAACATGCTCTTGACTAGGAGGGTATTCGTCGGCATGGGCAAAATTTGGGTTGTATCCAACCCCTCGGTAGCCAATTGTTGGAGTGTCTCCGTTGGTCATCTCCTGCCCATTCTGTCCAGCAAGGCCGAACCCAGTTCCTTTGATCATGCACACGTGACAGCAGACAAGAGTTTAGGGTACATGATCATCTAAAACTACAAAAAACTATGGTGGCAGCACGGGAGGATCCATCTCTGATCCGTATGCCACCGGCGCCGGAACTGAAAGTGAAGCCCATGGACTCACTGCCGCCACTGCCGAACGAGATCCCGCCGCCACCATTGACGAGGCTAAACCCCACGAACGAAGATCTTACCATCTCTCCGCTACCTGCCACGGCTCCGCCAATAGAGACACTCCAGTTCGAGGAACCGGAGGACGAGATGGGTGTGCGAGGCCGACGCGCCGTCGAGGCAATGTCGTTGGAGGAGGATGCGGCTCCGAGCGAGCGGTGCCAATGGAGAAAGCTGGCATCGACGCGCGTCCAGTGAGACCAAGAGGAGGAGGAGGAGGAACTGCTCCTGGTGGCGGCGATCTAGGTTGGAAAGCCACCCGCGAAAGCCCACGGAGGCCAAGAGGAGGAGGCCGGCGATCTGATCCCCCTGGCTGTGGCGGCGCCATTGGAGTGAGATGGAGGAGAGATGTAGACCGATGTCTGTTCGTGTGCCTCCATCTGCACACATATATAAAGAGAGCACCGGCGGGAAGATCGGCGGGAACTATTGATCGGTGAAAATTTCGTTTACAATTTGGCAGCGGGGAAGATCGGCGCGAGTTTTCGATCGGAGATGAAATTTTCACTCGCGTTTTTGATGGAAACTGAGCGGGGAGAAAGGAACGAGTGCGGGAAGAAGAAGAAAGAGAGGAAATCGCGTCTGGAATTGGCTCCACCAGTGCATGCGAGGAGATGGCTCGCTGATTGGGCGTGGGGGTTACTAAGCGTTTTTAACGCGATTAGTTAGGCGCAGAACCGTAACTCCCGATGCTAATTTCACGTCCCACGTCCACGATTTTCGTCCAATCGCTAGGCACCTTGGTCCCAGAGAATTTTGAACTGCGCCCTTTAAACAAAAATGGAGGGAGTAGGACTAATCTCCCGTTGAAAACTACTCCCTTCGTACTATAGTAAAAAAACTGTTTGACATTATCTCCCTCCGTACTATAGTAAAAAAACTGTTTGACATTATGGGACGGAGGGAGCCTAGTTAGGACGGGGCGCGGCTATGTGCCGCCCGCAGCGATTTCGATGGCAGGGTCGCTTGCAGGTAGCCCCTGCTGGGACGGCCCGGTGACCCATACCGTTGACATCAGACTAACATTACGCATGTTTTTTCGATTTCTCTTCACATTTTTGTTTTATTTTTTTGCTTTTGTTTATATTCGAAATAAATATTCTAAATATAAATATATATTATGAAAAACACTTTACATAAACATTTTCGGAACTTTTAATCATGCATGTTAAAATGTTAAACGTGTATAGAAAAATGTTGATTATGTGTAAGAAAAAGTTTGTGATATTTAAAAAATATTTATACAATGTATAAAAATGTTCACGTAATTCAAAACAATGTTTCATACATACAAAAATAAGCATACTCCCTCCGATCCATAATACGTGTCGCAGATTCTAAATAAGGCATTTCAAAAATATTCAGGAGTTTCGAAAATGTTTTTCTGGCACTTTCAAAAAAACGTTTAAAATGTAAAAGAATGTTTGCATACTGTAAATAAATGTTCCGTACCAATAAAAAAATGTACTTGACATTTTAAAGAAAAAATTCGACAATTCATAAAAAAAGTTTTATACAATGTAAAAAAATGTCCCATTGGTTTAAAAATGTTTATTTCCATTAAAAAAAATATGCAACGTGTATTTGAAAAAAAGATGTTACTGTGTATTCAAAAAAGTGTTGAAAACATGCATTTAAAAAAAATGTACATCATGTATTTGAAAAATATCTGAAGTGTATCATAAAAATGTTTTACGTGTGCTCTAAAAATGTAAATTGTGTACTGAGAAAAAAGAAAATCATTAAAAACTGAAAAGAAACAAAAAGAAAAAAAATGAAGAAAACAAAGAAAAAGAAGAAAGAAACAAAAGAAAACCAAAGTATAACAAAGATAGAAAACAAAAAAAAAGTGAGAAAAAAAGAAATCCTAAGCAAAATGAAGAAAAAAGAAAAAATTGAAAAAGCCAATGAAAAAACAAACAAAACCAAAGAAAAAACAAAAAAAGGAAAAATAAAAAATCCGTAGAAAACCGGACCTTTTTTTTTGGCGAATGAAACCTCGCTACTGGGCCGGCCCACTAGACGTCGCCCGTAGGCAATTCCTATTAGGAATCGGTCCGGCGACTTATAGTCTTGGTGGTTACGACGTGGGATGCCGCCATTGCGTCGAAATCACTAATTAAGGAGTACTCCTTCCAGAGCTCACTTCTACCTCCCCGCGCGCTGCATGTGCGCCACTTGTCGCAACCTGGGAGTTTTCTCTTTTTTCGTAGATCCGTTTATTCAAAACGATTTATCTCTTAAACCGTGCGTCCAAATCTTGAACCGTTTTCACCGTTGAATTCCTCGAGTCGAGATCTTCAAAACTAGATCACATGTTGATAACTTTTGACGAACTTTTTTTTCATGAAAAAACCGGACCGGAAGCACGTTTTTTTCCCTTTCCGGCAGCCGTTTTCGAGAGGCACGGCCGTGCCTCTCACGAAAGCAAAACCGTGCCTCTCGCGGAAAAAAAAAGAGAAAACGCGTTTTTTTCCGTTTCTGAAGAGGCACGGTCGCGCCTCTCGTGGAAGCAAAATCATGCCTCTCGCGGAAGCAAAACCGTGCCTCTCAGGGAAAGAAAAGAGAAAACGCGTTTTTTTTCCGTTTCCGAGAGGCACGGTCGTGCCTCTTGCGGAAGCAAAACCGTGCCTCCCACGGAAGAAAAAAAAGACAACGCGTTTTTTTTTTTTTCGTTTCCAAGAGGCATGGCCGTGCATCTCGCGGAAGCAAAACCATGCCTCTCGTGGAAGCAAAACCGTGCCTCTCGCGGAAGAAAAAAAAGAAAACACATTTTTTTTCGTTTCCGAGAGGCACGGCCGTGCCTCTCACGAAAAGAAAAAAAAAGAAAACGAGTTTTTTCGCACAAAAAAAAGAAAATTTTAATTTTTTTGGGTCCAAAAGCTAAGGAAGACCGTTGAAAAACCGAAAAGCCGAAAAAACCCGGGAAAAAACATCTAAAAAGCCGAAAACGCGTGCGGAAAAATAAATAAAAAATTTGAATGAAGCGCCCAGAGCGCGACACATGGCGGCGGCCGAGCCCATCCCCAAGTGATCCTTGAAAAGGTTGGGAACGAGCGCTCCTCAGTTAGTTGCTCCCCCATTGCGTTGTCCAGACTGGACCTATTGATTGGGCCTATATATGATTAAGGCCGGTACTACCCGTCATCTGGCTGATTTTCGGAAGGAAATCAGTCGCCTAATCAACCGTTCGATCCTACCAGATCGGACGTCTTTAGTGGTTAGACAACGACGTGATGGTTTCTTTTTTCTTTAAAAAGGGCGACGTGATCATTTCTGAAACCCAGCGGTCCACACTGCGTACCAGCCTTCTTTTACGTACATGCCCACACACTTACCTTTCAGCTTGTCATTTGAACGACTAGACTACTGAATTTGTTCCATGTTTTATGTAGGCTGCTATGAATGGAAAACAAAGCATGAGCGCGCTACGCACGCGCACGAGTTGTTTCCTCCATAGCCATTGAATCCTGCGCGCGACAGCCGTTCGATTTGCATCCGCCGTTTAGCTTCGGCACTTTGTTTGCAACATATGACCGACCCATGTCGTACTCAAGGGTTTGCAACATGATTCAAGTTGCGCTTCAGTTGCGACCAATTGTTTGCAACATGATTCAAGTTGCGCTTGTGTTGTAAATACTCCTTCGCCGTTCAGTCGCGACCAATTATTTGCAACATGACCCATGTTGAGCTCGCGTTAAGTGCGAGCCATCCTTGCTACATGACCCATGTCACACTCAGGTGTTTGCAACATGATTCAAGTTGCGCTCGCATTGCAAATACTCCTCGGCCGTTCAATTGCGTCCAATTGTTTGCCACATGACCCACGTTGCGCTCGCGTTGACTGCTACCCAACGTTTGCAACATGACCCATGTTGTGTTTAGAGGTTTGCAACATGACCCATGTTGCAGCCGCTCATGTTGCAAACACTCCTCGACCATTCAGCTATGACCCATCGTTTGCAACATGACCCTTGTTGCACTCGCGTTGAAAACACTCCTCGGTTATGACTCATCGTTTGCAGCATGACTCATGTTGTGCTCGGGTATTTGCAGTAGCAGAAAGAAGAAATATAGTGGAAGGCCAGTTTGTAGCATCGGCATGCTTCTCGCTTGCCTATCACACGTCTCATGCCCGATAGCGATGACGGGCTTTCCAACAAAAAGAAAGTATGTGGCGGCTTGCAGTGTCACACACTCCGCTCGTAGCAGAGGTGGTCGACCTTGCAATATGGAAAATGTTGCGGCCATCTATGACTTGCATGGCATTGCAAACACGCGGATATTTGATCACCCATTGCAACATGGTTCATATTGCGCTCAACTCCAGTTTGCATGATCTTGCAAAAATACATGGGCCTTTAGTCACCCATTGCAAGAAGGACCATGATGCGGTCACCCATGGCTACAAGGACCCGTAGCACCGGCAACACTCCCACAACTTTTTTTTGAGCAGTTAAAACAACAGGAGAGGCTCCTACTGTTGTTTTATATAAATATAGGAATATGTACAAATTTACAATGCCATGAAGGAAAAGGAAAGCAAAAACCAAACAGAAGAAGGGTTGGTTACACAGATAGAGATGCTAAAAATCCTTCCAGAAAGGAAGACATGTCAGATGTTACTCTAAACCTAAGGATCTCCACATCAGCCTTGAACATTCTAAGCCAATCTGAGAGAGAGGCTGATGCACCATCAAAGAACACCTTATTTCTCTGCTTCCAAACATTCCATGCAGCCAAAATGATGATTTCTTTGAACATGGGTCTGTGCCACGTCCCTCTGGTTTGCTCCATCATTTGTTGTACGTCCAACTCCGTGTTCCAGCCAATACCCAATATGTCCCAACATCTGGTCACAAATTCACACTCGTAGAATAAATGGCTATTGGTTTCCAGAGTGCCAGATGCACACAAAAGGCACGAGTGATCCTCTCCAATGAAGAAATGCCTTCGGAGTAACATGTCTCTGGTATTAATTCTATTCATATACATCAGCCATGCAAATACCTTGTGTCTCAAGATGCATCTTGATTTCCAAATTGTGGTTATGTATGCAGGCGCAGTCACGTTCCTGAAAAGGAATTTATAGAACTTTCTGGGTCTGAATTGAACATCTCCCCAACAGAGTACCCACTCATCTGTCGCCAGGGGTTCTAGAGATAGCCCCGCAACCACTTGCAGCATGTCATCCAGCTCTGCTCTTGCTTCCAATGATAGCGGTAGATCGAAGTGAGCTTCCACTGGCTTGTAGCATGCCTCAGAGCAGGGCGTAACACGGGTCGGATGGCTCCTACGGGCGGGTGAGATCGCGAGGCAATGCTGTGACACTGGACAGGCGGTCTTTGCGACATCCGACTGCTTCAATGGTTGCGGCGATGCTAAGAGGTGTGTTGCGATGGCCCCGACGATGGTGCGACGACATGCTTCGAAAGCTCTGCAACGGCATCTACGCTTCTTTGAGGATGTTGCGATGGCTTGCTTCGACCACGGTGGTGATGCTATGAGGTGTGTTGTGATGATCGCGGCGTTAGCACAACGACATGCTCATGGTGGGTTGCGACGATGCCGTGACGACACGCTTCGATGGCCGTGGTGATGCTACGAGGCGTGCTGTGCTACTTGTAGTCTGCGTTGGTGTCGGTGTAAAAACCGGCAGACCTCGGGGTAGGGGGTCCCGAGCTGTGGATCTCGGATCGGTGGTAACAAGGACAAGGGAGACGATGTTTACCCTGGTTCGGGCCCTCTTGATGGAGGTAAAACCCTACGTCCTGCTTCTGTTTATATTAATGGAGATGTATCGAATACAGAGTTGATCTACCTCGAGATCGTAACGTGTGTCTAACTTCTAGGGCTAGGTGAGCGTTATTGTGTTTTTCTCCCCCCTACGGGCTAAACCCTATTGCTTATATACACGTCAGGGAGGGTATCTAGGGTTACAAAGTCGGTATCTAGGAGAGAGGCGGCAGGAGAGATCTTGGAGTATACGTCAAGTCTTCGGTAGAGACAGTCTCGATCACGCTTCCTGTGTACGGCCTCCAGAGTCCATCTTGATCACGTATGAGGGCCCCTCGGCCCATCCGAGGAGATGGGCCGGCTGGGCTAGCACCCCCTGACCCAGGACACCGTCAGTTGGTATTTCCCTGAAGAGGAAAGGATGAAGCAGTACAGTAGAGATAAGTATTTCCCTCAGTTAAGAACAAAGGATATCAATCCAGTAGGAGAACCAAGCAAAATTCCGTTAAAGCGCACCTGCACACACAAGAGCAAACACTTGCACACAACACAAATAAGAGGGTTGTCAATCCTCTTAGCGGTTATTTGCAAGGATTAAATCTTATCGAGGTAAATAGATAAACTAAATTACTAATTAAAATAAAAGTAAATAAATTGCAGCAAGGTATTTTTAGGTTTTTTTTATATGATGAAGATAGACCCGGGGACCATAGTTTTCACTAGAGGCTTCTCTCTTGAGCACATAAGCCTGCATCTACTACTATTACTCCACCCATCGACCGCTATCCAGCATGCATCTAGGGTATTAAGTATGAAACAGAGTAACGCCTTAAGCAAGATGACACGATGTAGAGAAGCAAATTCAAGCAATATGAATAAACCCCATCTTTTTATCCTTAATGGCAACAATACAAATACGTGTCATGTCCCTTTCTGTCACTGGGCTTGAGCACCGCAAGATTGAACCCATCACAAAGCACCTCTCCCATTGCAAGATAAATCAATCTAGTAGACCAAACTAAACCGATAGATCGGAGAGAAATACAAAGCTATAACAATCATGCATAAAAGATTTCAGAGAAGACTCAAATATTTCTCATGAATAATCTGATCATAAACTCACAATTCATCGGATCCCAACAAACACACCGCAAAAGAAGATTACATCGGATAGAACTCCAAGAACATCGAGGAGAACATTGTATTGAAGATCAAAGAGAGAGAAGAAGCCATCTAGCTACTAGATATGAACCCGTAGGTCTGTGGTAAACTACTCACACATCATCGGAAGGGCAACAAGGTTAATGTAGAAGCCCTCCGTGATAGATTCCCCCTCCGACAGAGTACCGGAAAAGGTCTCCAGATGGGATCGTGGAAGAACAGAGGCTTGCGGCGGCGGAAAGGTTTTCTCTTCTGGCTCTCTGGGGGTTTCCCAATATTTGTGAATTTATAGAAGTGGAATTAGGTCAAACGAAGTCACGTGGGCCCCACAAGGTAGCACGGCGCGCCCCCTAGGGCGCGCCCTAGTGCCTTGTGAAGCCCCTGTGGGGCTTCTGGCCTCCTCCCGAAGCTTCCCAGGTTTCTTTTGTCCAGAAAAAAATCTCCAAAAAGTTTCGTGGCATTTGGACTTCATTTGGTACTGTTTCTCTGAAAAGCCAAAAACAAATAAAAAACAGCAACTGGCACTGGGCACTAAATTAATAGGTTAGTCCCAAAAAATGATATATAATTGCTTGTAAATGTATATAAAACATCCAGGATTGATACTATAACATCATGGAATAATTAAAAATTATAGATACGTTGGAGACGTATCAAGCATCCCCAAGCTTAATTCCTGCTCGTCCTCGAGTAGGTAAATGATAAAAACAAATTTTTTGATGTGGAATGCTGCCTATCATATTCATCATATACTCTTTTCTTTGTAGGATGGACAATTGGACTTGAAAGATTCAAAGCAATAGTCTATAGTTTGACATGAAGACATAAATACTCAAGCATACTAACAAGCAATCTTGTCTTTCAAAATATCAATGCTAAAGAAAGTTATCCCTAGCCCATTATGCTCAATCATTGATCCATTCATGAAACACACTCAATATTAGCTACACCCAATGCACAAGTATGACAATAGTGCTCTCTAGTTGGTGCTTTGTAAGAGAAGATGGAGACTCAAAATAAAAATAAAAATTGGATAAAATTAAATAGATAGGCCCTTCGCAGAGGGAAGCAGAGATTTGCAGAGGTGCCAGAGCTCAAAGCTTAAATTAGAGAGATAAAATTATTTTGAGAGTCATGCTTTTCCTGTCAACGAAAACGACCGAGAATTCCCAATATCTTCCATGCTAGACACATTATAGGCGGTTCCCAAACACAAAATAAAGTTTATTTCCTTTCCACCATTCTTTCACAATCCATGGCTAGCCGTATCCACGGGTGCCCTCCATACCAACACTTTCCAAGGAATTTATTATTATCATCATATTAATTTTTTTTCATTTCGGGACTGGGAATCCCTATTACCTGCCACTCTCTCGTGCAATGACAAGTGAATAAACACTCATCGTGAGAATAACACACCTAGCATGGAAAATATTGGCCACCCCCAGCCTCTTCATGAGCGGTACGGGCACACAAAATGGAAAATTATTTTGAAAATTTAGAGTTGGCATATGCAAATTTGCTTGGAACGGCATGGAAATACCGCATATAGGTAGATATGGTGGACTCATTTGGCACAACTTGGGTTTAAGGAGTTGGATGCACAAGCAGTATTCCCGCTTAGTACAAATGAAGGCTAGCAAATAGATTGAGAAGCGACCAACCAAAAAGCGAAAACGGTCATAAACATGCATTGAACATAACTAACACCGAATAATGCACCATAAGTAGGATATAATTTCATTGCATAACTATTGACTTTATGTGCATGCATAGGGAATCACAAACCTTAACACCAATATTCTTACTAAATCACAATTACTCACTAACATGACTCACATATTATCATCTCCATATCGCAAAACTATTGCAAGGAATCAAACTTATCATATCCAATGATCTTACATGAAAGTTTTATTATATCCCTCTTGAATATTCATCACTTTGGGACCAAATTCATATCTTGTGCAAATTACCATTACTATCATGAGACTCTCAAAAAGATATAAGTGAAGCATGAGAGTGCAAATATTTCTTCAAAATTTAATCTTATTAACTCTCAAAATAATATAAGTGAAGCATGAGAGTTCAAATATTTCTTTAAAATATAACCACCGCCGTGCTCAAAAAGATTTAAGTGAAGCACTAGAGCAACTGCCTAGCTCAAAAGATTTAAGTGAAGCGCATAGAGTATTCTAACAAATTACGAATAATGTGTGTCCCTCTCAAATAGGTGTGTCCAGCAAAGATGATTGTGACAAACTAAAAATCAAACAAAGCAAATACTCATATAATACACGACGCTCCAAGTAAAACACATATCATGTGATGAATAAAAATATAGCTCCAAGTGAGTTACCGATAGTTGGTAGAAGAAAGAGGGGATGCCTTCCGGAGCATTCCCAAGCTTAGACGCTTGAGTCTTCCTTGAATATTACCTTGGGGTGCCTTGGGCATCCCCAAGCTTAGGCTCTTGCCACTCCTTATTCCTTCATCCATCGTAGTCTCACCGAAAACTTGAAAACTTCAATCACACAAAACTCAACAAAACCTTCGTGAGATCCGTTAGTATAACAAACAAATCTTAAACTTTAGGTACTGTTGTAAATTGATTCATATTTAATATTGGCATAATTCTACTGTAGTCCAACTTCTCCATGACTCATACCCCCCGATACGATCCATAGATTCATCAAAATAAGGAAACTACGCAACAAAAACAGAATCTGTCTAAAACAGAACAGTCTGTAAAGATCTATTTAAAATCCATACTTCTGTAACTCCAAAAATTCTGAAAAATTAGTACCACGTGGGAAATTCATATACCAATACTGTGTAAAAATTTCAGATTTTTCTGACGCTCCAGTACAGAATTAAAATTACAGCACTGGACGTAAAACTTTCTGTTTTCCAAACAGCATCAATTATACTATCTTCCAAATCATCCCAAAGGCATTACTTGGCACAAACACTAACTAAAACATAAAAACACAATCATAACAGAAGCAAACACTCAAAGACAGTAGGTAAAAGCAAAAATTTATTTTATTCATTGGGTTGCCTCCCAACAAGCGCTATTGTTTTATGCCCCTAGCTAGGCATAATGCATAGTTTCAAGTGTTGTCATCCTTGGTTTCCAATTCCTCAATCACACATCCATTTTTTCTAGTGGATTTAACATAGGTGTTTCTCATCATCACACTTCTAGGCACAGAATCAAGAATTTTACTTTTATGAATGGGTTCCTTAATTATATCAATGAAATTGGGATGCACACTAATCATTTTAAGATCTTCGTTCCCTTTATTAGAAGTGGTATCCTTGACATTGGGAACATATATGAACTTGCAATTTTTATTAGGAGGAGTTCTATCAATGTTTTTTTAGCGGAGGAAAAAGCTGAACCCAAGTTGTTGATAACTTCTTCCAACTTTTCATTTCTAGCGGAGCTTTGGCCTATCCTTTCATTAATTATTGGCTCCTTTTCCTTTAGAGTTTTCAAAGCAATCCCCACCTTGGAACCAATTTGAGTAATATGATTGTGGACCTTTTTATCTAAATTTTCAAGATGTTCGATGGTAGGCATTTTGTTTTCTATAGCTTCTAACCTTTGCATAACATGATCCAAAGTCAATGCCGTTTCATTAATAATGATAGGGGGTGAACCCACTAAATTTCCCATAGCATTGAGAGCATCCGAAGTGGGACACATCAAGAAATTCCCTCCGGTAATAGTGTCAAGAACAAATCTATACCAAGTAGTGATGCCCACATAGAAATTTCGAAGAAAAACGGCAGTGGATTGCTTATGAGTTGATCTATTTTGAGCATGGCAAATCCTACACCAGGCATCTTTTAAATTCTCTCCTCCCCTTTGTTTAAAATTAAGTACTTCATTTTCAGGGGCAGTAGTAACAAGCGAAGAACTAGCCATAATGGTAAAACAAGCAATCAAGCAAACAAAATATTTTTGTGTTTTTGTAAAATATTTTTGAAGTGGGGGAGATGAAAACGAGAGGCAAATGCAAATAAAAGGTAAATAAAGTAAATGCAAGTGAATGATAATTTGTGCGAAGGTACTTGGTAATTTTGATGATGTCTCCCCGGCAACGACGCCATAAATTCTTCCTGCTACTTGTAGTCTGCGTTGGTATTTCCCCGAAGAGGAGAGGATGATGCGGTACAGTAGAGATAAGTATTTCCCTCAGTTAAGAACCAAGGTTATCAATCCAGTAGGAGAACCAAGCAAAATTCCGTTAAAGCGCACCTGCACACACAAGAGCAAACACTTGCACCCAACACAAATAAGAGGGTTGTCAATCCTCTTAGCGGTTATTTGCAAGGATTAAATCTTATCGAGGTAAATAGATAAACTAAATTACTAATTAAAATAAAAGTAATAAATTGCAGCAAGGTATTTTTAGTTTTTTTTATATGATGAAGATAGACCCGGGGACCATAGTTTTCACTAGAGGCTTCTCTCTTGAGCACATAAGCATACGGTGTGTAAACAAATTACTGTTAGGCAATTGATAGAAACGCAAATAATTATGATGGATTCATGGCAATGATCATGTATATAGGCATCACGTCCGAGACAAGTAGACCGACTCCTGCCTGCATCTACTACTATTACTCCACCCATCGACCGCTATCCAGCATGCATCTAGGGTATTAAGTATGAAACAGAGTAACGCCTTAAGCAAGATGACATGATGTAGAGAAGCAAATTCAAGCAATATGAATAAACCCCATCTTTTTATCCTTAATGGCAACAATACAAATACGTGCCATGTCCCTTTCTGTCACTGGGCTTGAGCACCGCAAGATTGAACCCATCACAAAGCACCTCTCCCATTGCAAGATAAATCAATCTAGTAGGCCAAACTAACCCAATAGATCGGAGAGAAATACAAAGCTATAACAATCATGCATAAAAGAGTTCAGAGAAGACTCAAATATTTCTCATGAATAATCTGATCATAAACTCACAATTCATCGGATCCCAACAAACACACCGCAAAAGAAGATTACATCAGATAGAACTCCAAGAACATCGAGGAGAACATTGAATTGAGAATCAAAGATAGAGAAGAAGCCATCTAGCTACTAGCTATGGACCCGTAGGTCTGTGGTAAACTACTCACACATCATCGGAAGGGCAGTAAGGTTGATGTAGAAGCCCTCCGTGATCGATTCCCCCTTCGGCAGAGTACCGGAAAAGGTCTCCAGATGGGATCGTGGAAGAACAGAGGCTTGCGGCGGAGGAAAGGTTTTCTCTTCTGGCTCTCTGGGGATTTCCCAATATTTGTGAATTTATAGAAGTGGAATTAGGTCAAACGAAGTCACGTGGGCCCCACAAGGTACCACGGCGCCCCCCCGGGGCGCGCCCTAGTGCCTTGTGAAGCCCCTGTGGGGCTTCTGGCCTCCTCCCGAAGCTTCCCAGGTTTCTTTTGTCAAGAAAAAAAATCTCCAAAAAGTTTCGTGGCATTTGAACTTCATTTGGTATTGTTTCTCTGAGAAGCCAAAAACAAGCAAAAAACAGCAACTGGCACTGGGAACTAAGTTAATAGGTTAGTCCCAAAAAATGATATATAATTGCTTGTAAATGTATATAAAACATTCAAGATTGATACTATAACAGCATGGAACAATTAAAAATTATAGATATGTTGGAGACGTATCACGCATCCCCAAGCTTAATTCCTGCTCGTCGACCTCGAGTAGGTAAATGATAAAAACAGAATTTTTGATGTGGAATGCTTCCTATCATATTCATCATATACTCTTTTCTTTGTAGGATGGACATTTGGACTTGAATGATTCAAAGCAATAGTCTATAGTTTGACATGGAGACATAAATACTCAAGCATACTAACAAGCAACCATGTCTTTCAAAATATCAATGCTAAAGAAAGTTATCCCTAGCCCATTATGCTCAATCATTGATCCATTCATGAAACACACTCAATATTAGCTACACCCAATGCACAAGTATGACAATAGTGCTCTCTAGTTGGTGCTTTGTAAGAGAAGATGGAGACACAAAATAAAAATAAAAATTGCATAAAAGTAAATAGATAGGCCCTTCGCAGAGGGAAGCAGAGATTTGCAGAGGTGCCAGAGCTCAAAGCTTAAATTAGAGAGATAAAATTATTTTTAGAGTCATGCTTTTCCTGTCAACGAAAATGACCGAGAATTCCCAATATCTTCCATGCTAGACACATTATAGGCGGTTCCCAAACAGAAAATAAAGTTTATTTTCTTTCCACCATTCTTTCACAATCCATGGCTAGCCGTATCCACGGGTGCCCTCCATACCAACACTTTCCAAGGAATTTATTATTATCATCATATTAATTTTTTTTCATTTCGGGACTGGGCATCCCTATTACCTGCCACTCTCTCGTGCAATGACAAGTGAATAAACACTCATCGTGAGAATAACACACCTAGAATGGAAAATATTGGCCACCCCCTGCCGCTTCATGAGCGGTACGGGCACACAAAATGGAAAATTATTTTGAAAATTTAGAGTTGGCATATGCAAATTTACTTGGAACGGCAGGGAAATACCGCATATAGGTAGATATGGGGGACTCATTTGGCACAACTTGGATTTAAGGAGTTGGATGCACAAGCAGTATTCCCGCTTAGTACAAATGAAGGCTAGCAAATAGATTGAGAAGCGACCAACCAAAAAGCGAAAACGGTCATAAACATGCATTGAACATAACTAACACCGAATAATGCACCATAAGTAGGATATAATTTCGTTGCATAACTATTGACTTTATGTGCATGCATAGGGAATCACAAACCTTAACACCAATATTCTTACTAAATCACAATTACTCACTAACATGACTCACATATTATCATCTCCATATCGCAAAACTATTGCAAGGAATCAAACTTATTATATCCAATGATCTTACATGAAAGTTTTTATTATATCCCTCTTGAATATTCATCACTTCAAAATTTAATCTCATTAACTCTCAAAATAATATAAGTGAAGCATGAGAGTTCAAATATTTCTTTAAAATATAACCACCGCCGTGCTCAAAAAGATTTAAGTGAAGCACTAGAGCAACTGCCTAGCTCAAAAGATTTAAGTGAAGCACATAGAGTATTCTAATAAATTACGAATAATGTGTGTCCCTCTCAAATAGGTGTGTCCAACAAAGATGATTGTGACAAACTAAAAAGCAAACAAAGCAAAGACTCATATAATACACGACGCTCCAAGTAAAACACATATCATGTGATGAATAAAAATATAGCTCCAAGTGAGTTACCGATAGTTGGTAGAAGAAAGAGGGGATGCCTTCCGGGGCATCCCCAAGCTTAGACGCTTGAGTCTTCCTTGAATATTACCTTGGGGTGCCTTGGGTATCCCCAATCTTAGGCTCTTGCCACTCCTTATTCCTTCATCCATCGTAGTCTCACCGAAAACTTGAAAACTTTAATCACACAAAACTCAACAAAACCTTCGTGAGATCCGTTAGTATAACAAACAAATCTTAAACTTTATGTACTGTTGTAAATTGATTCATATTTAATATTGGCATAATGCTACTGTACTCCAACTTCTCCATGACTCATACCCCCCGATACGATCCATAGATTCATCAAAATAAGCAAACTATGCAACAAAAACAGAATCTGTCTAAAACAGAACAGTCTGTAAAGATCTATTTAAAAGCAATACTTCTGTAACTCCAAAAATTCTGAAAACTTAGGACAAAGTGGGAAATTCATATACCAATACTGTGTAAATATTTCAGATTTTTCTAACACTCTAGTACAGAATTAAAATTCCAGCACTCGACGCAAAACTTTCAGTTTTCCAAACAGCATCAATTATACTATCTTCCAAATCATCCCAAAGGCATTACTTGAAACAAACACTAATTAAAATATAAAAACACAATCATAACAAAAGCAAACACTCAAAGACCGTAGGTAAAAGCAAAATTTTATTTTATTCATTGGGTTGCCTCCCAACAAGCGCTATTGTTTTATGCCCTTAGCTAGGCATAATGCATAGTTTCAAGTGTTGTCATCCTTGGTTTCTAATTTCTCAATCACACATCCATTTTTTCTAGTGGATTTAATATAGGTGTTTCTCATCATCACACTTCTAGGCACAGAATCAAGAATTTTACTTTTATGAATGGGTTCCTTAATTATATCAATGAAATTGGGATGCACACTAATCATTTTAAGATCTTTGTTCCCTTTACTAGAAGTGGTATCCTTGACCTTGGGAACATATATGAACTTGCAATTTTTGTTAGGAGGAGTTCTATCAATGTTTTTTTTAGCGGAGGAAAAAGCTGAACCCAAGTTGTTGATAATTTCTTCCAACTTTTCAATTCTAGCGGAGCTTTGGCCTATCCTTTCATTAATTATTGGCTCCTTTTCCTTTAGAGTTTTCAAAGCAATCCCCACCTTGGAACCAATTTGAGTAATATGATTGTGGACCTTTTTATCTAAATTTTCAAGATGTTCGATAGTAGGCATTTTGTTTTCTATAGCTTCTAACCTTTGCATAACATGCTCCAAAGTTAATGCCGTTTCATTAATAATGATAGGGGGTGAACCCACTAAATTTCCCATAGCATTGAGAGCATCTGAAGTGGGACACATCAAGAAATTCCCTTCGGTAATAGTATCAAGAACAAATCTATACCAAGTAGTGATCTCCACATAGAAATTTTGAAGAAAAACGGTAGTGGATTGCTTATGAGTTGATCTATTTTGAGCATTGCAAATCCTATACCAGGCATCTTTTAAATTCACTCCTCCCCTTTGTTTAAAATTAAGTACTTCATTTTCAGGGGTAGTAGTAACAAGAGAAGAACTAGCCATAATGGTAAAGCAAGCAATCAAGCAAACAAAATATTTTTGTGTTTTTGTAAAATATTTTTGAAGTGGGGGAGATGAAAACGAGAGGCAAATGCAAATAAAAGGTAAATAAAGTAAATGCAAGTGAATGATAATTTGTGCGAAGGTACTTGGTAATTTTGATGATGTCTCCCCGGCAACGGCGCCAGAAATTCTTCCTGCTACTTGTAGTCTGCGTTGGTATTTCCCCGAAGAGGAGAGGATGATGCAGTACAGTAGAGATAAGTAATTCCCTCAGTTAAGAACAAACGTTATCAATCCAGTAGGAGAACCAAGCAAAATTCCGTTAAAGCGCACCTGCACACACAAGAGCAAACACTTGCACCCAACACAAATAAGAGGGTTGTCAATCCTCTTAGCGGTTATTTGCAAGGATTTAATCTTATTGAGGTAAATAGATAAACTAAATTACTAATTAAAATAAAAGTAAATAAATTGCAGCAAGGTATTTTTAGGGTTTTTTTATATGATGAAGATAGACCCGGGGACCATAGTTTTCACTAGAGGCTTCTCTCTTGAGCACATAAGCATACGATGGGTAAACAAATTACTGTTAGGCAATTGATAGAAAAGCAAATAATTATGACGGATTCATGGCAATGATCATGTATATAGGCATCACGTCCGAGACAAGTAGACCGACTCCTGCCTGCATCTACTACTATTACTCCACCCATCGACCGCTATCCAGCATGCATCTAGGGTATTAAGTATGAAACAGAGTAACGCCTTAAGCAAGATGACATGATGTAGAAAAGCAAATTCAAGCAATATGAATAAACCCCATCTTTTTATCCTTAATGACAATAATACAAATACGTGTCATGTCCCTTTCTGTCACTGGGCTTGAGCACCGCAAGATTGAACCCATCACAAAGCACCTCTCCCATTGCAAGATAAATCAATCTAGTAGGCCAAACTAAACGATAGATCGGAGAGAAATACAAAGCTATAACAATCATGCATAAAAGAGTTCAGAGAAGACTCAAATATTTCTCATGAATAATCTGATTATAAACTCAGAATTCATCGGATCCCAACAAACACACCGCAAAAGAAGATTACATCGGATAGAACTCCAAGAACATCGAGGAGAACATTGTATTGAAGATCAAAGAGAGAGAAGAAGCCATCTAGCTACTAGATATGAACCCGTAGGTCTGTGGTAAACTACTCACACATCATCGGAAGGGCAGCAAGGTTGATGTAGAAGCCCTTCGTGATCGATTCCCCCTCCGGCAGAGTACCGGAAAAGGTCTCCAGATGGGATCGTGGAAGAACAGAGGCTTGCGGCGGCGGAAATGTTTTCTCTTCTGGCTCTTTGGGGGTTTCCCAATATTTGTGAATTTATAGAAGTGGAATTAGGTCAAACGAAGTCACGTGGGCCCCACAAGGTACCACGCCCCCCCCCCGGGGCGCGCCCTAGTGCCTTGTGAAGCCCCTGTGGGGCTTCTGGCCTCCTCCCGAAGCTTCCCAGATTTCTTTTGTCCAGAAAAAAATCTCCAAAAAGTTTTGTGGCATTTCGACTTCATTTGGTACTGTTTCTCTAAAAAGCCAAAAACAAGCAGAAAACAACAATTGGCACTGGGCACTAAGTTAATAGGTTAGTCCCAAAAAATGATATATAATTGCTTGTAAATGTATATAAACATCCAAGATTGATACTATAACAGAATGGAACAATTAAAAATTATAGATACGTTGGAGACGTATCATGCTGCAGCGGCCACAGTGATGGCGTGACGACATGCTTCTAATGTCCGTGGTGTGCTTCCACGGCCATGACATTGTTGCGACGGCGTGCTTCGAACAGTGGTGGCCCGACTACTATGATGTTGCAATGGCGTGTTTCACGGACGCGGCAGTGTTGTGACGACTGACATGACTGTTTCGATGTTGGTGTGACGGCGTGCTTCGACGGCCGCAGCAAAGCGGCCACGGCGGCCCGGCTGCTCCGGTGGTACTGCGATGCCATGCTTCGATGGCGGCGGCAGCGGCGTCGAGGACGCTACGTCCAAAGCAACCTTGACTCCATCTGCTTGCTATAATACCAAATCAAAACCAACGCCGGCGATCAATGTCCAGGACTATTTGTACTAACTGACCAAGGTCACGCCAACTCAAAAAGTCAAGCTAACTAGTTACGAAACTGACGAAGGGTAGGCTACCTTCTTGGGTGGGGACACAGAGGCGCGCGCGCCACACGATCGCATGGGATTAGACAGCGCCGGACGCGGCTTACAAACGCGAGAAATCATCCGGCTTATTTTAAATGTTTTCCTATGATTAATCCCAGCCCGCTGCATCTAATTTTGTGGGTTTTTTTTTCTGCGGGGCTAGTTCTGTGAGTGGAGCCACAAGCACGGGGCAACGCAATGTTTAAATTGTTGTGCTTTATTTTAGAAAATATTCAAAGTTCGTTTTTTAGTTTTTAGGCTGATTACATGAATACAAGTTGGAGACGCTGAAGAGACACACAACACTCACACCACACTCACACAGGGACATCACTACACACATTCTTGCTTATGCGTCTATCAAGATCTACAACCTATACACATGCGGGCTTTTCCTCTTCTCGAAAATGACCTCACGGGCGGGGGAGCCTTCGACTTTCACGGGTCGACGTGCGCTTGTGCATCCTTGATGCGGGATTCTTGAAGGCTGGCATGAGCGCATCGCTCATTTCTGCCAAGGCGGTTGTCGCCATGCAGGCGCACATCCTCTTTGACCCACTCTAAGTACTCCCACGCCCTCTCCCATAACTCTCTCTAGATGCGGTCCTCTTCCATCTCGCCGTGGAAAGGTCCACGAGGAGGGAGCAGACGCGACATGGTCGATGGGGGTGGCAGTGAAGGGGAGGGAGGAAGATAGGAGGCGGGGTGACAACTAGAAAAGGGGCTGATGGTTGTAAGTGTGGTGGCGACGGGAATATGGTCAAACTGCCCCTTGCTTTTCCCTATTCTCCATTCGTCTTGGTTCTATAAGCTCATGCAGCCGCGCCTGTGCGTGATGCCCTAGAACTCAATCCCCTTCTTCTTGGCGACTCATCATCTTGTCGATTGGAACCACACGCCCACGCCGCCGTGGCATTGTGCACTCGCACCCAACGTCCTGCTTGGTTGTTTAACTTTGTTTTTGGTCATTTGATTGATAATAAATGATTGAAATGTGATGGTACATTTTTCATTTAGATTAGATGTCCAACACATCGATTAGTTGCTATAAAATTAAAATTATGTGTTATGAATTTAAGAGCAACAATAGGCAAATACCAGACACTAAAATTTCTTAAAAAAAAAAGCAAAGAAGACGTGGAAATTGTTGGCATTGGTGAAATTGTTGACTTAATGACTTTTACATGCATATTATGTGTTTTTATTTGGAGTTGGCCCCATCTCGTGCTTTGATCACACCCCGCCACTGCTCAAGGGTGCGCTTCTTTGGAGTGCATGACAGAAGAAATAACATGAGCATGAAAAACATATAATTTTGATATCATAACTCACTGGATTTTATAGCAGATATGAGCATATAAATTTTGGTGTGCTCCCATTTAAGTTTACACAATTTTGTAGAGAGAAGATGTGCACACATTAGGCAGTAGAGTAATACTGTATATCCATGACACCATACATTAAAGTTTCCTTTCGATACAAAAGGTCACCATACACATTTCTTTAAATTGAGCAAAAAAAAAACCCGTTTGTACGAGAATGAGCCGGCCCTACAACTAGTCTTCCTTTTTTTTCGGAACTACTCTGTGGCCGACAGTGGGTGCACGATTTGTAGACGACGCTTAATCGGGCGGTTGTGCAACACTTGGTCATACCGATGCATGGTTCAATGCATAGTGTCGTTCAAAAATCGGCCAGGCAGTGTCGTCCCTGGCAAATCCTATTTGGCGCTGCAGCCGCCCGTTAGAGGCAAATTTACAAACGGGCCCCTGCAGCGCCCCGCGCTGGGCCGGCCCGTTACTGTGTATGTTAATTTGCAAAAAATGAAGCGCCCTCGCTACGAATCGAACCAGCGACCTCACTCGTCAAACTTCGTTCGTACGACCACCGCGCTACGAAGCGGGATCTGTTAAGCTTCAACTCTTCCTGACTTTTATTCCTTCCTTCTCTGTTTTCTTTTTTTTTCTTTTTTCCTTCTTTCCATTTTCGTTTTCTGTTTTTTTTCTTCTTCCAGGTTTCCTCCCTCATCGATTTTCATGTTTTTTATTTTTCTTAAATGCGTGAACTTTTTCCAAATCGATGATGTTTTTTTTAAATTTGTTGAATTTTTGTTTTCAAAATCAATGAACTTCTTTTTAGTGAACTATTTTTAACAATTGATGATTTTTTTTCAAATTCGATGAAATTTCTTCCAATTCGATGAACTTTTTTTCAAATTCAATGAACTTTCTTTAAATTTGATGAACTTTTTTCAAATTCAATGAACTTATTTTCAATGGACTTTTACTGAAAATTCGATGAACTTTTTTTCAAATCGATGAACTTATTTTCAAATTTGTGAACTTTTTTCCAAATCGATGAACTTTTTTCAAATTCGGTGATCTTTTTCGAAAATTGGTGAACTTATTTATAGCTTCGGTGAACTTTTTCAAATTCGGTGAACTTTTTTCAAATTCGATGAACTTTTTTCAAATTCGATGAACTTTTTTCAAATTCGGTGAACTTTTTTCGCATTTGATGAACTCTTTTTTTCAAATTCTATTATCTTTTTTTTCCAAATCGATGAACTTCTTTCACATTTTGCGAACTTTTTTCAAAATCGGTGAATTTTTCCTAATGGACGAACTTTTCTTATCAAATTGGATGAACTTTTTTCAGAAACGATGAACTTTTCCAATTCGTGAACTTTTTTCAAAATTTGATAAACTTTTTTTCATAAAAAATATAAAAATGTAAGTTGTATTGCGTAATAAATAACGCGGCTGCAATAGTTCTTTAAGTATACGCGTTGCTGTTGGTCACAGTGGTCCGGTGGCTGTAGTGGTTAGCTGAACCATCTTTCGAAGCAGCGACGCGAGTTCGAGTCCTTGTACTCGCAGGTTTTTGCGGGTCTTTTTTCACGAAATAGTTTCTGCGCTCATGGGCCGTCCCACTTGGCGTTTGCTGTAGGCGACGGTTGACTTCTGCGGCGCTTAAAGCGCTCAATAGGAGCTCCCTCCCGGGACATCCTATGTGACGCATTCTGCGTCAAGTAGGTGCGGCTTCGCACAGAGCAGCTGATTGGCGGGCTTTGTGGGCCGCGACGCACGCATTTCACTGTTTCTCTGAGTTTGAACTGATTCACTGTTCCAACTGTTTCACTGTTCCTGCAGTTTTCCTTCTATAAACTAAAGAATGCTACAACTGTTTGTACTGTTTCCCAAACAAATCAGTTGCAGGTTCCAATTTCTCAGCCCAGGTACTATTTCTACTGATTCAACTGGTTTTGAACTGAAAAAAAAACTTGAAATTTCATTTTTTTGTTACAAAGTGGTACTTCTAAAACAGTCAAAAAAGTGGTAACTATGATGGTTCTAAAACATTTGTGAAAATACTAAAAAAATAGAGTTTATTTTATAAATGAATTCTACTGGCTGAAGCTTCTTTACAACTGCTTCTGAAATTGCTGTAAGCTTACAGCTTGATCAAAGTTAGTGATGAAAGTATCACCAAGGCATCATGAAAGACAAAAAAATGTATGCAAAAAGAGTATACATGGCTTAGAGCTTGTTTACAAAATTGTTTCAGCTGTTTTCGAACATTCTTTACAGCTGAAGGTGTTGCAAGAAACTATCACTGGACCAGCAAGAGAAAAACAGATAGCTGTTTCGTTAAGGAAACATTTTCCCCGTGGAAGTATTCTTTTGAGTTGAATCTTGCAGTGCATTTTCCCTTGTAGTTGACAGTATTAATGAGACCCTTGAGAATAGAAAGAGGAAATATGTTAATTGGAAATACACATTCCTTTGGAAGAAAATGAAATATGGTAAAATTTTGAGGACAAAACGAATATTGTAATAAACATTCGTTGCAACAGAAAACAGGTGCAAAACATTTGATCAATGGGATTCTTTGGGTGAACCCTGTTACACTAACTAAGAGGAACTGCCAATTTCAGAAGTTACCTAAGCTGACTTCATATGCAGACCGAATAATGATTGGCCTTCAAAGCTTCACTTGAATATGCGGAAACCCTGTTGAAACATATATGGGATTAGAAGAAATTAATTTCACTGTTTAGTATGAAAAACAGGCTCTAAGGAAGTAACATCTCTCTTCTGTCCTTGGGAGACAATAAATAGAGAACTTACATGTCTCTGCGGGAAAGAAGTTACTAATGGCAGCTGAATTTCATTGTCCTTGCAAGTGACAATCTCAAAAAGGAATTTCTCACGTAGAGCTAGTAAATCATCCTTCAGTATTTTAGAAAAAATGCAGTTTAATTCCTGATATGTTCCAAATAATGACAAAAAAGGAACTATGTGTCTATCGCTTACATTAGATAAACCCTCCAATCCGAGACCTTTGTACTTGCTAACATATTGAAGAAGGAAAATTCCTGAGCCATACCTGTGAAAAAAAAATAGCACAATCAGTTCCATACTCAAGTTGGAAATTATTGTGAATTTAAAATACTTTTAATCTATTTTTTTAGGAGAAAGAACCAAAAAGTTGTTGGTGGCTGGTACAAATCTTGTAAAAGGGGAGAGTTCCATGGAAAACCCACCTGAAATTGACATTGGGAGCTGGTACAAATCTTGATTCAAAATTTCCTATGTTCAAAGAACTAGTATTTCCGTATGTAGCAGCGAACAAAACCTTGAAGTTGTAGATAACTGCACTAATTGTTGGTAGAAATGTATCGCCACTGTAGTACGGGTTCATGATTTCAAAAAATTTGGCTCTGAAGTTAGCAACAATTAAAATCCAGTGTTTTTCCTTGAATACAGGCAATTTTACCTAGGGAATTGTGGAAAGGAACAAGCTATTAGTCTAACCTCTTTGAAAAAGAAAAATCTATAGGAGCATTTTGTACAAAAGAACTTATCTTACCAAGGAAGCATTCAATAAACTGAAGCCAACATTACTTTCACTACTGGAATCAGGGACTTTGCCATCTGCCAGCTTTTTGCCGTCTGCTGGCAGATGGCAAAGAGGCTCTTTGCCGTCCGCTTTTATAAAGCAGACGGCAAAGAACTTACTGATGGCAAACTGGCTCTTTGCCATCTGCACTTCTTTGCCGTCTGCTGGCAGATGGCAAAGAGTTCTTTGCCGTCTGCCAGCAGACGGCAAAGACCAAAGTGGGGCCCACGGGGCCCTGCGTTGGCTAGGTCACACGGGCCACTTCTTTGCCGTCTGCTGGCAGACGGCAAAGAACTCTTTGCCGTCTGCCAGCAGACGGCAAAGAGGTGAGGGGGGCCCACAACTTCTTTGCCGTCTGCTGGCAGACGGCAAAGAACTCTTTGCCGTCTGCCAGCAGACGGCAAAGAGGTGAGGGGGGCCCACAGTGTAACGGCGGGGACGGGCTAACGGCCCCCCTCTTTGCCGTCTGCTGGCAGACGGCAAAGAATTCTTTGCCGTCTGCCAGCAGACGGCAAAGAGGGGGGCTTAATTTTCGCCCCCCGCGCCCAAACCCCCTCTCTCTCTCACATCTCTCTCTCTCTCTCTCTGCGCGCCGCCGCCGCCCCCTCCCCGCCGACCCCCTCCTCCCCGCCGACCCCCGCCGCCCCCCTCCTCCCCGCCGCCGCCCCCTCCCCTCCTCCACAGCGCCGCCGCCGCCCCCTCCCCTCCTCCACAGTGCCGCCGCCGCCCCCTTCCCTCCTCCACAGCGCCGCCGCCGCCCCCTCCCCGCCGACCCCCTCCTCCCCGCCGACCCCCTCCTCCCCGCCGACCGCCGCCGCCCCCTCCTCCCCGCCGAACGCCGCCGCCCCCCTCCTCCCCAGCGCCGCCGCCTCGACCACCCTCCGGTGAGCTCCACCATTCCCCCCCTTTTTTGTTTTTTTCCTGTTTTTTTTTCTGTTTTTATTAGTTCATTTAGTTAGTTTATATTAGTTAGTTATTAGTTCATATTAGTTAGTTTTTATTAGGTAGAAAAAACTTAGATAGAAAAGAAGAAAAGAAAAAACCTAGAAGAAAAAAAAGAAGAAAAGAAGAAGAAAAAAAAGGAAAAAGAAAAAAGAAAAAGAACAAAAAATAATAATAATAAGAAGAAACAGAAGAAGAGGAGGAGGAGAAGAAAAAAGAAGAAGAAGAAGAAGAAAAAAAGAGGAGAGGAGGAGAAGAAGAAGAGGAAAAAAGGAAAGGAAGAAGAAGAAGAGGAGGAGGAGGAGAAGAAAAAAGAAGAAGAGGAAGAAGAAGAAGAAAAAAGAGGAGAGGAGGAGAAGAAGAAGAGGAAAAAGGAAAGGAGGAAGAAGAAGAAGAAGAAGGAAAAAAAAGGAAAAGAAAAGGAAGAAAAGAAAGAAGAGGAAGAAGAGGAAGAAGAAGAAAAGAAAAAAAGAGAAAAAACCCCGACCCCGACACGGCACCTCGACCCCGACCCCAACCCGACAACGACCCGACACGCCGACCCCGACACCCCGACCTCGATCCCGACCCCGACACGGCACCTCGACCCCGACCCCAACCCGACAACGACCCGACACGCCGACCCCGACACCCCGACCTCGATCCCGACCCCGACACGGCACCCCGACCCCGACCCGACACCCCGACACCGACACGGCACCCCGACCCCGACACGACACCCCGACCCCGACACCCCTAACACCCCGACACCACGACACCCAGACACGACACCCCCCGACACCCCGACACCGACACGACACCCCGACCCCGACAACCCGACACCACGACACCCAGACACGACACCCCCCGACACCCCGACCCCGACACGACACCCCGACACCACGACACCCCGACACCACGCCACCCAGACACGACAGCCCTGACCCCCGACACATCTTCGGCCTCCTGTTGACCAAAAAGGTGCTCTTCGGCCTTCCAGAGGCCGACGGGGTCATATATTTGTGAATTATGAGTTAGGAAGTATATTTCCCGATTTTGTTAAGAAAAACATCATATATATTTGTGTTGATCGGGTGGATTTAAATGTGCAGTTCTTTCGGGGCTGCGAGGGTCTGGTGTTCGACGACCTCCCCGTGCGTTCGACGAGCTCCGCCCCTGCGTTCGTGGGTGAGCACAAATGACATCTCCTCCTCCCCCCTTCATTTGCTCTGTTCCGGTCTTCGTGCCGATGAAACTTGCTAGCTATAGGTGTCAATCATCAGTATGCGTGACCACTATGCGTCTCTCGTTCGAAAGGGTTACATCTATAAATATGCATGCATTTGCATATTTATAACCGTGATTCTTTCGAATTGTCCAACGTTATCCATGGACAGCCCGAGTATGTGTAGATTGGGTTCGTTTTCCCATATGCTCTGCTCCGGATCCGATGCAGAATTTCGTCAGTGCCTCCCTGTTGTTCTCCGGGTACACATCCTCTCTGCTTATTGCCGAGACGTGTATCAGGAGAACAGCGGGGAGGTGCTGCCGAAATTTTGCGTCGGATCCGGAGCAGAGCATGGGAAAACGAACCCAATCTACACATACTCGGGTGGGATTAGGACCTATCTTTACCTACTAGCGTCTAGGTTGCATGGACGTAATAAAACTGACAAACTCTATTAACTGATGAATATGGTTTGCTGAATTATGTATATATTTCTTGTGTGTCCAGTAGCTAGGCAAGATGAGTGATCGTGCGTGGATGTACACCGGTCACACTAGTCAGAAAGACATGACCCATGAATGGCTAAGAAAAACCAAGGGGTTTGTGAGAGCCGCATTTGCAAATGGACAGGAAACAAACTGGTGCCCTTGTGTCCGGTGCGACAACCATAAAAAGTGGACACGGGATGAAATGGGTAAACACTTGCAGAAGTGGGGTTTTACGACTGATTATACGGTGTGGAGATTTCATGGTGAGTCTGCCCAACGTGCCAGAGCTGAGGTGGTTCGTCGTCGCACCGACGAGCATGGTACCGGGATCGAAGACATGGTGCAAGACTTTGATGATGCTCGGGATTCGGATGATGAGATGGAGGAATCTGCAAAGGCCTTCTATGAAATGTTGGAGTCTTCAAAACGTCCTCTCCACGAGCACACTGAGCTTTGTCAGCTGGATGTCATCGCGCAAGTAATGGCTCTCAAGGCTCAGTTCAACCTGGGCAGAGAATGCTACGACGCGATGATGACGATATTTGGACGCTTTCTACCCAAAGGCCATGTATTGCCAGCAAACCTGTACCAGTCGGACAAAATCCTACGTGCGCTTAAGATGCCCTATGAGAAGATAGATGCCTGTGAGAATGGATGTGCCTTATTTAGGCTTGAGTATGCGGGCTTCAACTATTGTCCCATTTGCAAGTCTTCCAGGTATGTTGTGGTAGACAACGGTATGGGTGAGAAGAGTCAGACCAAAATCCCAGTTAATGTTCTTCGGTATATGCCAATCATACCAAGACTTCAACGTCTTTTCATGGTCGAAGAGACGGCCAGACAGATGACGTGGCATAAATTGGGCAAAAGAACCGAACTAGATGCAGATGGGAATCCGATGTTGGGACACACTTCAGACGCTTTTGCGTGGAAGCACTTCGATGCTTTACATAAGGACAAAGCGGCAGATCCAAGGCATCCTCGAGTCGCCATCAGCACGGATGGGTTCCAAGTGTTTGGTATGACGGCAACCCAATACAGTTGCTGGCCTGTATTTGTCATTCCACTCAATCTCCCCCCCGGAGAGATTATGAAAAGAAAGAACATTTTCTTGACGTTGATAATTCCAGGGCCCAACTACCCGGGGAAGAATATGAATGTGTACATGCAGCCGCTTAAGGATGAATTGCAAGAAGCTTGGGATAATGGGATCAAGACATATGACGCCGCTACAAAACAAAACTTCAAAATGCATGTGTGGTACATGTACTCGACGCATGACTTGCCGGCGTATGCGCTATTCGTTGGCTGGTGTGTGCATGGAAGGTTCCCGTGCCCCACATGCAAGGCAGCTCTTCAGTTCCGTTGGCTGCAGGCGGGTCGCAAGTATTCTTGCTTCGACTTGCATAGACAGTTCCTGGATCCTGGCCATAAGTTCAGAAAAGACAAGAAAAATTTCATGAAAGGTAGAGTTGTCAAAAACTCTGCACCACCTGCATTGACAGGCCAACAGGCCCTGGATCAGTTAAACGCTCTCGAGCCTAATCCAGAGCGTCCAGGATATTTCAAAGGGTATAATTCGGAACACGCCTGGACTCACAAGATATGCTTGTGGGATCTGCCTTACTTTAAAGACCTCATTTGCCCACACAACATCGACGTGATGCACACTGAAAAGAATATCGCCGAGGCCCTTTTTGGTACATTGTTCGGCATAGAGGGGAAGTCAAAGGATAACCCTAAGGCTAGAGTCGATCAAGAGGCTCTATGTGATAGACCGTTACAAAACATGCGACAACCGAAAGAAAAGAAGAACTGGAGGAAGCCAAAGGCATGGTTCAATCTTGGAAGGCCAGCTATGAGGGAAATGATCTTGTGGGTGAAAATGCAGTTGATGTTCCCCGATGGGTATGCAACGAATCTAAAGAGGGGAGCGAGTCTTGACAAATTGAAAATATTTGGTATGAAGAGTCATGATTGGCACATATGGCTTGAGCGGGTAATGCCGGTGATGTTGCGTGGCTTTATCCCTGAGGATGAATGGCTAGTACTGGCAGAGCTGAGCTATTTCTTCCGTGCTCTTTGTGCGAAAGAACTATCGCCTGACGTGCTAGACGAACTGGAAGAGTTGGCGCCGGAGTTGATCTGCAAGTTAGAAAAGATCTTTCCACCGGGATTCTTTAATCCAATGCAGCATTTGATTTTGCATCTCCCGACCGAGGCAAGATTGGGGGGGCCCGTGCAAAATCGTTGGTGCTTCGCAACTGAGAGGATGCAGAAGACGCTTCGAGCAAAATGTAAAAATAAACGTAGAATTGAAGCATCGATGGCCGAGGCATTCATTACTGAGGAGGCCGCAAACTTCGTGACAGCACACTACAAAGCCAAGAATCGTCATTTGCATAATCCGAAGCCTCGGTACAATGATGGCGACCGTGAAAAAGGTCGATCCAACCTCAGCCTATTCAAAGGGAACCTCGCACCAGCCGGTGCTTCGAAAGCAATACCGTTGGATGTCGAAGAATGGCGGACCATTTCGTTGTATATCTTCAACAACCTAACAGAAGTGCGGCCGTACATCGAGTAAGTTCTCGGTACATTGTTCCGCAACTTCTAATTCCTTTGAAATGCTCTTATTCCCGGATATGTGATACAGTCGATACGTCGCCAAATTCTCGGATGGAGCGGTGATCCAAAAGGATTCCATCGAAGAGTATGAGCTTCTGGCAAAGCATGTAGGAGGCTATCCCGGTTTCATCTCTTGGTTCAAACAAACGGTAATTTCCATTAGACCATTTCATTTCTTCGTCTAGTTTGCGGCTAATGCAACAATCCTTTCGTATTAAACTTGTAGGCTAATGCAGAGTCTATGGACTCCGAATTGAGACAAGTCGCAAATGGTTTTGACTATAAGGTCCGTTCATTTGACAAATACGACATCAACGGGTATCGCTTTCGTACCTATGGCAAAGAGCTATCTATGGCCGACCGAAAGTCTACAAATTGTTGTGTCTCTGCTATCGGCGAAGGAGGTACCGAGTATTATGGAAGAGTTGAAGCAATTTATGAACTTCTATTCTATGGTGCAAACCCACCGAAAGTCGTAGTCTTCAAATGTTATTGGTTCCAGCCGAAGGAGACTAGAAGGACTCATGAACATCTAGGGCTAGTCGAAATCAAACAAAGCACCCATTTGGATGTTCCCGATGTCTATATTACGGCTCAACAGGCCACCCAAGTTTTCTATCTACCGTGGGCCTGCCAAAGTGATCCAAATCTCAAAGGTTGGGATGTCGTTTATGAAGTGCCGCCACATGTTAGACCACCTCCACCCAATGAAGAGGATTATGAACCTCACATTAACCCAGACACATATGAAGGAGAATTCTTCCAAGAAACACGTCTTTCCAAAAAACGTTTCAAGAACCGCTCTACTTCACCTCAGAACATTGAAGTAGACAGCGGCAGTGAATCCGAGCCTGAACCGGAACAAGAAGAGCCGGAACAAGAAGAGGTTACTGCTGCGGATGACCTGTCAATGCTTGACCGATTACGTACAGGAGGCCTTCCACATGTTGATGCATTTATTGATGATGATGATGAGCACGTCATTACTGATAGTGATGATGATGATGCATTTATTGACCCCGAAGCATATATAGACGATGATGATGCATTTATTAATGATGACGATGAAGATTAATATTATAGTTCATGTCAGGTATTCAATTATTATTATGTACATATATATTATTAATTGGTTCATGTTAGGTATTCAATTTTTTATTATGTTCATGATGATGATACACTTAAATTATATTCATGTCAGGTATTCATTTTTTTAATGTTGTACTAACTTCGTTTACTCTTTGTCATTGCAGGTGTTGACAGATGGTGGGCGCGGGTCGAGAGCGCTCCGAGGCTCCTTCCTCGGCGCGTGGTGGGAGGGGTACTTCCATCCCACCCCACCACCTCCGGAGAGCGCTGGATCTCAGTATGCAGACACCGGCGGGCGCTTCTTCTTCGACCGGGAGAGGTCGGGGGGGGAAGAAGGTTGGTAGAGGTGGACGTGGCGGCGGGAGAGGTAGGAAGGCTGCTACTACGCCTTCCTCGCCGCCACCCCCAGCTGATTCACCCGACCACAGGAGTGCTCCGTCTGAGATGGAGCAGCCTGAGGTGCAGCCGTCTCGGACTCCGGTCCACGAGCCTCAGGCCGACGAGCCTACGACAGACGAGGCTACGACAGACACGCCTACGGCCGACGAGCCTGGGGCCGACGAGCGTCGGGCCGCCGAGCCTTCGTCCCACGAGACTGGGGATCACGCTGAGTCGCAGCAGAACCCAGGTGCGGGCTCGTCGAGTGGCCGTGCTGAGGGTGGCTATAGTTCTGATAGCTATAGCGAGAGTGAGTGGGTTGAGGGGCGCAAAGTCTACCAGCGTGGTGGTACAAAGCTCCCGCCCACCCCGGCGACCCCCGACCAGAGGTGGTTGATTGCGCCGCAGGGGGAGAAGTAAGTGCATTTACTCTTTTTTAACCTTTTGTCTTCACGTTTCTTCGAATATCTAATGCGTTGGCCTTGTCATACTGCAGGTCTTGGACACACGGGCCTGGTTGCCGCAAGCCCAACAGTGTCCTTGGCGTGATTTGTCGCCAGAGCTTCCCGGGGTGGGTCACGTTGCCCGGTGAGGGCCGGGTTCGAGAGCTAGGAATGACCTGGGAGCACTACTTGGCTGCCCCGGCCCCGCCGGGGCATAGGATCGGCGATGTCGAGTGCCACACGGTCGCCGACATTGTGATCCAGACGTTTTGGGTAATTTCTCCTTTGCCGTCTACGTTGTGTTTTCTTCTTTGATTGGCAACCCTAGTGATTGTACTAATCCGTGTTTTCTTGTTTGATTGCACACCTTCTACAGGTGTGCTGAGGGACAGGAGGAGGCCGCGGCTCGGGTTATCGGCAACGAGTGCAGGCGCCTACTTCAAAACTTTCGGCACGAGGCTCGGACGCAGGCTATTCGAGACTACTACGCCTCGACTGGTATTCGGAGGAAAAAAGAGAAGTGCCGCCTCAACTATCTGAGTAAGGAGAAGTACATGAAGGTAATTACCTATTCTTAAGGCCTTGTACTTAGTTCCTTGATTTGATTCGTATGCGTAGCGCTCAAATTTCTCTTGCTTAACTTAGGTGCCCCCGAGATGGTGTGCGGATAGGATGGACTGTTGGGAGGCGTTGGTGGATGAGTGGTGCACTCCCCAATGGCGCAACGTCCACGACGGTGCAAAGGAGAAGCGTGCCCAAATGAAAGGTGTCCCACACCATCTAGGCAGCGTCAACCTACGTGGGTTCGGGGAAAACTGGGTATGTGGTTTGCTTCATGATTCATGCAAATTCATTCTTCATGCTAGCTTGAGCCCTTAACTAATACTCTGTTCCTCTCTTTTAGGCGCGGCACAACAAGGCTCCAGTGCCAGAGCTGTTCGACCTCTATGCCATGTCCAATACTGCCTCGTACAAGAAGGCCAAGGCATTCTCTGAGTCTGACCTCGATGATCCAGAGAAATTCAGCAACCGCGCCTCCCACAACAAGCTTGTGAGGTACAGAGACGAGGGGAAGGCGAGGAAAGGGCCGGAGTTTAACCCGAGCCAGCAACCTCTTGATCCAGAGCTGGTGATGATATCTGGTGGCGGGAGGCACCATGGCTTGTTAGCCATTGGGGATGGACTGATACGTTGTACTAGCACTCTCCCGCAGATCAAGAAGCGCCAGACCAGCTCCGATCCTGAGATAAGGCCTCGTGCACGACCAATGGAGCTCGAATTCCAGGTTAGTTATACGGACTCAGATACCTTTCCTCCATTACATTGTGTGTGCGGCCGTCGATGATTACAATGCTAACGAGTGGTGTTGCAGGCTGCTATTGAGGCAGAGAGAGCGAAGACCCAGGCTGCTCTTGAGGAAGCAGAAGCGAGGACCCAAGCGCTTCTAGAGGAAGAGAGACGGCAGGCGGCGGCGAGGGAGAGGGAGGCGGAGGAGAGGACGGCTAAGCTATTGGAGGAGGAGAGGAACCGGAACGAGGCGGGTCAACGGGCCCTATACGAGCTCTTCGTGGTAAGTTTCTTCTGCATATTAGCCAAATCATGCACGTAATGTTCCTTTCATTACTAACTAATATGACTGACTCGAGAAAACCAAATGTGCAGAGCATGTGCGAAAAGAATGGCACGACCCCTCCGCCGATGCCAGTCATTGCTCCGGCGGGCATGGTGAGTTTCATTTGAATGGTCATTAGTTACTAGTCTTCACATTTGAGTTGCATCATGCTAACGATACACTACAAATGATCTTTGGTGCAGCATAACTCCCGACAAGCATCGACCGATGCTTCTCCGTCTGCCACTGGCGCGACCGGTCCTTCACCTACATCTAAGTGATGACGGTAAGTTTTCCCAAGTGTTTAGCTTAACAAAATGACTCAACATGCTTAGCTAGCTAAAAAATGACATAACAACATTAATTAGCTCCAAAATGACCTATTTAACCTAGGATAGCTCTAAAATGACGTATACTTAGCATTTATTTCTCCAAAAATGGATTTATATGCTTAGCTAGCTCAAAAATGACATAATAACCTTAATTAGCTCTCAAATGACCCATTTAACCTAGGATAGCTCTAAAATGACGTATACTTAGCATTTATTCCTCCAAAATGACTTAATATGCTTAGCTAGCTCAAAAAGAACATAACAACCTTAATTAGCTCCAAAATGACCTATTTAGCTCCAAAATGACTTAATATGCTCCAAAATGACCTATTTAGCTCCAAAATGACTTAATATGACCTATTTAGCTCCTCCTTCTCCTTCTTCTTCTCCTTCTTCTCCTTCTTCTTCTCCTTCTTCTCCTTCTTCTCCTTCTTCTTCTTCTTCTTCTTCTTCTTCTCCTCTATTCCTTCTTCTTCTTCTTCTTCTTCTTCTTTCTTCTTCTCCTTCTTCTTCTTCTTCTTCTTTCTTCTTCTCCTTCTTCTTCTTCTTCTTCTTCCTCTTCCTCTTCCTCTTCCTCTTCTTCCTCTTCTCCTCCTCCTCCTCCTCCTCCTCCTCCTCCTCCTCCTCCTCCTTCTCCTCCTTCTTCTTCCTCTTCTTCTCCTTCTCCTTCTCCTTCTCCTTCTCCTTCTCCTTCTCCTTCTCCTTCCCCTTCTCCTTCTCCTTCTTCTTCTTCTTCTTCTTCTTCTTCTTCTTCTTCTTCTTCTTCTTCTTCTTCTTCTTCCTCTTCCTCTTCTTCTTCTTCCTCTTCTCCTTCTCCTTCTCCTTCTCCTTCTCCTCCTCCTCCTTCTTCTCCTTCTCCTTCTCCTTCTCCTTCTCCTTCTCCTTCTCCTTCTTCTCCTTCTTCTTCTTCTTTTTCTTCTTTTTCTTCTTCTTCTTCTAGTCTTCTTCTTCTTCCTCTTCTTCTTCTCCTTCTTCTTCTTTTTCTTCCTCTTCTTCTCCTCTTCTTCTTCTTCTTCTAGTCTTCTCCTTCTCCTTCTTCTCCTCTTCTTCTTCTTCCTCTTCTCCTTCTCCTTCTCCTTCTCCTTCTCCTTCTCCTTCTCCTTCTTCTCCTTCTTCTTCTTCTTCCTCTTCTTCTTCTTCTTCTTCTTCTTCTTTTTCTTCTTTTTCTTCTTTTTCTTCTTCTTCTTCTAGTCTTCTTCTTCTTCTTCTTCTTCTTCTTCTTCTTCTTCTTCTTCTTCTTCTTCTTCTTCTTCTTCTTCTTCTTTTTCTTCCTCTTCTTCTAGTCTTCTTCTTCTTCTTCTAATTTCTTACTCCCATTTTTGCAGGTTTGATTCACTTCATGGAAGGGCAGAATGCTACTGTTTACATATTAGATGTTTGTGAAACTATGTATATATGAATTGGATGTGTGATGTTTGATGACGATGGTGAAACTATGTTTGATGTTTGAAACTACGTTTGATGTATGATGTTTGATGTTTGAAACTATGTGATTCTGAATATATATATATATGTGTTTGAATTTCTGTGAAAATGAATTGATATAACAAAAAACAGAAAAAACAGGGGCTATATAGCCACTTTGCCGTCTGCTAGCAGACGGCAAAGCTCTTTGCCGTCTGCTGGCAGACGGCAAAGAGGCCACGTGGCAGCAGCCTGTACAAACTGGGCTGGCCTATGTGGCCTCTTTGCCGTCTGCTGGCAGACGGCAAAGAAGGAAAGTTCTTTGCCGTCTGCCAGCAGACGGCAAAGAGCCTGCCTGGCCCAGCTGAAGCCTGACGTCAGCTGACGTCATCTACAGCTCTTTGCCGTCTGCTGGCAGACGGCAAAGAAGGAAAGTTCTTTGCCGTCTGCCGGCAGACGGCAAAGAGCCTGCCTGGCCCAGCTGAAGCCTGACGTCAGCTGACGTCATCTACAGCTCTTTGCCGTCTGCTGGCAGACGGCAAAGAGCGCCGTTAGCCACCTAACGGGGATGGAACCTTTTCTGTGCCATCCACGCTCTTTGCCGTCTGCTGGCAGACGGCAAAGAAGGAAAGTCCTTTGCCGTCTGCCAGCAGACGGCAAAGCCGCCTTTGCCGGCAGCCGTTCGGCCGGAGTGTTTGCCGTCTGCTGGCTGACGGCAAAGCCTTTGCCGTCCGCCAAGCATGCCTTTGCCGTCTGCTATGGCAGACGGCAAAGAAGCTGATTCCAGTAGTGTTTCCTGTAAGATTAGTTTGTTTGCAGGATCTGAATGATTTAGCATTGGGTTCATTAGTTTCTCATGCATGTTTGTTTCCCAGAAAATGATTGATAGTTAAGAAAACAGAAATATCGATGAAGTGAAAACGAAAACTGAGGAAAAGAATTCAAAATATAGGCTGACCATGTCGTCAATGCCAACTATGTGCTCTACTAATTCATTGCTTGGTAGGAGGCCTTTTCTTCCTCGGTTCAGCTGGTCTTTATTCTTTAGTTTTGAAAAACAGCCAACAACCCGAGGATTTAACCAACCACCAGTCTTGAATGATAGAGTTATAGTTTTCTGATCCACCCAAACTCCTTCAATCTCAAATATCCTTTGGCTGTTCATGGCAGAAGAACAACATGATTAAAAGTAAAAAATAAATCATGAGAAATAGCATGGATAGCATAAAAAACTGTTTTTGTTCGAATCATGTAGAACATATCATAAAAATTTCATATGCTTTTTCTACATACCTGTAAGTTAACTTGGGAAGTAGTCCAACCAATGTTTGGTAGAAATCACTCTCTATGCCATTCGAAAAGATGACCTGCTTACTTGCCTTTTTTTGTTCTTGAATTACTAGTGTGCCAGATTTGAAAGATTTGTTCACACGTTGTTGCCAAGTTGAAGTTTCTGGTTTTGAAAACTTACTGGAATGTGCTTCATGCAGTTCGAGTGCTTGAACTAGCAAAGGATCTTCAATAGGTGTGCCAATATTGTTTGGGTAGAGTTTCGGTGATAGGAAATCGATTATCCTTATTAGGCTCTCAGTTGCAGGAAATTGGGGTTGGCATGACTATTGCAATGCGTGCTATACTGATTTGCTGGGAGGCTGAACTTGTAAGGTAACGCAGCAGAAAACAAAAATTTTCCGACCTACGCACCAGCCCAGGAACACTATGGAGACTGCATACAAGGTTTGATCTGTTTCGTTACCGACTCATAGCGCAGCGGAAGTAGAGTCGATGACGATCGGCGGTGCAGATCCCCGCAGCTAGGATTTACAACCTCCCAACCGCGAGGATGTATACCCTCATCCGCCCCTCGGACAGCCCTCCGGGAGGCGGTCGGATAGTCACCCGGACGGTGTCGCGGACAGCCCTCCGGGAGGACCATCGATACTCGAACAGTCACTCGGACAGCCCTTCGGGAGGACCTTCGAAACTCGGACGGTCACACGGACAGCCCTTCGGGAGGCACTCTCGAACTAAGACCGAAACTACGATCTCTCTACAGAGTTGCACACATACGGTGTCATCTATCCGGCAGGGCTTCGCCGTCCAGAACTAGTTCCCACCGGAACCCAGACAGCCTTTCGGCTCTACGAAACTATTTCGCTGGGAGGGAGAGAGAAGCCAGAAATGTCATGGCACTTGTATGTGAGAAGGAAGTGAGTGTGGAGGCAGCCCCTCCACCTCTATTTATAGGAAATCCAAGGGGTAGGGTTTCTTGGCCCCCAAGCCTTCTAGAAACCTTTTGGGAAAATATCCCAAAAGGTGACTTTTCCATAAATATCCCAAAAAGCACTTTCACTATTCACGACGACATTTTTCAGCGTCTGATCGAACTGAAAATATTCATGTGGGCTTAGAACATTTCCAGTACCCACCAAAATAATTTTCAACGCGAGCCGGAACAATTCCGGTTTAGTGATTTTCATCTGCGAAAAGCATCTGAAGCGGTTTCGGCAGCTCCGGAACATTTCCGGTTTTCATTCCGGAAAATTCCAGAAAGTTTCCAGAATGATTCTGGCACCCTCCAAGAATTATTAGGCATGTGCCAAAACCAATTTGACTTTATGGTATCCCCTGAAACAACTTTTCAGTTTTACCGAAACTGTTCCGGTGTTCTTTCTGCGGAACTTTTCCGCTGTCCGAAACTTTTCCGGTGTCCGAAAACTTTTTCGGTGATTTTCTCTCAGACTCCCTGTCTAGTATTCAGCAGATAGATGACCCTTAAGCGTGTGACCCTATAGGTTCGGTGAAGCATAGACATGACCTGGAACCCCTTCCGATCAATGATCAACATCGGAGCCGTGGACACCCATATTGATCCCTATACCCACACGAATGAATATTCGAGTGAACCTCCAGTTGTCGTGTGCTATCCCTGTTGCTTCGCGATATGTTACAAATACCCGAGGTGAGACATGTTGGCATCCCCGCGGATCAACAACTTGTCCACTATGCCAGTTACCTCGTTACCGGTATTGTTCTCTTTTCTCGTTCCCGTGTTCCGGCATCCCCGTGATCAAATCACAAAGTGTCTGGCCAGACGATGATGGATACCGTAACACCGAGAGGGCCCAGAGATATCTCTCCATCGTCGGAGGAGCAAATCCCAATCTTGAGCTATTAAGTTACTTGACATACTTTTCCATGAACCCGTAAGCCGCCGTAATAGCCACCCATTTACGGATGACGTTTAACAAACCCCAAAGTTCATGAAGCAAGCATGAAGTAACTCGATACTCTCATGGTCTAAGGAATTATGCAAACGTTAACCATCTCTGTGTTATTAACCATTAACTTATGACGAATGAATCTCATAGCATAACATCAATTCGGGTCGATTCAACACAAATGTTCTTCTAACATTGTGCCCTCAAAATTGCCGGCATAGCCATGCCCATGATCAGGAAAACAGGATCATCATGCAATACTTGAGCCAATCTTAGATGCCAGACTAGGAATACATTTTACCGTTTATTATTCCACACGTGCATATGAGTCTTCCTCCGAGCCTCGTGGTTATTGTAGACTCGAGAACCATAGCAGTTATAGCATGGAACATGAACCTAATTATGAACAGGGAGATAATCAATAACATATATTATTGCCTCTAGGGCATATCTCCTACAGAACTGAGTAGAGGAACCAGATGCAAATGGAACATTCTGAGGTATGCCAATTGAATTGGTAATTGCATCAAAAGAAGGAGAATCTGCGCCTTCATATTGAGTGCTTGTACCAGCCTCTCCATTTGAATTGCCATGCCTGTATTGATGAAAGTATTGTCAACTGGGAATAATTTTTCATCAAGCAACCAGCCTTTATCCAGTTCAGGATCAATAAAATTTGGTTGAAAAAAAAGTGAAGAGAACATTAAGAATCACAAATCTTAACAACTCATTTCATCTGCATGTCTGATAAAAAATACTTTGGACAAAATGAAGTTGGTAAGAGAAATGACCTTCCAAACGCTCTCCTGGTAATAAGAATCTGAACAGTGGTAAGCAGAATTTTGTTTCTTCTACTCTTCTGTTTGCGGATCTTGATTCAGACAAGTATCCTGTAGAAAAAAATAATTGTGATGATTTATTTCATGATCTATTTGGGTAGATGCGGAGATATAAAAGAAAAACTTACGATGTAACAGTGCTGAAACATCAGTGGGAGGTGCTATTTTTGACTTGATGTCTTCACAAATAGTTCCGGACAAGCAAGCTCTTCGAAAGATGGTAGATTACCAATAAAAGATAGAGAGAAATTGGAGCTTGTTATGTTCACAGACTGAGTGAAATCATTAACCAATTCCTAAACAATTTCACTGATGGTGACTTGTTTATCTTCATCAACGATTGTTGGGACATTTAGCATTGGAAAATTTGGAGGTGATTCTATAGCCAACAATTATTTAGTCCTAGGAACTTTGAATGTGTTCTCCGAGAGGGCTGATTTAAATTGAATTTTTGGGCTGCTGGAAGATGCCCAGGTCTTGAGGATTGAAGAATGCATATCATCTACATAGGTCTTCAGAGTAGGTGCTGAGTTCCGAATGATATTCCTGTAGAGTTTTTGAGCTTGCATTTGAAGTATGATCTTGTCCTGTTAAAATGAGAGAGTATGTGTTGTTAAACAGACTTATAAAAATGAGAATGTCAGTTTGTCGTTACTCCGAAAAAGACCAAAAGCAGCAGAGAACTTACTTGTGTGAGACTAATATCTGTGAATTTGGAATCAATATAGCATGGAACATAAACCTAATTATGAACAGGGAGATAATCAATAACATATATTATTGCCTCTAGGGCATATCTCCTACAGACTCCCACTTGCACTAGAGTCAATAATCTAGTCAATGCTAATGCACTTTACACCTATGGCATACTGGTGTAAAATATGCTTCGCATGTGGTATAGCCTGATGTCCAACGGATCTGACGACTTCAGCTCCGTGTGTAACTTTGCATATCCTCGCGTTTTCACGCTTTCACAAAATTCATATTTTGTGTGGACTTGGCTTTGCATATGTGTGAATCATTGGTCGAAACCTGATTCCTCAGACTGAGCTATGGAGCAACTATCTGCAACAGTGTCCCATAGACCAAAGCCATCTTGGAACCATACTAAGTTCATGAATGAACTATATGATTCAACAACTTCTTTGTCGCTTCTTAAGCGTCGACATACTTAGCCTTTTTTATAGAATTCGCCACAGTATCTTGTTTGGAACAATTTTCCCAACTACCGTGCCACCATATTGTGTAGTACAGAAAACCCTTAACTTAAATCGAAAATCGCATGGAGCATTGATGAAGACTGTATCGATGTAATTACTTACAACGAGCACTTCATAATCTCTGCTTGCGAGAAAACATGTCATCACTACTACTCTAGTACTTTAATGACATCTTTCACTGTTGTCCTATGATCAGTACTTTGATCACTTTGGTATCTATACTCGCAACAACTTTGGAGTATTGGACATATCTGGTTGATTTACATACGATGGAATACATGATTAATCCAAACACAAGAGTGTGTGGAATCTCCATCATGTATTTTGCTCATCAGTGTTTTGAGACACCGAGTCTTGCAAAACTCTTTCCATGTGACTTCGGCAAGAATCACTCCTTGGCGTTTTAAATGCTAAAAAGTTTTAGCATCTTGTCAATATGTATTCATAGCTTAGCCCTATTAGGTAAATCTATCTCCATAGATCATCATGCCTAATATTGAGGCTATTTAGCCTAAGCACTTCATCGAAAAACTATTTTCAAATGAAGTCCTAATTCGTGTCAAGAAATTTATTTCCAATTAACAATGTGTCAAGTACACAAGGTTTTTAGAAATATTATTATGCTCCCACTTACTTTCTTGAATCACAAGCATCTTCGATACCCATTTGATGAAGTCAAACCCCTTTGACCATTCCATCAAAAACGAAGATTCCAACTCCACTTTGCTCTCTTCTGTCCATCGCTGGAACTCTGAAGTTTGCATACTTACTAGCATCCTCTGGATCGACAAATTACTTTGGACTGTATCACATACAAGTCCTAGGTTTTATTTCCATCACATGGAAATCCTTTTGTCATCCATGTTTCATATCTCATGATTGAAATATGTATTAATTGCTATTTCAACCCGAACCGACTTTAAGCATCGCTACGGTGAGACAATCTCATCGTAGTCAACTCCTTGAACTTGTTATTGCAACAAGTTGAGCTTTATGGATAAAACATTTTATCCGTATCAGTTTTTAGTTCCATAAATATTCGTTAGACTCTAAGTCTTCCGAAAGGCGTTCAAGATCTTAATCTTGAATCACTTATATGGAAACTATCTCGGATTGTATTGGCATTTAGCCAATTCCGGAGTCAGGGCCCATCAACGCTTCCTTGTGAATCGTAGGTATACTGTTGTCTAACAACAATATCTTGTTTGCGCACCTGATAGGTTTGCACGAGCTTTGCCTACGTGGTTCAGCTGCAAGTTTGACCGAAGTCCATACATTTAATTGTAGAGACTTCCGTATCAGTCGCAGTAGGAAACTCCGGAATTACTTCCAAGGTCTCTTTCCTTTGATCTGATGACGATGATACTGTTTATCTCGTCGAGTTGCACTGTTCTCTCACTCACCTTTTGAAAGAACCATTTTCTTCAAAAAAGCATACCGTTCTTTGTGGCAAACCTATTTGCCTTGGTATTGTGGTGGGGAAATACCCAATGACTTGGGATAACCTACAAAGTAGCACTTGTATGATTTGGAATAGGTTTGTAACCTTTTACACAAGCCCCATATTCCAAATGTTAAGAAAAGATATAACATGGTTGGGCGTACCATACCATGGCGTCATTTCAACAGACCCGATGGAGCTCTTTTCAGTGTAAAAGCCGCAGTCTCTAAAGCATCACTTTAAAAGGAATAATGGCAAATTTATTTATGTCATCTTTGATCTTACCATGTCATGAATGGTTCGATTACATCTACACGGACTCTCCACTTGCAGTGGTGCTCCGGGAGGTGCAAGTTATGAAACCCCTTTCACAACTCATCAGACATTCGCTAAACTTGTAACTCAAATATTCCTTTCTGCAATCGAATTGTAGAAACATAATTTTCTTGTTACAACAACTTCTACTTCATTTTTGAAAACCTTATGAATGAATTCAAAAGATCCAGACTTACGTCTCATCAAGTAAATATCAATATATCTACTTGAGTCATTTCTGAAGATAGATAAATCCACTACTTGCAACAACATTTATTGAACTACACACATCAAAATGTATGATCACCAATAAGTTTGTTGCTCGTTCCTTATGGCCTGTGAACAGTATTTCAGTCACTTCACTTTTCGGAGGAAAGTTGCAAGTGTCAGATGATTCAAAATCAAATGACTTTAAAATCCATCATAATGGAATTTTCCATGCAGGTTTCTCCAATGTGACCAAATGCAGTGCCACACATATGTGGTATTCTTTTAGTCTTGCAACATTTAGCGTCAGTGTTATGGATGTATCATATTTCCATCAATATTCATAACATACATCCCATCTTGGATGGAAGCATGTCCCTTCATGTTATTCTTAATACTGAACAACAATTGTTGTTTTTATGAACAACTCTTTTGCAACAAACATTGTGCAATGGGCTAGAGTGTATGAAACTCTAAAATGAATTGTGAAAGTAAACCCAGAGTCAATGTATTATTATCAATATTCATAACATACGTCTCATTCATAATGAAAGTATGGCCCTTATGTTATTCATAACACCGAACATCAAAAGTTCTCTTATGAACAACCTTCTTGCAAGATACCTTATGCAAAGGGCTAGAGTGTGAAACTCTAAAATGAATTATGAAAGTAAATACATAGGGAATACACCTATGGATGGCATAGTAACATTTACTATGTTCCCTGCGTGTATCTAACCTCATTCCTGGCTAGTCTTTCAGGCCATAGTAGTTCTTACATTGAGTTGCAACAGAATGCAATCGAGCGGGTATCTTTGTGATTAACTCACAATACCCAAGAATTAGTGATTAACATGTTTAACCATAATTCCCAAGAACTATATCTTTGACCAGCCTTCTATACATCAAAAACTTGTATGACATTCATACATGAGCTGGATATTCCAGTCTTCTTTCCTTTTGCCTTTATACTTCTAACAGTTTAACTTTCAGTATTTCTCCTACTCTCGGAAGAAGCACCCAACTTAAGAGTGGTGATAGCCCCGGACTTCCTAGGCGTGAAAGTTTCACTAACACCCTTCGGACACTTCCTTTCTCTTTAAGTTGTTGTTTTATTCACCTTTCATCATATGATAGGCGTTCTCCTGGATCCCTCTCTTATCAGTCTAATGCATAGTAAACTCCTTTACTAATAGTTTGCAAACAAACATTGCTTTGGATATCTCATATCTTTTAGCCTTTGTCTGTCTCTGAAAATGATTTTCAGATTCCATGAATATCACATAACTATCCAAACTTTCGAAGTTTGGGTCTCATGGAAGCAAACGTATTGCACTAGACTGAAACAGAATTCTAGCTTTTGGATCGAAGGACGAGAGTCACATGATCCATAGCATTAGCGGGAGAATACCAAAAGTATGCGATAGGACAAAGTCCTTCTCGGCACTCTAGAGGACAATCCTCACATTACGTTACCAATCGTAAAGTTTTAACCAGATATTTAACATCTATTCAATTTTAATAGGGAAGGTGGAAACGTGAGCCATTATTCTATAACTATTATGCAAATCACACTTAGACAGTGTTCAAAATTAATTGCACTGAGAATTAAAAGAATTAATTCTACAGAGCGCTCCCACTCAAATCAATATCTCTCATAATTGATTGTGAGTGATACAAGATCCACATTTCAATTCAACGCCATTGATGTGGACATCACTGATGACGAGAATTTCAATTGGTGGGCAAACATGCCGATCACATCTCTATGTGACTCCTGTTCATCTTTCGATGGGCGTGTTCCGAGCTCAGGACAATCAAGCCAGAACGTCAAGACAACCAAGTGATCTCGCTGCGAGGTCTGACCTCACCCGCCTCACACTTGTCTAATCGTTCGTACCCATGTGGACATGGCGCACCCCGAAAAGTTAGGTGCCGTGACGGTGCTACACTTGGGAGAACACTAACTACTTGATATTTTGTGAGAGATCACCCTAATAAAAGCGACTACCGCGCAATCAAAAGGGTGCATCATAAGGGATAAACATCTCAGGCAATTCATAATAGCATGATATGGTATAGCCCTTTCTGACGGAGAAGTCTATTATTTCTTCGTCTTCGGCATTCGCGTCGGTGTTCACCTTCGCGAAGATTGCCACCACCTTGTTGATGCACCAAATAATATTGCTATCTCTATAGCTTAATAAAATAAGTGCATTACATAAGGTTGACACGCAGGTCATTTAAAGTGCAATCATATGGCTCCAACCATCATGCCGAATCATGACACGCAGGTCATGTTAATATTACATCATATAGTCATCTCATACATAATCAAATTAATATGAGCACTGCTATACCACATCATATGCACATGCAAACCATCCTGCAAAACCAAGTTAGACGCCTCTAATCGGTTTATGCATAATTTCATTTTACGTGGCTTCTAAGGTTTCGAAACAAACCGCATCTACCAACGTTTTATCATCAAGTATGATAATTCAAGTCGCTAGATTAACATCGCGGGGTGTATGAAACACGAGATAATTAAATCTCGAGCCCCATACTAAACTTCGTCATACGCATGACCCCCGTGCAGATCATATCTGCATTGCCCTTTCGTCTGCGAAATTTCATCTTTCTTTTTAACTACGGTGGAATTCAAAGAACTGTTAGCACTTCGTTGATCAATCAGGATCGCGGATTGCCAGAACTTTGAAACTCCACCATACCGTTATCAAGATCAGAAATATGCAAATTCCAGGGAAGCAACAAGAACATCGGGTAACAGATTTCATCTGCTACCCGCACAAATAATTTTCAGCAATAGATCTCATCTACTACCTAATTATATTGTGCAACACCCATACATCTCTATGTATTCTAGATCGCAACCTGCATCTACGCATAGCACGGCTCTTGATGCCACTGTAAGGTAACGCAGCAGAAAACAAAAAATTTCCGACCTACGCACCAGCCCAGGAACACTATGGAGACTGCATACAAGGTTTGATCTGTTTCGTTACCGACTCGTAGCGCAGCGGAAGTAGAGTCGATGACGATCGGCGGTGCAGATCCCCACAGCTAGGATTTACAACCTCCCAACCGCGAGGATGTATACCCTCATCCGCCCCTCGGACAGCCCTCCGGGAGGCGGTCGGATAGTCACCCGGACGGTGTCGCGGACAGCCCTCCGGGAGGACCATCGATACTCGAACAGTCACTCGGACAGCCCTTCGGGAGGACCTTCGAAACTCGGACGGTCACACGGACAGCCCTTCGGGAGGCACTCTCGAACTAAGACCGAAACTACGATCTCTCTACAGAGTTGCACACATACGGTGTCATCTATCCGGCAGGGCTTCGCCGTCCAGAACTAGTTCCCACCGGAACCCAGACAGCCTTTCGGCTCTACGAAACTATTTCGCTGGGAGGGAGAGAGAAGCCAGAAATGTCATGGCACTTGTATGTGAGAAGGAAGTGAGTGTGGAGGCAGCCCCTCCACCTCTATTTATAGGAAATCCAAGGGGTAGGGTTTCTTGGCCCCCAAGCCTTCTAGAAACCTTTTGGGAAAATATCCCAAAAGGTGACTTTTCCATAAATATCCCAAAAAGCACTTTCACTATTCACGACGACATTTTTCAGCGTCTGATCGAACTGAAAATATTCATGTGGGCTTAGAACATTTCCAGTACCCACCAAAATAATTTTCAACGCGAGCCGGAACAATTCCGGTTTAGTGATTTTCATCTGCGAAAAGCATCTGAAGCGGTTTCGGCAGCTCCGGAACATTTCCGGTTTTCATTCCGGAAAATTCCAGAAAGTTTCCAGAATGATTCTGGCACCCTCCAAGAATTATCAGGCATGTGCCAAAACCAATTTGACTTTATGGTATCCCTTGAAACAACTTTTTAGTTTTACCGAAACTGTTCCGGTGTTCTTTCTGCGGAACTTTTCTGCTGTCCGAAACTTTTCCGGTGTCCGAAAACTTTTTCGGTGATTTTCTCTCAGACTCCCTGTCTAGTATTCAGCAGATAGATGACCCTTAAGCATGTGACCCTATAGGTTCGGTGAAGCATAGACATGACCTGGAACCCCTTCCGATCAATGATCAACATCGGAGCCGTGGACACCCATATTGATCCCTATACCCACACGAATGAATATTCGAGTGAACCTCCAGTTGCCGTGTGCTATCCCTGTTGCTTCGCGATAAGTTACAAATACCCGAGGTGAGACATGTTGGCATCCCCGTGGATCAACAACTTGTCCACTATGCCAGTTACCTCGTTACCGGTATTGTTCTCTTTTCTCGTTCCCGTGTTCCGGCATCCCCGTGATCAAATCACAAAGTGTTTGGCCAGACGATGATGGATACCGTAACACCGAGAGGGCCCAGAGATATCTCTCCATCGTCGGAGGAGCAAATCCCAATCTTGAGCTATTAAGTTACTTGACATACTTTTCCATGAACCCGTAAGCCGCCGTAATAGCCACCCATTTACGGATGACGTTTAACAAACCCCAAAGTTCATGAAGCAAGCATGAAGTAACTCGATACTCTCATGGTCTAAGGAATTATGCAAACGTTAACCATCTCTGTGTTATTAACCATTAACTTATGACGAATGAATCTCATAGCATAACATCAATTCGAGTCGATTCAACACAAATGTTCTTCTAACATTGTGCCCTCAAAATTGCCGGCATAGCCATGCCCATGATCAGGAAAACAGGATCATCATGCAATACTTGAGCCAGTCTTAGAGGCCAGACTAGGAATACATTTTACCGTTTATTATTCCACACGTGCATATGAGTCTTCCTCCGAGCCTCGTGGTTATTGTAGACTCGAGAACCATAGCAGTTATAGCATGGAACATGAACCTAATTATGAACAGGGAGATAATCAATAACATATATTATTGCCTCTAGGGCATATCTCCTACAGAACTGAGTAGAGGAACCAGATGCAAATGGAACATTCTGAGGTATGCCAATTGAATTGGTAATTGCATCAAAAGAAGGAGAATCTGCGCCTTCGTATTGAGTGCTTGTACCAGCCTCTCCATTTGAATTGCCATGCCTGTATTGATGAAAGTATTGTCAACTGGAAATAATTTTTCATCAAGCAACCAGCCTTTATCCAGTTCAGGATCAATAAAATCTGGTTGAAAAAAAAGTGAAGAGAACATTAAGAATCACAAATCTTAACAACTCATTTCATCTGCATGTCTGATAAAAATACTTTGGACAAAATGAAGTTGGTAAGAGAAATGACCTTCCAAACGCTCTCCTGGTAATAAGAATCTGAACAGTGGTAAGCAGAATTTTGTTTCTTCTACTCTTCTGTTTGCGGATCTTGATTCAGACAAGTATCCTGTAGAAAAAAATAATTGTGATGATTTATTTCATGATCTATTTGGGTAGATGCGGAGATATAAAAGAAAAACTTACGATGTAACAGTGCTGAAACATCAGTGGGAGGTGCTATTTTTGACTTGATGTCTTCACAAATAGTTCCGGACAAGCAAGCTCTTCGAAAGATGGTAGATTACTATTAAAAGATAGAGAGAAATTGGAGCTTGTTATGTTCACAGACTGAGTGAAATCATTAACCAATTCCTAAACAATTTCACTGATGGTGACTTGTTTATCTTCATCAACGATTGTTGGGACATTTAGCATTGGAAAATTTGGAGGTGATTCTATAGCCAACAATTGTTTAGTCCTAGGAACTTTGAATGTGTTCTCCGAGAGGGCTGATTTAAATTGAAGATTTGGGCTGCTGGAAGATGTCCAGGTCTTGAGGATTGAAGAATGCATATCATCTACATAGGTCTTCAGAGTAGGTGCTGAGTTCCGAATGATATTCCTGTAGAGTTTTTGAGCTTGCATTTGAAGTATGATCTTGTCCTGTTAAAATGAGAGAGTATGTGTTGTTAAACAGACTTATAAAAATGAGAATGTCAGTTTGTCGTTACTCCGAAAAAGACCAAAAGCAGCAGAGAACTTACTTGTGTGAGACTAATATCTGTGAATTTGGAATCAATATACTCTGATATCTCTTCAGGTAGTTCAATGAAATCTGAATCACTGAATGGAGTAGAGGAGATGTGCTTTATCTGTTGGATAAGAAGAGGATGTTTAATATTAATATAATGTTCCACTGCACTTTGAAGTAGTACCAGAACTATAAATTGAAAATTAAAGACAGGGAATAGAACTATCTAAAGTGCAAGAGTGATATCTATGAAGAACAAGGGCATACCGGTAGTCTGCCATATTCATTACTTTTGCCATGGAGCGCATCGAGTGCCATGTATGAATCTAGCATGTTTGCCGACCATAGTGGGAGTCTTGGTTCAATGCTTGGCAACTTGAATTCAGTTATTATGAGGAACTCGAAATTGGATATCTGATATTGAAAACAAAAATTCAGACAGAAAGGGTAAAAATGAAAAGTGTGAATCAGAGGCAAATAATTTTTTAGTGTGGTACATAGAAAAAGAAAAATTAAAGAAGTTTTGTCGTGGGAAATAGGCTTACCACCATAAGTAATTTGCTTCCTCCAGGAATGAACTTTTTGGTGCTTGTGTTGTTTAGTCTTGCTTTCTTTATTGAATAAACCATGTAGCTCAGACATAGCAAACACCAATCATATTGTGAAATACTGTCGATGTCAACTATTGCATTGTACACAAACTTGCTAACAACTCCACTTGAATTAGGGGCAACAAACAGTGAAAGCAGTATGAGAATGAAGATTCGGCAGAATTTATCTTCAGGAAGGTCATCATTGATAATTGAGAAAAAGGTACTCAATAGTGGGTGCAGTTGTTCCTAACTCGTGTTTGATGAATTCATAGGTTGCTTCTGATGGTTTTGTGATGACAGGAAGTCCACCAATTGGGATGCCAAAAATCTTGTGAACAGTTGTAGTTGTAATTGGGAATTTGAATCCATTTGGCATTTCAATAGAGCAAGAACTAGTGTTGAAATGGTTTGCAAGCCAGAGGTAAATGGAGTCAATATTGGACATGCTGGTTATTTGCAGGAATGATTGGAAACCCATTCTAGCTACACACTGTTTGCGTCTGTCAGATATTTCAGATGCAAGCTTGAGAAACGATTCGACATGCTGAAATTGATTGCACTGCATGAAAAAAATGAAGGAAGAATTGAAATATTAGAGGATTTTTTTATTTGAGAAAGGAATGGTTCAGAGCATATGTCCATTACCTTGGATCTTTTCCCTGCATGTACAATTTCTTCTCCTTCTCTTTTCTTTGTACATCCTTGTTCCATCTACAATAAATACAGTATTATTATTAATTGTTGTAACGAAATTAACGAAAGTAAGTCAAAATACGAGAACATGGCATGGCAGTTGATTCGCCATGGAATGAACACTGTCAGTATTGATGCACCAATTTCTGATCTGCACTCATTGTAAGATGTTTTTGTTTTTATAGTTATCCCAACAGAGAGTACAACTTAATTGAACTACTAACAAACATCATCTCATTAAAACTTCTAATAAGCACTTGTTATAGCACTAGTATTAATGAAAGTATCTTCTAATAAGCACTTGTTATAGTACTTCCAGGAATTAGTGAAAATCAGCACGAAAAACATCTTAATTGCCATGAACACAGCCGTGGAGTAGAATCGGCATGAACACACAGAGACACTGAGTAATGGCTGCTACAAGTCTACAGCCCAACCCAGACAACAGTATTTCCAGAAGGCTACAAGTCTACAGCCCAACCCAGACAACAATATTTGTTGCTACAAATTGAATGGCGGCTGAAATATTCATGAAATGTCTAGTCTAATAACACTTCAATTTCAGTATATTACAAAAAAAACTCTTACGAAGCAACTTGTTTACAACTATAGATGTAGCTTGTACGTGGAATTGAACACAAATATATTAGTTATGAAAATTGTTCCATGCTCTAGTACAGAAACTCAATGAGTCACTTGAGAATTCATTCGTTCTAGAACTGAAAAACTGATTGCCACCCAAAAGAACTACAAAATTAGAGTAGCCCATGGAGCAACTGTGAACTAAACAAACCCTAATCCATGTTAACCTGCGTCGCAGTCAGTCCCAGCTAAAAAAGACACCAAGAACAACCTATCTAAGTTCCAATCCTTGGAAGAAGATGTGAATCACGATGATACTTCCACATGATAATATAAAAGAAGAATATACGCAGATGAAGATGTTAGAGGCCAGTAGAACCTAGGAAGGTCGGAAGGGAGAAGGGATGGAACCTTTTGTTTGGAGCCGATTCAGCGGCAGCGGAAAAATTTCTGGTGAAGAGCAGATCTCGGGAGGGCCGACGGCGAGCGGAGGGGGGAGAGAACAGAGAAGCGAAATGGGTATCTGCCTTATTTGGGGAAAGTGTTCTCAGTGGACGGCCCCATTTGTCTGTTGCTGAACAGAAAATAGATGAGGAAAAAAAAACAGGGTCCGACCAGATAAGACCTGGGGGTACGTGGCTCGATCTATTCCACCAATCCACGAGAGAAGCGGCGGCAGTGTAGCGGCGGCGCCGCCAGGGCAGCTCCATCTTGTTTCCACCGGCGGCGGCGCTGGAGCGCACAGGTACTAGATTACCTCTCCCTCTCTTCCTGATCTTCTTCCTTTCCTTTACTTGATTCTGTTGTACATGGAAGAAAGTTTGGTTGGGGGAAAAGGCACAAGAAGAGGAAGAAAATTTAGTTGTAGTTCTAGGAGAGGTAACAGGTAGAATTGGCCAGTTAGTTGTTGTTGATCTGGCGAACAAGTACCTAGTTTAAGGATTGCCTAGAATTGCCCAGTTAGTTGTTGTACACTCATCTTGTTTCCCCCGTGCTTTCCTTTCCTCATCTCAGAAAACATATGCATGTAAGTGAGGGAGATCACAGGCTAAAGACCATGCATCATGACAAGTTCATCAGTGTAGAATTTTACATAACCTACTGACTAACAGTAAATTGCATTTGCAGAACTCTAGAAAACAACTCAATCAGCAAGTAAGTAAAAACTAGGAAACTAGTTGCATTTGTATTTTTCAACTAGGAAACTACCTACTATATGCTGAAACCTCTTAGCCCAGCAACCAACTCTGGAAAACTGATTAATCAGACACAAGTCTAGGAAACTCAACAAGTCTAGGAAACACGACCATAGTTGGATTACCTAGTTTAAGTTCTGATAATTCTTCCAATCAACTACTGTGATTGGTTGATGTCTGAATTGAAAGATATGAACAGAACATGTCATTAACTAGTGTTAGTTTGGCTTTTTGTTTCTCCATGTATACTCAAAGGTAATAACCAGTACATGGCGTTTCGTTTGTTAAAAAAAATAACTGAAAATTCTGAACTATGGTTGCAGCCTATGGTATATCCAGATGGAAGGTGAAAGCAGTTTTGTGCAATTTGCTAACCAGCAAGTAATCAGTAAGAAGAAAGAGGTTACTAAGAAGGTTAGGCTCTACATTTCTTGTTTACAAAAAAAAGTTGACTGTGTTGATTTAAAGTTAGTTATTACAACACCTGGGAAAGACTCAAAAAAGAAAAATGTGTGTTGTTTTCTTGTGGATGCAGAAACAAAGTGAGAAAAGAACTGCATCCAATGGAAAAGAAGTGAAGAAGAGAAAGAACAACAATGAAAACAAGCTGCTCGAACCTACATCAGGCAAATGTGTTGCAGAATCTGCAAGTGTGGTAAGTCCCTGTCCTTGATTCAGTCATCGCTTCAGGCAGGATTTCAGTGACGATGAAAAAATCATTTAAATTTCTTTCACTTTTGTGTTAGGGTTGTGCTTTGATGGAAGAATTTGATCAGTTTGTTCAATACCAAAGTTTGAGGAAAGAAACTGAGGTTGGTTCTTTTACTTCTCTGATTTCAAATGCATTCTCTTCTAGGTTTAGTGTGCAAAGCATTTCTTCTTACAAAGTGTGATATGAACTAACAAAGTTTAACACACACAAAAATGGTGTCCAGGAACTGATTGAGAGTCAAGAAGCTGAAATGGGGTTTAATTTGTTTGGTGGTATTGACAAAGAAGTAGAAGAAGGTGCACCAAATATCATGAGCGAAGATTTGGGAATGTCAAACAACGATGAACAGATTGTAAGTGCTTACAAAGTGGGTTGTGGAATTATGTTTCTAGCATATGTTTTTCTTGCTAAAAAAATGTGACAAGATCTTGAATACAGTTTTAGTGTTTGACAGAAAGTTTATCTTGATTGTTTTTGGCAGTCAATGAACAGAAATGATGAGAACAACTACAATGTTACTGAATCATCTTCAGCGGTAGTGCTAAGTTTGAGCAAGCAGGTCAGTGTGAGAAAAAAGGAAAAACCTGCACGTAATTCTGTTGGAAAATAAAGTAATTTAAGAGATGATATGACTGTGCAAAGGTAAATTATTCTTTACAGGATAGTGTTGGCGAGAACATGTGCAGTGAACCTTTGACAACAACAGCAGAAGTGGAAATTTTTTGCCATGAGGTAAGATTCTGCATTTCTGGAAAAAAGAATAAAAATAGACTTTCGAGGTATTAACATTGTTTTCTGAAGATTGTTATTCTGATGTCGAATAATTGTGTTCCTTCCCTTTGCAGGTACTTTCTTTGGCTCAGAATTCTAAATATGATTGTGAAGGCAATTCTGACAGCGGAGATTCTGATCAAGATACAGTAGCTTGTGCTGGGAATGAAGAGTATGTGTTCCCTACACCAGAAGAAGCAGACAATGCTAGTACACCAGAAGTTGGTAAGGTGTTTTCAACACTGGATGATGCTTTCCGGTTTGCAAATGTTTATGCTCAGTTGAATGGTTTCACAATGATAAAAGGAAGGAATTATAAGAATAGGAAGTTGTATTTGCAGTGCAACAAAAGTAGGAAAAGACCAAGTGCCAACACTGGTTTGAGGAAAAGGAAAAGAAACATTATTGAAGGGACAAACTGTATATCAGTCAAGTTGGTGGATGATAAGTGCCATATTGTATCAGTTTGTCTTGAGCATAACCATGATCTAGTTAAGTCTCCATCACTTACCAAATTTTTCTTAAGCCACAGAAATATGAATGAGGCAGAAATTATGCTGTCAAAGTTGCTTCAAGAACACAGAGTGAAACCTAGAAAAATCATGAGCATATTCAGAAGGCTGTGTGGTGGGAAGTTGGGAAACATTACCTTTGATGTGAAGAAACTAGATAATTTGAAACAGGGAGAACGGGTGCGTAAGAAGGAGAACACAGATATTGAATGGACATTGCAGTACATTGAGAAGCTACAAATTGAAACTCTTGGTTTCTGGTATAGGATGCAAAGAGATAAAGACAACACAGTTCTCAGCTTATTCTGGACAGATGCTCGTTCTCGATTGAACTACCGGTTGTTTGGTGAGATCATTTCGTTTGACACCACTGACAGCACAAACAAGTATAACATGCCTTTTGCACATATAGTGGGAATTAATGGCCATGGAAGAACAATTGTGTTTGGTTGGGCCCTATTGCAAGATCAGAGTTTAGATACTTTTGTATGGCTGTTTGAAACTTTGATGGAGGTCATGCAGTGGAAAAAACCAGGAATAATCTTGACAGACCAAGATGCAGGGATGAAAGCTGCTATTCCTCAAGTATTTCCAGATGCGCTACATAGGTTCTGTCTTTGGCATATATTTAAAAATGTGCGGGAAAACATGAGTTCTTTCATGGCTAATAGGGAAAATATGGAGAAAGATATGATGAAGTGTTTATTACAGTCCATTACTGTTGAAGAATTTGAAGAAAGATGGGAGAAATTTGTTCTGAAGTATAAGTGTGTTGAACATGCTCACATCAAAAGGATGTGGGAGAACCGGACCTTCTTTGTTCCAGCTTATTTTCGAGGGTTGTTTTGCCCTTTCATCAGGTCAACTAGCCGTAGTGAAAGCTTCAACTCAAATTTCAAAGACTACATCAGGAGGAAAGATACTATAGAGGCATTCATGAAACAGTACGTGTTATTCCAAGAGAATGTTATTCACATAGAAAACCAGGACAGATTCTTGTCGAATGAGAAGACTCCTGTGTTTTGGAGCCATCAGCCTGTTGAACGGCATGCAGCAGCAATATATACCAGAGGAATCTACTTGAAGTTTTTGACAGAATTAGTGAATGCAACAGCTTTCAAAGTTATAGAAATTGAGAAGGACAAAGTGTATGACTTGAAAAAACACATCAGATATGAGAAACCAGAATTCACAAGAGAAATGTTCAGAGTCCATGTGGACCTTACTGCTGGTTCATTCGAATGTTTCTGTGGGAAGTTTGAGCGTGATGGTATTGTTTGTTGCCATATCCTCGGACTTTTTACACAGTTTGACATTACCCATATTCCAGATAAGCTGATTGTTGAGAGATGGACTATTTCCTTTCGAGAAAAGGAATTAGAAAAGTGCAAGAAAGAAATGGTGGTGCTTACAGGTGATGATCAGTCACACAATGCAGTTAGATATGCTATTTTGATGAGTAAAGTTGGTGAAGCTTGCTCAGACATCAGCAAAGATTCTGAACTTAGCAAAGAACTTTTGGATGCTGTTGCTCAAGTTCATTGCAAGTATTTGGAGGGAAAGAAACAACAACAGGAAGTGCAGTCTGAAAATTCGTTGAAAGATCCTCCTGTATAGTCATCCAAGTCTGTGAACAAAGGAGAAAGATTGAAGCCACAATCTGAAAAGCAATCTAGGAAGAAAGCAGCTGCAAAAAAGAAGACTGGCTGAAGCTTTTCACTGGAAAAAGGAAGACTGGGTGCAGCAAGGAAGAAGATAATTTCTGTTTGTACATTTTGCACTGTTAGCTGATATTTATTTAGAAGGATTTTAATTATTGTGTCGAAGAAAAAAGATGATAAGTTACACTTGTTATAGCTATAGTTGAGCTTGAACCATTTAATTTATTTTGTGGTAATAAAGAAAGTAAAAAAATTCTAATTTGTTTTGTTGATATGTTGTTAGATATGCTAGCTCTATGGAGGCATGCCTTGCACTTGGTAGCTACGTAGGTAGATTTGAGACAGAGTAAGTGCTAGATGTGCGCAATTATGAAGAACTTTGTCTTCTTCTTCTTCTTTTTCTAGCATAGTAGTAGTAAGCAAAAGGAAACAGAGGAATTTATTCTTCGACGATCCCTTATCACAGGAAGTGACTAACTATCCGTAAAATAATGAAGAAGATGTGAATCACGATATTTTTCATCTCTTGTTCTTAAATGTTCCCATAATAAAGTTCCGTAAATAATGCATATTGACTAAAATCCATTTTTTCGTTAATAATGCATATTGACTCATCAAGTTAAAAATTATTGGGGGAAAATTATTAATGGAACATTAATCAACGAACATTATTCAGGGAACATTATTTTGAGGAACATTATTCCGTGAATTTTGTTCCGTGTAAAATGTCCCCTGAATATTGTTCCTTTAATAATGTTCGCCAATATAATATTCCCTCATTAATGTTCTTAGGAAAATGTTCGTTTAGAAGTCTGAACATTTTATAAATTTTTCTTGAATAAACATTCATAAAAAATGTTCCAAAAATTCCTTGATGGAACATTAATGAGGAAACATTATTTGGGGAACATTATTAAAGGAACTTTAATCAGCGAACATTATTTGGGGAACAAACAAATAATGGAACTTTTATTTGGAGAACATTATTAAAGAGACATTTTCCAAGGGGAAACAATATTAATGGAAAATTTATTTGGGGATCATTATTAAATGAACATTAATCAGGAACATTATTTGGGGGACATTATAAAAAAATTCCCTGAATAATGTTCAAACAAACATTATTGGGGGAACAATATTAATGGAACATTAATCGGGGAACATTATTGAAAGAAACATTATTTAGGGAACATTATTATTGGAACATTATTCCAGGAAAATGTTCGTTTAATAATGTTCCTTTAATAACTGTTCTCTTAATAATGTTCCCTCTCATTACAAAAATTCGTGAACATTTTTTATAAATTGTTCTTGAATAAATATTCTTAAAAAATGTTCCACAAATCAAAAAATGTTTCTAGATATATTTAAAAAAAGTTCTCAGAAGGGTAAAAAAAATCTTTTAAAAATAATGTTCCTTGCGTAATGTTCCCAAAAATAATTTTCCCTAGGAACTGGGTCCTAAGGAACATGATTAACAAATGCCCCCATCACTCTTCGTTTTGCTCTTTTTTTGTACTTTAGTTTGACTATTCATTACATTATTAAAGGGAAAACACTAAATGAACATTTCTTGATGGAACATTTATGAGGAAACATTATTTGTTGAACATTATTAAAGGAACTTTAATCAGCGAACATTATTGGGGGAACAAACAAATAATGGAACTTTTATTTGGGGAACAATATTAAAGGGACATTTTCCAAGGAACATTACTGGGGAAACAATATTAATGTAAAATTTATTTGGGGATCATTATTAAATGAACATTAATCAGGGATATTATTTGGGGGACATTATAAAAAAATTCCCTGAATATTGTTCAAAGAAACATTATTGGGGGAACAATATTAATGGAACATTAATCGCGGAACATTATTGAAAGAAACATTATTTAGGGAACATTATTTGAGGAACATTATGCGAGGAAAATGTTCGTTTAATAATGTTCCTTTAATAAATGTTCTCTTAATAATGTTCCCTCTCATTACAAAAATTTGTGAACATTTTTTATAAGTTGTTCTTGAATAAATATTCTTAAAAAATGTTCCACAAATCTAAAAATGTTTCTAGATATATTTTAAAAAAGTTCTCAGAAGGGTAAAAAAATTCTTTAAAAAAATAATGTTCCCTGAGGAATGTTCCCAAAATATTGTTCCCTAGGAACGGGGTCTTTGAATATTGTTCCAATAATTTTTGAAAATATTGTTCGCACAAAATGTTCTTTGAATATTGTTCCCTCAATAATGTTCTCAAAAGTGTTAAAATTGTTCTTCGAATGAAAATATTAGACTTGAAGTATAAAAAAGTTCTTCAAGTTAGAAAATGTTCCTCGACATCAACAAGTAATGATACCTGAAAAAAAATCCCTGAATAAATGCTCTCTGAAATAATGATAACTTAATAATGTTCCTTGAAAATTGTTTTGTAAATAATATTCCTTGGAAAATGTTCCCTGATTAATATTCCCTAAAAAATGTTCCATAGGCATTAAAAAATAATGTCCCCTAAATAATGCACCATTCACATAAAAAAAATTGTTCCCTGAATAATGTTCCCTAAAAAAATTGCTTAACGTTTAAAAAATAGTCTTGCAACATTGTTGAGGGAACAAAAAATTACATTATTAAGGGAACATCGTTCTATGAACATTTCTTCGGGAACATCGATGAGGGAACATTATTTGAGAACATTATTAAAGGAACATTATTCAGGGAACATTATTGGGGGAACAAAAAAAAGTGGAACATTTATTTGGGGAACAATACTAAAGGGACATTCTTGAAGGAACATTATTGGGGGAACAAGTAATGTTCTGTAAAAAAAAATGATAATTGAATAATGTTTGCTGAATAATGTTCCTTGGGGTCAACAAGATTTCCTTGGAAAAAATGTTTTCTACATTCTGAATAAAAAAATGTTCCTTCAATAATGTTCCCTCAATAATGTTCTCTGTAAAAAAAAATGTTCTTCAAATTAAATAATGTTCTCTGAAGTATAAAAATGTTCTTCAAGTCAAATAATGTTTCCTTGGCATCAACAATTAATGGTACTTGAGAAAAATGTTCCCTGAATAGTGTTCTCTAAAATAATGATAACTGTATAATGTTCCCTAAATAATGTTCCTTGGAAAATGTTCCCTGATGCCAAAAAAAATTTTGTTGAAAAATGTTCTCTGAAGTTTGAATAAATAATTGTTCGTTGAATAATGATCCCTTACTAATGTTCTCAGAAGTCTAAAAAATGTCCTCCAAATTAAGAAATGTTCTCAAAAGTCTAAAAAATGTCCTCCAAATTAAGAAATGTTCTCCAAATTATAAAAATGTTCTTCAAGTTAAATAATGTTCCTCGGCATCAAACAAAAATTGAAGTTCCCTCAATAATGTTCTCAAAAAATAAAAAAATGTTTTCCAAATTAAAAAATGTTTCGGAAGTATAAAATTGTTCTTCAAGTTAAATAATGTTCCTCAGCATCAACAACTAATGATACCTGAAAAAAATGTTCCCTGAATAATGTTCTCTAAATGATAACTGGATAATGTTCCCTGGAAAATATTCCCTAAATAATATTCCTTTGAAAATGTTCCCTTGGGTCCAACCATTTTTTCTTGGGAAATGCTCCCTAAAGTCTAAAAAAATAAATGTTCTTTGAATAATGTTCCCTCAATAATGTTCTCAAAAGTCTTAAAAATGTTCTTCGAATGAAAATATTAGACTTGAAGCTATAAAAAAGTTCTTCAAGTTAGAAAATGTTTCTCGACATCAACAAGTAATGGTACCTAAAAAAAATCCCTGAATAAATTCTCTCTAAAATAATGATAACTAAATAATGTTCCCTGAAAATTGTTTTGTAAATAATGTTCCTTGGAAAATGTTCTTCAAGTTAAAATAATGTTCCTCGGCATCAACAATTAATGATACCTGAAAAAAATGTTCCGTAAAAAAATGTTCGCTAGGAATAGGGAAGATGAATGGCAACATTGGCCTCATGTTGACATATGTTTGTATGCTCCGCGCGACTCCATGATTTCCAATTTGTTAGATAGGAATGGTTTTGACCGAAAAAACATTGCCATGATGGAGCAAAAAAAAAAGTTCTAGTCCAAACAGAGTGTAAAATAACCCGTGTGTGCGCTTTTATGAGAAACATAAACATCATGTGGATCCAAAAAACAGATTTCCCAATAAATAACCCGAGCGAGTGCATAATAATGTTATGAGATTCCCTCCTTTCCAAAGAAGTCTTCTATTCCAAACAGGCTGAAGTGTCATGATTCTTTTATGATAAATGCATGGCTACCTGAATAATGCACTTGTTTGTGCAAACAAGATTCCAGTTTTCATGAGAGTCATGCTATTCATAAATATTACCAAAAAAAGGGGAGTATAATGATCTTGGCTAAGCACTGTTAAAAAATGTTCCACAATAAAATGAGAAAAAGTTACTATAACGTATATTAAAGAAATGTTCTCATAAAATGTTTAAAAAGTTATTTGTGAAAATTAATGTTCCGTTGAGTCGAAAGTTTGTTCAGTGTTCCCTAGGAACGAGGTCCTAAGGAATTTTTGTTCTCTGGCTATGACACTACTTTATGAAAAAACTGTCCATGAAAAGGAAGACCAAAAATTGAATCTTGTAAACCTATGCATCAGCAGTGTTATGTTCATCGCATTGTGTTTGCTCCTGTAAGCCTATGGACTAGACCACAAATTGCAATTGCAATAGAGCTACAAAGTTGTTTGATCTAGTTATCAAAAAACTGGAAAACATTTATGTGCAACAAACACATATATGAAGAAGAGATGCTGTTCAGAAATCATGTTGTAATACAAAAAAGTACTGGTGACACGATTCCGAGAAATGTATTGTAAGGTGAAAAACATTTAGTACAAACCCAGAGAAAAGATTAAACTGTTGGGAAAATGCTCCTCATATTGACTGTAGTTTCAGGGGCAGGCCGGGGAAGAGTGATTTCCACACAAGAGAAAAGAGGGGTACTTAAAAGTTTTTCAAACATGAGACAGCTGACTTTATAACTACTTCTGGTGCACATTCATGGGCCAATTGGACAGATCCATTTTAGAAGCTTGAAGTGTTTGCTTTCTGCACATAACTAACGGTGCTTCTTCCTCTTCTTGGTTGAAACATCTTCTTGAAGTCCCTCGAAGTCTTCTTCATTGATGTCAGACTTCGCCAGTTTGTAAGCAACAACCTGCCGAAATTGAGGAATAATTTCCTGATACAAATGAAAAGGTGAACAACACATTAAGCATGACAAAAAAGTGGTGTAGAAGATTTTGGAAACTAAACATAGACCAAGTAAAGAGGAAGAATGATTTCCTGGTAACATACATCATCAAATTCCTTCATGTTCTTCCCATCCCAGATATCCATGTACATGATAGCATACAGAGCACAATTGTGGCTGCACAAGTATTTATAAAATTCAGTAAAAGAAGTTGTTGTTTGAAAAAATTTCAAATGAATAAAAGAGTTTAACAGAAAACAGTGGACGAGGTATAATGATGCTTGTTTTACTCACAGGTTGTTTGCTGGGGGTAGTCCTCAGGAGAAATGCACTCAAAATTCTCAACATTCTTGTACGTGTACCCGGAAGACTTGAAAAGGGTGCCCATGTTGATGATCTATATTCAAAAGAAGTACTAGAGTTCAACAAGCGCAATACTTTAATAAGAAAACAGTAGTTAAATTATGTGGAATCTACTGACATACAGAAGGTGACAGGGCAGGTAGCAGTAAAAACATTTGATGTTACAAAGGCAAAGAAGTTAAAAGTAAAGGAAGAAAACAAACCAGGTTTGATGTTAACTTGTTGACTTGATTTTGAGGAACAGAACTTCTTGAATCAAAGAAATTGATAGTTTGAAACAGATTGTTTATACAGAACAAAGTCCAGTGGAATGAGTCAACTCTCGGGAAGTAAAGCTGGATGGCAAAAAAAGTAGAAAAATCAGAGAAGATGAGAAAGAATGCAAAAAATGAGAATTTCTTGGATTGATAAAAGTTGTTTACCAGATCACGTTTATGTAAGTTCTTGTTAGAGTTAATTTTCTTGAATTCTCTTAGGCAAGACCGAGAATTGAAGTTTTTGGGGTCTACAAGCAGCTTCTCCTGCAGATAAATTAAAAACAGATCATAGGACTAAGAACATAACTTGCACGAGTGTATTGCGAAAAAAATAACATAGATGACGAATAGAGAATTACCGTGAAATAGGAAGTAAAGCAATACTTTGAAGGTTCCTTAGTTTTTGGATCTGGATTTTCATTGTCATAATTGAAAACTTGGACATAGGCATTGAATACTTCATTATCAACATTTCCTATTACCTTTAGTGAATTATAGAAATTATCATAGTCCACAGGAAAGCCATTGACATCGATAACGGTTGGACTGCATGATAGAAGAATAGAAACATTTATTGAACAGAATGTACAAAAAGGAAGAACGTTTGATGTTTAAAAAATTAGCTGTTCCTTGAAATAACTTACTTATTGCCATTCTTGAAGTATTTGTTTCCAAGGTATTTCTTATAAAACTGCTGAACATGAGGTTCAACAGTTATCTTTGATATCTTCTCTTGAGGAGATATTACTTTTGCTTTCCTTTTCTTTCGATTTCACTTCTCTATAGTGCTGGGACCAGATATATTTAATGCAGCATCAGATGACTGGTTCTCAGGTACTACAGGATCTGCTCAATTAAGCAGTTGCATATAATAAGCATTGTGCTGACAAAACATTGAAACATATAAAAAGAAGGCATGGCATTGCAAACTGAACAACAAAAATGCAAGTACAAAGTCAATGCGGCGAAAGCAAACAATGGAACAGCAGGATAGGTAGTGGACAGAAAAAAAATGTTGGAAGTTACCTTTGGGAACTGACTTGTCAACTTCTGGGATTAAAATATCATCAGCATACTTCATGGCAATTTCAATGCCATCTCCCAGATTGCCATTTGATTGTGAGGTCAAACTCTTTGGCATAGAAGCATCTTCAATTAGAATGTTGCTCGAAGGAAACACTATATTCTCAAGACTAGTATTATTCTGAACTAGAAAAGGAGCACTGGGACAACCACCAGACATTACTTTGCTTGGGGACTGATGATTGAGCACACTAACAACAACTGGCTCTTGCTGATTCACTAACTGAACTTGCTCAGTGACAAAAAGGGAGTTCCCAGAAAGAGGAGTTTCCTGCAGATTCAATATTGCAGGGTTGACATGCTGGAAGTCTATCTGATATGGCTCAATATCTACTGCAGGATCAACACGACCGAGTGATTCCAGTAGTGGCATTGACGGAGTTTGAAACGGCTCAGATACGGTACCTGAGATGTCAATAAGAGTGTTAACAGCAAATTGAGTGCCCTCACTTGCTTGACTAAAAGAAATATGTTGATCAAGTGTGTTATCAGAATGAATACCATTGTTCCCAGGTGAATTTGCTGCATTAATTTCAGAAAAAGTACCAATGTTCCCAGTTGAAGGTGGTTGCTCAGTTTCCTGTACTTGCTGAGGAACTGACACTTGCTTTGGAACTCCAGTTGAAAATTGAACTCGGATGTCCTTGCTGGTGTGCCTTAAGGTTACATCAGGAGTAGGACTCACTCCTATATGATCTTTGAATAAAGAACCTCTAATTGGCTCACTGTTTGTCTGGACTAGCCCATTGTTGTTGTTAACCGGTTCACTCAGATTATTCCTGTTGCTGGCTACTGAAAGAAGAACAATTGGATTCGTGGTTGAAGTGCCAGCAATGTTGACTTGGCTGTTTGAAATTGGCTGTAAAGACATCAGAGTTGCTTTCAGTTCTGCATACATATTGTGCATGTGCTGTTCATGAAGCTTCTTCCAAATTTCATCATTCTTTGCAACAACTTGAGATACTATCTTCATAACCTATTAGTTTGACCAACAAAAAAAATACATGTGCATTAGTTCTGCTATGAAACTGAGCTGACAAGACTAAAATCTATTAATAAACAAGAGGCAACAAAAAAGCACAAAAACATACTTCTGGATTGTTGTTCGAAGTAGATGCAACATTTGAGATGTCCTTGTAGTTTGGAATGACATTTTCCTCATTATGAATAGTCTGTGGGGCTTTGGACCACTTTTTCTCAGCCAATACAATTGCACGAGCACTGTAAGGTGTCGCAGAGATGTCTCTCAGCTGAAAAAAAAGGAATTCAACAAAGTGTTCTATGTGTTCTTAAAATAGATAATGAAACCACAAAAAATGCCATTCAAAAGTATTAACATTGAAAAAGATTTGCTCCTTATTTGGGACTAAAACTACAAGATTTTTGCTGAGTTAAACAATGAACAACTATAAAAGGATAGAACAAGCTTACTGGTAAGAACCCCAATGCAAACGGCTTCTTGGATGTTGTGTTCAAGTCCACTGTAGCTAGATAGTTAAAGTCATCATTCTGAATATTTGCCATTCTAGGGACTCCATAATTGATGTTTCGTTGTTCAGAAGTTGTCGTGAAGTCTACAAAGTCCAGATAAACAATCTAGGAAGGTTGGGAATCATAAGACAAGATGAAAAGAGGGAATCAGTGATTATAAAAAAAAGAATGCAGAACTTAGAAAAGTGAAAGGGAGTTAAAATTAGAAAACTTACAGCAGCTAAAGGTAAGCATCCACCAACATAGATTGAATTGTTCAAAGGAATTGTAGTTCTATTGAAGAGATTAGTGCTGAAATTATCAATTTCCTTGTTCAAGTGATCAATGCATAACTGTGCCAAATCAAAGGTCTTCAGCTTGCTAATGTCATGCAGCCCATAAAGAATTTTCCAATTTGCATAATTCCGAGAGGTTGGGCAGAAAACAGAACTTATGAACAGAAACAAGAAGCTCCGCATGAAACCTTCCTCGGCCTCGTCATTCTTCATCATAGCCACTATGTTATCCACTGGAATGTTCTTCTCGCCAGCACCAAGATACTGAGACCTAAGTTGTAACACTCTAGCCACGACAGCTTGATATGTGCTGTCCAGAGGAAAAAGCACTGAACCGGAACGAATGCCAAAAACCTGAATCACCATTTCTCTTCTCAGATGAATTATCTTTTGACCCTTTCTGAAACTCCAGTTCCATTACAATTTAAGTGGTTTGCAACCCATTGCAGAATTGGGATTGGAATCATTAAGTGAGGGTGAATTTTCAGGAGATTATCGAGCTCATATTTGGAAACGTACGACCTTTGGTTGTCACTTAAATCAGCGACTGCCTTACGCCACCTAATGGTAGAAAATCTGTGCTTGATAGTACCCGCAGGATATTTGTACAGTCTAGGTATTTTGACAGTTGAAGGAGAGCTGCATAATGATTTAAAAAAGTAAGCTGCTGAAACAAAGATTAATTCAAATAGAACAAAAGCAGTAATTAGTATCACTGATAGTTGCGTTATTCACAGAAGAAAGCATCACAATGAAAACATTAAATACACTAGCATAGAAAACAGGTCATCAAACTAGATCACTGTTAGTAAACGATCAAAATATCTGATATGTAAAGCATCAAGCATGACAAGGTAATTCTAGACAAGTTTGCTTTTGTATGTGTGTCGAAACGAATAAGAGCTAAGCAACCTAAAGGTCGAGGACACCATGAATAATCCTATTGTGATAATACTTGCAAGAAAATAGGTACAGAAGTATGGCAGATGAATGACATGATAATACAAAATCATTGATAGCTAACTTTGTCCACGTAAATGCCGCAATTAACCACAACTCAGGCTTCCTAAGCTGTAAAAATAAAACAGAGAAACAACTGCCATTTCCTACCAAGTACCAACATAGATTACTGAATACTGATAAATCCAGGTACAATCGTAAGCCAGTTTGATTTGGCAGAACAATTGGGTTTCACCAAAACTGCGTCCTAACTGATCAGAAGAAAAAGGGATAGTGTTATAATGCAACTAGATGCTAATGAGTTCATGGCATAGCAGAAACTTGTGCGACACACAAATTCTTCCAAAGGCTGCAACCAGGACATACACACAAATTCTTATAGAGGATGCAAGCAAAATAGAATATTCAACTGAACAAAGTGGGAAAAAATATCTCTAGAATTTTCACAATATAGTGTGAAAAACACTCTTCGGTAGTAGTGCACGTAGAGCACCAGAGCAAATTTCCTAGAACACCAGAACACTCTTCAGTGCAAGCAAGGGACACTAGTAGAAAACAGACCTTTCGTCCAACCCTTTAGTCCCGGTTTGATTACGGCCAGGGACTAATGTGACCATTAGTCCCGGTTCCAACGGCTAGGAGCGGTCTGGGGCACGGGCATCATTAGTTCCGGTTCATTTTCTACCTATAGTCCCGGTTTGTGATACAACCGGGACTAAAGGGGTGGTGGCAGGCTGGGGCCCCACGATCACCTTTAGTCCCGGTTTGTATCACAAACCGGGACTAGAGGTGGACCTTTAGTCCCGGTTTGTATAACCAACCGGGACTAAAGACGTCCCTATATAAACCCTTCGTCCAGCCCGAGCCCATTCTCTCTGTTTTCCCCTTTCTCTCCTCTGTTCTTCCCCTTGCTCTCGAGCTCATCCTCCATTTTTGCCAAAGATTTGTCAAGATTTGAAGGCACCCCATCTATCCAAGTGTTCACAAAGGTTAGCAACTTTGTCCTTTCATCTCTCATTGCTAGATTAGCTCGTGCAATGCTCTATAATTAAGTATAGTGATTTGTGGGTTCTAGTTTGGGAGTAATTATGTGGGAGTTTATTTGATTTATATGCAATTTGAGCTCAAATTAACTTCTTAGTTTGCATATGTGTAGGTGTGGTTTACTTAGTGCCTTCCCGTCCCCGTCCTAACCACCGTCGATCGTCCGCACCGTCCCGTCGCCGGCACCACCTTGGTGAGCCTCTTGTTCTTATCCTTTTTATTAAAAAAAATCTTATTTGTATGATTTAGATAGTTAATTGTATAATTTTCTTACATGTATGATTGTTTGTTATACATAGTGCCATGACTTTGATATCCGTACCCGTCGGCCCTCGTCCGGTTTATGATTCGGATGTGGTATATATATTCTCTTTTATAACTATTTGTTGCATTTCGCATTTATGACAATTATGCCCATCAAGTTGACATAGATATTTTTATCTAGGAGGTATGTGAACCGGAAATTGCAACCGACCCTCTTGTCGAGAAGTTAAATTTAGTTGAAAAAGAAAACAAGTATTTGAAAGAAAAATTGAAAAGAATTGAAGAAGAGAAGATGAAATTGGAGTTGTATGTTGCCGATGTCGTCGATGATCACAAGATCAAGATGGATGCAATGCGCTTGAAGATTAGAAAGATTAGAAACTATGCCGTTAATAAAGAGGCTTGGTATCATTATGCTGTTGGATCAATTATTACCTTAGTTGCGATTTTGATCGCATTTGTTGTTGCATTTAAATGCTTTAGCTAGATAGTTTTATGTTGTTTTATGAGAATAAGTGTGTATGAACTTGTATTAATTTGGTCTTTTCGGTGTTGTGTAATGAAGATGAGTCGGCAATGGATGTACGATGACCGACGCTCTCCCAGTTCATTAATGGCGTGCATAGTTTTCTGCGTGCGGCTGAGGCAAACAAGCGGAATGGTTTTATGTGTTGTCCATGTGGTGTCTGTAAGAATGATAGGAATTACTCTAGCTCAAAAGTCATTCACGTCCACCTGTTTACGTCCGGTTTCATGTCCGGATATAACTGTTGGACCAAGCACGGAGAAAGAGGGGTTCTAATGGAAGAGAATGAAGAAGAAGAGGATGATGACAACTATGCTGGGTTCCCTGAATACGATGGTACTACAATGGGGGAAGAGAATGAAGAAGAAGAAGCCGAAGAAGAGGCATCAGATGAGCCCGCTGATGATCTTGGTCGGGCCATTGCTGATGCAAAGAGAAACTGCGAAAGTGAAAAGGAGAAGTTGAAGTTGCAGCGCATGTTAGAGGATCACAAAAAATTGTTGTACCCAAATTGTGAAGATGACAAGAAAAAGCTGGGTACCACACTGGAATTGCTGCAATGGAAGGCAGAGAATGGTGTAGCTGACAAGGGATTTGAAAAGTTGCTGAAAATGTTAAAGAAGATGCTTCCAAAGGACAACGAATTGCCCGATAGTACGTACGAAGCAAAGAAGGCTGTCTTCCCTCTAGGATTAGAGGTGCAGAAGATACATGCATGCCCTAATGACTGCATCCTCTACCGCGGTGAGGAGTACGAGAATCTGAATGCATGCCCGGTATGCGGTGCATTGCGCTATAAGATCAGCCGCGATGACCCTGGTGATGATGTTGAGGGCGAGCGCCCCAGGAAGAGGATTCCTGCCAAGGTGATGTGGTATGCTCCTATAATACCACGGTTGAAACGTTTGTTCCAAAACAAAGAGCATGCCAAGTTGATGCGATGGCACAAAGAAGACCGTAAGAAAGACGGGAAGTTGAGAGTACCCGCTGACGGGTCGCAGTGGAGAAAAATCGAGAGAAAGTGGCGGGACTTTGCAGATGACGCAAGGAACGTATGGTTTGGTTTAAGTGCAGATGGCATTAATCCTTTTGGGGAGCAGAGCAGCAATCATAGCACCTGGCCTGTGACTCTATGTATCTATAACCTTCCTCCTTGGTTGTGCATGAAGCGGAAGTTCATTATGATGCCAGTGCTCATCCAAGGCCCCAAGCAACCCGGCAACGACATTGATGTGTACCTAAGGCCATTAGTTGAAGAACTTTTACAGCTGTGGGACATAAAAGGTGTACGTGTGTGGGATGAGCACAAACAGCAGGAATTTGACCTACGAGCGTTGCTGTTTGTAACCATCAATGATTGGCTGCTCTTAGTAACCTTTCAGGACAGACAAACAAGGGATACCACGCATGCACGCACTGTTTAGATGAGACCCAAAGTATATATTTGGATAAATGTAAGAAGAATGTGTACCTGGGACATCGTCGATTTCTTCCGATCAAGCATCTCTTAAGAAAGAAAGGCAAGCATTTCAAAGGTGAGGCAGATCACCGGAAGAAGCCTCGCCACCGTACTGGTGATGATATACTTGATATGGTCAAGGATTTAAAAGTAATCTTTGGAAAGGGTCCTGGCGGACAATCTGTTCCGAATGACGCTGACGGACACGCACCCATGTGGAAGAAGAAATCTATATTTTGGGACCTACCCTATTGGAAAGACCTAGAGGTCCGCTCTGCAATCGACGTGATGCACGTGATGAAGAATCTTTGCGTGAACCTGCTAGGCTTCTTGGGCGTGTATGGGAAGACAAAAGATACACCGGAGGCACGGGAGGACCAGCAACGTATGCACGGAAAAGACAGCATGCATCCAAAGCAGTATCAAGGTCCTGCCAGCTACGCTCTTACCAAAGAAGAGAAGGAAATCTTCTTTGAATGCCTGCTCAGTATGAAGGTCCCGTCTGGCTTCTCGTCGAATATAAAGGGAATAATAAATATGGCAAAGAAAAAGTTCCAGAACCTAAAGTCTCATGACTGCCACGTGATTATGACACAATTGCTTCCGGTTGCATTGAGGGGGCTTCTACCAGACAACGTTCGATTAGCCATTGTGAAGCTATGTGCATTCCTCAATGCAATCTCTCATAAGGTAATCGATCCAGAAATCCTACCAAGGTTACAGAATGATTTGGTGGAATGTCTTGTCAGTTTCGAGTTGGTGTTCCCACCATCCTTCTTCAATATCATGACGCACGTCCTAGTTCACCTAGTCGACGAGATTGCCATTCTGGGTCCTGTATTTCTACACAATATGTTCCCCTTTGAGAGGTTCATGGGAGTCTTAAAGAAATATGTTCATAACCGTGCTAGGCCAGAAGGAAGCATCTCCAAGGGCCATGAAACAGAGGAGGTCATTGAGTTTTGTGTTGACTTTATTCCTGACCTTAAGCCGATTGGTGTTCCCGAATCGTGGCATGAGGGTAGACTGGGTGGAAAAGGCACGCTAGGAAAGGATTCAGTAATATGTATGGACGGGCATTCTTGGGCGCAAGCACACTACACAGTTCTACAAAATTCCAGCTTGGTGGCTCCGTATATCGAGGAACACCTGGATAGTGTACGCTCCAAGAACCCGGAGCAGTCTGTGCCCTGGATCAAACGTACACACATGGCGTCATTCGGCGGTTGGTTGCAAACACGTCTCATGCATGATGACACTGCTGGAGATGAGCTGTACTTGTTGGCCAAGTCACCATCTTCGACTATATCGACTTTCAAAGGGTACGAGATAAATGGGAATACATTTTACACGATCGCCCAAGATAAAAAGAGCACCAACCAAAACAGTGGTGTCCGCTTTGATGCAGCAAACACCAATAGGCCAAAGGACACATATTATGGTTACATAGAGGAGATATGGGAACTTGACTATGGACGTGATTTGAAGGTCCCTTTGTTTTGGTGCAAATGGGTCAATCTGACTGGAGGCGGGGTAAAGGAAGACCCACGGTACGGAATGACAACAGTGGATCTCAACAATCTTGGGTACACAGACGAACCATTCGTCCTAGCCAATGGTGTGGCGCGGGTTTTCTATGTGAAGGACATGTCTACCAAGCCGAGAAAAAGAAAAGATATGGAAGCGAATACATCATGCGATGAGCCAAAGCGCCACATAGTTCTTTCAGGGAATAGAAACATCGTGGGAGTGGAGGACAAGACAGACATGTCAGAAGATTATGAAAAGTTTCATGAAATTGCTCCCTTCACAGTGAAGACTGACCCAAGCATCCTGTTAAATGATGAAGATTGTCCATGGTTATGGCGCAAAGGGACACACGCGAAGAAAAAGTTTTATACCCCAATATCCCACTCTGGGATGTGATCGGCTTCACCGTCATCACTTTCTTCTCTAGAGAGTTTCCGGACTTATCTGGAAAGTCCCACTTCGGACAAACCGGAGGGAATCTTTGTAATAGTTAGGGTATATATATGTGTTCTGGCATTTGAAACGCGAAGGAACGCTATTTTCATGCATTTATTGATCTTTTTGAGCTAAATGACCCTGAAATTGAAAAGCACTACAAATGAACTCTGAAAAGGTTGAAACTTGGCATGGTATCATCATTTCACCCACATAGCATGTGCTAAAAAGTTGAGAGGGTTACGGCAAAAACTGGATGCACTTCGTGTACAAACTGGACAATCTCTTTCGAAGTATCAGGGTTTCGAACGAAAACTCATCTGTTACAAAGGCATTTTATTTTTTTAAAACTTATTTTAACTCCAGACTTTTTGTGCGTTCAATATGCACCATTCAAAGCCACGTCATCAATTTTCAACCCTTTCTGACTTCATTTGCTATTTTTCATGCATTTATTGATTTTTTTGAGCTAAATGACCCTGAAATTGAAAAGCACTACAAATGAACTCTGAAAAGGTTGAAACTTGGCATGGTATCATCATTTCACCCACATAGCATGTGCTAAAAAGTTGAGAGGGTTACGGCAAAAACTGGATGCACTTCGTGTACAAACTGGACAATCTCTTTCGAAGTACCAGGGTTTCGGACGAAAACTCATCTGTTACAAAGGCATTTCATTTTTTAAAACTTATTTTAACTCCAGATTTTTTGTGCATTCAACATGCACCATTGAAAGCCACATCATAAATTTTCAACCCTTTCTGACTTCATTCGCTATTTTTCATGCATTTAATGATTTTTTTGAGCTATAAAACTAAAAGAGCTAAACAAAATCTGTTTTTGATTAAAACACCTATTTAAATAACCTAAAAATTACCAAATTGAACATACTGATAAAACACACTAATATTAAACAGCAGGCAAAAGAATCACTCAAAAATCTATTTTTAAAGTAAAGTTATTCACAAACTAGTGATTCACACAAATTTCAAAGAATTCAAATTTGAAAACTACTGGCACTAACAGAAAGTTTATAATTTTTGTGACCTAAACCAAAAAGATTCACTCAAAAACTCTAAATATTTGGCTGTAAGTAGAAACAAAAGAAAAAAAAATAAAGCAAAAAACAAAAAAAACTGGAAAATACCTTTAGTCCCGGTTGGATCCACCAACCGGGACTAAAAAGTTGACATAACATATGCAAAAAAGAAAAAAAATGCCCGCCTACTAGGCCACCACGGCCTGCATACGACTAGAAACCCAACTATATATGGGCCAGGATGCAGGCCCGCAGGGCTAGCAGGGCCCACAAGGCAGGGCAAACGTTAGGCATGTACTGCCTGCTTTAGAGAGGAGCTCGAGACGGCTATCACAGCGGGGCTTATAAACTGGTGCGAGTGCCTCTCGCTTGGCGAGGTGGGACTAAACTTCCACCACGCCAGGACCAACCCTTTAGTCCCGGTTAGAGCCACCAACCGGGACTAAAGGCCCCCTCCCGCGCTTAATTTGGGCCCGAAAATAGACCTTTAGTCCCGGCCCGTGGCTGTAACCGGGACTAAAGGCCCCCTCCCGCGCTTAATTTGGGCCCGAAAACAGACCTTTAGTCCCGGTTGCAGCCACGAACCGGGACTAAAGGTGCAACCGGGACTAAAGGTCGATCCTATATAACTGTCACCTAGCGTTTTCCACCGCCCAGGAGACAAATCGATCACCACGCCGCCAGGCTGCCCAAGTTCTCCGGTGATCCACACCGCTCGTCGCCATCGCCGCTCCTCGTCTCCGACCTCCTCCTCGCCGGTCTCCTCCGAGCCTCGCCGCCCCTCTCCTCGGCAACGCCGGTAAGGCCCAGGACTCCCCCTCCTTCTGTCCCCGTCGCGCTCCGCCGCCCGCGCCGCCACGGATGTGCTCGTTGCTGTCGGCTCCGGCAACCCCGCGCCCCCCTGCCGCATCCCGTGGATGCGCACGAGCCAGAGGCAAAGCTGTGAAGGAGAGGAAGGAGAGGAAGAGTGAAGTGCACGGCAATGCAATCTCTGAACTTTGCCCAATTTCTGAATTTGTGCACAACAAGTGTTCGATAGCAATGCCAACAGTAGCTAGGTATTTTTCAAAATTTTAATTTTTTTTGTGGTGCTTCTCTGATGCATGGTTGAGGTGCTGTAAAAGTTTCAGAATTGTTGGAGTAGTAGAGATTGGGTTTTGAGCAAGAAAACTGAATTTGGTCCAAATTTCATTTGAATGAAACTTGAAATTTTTGAACTAGTGGACAGATTATTTTTGGAGAAATGAAGTGTGGGTACTAGCATCTAGCTGAGATAGTTTTTGCTGGACTAGAAATGTTAGGGGGAATATAGTTCCTTTGCAAAAGAGATGCGGAATATAGTTCCTTTGGGTACGTAAATACTATTCACAATTCTTTTTATCATTATCTAATATATATACACACAACTAATATATTCATATTGATCTCCTTCTTTAAAGATGAAAGAGATGCGGGATCAGCTCCTACCAACGGACCGCATACGAGCACTTCAAGAGGAAATTGCGGGATTTTTGCTTAAGCAGGTCATATCTCCCGACGGAGAATACCATTTCACCTAATGCCTGCATGTAATGATTTGCAAGTTGTAGGAGAAACTGCATATACCAAATTGTATATATATATATGTGTATGCATGGTCGTACGAGAAATTCTATGATATATGATTGGTTCTACGAGAAATTCTATTATATATGCATAACGTGTACAGTATGTAGTAGCGTAAAATATGTTTGAAATGAAAAAGAATTAAATGGAAAACACAAAATGAAAAGGAAAAATAAACAATAAACCCTAAACCCCTAAACCTTTAGTCCCGGTTGGTGTCACCAACCGGGACTAAAGGTCCTCCAGCCCCAGCGCACAAGAGCAGCCACGTGGAGGGCCTTTAGTCCCGGTTTGTGACCAACTGGGACTAAAGGTGGGGGGCCTTTAGTCCCGATTGGGCTGTCCCGGTTGGAAAACCGGGACTACAGGCCCTTCCCAACCGGGACTAAAGGCCTGTTTTCTACTAGTGGGATTATTCATGTTTTTCTAACTTCCACTGGAAATCAGGGCATCAATGTGAATTTAAGACACAAATTAACATAAAAAAACATGTGGTGGTAGGATGCAACACATGCATCGTTATCAATACAACATGTGAATAAAAATCATAGCCTAGCATTTAAAAATCTCCTCCACCTACAAACATTGGGCTCAAAATAGACGAAAAACCTAAAAAAGCACTACCATTATGGAACAAGCCACCAGATTATACATGTGCTGGTTGAATGTTGGTTAAATGTTGATAGGTGCGTGCTCCTTGACGAAATACATGCTAACAAGTCTCCAGAACTACTACATGATGCTACAAATTTCAGAAAACTAACAGAACATATAAACAAACAGAGGAAAACTTCTGCATCATGCTGCACAAAACCCCCTATCATCATCAACAAACAAACAAAAATCCCATTTGTCTAAATCATACCGAATCATACTCTGAATCATCATCATGCTGAATCATACCCTGAATCCAAATCTCTGAACACAACCCCAATGTCTAAAACTCAGAATCATACACCAAGATCGAAAAAAAAACAATACAAAATCGCTCCACCACTGCGACCAAAGCCCCCTACAAACCCTAGCAACGGTGGACCAACGCTGAACGGAACAAAAACGATTAGATCGCGCGGTACCACACAGAGATCAAGGAACAGAACGGGGAAATTGGGGGCGTTACCTTGTGGATGCCGAGCTTGACGGGGACCTAGACGACGCCGACCTTGACGGAACCCTAGATGACGCCGAGCTTGACGGAACCCTAGACGACGTCGACGCCGACGCCGGAGACACTGGCCACCTGCTAAAAAACATCCAATGCGACGACGTCAGCCAGATCTGATGCCATGCCGCGGATAAATAGAGAGGAGAGAGGCCCGGCGGCTGCTTACGAGGGCGGCCGTCTCTTGCCGGAGAAGGATCCCCGAGGAAGAAGGAGACAAAGGAGCGGTCGCGCGAGGAAGGAAAAGGGGATCCAGGCTCGAGGGAGGCGAAAGCTTCTCTGCTGTTTCTGCGAACGAACGAGACGCAGCACGAGGAAGGGGGACAACGAAGAGGAAATAAAAAGGCCGGCCCAAAACGAGTCGAGGGGTGTGCGGCGCGTCGACACTTTGACGCAAAATGCGTCAAATAGGATTTTCCCTCCCTTCGTCCCTATAGCAGTTCTCTCTCTCTTTTTTTTTTTTAGGCAACAACGAGTCTTCCTTAAACCTCTGGACCACACCGACAGGCCCGATGGGTCCGGTCCAATCCACTCCACGTACCGGCCCACCTCTAGAAGCGACCCTCCTTCAACTTGACTTCAGTCCTACCCCGGAGGTTTGACCTTCCCCCCTCCTTCCTCCGCCCCCGGTCCAAACCCCCGCCTCCTCCCCTTCCATCTCATTCTAGGGTTTAGGGTTTTACCGCCGACGCGCCACCATGCGCCACCTCGCCCGCCTCCTCAACCACCGCCTCCTCCTCCCCTCCACCGCCACCGCCTCCGCCTCCTCCTCCGCCGCCGCGGCCTTCTCCACCTCCAAGCGCGCCTCCTACTACCCCAGCCGAGCCAAGCCGCGGGCGCCGCCGCCCACCGAGAGCCCCGCGGAGGACGCGGCCGGAGACGACGGGGACGCGTCCCCGCCGGCGGACGCGGCTGCGTGGCAGAGGGAGAAGATCCCCAGCGATCTACCCCGCCCGCCCACCATCCCCTTCCAGCCGCGCGTCGCCAACGCCGTCCGCCTCGTCGGCACCGTCGGCGCGCCCGTGCAGCTCCAGCGCCTCCCCGACGGCCGCTTCTCCGCCGTGTCCGTGCTCGTGCAGGACCGCCGCACCGACTTCCCCAAGTTCTGGTGCGTGCGATCACCGATTCCGCTCTTTCTCTGTACTGTACTGTTCGATCGCTTGGTAGCGTTTGGGTTCCAAGAGGGTTGATTAGCACTGCTACACCTTGTACCTTAAGCCGCGCGTCCGGATTGGGGCAGGTTTAGGTTTGAATTGTGCTGAAATGAAATGAATTACGGGTAAAACAGAGAAAAGATGTTAAAACCTGTATGCGTAGGCTGAACACATAACTGAAGTGAGATATCCCTGTTCTGTTTCAGATATCTCTGTTCTGTTTCAAGTTGAAGGTAACCCTGCTATTGGATCTAATTAAGTGTCTAGTGGAACGTTTTGTGATTGGACACTGTTAGCTCTGACCACTAAATTGAATCCAAAATTGACAGGGATCACTACAAGTTCAAAATGTGTCGGTGACTAGCATTAGTAACGTTTTATAGTTCCAGTTCTCAAAGTCTTTGGTAGACAATTTTATTTTGGCTAGTTTTATGTTGTCAAGTATCCATCTGTATTTCCAGTGTATGGCTGCATTTTCTCAGCGTGGACTTGCCACTTTTTTACCTTCAGGATCCCTGTAATCTTTCAAGACGACTTGGCACAAATAGCTGCTTCTCACTTGCAAGAAAATGACCTTGTCTATGTGTCTGGGCAATTAACTGGAGATGTTCCGCCATTCAAACATACTGATGGCCAAGCAAATATTCAGGTATACATCTATTGTATGTACTGTACTGCTGTGTTCTGCTTTCCCCTGTTATATGTAGAAGGTTAAGCATAAAGAAAGGGTAATCTTATTATCCTGCACGCTGAGTGTGTTTGGAGCCCAGCAGCCCCCTACCTTGTACATACCTTCTTTATTACTGATAAAATGACAAAATCCTGGGTAATTGCACTACTGTCACTTGTGAGAATGAATCACATGATGCTATCAAAGGTACCCGACTGAATATGCAATCTGAGATATATAAGATTCGGCATTTGATGAACTGATATGCTTATGTTTACTTCATGAAATGACTTAGTAGGCCTTCGTTGATCTGCTATTCTCTTCCTTCTCGTGACTTATGAAGATTTCCGCCAATCGAACTAAATAAAAAAATGTCGCTCATTCTGCTGTACTAGTGCAACTTTCTTACTTTTGATACAAAATTTGGTTCCTCTTTCCTAAAGAAAATTGGTTGCTTGTTTCTCTTGCATCGCATTATAGTTTAGTTTCTGAAGCTAATTAACTGAATTTGCTATTTATATTCCAGGTTTTAGCACATTTGCTGTCATTTGTTGATAGTAAAGCTGTGGAAACGGATATCATGGTCGATGAAGAGGAAGGGTTTATGGAGATTGCTGAGGCCGAAAAGAAAGTTGAACAAACCAAACCTATCTCTAAATATCCAGCACGCACATTTTCAGGTGCTGGCTTGCTGCTCAACTGTATCCAACCAAGCCTCACTCTTATAGGCGATATTATTACATTGTTTGTGCTATGCATGTGAGAAATTTATATTCCATTAGAAAAGAAAAGAAATTCGCACCCAATGTTTTTTCCTTAGTTTATCTTTTTGAATTTAAGATATAGCTTAATTGTAGTAAAATAGTAATCTTCCATGGAGTTCCATGCCTATCAGCAATAGACATACGCGACCTAACAAGGAACAGCTTTCTGACAGCTTTATTGGCATTTCCATCATTTCGTAACTGTGATAGTTCGGATGTTCTCCTGATGATGAAACCTAACCATTTTTTTGCATTAAGTTACAACTTCACTTGATCCATGCTGTCTACCGAATTAATACGTGCGAGTAAACTGGAAACCTCTTTATCTATACGCCTATACCTTGGTGTCACAGTACTGCAGTAAGATATTTACATGCAAAAGTATTAAAAGCTGATATACCATAATGAACTATTAAAATGTGCCTTTTTGGGCAGTCATATATGCTGCTTTCACTGGACAACACGGGGGGCTTAGTGCTTACTTAACTACAATAAACACCTTTTCTATATTCAGTAGTCTAATCCCAGTTATGTATGACAATATATCCTTCATCCTTGTATTTTTGCATGATGGTGTTATGTTTTATTCTCAGATTATAAAGCCAAACAGGACAAGTACAGAACGCTCTGGAATGATGTTCTTGCCAATCCACTTAATTGGACCGATAACCGGGCTGAGAAGGCGAATGGATCTGTGAGCATGTTGTTTATACATATGTGTTTACTTCCTTAAAAGTAAGAAGCAAAGTTTGTGAGCCACTAACACTTGCAAGCATTTTTATTTGAATTGGGCAGAAAAATCCGAAGTATCCTGATTTTAAGAACAAGACAGCAGATGAGGCACTCTGGCTTGACTCAGCACCACAGTATGTGCTAGAGAAGTTGGATGGTTTGACCTTTAATAGTGGCTACAATGCGGCTAAAACATATAAGCCTTTTAATTCTAGCATGGGGAAAGGTAAAACTTTAAACATAAAATCCTTCCTTTTCATCTTAATTTTTTATACTAATGTTCAGTATAAAAAACAGGTACGAATACAGGTTGGAGTAAATTCAAGACAAGCCAAGCTGCTTCTCCTGAGAAACAAAAAAAGGAAGGTAGGTATAAATTTGTTTTTATTTCCTGTGTTTGCATTTTACTTTACCATCGATAGTCAAGTGGCTTGTGGAATACATCTTATTTTCTCTACTCGTCATCTAAGCTTCTGTATCTGGTAGTTCAACAAGTGGCTTAAATACCATCTTTGTCTGGCTTGTGGATTATATCCCATTATCTGTACTTGCTTAAATATCATCTTTGCCTGTTTGCCTTCCTCTTTTTGCAATGGGATTATTTGTGCCTGAGCATCTAACTAACTTTTCTTCTATAAATCATGTATTTGTGATCTGTCATCTTTAAGTTGTAGATACCCTCATGCATCTCTTGGTAATTTAACCACACATAGGTTTTCCAAAGTTTTTTTTGGAGGATCCTAATCTGTACAAACTTTTCCTACAAGGCCTGTTCGATTCATAGAATTGCAAATAATAGGGATTTTCCTTGGCATTTATTTGCACTGGATTTCATAGGATATCTTCATCCACTCCAATCTGTTGGAAATAATCCTACGTTTTCCCTATGCAAAATCAAACATCCTTCGACCATGTAGTATTCAAGATGGCATGACACTCTAATCATCCGTTTTGGAAATCATGTGAATCAAGGAGGTTATATGGCTTACAATGTCCATGTTTTTTTTTTTGAGGATCAATGTCCATGTTTCTGGATGTGTCTTGGCCAATGTTTCTACCGAAACCTACATATTCTTCTAGTCGGTAGTTTGCGCTTCACAACCCGTGAGCATCTCTTTGCTGATGACTCCCATATTATTGCTTTCAGCGGAATTGTGGCAGAATCTGGTGGACAGTCCTCAAAGCTGGTGGGACAACCGAGCAGACAAGGTGAGTCTTGGAACATTTTGTCATGATGTATCTTTCTCTTTAATCAGCTGGTCCTAATGATTGTTCTGTCTCGTTTGAAACTCAGAGGTCACCTAAAGCCCCTGATTTCAAGCACAAGGACACCGGCGAGGCTCTATGGTTAAGTCTCAAGACACCAAGCTGGGTTACAGATGCGCTGCCACCGGTGAAAGGAGGTAGCAAAGGAGCTAGAAGGCCGGAGACCCTGCTCTCTTGACCTATCTGAGGTGGCCTTGGCTGTGCGACGCCCGTTGCCTCAGCTCTATTCTTTTGCTAAATACTCAGGCTGTCTCGGTCTGCTAACTTATGCGAGTCCGGTAGAGACCACTAAAGACTAAAAAAAAAACTGCCTTAACCTCCAGAGCAGTCACTGATGGCCTTGTGGGTTGGGATTGGTTGGCCTTCGTAATGCTATGCCAGGATGTAAATAGCATTTCCACAAAGTAGATGATATTTATGCCGCTTCAAACTTCTGTCACGTGTGTACTGCTTTCAGGTTCAAAGGCCGTGCTTGCAGTAAAATTATCTATAGCCGTAAAGTGGGCCTTGGGCGTTGTGCAGGAAACTGAAGCGGGCTGTGCATCATTCGGCCTCGCAGACTTTTGGAGTAGAAGTTTGAGCCTGTATCTCCGGTTTACAGCGGAATAGCGGAAAGGAGCAGCAAAAGCCCAAGCATATAAGGGAAAACAAACGTGCTAGCGTGCAGACAGGTACTTGCGTGACCTACCTATGCTTGGGAATTTTTTTCCCCTCGGGTTTTCCTAGGGTTCCCTATCCTCTGGCGACCAGCCGCTGGAGTCCAACCAATCCTCACACTCGGCCGGGATTTTTCTGGTGGAGCGGGAGTAACCCGACGTTCAGGTGCTGGTGGTGAAAGACCGCATGGCAGAACCAAAGGAGATGGAGTGAGGCACAGGGGAAGCGGAGGGAGAGGAGAAGAACAAGGAGGCGCTGACGGAAGACCAGGCAGCCGAGACAGGAAACCCAGATGAGATTAGCAAGAATGATGGGGATCGGAGGAAGGGGGGGAGCATCATGCGTTGGGTCCGACCCCAAGTCTTGAAGATAGATTTGCTGGATTACATATCTGTGGTGAAGAAGAAGTAGAGCTCGATTTCAGTGAAGAATTAGAGGATCTTGTGAAGGAGATTAGGTGGATGGCAATATTTAAGGTGCACACAACACGCCAATTTAGTCACTCGGCTTTGTACAATGCGACGTGTACGGCGTGGTCAGCTGCTTAACAAATTTATTTCAAACCGAAGGGGGCCAACTTGTTCATCGCTCAGTTCAGCTGCTTAGGCAATTGGAAGAAAGTTATGGATGGCGGGCCCTGGCTGTTCCGGACGGCCGCTGTCGTGATGCAAGAGTATGACGGATTCAGCAATGTGAATGACTACAAGCTGGATAAAATACCGGCTTGGGTGAGGATTGAAGGGGTGCCGGAGGGATTGATGAGGAAGAGGGAGCTGGCGGAGAAGGTGGCCCGGAAGGTGGGAGAACCACCTATAACAGTGGTAGTTAACGAGGGGTTTATCAATAGGCGAGTGATAGGTGCCGGCGCACCGGCCCAAAATTGGGCCGGTCAGCGCACACCCGTTCGATTGCAGACCCCTAGGCCGTCAGATCTGGTCCGTTTTCTTCTTCCTCCTCTGGTACATCATGTAGAAACAAAAAAAAAATCTCTAGCACATCCCGCCTCACCCACGCAGCCCGCCATGGCCGCCCCTGCCGCTGACTCCGAAGCCCCGCCAGCTCGCCGTCCTCTCCTCGCCGCATCCAGCAGACGTCGTCGCTGCACCCAGCCGCCGCCACGTAGGAAACAGGGCCGCCTCGTAGCACGTCGGATGCCTCTGACATTGCAGCACGCTTGTCGGCTCGCCGTCGCCGCATGCCGGTGCACCTCGCCGGTAAGCAAAAAAGTCGTTCGTTCGGATGCAGCTTCCATCGCAGCAAAAAATGTGTCGATAGAAGCTTTTGCGGTTGTCAGTGGCAACAAAAATCACGGATTGCCATCGCCGTTGCAGAAACGCTCCAGTCGATGCATCAAAAACAGCTTCTAGTCGCAGCTCGTGGCTTCCCCGGTAGTAGCAAAAAACAACAACGGTTGCAGCAAAAACACATAGTCGCGGGTCTCGGCAACCTCACGAGAAAGGATGTAGCAAACCACAATGCTGATAGTAGCAAAAACCAAAACAGTTGTAGCAAAAAGTGGTACAAATGATTCCAGCAGAAAAACATGGCAGAAAAATTTGGTTGGTTCCAGCAAAAAAAAAAGACGGTGGTAACAAATTAATACACTATTTCCAGCAAAAACAAACATGGGAGCAAAATCTGGGTTGGTTCCAACAAAAATCGAAGACATTGGTAGCAAAATTTAGTGATGTTTCCAGCAAAAAAAAAACCTGGTTCCAACACACACAAAAAACTCGAGCCGCGCCATGGTCGGAGACCTGCGGCGGTTACTGCCGCGCTGTGCCGAGCGCACGGTTGCAGCTCTCCGTCGTCAGACGCCGGTGGATGCAGCTCCACCGACAGGAGGCTGTAGCACCCACCACCACCGCTGGTAGCAACTCCGGCGAGGTGGTTGCAGCTCTGAGGCCCCAACGGCGGTGTGTGCCGGCTTTGTGGCAACCCATGGCAACCGGGAGAGGTCTGAAGAGAGATGCATAGAGGAGGGGAAGGGGCGCGAGCTCGGACGAGATCTCTCATGGCGGTCGCAGCGAACAGAGAAGAGAAAACAGGGGGAGGAACGAGTGGAAAGAGGCGCTGGGTGAAGAGATAAGGATGGGATGAAGTGGTGGGTGAGGAGACGTGGTGCAAAACAAGGGGCGCTGGATCCAGCTGGATCGAGCGGCACGCGTGCGTCCGGCGCAAACGCTCGGTCGGCGCGCTGGCAGCAAACATTTCCCTTATCAATACCTCCAAATACTTAAGGGCAAGAGTTTTTCTGGATGTTAATGTTCCTCTGGTCAGATTCGTGCCAATAACTTTAAAGGAGAGGAAGAAGTATCCGGTCTACTACTAGAAATTACCTGACTTCTGCTATTATTGTGGACTGATGGGGCACTTGGTGGAGGAATGTGGGGATGGGATTCATGACCCGATGACTTGTGAATGGGGGGATTGGCTCATGTGGAACTTCGAAAGCTCGATGCCAAGGCAGAATGGGGGTAGAGGAGGAGGCGGGAGAGGTGCTGGAGACAGAGGAGGACATGAAGTAGGTGGTAGAGGAGGTTGGGGACGGGGAGGACCGGGGCGTGGAAATCCTGAACATGTCACCGGTGAGCCTACAGATATGGATTATAGCACACAAGACTTCAGATCAGGGATTGAACCAGGGAACCGTGGAGTGAGGAAGAGGCTGGTGAGTACAGATGGTACTGTCAATGTCAATGGGAAAGCAATGGTGCCGATCCAGAGAGGTCATGTTGCTCACAAAGTTCTGCAGATAGAGGCTGCTCCGGATTCACTACCTGCTGGTTCGGGCACGCCTGGTAAACAACCTATTGTGAAGAGGCGGAGACAAGGGGAGGGCGAAGCTGATGAAGTGGTTGATCCGATGAATGAGGCGGCATCCCTAGAGGATGGCCGCCAAGCCCAATGAGGACTTTATGTTGGAACTGTCGCGGGATTGGCGACCCTGCGACGGTACGCGAGCTCCGCGAGCTCATCTAGGAATGTGCGCCGTCGGTGGTTTGTATTGTGGAAACACAATTATCAAAACAGCGTGTGGAAGGCCTAACGACAACGTTGGGTTTTGAGGGAGGTTTTGCAGTGGCCAGCAGTGGAAGAAGTGGAGGCTTGGGTGTGTTTTGGAGGCATGGAATAAATTTCAGAGTTAAGAACTTCTCACGGTACCATATTGATGCTTGGGGAGCGGAACCGGGGAAGGAGGATTGGCGGTTGATGTGTTTATATGGCGAAGCAAACAGATCTTTGAGGCATAATACATGGAATACTATGGCTCGGCTGCGGGGGGAATCAACATTACCATGGTTATGCCTGGGAGATTTCAATGAAATTCTGCGGAGAGAAGAGCAAATGGGCCCTTATGAAAGAGATGCAGCACAGATGGCGGGATTCAGGGAGGCGGTGGACTTATGTGGGCTTGCCGACATAGGTTATATAGGGCTAGACTGGACATTTGAAAAGAAGGTGCAGGTGTAGGAGATATGCCCTAGAGGCAATAATAAATGCTATTATTTATCTCCATGTTCATAATTATGTTTATGTTCCATGCTATAACTGCTATGGTTCTCGAGTCTACAATAACCATGAGGCTCGGAGGGAAACTCATATGCACGTGTGGAATAATAAACGGTAAAATGTATTCCTAGTCTGGCCTCTAAGACTAGCTCAAGTGTTGCATGATGGTTCTGTTTTCTTGATCATGGGCATGACTATGCCGGCAACTTTGAGGGCACAATGTTAGGAGAACACTTGTGTTGAATCGACTCGATTGATGTTATGCTATGAGATACATTCGTCACAAGTTAATGGTTAATAACACAGAGAAAGTTAATGTTTGCATAATTCCTTAGACCATGAGAGTATCGAGTTCCTTCACACTTGCTTCATGAACTTTGGAGTTTGTTAAACGTCATGCGTAAATGGGTGGCAATTACGGCGGCTTACGGGTTCATGGAAAAGTATGACAAGTAACTTGATAGCTCAAGATTGAGATTTGCTCCTCCGACGATGGAGAGATATTCTTTGGGCCCTCTCGGTGTCACGGTATCCATCATCGTCTGGCCAGACACATCGTGATTTGATCACGGGGATGCCGGTACACGGGAACGAGAAAAGAGAATAATACCGGTAACGAGGTAACTGGCATAGTGGACAAGTGTTGATTCACGGGGATGCCGATAAGTCTCACCTCGGGTATTTGTAACATATCGTGAAGCAACAGGAATAGCACACGGCAACTAGAGGTTCACTCGAATATACATTCGTGTGGGTATAGGGATCAATATGGGTGTCCATGGTTCTGCTATTGATCATTGATCGGAAAGTGTTCCGGTCATGTCTATACTTCACCGAACCTACAGGGTCACACGCTTAAGGGTCATCTATCTACTGAATACTAGATAGGGAGTCTGAGAGAAAGTCACCGGAAAAGTTTCGGAGACAACGGAAAGGTTCCGGAGAGAACACCGGAAAAGTTTTGGTAAAACCGAAAAGTTGTTTTGGAGTAAACCATTGAGCCAAAAAGGTTTCGGCAAGCGCCGGGAACTTTTTGGAGGTTGCTAGATTGTTTTGGTAACTTCTGGAATTTTTCTGGAGGAAAAAACCGGAAATGTTCCGGAACTGCTGGAAACGCTGTGGTAGCTTTTCGCTGGCGAAAATCACTGATCCGGAAATATTCCGGAACGCGTCCAAAATTATTTTAGTGGGTACTAGAAATGTTCTAGGCCTACATAAATATTTTCGGTTCAAACGGTCGCGGAAAAATGTTTTCGTGAATAGTGAAAAGCACTTTATGGGCTGGTTTTAATGGGGTTTTCTTCTAGGAGGAATTCCCTATTTTTGAAGAGAGGATAAGGTGGATGGAAAGGTGGTGCCCCCCCCAAGGGGGCAGCCAATTTCGTCCATGGGCTTGGGGGGGCCCCCATGGGGCTTCTTTCCACCATTTGGTGGATAAGAACAAGCCCTCCTTATGTGGCATGGTGAAATATCCAAACCCCTTTTGGTCTTTTCACCCCTTGCCTCTACGCCTTGCTCCTCCTATAAATAGAGGTGGAGAGGGCTCTCCAAAATCAGAAATTCTCTCATACACAATGCCATGCAATGATCTGGCTTCTTCTCTCCCTCGCACGAAATAGTTTCGTAGAGCCGAAAGGCTGTCTGGGTTTCGGTGGGAACTAGTTCTGGACGGCGAAGCCCTGCCGGATAGTTGACACCTTATGTGTGCAACTTGGTAGAGAGGTCGTAGTTTCGATCTTAGTTCGAGTGTGCCTCCCGAAGGGCTGTCCGAGTGACCGTCCGAGATTCTGTGAGTGCCTCTCGAAGGGCTGTCCGATGATCCGTCCGGTGGGACTATCCGAGGGACTGTCCTGAGGCATCCCGAAGGGCTGTCCGGAGATCCGTCCGGTGAGCTGACGAGGGAGTACATCCTCGCGGTTGGGAGGTTGTAAAATCCTAGCCGCGGGGATCTGCACCAACGATCTGCACCAACTCTACTTCCGCTGCGCTACGAGTTGGTAACGATCAGATCAAAAACCTTGTATGCATCTCCATAGTGGTCCTGGGCTGGTGCGTAGGTCGGAAATTTTTTGTTTTCTACTGCGTTCCCCAACAGTAGCATCATGAGCCGTGCTATGCGTAGATGCTGGTTACGATCTAGAATACATAGAGATGTATGGGTGTTGCACAATATAATTTGTAGTAGATGAGTTTTTATTACTGAAAATTATTTGTGCGGGTAGCAGATGAAATCTGTTACCCGATGTTCTTGTTGCTTCCCTGAAATTTGCGTATTTCTGATCTTGATAACGGCATGGTGGAGTTTCAAAGTTCTGGCAATCCGCGATCCTGATTGATCAACGAAGTGCTAAAAGTTCATTGAATTCCACCATAGTTAAAAGAAAGATGAAATTTCGCAGACAAAAGGGCAATGCAGATATGATCTGCACGGGGGTCATGCGTATGACGAAGTTCAGTATGGGGCTCGAGATTTTATTATCTCGTGTTTCATACACCCCGCAAAGTTAATCTAGCGACTAGAATAATCATGCTTGATGATGAACGTTGGTAGCTTCGGTTTGTTTCGAAACCTTAGAAGCCACGAAAAATAAAATTTTGCATAAACCGATTAGAGGCGTCTAACTTGGTTTTGCAGGATGACATGGGATGTGCATGTGATGTGGTATAGTCTTCATCATATTTAATTTGATTATGTATGAGATGACTATATAATGTAAATTAACATGACCTGCGTGTCATGATTCGACATGATGGCTGGAGCCATATGATTGTCACTTTAATGACCTGCGTGTCAACCTTATGTAATGCACTTATTTTATTAGCTATAGAGATAGCAATATTATCTGGTGCATCGACAAGGTGGTGGCAATCTTCGCGAAGGTGAACACCGACGCAAATGCCGAAGACGAAGAAATTAAAGACTTCTCCGTTAGAAAGGGCTATACCATATCATGCTATTATGAATTGCCTGAGATGTTTATCCCTTATGATGCACCCTTTTTGATTGCACGGTAGTCGCTTTTATTAGGGTGATCTCTCACTTAAAAAAAATCAAGTAGTTAGTGTTCTCCCAAGTGTAGCACCGTCTACAACACGTATCTTTTCGGGGTGCGTCATGTACACATGAGCACGAACGATTAGAGAGGTGTAAGGCGGGTGAAGGTCAGACCTCACTGCGTGATCACTTGGTTGTCTTGATGTTCAGGCAGGACAGTCCTGAGCTCGGAACACGCGCATCGAAAGATGGACAAGAGTCACATAGAGAAGTGATTGGCAAGTTGGCCTACCGATTGAAATTCATGTCATCAGTGATGAACCCGTCAATGGCGTCGAATCGAAATGCGGATCTTGAATCACTCACAATCAATTATGAGAGATATTGATTTGAGTGGGAGTGCACTTTAGAATAAAATTGTTTATTCACTAGTGCAAATTAATTATGGACACTGTCTAAGTGTTATATGCATAATAGTTATAGAAGAATGGCTCGCGTTTCCACCTTCCCTATTAAAATTGAATAAGCTGTTAAATATCTGGTTAAAACTTTACGGTTGGTAACGTAATGTGAGGATTGTCCTCAAGAGTGCCGAGAAGGACTTTGTCCTATCGCATGCTTTCGGTATTCTCCCGCTAAAGCTATGGATGACGTGACTCTCGTCCTTTGATCCGAAAGCTAGAATTCCGTTACGGTCAAGTGCAATATGTTTGCTTCCATGAGACTCGAACTTCAAAAGTTTGGGATAGCTATGTGATATTCATGGAACTGAAAATTATTTTCAAAGACAGACAAAGGCTAAAAGATATGAGATATCCAAAGCAATGTTTGTTTGCAAAGTATTAGTAAAGTGTTTACTGGGCATTTGACTAATACAAGAGGGATCCAGTAGAACTCCTGTCATGTAAATGAAGGTGAATAAAACAACAACTTAAAGAGAAAGGAAGTGTCCAAAGGGTGTCGGTAAAACTACACGCCTAGGAAGTCCGGGGCTAACGCCACTCTTAAGTTGAGTGCTTCTTCTGAGAGTAGGAGAAATACTGAAAGTTAAACTGTTAGAAGTATAAAGGCAAAAAGAGAGAAGACTGGAATGTCCAGCTCATGTATGAAAGTCATACAAGCTATTGATGTATAGAAGGCTGGTCAAAGAAATAGTTCTTGGGAATTGTGATTAAATTGTTAGTCGCTGATTCTTGGGTATTGTGATTAGAATTGATCACAGAAATACCCGCTCGATTGCATTCTGCTGCGACTCGATGCAAGAACTACTACGGCCTAAAAGACTTGCCGGAGTGAGGTTTAGATACGCGCTGGGAACATAGTTAATGTTACTATACCTTCCATCGGTGTATTACCTATGTATTTATTTTCATAATTCATTTTTGGAGTTTCATACACTCTAGCCCATTGCATAAGGTATCTTGCAAGAAGGTTGTTCATAAGAGAACTTTTGATGTTCGGTGTTATGAATAACATAAGGGCCATACTTTCATTATGAATGAGATACATGTTATGAATATTGATAATAATACATTACCTCTGTATTTACTTTCATAATTCATTTTAGAGTTTTATACACTCTAGCCCATTTGCATAATGTTTGTTGCAAGAGTGTTGTTCATAAAAGAACAATTGTTGTTCAGTATTATGAATAACATAAGGGCCATACTTCCATCATGGATGGGATGTATGTTATGAATATTGATGGTAATATGATACATCCATAACACTGACGCTAAATGTCGCAAGACTAAAAGAATACCACACATGTGTGGCACTGCATTTGGTCACATTGGAGAAACCCGCATGGAGAAAATCCATAATGATGGATTTTGAAGTCGTTTGATTATGAATCATCTGGCACTTGCAACTTTCTCCGAAAAGTGAAGTGACTGAAATACCGTTCATAGGCCATAAGGAACGAGCAACGAACTTATTGGTGATCATACATTTTGATGTATGTAGTCCGATAAATGTTGTTGCTAGCAGTGGATTTATCTATCTTCAGAAATGACTAAAGTAGATATATGGATATTTACTTTATGAGACATTAGTCTGAATCTTTTGAAATCATTCAAAAGTTTTTCAAAATGAAGTAGAAATTATTGTAACAAGAAAATTATGTTTCTGCAATTTGATTGCGGAAAGGAATATTTGAGTTACAAGTTTAGCGAATGTTTGATGAGTTGTGAAAAGAGTTTCATAACTTACACCTCCCGGAACACCACTATGAGTGGAATGTCTGTGAAGATGTATTCAAACCATTTATGACATGGTAAGATCAAAGATGACATAAATCAATTTACCATTATCCCTTTTAAGGTAATGCTTTAGAGACTGCTGGTTTTACACTGAAAAGAGCGCCATCAAATCTGTTGAAATGACGCCATGGTATGGAACCCCCAACCATGTTATGTCTTTTCTTAACATTTGGAATATGGGGCTTGTGTAAAATATTTACAAACCTATTCCAAATCAGACAAGTGCTACTTTGTAGGTTATCCCAAGTTATTGGGTATTCCTCCCTCACTATACTGAGTCAAAAGTTTGCCACAAATAACAGTATGATTTTGAAGAAAACGTTTCTTTCAAAAAGGTGAGTGGGAGGACAGTGCAACTCGACGAGATAACAATATCTTCATTATCATAACAAAGGATAGAAACCTCGAAAGCAATTCCAGAGTTTCCTCCTGCGACTGATACGGAAGTCTCTACAATAAAATGTATGGACTTCGGTCGAACTTGCAGCTGAACCACGTAGGCAAAACTCGTGCAAACCTCTCAGGTGCGCAAACGAGATATTGTTGTTGTACAACAGTATACCTACGATACACAAGGAAGCGTTGATGGGCCCTGACTCCGGAATTGGCTAAATGCCAATATAATCCGAGATAGTTTCCATATGAATGATTAAAGATTATATCTTGATAAACCTTTCGGAAGACTTGGAGTCTAACGAACATTAATGGAACTATAAACTGATGTGGATAAATTGTTTTATCCATAAAGCTTGACTTATTGCAATAACAAATTCAAGGAGTTGACTACGATGAGATTGTCTCACCGTAGCGATGCTTAAAGTCAGATCGGGTTAAACTAGCAATTAATACATATTTCAATCATGAGATATGAAACATGGATGCCAAAAGGATTTCCATGAAATGGAAATCCAAACTAGGACTTGTATGTGATACAGTCCAAAGTGTTTTGTCAATCCAGAGGATGCTAGTGAGTATGCAAACTTCAGAGTTCCAGCAATGGACAGAAGAGAGCAAAATGGAGTTGGAATCTTCGTTTTTGATGAAATAGTCAAAAGAGTTTGATTTCATCAATGGATAACGAAGATGCTTGTGGTTACAAGAAAGTAAGTCGGAGCATAATAATATTTCTGAAAACCTTGTGTGCTTGACACATTGTTGATTGGAAATAATATAAATTTCTTGACATGAATTAGGACTTCATTGAAAATAGTTTTTTCGATGAAGTGCTTGGACTAAGTAGCCTTGATATTAGGCATAATTATCTTCAGAGATAGAATTGCCGAATAGGCTAAGCCAAAAATACATATTGACAAGATGCTAAAACAGTTTAGCATAAGAACGCCAAGGAGTGATTCTTGCCGAAGTCACATGGGAGAGTTTTGCAAGACTCGGTGTCCTAAAATACTGACGAGCAAAATACATGATGGAGATTCCACACACTCTTGTGTTTGGATTAATCATGTATTCAATGGTATGTAAAACAACCAGATATGTCCGATACTCCCAAGCTGTTGCGAGTATAGATACCAAAATGATCAAAGTACTGATCATGGGACAACAGTGAAAAACGTCGTTAAGTACTAAAGTAGCACTGATGACATGTTTTCTCGCAAGCAGAGATTATGAAGTGCTCGTTGTAAATAGTTACACCGATATAGTCTTCATCAATGCTCCATCAATTTTTGATTTAAGTTAAGGGTTTTGTGTAATACACGATATGGTGGCATGGTAGATGGAAATTGTTCCAACCAGGTTACTGTGGCGAATTCTATAACAAAGGCTAAGTATGTTGACGCTTTGGAAGCGACAAAGAAGATGTTGAATCATATAGTTCATTCATGAACTTAGTATGGTTCCAAGATGGCTTTGATCAATGGGACACTATTGCAGATAGTTGCTCCATAGCTCAGTCTGAGGAATCAAGGTTTGACCTGTGATTCATATATATACAAAGCCAAGTCCACACAAAATATGTATTTTGTGAAAGCGTGAAAACGCAAGGATATGCAAAGATACACACGGCCCTGAAACTGTCAGGTCCGTTAGACGAAGACTATACCACAAGCGAAGCATAATTTACACCAGTATGCCATAGGTGTAAAGTGCATTAGCATTGACTAGATTACTGACTATAGTGCAAGTGGGAGTCTGTAGGAGACTTGCGATTTGGATCGTGGAAACGTTCGACTACATCAACCGCGTTTCTTAACGCTTCCGCTTAGCGATCTACAAGGGTATGTAGATTCACTCTCCCTCTCGTAGATGCTCATCACCATGGATAGATCTTGCGTGTGCGTAGGAAATTTTTTGTTTCCCATGCGACGTTCCCCAACAATATGCCCTAGAGGCAATAATAAATGCTATTATTTATCTGCATATTCATAATTATGTTTATGTTCCATGCTATAACTGCTATGGTTCTCGAGTCTACAATAACCACGAGGCTCGGAGGGAAACTCATATGCACGTGTGGAATAATAAACGGTAAAATGTATTCCTAGTCTGGCCTCTAAGACTAGCTCAAGTGTTGCATGATGGTTCTGTTTTCCTGATCATGGGCATGACTATGCCGGCAACTTTGAGGGCACAATGTTAGGAGAACACTTGTGTTGAATCGACCCGATTGATGTTATGCTATGAGATACATTCGTCACAAGTTAATGTTTAATAACACAGAGAAAGTTAATGTTTGCATAATTCCTTAGACCATGAGAGTATCGAGTTCCTTCACACTTGCTTCATGAACTTTGGGGTTTGTTAAACGTCATCCGTAAATGGGTGGCAATTACGGCGGCTTACGGGTTCATGGAAAAGTATGACAAGTAACTTGATAGCTCAAGATTGGGATTTGCTCCTCCGACGATGGAGATATATTCTTTGGGCCCTCTCGGTGTCACGGTATCCATCATCGTCTGGCCAGACACAGCGTGATTTGATCACGGGGATGCCGGTACACGGGAACGAGAAAAGAGAACAATACCAGTAACGAGGTAACTGGCATAGTGGACAAGTGTTGATTCACGGGGATGCCGATAAGTCTCACCTCGGGTATTTGTAACATATCGTGAAGCAACATGAATAGCACACGACAACTAGAGGTTCACTCGAATATACATTCATGTGGGTATAGGGATCATTATGGGTGTCCATGGTTCCGCTATTGATCATTGATTGGAAAGTGTTCCGGTCATGTCTATACTTCACTGAAGCTACATGGTCACACGCTTAAGGGTCATCTATCTGCTGAATACTAGATAGGGAGTCTGAGAGAAAGTCACCGGAAAAGTTTCGGAGACAACGGAAAGGTTCCGGAGAGAACACCGGAAAAGTTTTGGTAAAACCAAAAAGTTATTTCGGAGTAAACCATTGAGCCAAAAAGGTTTCGGCAAGCGCCGGGAACTTTTTGGAGGTTGCCAGATTGTTCTGGTAACTTCTGGAATTTTTCTGGAGGAAAAAACCGGAAATGTTCCGGAGCTGCCGGAAACGCTGTGGTAGCTTTTCGCTGGCGAAAATCACTGATCCGGAAATATTCCGGAACGTGTCCAAAATTATTTTAGTGGGTACTAGAAATGTTCTAGGCCTACATAAATATTTTCGGTTCAAACGGTCGCGGAAAAATGTTTTCATGAATAGTGAAAAGCACTTTATGGGCTGGTTTTAATGAGGTTTTCTTCTAGGAGGAATTCCCTATTTTTGGAGAGAGGATAAGGTGGATGGAAAGGTGGTGGGGCTCCCCCAAGGGGGCAGCCAATTTCGTCCATGGGCTTGGGGGGGCCCCATGGGGCTTCCTTCCACCATTTGGTGGATAAGAACAAGCCCTCCTTATGTGGCATGGTGAAATATTCAAACCCATTTGGTCTTTTCACCCCTTGCCTCTACCCCTTGCTCCTCCTATAAATAGAGGTGGAGAGGGCTCTCCAAAATCAGAAATTCTCTCATACACAATGCCATGCAATGATCTGGCTTCTTCTCTCCCTCACACGAAATAGTTTCGTAGAGCCGAAAGGCTGTCTGGGTTTCGGTGGGAACTAGTTCTGGACGGCGAAGCCCTGCCGGATAGCTGACACCGTATGTGTGCAACTTGGTAGAGAGGTCGTAGTTTCGATCTTAGTTCGAGTGTGCCTCCCGAAGGGCTGTCCGAGTGACCGTCCGAGATTCTGTGAGTGCCTGCCAAAGGGCTGTCCGAGGATCCGTCCGGTGGGACTATCCGAGGGACTGTCCTAAGGCCTCCCGAAGGGCTGTCCAGAGATCCGTCCGGTGAGCTGACGAGGGAGTACATCCTCGCGGTTGGGAGGTTGTAAAATCCTAGCTGCGGGGATCTGCACCAACGATCTGCACCAACTCTACATCCGCTGCGCTACGAGTTGGTAACGATCAGATCAAAAACCTTGTATGCATCTCCATAGTGGTCCTGGGCTGGTGTGTAGGTCGGAATTTTTTTGTTTTCTGCTGCGTTCCCCAACGGCCGGGAGGATAATTCTGTAGGGTGCGGTTGGATAGGGTGTTGGGCACACCGGAGTGGAGCACGATGTTCCCCTTCGCTTCTCTTCGCCACCTAGTGGCTGCTAAATCGGATCATTCTCGGATTTTGCTATGTAATGAACTTGATGATGTAAGCAATAGAATTGTAATAAAAAACCTTTCCGCTATGAGAAAATGTGGGAGACACACGATGAGTTCTCACCGTTGATCGATCAGCTTTGGTCAATGGGAAAAGGTGAGACGTTGCAGGAGTTGAAACTTAAATTGGATCGGCTCGCGACCTCACTTGCGAGCTGGGGTTCCAGGAAATTTGGCCATGTACGTGCGGAATTGTGCCAGTTGAAACGGCGGCTGGCCGATCTGAGAGCGGACACTAACCGAGTTGGCCCATCTCATGAGGAAATAAAGGTCCAAGAAAGGATTGTTGAGCTCAACTATCGGGAGGAAATTATGTGGAGACAGCGGTCTAGAATCCAATGGCTAGCCGAAGGTGACTGTAACTCGATTTTTTTTCACCAAAAAGCTACCATGAGGAAGAGAAGGAACCGCATCTCTCAGCTAGTGAGGGAAGATGGTACTGTTTGCAGGGATGAAGAGGAAATAGGAGGTATGGCAAGTGCTTTTTATAAGAATCTTTATTCGTCTGAAGGCACAATAGGTATGGAGGAGGTTCTGTCACACATACCTAAGAAGGTAGATGATGCTATGAATGATTTGCTATGCGCTCCATACAAGGAGTCGGAAGTAAAGGTGGCCCTCTTTCAAATGTTTCCAACCAAGGCACCGGGCCTGGATGGTTTCCCAGCGCATTTTTTTCAGAAGAATTGGGGTGTTTGTGGGGAAGAAGAAACCAAGGTAGTACTAGACTGCTGAATGGGGAAGAGTCTCCGGAGGTGGTTAATAGGACTTTCATCATTTTGATCCCTAAGGTTTTGAATCCAACCACCTTGTCACAATTTCGACCTATTAGTTTGTGCAATGTGATTTTTAAAATCATTTCCAAAGTACATTCCAATCGGTTGAAGAAAGTGTCGCCAGAGATAATTTCACATGAGCAGTCGGCGTTTGTACCTGGGAGACTTATTACTGACAATATCATAGCAACTTATGAACGTTTGCACTTCATGAAGCGCTCGAGGAGCAAGAACAATTCGCACTGTGCTTTGAAGTTAGATATGATGAAGGCGTACAACCATGTTGAGTGGGAATATTTGGAGGCAGTTATGGTTAAACTTGGTTTCATGCGTTCTTGGGTTACAAAAATTATGGCTTGTGTTTCAACAATATCTTTTTCGGTACTTGTTAATGGTAATAGGACGGAGGAGTTCAAACCGTCCCGAGGATTTCGACAGGGAGACCATATCTCACCATATTTATTTCTGCTTGCGGCAGAGGGCCTCTCTTGTTTGATGAAGGTGAGAAGTGCCATTGAGAGTGTTAAGGGCGTGGTTATTGCTCCGACAACACCCCCAGTTAATCACCTATTGTTCGCTGATGATTCCTTACTCATGTTTAAAGCTAACACAGAGGGTGCAACTATAGTCAGGGATGCTTTTTGTTAGTATTGTGATGCATCAGGACAGAGGATCAATCTCACAAAATCAAGTATCTTCTTTGGTAAGGGCTGTCCAGAGGTAACAAGGAACATGGTGAAAGGTATTTTGGAGGTTACGAATGAATCATTATCAAAGAAATACTTGGGGTTACCCACAGATGTTGGCAGGTCAACCAATGGAGCCTTTAAATACATCAAAGATAGATTATGGGGGAAGATTCAGGGGTGGATTGAGAAGTGTCTGGCAGCAGCTGGGAAGGAAGTCTTAATTAAATCAGTAGCACAATCCATATCCACTTTTTCTATGTCTTGCTTCCTCCTACCTAGGGGCCTTTGCCAAACAATTGACACCATGATTCGGAAGTTCTGGTGGGGGAGTAAGAATGGAGAGAGAAAGGCAGCATGGGTTTCTTGGGATGTTCTAACAATGCCCAAGTATATGGGTGGGTTAGGTTTCAGAGACACACATCTATTTAATCTTGCAATGGTGGCCAAGCAGGCATGGCGTCTAACACATGATACCGGCTCTTTAAGTGCCCAGTTACTGAAGGCTGTATTCTTCCCCCTCGTGTGACATCCTTGATGCGGAATTAGGGAATCACCCCTCACAAATATGGCGAGCCATCGTCTAGGGGAAAGAAGTTCTTAAATAGGGACTAGTAAGGAGGATTGGGGACGGTAGATCCACAAGTATTTGGAATCATAACTGGATCCCGAGAGATCACATGATGCGCACTGTTCATCCACGATCAGTGCACCCTCCCGAGATGGTGGCGGATCTCATTAATAGTGTGGAGAGGCGATGGAACAGGGAGCAAGTGTTCCAGCATCTTCAACCAATTGATGCACATGAAGTACTGAATATCCCTTTGTCGTCAATACCAACTGAGGACAGTTGGGCGTGGCAATATGAACGCAGTGGTATCTTTACTGTTCGGTCGTGCTACCGTATGCTCAAAGAAACGAAGCGCAGAAGGGAAGATTGGTTGAAAGGTAATGGCGGGAGTTCTGACCTTCAGGCAAATAAATCACAATGGGGAAGTTTATGGGGTGCGAGAATCCCAGCTAAGCTCAAAAACTTTGCCTGGAGACTTTCTCATAACTCAGTACCCATTGAGGGAGTCAGATTTCAGAGGCATATGTCTGAAACAAATGTATGTTCAATTTGCAATGGGGCGGTGGACACTTGGAAACATGCACTTATTGACTGCCACATGGCCAAATGTGTCTGGGCCATGGTAGATGAAGAATTAGTCCAGCATATGGTGACCATGAAGACTGATGATGCTCGGCTATGGCTAGTGGAACTACAGGAATCAGCGAATGAAGAACAATTCATCAAAGCAATAGTAACTCTCTGGTCTATATGGTGGGTTCGAAGGAAAGCTATAAATGAGCAGCAATACCAGTCGCCGCACTCGATGGTGTGCTTTATTAACAAATATATCTCTGATCTTGAGCTTGTACCAATGAGGCACAGGTCAGTGAACCGGTCGAGCCAGGAACCTTCCAGGCAGCGGTCGAACAGGTGGACTGCACCTTCAGCAGGCTGGGCAAAGGTGCATGTGGACGCGGCGTTAGCTCGTAACTCTGAAAGAGGTGCAATCGGGGTGGTTTGCCGTGATTATACTGGTCTTTTTCTGGGTGCGTCAGCGGTGGTGCTACAAGATTTAATTAACCCAGAGACGTTAGAAGCAATGGCTTGCAGTGAGGGATTGTCCTTGGCGCTAGAGTTGAATCTTCAGAGAGTTCAGATTGCTACAGATTGTGCTGCGACCTTAAAACACACTGAAGAACCATATTCAGGCTCAAGCAAAGTGATCGTCGATGAGATCAAGACGAAGTTGCAGATGTTTCCATCTTCGGAAATTATCTATGAGACTCGTGAATGTAATCGCGAAGCACATATGCTCGCAAAAGCTGCTACTACATTAGATTATGGTCGGGACTATCCTATTCCACCCCCCGTCATCTCTCTCCTCTCCCTCCCCTTGAGAGTCTCCCGTAGCTTCGCGGAGCCTCCCCCCTCTTCCTCCGTCGGCGCTGCCGGCTGGAGAAGGGACGGGTCTGGCAGCCGGATTTCTTCTGTAGATAGTAGGAGTGAATGCACACTTGCTCCCGTGGTGGTTTTGGTAATTCATGCCAACATACATATTGTTGGACTAATGTTTTTATCTAGTGAATTTCAGACAAGTTCAACAACGGCGTGGCAGGGACAAGAGGACGTGGAACCCCTTTAAAATGCTAAGGACAAGGATTGGCAAAAGATCAAGACTCTACATTTTTGGTTTAGTGATCCAAGATCACATTGAGTCCATAGGAAAGCCAATACTATTAAAAGGGGATGAGGTGTTGCTTAATGGTCTTTTTGCTCAAGTGCTTAGTGACAGTACTCCTAAACCCTCAACCACTCTTGCTACCCAAATATGTCTAAAACCCACATTCCAACTCGGCCCCACCGAAATTTCCTATCCGGAGCCACCGAGTTCACCTAGACTTAGCCACTGCCAAAACCCTAACAAATCGGATCCACCGAAATGGATCTCGGTCCCACCGAGATGGCCTTGCCAACTCTCTGTGATCATTTGCACCTACTTCGGTCTCACCGAGTTTTGCAAATCGGTCTCACCGAGATGGCTTGCCAACTCTCTGTTGCCTTATTGCTTCACTTCGGTCCTACCGAGTTGATGCAATCCGTGCCACCGAGATGAGGTCTGCCCTAGCCATTGCACTTCGGTCCATCCGAGTTGTTCTTATCGGTCCCACCGAGATTCCTAAAGTTCATATCTTTTACACAGTTCGGTGCTACCGATATTATGGTTTCGGTGCCACCGAGTTGGGTCAAAAGTGTGTAACGGTTGGATTTTGTGTGGAGGCTATATATACCCCTCCACCACCTCCTTCTCAGTAAGGAGAGCCATCAGAACGTGCCTACACTTCCACCATACATTTTTTGAGAGAGAACCACCTACTCATGTGTTGAGATCAAGCTATTCCATTCCTACCATTTGAACCTTGATTTCTAGCCTTTCCCAAGTTGCTTTCCACTCAAATCCTTCTTCCACCATAGTCAAATCTGTAGGGGAACGCGACAGAAAACAAAAATTTTCGGTACAGCGAGCACGCCCAGGACCACTATGGAGACTGCATACAGGGTTTGATCTGATCCGTACCGATTCGTAGCGCAGCGGAAGAAGAGTCGGTGTAGATCGTCGGTGCAGATCCCCGCAGCTAGGATTTACAACCTCCCAACCGCGAGGATGTACTCCCTCGCCGGACAGCCCTTCGGGAGGCGGTCGGACAGTCCCTCGGACGATGTCGCGGACAGCCCTTCGGGAGGACACTCGAACAGCCCCTCGGGCAAAAGATCAAACTACAATCTTTCTACGGGGTTGCACACATACGGTGTCAGCTATCCGGCAGGGCTTCGCCGTCCAGAACTACTTCCTGCCGGAACCCAGACAGCCTTTCGGCTCTACGAAACTATTTCGCTGGGAGGGAGAGAGAGAGAGCCAGACGAGCATGGCATGTGTATGAGAGCTTAGATGAGGTTTGTAGAGCACCCCTCCACCTATATTTATAGGACAGCCAAGGGGTAAAGTTGGCATTCAAAACTACCAAAAGTACCCCCACTTTCTGTTTTACATAAAAGAATAAAAGGGAAAAGGGGTGCCATGTGGAGCTCCATGAGGAGCACCACCTTGACCGGCCACTCTAGCCCCCCCCCCCACATGGGGGTACCTTGCTCCCCAATCCCTTCTAGAAGCCTTTTGGGAAATATCCCAAAAGGTGACTTTCCAAAAAAATATCCATAAAGTGATTTTTACTATTCATGGAACCAACGTGACCGTTAAATCCGAAAATATTCCTGTGGGTCTTAGAATAATTCCAGTACCCACACAAATGATTTTGGACGTGTTCCGAAACAATTTCGAATTAGTAAATTTCATCTGCGAAAAGCAACCAAATCGGTTCCGGCAGCTCCGGAACATTTCCGGTTTTTATCCCGGAAAATTCCCAGAAGTTTCCAGAACACTTCTGGCATCCTCCAAGAATTTCCAGGCGTGTGCCGAAACCAATTTGATTTAATGGTATCCCCTGAAACAACTTTACAGTTTTACCGGAACTATTCCGGTGTCCTCTCCGGAACGTTTCCGTTTCGTCCGAAACTTTTTCGGTGATTTTCTCTCAGACTCCCTGTCTAGTATTCAGCAGATAGATGACCCTTAAGCGTGTGACCCTATAGGTTCGGTGAAGTATAGACATGACCCGGAACACTTTCCGATCAATGATCAACATCGGAGCCGTGGACACCCATATTGACCCCTATACCCACACGAATGAATATTCGAGTGAACCTCCAGTTTCCGTGTGCTATTCCTGTTGCTTCACGATATATTACAAACACCCGAGGTGAGATTCATTGCATCCCCGTGGATCAACAACTTTTCCACCTTGCAAGTTACCTCGTTACCGGTTTTGTTCTCTTTTCTCGTTTCCGTGTTCCGGCATCCCAGTGATCAAATCACATTGTGTCTGGCCAGATGATGATGGATACCGTAACACCGAGAGGGCCCGAGAATATCTCTCCATCGTCGGAGGAGCAAATCCCAATCTTGAGCTATCTCGTTTCTTGTCATACTTTTCCGTGAACCCGTAAGCCTCCGTAATGGCCACCCAATTACGGATGACGTTTAACAAACCCCAAAGTTCATGAAGCAAGTACGAAGGAACTCGATACTCTCATGGTCTAAGGAATTGTGCAAACATTAACTATCTCTATGTTATTAACCATTAACGTGTGACGAATGTATCTCATAGCATAACATCAATTCGGGTCGATTCAACACAAGTGTTCTCCCAACATTGTGCCCTCAAAATTGCCAGCATAGACATGCCCATGATCAGAAAACATGATCGTCATGCAATACTTGAGCCAGTCTTAGTGGCAAGACTAGGAATACATTTTACTGTTTATTATACCACACGTGCACATGAGTTTCCCTCTGAGCCTCGTGGATATTGCAGACTCGAGAATCATTGCAGTTATAGCATGGAACATAAACATTCATTACAAACTCGGAGATACAAAATAACTGTTATTACTGGCTCTAGGGCATATCTCCTACAGACTCCCACTTGCACTAGAGTCATAATCCAGTTACATGGCTTCCCTAACACCAATGGCTATCCGGTGCTGCTCATTCTTTGCTCGTGGTAGAGGCTTTGTCATCGGGTCTGACACGTTCAGATCCGTGTGAACTTTGCGTACTTTCACTAAACCCGCTTCGACATGATGTCGAATGAGTTTATATTTGCGTTCAATGTGTCTTGTCTTATGGTGAGAACTTGGCTCCCTTGCCTGAGCCACGGCGCCACTATTATCACAATAGATCACCACCGGGTCCAGAGCACTTGGAACCACACCAAGGTCTTCAAGAAATTGCTTGATCCATACCGCCTCCTTGGAGGCTTCTGAAGCAGCAACATATTCCGCCTCCGTCGTAGAATCCGCCATAGTCTTTTGTTTGGAACTTTTCCAATCAACTGCGCCGCCGTTCAATATGAAAACATAGCCTGATTGAGATTTGAAGTCATCTGGGTCAGTCATGAAGCCTGCATCAGTGTAACCACTTACAATGAGCTCTTCATCACCTCCGTACACGAGGACTAAATCCTTGGTCCTTCTGAGGTACTTAAGAGTACCCTTGACTGCGGCCCAGTGTTCCAATCCTGGATCACTTTGGTACTGGCTGCTAACACTTAGCGCATAGGAAACGTCCGGTCTTGTACATAGCATGGCATACATAATAGAACCAACTGCCGAGGCATATGGAACATCATTCATCTGTACTCGCTCATCGAGAGTCCGAGGACACTGATTCTTGCAAAGTACTGTGCCAGGTGACATGGGGAGTAGGCCTTTCTTGGAGTTCTCCATGTTGAACCTTTTCAACACCTTGTCAATGTACGTGCTTTGGCTAAGCGCTATCAGGCATTTTGATCTATCTCTATAGATTCTAATGCCCAATACATATGCCGCTTCGCCTAAGTCTTTCATTGAAAAACTCTTTTTCAATGAGTCTTTTATTTTGTTAAGAAAATTCACGTCATTTCCAATCAACAATATGTCATCCACATACAAGATTAGAAATGCTTTTGCGCTCCCACTAAACTTCTTGTAAAGACAAGATTCTTCGTCATTCCTGATGAAGCCAAACTGTTTGACCACTTCATCAAAACAAATGGCTTTCTGAAGTTTGCATACCTTTCCAGCATCCTTATGAACGACAAAACCTTCTGGCTGTATCATGTATACATCCACTTTGAGGTTTCCATTTAGGAAAGCCGTTTTGACGTCCATCTGCCATATTTCATAATCGAAATAAGCAGCAATTGCTAGTAATATCCGAACAGACCTAAGCATAGCTACGGGCGAGAAAGTCTCGTCGTAGTCCACTGCTGGAACTTGCGTGAACCCTTTCGCGACAAGTCTAGCTTTGTGGATAGTAATGTTACCATCCGCGTCCGTCTTTCTTTTGAAAATCCATTTACAACCAATGGGCTTTACGCCTTCTGGAAGTTCTTCCAAGTTCCAAACTTGGTTTTCGTACATGGATTCCATTTCGGATTTCATGGCTTTGTGCCATTCCTTTGAGCTGGGCCCCGCCATCGCTTCCTTGTAGTGCGCAGGTTCATCGTCTTCAAGAATGAAGATTTCGTTATGAAACCACTCAGGTGGCTGGATAGCCCTACCTGATCTGCGCGGTTCAGTTACAACATTGTCTGAAGTTTTCGCATCACATGCGACAACTTTCGGCTCGGTTGAAGGGATAATTAGCGGAATTTCTTCCGGTTCTTTAGCCATATCAACGGTTGCTGAAGATTCACTAATCTCATCAAGTTGTACTGTCCTCCCACTCACTTCTTTAGCGAGAAACTCTTTCTCGAGAAAGACTCCTTGTTTTGCAACAAACACTTTGTTCTCGGAGGCGTGGTAGAAAGAATACCCAACTGTTTCCTTGGGATAACCTACAAAGTAACATTTGTCTGATCTGGGATCAAGTTTGCTTGGCTGTAAACGCTTTACGTATGCCTCACAACCCCAAATTTTGAGAAACGACAGGTCGGGTTTCTTCCCGTGCCATATCTCATATGGCGTCGTGTCAACAGACTTAGACGGTGCTTTGTTTAGTGTGTGAGCGGCAGTATCCAGTGCGTGACCCCAAAAAGATATCGGCTGATCTGTAAGAGACATCATCGACCTTACCATGTCTAACAGGGTTCGGTTACGTCTTTCCGACACTCCGTTTCGCTGTGGAGTTCCGGGAGGCGTAAGCTGTGAAACGATTCCACGGTCACTCAGATGTTGGCCAAACTCATGACTAAGTATTCGCCCCCGCGATCAGACCGCAGAAACTTAATCCTTTTGTTATGATGATTTTCTACCTCATTCTGAAATTCTTTGAACTTTTCAAAGGTTTCCGACTTATGCTTCATCAAGTAGATATATCCATACCTACTCAAATCATCCGTAAAAGTCACGAAGTAGAAATACCCATCCCGTGCGATTGTGCTCATTGGACCACATACATCACTATGTATTATTTCCAACAAGTCACTCGCCCGTTCAGGATGACCCGTGAACGGCGTCTTGGTCATTTTCCCCATCAAGCAAGCTTCACATGTGTCAAATGATTCAAAATCAAAGGACGGTAAAACTCCATCTTTATGGAGTCTTTGCATGCATTTCTTTCCGATGTGGCCAAGGCGACAGTGCCACATGAAAGTGGTGGTGGTATCAGCCTTCTTAAGGCGTTTAGCATTCACGTTAAAGACATCATTTCCACATTCAAGATTTAGTAAGAAAAGGCCCCCAACAATGGGTGCAAATCCATAAAACATATCCTTACAATAAAGTGAACAACCATTGTTCTCAGACTTGTACGAATACCCATCGTGTACTAAACATGATCCGGAGATAATGTTTCTACACAATAGTGGAACAAAATAACAGTTATTTAGTTCTAAGATAAATCTTGAAGGGAGACATAGAGGCATAATGCCGACGGCTTGAGCGGCGATCCCAGCGCCGTTCCCGACGCGCATCACGACTTCATTCTTTGCTAGCTTGCACACCTTCTGAAGTCCCTGTATCGAGTTGCATATGTGAGCAACCGATCCGGTATCAAATACCCAAGACTTAGAATTTTCGCTAGCAAGCAAAACGTCAATGACATTAACTTGTATAACAATTATACCTTTTCCGGTTTTCCCGGACTTCTTATCTTCCAGATACTTCTTGCAGTTTCTCTTCCAGTGTCCTGTGCCCTTGCAGTAGAAGCACTCAGTTTCATTCTTGGCTCCGCCCTTAGAGTTGCTTTGGGAGCCAGTCTTACCGGCGTCCTTGCCCTTCTTTGGCTTGCCTTTCTTTTTGAAACTGGCGGTTTTATTCACAAGCAACACTTGCTTGCGACTTTTCCGCAGTCCTCCTTCCGCAGTTTTCAGCATGGCGAGCACCTCTTTCGGTGTTTTCCCCATCCCACTCGATACTCTCATGGTCTAAGGAATTATGCAAAAATTAACTATCTCTGTGTTATTAACCATTAACTTGTGACGAATGTATCTCATAGCATAACATCAATTCGGGTCGATTCAACACAAGTGTTCTCCCAACATTGTGCCCTCAAAATTGCCAGCATAGACATGCCCATGATCAGGAAAACAGGATCATCATGCAATACTTGAGCCAGTCTTAGAGGAAAGACTAGGAATACATTTTTCCGTTTATTATACCACACGCGCACATGAGTTTCCCTCCGAGCCTCGTGGATATTGCAGACTCGAGAATCATTGCAGTTATAGCATGGAACATAAACATTCATTACAAACTCGGAGATACAAAATAACTGTTATTACTGCCTCTAGGGCATATCTCCTACAAAATCTGTGAGGAGTTGTTTGAGTGCTGGGAAGACTATCATTTGAAGCACAAGAGCAAGGAGTTCATCAACAACACACCGTCTATTACCTTTTGGAGAGTGGTGTCTCCTAGATTGGTAAGGCGTTACTTGGGAGCCTCCGACATGATGTGGAGTTGAACCAAGGAGTTTGTAAGGGCAAGGAGATCGCCTACTTCGTGAAGATCTACCCCGAGTGAGGCTAGTCGTTCGTGGACGTAAGCCATGGTGGAATAGACAAGGTTGCTTCTTCGTGGACCCTTCGTGGGTGGAGCCCTCCGTGGACTCGCGCAGCCGTTACCCTTCGTGGGTTGAAGTCTCCATCAACGTGGACGTACGATAGCACCACCTATCGGAACCACGCCAAAAACCACCGTGTCTTCATTACGTTTGATCTTCCATACTCTATCCCTTTACTTTCCATACTCTTGCATGCTTTACCATTTCCGCTGCTCAATCTCTAGATATGCATGTGTAGAAAGTATTGGAGTGATCTTAACTTGTGCCAAAATCTGCCTAAGTTCCAAGAGAAATTAAAAACTGCACCTTTGGCTGGTTAAGAGTCTATTCACCCCCTCTAGACCTATCTCCTCGATCCCACAATTGGTATCAGAGCATTGGTCTCCATTGCCTTGGTTTCATCACCATTGGAGGGAGATGAATGTGTCTACGTTGGGGAGTCTTAGACGTAGAGTGCCTATCCTCAATGGGGAGTATTACAACCTTTGGAAGGATGAAATGCTTGATATCGTTGATGAATTTAACTTGAGCAAGTATATTCATAATCCTTATGTGCCCCCTATTGATCCCTTGCATCCTACTCATGAAGGGGAAATTGACATGCTTCGTAATCTTAGAACCGTCAATCTTATCATTAGAGGATTACCTAAGGTTGTGCTTGGTTGTATGCAAAACTTTGAATGTGCTTATACTCTATGGCATGACTTAGAAAAGCGATATCCCGATTACTCCTTAAAGAGTCTCGATAAGATTCTTCATAAGGCTGTTGCTTTTCACAAGATGAGTCCTAGTGATCCTAAGTTTGATGATTGCTTGTTTGAGCTTCGTGATCTTATGCGTGCCAAAGGAGATGTTAGAACTATTAGCAATATTATCATGGAATCCATTAGAATCCATAAACTTGAACATTGTCATGATCATGAAACTAATGAATCTGTTTCCCTTTGTGATTATCACATGCATGATGATGATGATGTTGAGCATGGCTATTATGATGAAGACGAAGACTTTGATATTGAATTTGAGAAGACCACGAGGAATCTCAGTCTTATGGCAAATCTTCGAGATTATATGGCCGGAGGAAAATAGTGGATTCTTGATAGCGGTTGTACCAATCACATGATCGGAGATAGAGACATGTTTCGTGCGCTTGCTAAAAATGATGGTCCATGCAAGTATGTGACTTTTGGAGACAACTCCAAGGGTAAGGTACTTGGCCTTGGTAAGGTGGCCATATCCAATGATAGCTCCATACAAAATGTTATGCTTGTTGAATCTCTTGGTTACAATCTTCTTTCCGTATCTAGACTAGCCGATTTTGGTTTTAATGTTCTATTTACCAAAGTAGATTGCCAAGTGTTTCGCCAAGATAATCATAATATGGTCTTTACCGGCATTCATAGAGGTGATCTATACATTGTTGATTTCACTAAGAGAGCCCAACCTCGTACATGCTTAATTGCTAAATCTTCTAAAGGTTGGTTATGACATAGAAGACTTGGACATGTTGGCATCCGTAACCTTGATACTTGTTAAAGGAGATCACATTCTTCGGGTGAAAGATGTTATATTTGACAAAGATCGACTTTGTAGTGCTTGCCAAGCAGGAAAACAAGTTGGAGGAAGCCATCCCGTGAAGAACATTATGACCACAAGGAGACCACTCGAGCTACTTCATATGGATCTTTTTGGTCCCAACTCCTATAAGAGTCTTGGTGGTAACTCTTTCGGTTTGGTCATTGCTGACGATTTTTCTAGATTTACGTGGGTGTTCTTTCTTGATGACAAATCGCAGGTACAAAAGATCTTCAAGAACTTTGCAAGAAAGGCTCAAAACCAATTTGAAGTGAAGATCAAGAAGGTTCGAAGTGACAACGGAACGGAGTTTAAGAACACCAATGTGGACACCTTTCTTGATGAGGAGGGTATTTCACATGAGTTCTCGGCTACGTACACACCTCAACAAAATGGAGTTGTTGAGAGGAAAAGCCGGACACTTATTGAGATGGCAAGAACGATGCTTGATGAATACAAGACGCCAAGACATTTTTGGGCGGAAGCGGTTGAAACAGCTTGTCATGCAACAAATCGACTTTACCTTCACAAGCTTCTTGATAAAACGGCATATGAACTGCTCACCGGTAACAAACCACAAGTTGGATACTTTCGAGTATTTGGCTCAAAATGTTACATTCTTGATAAGCATCGTCGTTCAAAATTTGCTCCTAAATCTCATGAAGGTTTCCTACTCGGTTATGGATCGAACTCTCACACTTACCGTGTCTACAACAACTTCACTCGAAAAGTTGAAGAGACGGTAGATGTGAAGTTTGATGAGACTAACGGCTCGCAAGTCGAGCAATTGCCACTTGATGTAGGAGATCAAGAACCATCGGAAGCAATCCAAGACTTGCCCATTGGCAAGATTCGCCCCGTGGAAGTAAAGGAGAGTACCTCGTCTATTCAAGTGGAAGCCCCAACTTCACATCAAGGTGAACGACAAGTTGATATGGAGGCATCCACAAGTGGAACACGTCAAGACGATGGGAATGAGGAAGTGCAACAAGATGATCCACCTCAACCTCCTTCTCCACCTCCACAAGCGAACAACGACAACATCAACGAAGAAGAAGAAGATGATGATGATGAGGAAGCCTCACCACAACCCAAGAAAAAGCTACCTCGAGTTAGAGCAAGAATCGACAAGGATCATCCCGTCGAACAAATTCTTGGAGATATCCAATCCGGGAGAATCACTCGCTCTAAATCTCGTTTAGCTAACTTTTGTGAGCATTACTCATTTATCTCTAGTGTTGAACCCTTGAAGGTAGAAGATGCTCTCAAGGACCCCGATTGGGTGAATGCAATGCACGAAGAGCTACACAACTTTGAGAGGAACCAAGTGTGGACATTGGTTGAGAAGCCTAAGGAAGAGCAAAACATCATTGGAACCAAATGGGTGTTTCGGAATAAGCAAGATGAAGATGGAAAAGTTGTACGCAACAAGGCTCGTCTCGTAGCACAAGGTTACACACAAGTCGAAGGTATGTACTATGGTGAGACCTATGCCCCCGTTGCAAGACTTGAGTCCATTCGCATTTTACTTGCTTATGCCAATCACCTTGATATCACCCTTTATCAAATGGATATAAAAAGTGCCTTCTTAAATGGGGAAATTGAGGAGGAAGTGTATGTTAAACAACCTCCCGGCTTTGAGAATCCCAAGAAACCTAATCATGTGTACAAACTTCGTAAAGCTCTTTATGGTCTTAAACAAGCCCCTAGAGCTTGGTACAAATGCTTGACAAAGTTTCTTCTTGAAAAAGGTTTTGAGATTGGGAAGATTGATTCAACTTTGTTCACTAAGAGGGTTAATGGAGAATTATTTGTATGCCAAATTTATGTTGATGATATTATCTTTGGATCTACTAACCCCTCTTTTAGTGAAAAGTTTGGAAGGTTGATGTCGGAAAAGTTTGAGATGTCTATGATGTGTGAACTCAAATTCTTTCTGGGTTTGCAAATCAAGCAAACTAGGGAAGGTACCTTTGTTTCCCAAACAAAGTATACCAAGGACTTATTCAAGAAGTTCAACATGCAAGAATGTAAAGGTATGAAAACTCCCATGCCCACGAGTGGACATCTTGACTTGGCCAAGGATGGCAAACCTGTTGATCAAAAGGTTTATCGATCTATGATTGGTTCATTGCTATATCTATGTGCCTCCCGTCCCGACATTATGCTAAGTGTGTGCATGTGTGCACGATACCAAGCGGCACCAAAAGAGTGTCACCTTAAGGCGGTGAAAAGAATTGTGAGATACTTGATACATACACCAAACTTTGGCATATGGTATCCCAAAGGATCTTCTTTTAATCTTGTTGGCTACTCCGATTCAGACTATGCCGGAGACAAGGTTGACAGAAAATCCACTTCGGGTACATGTCAATTTCTTGGTAGATCTCTTGTGTCTTGGTCCTCCAAGAAACAAAATTCCGTATCTCTATCTACTGCCGAAACGGAATACATTGCCGCGGGATCATGTTGGACATAGCTTACGATCATCGGCTTTGATCATGCCACTAGGCATTTGATTAGGACATTGCACAATGTTGTGCTCAATTACTATGGATGACACAAACTCTTAAAGACTATGGTGTGCATGTGAGACATGTACCATTACTATGTGACAATGAGAGTGCTATTAAGATAGCACACAATCCCGTGCAACATTCTCGAACAAAGCATATTGAGGTTCGTCACCACTTCATCCGAGATCATGTTGAGAAAGGTGACATTGACCTTAAACATGTTCGTACCGACAAACAATTGGCGGACATCTTTACCAAACCCCTTGATGAGAAAGTGTTTTGTCACTTGAGAAGTGAGTTGAACATCATAGATGCTTCAAACGTGAACTAGAGGTTCATGTGGATGCATACAAGGGCATGAACATTCTTGACTAATCCATGATACCTTTCATGATCATCTTATATCTTGGACATTTTGCTCCCTTGTACTGTATCTAACCTTTTGTAGGTACTTGAACAAGCTTCATGCCACAAGATTGCGTCTCACTCTTATCATAAGCAATCTTGTATGACCCAAGTATCAATAATTGATGGAGGAACAAGGAACAAGACAACCTAAACATATCCTTTGACAAATTCTTGAGATATGCTTCATTCTTGTCATTTTGGATATACATGTTGTTCCTTGCAAAGCTAACCCATGTAGGAAGATGAACTACAAAAGATAGGATAGCTCCAAACTTCAACTAATGAGCATCCACTTCAACATCAACTGCATGATGGACATCCCCACCAAAATCCCAATGTAAGTTCTCACATCTTAGAGAAGCTTTACTCAAAGACATGAGCTAAAGCAACTCAACAAGATGTGAATACATTGAAATGCTTAAAGGAAAAATGGCAACCCCATTTTGAGCTTAAACGATGAGTATGACCTATGATCAAGTGTTCTCACTTGACTCCTAAGTCAATATACTCTAACATAGGTGATCTAGTCGCCGACCCATCTAGATGAAGATCTCTAGTGTTTCTTTTGTTGCTTCTCCTCATCTAGATGTTTCTTTGCTTCTTTTCTGTGTTTATTTTCTTTTCGCTTGTTTCGCAGCTAATTCATTGCAAATCTTTGTAAGAGTCCTAGTGAGCTGAGTTGACAAAATGTTCCATTGCATCAAACTCGGTTCCACCGAATTGACTCAACTCGGTGTCACCGATTTTGCCGCTCTAAGGGAATTTCTGTCAAATATTTCCTGAGTTTTTCTGCACCAGCTCCACTCAATGATTCTTATCCTCTACTTGCATCTAGAGCCACTCAATGGCTAGATGTGTTTCTCAAGGACCAAACCCACTTAATCAATAATCTTGAAGTCCCTTCTTGGAAATTGATGTCAAAGGGGGAGAGAAGAATACATCAAAGCTTATCACTACAAAAAAGATGCACCTTACAAGAGGAGAGAATGTTACATGTTTCTAAGAGGGGAGAAACATGATTAGCTTGTTCTTTGGTTGTTCTAGTTTTCTCACCTTACCTACTCCCAATATCCAATGTTAGATTCAGGGGGAGAGGAAGTTCTTTAAGGGGAGACAACTATTTCTTTTGGGGACATGTCTGCTTCAAAGAAGTACTCACCTAGTGATACTCTACTCTACATGTCATCCCAATCTTGGTTTCTTGTTGATCTTGTGTCCTTTCTTGAAGAAGTTATCTTGTGTTTTCTAACCTTGTTTTCTCAAGTGTATTTCTTCAGGTACTTGATCAAGAACTTCAAGGTAAGTATATGCATCACACTCATGTACATGATTGACCTCTTGCTAGTATATATTGTTTGCAAGAAGAAAATCATGGACACGTGGATACCTAAATGCCATATATATTGCTCTGATGCATATAGCCAAGATACATGTTGCATGTATATCTCCCATGTGGTATCATCACCTTATATGCACCTCTTCAGGGGGAGTTCAGGGGAGCTCATACATGTTACATGTTTTTCTTCAAAGCTTTCATACAAACTTCTGCTAAATCCTTATTTGAAACTTTGATGCATGTTGTCATCAATTACCAAAAAGGGGGAGATTTAAAGCACACTTGCTCCCGTGGTGGTTTTGGTAATTCATGCCAACATACATATTGTTGGACTAATGTTTTTATCTAGTGAATTTCAGACAAGTTCAACAACGGCGTGGCAGGGACAAGAGGACGTGGAACCCCTTTAAAATGCTAAGGACAAGGATTGGCAAAAGATCAAGACTCTACATTTTTGGTTTAGTGAGCCAAGATCACATTGAGTCCATAGGAAAGCCAATACTATTAAAAGGGGATGAGGTGTTGCTTAATGGTCTTTTTGCTCAACTGCTTAGTGACAGTACTCCTAAACCCTCAACCACTCTCGCTACCCAAATATGTCCAAAACCCACATTCCAACTCGGCCCCACCGAAATTTCCTATCCGGAGCCACCGAGTTCACCTAGACTTAGCCACTGCCAAAACCCTAACAAATCGGATCCACCGAAATGGATCTCGGTCCCACCAAGATGGCCTTGCCAACTTTCTATGATCATTTGCACCTACTTCGGTCTCACCGAGTTTTGCAAATCGGTCTCACCGAGATGGCTTGCCAACTCTCTGTTGCCTTATTGCCTCACTTCGGTCCTACCGAGTTGATGCAATCGGTGCCACCGAGATGAGGTCTGCCCTAGCCATTGCACTTCGGTCCATCCGAGTTGTTCTTATCGGTCCCACCGAGATTCCTAAAGTTCATATCTTTTACACAGTTCGGTGCTACCGAGATTATGGTTTCGGTGCCACCGAGTTGGGTCAAAAGTGTGTAACGGTTGGATTTTGTGTGGAGGCTATATATACCCCTCCACCACCTCCTTCTCAATAAGGAGAGCCATCAGAACGTGCCTACACTTCCACCATACATTTTCTGAGAGAGAACCACCTACTCATGTGTTAAGATCAAGCTATTCCATTCCTACCATTTGAACCTTGATTTCTAGCCTTTTCCAAGTTGCTTTCCACTCAAATCCTTCTTCCACCATAGCCAAATCTGTGAGGAGTTGTTTGAGTGCTGGGAAGACTATCATTTGAAGCACAAGAGCAAGGAGTTCATCAACAACACACCGTCTATTACCTTTTGGAGAGTGGTGTCTCCTAGATTGGTTAGGTGTCACTTGGGAGCCTCCGACATGATGTGGAGTTGAACCAAGGAGTTTGTAAGGGCAAGGAGATCGCCTACTTCGTGAAGATCTACCCCGAGTGAGGCTAGTCCTTCGTGGACGTAAGCCATGGTGGAATAGACAAGGTTGCTTCTTCGTGGACACTTCGTGGGTGAAGCCCTCCGTGGACTCGCGTAGCCGTTACCCTTCGTGGGTTGAAGTCTCCATCAACGTGGACGTACGATAGCACCACCTATCGGAACCACGCCAAAAACCACCGTGTCTTCATTACGTTTGATCTTCCATACTCTATTCCTTTACTTTCCGTAATCTTGCATGCTTTACCATTTCCGCTGCTCAATCTCTAGATATGCATGTGTAGAAAGTATTGGAGTTATCTTAACTTGTGCCAAAATCTGCCTAAGTTCCAAGAGAAATTAAAAACTGCACCTTTGTCTTGTTAAGAGTCTATTCACCCCCCCTCTAGACCTATCGATCCCACAAGGAGTAGTAGTAGGTGTAGATCGAGTTTGCCCTCTGGCTGTCTGGCTTTCTGCCGTAGTTTGGCGTCATGCTGTAGGGGTGGTGGTCGCTGGTGCCTACGAGCGGCATCCGGCGGCGGCCGGCAGCTTCCCCCATTCGTTCTCCATGGTGGATGGTGGCGGAGGAGGCGGAATCCGGCGAGCCCCTGTTTAATAAGCTCGTTGGTGGAGTCCCAGATCTGGCTCTTGCCTGTCTGGTTCGGCTCCCTTCTTCAACTTGCCGAGGTGGTATTGGGGAAGGAGGGATTCAATCCGGCAATGGTGGTCTTTGATCAAGAGCTCCAGGGAGTTCTGATGCTGGCTTGCTCGTTCGTCAATCTCTATCCCATATCGCTGCTCCGACCTCAGCCGCTGGAGCTAAGGATCAGCCAACAACGTATCTTCAGCGAGCTCTTTGGGTGGCTAGGATGGATCGCCGGCCTCTGGCGGATTTGCCGGCAAAAACCGATGCTCCCTTCTTCAACCTCCATAGGGGAGGCCCTCTTTACCTTGCTTGGCAAGGATTTGGCCGGAGATGGTGGCCAAAGCATCTCCGGCGAGGTCGCCGGTAGCTACAGGATTCGATTGCGTTTTTGTTCCATCTTCTGGGGTCTTGTTTGCATTAAGGGAGGACCTGCTTGTAATTTCAATTTTCTCTGTGGTCCTTTGGGCAGTGTTGTAACCCTTTTGATATTTTAATGCCAGCATCTGGGACCTTCGGGTCCCTTCCCATGTTCAAAAATAAAATAAAAATACATTAGATTATGGTCGCCATCTTTGGCTTACTAGTACACCAGACATCATTTGTATCCCTATCACTATCGAATTTGAATAAAGCAGCTTTTAGCCCTCAAAAAAAAAAACCTATGCTTGGGAGACTTGGTCTGATGGAACATTGTGCTACTCGCAGATAGACTTGGTCAGATGGATAGCACATTACCTCTCTTTTCTCACCTAGGAGATTGCGCAGAAAGGTGTTGTCGTTTGGCTTATCAACACATTTTGTTTGACGGACATTGCCAGGGGCCATTTCATCGAGATTAGAAGCTATATAGGGTGAGCTTGTTGACGAGCTTCCAAACAACACGACGCAGCAAATGGCCGCTGCCGTGAGCTTTTCCCATCAAATACACACCTGCCTCATGCTCCTCTGCTACTCGATATGGTCTCTGCACCTGCCTCGCCCTACCTCCTCGCTTTATTTCAACGCCACCTTTTCAGACCCCAATAACATTGAGGCCGGTGAGTTCGGCTTCAGTTTCCTGGGCGACGCCTCCTTGGACGCCCAGTCCGGGACGATCCAGCTGACAAAAGCCGTTGGGAGTCCCAACATCCAGAACAGCGTAGGCTTAGCAGTCGCCGGCACAAGTTTGCCGCTGTGTGATACCGCAACCGGCGAGCTCGCCCGATTCGCCACCTCCTTCACCTTCCGAATCAAGGTAAACGGTGCGATCACCGGCGATGGCTTTGCTTTTTTCATCGGGAAGTATCCTCCGAGCAGTCCAGATCCCCTCGAAAACAGCCAGAACCTAGGCCTCTTCAACGGAAACTCCAGCACGGTCGCGATCGGCGAGGACCGAGCCGTGGCGGTCGAGTTCGACACCTTCTTGAACGTTGGCGTCGACACCAGCGGCAGCCACATGGGCATCGACGTCAACTCCATCGTATCTCAGGCCTACACCAACGTGACCCTGCCTGGCAACAACCTGACGTCCGGCCTCCCGATGACTTGCCACATCATTTACGGCAACGAGTCGAAAATCCTAGCGGCTGTTCTCGAGGTCGGCGACAGAACATACCGTGTCAACACCAGTGTTGACCTTAGGCTCATGCCTAGTGTGGTGGCCATCGGCTTCTCGGGTGCTACCGGTGAGGCGGATGAGTTACACCAAATAATTTCATGGTCATTTGACTCCACCTTGTACCTACCCAGTTCCCCAGCGCCTGCATGGAATAGCTTTAAGAGTCCACCGCCTGCACCGAAGATCCTACCCAAAGGCCTGCTACGCTGCAGAGGTAACTGGACCAATTATTGGAGTTATTGCAATTGTGTGCATCTTTGTTGGCGTGCGTCGATGGCAGCTATGCACGAGAAAGAAGCGTCACAGAGCTCTCGCTGGGGGCCTTGGACATATTGGTTATCTTATTAAGTTGGCTCGTGCGGCCAACGAATTCGCAGAGGAAAACAAGCTCGGGCAAGGTGGTTCTGCCTCTGTTTATCGGGGCCAACTAGCAAGTCCAAGTAGACCGGTGGCGATAAAGAGATTCAAGCTGGCAGAATCAGGTGAGGAGAGGAAGGCATTCGAGGACGAACTCAGGATTGCCAGTCGGCTCAGGCACCGGAACCTTGTTGAATTGATAGGTTGGTGCTACGGTGGCCAGAGGAACCTGATTGAGTTTATATGTTGGTGGCCGGACTATAGGTACACCCGTCTTATCCTTGTGTATGAGCTTTTGCCACAAGGTAGCCTCGATCAACACCTACACAGGGGCAATAGTTGGTTACCATGGTCCAAGAGGTACGCATTATAATTCCATCTCGAGAGCATTTACATCATTGCATGCAACTTTGTTTTTTCTCGATACATAATGAATGGTTACATGCTTTGACAAACAGGTACCAGATCATCCTCGACCTAGGCTCCGCACTGCAATACCTCCACGTAGATTGTGAGCAACACCAACAGTGCATCGTACATGGCGATATCAAGTCCAGGTTTGGTGACTTCGGATTGGCAAGACTTGTTCAGCAAGAAAGTGGGTCAAAGACCACAGACCTTGTGCAGGGCACTTATGGATATATAGACCCTGTGTTCATCGACACGAGCCATCGGAACAGGCAGTCAGACATATACAGTTTTGGCATTGTCCTACTAGAGATGGTCTCGGGAAGGAACCCAACAGTGAGTCTCCATGATACACCTCCGTTGTCATCATGGGTAAGGAGTTTGTACCATGACAATGCGATCCTTGAGGCCGCAAATGACAGGTTGATAGGCGACGAGTCCAGTTTTGGGCGACAACAAATGGAGCGTGTGCTACTTGTCGGGCTCTTGTGTGTGCACCAGGACCCGAGCAGCCGACCGTCCATCACCCACACCATGGATGCTCTGCGATAGGAGGAGCTAAAACTGGACATCACTTCCCTGGCGCCGGTGACACTCTCGCTGCCATAGTCTTTGTAGTTCAGGCTTCTAGTCCAAAGAAATACGATACATCTATTCAAGGGATACAAATTGAGTAGGGATGTATCGGGAATAGGAATAATGCACTACTCCCTCCGTTCCAAAATAAGTGTCGTTGATTTAATACAACTTTGTACTAAATCAGCGACACTTATTTTGGGATGGAGGGAGTAGAAAGTTGGATGTGTGCATCAACTGATGACCCACACATTCGAGAGGTGGCTAGATTTCTTCGATGCTAGTACACATGTTGATTTATTTTTTTATATGATGTTCAATACATATTTTAACCATTTTTTCAATATTGATATGCTTGTATGAAACTATAATTGATATGATTGTCTGAAACGATCAGGAGAATAGAGTTCAACAGAATAAGGTGAGGGAAAAAATTATGATGGACTCTCAAATTGTGGTGACTACACTCAGGTAGGCCACGTCGCCTCAATACTGCTACCCGTTGGATGCATCAAATTGGCTTCACAGATCTTGCCTCGCACTAGCTTAGAGGTCGTGTCCTTTCTCTTCTCTTGCTCTTGCGGCGGACACAGTCATTCTTCATTCTTTGGTTGATGGCTTTCAAAAGTCAATTCCAGAAAGAGACATTTGATCCCCATCAAAGTCTGCATTGAAACCCTTACATCACGACCGGGGACACCTAGCACTGACTCATTCCTGTCTTCTTCAAAACCGAAACGAATAGGTTGTCTTAAAGATCATTTCTATAGCGAGAAGGAGGAACTTTCTTACTAAGGCAACTCGTAGATTTTAAACGCATTCATCTTTCCTTTTTCTTGAACAGCTCAGTCAAACCAAGCAGTGAACAAAGTTAGTGCAAATGTGGCCATGTAGGTGCTGCAGGAAAGTTTCTGGTATAATAACAATACTTTAGTTGACTAATTTAATTATAAACATGAATATACATTGCTTGTATATAAATTGTGCCACCTCTTTATCCACCAGCCCCCATATCAAACCACATAGTAGTATAGTTGCATTAATCAATCAGCATAGTATTTCTATAAAATTGAAAAAGAAAATCTTAATCACACCTTGAGTTAAAAGCATTATTTAGAAATGAATCCACCAATCATGTTTTTTTGTTTTGCATTTACTTGGCTTATTCGCCACTAACCATGGCTTGCTTCTACGCTAAGGAACACCTTGTACATCTTTTTGGAGGATCTTCACAAAAAAAATTCAAATCTTAATACCGATGATTGATATATAAACCTTATGTTCTATTTATCGACCCGCTTCAACATTGATTGTATTGTAATTATTTTATTCTGTTAGTGGAGTGACATGCATCTAGATGATTCTATGGCACAGGCAACTGATTTAAGTCTATTCTGAAATTTTGCTTTGTATGTACTCTATATGGAGTTCTAATCGAGTTATGGATGTGGCTCTTAAATATTATATAGCCAACACAAACGTTTTTTTTGCTAGGCCACTATATTATGGAGGCTTTGTATTATGCATGAAATCATCCACAAACTATATAAGAAGTTGGATGGAGTTATTTTCAAGATCAATTTTGAGCCTACGGCAAGGTTGTTGGTCATTTCCAGAACAAACCGGGCAAATGAAAGGTTTCTCTCTGATTTATCGAGCTTGGCTTGTAACTTTGTTTAGAAAGATAGTGCTTCCAGTGAAGTACACGATGATGTTGAACAATTTTTTCAATCTAGGAAAGGTCTATGTTGAGGGGATCCTTTACTGCGTATTATGTTTAACACAATGGTTGGTAGGTTAAGTATCTTCATTAATTCTTCACAAAGAGAAGTATCTTCATTAACAGAGCCGTTTTCCCACCCGCTCCCTCATCCGCGTCGCTCCCGCGGGCGGCCGGGGCGGGCCAACCCTATCCGCCGGCAGGGCTCCCCTCCTCTCCACTCCTCCTCGCCGCCGCCGGAGCTCCTCTCCCCACGGCTGGCGGGTCTGTCGCGGGCGGGCAACTCCAGCAGGTGGCGGCGCGCTAGCGACAGGGCGCGGCGGCGCGACCATGGGCGTCGGCGGCGGGGTCTCGCGCGTGCCACGCGCCCGCGGCGACTCCTGGTGACGGCGTGGGGGGCTGTCCGCTGCGCGCTCGTGGTGGCCGTTGTGGCTCGATCTGGTGCGACCAGATCTGGTCGCCGACACCTTGGGTGGCGCTGGGCTCCCCACCGGCGGCGATGGCGGTCCCTGGCTGGGGCTTTCCTCCGGTGGCAGGTGTTGGCTTCGGCTGGGTCTCCCCGGTGCTTCGGGTCGGTGCAGTGGTGGTAGCTCGCAGTGGTTGCACGGGTCGTCGACATGGGTGCGACACGATGTTTGGTGCTGGACGACGGGTGCGGGTGGCGGTTGCGACCTCCCTTCTCCTGGGTACGGGTCGGCGCGCGCGTCTCGCGCTCGTCAAGGTGGCTACGACCTAGGGTTTGTGCTCCGGCAGACCAGATCTGGGCCCGAGGCAGATCGGAGCTTGTGCTGCTCCGGGTAGGTGAGGTTGGGTTTGGTCCGGATGGTGCTCGCGTGTGGTGCTCGTGCTCTTCTCGCGGGTGCAGTGGTCGGTGGCTGTGGTCGTGATACCGTTGTGTCGGTGCGCGGATCGGCGCCGTGGCCACGGACATGGCGTCGTGTGAGCTCGCTTGAGCCAGGACTTGGGGCTTGCTCACCGATGGCCGTCAGCAGTCACGGAGTTGTGCCCCCCTAGTCCACCGGGATTGGCTGGGGACGCATGTGTGGGTGCCTCCTACGGTGGAGGCGCTTACCCAAACTCGGTGGCCGATGCCGGGCAGGGAGTAGGTGCCGTGCGTAGATGGCGTGCCTATGCTCTTCCTACCGTGGTTGAGTGTGTTGTGAAGTGCGCGGTGTACGGTGTCTTGCGATGGGGATGCCGGGGCGGTGGCCCCGGATGGCGGTCCGCATGGTTTGCTCTCCGGCGGGCAACATAGCGGCGGTGGTGGCTCTCCTTCCGGGTCGTGTGGGCGACGGGAGGTGTAGCGGTGGGTGGCTCGGGTGTGCCCTCTGTCTTGCAGGGGTGATGCCCTGATCTGGATCTGGGGTTCTGTTCTCGTCACACTTGTCCTGGAGACCTCGTGGTGGCACGGGTTGATGGGGAACGTTGCATGAAAATAAAAAAAATTCCTACGAAATACCCAAGATCTAATCTAGGAGATGCAAAGCGACGAGAGGGGAGTGTGTCTACATACCCTTGTAGACCAAAAGTGTTAGCGTCGTAACGCGGTTGATGTAGTCGTACTCTTCACGATCCAATCGTGATCCAATCTGATCTAGTGCCGAACGGACGGCACCTCCGAGATTAGCACACGTTCAGCTCGATGTCGTCCTCTCCGTCTTGATCCAGCAAGCGAAGAGGAGGAGGTAGATGAGATCGGAACCAACACGGTGGTATGGTGGTGGTGGCAGCAGCGGAATTCCGGCAGGGCTTCACCAAGCGCGTACCGGAGGAGAGGTGGGAGGGGTTGGGAGCGACGGAGGGCAAGGGTGAAGGGATGCAACCCCCTGTGCCCCTCCCCACTATATATAGGGGTGAGGGGGAGGGGGCGCCGGCCCTAGTCCCTCCTCCAAGGGAGGGGGCGGCGGCCCTAGGGGGTGGCTTGCCCCCCAAGCCAAGGGGGGCGCCTCCCACCCCTAGGGTTTGCCCCTTTAGGCGCATGGGCCAGGTGGGGGGCTGGTGCGCCTGGCCCAACTAGGCCAGGGCGCCCCTACAGCCAACGTGGGTCCCCGGGGCTGGTGGACCCCCAGAACCCTTCGGTGACTCTGGTACACTGCCGGCATGCCCCTGAACTTTTCCGGCGACCAAAATAGGACTTCCCATATATAAATCTTTATCTCCGGACCATTCCGGAGCTCCTCATGATATCCGAGATCCCATCCGGGATTCCGAACAACCTTCAGACTTTCCACTGCTAATATCTCAATGCTACCCTAGCGCCACCGAACGTTAAGCGTGCAATTTTACGGGTTCGAAACATGCAGACATGACCGAGACTCCTCTCCGGTCAATAACCAATAGCGGGACCTGGATGCCCATATTGATTCCTACATATTCAATGAAGATCTTTATCGGTTGAACCACGATGTCGAGGATTCAATTAATCCCGTATGCAATTCCCTTTGTCCGAAGATATGTTACTTGCCCGAGATTCGATCGTCGGTATCTCCATACTGATACGTCTCCAACGTATCTATAATTTTTTATTGTTCCATGCTATTATAGTATCAATCTTGGATGTTTTATATGCAATTATATGCCATTATATATCATTTTTTGGGACTAACCTATTAACCCAGTGCCCAGTGCGAGTTGCTGTTTTTTTGCTTGTTTTTGTCTTTTCAGAAAATCATTATCAAAAAGAGTCCAAACGAGAAAAAAAAACTTTGGATTAATTTTTTCTGGACCAGAAGAGACCCACGAAGCTTTGGGAGAAGACCAGAGGAGCCACGAGGGAGCCACAAGCTCGGAGGGCGCCCCCCCCAGGCTTGTGGGCCCCTCGTAGCCCCTCCTGACCTAATTCCAGCGCTATAAATTCCCAAATATTCCCAATATACCAGAGAGACAGAAGAGAAAAGTTTTTCGCCGCCGCAAGCCTCTGTTCTTCCGTGATCCCATCTGGAGGCCTTTTTCGATGATCTGCCGGAGGGGAATCGATCACGGAGGGCTTCTACATCAAGCTTGCTGCCCCTCCGATGATGTGTGAGTAGTTTACCACAGACCTACGTGTCCATAGCTAGTAGCTAGATGGCTTCTTCTCTCTCTTTGATCTTCAATACCATGTTCTCCTCGATGTTCTTGGAGTTCTATCCGATGTAATCTTCTTTTGCGGTGTGTTTGTTGGGATCCGATGAATTGTGAGTTTATGATCAGATTATTCATGACAAATATTTGAGTCTTCTCTGAACTCTTTTATGCATGATTATTATATCTTTGTATTTCTCTCCGGTCTATTGATTTGGTTTGGCCAACTAGATTGGTTTATTTTGCAATGGGAGAGGTGCTTTGTGATGGGTTCAATCTTGCGGTGCTCAATCCCAATGACAGAAAGGGACATGACACGTATTTGTATTTTTGCCGTTAAGGATAAAAAAGATGGGGTTTAATCATATTGCTTGAGTTTACTTTGTCTACATCATGTCATCTTGCTTAAGGCGTTACTCTGTTTCATACTTAATACCCTAGATGCATGCTGGATAGCGGTCTATGGGTGGAGTAATAGTAGTAGATGCAGGCAGGAGTCGGTCTACTTGTCTCGGACGTGATGCCTATATACATGATCATTGCCAGGAATCCGTCATAATTATTTGCTTTTCTATCAATTGCCCAACAAATTGGTTTACCCACCGTATGCTATGTGTTCGAGATGTAGGGTAACGCAGCAGAAAACAAAAATTTTCGGAACTGCGAGCACGCCCAGGACCACTATGGAGACTGCATACAAGGTTTGATCTTTTCGTTACCGACTCGTAGCGTAGCGGAAGTAGTGTCGATGACGATCGGCGGTGCAGATCCCCGCAGCTAGGATTTTACAACCTCCCAACCGCGAGGATGTTCTCCCTCGTCTGCCCCTCGGACAACCCTCCGGGAGGCAGTCGGACAGTCCCTCGGACGGTGTCACGGACAGCCCTTCGGGAGGACGCTCAAAACTCGGACGGTCACTCGGACAGCCCTTCGGGAGGACACTCGAAACTCGGACGGTCACTCAGACAGCCCTTCGGGAGGCACTCTCGAACAGCCCCTCGGGCAAAAAGATCGAACCTACGACCTCTCTACGGGGTTGCACACATACGGTGTCATCTATCCGGCAGGGCTTCACCGTCCAGAACTAGTTCCCACTGGAACCCAGACAGCCTTTCGGCTCTACGAAACTAATTCGCGGGGAGGGAGATAGAAGCCAGATCATTGCAATGGCATGTGTGTGTGAGAAAGAGTGAGTGTGGAGAGTGCCTCTCCACCTCTATTTATAGGAAAACCCAAGGGGTAGGGTGGCTCCCAAAATACCAAAATGCCCTCAGATATTTTCACACTATTCATAATAGTGTTTTCACTATCCATAATAGTGTTCCACTATTCATGAGATATTTTCTCCCAATACTGTTTCCACTATTCATAATAGTGTTTCCACTATTCATAAGATATTTTCTCCCAATAGTGTTTCCACTATTCATGAGATATTTTCTCTGGTCGTTAAATCCGAAAATATTTCTGTAGGTCTGAGAACATTTCTAGTACCCACTAAAATAATTTTGGACGCGTTCCGAAACAATTCCGGATTAGTGATTTTCATCTGCGAAAAGCAACCAAAGCGGTTCCAGCAGCTCCGGAACATTTCCGGGTTTTTTCTCCAAAAAAATCCCAGAAGTTTCAGAACAATTCTGGCACCCTCCAAGAATTTCCAGGCGTGTGCCGAAACCAATTTGACCTAATGGTATACCCTGAAACAACTTTTCAGTTTTACCGAAACTATTCCGGTGTTCTCTCTCTGGAACTTTTCCGTTGTCTCCGAAACTTTTCCGGTGACTTTCTCTCAGACTCCCTGTCTAGTATTCAGCTGATAGATGACCCTTAAGCATGTGACCCTATAGGTTCGGTGAAGTATAGACATGACCGGAACACTTTCCGATCAATGATCAACATCGGAGCCGTGGACACCCATATTGACCCCTATACCCACACGAATAAATATTCGAGTGAACCTCCAGTTGCCGTGTGCTATTCCTGTTGCTTCGTGGTATGTTACAAACACCCGAGGTGAGATTTATCGGCATCCCCGTGGATCAACACTTGTCCACAATGCCAGTTACCTCGTTACCGGGTTTGTTCTCTTTTCTCGTTCCCGTGTTCCGGCATCCCTGTGATCAAATCATATTGTGTCTGGCCAGACGATGATGGATACCGTAACACCGAGAGGGCCCAGAGATATCTCTCCATCGTCGGAGGAGCAAATCCCAATCTTGAGCTACCAAGTCCCTTGGCATACTTTCCAATGAACCCGTAAGCCACCGTAATAGCCACCCAGTTACGGATGACATTTAACAAACCCCAAAGTTCATGAATCAAGCATGAAGAAACTCGATACTCTCATGGTGTGAGGAATTATGCAAACATAAACTTTCTCTGTGTTATTAACCATTAACTTGTGATGAATGTATCTCATAGCATAACATCAATTCGGGTCGATTCAACCACAAGGTTCTACTAACATTGTGCCCTCAAAGTTGCTGGCATAGTCATGCCCATGATCAGGAAAACAGAACCATCATGCAACACTTGAGCTAGTCTTAGAGGCCAGACTAGGAATACATTTTACCATTTATTATTACACACGTGCATATGAGTCTTCCTCCGAGCCTCGTGGTTATTGTAGACTCGAGAACCATAGCAGTTATAGCATGGAATATAAACTTAATTACGAACATGGGGATAAATAATAACATTTATTATTGCCTCTAGGGCATATCTCCTACACGAGAGAGAAGCCTCTAGTGAAAACTATGGCCCCCGGGTCAACTTTTATCATATATTTAAAACCAAAAATACCTTGCTGCAATTTATTTACTTTTATTTTATTTAGTATTTTAGTTTATCTATCTATCACTATCAGAATTAATCCTTGCAAATAACCGCTAAGAGGATTGACAACCCTCTTATTTGCGTTGGGTGCAAGTGTTTGCTTTTGTGTGTGCAGGTGCTGCTAAAGGGATTTTGCGTGGTTCTCCTACTGGATTGATAACCTTGGTTCTTAACTGAGGGAAATACTTATCTCTACTATACTGCATCATCATCTCCTCTTCGGGGAAATACCAACGCAGCCTACAAGTAACACATACCTAGTTCAATCTCGTTACCGGCAAGTCTCTTTACTCGTTCCGTAATACAAGATCCCGTGACTAACTCATTAGCCACATTGCTTGCAAGCTCTTTATGATGTTTTATTACCGAGAGGGCCCAGAGATATCTCTCCGTCATACGGAGTGACAAATCCTAGTCTCGATCCATGCAACCCAACAGACACCTTCGGAGATACCTGTAGAGCACCTTTATGATCACCCAGTTACGAAGTGACGTTTGATAGCACACAAGGCATTCCTCTGGTATCCGGGAGTGACATGATCTCATGGTCTAAGGAACAAATACTTGACATGAAGAAAGCTATAGCAAATAAACTAAACAATCTGATGCTAAGCTTACGATTGGGTCTTGTCCATCACATCATTTTCCTAATGATGTGATCCCGTCATCAAATGACAACTCATGTCTATGGTTAGGAAACCTTAACCATCTTTGATCAACGAGCTAGTCTAGTATAGGGACATGGTGTTGTCTATGTATCCACACATGTATTTAAGTTTCTGATGTCTACTACACAACTTATTCTTGTAGACTCGTGTTGGGCCTCCAAGCGTAGAGTTTTGTAAGACAGTAGCAATTTTCCCTCAAGTGGATGACCTAAGGTTTATCAATCCATGGGAGACGTAGGATGAAGATGGTCTCTCTCAAACAACCCTGCAACCAAATACAAGAAATCTCTTTTGTCCCCAACACACCCAATACAATGGTAAATTGTATAGGTGCACTAGTTCGGCGAAGAGATGGTGATACAAGTGTAGTATGGATAGTAGATATAGGTTTTTGTAATCTGAAAATAAAAAAACAGCAAGGTAGCAAGTGATAAAATGGAGCACAGACGGTATTGCAATGCTTAGAAACAAGGCCTAGGGTTCATACTTTCACTAGTGCAATCTCTCAACAGTGCTAACATAGTTGAATCATATAACAATCCCTCAACGTGCAATAAGGAATCACTCCAAAGTTCTTATCAAGCGGAGAACATAAGATGAAATTGTTTGTAGGGTACGAAACCACCTCAAAGTTATCCTTTCCGATCAATCTATTGAGCTATTCCTATAAGTGTCACAAACAGCCCTAGAGTTCGTACTAAAATAACACCATATGATACACATCAACGAACCCTAATGTCACCTAGATAATCCAATGTCACCACAAGTATCCGTGAGTTGATTATACGATATGCATCAAATAACTTCAGATTCATAATATTCAATCCAACACAAAGATCTTCAAAGAGTGCCCCAAGATTTCTACCAGACAAAGTAAGACGAAAACGTGCATCAACCCCTATGCATAGATTATCCCAATGTCACCTCGGGAATCCGCGAGTTGAGTGCCAAAACATACATCAAGTGAATCAATATAATACCCCATTGTCACCACGGGTATTCATAGGCAAGACATACATCAAGTGTTCTCAAATCCATAAAAGTATTCAATCCGATAATAGTGAAACCTCAAAGGTAAAAACTCAATTCATCACAACAAGATAGAGAGGGAGAAACACCATATGATCCAACTATATTAACAAAGCTCGTGGTACATCAAGATCGTGCCAAATCAAGAACATGAGAGAGAGAGATCAAACACATAGCTACTAGTACATACCCTCAGCCCCGAGGGTGAACTACTCCCTCCTCGTCATGGAGACCGCCGGGATGATGAAGATGGCCTCCGGTGATGATTCCCCCCTCCGGCAGGGTGCCGAAACAGGGCTCCAGATGGTATTTCTTCGGTACAGAGGCTTGCGGCGGCGGCGTCGAAGTTCTAGGGTTATTTCTGGGGGTTTTGGTATTTATAAGAATTTTTGGCGTTGGAATCACACGAATAAGGGCCACAGGGGGCCCAAGAGGCACCAGGGCGCGCCCAGGGGTGGTGGTGTAAGGGAACGCAGCAGAAAACAAAAAAATTCCGACCTACGCACCAGCCCAGGACCACTATGAAGACTGCATACAAGGTTTTGATCTGATCGTTACCGACTCGTAGCGCAGCAGAAGTAGAGTCGATGTAGATTGTTGGTGCAGATCCCCGCAGCTAGGATTTACAACTTCCCAACCGCGAGGATGTACTCCCTCGACTGCCCCTCGGACAGCCCTCCGGGAGGCGGTCGGACAGTCCCTCGGACGGTGTCGCGGACAGCCCTTCGGGAGGACCCTCAAAACTCGGACGGTCACTCGGATAGCCCTTCGGGAGGCACTCTCGAACAGCCCCTCGGGCAAAAAGATCGAACCTACAACCTCTCTACGGGGTTGCACACATACGGTGTCTTCTATCCGGCAGGGCTTCGCCGTCCAGAACTAGTTCCCACCAGAACCCAGACAACCTTTCGGCTCTACGAAACTCTTTTCGTGGGAGGGAGAGAAGAAGCCAGATCATGCATGGCACTTGTATGTGAGAAAGGAGTGAGTGTGGAGAGCACCTCTCCACCTCTATTTATAGGAAAACCAAGGGGTAGAGTTGGCATAATAAAATACCAAAGCACCCACACTTTATGTCACACATAAAGGGCAAAAAAGGATGGCATGTGGAGCTCCATGGAGGAGCTCCACTCTTGGCCGGCCACCATCATGGCCCCCCAAGGGGGTTCCTTAGTCCCTAAGTCATTCTAGAAGCCTTTTGGGAAAACCCCCAAAAGGTGGCTTTCCATAAAGTAACCCAAAAAGCACTTTCACTATTCATAGAAACATTTTTCCGTGACCGTTAAATCCGAAAATATTTCTGTAGGTCTTAGAACATTTCCAGTACCCACTAAAATAATTTTGGACGCGTTTCGAAACAATTCCGGATTAGTGATTTTCATCTGCGAAAAGCAAACAAAGCGGTTCCGGCAGCTCCGGAACATTTCCGGGTTTTTTCTCCGAAAAATCCCAGAAGTTCCCAGAACAATTCTGGCACCCTCCAAGAATTTCCAGGCGTGTGCCGAAACCAATTTGACTTAATGGTATACCCTGAAACAACTTTTCAGTTTTACCGAAACTATTCCGGTGTTCTCTCTCCGGAACTTTTCCGCTGTCTCCAAAACTTTTCCGGTGACTTTCTCTCAGACTCCCTGTCTAGTATTCAGCAGATAGATGACCCTTAAGCGTGTGACCCTATAGGTTCGGTGAAGTATAGACATGACCGGAACACTTTCCGATAAATGATCAACATCGGAGCCGTGGACACCCATATTGACCCCTATACCCACACGAATAAATATTCGAGTGAACCTCCAGTTGCCGTGTGCTATTCCTGTTGCTTCACGATATGTTACAAATACCCGAGGTGAGATTTATTGGCATCCCTGTGGATCAACACTTGTCCACAATGCCAGTTACCTCGTTACCAGTTTTGTTCTCTTTTCTTGTTCCCGTGTTCCGGCATCCCTGTGATCAAATCACATTGTGTCTGGCCAGACGATGATGGATACCGTAACACCGAGAGGGCCCAGAGATATCTCTCCATTATCGGAGGAGCAAATCCCAATCTTGAGCTATCAAGTCCCTTGACACACTTTTCCATGAACCCGTAAGCCGCCGTAATAGCCACCCATTTACGGATGACGTTTAACAAACCCCAAAGTTCATGAAGCAAGCATGAAGAAACTCGACACTCTCATGGTCTAAGGAATTATGCAAACGTTAACTTTCTCTGTGTTATTAACCATTAACTTGTGACGAATGTATCTCATAGCATAACATCAATTCGGGTCGATTCAACACAAATGTTCTTCTAACATTGTGCCCTCAAAGTTGCCGGCATAGTCATGCCCATGATCAGGAAAACAGAACCATCATGGAACACTTGAGCTAGTCTTAGAAGCCAGACTAGGAATACATTTTACCGTTTATTATTACACACGTGCATATGAGTCTTCCTCCGAGCCTCGTGGTTATTGCAGACTCGAGAACCATATCAGTTATAGCATGGAACATAAACATAATTATGAACATGGAGATAAACAATAACATTTATTATTGCCTCTAGGGCATATCTCCTACAGGTGGGCGCGCCCAGGTGGCTTGTGGGGCCCCTGTGGGTCTTCTGCTGCTCCCCCGAAGCTTCCTGGGTCTGTTTCCTTCCAGAAAAAATGGTCAAAAAGTTTCGCTGCATTTGGACTTCATTTGATATGGATTTTCTGGAAAACCAAAAACAAGTAGAAAACAACAACTGGCACTGGGCACTAGGTCAATATGTTAGTCCATAAAAATCATATAAAAGCCATATAAAAGTGCACCAAAATCATACAAAACTATAATAAACATGGCATGAATACTTCATAAATTATAGATACGTTGGAGACGTATCAGTTTCCAATCAATACAATTCTAGCATGAATAATGAACATTTATCATGAACAAGGAAATATGATAATAACCAATTTATTATTGCCTCTAGGGCATATTTCCAACAGTCTCCCACTTGCACTAGAGTCAATAATCCAGTTTACATTGTATTGAATCTAACACCCATGAAGTCCTGGTGGTGATCATGTTTTGCTCGTGGAAGAGGTTTAGTCAATGGGTCTGCCACATTCAGATCCGTATGTACTTTGCAAAGTTCTATGTCTCCCTCCTTGATGTAATCACGGATGGAGTTGAAGCGGCATTTGATGTGCTTGGTCTTCTTGTGAAACCTGGGCTCCTTGGCAATGGCAATAGCTCCAGTGTTGTTACAAAAGAGAGTCATTGAATCCGATGCACTAGGTATAACTCCCAGATCAGATATGAACTCCTTCATCCAAACTCCTTCCTGCGCTGCTTCCGAGGCAGCTATAGATTCCGCTTCACATGTAGATCCCGCTACGACGCTTTGCTTGGAACTACACCAACTGACTGCTCCACCATTCAATATAAATACGTATCCGGTTTGAGACTTAGAGTCATCCGGATCTGTGTAGAAGCTAGCATCGACGTAACCCTTTACGACGAGCTCTTCGTCACCACCATAAACGAGAAACATGTCCTTAGTCCTCTTCAGGTACTTAAGGATATTCTTGACCGCTGTCCAGTGATCTACTCCTGGATCACTTTGGTACCTCCCTGCCAAACTTATGGCAGGACACACATCAGGTCTGGTACACAGCATGACATACATTATAGAACCTATGGTTGAGGCATAGGGGATGACTTTTATCCTTTCTCTTTCTTCTGCCATGGTCGGGCTTTGAGTCTTACTCAACTTCACACCTTGCAACACAGGCAAGAACCCTTTCTTCGACTGATCCATTTTGAATTTCTTAAAAATCTTGTCAAGGTATGTGCTTTGTGAAAGTCCTATTAGGCGTCTTGATCTATCTCTATAGATTTTAATGCCCAATATGTAAGCAGCTTCACCCAGGTCTTTCATTGAAAAACTCTTGTTCAAATAACCTTTTATGCTTTCCAGAAATTCTATGTCATTTCCAATCAACAATATGTCATCCACATATAATATTAGAAATGCTACAAAGCTCCCACTCACTTTCTTGTAAATACAAGCTTCTCCGTAAGTTTGTATAAAACCAAAAGCTTTGATCACCTCATCAAAGCTTATATTCCAACTCCGAGATGCTTGCACCAGTCCATAGATCGATCGCTGGAGCTTGCACACCTTGTTAGCATCCTTAGGATCGACAAAACCTTCCGGCTGCATCATATTCAACTCTTCCTTAAGAAACCCGTTAAGGAACGCTGTTTTGACATCCATCTGTCAGATTTCGTAATCATAAAATGCGGCAATTGCTAACATAATTCTAATAGACTTAAGCATCGCTACGGGTGAGAAAGTCTCATCGTAGTCAACCCATTGAACTTGTCGGAAACCCTTTGCGACGAGTCGAGCTTTATAGACGGTGACATTACCATCAGCGTCTGTCTTCTTCTTAAAGATCCATTTGTTCTCAATGGATTGCCGGTCATCGGGCAAGTCCACCATAGTCCATACTTTGTTCTCATACATGGATCCTATCTCAGATTTCATGGCCTCAAGCCATTTGTTGGAATCCGGGCTCATCATTGATTCTTCATAGTTCGTAGGTTCGCCGTTGTCTAACAACATGACTTCCAGGACGGGATTACCGTACCACTCTGGTGCGGAACGTACCCTGGTCGACCTACGAAGTTCAGTAGTAACTTGATCCGAAGTTTCATGATCATCATCATTAGCTTCCTCTCTGGCTGGTGTAGACATCACGGGAACTTCTTTCTGTGATGCGCTACTTTCCATTTCGAGAGAAGGTACAATTACCTCATCAAGTTCTACTTTCCTCCCACTCACTTCTTTCAAGAGAAACTCCTTCTCTAGAAAGGACCCATTCTTAGCAACAAAGATTTTGCCCTCGGATCTGTGATAGAAGGTATACCCAATGGTCTCTTTTGGGTATCCTATGAAGATGCACTTCTCCGCTTTGGGTTTGAGCTTATCAGGCTGAAGCCTCTTGACATAAGCGTCGCATCCCCAAACTTTAAGAAACGACAGCTTAGGTTTCTTACCAAACCATAATTCATACATTGTCGTCTCAATGGATTTAGATGGTGTCCTGTTTAAAGTGAATGCGGCTGTCTCTAATGCATAACCCCAAAACGACAGTGGCAAATCGGTAAGAGACATCATAGAATGCACCATATCCAATAGAGTACGATTACGACGTTCGGACCCACAATTACGCTGTGGTGTTCGAGGTGGCGTGAGCTGTGAAACAATTTCACATTGTCTTAAATGCATACCAAACTCGTAACTCAAATATTCACCTCCATGATCAGATCGTAGAAATTTAATTTTCTTATTACGATGATTCTTCACTTCACTCTGAAACTCCTTTAACTTTTCAAATGTTTCATACTTGTGTTTCATTAGGTAAATATACCCATATCTACTCAAATCATCTATGAAGGTAAGAAAATAACGATATCCACCGCGTGCTTCAACACTCATCAGACCGCAAACATCGGTATGTATTATTTCCAACAAGTCACTTGCTTGCTCCATTGTTCCGGAAAATAGGGTTTTAGTCATGTTGCCCATGAGGCATAGTTCACATGTCTCAAATGATTCATAATCAAGAGATTCCAAAAGTCCATCAGCATGGAGTTTCTTCATGCGCTTTACACCAATATGACCTAAGCGGCAGTGCCACAAGTATGTGGTACTATCATCATTAACTTTGCATCTTTTGGCATCAATGTTATGAACATGTGTATCACTACGATCGAGATTCAACAAGAATAAACCATTCACCAAGGGTGCATGACCATAAAAGATATTATTCATATAAATAGAACAACCATTATTCTCTGACTTAAATGAATAATCATCTCGCAATAAACAAGATCCAGATATAATGTTCATGCTTAACGCAGGCACCAAATAACAATTATTCAGGTTCAAAACTAACCCCGAAGGTAAACGTAGAGGGAGCGTGCCGACGGCGATCACATCAACTTTGGAACCATTTCCGACACGCATCGTCACCTCGTCCTTAGCTAGTCTTCGTTTATTCCGAAGCTCCTATTTTGAGTTAAAAATATTAGCAACCGAACCAGTATCAAATACCCAGGCGCTACTACGAGCACTAGTAAGGCACACATCAATAACATGTATATCAAATATATCTTTGTTGACGTTGCCAGCCTTCTTATCTGTCAAGTATTTGGGGCAGTTCTGCTTCCAGTGACCATTCCCCTTGCAATAGAAGCACTCAGTCTCAGGTTTGGGTCCAGCCTTGGGTTTCTTCACGGGAGCGGCAACTGGCTTCCCATTCTTCTTGAAGTTCCCTTTCTTTCCCTTGCCTTTCTTCTTGAAACGGGTGGTCTTGTTGATCATCAACACTTGATGTTCTTTCTTGATTTCCACCTCCGCGGCCTTAAGCATCGCGAAGAGCTCAGGGATCGTCTTTTCCATCCCTTGCATGTTATAGTTCATCACAAAGCTCTTGTAGCTCGGTAGCAGTGATTGTAGAACTCTGTCAATCGCTACTTCATCCGGAAGATTAACTCCCAACTGGTTCAAGCGGTTGAAGTATCCAGACATCTTGAGTACGTGCTCACTAATGGAGCCGTTCTCCTCCATCTTGCAGCTAAAGAACTTGTCGGAGGTTTCATACCTCTCGACCCGGGCGTGAGCCTGAAATACCAATTTCAGCTCCTCGAACTCTCATATGCTCTGCAGTGCTCAAAACATCTTTGGAGTCCCGGTTCTAAGCCGTAAAGCATGTCGCACTGAACTATCAAGTAGTCATCAGAACGTGCCTGCCAGATGTTCATAACATCTGCAGGCGAATCTTGAGGGGGAGCATCACCAAGCGGTGCGTCAAGGACATATACTTTCTGTGCAGCAGTGAGAATAATCCTCAAATTACGGACCCAGTCCGCATAGTTGCTTTCATCATCTTTCAACTTAGCTTTCTCTAGGAACGTATTAAAATTCAGGGGAGCTACAGCGTGAGCCATTGATCTACAACATTAATTTGCAAATACAATTAGACTAAATTCATGATATTTGGTTCTATTAATCAAATAACTAAAGAACTCCCACTTAAATCAACATCCCTCAAGTTGTCTAAGTGTTACATGATCCAAATCAACTGACCCATGTCCGATCATCATGTAAGATGGGGCGGTCATCAATGGTGAACATCTCCATGTTGATCATATCTACTATATGACTCATGTTCGACCTTTCGGTCCTCCGTGCTTCGAGGCCATGTCTGTACATGCTAGGCTCGTCAAGTTTAACCCAAGTATTCTGCATGTGTAAAATTGGCTTACGCCCGTTGTATGCGAACGTAGAGTCTATCACACCCGATCATCACGAGGTGCTTCGAAACGACGAACTTTCGCAACGGTGCATACTTAGGGAGAACACTTTTATCTTGAAATTAAGAGAAGGGATTGTAGGAGATATGCCCTAGAGGCAGTAATAACAGTTATTTTGTATCTCCGAGTTTTTAATGAATGTTTATGTTCCATGCTATAACTGCAATGATTCTCGAGTCTACAATAACCACGAGGCTCGGAGGGAAACTCATGTGCACATGTGGTATAATAAACGGAAAATGTATTCCTAGTCATGCCTCTATGACTGGCTCAAGTATTGCATGATGATCCTGTTTTCCTGATAATGGGCATGGCTATGCCGGCAATTTTGAGGGCACAATGTTAGTAGAACACTTGTGTTTAATCGACCCGAATTGATGTTATGCTATGAGATACATTCGTCACAAGTTAATGGTTAATAACACAGAGATAGTTAATGTTTGCATAATTCCTTAGACCATGAGAGTATCGAGTTCCTTCGTCCTTGCTTCGTGAACTTTGGGGTTTGTTAAACGTCATCCGTAAATGGGTGGCTATTACGGCGGCTTACGGGTTCACGGAAAAGTATGGCAAGTAACAAGATAGCTCAAGATTGGGATTTGCTCCTCCGACGATGGAGAGATATTCTCGGGCCCTCTCGGTGTTACGGTATCCATCATCGTCTGGCCAGACACATTGTGATTTGATCACTGGGATGCCGAAACACGGAAACGAGTAAAGAGAACAAAACCGGTAACGAGGTAACTTGCATAGTGGACAAGTTGTTGATCCATGGGGATGCAATAAATCTCACCTCGGGTATTTGTAATATATCGTGAAGCAACAGGAATAGCACACGGCAACTGGAGGTTCACTCGAATATTCATTCGTGTGGGTATAGGGGTCAATATGGGTGTCCACGGCTCCGATGTTGATCATTGATCGGAAAGTGTTCCGGGTCATGTCTATACTTCACCGAACCTAGAGGGTCACACGCTTAAGGGTCATCTATCTGCTGAATACTAGACGGGGAGTCTGAGAGAAAATCACCGAAAAAGTTTCGGACGAAACGGAAACGTTCCGGAGAGAACACCGGAATAGTTTCGGTGAAACTGAAAAGTTGTTTCAGGGTATTCCATTAAGTCAAATTGGTTCTGGCACACGCCTGGAAATTCTTGGAGGATGCCAGAAGTATTCTGGAAACTTCTGGGAATTTTCCGGGACAAAAACCGGAAATGTTCCGGAGCAGCCGGAACCGCTTTGGTTGCTTTTCGCTGAAGAAACATTGTTCCGAAATTGTTTCGGAATTCGTTCAAATTATTTTGGTGGATACTGGAATTATTCTAGGCACACATAAATAATTTGGGATTTAACGGACGCAGAAAAATGTCTTCGTGAATAGTGAAAGTGCTTTTTGGATATTTTTTTGGAAAGCACCTTTTGGGATATTTCCCAAAAGGTTTCTAGAAGGACTTGGGAGCCAAGGCACCCCCATGTGGGGGGGGGGGCTCAATGTGGCGGGCCAAGCATGGTGGAGCTCCTTGGAGCTCCACATGGAACCCCTTTTAGCTTTATTCTTTTATGAAAAGGCATAAAGTGGGGGTACTTTGATATTTTTTGTATACCATTTTTACCCCTTGGCTATCCTATAAATAGAGGTGAGGGGGCTGCCCCAAAAGTCATCCTTGCTCTCATACACATGCCATTTGACTTGTCTGGCTTCTCTTTCCCTCCAAGTGAAATAGTTTCGTAGAGCCGAAAGGCTGTCTGGGTTCCGGCAGGAACTAGTTCTGGACGGCGAAGCCCTGCCGGATAGCTGACACCGTATGTGTGCAACCCCGTAGAGAGATTGTAGTTTCGATCTTTTGCCCGAGGGGCTGTTCGAGTGTCCTCCCGAAGGGCTGTCCGAGTTACCGTTCGGTTTTCGGGTGTCCTCCCGAAGGGCTGTCCGAGTTACCGTTCGGGTTTCGAGGGTCCTCCCGAAGGGCTGTCCGCGACATCGTCCGGGGGACTGTCCGACCGCCTCCCGAAGGGCTGTCCGGAGAGGGAGTACATCCTTGCGGTTGGGAGGTTGTAAATCCTAGCTGCAGGGATCTGCACCGACGATCTACACCGACTCTTCTTCCGCTGCGTTTCGAGTCGGTACGGATCAGATCAAACCTTGTATGCAGTCTCCATAGTGATCCTGGGCGTGCTCGCTGTACCGATTTTTTTTGTTTTCTGTCGCGTTCCCCTACAGTGGCATCATGAGTCGTGCTATGCGTAGATGCAGGTTACGATCTAGAATACATGGAGATATATGGGTATTGCATAATATAATTTTGGAGTAGATAAGATCTATTGGTGAAAATTATTTATGCGGGCAGCAGATGAAGTCTGTTACCCGATGTTCTTGTTGCTTCCCTATAATTTGCATATTTCTGATCTCGAGACAGCATGGTGGAATTTCACAAAGTTCTGGCAATCCGCGATCCTGATTGATCAACGAAGTGCTATCAGTTCTTTGCGTTCCGCCATAGTCAAAAGAAAGATGAAATTCGCAGATGAAAGGGCAATGCAGATATGATCTGCACGGGGGTCATGCGTATGACGAAGTTTAGTATGGGGCTCGAGATTTAATTATCTCGTGTTTCATACACCCTGGAAAGTTAATCTAGCGACTTGAATAATCATACTTGATGATAATACGTTGGTAGCTGCGGTTTAAGTCAAAACCTTAGAAGCCACGTAAAATAAAATTTTGCATAAACCGATTAGAGGCGTCTAATTTGTTTTTGCAGGATGTGCATATGATGTGGTATAGCAATGCTCATATTAATTCGATTATGTATGAGATGACTATATGATGTAAATTTATTAACATGACCTGCGTGTCATGATTCGGCATGATGGCTGGAGCCATATGATTGTCACTTTAATGACCTGCATGTCAACCTTAAGTAATGCACTTAATTTATTAGCTATAGAGATAGCAATATTATCTGGTGCATCGACAAGGTGGTGGCAATCTTCACGAAGGTGAACACCGACGCAAATGCCGAAGACGAAGAAATACTTGACTTCTCCGTCAGAAAGGGCTATACCATATCATGCTGTTATGAATTGCCTGAGATGTTTATCCCTTATGATGCACCCTTCTTGATTGCACGGTAGTCGCTTTTTTAGGGTGATCTCTCACTTAAAAATATCAAAGTAGTTTGTGTTCATCCAAGTGTAGCACCGTCTGAAATTCGTATCTTTTCGGGGTGCGCCATGTCCACATGGGTACGAACGAATTGAGAGGAATGAGGCGGGTGAGGTCAGACCTCGCAGCAAGATCACTTGGTTGTCTTTGACGTTCAGGCAGGATAGTCCTGAGCTCGGAACACAACCATCGAAAGATGAACAAAAGTCACATAGAGATGTGATCGGCAAGTTTGCCTACCAATTGAAATTCTCGTCATCAGTGATGTCCACATCAATGGCGTTGAATTTAAATGTGGATTTTGGATCACTCATAATCAATTTTGAGAGATATTGATTCGAGTGGGAGCGCACTTTAGAATAAAATTGTTTATTCACTAGTGCCAAAATCATTATAAACAAAGTCTAAGTGAAACTTGTGTTTTCCGTTGTAGATCAAATGGCTCACAACACCGCGTTCAACTTAGGCCCGATGTTAGAGAAAGAGAAGTTAGTTGCGACTGGAAACAACTATGCGGACTGGGTCCGTAACCTGAGGATTGTCCTCAGGAGCGCTCAGAAAATGTATGTGCTTGAAACTTCTCTTCCAGCTAAACCGGCGGCAGATGCCCCGGAAGATGAGCAGAATGTCTGGGCCACTAAGGATGATAATCATAACTTAGTGCAGTGCCCCATGCTAGGAAACCGCACGGTCTGAACGATTTGATATCATGAAGGCCGTGATGGATTGCAAGATGGCTGAGGGTAGTTCAGTTGACGAACACGTAGTCAAAATGATTGGCTATGCTGAAAGGCTTAAAACCCTGGAATTTCCACTTCCACCTGACCATATGATGGACATGTTGCTTTCTTCACTCCCCCCGTCTTACGACGGTTTTATCATGAACTACAACATGAGTGGGATGGAGAAGACACCGGAAGAGGTGCTCGCCATGCTGAAAACTACAGAAGGAGGACTGCGGAAAAATCGCAAGCAAGTGTTGCTTGTGAATAAAACCGCTAGTTTCAAAAAGAAAGGCAAGCCAAAGAAGGGCAAGGGCACCGGTAAGACCGGCTCCCGAAGCAATTCTAAGGGCGGAGCAAAGAATGAAACTGAGTGCTTCTACTGCAAGGGCACAGGACACTGGAAGAGAAACTGCAAGAAATATCTGGAAGATAAGAAGTCCAGGAAAACCGGAAAATGTATAATTGTTATACAAGTTAATGTCATTGACGTTATGCTTGCTAGCGAAAATTCTAAGTCTTGGGTATTTGATACCGGATCGGTTGCTCACATTTGCAACTCGATACAAGGACTTCAGAAGGTGCGCAAGCTAGCAAAGAATGAAGTCGTGATGCGCGTCGGGAACGGCGCTGGGATCGCCGCTCAAGCCGTCGGCATTATGCCTCTACGTCTCCCTTCAAGATTTATCTTAGAACTAAATAACTGTTATTTTGTTCCACTGTTATGTAGAAACATTATCTCCGGATCATGTTTAGTACACGATGGATATTCGTACAAGTCTGAGAACAATGGTTGTTCACTTTATTGTAAGGATATGTTTTATGGATTTGCACCCATTGTTGGGGCCTTTTCATTCTAAACCTTGAATGTGGAAATGATGTCTTTAACGTGAATGCTAAACGCCTTAAGAAGGTTGATACCACCACCACTTTCATGTCGCACTGTCGCCTTGGCCACATTGGAAAGAAACGCATGCAAAGACTCCAAAGAGATGGAGTTTTAACGTCTTTTGATTTTGAATCATTTGACACTTGTGAAGTTTGTCTAATGGGGAAAATGACCAAGACGCCGTTCACGGGTCATCCTGAACGGGCGAGTGAATTGTTGGAAATAATACATAGTGATGTATGTGGTCCAATGAGCACAATCGCACGGGGTGGGTATTTCTACTTCGTGATTTTTACGGATGATTTGAGTAGGTATGGATATATCTACTTGATGAAGCATAAGTCGGAAACCTTTAAAAAGTTCAAAGAATTTTAGAATGAGGTAGAAAATCATCATAACAAAAGGATTAAGTTTCTGCGGTCTGATCGCGGGGGCGAATACCTTAGTCATGAGTTTGGCCAACATCTGAGTGACCGTGGAATCGTTTCACAGCTTACGCCTCCCGGAACTCCACAGCGAAATGGAGTGTCGGAAAGACGTAACCAAACCCTGTTAGACATGGTAAGGTCGATGATGTCTCTTACAGATCTACCGATATCTTTTTGGGGTCACGCACTACTCACTGCCGCTCACACATTAAACAGAGCACCGTCCAAGTCTGTTGAGACGACACCATACGAGTTATGGCATGGGAAGAAACCCAATTTGTCACATCTCAAAATCTGGGGTTGTGAAGCTTATGTAAAACGTTTACAACCAAGCAAACTCGATCCTAGATCAGACAAATGTTACTTTGTAGGTTATGCCAAGGAAACAGTTGGGTATTCCTTCTACCAACCCTCCGAGTGCAAAGTGTTTGTCGCCAAAAACGGAGTCTTTGTCGAGAAAGAGTTTCTCGCTAAAGAAATGAGTGGGAGGACAGTACAACTTGATGAGATTAGTGAATCTTCGGCGACCGTTGATATGGCTAAGGAACCGGAAGCAATTCCGCTAATTATCCCTACAACCGAGCCGGAAGTTGTCGCATGTGATGCGGAAACTTCAGACAATGTTGTAACTGAACCGCGCAGATCAGGTAGGGCTATCCAGCCACCTGAGTGGTTTCATAACGAAATCTTCATTCTTGAAGACGATGAACCTGCGCACTACAAGGAAGCGATGGCGGGGCCCAGCTCAAAGGAATGGCACAAGGCCATGAAATCCGAGATGGAATCCATGTACGAAAACCAAGTTTGGAACTTGGAAGAACTTCCAGAAGGCGTAAAGCCCATTGGTTGTAAATGGATTTTCAAAAGAAAGACGGACGCGGATGGTAACATTACTATCCACAAAGCTAGACTTGTCGCGAAAGGGTTCACGCAAGTTCCAGGAGTGGACTACGACGAGACTTTCTCGCCCGTAGCTATGCTTAGGTCTGTTCGGATATTACTAGCAATTGCTGCTTATTTCGATTATGAAATATGGCAGATGGACGTCAAAACGGCTTTCCTAAATGGAAACCTCAAAGAGGATGTATACATGATATAGCCAGAAGGTTTTGTCGTCCATAAGGATGCTGGAAAGGTATGCAAACTTCAGAAAGCCATTTATGGTCTGAAGCAAGCGTCAAGGAGCTGGAACATTCATTTTGATGAAGTAGTCAAACAGTTTGGCTTAATCGGGAATGACGAAGAATCTTGTGTTTACAAGAAGTTTAGTGGGAACGCAAAAGCATTTCTAATCTTGTATGTGGATGACATATTGTTGATTGGAAATGACGTGAATTTTCTTAACGAAATAAAAGACTCATTGAAAAGGAGTTTTTCAATGAAAGACTTAGGCGAAGCGGCATATGTATTGGGCATCGGGATCTATAGAGATAGATCAAGATGCCTAATAGCGCTTAGCCAAAGCACGTACATTGACAAGGTGTTGAAAAGGTTCAACATGGAGAACTCCAAGAAAGGGCAACTCCCCATGTCACCTGGCACAGTGCTTTGCAAGAATCAGTGTCCCCGGACTCTCGATGAGCGAGTACAAATGAATGATGTTCCATATGCCTTGACAGTTGGTTCTATTATGTATGCCATGCTATGTACAAGACCGGACGTTTCCTATGCGCTAAGTGTTAGCAGCCGGTACCAAAGTGATCCAGGATTGGAACACTGGGCCGCAGTCAAGGGTATTCTTAAGTACCTCAGAAGGACCAAGGATTTACTCCTTGTGTACGGAGGTGATGAAGAGCTCATTGTAAATGGTTACACTGATGCAGGCTTCATGACTGACCCAGATGACTTCAAATCTCAATCAGGCTATGTTTTCATATTGAACGGCGGCGCAGTTGATTGGAAAAGTTCCAAACAAAAGACTGTAGCGGATTCTACGACGGAGGCGGAATATGTTGCTGCTTCAGAAGCCTCCAAGGAGGCGGTATGGATCAAGCAATTTCTTGAAGACCTTGGTGTGGTTCCAAGTGCTCTGGACCCGGTGGAGATCTATTGTGATAATAATGGCGCCGTGGCTCAAGCAAGGGAGCCAAGTTCGCACCATAAGACAAGACATATTGAACGCAAATATAAACTCATTCGACATCATGTCGAAGCGGGTTTAGTGAAAGTACGCAAAGTTCACACGGATCTGAACGTGTCAGACCCGATGACAAATCCTCTACCACGAGCAAAGCATGAGCAGCACCGGACAGCCATTGGTGTTAGGGAAGCCATGTAACTGGATTATGACTCTAGTGCAAGTGGGAATCTGTAGGAGATATGCCCTAGAGGCAGTAATAACAGTTATTTTGTATCTCCGAGTTTGTAATGAATGTTTATGTTCCATGCTATAACTGCAATGATTCTCGAGTCTACAATAAACACGGGGCTCGGAGGGAAACTCATGTGCACGTGTGGTATAATAAACGGAAAATGTATTCCTAGTCATGCCTCTATGACTGGCTCAAGTATTGCATGATGATCCTGTTTTCCTGATCATGGGCATGGCTATGCCAGCAATTTTGAGGGCACAATGTTAGTAGAACACTTGTGTTGAATCGACCCGAATTGATGTTATGCTATGAGATACATTCTTCACAAGTTAATGGTTAATAACACAGAGATAGTTAATGTTTGCATAATTCCTTAGACCATGAGAGTATCGAGTTCCTTCGTACTTGATTCGTGAACTTTGGGGTTTGTTAAACGTCATCCGTAAATGGGTGGCTATTACGGTGGCTTACGGGTTCACGGAAAAGTATGGCAAGTAACAAGATAGCTCAAGATTGGGATTTGCTCCTCCGACGATGGAGAGATATTCTCGGGCCCTCTCGGTGTTACGGTATCCATCATCGTCTGGCCAGACACATTGTGATTTGATCACTGGGATGCCGAAACACGGAAACGAGTAAAGAGAACAAAACCGGTAACGAGGTAACTTGCATAGTGGACAAGTTGTTGATCCACGGGGATGCAATAAATCTCACCTCGGGTATTTGTAATATATCGTGAAGCAACAGGAATAGCACACGGCAACTGGAGGTTCACTCGAATATTCATTCGTGTGGGTATAGGGGTCAATATGGGTGTCCACGGCTCCGATGTTGATCATTGATCGGAAAGTGTTCCGGGTCATGTCTATACTTCACCGAACCTATAGGGTCACACGCTTAAGGGTCATCTATCTGCTGAATACTAGACGGGGAGTCTGAGAGAAAATCACCGAAAAAGTTTCGGACGAAACGGAAATGTTCCGGAGAGAACACCGGAATAGTTTCGGTGAAACTGAAAAGTTGTTTCAGGGTATTCCATTAAGTGAAATTGGTTCTGGCACACGCTTGGAAATTCTTGGAGGATGCCAGAAGTGTTCTGGAAACTTCTGGGAATTTTCCGGGACAAAAACCGGAAATGTTCCGGAGCAGCCGGAACCGCTTTGGTTGCTTTTCGCTGAAGAAACATTGTTCCGAAATTGTTTCGGAATGCGTTCAAAATTATTTTGGTGGGTACTGGAATTATTCTAGGCACACATAAATAATTTGGGATTTAACGGACGCAGAAAAATGTCTTCGTGAATAGTGAAAGTGCTTTTTGGATATTTTTTTGGAAAGCACCTTTTGGGATATTTCCCAAAAGGTTTCTAGAAGTACTTGGGAACCAAGGCACCCCCCATGTGGGGGGGGGGGCTCAATGTGGCCGGCCAAGCATGGTGGAGCTCCTTGGAGCTCCACATGGAACCCCTTTTAGCTTTATTCTTTTATGAAAAGGCATAAAGTGGGGGTACTTTGGTATTTTTTGTATACCATTTTTACCCCTTGGCTATCCTATAAATAGAGGTGAGGGGGCTGCCCCAAAACTCATCCTTGCTCTCATACACATGCCATTAGACTTGTCTGGCTTCTCTCTCCCTCCCAACGAAATAGTTTCGTAGAGCCGAAAGGCTGTCTGGGTTCCGGCAAGAACTAGTTCTGGACGGCGAAGCCCTGCTGGATAGCTGACACCGTATGTGTGCAACCCCGTAGAGAGATTGTAGTTTCGATCTTTTGCCCGAGGGGCTGTTCGAGTGTCCTCCCGAAGGGCTGCCCGAGTTACCGTTTGGTTTTCGGGTGTCCTCCCGAAGGGCTATCCGAGTTACCGTTCGGGTTTCGAGGGTCCTCCCGAAGGGCTGTCCGCGACATCGTCCGGGGGACTGTCCGACCGCCTCCCGAAGGGCTGTCCGGAGAGGGAGTACATCCTTGCAGTTGGGAGGTTGTAAATCCTAGCTGCAGGGATCTGCACCGACGATCTACACCGACTCTTCTTCCGCTGCGTTTCGAGTCGGTACGGATCAGAGCAAACCTTGTATGCAGTCTCCATAGTGATCCTGCGCGTGCTCGCTGTACCGAAATTTTTTGTTTTCTGTCGCGTTCCCCTACAGGGATCATCTTATAATGCTACCGTCGTCCTAAGCAAAATAAGATGCATAAAAGATAAACATCACATGCAATCAATATGTGACATGATATGGCCATTATCTTCTCGTGCCTTTGATCTCCATCTCCAAAGCACCGGCATGATCTCCATCGTCACCGGCATGACACCATGATCTCCATCATCGTGCCGTCATGTGGTTGTCTCCGCCAACTATTGCTAACGCATAGCGATAAAGTAAAGCAATTACATGGAGGTTAATAGTTGACACGCAGGTCATACAATAAATTAAAGATAACCCTATGGCTCCTGTCGGTTGCCGTACTCATCGACATGCAAGTCGTGAACCTATTACAAAACATGATCATCTCATACATTAACATATATCACATCACGTTTTGGCCATACCACATCACAACATGCCCTGCAAAAACAAGTTAGACGTCCTCTACTTTGTTGTTGCAAATTTTACGTGGCTGCTATGGGCAACTAGCAAGAACCGTTCTTACCTACGCAAAGCCACAACGGTGATAGTCAAGTTGTCTTTTAACCTTCTACAAGGACCGCCCTTGTCAAATCGGATTCAACTAAAGTGGTAGAGACAGACACCCGCAAAGCCACTTTTATGCAATACAAGTTGCATGTCAGTCAGTGGAACCGGTCTCTTGTGCGAGGACAAGTAAGGTTGGTTCGAGCCGCTTCATCCCACAATACCGCCGAATCCAAATAAGACAAAGGAAGTAAGCAATTTGACCATCAACGCCCACAACTTCTTTGTGTTCTACTCGTGCAAATACATCTACACATAGACCTAGCTCATGATGCCATTGATGGGGAACATTGCATGAAAATCAAAAAAATTCCTACGAAACACCCAAGATCTAATCTACGAGATGCAAAGCAATGAGAGGGGAGTGTGTCTACATACCCTTGTAGACCGAAAGTGTTAGCGTCGTAACGCGGTTGACGTAGTCGTACTCTTCACGATCCAATCGCGATCCAATCCGATCTAGTGCCGAACGGACGGCACCTCCAAGATTAGCACACGTTCAGCTCGATGGCGTCTTCTCCATCTTGATCCAACAAGCGAGGGGAAGGAGGTAGATGAGATCGGAACCAACACGGTGGTATGGTGCACTTTTTTTATGTTGAAAATTCATGAACCTTTTCAAATCGATGAACCTTTTTTCACATTTGTGCACTTTTTTGAAAATTCATGAACTTTTTTCAATTTCAATGAACTTTTTTCCAAATTTGATGAACTTTTTTCATGTTGGATGAACTTTTTTCAAATTCAATGAACTTTTTGTCAAATTCCATGAACTTTTTTTCAATTTTTGATGAACTTTTTTTCAAAACTGATGAGTTTTTAATTCAAAATCGACGAACTTTTTTCCAAATTTGATAAACTTTTTTCATGTTGAATGAACTTTTTTTTCAAAATCCACGATTTTTTTTTCAATTTTTTGATGAACTTTTTTTAAAAACAATGAACATTTTTTTCAAAATCGATGAACATTTTTAAAAATCAACGAACTTTTTCCAAAATCAATTACTTTTTTCAAAATTGATGAACTTTATTCAAGTTTGTGAACTGTTTTGAAATATGTGATTTTTTTCTAATTTGTGAACTTTTTTTTAATTCGTGATTTGTTCTGAAATCTGTGAACTTTCAAATTTTCTTCCCATTTTTGTTCAAAAAATCTCGTTTTTCCAAAAGTTCTATGCAGTAAACAGCGTGGCTACAATTATTCTTAAACAGTTCGCGCTATATTTATTCACCAATGACTGGTTGTTCTAGTGGTTAGGCAATAGAGTCTGAAGCTTGACTGCGTGAGGTCAAATCCTCACGGGATCAGCATTTTTACGTGGGTTTTTTGCGCTATAATTTTTTTTCCGCTGTGCAGCTTCTCGTGGGCCGGCCCAGCAGCTGCGGCGTGTGAGCGTCAGCTGCCTGAACCGGCGCTTAAGGCGCCGGTTAGGAGGTCTCCGCCTCCCACCCCAAGGGTTTGCCTCTTTAGGCGCATGGGCCAGGTGGGGGGCTGGTGCGCCTGGCCCAACTAGGTCAGGGCGCCCCCTACAGCCCACATGGGTCCCCGGGGCTGGTGGACCCCCCCGGTGGACCCCCGGAATCCTTTGGTGACTCCGGTACACTACCGGCATGCCCCTGAACTTTTCCGCCGACCAAAATAGGACTTCCCATATATAAATCTTTACCTCCAGACCATTTCGGAGCTCCTCGTGATATTCGGGATCTCATCCGGGACTCCGAACAACCTTCGGACTTTCCACTGCTAATATCTCAATGCTACTCTAGCGCTACCGAACGTTAAGCGTGCGACCCTACGGGTTCGGAACATGCAGACATGACCGAGACTCCTCTCCGGTCAATAACCAATAGCGGGACCTGGATGCCCATATTGATTCCTACATAGTCAACGAAAATCTTTATCGGTTGAATCACGATGTCGAGGATTCAATTAATCCCGTATGCAATTCCCTTTGTCCGGCGATATGTTACTTGCCCGAGATTCGATCGTCGGTATCTCCATACCTAGTTCAATCTCGTTACCGGCAAGTCTCTTTACTCGTTCCGTAATACAAAATCCCGTGACTAACTCATTAGCCACATTGTTTGCAAGCTCTTTACGATGTTGTATTACCGAGAGGGCCCAGAGATATCTCTCCGTCATACGGAGTGACAAATCCCAGTCTCGATCCATGCAACCCAACAGACACCTTCGGAGATACCTGTAGAGCACCTTTATGATCACCTAGTTACGAAGTGACGTTTGATAGCACACAAGGCATTCCTCTGGTATCCGAGAGTGACATGATCTCATGGTCTAAAGAACAGATATTTGACATGAAGAAAGCTATAGCAAATAAACTAAAGGATCTGATGCTAAGCTTACGCTTGGGTCTTGTCCATCACATCATTCTCCTAATGATGTGATCCCATCATCAAATGACAACTCATGTCTATGGTTAGGAAACCTTAACCATCTTTGATCAACGAGCTAGTCTAGTAGAGGCTTTCTAGGGACACGGTGTTGTCTATGTATCCACACATGTATTTAAGTTTCCGATCAATACAATTCTAGCATGAATAATGAACATTTATCATGAATAAGGAAATATGATAATAACCAATTTATTATTGTCTATAGGGCATATTTCAACACGGGTGAGTTGTCGAGCGAAAGCTCTGTGTTTTGGCGCCGACGACGGCGACGCCTGCGGGTGCCTCTCTTTTCTTGAAGACGTTGTCGTGGTTCTTCTCTCCGTGTCAAGGCTCCGGGTGAGGACCTTTGTCCATGGTGGACTCGATAGCGGCGACGCTTTGCGCCGTTCTCCTCCTGAGGGCGTTGTCGTGGAGCTTAGGTGCACTAGGGCGTAGCGTGGTGTTGTGTTCGGTTCTTCCTGTGTTCTCTTTCGGTAGCATAGTCGCGTGCGTTCTGCGTGAGCAGGTTATCCTGGGATCGGCTTTGTAAGACGGCTATATATAAAACGGGATGAAAGCCTGTTTCGAGAACAGAGCCAAGGAGGATAGTCAGATTAGAGGTCTTATTATTCCTCATCTGGTTAACGATGGTCTGTTTATTCTTAATATATGTTTGAAGGGAGCCAATATGAAGCTTCTTGTTTATTCCGGCTGGAACACAGGATGTGCGTGCGACGTGACGTCGAGCTCCGAGCCCCCGACAATCGGTTGTTGGTTTGCATAGTGAAATCTTTATCGATGTGCTTGTTTACGAACTTTCAAAGACGACACATCAAATGACAGTTGTGAGCTTTTCCCACATACTCCCTCTGTTCCGAAACTACAGTTTCTTCGGGACAGAGTGAGTAAGGTGACCTTTAAACCGCCCGCTACCGTCCGAATGTGCGATCCAAACATGTTTTGCCATTTAACGTAGGTCTGCATCGGTCCGTCGACCGATCCGGACGCACTTTTTCCCGTAAACCCAAGACGGACGGGGAGCTAGCGGGCTTCCGGACCGCTGCCACGTCCGCCCACCCTAAAATCCCACCCGTCTCTCCCGCGCTTTTCGTCGAATGCCCGTGCCACTCGTCACGCCGCATTTATACCGGTCCAGAGCATGCAGCGGCCGGTATTGATGCCGTGCGACGTGACCGGACGTGAGGACGACGACGTCGACGATGATGCCGGCACGTATGGCGACGGTGGTGCGGCCACGCGTACGAGGTGGTCGTCCGGTATAGGGTTTATGATTCTTTTTCTAATTTTTAGTTAAACGGTCGAAATATCGACTTTTTTATGTTAATTATGTCCGAATTTTAATGAAACCAGTCGTGTTTGATGAATTTTGTGCAGTTTGTTTACTTGTTTTGAAATATATGCGGATAACATTAGATGGCTAGCTCCCGCATGCGTGTCCGTGGACTAGTCATCCCCTGTCCGCAGATGGATGCGGTGTCTGGTTTGCGGATCAGCGTTGGAGATGGCCTAATATATAAATCTTCATGCACCTCTACTACTCGATATGGTCTTTGCACCTACCTCGTGCTGCCTCGCAACTTCTCCAATTGGTGGCTATGACGCTCGAGTCTTCGGTTTCCAGGGCGAGACATACTATGACGCCCAGCCTCAGATGATCCATCGGACAAAAGCCGGTGGGAGTCCGAACATCCAGAACAGATATAGGCTGATCGGTGCACGTGCAGTCCGTGCCGCTCTAGGACGTCGCCACCGGCGAGCTCGCCCAATTCATTGCCTCCTTTCACCTTCCGAATCAAGGTAAACAGTGCAATCAATGGCGCCGGTTTAACTTTCTTCCTCGGGTATTTTCCTCCGACGATAATTCCAACCTCCTCGACAACGACCGGAACCTCATCATCTTCAAGTAAAATGTTGGCAAGGTCATGTCCGGCAAATGGCCGAGCCGTGACGGTTGAGTTTGACACGTACATGAACGTTGAGGTCGACACCAGCAAAAGCCCCAACAAAGAAACAAACTCGCACAGCTTCCGAGGACCTCATCAACTCCATGTATCGTTTGGCCGTGTGCTTTATTTATAAAATGAGGCGAAAGCCTATTTTGCATTAAAGAAAGAAACAAACGTCACAAACGTGCTAGCTAGCGTGCTGACGGATACTTGATCGTCGGAATAACATATGCTTCCGACTTGGCCAGACAGCAAATATACAGTGCCATCTTTTCTCACCTAGGAGATAGCGCAGAAAGGTGTTGCGGCTTTGTCGTTTGGCTTATATCTTTCTGTTTAACGGACATTACCAGAGGCCATTGCGACCTGTACACAGGATGTGCATATCCAATGTGACGTCGAGCTCAGAATATTTCGAGGTCAGAAGTTATATATGGTGTGTGTCCTGTTCACGAGCTTCCAAACACACGCCGAAATGGCTGATGTGAGCTTTCCCCACCGAATACACATCTTCATGCTCCTCTGCTTCTCCATATGGTCACTGCACCTGCCTCGTGCTACCTCACTTTCTTTCAGCTCCAACTTCTCCCAGCCCGACTACGACGCCCAAGACTTCAGTTTCCAGGGCGACGCATACTATGACTCCCAGTCTCACCTGATCCAACTGACAAGAAACGGCGAGGGTTCAAGCATCGTGAACAGCGTAGGCCGAGCTTTCCTCGCGAGGCCCATGCCGCTGTGGGATACCGTCACCGGCGAGTTTGCCCGCTTCACCACCTCCTTCACCTTCCAAATCAAGGTAAACAGTGCAAACACTGGCGATGGCTTGACATTCTTCCTTGGGCATTATCCTCCGTCGAGCATTCCCAATGTCAAACGCGAGATGGGCGGCGGGAACCTCGGCCTCTTTAACACAACCGCCGGCACGGTGGCGACCGGCGACGACCGAGCCGTGGCGGTTGAGTTTGACACGTACTTCAACGATAATTTTGACCCCAGTGGCAGCCACATGGGCATCGATGTCAATTCCATTGTCTCGCAGGCGTACACCAACGCGGCCGTGCCCGGCAAGAACCTAACGTCTGGCTTCCTGATGAGTTGCCAGATCAGCTACGATAACGACAAAATACTAGCGGCCGTTCTCCAGATTGGCGACGTGACTTACCGTGTCAACACGAGTGTTGACCTGAGGCAAGTCTTGCCCAGTGTGGTGGCCATCGGCTTCTCAGGTGCCACTGGCTTGGCCGTTGAGTTACACCAAATAATGTCATGGTCATTTAACTCCACCTTGGATCTGCGGCCTGCGCCAGCGCCAGCGCCTGCACCTGCGCCTGCGCCAGCGCATGCACCGAAGAGCTCCGAGATTCCACCGCCTATGCCGAAGAGCCCCGAGATCCCGGCGCCTACGCCCAAGAGCTCCAAGGTTCACCTGTGGAAGCTGCCAGTAGAGGTAACTGGACCAGTTATTGGAGTTATTGCAATTGTGTGCATCTTTGTTGGCGTCCATCGATGGCAGCTATGCATGAGGAAGAAGCGATGCAGAGCTCTCGCCAGGGGCCTTGGACATATTGATTATCATAAGCTGGCGCGTGCAACCAACAATTTCGCCGAGGAAACCAGGCTCGGGCAAGGAGGTTCCGCCTTTGTTTATGGGGGCCAACTGACAAGCCCAAGCAGACCGGTGGCAATAAAGAGATTCAAACCAGCGGCCTCCGGGCAGGGGAGGCAGGCGTTCGAGGACAAACTCAGGATCGCGAGTCGCCTGAGGCACCGGAACCTGGTCGAATTGATAGGTTGGTGCTACGACGACAAGAGGAACCCGGCTGAGTTTGTATGCACGTGGCGGGACGACAGACACACACGTCTCTTGCTTGTGTATGAGCTCTTGCCACAAGGTAGCCTTGATCAACACCTACACGGGGGCAACAATTGGTTACCATGGGACAAGAGGTATGTAGTTCCATCTCCAGAGCATTTGCATCGATGAAACTTAATTTCTTTTTGATGTAATGGTAACATGCTTTGATAAACAGGTACGAGATCATCCTTGACCTAGGTTCTGCACTGCAATACCTCCATGTAGATTGCGAGCAACAGCAGCAGTGCATCGTACATGGTGATATCAGGTCGAGCAATGTACTGCTTGACCCTTCGTACGGTGCCAAGTTAGGTGACTTTGGATTGGCAAGATTTGTTGACCATGAAACCGGGTCACATACCACAGATGTCTTACAGGGCACTTATGGGTACATAGACCCTGTGTTCATCGACACGAGCCAGCGGAATATGCAGTCAGACATCTACAGTTTCGGCATTGTCCTACTAGAGATGGTCTCTGGAAGGGACCCAACGGTGCGTCTCCTTGATAAGCCTCCACTGTCGTCATGGGTAAGGAGTTTGTACCACGGGAATGCGATCCTGGAGGCCGCAGATAGCAGGCTAATAGGCGGCGAGTCCACTGCTGGGCGACAACAGATGGAGCGTGTGCTACTTGTCGGGCTCTTGTGCGTTCACCCAGACCCGAGCAGCCGTCCGTCCATCACCCACGCCATGGATGCCCTGCGATCGGATGAGCTGAAATTGGACATCACTCCCCTGGCACCAATGATGCTCTCGCTGCCATAGCCTTTGTAGTTCAGGCTTCTAGTCTGGAAAATCACATAGAAATATCATACATGTATTCAAGGGTTACAGATTGAGTCGAGATGTAACGGGAATAGGAACATCTATTTTTCCAATGCACTTTAAAGTAGAAAAAAAATCTTCCCTCACATCACACGGTAATCAAGACCAATAACATTCTACACATGGTCTCCTTAATTTTTACATGCACTTATCTCATTGGGGGTTGAGTAATTAAAAAGGAAAGAGATGGTGGCTTGTACCTTTCCAATGCATTTTTTATTCCACTTCATAATTTGTCCTAAAAAATTTATATGTACACTTTTCACCGGACGGAGGGAGTATGCTCCAGACTTGGTCAGACAGCACATAGTACCTTCTTTTCTCACCTGGGAGATAGCGCAGAAAGTTGTTGCGGCGTTGTCGTTTGGCTTGTACCTTCTGTTTAACGGACATTACCAGAGGCCATTGCGACCTGTACCCAGCATGTGCGTGCAACGTTTGAAGATTTCGAGGTCAGAAGTTCTATATGATGCGTGTTTGTTCACGAGCTTCCAAACACAACGTAGCAAATGGCTGCTGTGAGCTTTTCCCACCGAATACAGATCTCAATCCTCGTCTACTACTCGATATGTTCTCTGCACTTGCCTCGTGCTACCTCACTGTCATTTAGCTTCAACTTCTCCCAGCCCGGTGGCTACAACGCCCAAAACTTCAGCTTCCAAGGCGACGCATACTACGACTCCCAGTCTCAGACGATCGAGCTGACGAAAGCCGGCGGGAGTCCAAACATTCAGAACAGCGTAGGCCGGGCGTTGTACGCGCAGCCCGTGCCGCTGTGGGATGCCGTCACTGGCGAGCTCGCCCAATTCACCACCTCTTTCACCTTCCAAATCAAGGTAAACGGTGAACTCAGTGGCGATGGCATGACTTTCTTCCTCGGCCATTACCCTCCGACGAGCATTCCCGACCCCCTTGACAACGGCAGGAACCTCGGCCTCTTCAACAAAAGCGTCGGCACGGTGGCGACCGGCGACAACCGAGTCGTGGCGGTTGAGTTCGACACGTTCTTGAACGTTGAGTCTGACAACAGTGACAGCCACATGGGGATAGACGTCAACTCCATCATCTCCCGGGCGTACACCAATGTGGCCGTGCCAGGAAAGAACCTCACTTCGGGCCTCCCAATGACTTGCGGCATCAGCTACGGGAATGACACGAAAATCCTAGCAGCTGTTCTCCAGATAGGCGACGTGACCTACCGTGTCAACACAAGTGTTGACCTGAGGCAGATGTTGCCTAGTGTGGTGGCCATTGGCTTCTCGGGTGCTACTGGCGTGGCCGTCGAGCAACACCAAATATTGTCCTGGTCATTCAACTCCACCTTGGATCCGCCGCGTGCACGGAAGACCTCCAAGATTCCATGGAAACTACTAGTAGAGGCAACTGGACCAGTTGTCGTTTTTTTGGCGATTGTGTGCATCTTTGTTGGCGTCCGACGAAGGCAGCTATGCACGAGAAAGAAGCGTTACAGAGCTCTCGCCAGAGGCCTTGAACATTTTGATTATCATAAGCTGGCGCGTGCAACAAACAAATTCCCACAGGAGAACAAGCTCGGGCAAGGAGGTTCCGCCTCTGTTTATCGGGGCCAACTGACAGATAAACATGTGGCGGTAAAGAGATTCAGGCCAGTAGCATCCGGCGAAGGGAGGAAGGCGTTCGAGGACGAACTCAGGATTGCCAGTGGCCTGAGGCACCGACACCTAGTCCAGTTGATAGGCTGGTGCTATGATCGCAAGAGGAACCCGGTTGAGTTCATATGCTGGTGGTGGGACGACAGGTACACACGTCTCTTCCTTGTGTACGAGTTTTTGCCACAAGGTAGCCTCGATCAACACCTACACAGGGGCAATAGTTGGTTGCCGTGGTCCAAGAGGTACGCATTATAATTCCATCTCGAGAGCATTTACATCATTCCATGCAACTTTGTTTTTTCTCTATACATAATGAATGGTTAATTACATGCTTTGACCAACAGGTACAAGATCATCCTCGACCTAGGCTCTGCACTGCAATACCTCCACGTAGATAGCGAGCAAGGCCAACAATCTATCGTACATGGTGATATCAAGTCCAGCAATGTGTTGCTTGGGTCTTCATAATGTGCCAAGTTAGGTGACTTTGGATTGGCAAGGTTTGTTCACCACGAAACTGGGTCACAGACCACAGATGTTTTGCAAGGCACTTATGGATATATAGACCCTGTGTTCCTCGACACGAGCCAACGGAACAGGCAGTCAGACATATACAGTTTCGGCATTGTCCTACTAGAGATGGTCTCTGGAAGGGATCCAACAATGTGTCTCCATGATAGGCCTCCATTGTCATCATGGGTAAAGAGTTTGTACCATAGGAATGCCATCCTGGACGCCGTAGATGAGAGGCTGATAAGCGGCGAGTCCAATGTCGTGCGTCAACAGATGAAGCACACGTTACTCATCGGGCTCTTGTGCGTGCACCAGGACCCGAGCATACGACCGTCCATCACCCATACCATGGAAGCCCTGCGATCGGAGGAGCTGACATTGGACATTGCTCCCCTAGCGCCGGTGACACTCTCGCTGCCATAGCCTTTGTAGTTCAGGATTTAGTCCAAAAATCAACAAAGTAATACCATATACATGTATTCTTTTTTTAGTTGATACCATAAATGTATTCAATGGATACATATTGAGTCGGGATGTATTGGGAATAAGAATCATGTGCTAGAAAACCGGATGTATGCATCAACTGATGACCCGCACAATTGAGAAGTGGTTAGATTTCCTTGATGCTAGTACAAGTGCGGTTTTTATATTTTATATGGTTTTCAATAAATATTTTAACCATTTTTCCCATATTATATGCTTGTATGAAACTATAAATGACAATATCTAGTAAAGAAAGTACAAAGGTGAACATGTTTTCACGCACTCCCATGTGGATAGTAAATTCAAAAAAATACTAAAAAACCAAAAGAATATGAAATTTTGGGGTATCAGACTTGTCGATCATTCTACTCACGTATGAAGTTTCGTAAAGGAATGTCACCTGGGTTATGTGGTAGTGCAGAAACTTCATACGTGAGTATACTGGTCGACTATGTATGTTTCAATGAAAGAATGCCACCCAGGAATCTTAGTATCCCTTCAAATAGTGCTTTGCTTTGATTTTGTCTGAAATTGGACTGATGTCATATCTTCGTGAAACTTCATACGTGATTATACCAGTCGACCATCTATGTTTCAAAATTTTCAGTTTTTTTATATTATTTTTGTAGTATTTTCTTTCTTCTGAATTTACTATTCATAAAGGGTTCCCGTGGAACGATGTTCCACTATTCCATGCCCTACTTTAGTTGACCAATTTAACTATAAACATAAATATACATTGCTTGTATACATAAATTGAGCCACCTCTCTATCCACCAGCCCCCATATCAAACCATATAGTATAGTTGCATTAATCAATCAACATAGTATTTTTTTTTAAATTGAAAGAAAACTTAGTTACACCTTGAATTAAAATCATTATTCCATAAATGAATCGGCTAATAGTTAGACATCAAAGAAGGAGCACCTCGTATTTTTTTGGGCGGATCTTCACAAAAAATCAAATGATTGATATATAAACATTATGTTCTATATACCAACCCGTTTCATCATTTGTTCTATGTAATTATTTTATTCTATTAGTGGAATGACATGCATTTAGATGATTCTATGGCATGAACAACTGATTCAAGTCTATTCCTAATTCTGCTTTGTATGTACTCTATATGGAGTTCTAACCGGGTTATCGGCCCGACTCTTAAATATCATATAGCCAACACGAACGGCTTTTTTGCGAGGCTAGTATATTATGTAGGCTTTGTTTTTCAACATGAAACCACCCAAATTACATAGTTTGATGGAGTTATTTTCAAGTTCAATTTTGAGAAAGCCAACGACAAGGTGTGTTGATCAGTTCTACAACAAGCATGGTGGATGAAGGGTTTCCCCTTTGATTTGGAGAGAGCCTGGGTTGATAACTTTGTTTAGAAAGGTAGTATTTCCATTGAAGTAAATGACGATGCCGAACAATTTTTCAATCCAGAAAAGGGCTAGCTATGTCAAGGGGATCCTTTATCGCATATTATGTTTAATACAACTAATCATCAACCCGCGCATCAGTACAAGCTTGTTATTTTCTGTGGCAATTAAATACTAAATATTTTATTTGCATTTATTAAACTTTTTTTGATAGATTTGCATTAGAGGGGTTTCATGATTATACATAAGGAATAGTGTTTGAAGCATTTATCGGAAAGAGCATTGGAACCTGATGGATATAGTTCCTGCCATTTAACTTTACTAGACCATGATAGCGCTCATTGCAGTGCTTCTATGTTTACAATTTAATTATAGAATTTTCAATATATTTTTACAATATAATGATGAAAATTTACATAAATATATGAAGTCCGTAGATTAAATTGGAAAGTAGTGCTATTTTACTATCCGAGGGAAGCAGGGAAGCAGAGGTATTGCAGTGATAGAAGCTACCTCCCTCTTTAAAGGAACTTAGATAGGAGAGTAATGGAGAGTGCCTTAGCCATGTCCACGGGGAGACCCTTAATCATTGTTGCCTCTATCCAGCTAGGGAGGAATAGTGGTGGCGGGTGTGATACGGAGCTGTTGTAGTGTGTGCGTACCTGTACTGGCTCCACCCACACATAAAAACATATAAAGTGGATTAGTTATCTGAACCCAGAATTGTGCAATTGCATAAATAAGTAACATACACACTAGAGGTGATCCCGGACTCCCTGAGAACACCTTAGCCCTACTGCAGGTTTCATTGGTTTCATTACTCTCTTGTTCTTTACTTTCATTCTTACGCACTTTAATTCTCGTCACAAACACTCATGCAATATTTTTCACTTGCGCTTCACTTTTGTTTTGAATTACAATTAACTTGTAGGCACATTCGGATAAACCTCATAAGGAGCAAAGACCATTTCCTAGCTCTCTATGATCGATAGTATTACTTCAAAAAGCCTACAACTCAACCATGCGGACTTGAAAGACATCATGCTTTTTCTGGCACCATTGCTGAGGAGGTAAACACATTTGGTCTTTGTTTTAGTTTTTAGTTTATTTTGTTCACTAAGTTATTTTACAGGTTCTAGGCAACCATGGCCGAGTTTGAACATATGTATCAACTCGCGACAATAAAGCTCTAGGACCGCCTATTAAATAAATCTTCACATCTTTAGGCCCAAGACCTAATGATGAAACATACGAAATTTATTCGAGTTTACTCGGACTGTTGTAGAGTAAGAAATTTATGGTTGATGGTATAGAAGATCCGTATCAACATATGCAACTGTTTGATGGGCGGTACATCTAAATTAAATGCTTCCACTTATGATGAATGAAGTTAACCTTTTTGACCAGACACTAACCGCCAACATGAAAGCATGGTTATACACTCATCTTGTAGGTACCTTTGATAGTTGGGAAAAAAAATTCTAGCGCATTGATGGCCCACTTTTACCCTGAAAATAAGCCCTATGGAGCCACATGCATGACCACCAATTTTAATAAAAAAACCATATGAAAGCCTTGCTAAGTCTTATTTGAGGTACTGTACTTTGCTTGATAATTGTCCTCGTCATATTTATCCACCGTGGTTGGTGTTACATTTCTTTTATGGAGGGGTAAATGAACAGTGTAAGACGAAACTAGATTTTGTAGCTAGAGGATCTTTTATAGATTATAATGTTACTCGAGCTTGGGGTTGTTAGATAAAATCCGTCCTAATCATTAGGCTTGATAATTAGATAAAAAAAAGGGGATATAGAGGAGTTGAACTTGTTTATCATTGTATTAAATCCTACTCCCAGTTTGGAAAGGTAGAAAATATGAGCGGAAATTTTCAATATGACTCTGATGTTGTTTTCCAGATCATAAAAGACTATACTGAGTATTTGTAGGTACCTAAAGGAAAATGGGAACGTTACACCAAGCATACTAGTGTCCTCCATTAACAAATCTTGTGAAATGCCTACAGAAACACAAGCCTGCTCACGTTTCACAAGCGTGTTAGCCTGGGAGGATGGTGCAATAGAAAAACCAAAGACTTGAATGAAAACAAAAGAAGAATGTAGAGGTGAGTCAATGCACTATTAAACCTCATATAGACATAATTAAGGAACTTGCTATATTGAAAAAGGAAAGCAACAATATTATTCAACTGGATAGAGAACCGACTTCCCTCGTTAAAGGATGCATTAAAGGTATGATGCAGGGGAAACCTATATTGCCATGCTCCTTCAGAGGTACGCCCTAATATGGTTTATGTGACATTGGTTTCTCAATTAATGTTATACCTTATATTGCTTATGCCGAAATACATGATGATAATAGAATTTTTAGAAAAACTTATGGTATTCTTCAAAATGTTCATATAATTTTGTATACCTTTATCTATCCTAATGATCTTGTTGTGCTGAAGATACCTCAAGATTAATTTTGTCCTATTATACTTGGGAGATCCTTTTTGAACACTACATGTGCTGACATAGAACACAAAGAGGAAACAGTTTCTCACAAATTCGAGCAAGAAGAAATAAAATTCATTTTTTCTAAGTTAAAAAACAAGCCCTGTCACCAGGAACCCGAGGAATGTGAGGAGAAAACTATAGCCTAGCTAGCTGCAATTTATTTAGGAACCCCAAAAGACGTACTAGAAATAAGCCTAACATAACAAGAACGAGGGGTCAACGATCAAGAAAAATTAAAATTTGATTGGATAATGGATTCAACTCTAGTTGTAGATCCACCTATAAATGAAATTTATGAAGTGTCTAAGTGGAAAGGAGATGACGAACTCCCACCTCCTGAATTCAAACCACTACTGGAGTACCTTAGGTACAAATTTTTAGATAACACCAAAATATTCCCTATCATTATAAATGCTAATCTTTCAGGGGGCACGAGAGGATAAACTTATGATAATGTTAAAAGGGCACCGTAGGGGTTTCAAATATTCCATGAGTGAAATAAAAGGTATAAGCCCTTTCATAGTTTCATTTACACACAAAGTATACCTATAGAAAAAGGAGCTAAAGCAGTTATTGAGAGTCAACGAAGGCTGAATCCCAATACAAAGGATCTGGTGAGAAAAGGAGGTAATACATCTACTTGACGCATGTATTATTTACCCCATATTGGATAGTATATGGGTCAACCAGTTCACTGTAAAGCTAAAAAGGGAGGGCTCTCTGTTGTACCAAACAATAATAATGAACCAATCCCTACCAGAACTCTCATTAGGTACCGTATGTGCGTTGATTACAGGAAATTGAATAAAGAGACCCGCAAGTATCATCATCCATTGCTTTTCACTGATGAGATGCTTGACAGGCCTTAACCTCCAGCGCTGTCACGGGTAGCCGTATGAGTTGAGTTGGGCCTTAGTAATCCTATGCTAGGATGTAAATAACATTTCCATGTCCATGATCCAAATACATATTTATGCCGCTTCAAAAATTGAAATGCCCCGAGCCTTTGTTCCTGTCAATTGTACTGCTTCCAGTTTCCACATGGTGGTGCTTTGAAGCAAAGTTATTTTTGTTGGGTGGTACATTTTTCATTTATTATCTTCCTATTCCGCGTATAGGGCCGGGCGGCTGAGCAAATGCCCACCCCCCCCCCCCCCCCGGCGCGTGGGACAACCCGCGCACTTGCCTTCCTTTTGTAGCTTCTTTCTTTTCGAGCGGTTTTGGGAAGGTTCTCCTCTTGGGCTTTTCTCTGTCAGTTTTATTGGTTTTCTTTCAGCCTTTTATGTTTCCTTTATGATCATTTCTTATTTTCCTTTTTTTAATTTGTCAATTATTTCAAATGTTTGAATTTTTTTTAAATCTAGGAACATTTTAAAACGAATACCTTTTGAAAATCCATGAACATTTTTAAGTAGCAAAGTTTTTGAAGTTTCCTTGAATAGTTTTAAATTTTGGTAGATTTTAAAAAATATGTGAACATTTTGAAAATTGAGGGAAATTTGTAAATCCAGGACCATGTTTAAAAAATTAGAATTTTTCAGAATAGCGAGTATTTTTAAAATTTGTTATATTTTTGAATTTACTAACATTTTTGAAAATTTCTTAGCATTTTTTAATTCATGAACTTTTTATATGGAACATTTTGAAATTTTCATGAATTTAAATTTTGAGAATATTTTTAAAATTTTGAAACATTTTTAAAACTTCCACATTAGTCGATTTTGTGAAGAAAAAAACCCGGTTCTGAATCGGTCTGCCTAATCTTGTGTGCTGAATAAAAACTGGAGCAGCTGACTCGTAACTTTTTTTAAGGCTAACACACACTTTATTTAGTTCAGAATGTGGTCAGGGATACAACTAATGTCAGGTCTAATAGATAACCAAACATGATGACCAGAAGCTAGTGTAGTCATAGCTTTAGCCAGGCTATGAGCTTCAACATTCATATCACGCTTCTCATGGATGATTTCCACCGTCACAAAGTCCTGCATCTTCCTCTTTGCTTCCCGTACGATAGATTTTGACGTCCCATGGTAATGCCCCTTTATGTGGTTGACACTTGACAGTCGCCATGCAGTCAGACGCCACCACAATCCTTTAACATGCAAGATCATAAGCCAACGACGTCACCTCGCTACTTGCCATTGCTTCCAGTACCTCCTTTTGTGAGCTGTTTTTCTAGAAACCGGAAGGGTTAGGCCAACTCCAAATGCACCACCTCCGAATTTCGTCCCTTTGGGCAAAAAAACGGACACGCGCGTCTGGATTTGGACGTCCGCCAACTTGAGCACCCAACCGGGCGGCCCCATCTCAAACTGTCAGGCCGCGGCAAAATTTCATGTTTTGACCCTTTTCACGTACTTTAGCCGGATCTGACCCCGGTCTGGAAAATTTTCGGGATTTGACCCTTTTGCTACTGCCGCCGGCCCCGGCGGTAGCGTTACACAGGCTACCGCCGCCCTCCCTGGCGGTAGGTGCCCTAGACGGCCGTCTGGCCGTTAACGGCCGCTGACGTGGCAAAGGGACCTACCACCGCAGCCTATGGCGGTAGGTTCTAACATCCTACCGCCGGGGACTCTGGCGGTAGGGTCCTGGAGGATAAGGTTTGTGGGGCCCATTCACCACCCACCCACTCCACTCATCTTCTTCCCCGAGCTGAAGCTCTCTCCCCCTCTTCTCCCCCACCAAAGCACCCACTAGATCCCCCTCCATTGCTTGAGATTTGTCCGGTGGATCCGGGGCATTTGCATCACCCAAGGTACCTCTCCCACCCCCCCCCCTTCATTTGGTTGGTTGAAATCATCTAGTTTTGTTGGAATCAAGTAGTTTTGCAAACCCTAGTTCTTGCTCAAGTTTTGCATTGATTGTGCATTTATTGTGCATTTATGGTTTGCCTAAGTATTTTGTGTCAATCCTTGTTGTGGCAAGCTAGCTTATGTGTTAGGGTTAGTGGTTTAGTTAGGGAAGGGTTAGGGGTTAGGGTTAGGGTTAGGGTTAATGCTATGATTAAGGTATACTAGTTGTTTGATTCAAAGTATGCATATTTTAGATAGTTCATCCATATGAAATGGCCGGTCCATGGATGACTCAATTTTGTTCCATTGTTTTTAGATGGATAAACTAGTGAATGTGCATTATTTGGACAAGGCGGCTTTCATGGATGGAAATGCCGATGAAGGGGAGGAGGCCATGGTTTTTGACACAAGCCCGAGCTATGATGATATTGTCGTGAAAGTGAGAAGCGTCCTCAATTGGATTAACCCAAGTGATGGTGTGAAGCTTATTGGGAGGTATGATGTGGGAGTGGGAGTAAAGTCCCGATTAAAGAGTATGCCCATCACCTCTCAATTGCATTGGGATGTGTATAAGGATAAAGTTGAGGGATCACAAGACAAGTCACTTGAGTTATTTGCCACAAAGGTTGAAGTTCCTCGGCTACTAGTCGACTTGAACCGGAATGTGTCCTCCCCAATACATGATGGTGTCGTGGTGTATGACCACAATGCGGGTAGCCAACCACCAAGTAGCCAACCAAATGAAGAGGACATCAATGCTAGAGCCATAGTTCTTCTAGGTGATGATCATGTTGGAGATGAGGCCATTGCTCATGTTGATGAACATGTCATTGTTCATGTTGATGAAGATGCTATTGCTCAAGATGATGTGTATGCGGAACGAGAAGAGATTCATTACAATCCCATTAGTGACTTGGATGTCATTGTGCATCAACAAGACATGGACCGTAACCTCCCTTATAGCCGTATGTGTAGGTATGAGTCGGATGATGAGGGTCCACCGGAAGAATTGGACGAGGATGGATTCACGGCGCAAGAAAATCAAGTCTACAAGAAGGTCAATGGCAAGGAAAGAGGACCCGCTTTGTTTCGTGATCTTAGTCTTGCCAACAAGGCCGTTGTTGATGGTGGCATGAGGTTGTGCTTGGTCGAACCATCAACTTGCCCGAGGATGGGTGATCCAAGGCCACCGGGTGAGGACGAGAATGCTCATTTGAAGAAAGGGATCAAGTTTGGTTGTTTGCAAGAGTTCAAGATATGGTTGAGTGACTACGCCATTCGGAACCATAGGCCGTTCGTTGTTGGTCATTCCAACCAAAACGTGCGCTACACCATCAAATGTGACAAAGAAGGTTGCCCATGGAAGGTCCGTGGAAGAAAGATCAACGAAACCGGGCAATGGGAGTTGAAGAGTTTTGTGGCCACCCACGAGTGCATACCGTCGGAGAAAGCGGACCGAAGCAAGGGACACCGCCAACTCACGTCCGAGTATCTAGGCTACAAATTGTTGAATGAGATATCCCATGATCCAACCGTGAAGGTGAAGTTCCTCATGAGTTCGGTCTTAGAACGATTCGGGTACGAGGTCAAGTATGGAAAGGTGTGGATGGCCAAGGCAAACGCTATAAGGATGTTGCATGGTGATTATGTCGCCGCGTACAATATTCTTCCGAGAATGTTGGGAGCCATTGCTCATCGGAACCCGGGCATGCGCCATAGGGTCGAGTCAATTGAGGGAGTGTTTCATCGAGCTTTTTGGAGCTTTGGGCAATGCATCAATGCATTTAGGCATTGCCGCCCCGTCTTGTCAATTGATGGCACGTTCTTGACCGGCAAGTACAAGGGCACGTTGATGGTGGCAATGGCCCACTCGTCCAATGACAATGTGTTGCCGGTGGCATTTGCGTTGGTGCCTTCCGAGCACGATGATAATTGGGAGTGGTTTATGGATCATGTGAGGACGAAGGTGATTGGCCCCAAAAGAGAGGTTTGCATCATATCGGATCGCCACCATGCGATTCTCAAGGCAATAGAAGTTGACATTCCAGGCTATCCAAAGCTCCAACACCGTTGGTGCATGAGGCATTTCGTGGCAAACTTTTACCGGGCATGCAAGAGTAAAGAGTTTTGCAAGGATCTTACCCATGTTTGTGTGGCATTCAACACCGACACATTCCAAAGCCGCTATGATAAACTATTCAAGGCGTTGGAGAAGAACAAAGGAGGGAGAGAATTCTTGACAAGGCATCTTCCGGAGAAGCATAAGTGGTCACGTGCTTACGACGAAGGAGGTTTCCGATACGGAGACATGACAAGTAACATGGTGGAATGCTTCAACAATGTGCTCAAGGGTGTCCGTTCCTTGCCGGTCACTGCAATAGTGAAATATACTTTCTTCAAGCTCAACGAGTATTTTCTGAGGCATTCCGAAGTCACCGCCAAATGGATAGGTGAGAAGATGGAGTTTCCCTTCAAAGTTGAGGATTGGTTGAAGCATCAAGCGCGCAAGTCCTCGCGTCAACAAATCATTAGTTTCAATGAAAAAGAACAAATCTACCAAGTCGATGAGCCGGGTGGCACAACAAGGGACGGCGTGACGTACGGTGGAGTTGCGTACGAGGTGCGCCTCAAGAACCGGTGGTGTCAGTGTGAGAGACCTCACAGGTATCATTGGCCTTGCTCGCACGTGATGACCGCGGCAAGGTTCAGAAACTTGAACGTATCCGATGGTACCACCGTGCGGTTGCATGAGTTCACATTGGAACAAACGAGGTTGACATGGGCTCCTAGGTTTCATCCCTTCCTCGATCAGTCACAGTGGCCTGAGTATGTTGGGCCACACATCGTCCCCGACCCCGAACTCATGGTGCCTACTAAGGGAAGAAGAAGAAAGAAGAGGTTTAGGGGTGACATGGATGATCTAGCTGGATACACCGGAATGAAACAATTTGGTAGCGGCCATTTCATGGAGGCACCGGAGATCAATAGTTGTGGTCAATGTGACGAGTCGGGACACAATGTTAGGAAATGCACCAAAAGGCCACGGACCGATGCCAAAACTCCCACTAGTCAAACGGGTGCCCGAAGAGGAGGTTCCGGTGGCACACGAGGAGGTAGGAGTGGTGGCCGCGGAGGACGGACGAATCTTTGCGGTAGTGGACGAGGAGGCACTATTGGAGGGCGTGGCCGTGGTCGTAGGACGAGAAGGGTTGATAGAGGAAGGCCTATTGACATCTTGCTTAACCCGGATGGTTGAAATAATATGAATGCTAATTAAATTTATTGGCTTAATTCGGCCTTGTTTTTTGTTTTTCTTGCATCTATACATGTTTATTTACTTTACTAACAACCAAATTTTTCTTTCTAGGCATGACTTCTTCCGGTTCCATGACGAGGCCCCCGTGTGCTAACCGCGAGGACATGCCGGACAAGTGGACAGACGCCAATTTGGATAAGGTGAAGGACAAAGATATGAGAACTCCATCATGCTGGTGTGGAGATGTTTGCAAAGTGAAGGTATCCACTGACCGCAAGAAATCATGGACAGAAGGAAGAAGATATTTTGTTTGTCCCAACTATGCCTATGATCGTCCTCGTCCAACTCACGCCTATGATGTACCGCCGATAAGTTGTTAAAGTTCAAAGAGTATTCAACCGTTGCTTCAACTTGAACCTATCTTACTAATAACCAAATTTGTTCTTTCTTCCTACGTAGTCGCCGCCTCCACTTTGTAAGTACTTCACATGGATAGATCAAGATGTGCCAGAAGATGTTAAAAAAGATCAACATCGAGATTGTCTAAGGAGGCAGCGGTTGTTTGAAGAAGCATTTCAGAGAGGCTTGGATGAAGAGCGTCGTGAAAAGGAGAAGATGGAGCGAAAGAAGCGTGAGGAGGAGAGGGCACGCAAGGAGAAGATTGCTCGTGAAGAGGAGAGGGCAAGAAAGCTTGCAAGGGCTCGTGAAGCCCAAGAGGAGGATGAGGCATGCGACAAGAAAGGAAAATGGCCTCGTGTGACCCAATAAGGCCTTCGATTCGAGAAACTTGTCATGAACTATGCCTTCGATTTGAGAAACTTGTCATGAACTATGCCTTCGATTCGAGAAACCTGTGATGAACTATGTCTTTGATTTCTGAAACTTGTGATAAACTATGTACTTTATTTGCAAGTCATGAACTATGTCGTAGCCTTAATTTTTACATGACCGTGCACTACATTTGATGTGCTGTTGCTGTGACTTGTTGCGGCACCTGAAAAAGATGAAAAATAGAGCAAAATCTGTTTTGCACACCTACCGCCAGACATCTTGGCGGTAGGATATGATTACCTACCACCAGACATCTTGGCGGTAGAGTGCCGAACTGTTCTGTGACGGGATCGCTCCCCTGTTCTGCGGTAGGGTTGGCCACCCTACCGCCGGGGACCATGGCGGTAAGGTGGTCACCTGTACTGTGACCAATTCGGCCACATTTTCTGCGGTAGGGTTGGTCACCCTACCGCCGAGGTTCATGGCGATAGGGTTTGTCACCCTACCGCCGAGGTTCATGGCGGTAGGGTGACTGCCTGTTCTGTGACCAATTCGGACACATTTTCTACGGTAGGATTGGTCACCCTACCGCCATGGTGGATGGCGGTAGGCAACCTGCCACTTCCTTTGCCTTTTTTTAGCCCTTTGCCTTTGCCTTTCTTTTTTAGCCATACAATGTAATGACTTAGAGCATTTGTCCAAATACCGAATATTCAATCAACATGAAGTTCAATCGACATTATCAAATACCACGGAAATGCATAAATAACATCACAACATCAAGTTCATTACATCAAGTTCCATCTACCAAATTTAACTGACTTAGAGCATTGGTTCAAATGCCGAATATTCAAATGACAAGTGTTCTACACCGGGAAATAGCTCCTGAAACATTTTCAAATGACATCTACCCGGAAAGGAGCCCCTAATAAGCCGAAAAGTAGGCCCTAATCGCCTTAATACGTTCGATTTGTTCCGCACGCTTTGGATTAGGCTTCTGTTCATACTCGGGAGAACCCGCCCAATGGATCATCGAACCCTTTTCCTCGCAGAACCAGGCCCATCGACGACGTCGGGTTGGATTCTCCGACACTCCTTGTTTGATTGCCCATCCAATGATCTGCCCGGGCTTTGCCATGTCCACCTCCTCGAATTCATCAATGCTTACGGAGAACCCTATCTCCATTGCCAAAGTCCATCTACACTCATCTTCCTTCTCCTGCAACTCAGTAACTATCTTCCATTTTTCTCTCTCGAGCTCTTCAGGGAACTCACAGAACACATACTTGTTGAAATCACTCATAGCCGCGTTTGCGTCTTCACAACTCTTAATCCATTTTTAAAGCTCCGTCAGTATCCTACGGCGTCGTTCTCCTTCACACTTCTCATATGCTATCTGCACCGCCGGGGTCCTGTTTTCCATGCTACATGAAATGGAACAAACCAAAACTTAAATCAAATGATACAAGACAAACACAAAGCATAACTTATTTAGAATGACCTAAGACACAAAGCGTAACTACTATAATGTTCGTCATAGGCATTTACTTAAGCATAACCCTAACCATAACCTTAACCCTAACCATAACATTAAACCTAACCCTAACAAAACCCTAAATGATAGTTCTTAGTACCCAAACAATGCTAGTCACACAATACATTGTCAAAGCACAAACATTACCCTAAATGCATCATATACATTGATTTCACCACAACAAAACCATGAACTAGGGTTTGCAACAAAATGAGCAAAATACATGATTTCAACCAACCAAATGAAGGGGGGTGGGAGAGGTACCTTGGGTGATGCAAATGCTCCGGATCCACCGGACAAATCTCAAGCAATGGAGGGGGATCTAGTGGGTGCTTTGGTGGGGGGAGAAGAGGGGGAGAGAGCTTCAACTCGAAAGAGGGAGAATGGGAATGGGGGTGAATGAGTGGGTGGGGGAGCACAACCCCCACCACTCACAACCTTATCCAAGACCCTACCGCCAGGGACCCCGGCGGTAGGATAGATCCTACCGCCATAGGTTTCGGCGGTAGGTACCGATGCCACGTCATGGGCCGTTAACGGCCAGACGGCCGTCTAGGGCACCTACCGCCAGGGAGTGCGGCGGTAGCCTGTGTAACACTACCGCCATGGAAGACGGCGGTAGCCAAAAGGGTCGAATCCTGAAAAAATTTCAGACCGGGGTCAGATCCGGCTAAAGTACGTGAAAAGGGTCAAAACACGAAATTTTCCCTCCGGCCGCATCTGCACCCTGCCCGCCTACGCCTCACCCGTGCTCGCCCGCCGCGCTCACAGTGCGCGCCCGTCCCCGCCCGTGCTCGCCATGCCCCGCTCGTCGCACGTCCGCCCGTGCTCGCCGCGCCCCGGTCGTCGCGCGTCCGCCCGTGCTCGCCGCGCTCGTTGTGCCCGCCAGCGCCTGCCGCCCCGCCTCCCCGCCCGCCCGCGCCGCGCCCCGCTCGTCGCGCCCCCGCCGGGGCTAGCCGCGCCCCGCCTCCCCACCCGCCCGCGCCGCGCCTCGCTCGTCGCGCGTCCACCCGTGCTCGCCACGCTCATTGTGCGCGCCCGCGCCGGCCGCACCCGCCGCCGCCGCCGCCAGTCCCGCGCTCTCCCCGCCTCCCCGCCCTGCTCGCCGCGCCCGCATGTCGTCGCACCTCCGTCCGCCGCGCCGCTCCGTCCGTCGAGCGCGAGGCGCCGCCCGGCCCCGCAGCTGCCACCACAGCCCCGCCCTGCTCGTCGCGCCCGCTCGAAGCTCGCCGTGCCCGCATCTCGCCGCACCTCCGTACGCCGCGCCGCTCCGTCAGCCGAGGGCGAGGCGCCGCCCCGCCCCGCAGCTGCCGTCGCAGCCCCGCCCTGCAGCCCCGAGAGTACCGGGGCCTGGTGGAGTGGGTGTGGAGCCTGCACGGCGAGGCCTGCGTGCTGGACGCCGTCGACCCGCGGCTAGGCGGCGAGTACGACGAGGGGGAGATGCGGCGGGTGTTGCTGGTGGGACTGGCGTGCTCGAGCCCAGAGCCGAACCACCGGCCGGGATGCGCGCCGTGGTGCAGATGCTGAGCGGCGATGCCGGGGTCGCGCACGCCGGCACGATGGGGAAGAATAGAGAAAGGAGGAGAGAGAGAGAGGGATGGGTGGGTGGGCAGGCGTGGTTTCAATGACAGGCGGGCCAGGGCTCACATGCAAAGGACACGGCCGGACGAGGACGAGGACGACGAAGAAATCATCCGCTTCTGTCCGTTTCAGACTCAAAGCCAGACCCATTTTTGCCCAGCATGGGGCGAGCCAGACCAGAAACGGACGCTTTTTGCGGATAGGGTCGCCCGTTGAGCCGTCTCTGTCCGTTTACCTCCAAACGAACAGATCCGGACGATTTGGGGTCCTGCGTTAGAGTTGGCCTTAGTTAAGGCCGACGCTAGCCGCCGGTCAGTCGGCGCTAACTTTTGGCCAGTCACGTGCTAGCCCCACGGTTCAATTACCCACAACCGTCTGATCTTTCTCCTCCACGTCCTTTTCCTCGCACGTTTCGTCTTCCCCTTAGGAAAAAAAAAATCCTCCCACCGGTTAGCACTGCCCCCGGACGATTTGCAGCACGACGAGCGCTAGTAGCTGGTCGTTCTTCCTCCGCCGCACCCCCAAGGACCCATCGATGTAGCACTGGTCACGGCGGCGTGCATCGGCAAGTCGCCGTCGTGGCGCCCGAGCCTAGCGCCGTCGCAGCCCTGCCCGCGTCCCGATGCCAGCACGGGGTTGACGAGCGGCGCCTCATCGCAGCCTCCCTCACCGAGGGTGCTCGCAGCGGCGAGGCCGCGCGTCGTCTCTAGCACCGGTGGATGCCGGCTGCAGCACCCAATTTCCCCCGGCACCTCCATCATCAGCAAAATCCTTCAATGGTTGAAGCAAAATTCATTGCCGGTCACAACAAAATAGCCACTCCCATCACAGATCCAACAAAACACAGTCGCCGGTCCTAGCACAAATCATCGCCGGTTCCAGCAAAAAATGTCGCTGGTTGTAGCAATGGTCCCGCCCCTGGACGCAAAAAGGGAGCGACGACCACCAACATACCCTGCTCGCAGCTCGTTCCAGCTTCTCCATAGCCGGTTGCAGCACCTTATGCTGACGGTTGCAGCTCCACCGCCGACGGTGGCCTATGCCTCCAACAAAGTTCGTCGCCGGTTCCAACAATTTTTTTGCCGTTCATAGCAAAATCCATCGCCGGTTGCAGCAAAAAAAGCACCACCTATGCAGGATCCCACCAAAAGTAGTTGCTGATTCCAGCTAAAAATGCAGTCGGTCGCAGCAAAAAACTAACAAGTTGTAGCATCGAGAGGTTGCCTGTGCAAAAAAAAGGAGCAACGAAGCTTCCTCCGCCGAATCCCATAGTCCCAGGCGGCGCCTTGCAGGCGTGCTACCTCGTCAGGGGAGGAGAGAGGGACATAAATGATAGAGGTTCGTTTTGAGGGAGAGTGAGTGAGCGAGAAAGATGGGGGATCACCGGCAAGTCGCAGGCGTCACATCGATGGAATAATATAAGGGAGTGGGGACAAAAGCGGTGCATGGGCCCCACACATGCGTGGCCAGCCAAAACAGGGACACGTGGGTCGCGTGGTCCGTTGGATCGAGTAAGATCCAACGACTAGTGCGTGACCGGTGTGGGCTTGGGCCGGTCGGCCGGATAACAAGGTTTCCCTAGTTACAACGGGCCTAGGTTCCCTTGGTCCAACAAATGGTTATGGGTCACTCGGCATCAACAACTTTTTGAAAAGACATTTGTTTTTTTCTGCATACAATTTTTATATACATGAGAAACATTTTCTCTATACACATTGAACATTTTTCAAATGCTTGTTTAACATTTTTTTTTCAAATATTTTCCTGCAAAATAATTATGATTTTTTTTATCATGTACTTAAAAAAATGTCAATCCAACATTTAAAAAATGATAAATAAGTATTTAGAAAATGTTAATCAAGCATTTGAAAAATGTTAAATGTGTACTAAAGAAATTGTATGCAGAAAAAAATTGTATGGAAAAAATATGTTAACCAAGCATTGGAAAATGTTGAATAAAGAAAGAAAACTACTAATAAAGAAATGTTAACCAAGCATTGGAAAATGTTAAATATGTATAGAAAAAAGGTTGCCATGTATTAATTTTTTTTAATCTTGTGTTGTTTTTAAAATGCATTGTTGAGAAAATCGTTAACTGATAGTTGCTCGGTTGGCGCACGAGTAGGGGATTAATAAGCTAATCGACAAGTTAATCGGCTAGTTAATCAATTAATCGGACAATTTATCAGTTTATCGGCTACTCGGTGATCCCACGAATAGGGATTAATCGGCAAGTTAACTAGTTAATCAGACCAATTCTTGAATAGGGAAAAAAATTAGACTTGTATTTGAAAAATGTTGATTAAGCATTTGAAAAATGCTAATGTATATAGGAAAAAATAATGTTGATCCAGCATTTGAAAAATTTAAATGTATATAAAAAAATGTTGACCAAGTATTAAAAAATAGTTAATCTTGCATTTGAGAAAATATTAATCAAGCATTTAAAAAACTGTTAAATGGGTATAAGAAATGTTGGCCATGCATTAAAAATGTTAATATTGTATTTGAAAAAGTTAAAAATATGTATCATAAAAATGTTGACCATGTATTAGAATAATGTTGATCTTGTATTTGTGAAATGTTAATCAAGCATTTAAAAAAGGGTTTGGATAGATTTGTTTTTCACAATTTATTCAAAAACCGAGAAAGAAACAAAGGAAAAGGAGAAAACTTCTGAAAGTCAAGAAAGAAACAAAAGGAAAACTCGGAAAGAAAACCGAAAAAGAAAGAAAAGCAAAATAACCCTGAAAACCGAGAAAGAAACAAAAAAATACAAAGAAAAAAGAAAGAAAACTACTAATAAAAACCGTGAAAGAAACAAAAAAACCGATAAAAAACAAAGAAAAACATTAGACAGAAGAAAACCGGTGAAAAAATAGGGAAAGCTGATAAAAAAACGAAAAAGAAAACCAAAGAAAGAAACAAGTACATCAACCACCACGAGCGATCTTCTCGATCGGAAACAGCAAAAGGAAAAAAAAAACAGACAAAAATGCTTGAGGCGAGACCGTTGGAACACTCGCAATATGGCAAGATATAGGGCGAATCCTATTGGACGCCCGTGTGCGTCCAGTAGCGATGGCTTCGCTGAAGAATACCTGTTGGAGTGAGGTGGCCCGGCCCACGTACGCTCATCCACTGCTTGTTCTTTGCGGTCGCAGTCTGCTTCTCTGGTTTTTTCCCTTTTCTTCCAGTTATGTGTTTCGGGTTTTTTCTTTCTCTTTTTCAGATTTATTTTTATTATGGTTTTTTCTTCCTTATTTTTTTACGTTTATTTATTTTTCTTCTCTTTTTTGTGTATTATACAAAGAGTTCACCGTGTCTTACGAAAATGTTCATCATATATATAAGAAAATGTTCTCTATATATTAAGAAAATGTTCAACATATTTTTAAAAACATGCTCATTGTGTATTTAAAAATTGTTTAGCTTATATAAAAAATGTTCAATGTATATTTAATTTTTTTAACATATATCATAATAATGTTCAGTGTGTATTCAAGAAATGTTCAACATATATTAAAAATGTTCAATGTATATTTCAAAATTGTTCGTCATGTATATACGAAATTTCAATAAATGTTTGGAATTAGAAAAAATAGTTTTTTCCAAAAATTGTTCATGTTTTAAAAGTTTATTCAAATTTTGTAATTTGTTCACAATTTTCAAAAATATTAAAATTTGTTAAGAAAATTTTGTTGACATGTTTTTCCAAGAAATGTTGATTTTTTCTAAAGGACGTGCCACAGAACTTAGGACTTTAATCTTAGTGCTTCATGTTTAGCAAATAACTATCCGTTGGTTGACTGGCTTGCAACGTTGGTCCCCGACGCGATGTTAAGATGCATGCATAACATAAAATGGAACATTGGTTTCTAAATTCTTGCTCATCCTTTATAATCGCTCTTGTAAAGCCAATATTTAAGGCCGAGAAGAAATGCATGGATAGCATGAGGTGACACGAAGACAAAGTAAATTATATCCAACCATAGATAGGGTAGTCACATCCATCGGTATTGTTTTAGTTTGATATATTGATGTCCAAGAGAAGCTTCGCCCTCTACCCCGACGTAGACCACCTCCCCGTCGTCTGCCAATGCTCTGTTTGTGGCAACCCCTCAGCCCATGGAAGCTGACCAACGCGTCGTGAATGGTGCAGCTCCTCCAAGGAAGCTGGAGCGCTGCGCTGAAGCTTCAACGCTTCTGAATAGGCTTACTTCTATGTTTCATGCCCTGGAGTTGCCGAGGCCAGAAATATTTTAGCAGTGCCAACTTCAGGAAAAAAAAAGTATATCTACTCTGGTAATAGCTCATCTAAAGAAATTGTGTTTTTCACTTGTATACTCTGCACATAATCTTTCGTCAAGCTCCCACGCGATATAAAATCACTGACATTCAATCTACAATTGTAATAATTCTCTAATTAACCTTTTTATTCTATTTTCTCGATGTAAGGTCGGGACAACAAGATTTTTAGATAACACAATGTATCAGTATTATCACCACTTCTAAATTTAAGAAATTTAGGACATGGTACAAACTTCAGTATCACTACATCTACAATACATATGATAAACAACAGTGGCCCGTCAAGTATTTCAAATAGAGAGGTAGGGAGAGAGGGAGGGACGGAGGGGGGGGGGGGGGGGGGGGGAGGGAGGGAGAGAGAGAGAGGTGTCGCCTCTCCTTAATGGATCTAATAAATTGATATCCAAGTTAAAATATAATAGTTCCAATAAATTGGTAATCTAGGTTTGACTACTTCTATAAGAAGCTTACTTCCTGTAGCGTGTAGACACTTGAAGAAACATGTTTCCTGTAATCTGTAGACACTTGAAGCAGGCCAGCAGCTAAAAAAATGAATATGAAGCATGTCAGTCCTGACATATTGGATCCTTCATCATGAATCCTTGGTTCAGGGGTTCAATATTTCCAAGAAATTGCAAAACTCTTCTTGCTTCAGTTGTCTGTTACCTTGCATACAATGTGTTCTCTCATTCCAACAAATACTGAAGGACTATTAGACATAGCCCCCGGCTAGTTAAGTGGTTTCTGAAAAAGAAAATCATAATATTACAAATTGCAAGCTGTCCAAAGAGAAAGATCCGCTTAATTTGATGATTTGACACAGAGTTACAATACTGCAGAAACTGGGATTTACAAAGTCAACTGGAACTAAATAATAAAGCAAAATCATGTTATAGATTCACTTCTTTCTGTTCTGAAAAATCTATGATTATGTAAAACACTAACTACAAAATTTGTAAATTAGAAATAGCAGGCTTGTGACACACTAATCAAATTGTCCCGATGGAGCTCAGACTTGTAAGGCATTATAGATGGCAACACTGTCCATGTGCTTGACATAACCTAATGTATATCTTTCTTCAAAATTATAGTTTTGCAGGACAATATAAATGGCTTTAAAATTCCAACTGTGCTCTGCCCTACAAGCATGCACACACTTGTGTTTTGCAGGATACACAAGCAACAAAATTATGGATGGATAATATACAACATCTAGTTTGACGATGCACTTGTTCTTGGAGTAACCTGCAACAAAAACAACCATTCATTTTCATCTTCTGTTAGAGATAGGGGGGTTTTCTACTACGGGTACTACTACAGTACAAGGGTTAAGATTCTCTATGGTTCTTTCTTGTGTAAAAGCGAATAAGAAAAATTATATCTTCATCAATGATGTTGGCAAAATTCTGTGAAGTCCTTCTAGCTAGTAAATCATGCAAACTAATGGCGATGTTTCTGTGCCACCATGAAAGTGGAAGAAAATTTAGGAGCGTAAATAATCATCGTGTGTAGTCCATGATTATAATCAAATAATCATCGTTCTCACGATGCAAGTTGGTGCCAGAACAATATTTAATATATTATGTACCTTGGTTATAACGGGAGCAGCAACCCCCTCTGAGCAAGTTCAGTCGAAGCCAAGTTGCCTCTATGCCTAGAACCATCACCTTCAGTATTCAGAATGCACAAGTTAATTACTTTAAGTAATTCACCGACACTAACTAAGAAAAGCTGCAATTTTGAAAGATAGAAAAGAAGCCGCGAAACTCTTGAAATAAACATACGGTGCTTTGAAGTGTATAGGTTATAAACGGGCCTCACCCGGAGAAAAATGCTGCAAAATTGTTGATAGAACTTCTTCGGACAGCGCAGGTGTTAAACATGCAGTTATCCTGCCAACTCCTTTGGCAGCAAACCATCTCACAATAGCATCCTCGACAGAGAGGAATAAGCATTTTACTTTTTAGTTTGACGGCTACAAGCCTACAATCTTCGAGGTAAACAAAAATATTTAGAGTTCAGAAAGTGTCTTTCAGTATAAGACTACAGTGCTACTCATTGCATCACTTATCTGAACAAACCATAAATATTTGGTGTGAAAACATTTACTTTTGGAAGGAGATGTTTCATACAACCACCGCTGCAGAGAAATATTGTGGCAGGAAGGCAAATTGACTGTTTGAAGCAAGCTCACACTTCTCACACTTCAGATGATAATGAAACTTAAACGTACATGAATGCCCACAAAATAGTTCATCAACCCTCTTCTAACCCATTTAGACAAGCTGTACTAAATCATATTATAGCAACAATGGCAATGGAGCATCATTCAACAGAAGCAACACGCATACCGAGGGCAGCAGTGCAGTTCACATCTTGAGGGGAATTCTCTGCTTATTGAGCCCCTTCCTCCAGTTTGCATATGACAAAATTCAATGGAAAAATTCCTTTCTGTTTTACAGCCTTGAGTGAATTATCATGTAGTGTTACATTCAAATCTAGACCCTATGAGCGTGGATCAAAAAACTTATGTGGTTGTGCATTTGGTCATCCAATGTGTATGTTATTTAAAAAAGATAGCTAGCAAGAGAGAGATGTGCTTGTTTGGCATCCTTGACAACTGTATGCAATTAAGGGCGGGGAGGTCGGGACAACCGAATGCAATCAAGGGCAAGGCCTCTGAACACGCACCGACAGTTGTTCCTGGGGCAGGTCAGGCAAACTAAAATGTGAAGGAAAGCTTCTACCTGAATATGATGCCAGGAACAAAGTTGACCGGATGCATCGGAAGGTCTCGTTGGCAACAGAGAAGAGAATGATGGCGGATCTCAGCCTTCTCAAAGCGTCATGAGGCTGGATCACAAAATCTTTACCACCAAAACTAAATGCACATCAACAAAAAAAAGTTAAATGCATTAACTGTAAAAAAATCACAACAGCCTATAAGCAGCAGCATTTCCGATGCTAAATGATCACATCCGTAAAAGACCCGCCTATGCACTTACAACAGAGCTGATTGAAATTTGAGCTCTGCGATAAATACCATCACTAATGTTAAATAATACACATTAGAAGCTACATGCACTTGAAGGAACACCACTCGTGTCCTCTAGAAATTTTTGTGTGTCCCAAGGAATGTTGCTCATCATTAGCGTCTTCCTTGTGAGGAAACATGGGTTCAGCAAGAAGGAAAGAGCACAGACAACAGTTTAAATTCACATCAAAGTAATTTGATCTCACGGGAGAAGTTGAACAACCTAGTTAAGCATAGTGGCGAGCTCGTGAATGCATCGCCCCATCTGCTGCATGAGATAGGCTGCAGAAAATGTAATGATTGTATCATGAGATTGGAGCTACATCAACATTACTGAAGATGTAAAGAAAACTGAAAATATATATCAACCTACCATGGGTGTGAGAGCAGTGGGAAAAAGGAACTTATGACAAAAAATCACCACCATCGTAATTGTCATTTATGATCTTACTGCAAAAAGCACCAGGGTGAGCAATCACAAAGAAAAATCATGCATACAAATAAGAAAAATGCAGAGCCAGCATTAAACCTATATTTCTAGGAACGTGATTAAAAATTGGAAGAACAATACCAATCTTTTTTCTGTAATTAATGAATGGATTGTCCCAATTTAACTAGAAGGATGAAACTTTCCAAGTTTGAATGCCCCAAAATTGTATAGAAACTAAATCAATAAAAATGGTCGAGCTAAAATACGTCACCTTTGAGAACTCCCGACATTCAAGGCAGCCTAGGGTTGTGCTTGAATTGGAGCGGGTGATGGTCGGCAGCCGCGTTTGCAGCCCATGGTTGCTCACCTCCATGCAAGAACCAAGAACCAAAACTTCTGTACATACTCATTACTCGATGTGTAACAAGTTAATGTTGTGTCATTATAAAACTTAGTAAGAGTTTAGTAATACTTGGTTGGAAAAAACAAATGTCCTGCAAGCATACAGTTAATGTTGTGTCATTAAAAGTGGCTGCATGCATCGCCCAGATGCAGAGGCCGGGGGTCTTCCTCCTTTTCTAAAAAAAAATACAGTTGAAGCAAAATACCTTATCAAGATAATATGTTGCTGGTAAGTTGTAACAGTAATAAGTAGCCAAAAGTCAACTCAATCAAGATAATATGTATGTTCCCCCCAGAAATACAACCTTAACTCCTAAAGAAAAAGAAGAAACAACGGTCACTTTCATGCAAGAAATTCTGAAGAAAAGATGATACAAACTTTCTCAACCTTTGGAAACAAAGATGCAGAAAAAGGAGAATTAGGGAAATACAGAGTTTATACCTGTGGAAGTGCCATCACACAGCTAGCTGGATCCACTCCTCGTCAGTTCCAGTGCAGTGCAATGATACCATTTGGAGGACGATATCCGATGCGTAATCAACAGCTGACACTGAGCTTAAATTAGTTCAGCAAGCGTGTTTGCACCGCAACCTTGTTTTGAATCTCTGCCCATACTACCATTCCCCCTTACCAAACTAACCATCCTATGAACAATACTGCCAATGTTGCAATGCTTTCTATCCGAGGCAGCTGCAGTTGAATCTTGGGCAGAGTCATCTGTGTGGCCCCCCTGATTGAGCATCAAAGCTGATTCACCTCTCGTCGCCTTTGTCCTTCACATGGACATCACCGAACACAGCAGCTCCATTGGGAGGTTGGACAAACGGGGAGGATTCTACCAACCGCAGGATCCAATCTTCTCGGCTCCTTGCCCTCCGCTCATCAAATTCAATGCACGTACGCAATTCGACGACCATGGCATCCTCTAGTGCAGCTACTCTCGGGTCTGTCTGACCGCACCATCTTCCTCAAGGCCTTCGATGAGTCCCGCATCGGTGTCCGTGGCCTCGTTGTGTCCGTTGTCTCCACCGTCCCTGACCTCTACCACCCAGCGCCCATAGATGCTGTTGCAACAGCGGCAGCCGCCCATGACTGGGGCTTCTTCCACCTCGTCTTGGGGATGTGGAGCTCCAGCGGCGGCCGTTGAGCCTGCCAGGTCAACGACAGCGGTCACCTCCAGCAGTACCTGATCTAAGTCGTCTCGGGAAGGCGGTGCCTTGAGGAGAGAGAGGAGTGGCGTGGCACCGTGGCGCCTGCAGCCGCCGCTCATGGAGCACCCGTCAATCAGGGAGTAGGGTGGATAGAGCGAATCGAGGCCGAAAAAAATTAGGTGGGGTCGTGGGGGAGAAGGGGGCCGAGAGCAAAGGGGGGAAGGGAAGGAGAAGAGGGGTGACCGGAGCGCCGCCGTCGGGCAGTCCGGAGAGGTGGCGGCTCAAACTCTAGCTCGTGTTCTTAGTTTTTTTTCTTTTCTTTCCTGTTCAAAAGAAACGCTCATAGAACAGACGTGCGTGTGTGGTCAGCTATCTTAAGTTAAGTTATTATATGTGACAAGTATTTGATACAACAGACGTGCGTGGCTCGGGTAGAGGAGAAAAGAGAGGAACGGGTGATCGATCGAGCGTATGGTGGAGGGTTTCTACTGGCCCAATAGTATTGACGTAGCTTAGGCCCAGGTGGGCGACATGTGTGACCTTTTTTTATAAATAAACTCTTCTTTTGACTTATGGGTGGCATAGGTGGGTAATTCATGACAACTTCATAGGTAATTTAGATGATGGTGAACGGGCAGAAGCAATCCCTACTTTATTAATATATATATATATATATATATATTATTATTAGTAGGCATAGATAGATTGTTTGTTATTTCTTTTCTCTTTTCTTTTGTTTTTTTAAATCATGAATTTGAAAGAATGTTCGTATTTATTTATTTTAAAATTTTAGTATTCTCAGAAAATATTTTCAAATTTTTAAAAATCTTCGTGTTTGCAAAAACATGTTTGCATTTCAAAAAAAATATTTTTAGAAAAACATTCAAACTTACACAAAATATTCAGAAATTTCTTGTTTTTTAAGAAAATCAAAATTGTAAAGAACAATTCATTTTAAAAAATAATAAATTTAAAAATAATGTTCATGTTTTCATTAAGTATTCAATTTGAAAAAAAATCGCGTTCTAAAAAGTTGCATTTTGAAAATGTTCACGTATTTTCAAAAATCTTTGAAATATTCGAAAATTGTTTAAAATTTTCAATTTTCCCAAAACAAAGTTTTCTTTTTGAAAAATAACCGAATGAGAAAAATCATATGGTAATAAAAAGCATCTGCTACAAACTGTAAAGCACCGAAAAATCGACTCGCTACAGGCTTGCTACAGTATAATTAATGCAAATGTACCGGCCCATCAGCACGCGCCCTTTCCCCAACTTTTCGTCACTATGTTTGAATTACCCCTTTTCGGCTTGTTGCCAAGAATAATGGTTGATCTCAACAACATAACAAAGGCCAGGGTCATGTGACGAAGATGTTTGTGACGGTGGATTCGGAAATGCTTATTGTGCAACGAGAAATCATGAAACGTGAACTGACCTCATGACACTCCATTCCCAAGTACATCAACATCGATCATGTAGCAAGCAGGAAGGGAAAGCAGAGCTAAAAAAGACTGTCTGAGATGGCCATTCCCAAGTACATCCTGTACTACTCGTACTTCTTTTCTCACCTAGGAGAGAGCGCAGAAATTAAGGTGGTGAGGCGTTGTCGTTTGGCTTATATCTTTCTGCTTAACGGACATTACCAGAGGTCGTCATTGCCACATGTACAGGATTTGCGTGCGGCATGACGTTTGAGGTCCGACTCCAATGTCCCGGGAAGCTGGCTGTTCGTTTGCATCGCCAAATATTCATCCAGATCGATCATGAGCCAATATATAGCTAGGATGTGCTTGTTCACGAGCTTCCTTACAAAGCAAATGGCTGCCATGCGCTTCTCCCACCGAATACAGATCCTCATGCTCCTTTGCTACTCGATATGGCATCGGAACCTTGTCGAATTGATAGGTTGGTGCTATGATGGCCCAAGGAACCTGGTTGAGTTCATATGCTGGTGGTGAGACGACAGGTACATGCGTCTCTTCCTTGTGTATGAGTTGTTGCCACAAGGTAGCCTTGATCAACACCTACATGGAGGCAACAGTTGGTTGCCATGGTCCAAGAGGTACGCATTATAATTCCACCCTGAGAGCATTTACATCGTTTAATCCAAGTTTAATTTTTTTTCTTGATACATAATGCATGGTTACATGCTTTGGAAACACAGGTACCAAATCATCCTCGACCTAGGCTCTGCACTGCAGTACCTTCACGTTGATTGCGAGCAAGGCCAACAATGTATCATACATGGTGATATCAAGTCCAGCAACATGCTGCTTGGGTCTTCATGTGGTGCCAAGTTAGGTGACTTCGGATTGGCAAGGTTTGTTCATCACAAAACTGGGTCACAAACCACAGATGTTGTGCAAGGCACTTACGGATATATAGACCCTGTGTTCGTTGACACCAACCAACGGAACAGGCAGTCAGACATATACAGTTTCGGCATTGTCCTACTAGAGATGGTCTCTGGAAGGGATCCAACAATGCGTCTCCATGAAAGGCCTCCATTGTCATCATGGGTAAGGAGTTCGTACCATAGGAATGCTATCCTGGACGTCGTAGATGAGAGGCTGATAAGCGGTGAGTCCAGTGTCGGACGTAAACAAATGGAGTGCACCTTACTCATCAGGCTCTTATGCGTGCACCAGGACCCGAGCATCCGGCCGTCCATCAAACAAACAATGGAAGCCCTGCAATCAGAGGATCTGACATTGGACATCGCTCCCCTAGTGCCGGTTACACTCTTGTTGCCATAGTCTTTTTAGTTCAGGCTTCTAGTCCGGAAAATCATGAAGAAATACCATACATGTGTTCAAGGGTTATAGATTGGGTCTGAATGTAGCGACACAAGGAATCATGTACTGGAAGCTCCACACTATAACTTCCTTCTCTGGCTAACTTTGTGGCCCTCAAGAAACTAGAATCACTATAATAACTCACTTCACTATGATAAATATCTTTTGGACATGACTATTACTTAAAGGTTAAGATGACCTATGACCTACCACCTCACTTGCTGGAAGGACTAATGAAAACATGTTGAACCAGGCAAAAGAACATAAGTTAGCTGTGAAAATCAAACAAAAAAGGGATGCTGACTCAGATATAGTTATTGAGTATGATGAAAATAATGTTTGTGCATATATAAAGAAATATCCATACATATAAGAAAGAAATAATTTATTATTTTCAAAGGCATTCAATTACCTCATAAGGAAGCAAAACTAAAGTAAAATATAAAAGAAAGTAAAAATAGAGAATTAAAAAAAGAGTGGAAGAAATAGTACTCTCTCTGATCCAAAGTTGTACTCAAGCTGCGTCAATTAATTTGGATCGGAGGGAGTAGCATTTTTTGGAGCAGTAGGAAAAACTAGTAGCAAAACAAAGTAAAAACACGCCAAGCTAAGAAAATGTCGAACGAAAGGAAGAAGGTCCAATTTGCCCCTCAATCGCGCCTAGGCGCGAGCGACCGGGCCAACCCACCTAAGCTTCATTTACGTTCAGGCTGTTCGGTTCTGGTTTCGTGTTTCCTTTTTTGGGGTTTTCCGTTTCGAACGGTTGTCTCCTTTTGCCGTGGCATTTTAGTCATATTTTTGGGGAAAATAATTTAAATTTCATAAAATTTCTAATCATTTGAAACAAGATAACCATATTCGAAATGTCCACAAACTTTAAAAATGTTCAGAATTTTTTTTAAATGGACAATTTTAATTATATTTCACTAATTATAAAATGAGCTGACATGTTTTTGAGAAATAGTGCATTTTAAAAAACATAGGCATTTTTATTAAACATTCGTGAACTTGTTTTGAAATTTCCAAATATTTTTATCATTACGAACATATATTTTAAATGTGTATAATTTTGAAAAATCTGAAACACTTTTACAAAATTTGGATTTTTTTTTGTAAAACCTAACCATCATTTAAAAGTTGTCGATGTTTCAAAATCCTGAACAGTTTTTTTAGCATTGGCAAAAAAAAAAAAAAATCGTCAACATCTTTTTGAAAGAAAATTAAAACAAAAAAAAGGAAAAACAGAAAAAGAAAAAGAAAATGAAATACAAAACCAAAAAGAACCTTCTAGAACGTTCCCAAACCAGGTAAACGAACCAAAACCTTCTAGAATTTTACGAAAACCGGAATCCTTGTAGTAAATGGGCCTGGCCAAATCGCGCGCGCGAGCGCTTGTTGTACTGTTTCCTTGTGTGTTTGGTCGACAAACTGATGCAACAAGCATCAAATAGGATCCGCCACGAAAGGCTTCAGCTGTCGCCTTAGTTAGTAGTGAGACCTCCTATATGCTGCCTCATATAAACTAGGAAACACCGATAGGCGATCCTGGCGGGCTTTAGGAGGTGACAAATTAACGGTTCCCGGTTTTTCGTTTATATGTCATGTGTCGGCGCTCCTATAATTTGTTTAACAAAACAATTCAAGATTGTTCCATAGTTTGCTCCGGCTTTCGTCGTTTTGTGTGTTTTGGCATAAGAACATAATTTTTTTTGAGCTAAAAACATTTTTAGTATATGATTTGTTTTTATAAAATTACATGAATACATATTAACATTTTATACAAATGCATGAACACATTTATAAAACTTCACCATGTATTAAAAAAGGTCATCGTATTTGCAAAAATGTTCATCTTGTATTAGAAAAATATTACTCGTGTTTAAAAAGATGTATACCAAGTGAAGATAGAGGGGAAATGAGCAATAGAAAAAGAAAAAAGCAAAAGAACAACTGGAAAAGGAAAAGGAAGGAAAGAAACGAAAAGAAAACAGTGAAACCAAAATAGAAAATTGAGAAAAAACAGAACAAAAGTATAACAAAGCCAACCAAAAAAGGGGTTCTGGAGCGCAATAAATCCTATTTGTCATTTTGTGCGACAAGGTGCGGCCAATCACACAGGGTGACGTGTGACTGGCAAGCCCAACTAGCATAGGTCCTGTCCATTTTTAGGAAGGTTCTAGAAACATCTCATTTGGTTTTTTTCATTTGTATTTCTTCTCTTTTGTTCTCTAGCGGGTTTTAAATTTTTTCCGTTTTTACAATTATAGTATTTTAATTTTTTTTACCCAGTTTATTTTTTCTCTTTTCATTAAAAATTGTTCACAAAATCCTAAAAAACTTTAAATTTATGAAAATGTTCACAAATTTCAAAAAAAGTTCCTATTATTAAAAATATTTATAAAAGTTTTTCAAAACGGCCACAAAATGATTTAAAGGTTATCAATTTTTAAAACTTGCACTTTTCAAAATAAATAAATATTCATATTCTTTAAAAAAATTAATGAAAAAGCTGATTGAAAACCAGTAAAATATAGAGAGAGAAAACAATGCATGCTACAAGCTAGCACTAAATGGGCTGGCCCAAATATGGCGCTGTATTATGTGTCATCCAGACATTTATAGCCGAACAGTGTCCAATAGGAACTTACCATACACACGAATCGCGGGCCCAGCAAAGTACTCCGGTTTTGGGAGTTTCCATGCGTTTTGGAAGCCTCTGGCCGGGTTTTTTCTTTTCTTTTTCTTGGCCGGCTTTCCTGTTTTTTAAATTTCTGGGTTTCCTTTTTTTGTCCTACTAGGTTTTCTAGTTTTCTTTAGTTTTTTGTGTTTTCTTTTTTTTTCCGGGTTTCTTCTGTTTCTGTTTCTTCTTCATTTTCTTTACTTTTCCTTTTTCATAATTTCTGTACACTTTCCAAATTTGTGAACAATTTTTCAATACATAATCAGTTCAGAATTTTGAACATTTTTTAGAATCTGTGAACATTTTTTGAATGCTCGAATTTTTTTGAATATCACAAACATTTATTTAATCCGCGCACATTTTTTGAACCCTTGAAGATATTTTGAATAGCATGAAAATTTGTTTAATCCGTGTAGATTTTTTGAATGCGCGAACAATTCTTCTGGGCGTGTTTCAATATAATTTAATGTGTTTAAAAATATTGACCATATTTTTTTGAAAAGTTCACAGTATATAAAAAATATTTTAGGTCAGTATTAGAAAGATGTTCAGTATTAAAAAAAGTGTTCAGTGTGTATAATTTAAAAAGTTAATCATATATAAAAATGTTCACCATATATTAAAACATATTAAATGGATATTAAGAAAATGTTTCGTGTGTATTCCGAAAATGTTCATTGTATATTAAAAAAAAATTCTCCTTACATTAGAAAAAATTTCATTTTTGATAAAATTTGTGTAATTTGAGAATATTCATTCAAATTCATGAACATGTTTGAAATAATATTTTAATCAAACTTTGTCTTTATTTGAAAATTAATACTGCCTCTGATCCAAAATAGATGTCGCGGTTTTGAACCGAGGTTGAACTAAGCTTAGTTCAAAACTGCGACACTCATTTTGAATCGGAGGGAGTATATAAAATATTGGCGTGAAAAACCAAAGACCAATAGAAAAAATAATCAAAAACCAAAACCAAAATACAAAAAAAGGTTGGTAGCCTACTAGAGGGTAGTGACGGACAAGAAGTTAGCGATCACACGCAAAAACAACGAATCGTTGGTAGCCTTCGAAGCTATTGATCAGGCGTCCTTCAAAAATAAACCAGCGCTCAGACCACTTATAGGCCGGCCCATTTCCGCAGGTGAGAACACGTGCTGCTGCTCGCTAAGGGCGATATATATCACCTCCCCATCACCAGTCACCAGGAACACATCGATCGAAAACATCAGGAAATCCTCGAACTAGGTTGGTCCAATTCATCTCGCTACAGGCATCACATCATCTATTTAATGCGTGCGAAGTGCGGGCGTCAAATAGGCTTTGCCGTTATTTCCTGTGTGGAGCAACACATTTTGTTTCTTGTGTTGCTTGATTGTTCTATAACGGGCTTAGAATTTGCTCGGCCCAATAATAGGTTCTAGGTCATTCTAGCTCCATAATATATCTAGAGGTTTGAATCTTATCGAGACCTCCTATTCAGGGAATTCCCTATACGGCGCCCTCAGCGCCCGATATAGGCTTAGCGGTACAGGGCGCACACCCCTTATCCGCGCTGGGCCGGCCCACGTTCCATTTTTTCTGTTTTAAAGAAACAAAAAACAACACATGTACGTGCCGTGGTTAGAACACGGGATCGCCTGGTTAAACGCTCGCTACCATAACCAACCAGCTACCAGCCTTTGACGTGTTTAGTTATAGCTTTTTACTTCTTTTGTTCTCTTTTTTTTGCTGGAACAGTTTTGTTCCTTTTTTTCCATTTTTATTCATTTCCATTTTACTTTTTTTGCTAAATGTTTTTTATAATACATGATTTTGCGTTTCAAATTCGTGAACTTTTTTTTGAAATTTGATGAACCTTTTTTCAAATTCAATGCACTTTTTTCAAATTCGATGAACTTTTTTCAAATTCGACGAACTTTTCTCAAATCCGATGAACTTTTTTCAAATGCGATGAACTTTTTTCAAATTCGACGAACTTTTTCTCAAATCCGGTGAACTTTTTTCAAATGCGATGAACTTTTTTTCAAATCCGATGAACTTTTTTCAAATGTGATGAACTTTTTTTCAAATTCGATGAACTTTTTTCAAATGCGATGAACTTTTATTCAAATCCGATGAACTTTTTTGTCAAATCCGATGAACTTTTTTCAAATGTGATGATTTTTTCAAATCCAATGAACTTTTTTTCAAATCCGATGAACTTTTTTCAAATGCGATGAACTTTTTTTCAAATTCGATGAACTTTTGTCATATGTGATGACCTTTTTTTTCAAATGCGATGAACTTTTTTCAAATCCGATGATCTTTTTTTTCAAATCCGATGAACTTTTTTCAAATGCGATGAACTTTTTCAAATCCGATGAACCTTTTTTTTGTCAAATCCGATGAACTTTTCCAAATTCGAAGAACTTTTTTTCAAATTTGTGAACTTTTTTGAAATTCATGTCCTTTTTTATAATTCGTGATTTTTTTTTCGATTTTTCGCGATTTTTTTTCTGTTTTTTTGAAAGTCAAGGGTTGACCAATCAGCTGGTCAACCACGACCAGTCAGCGCAATCAATTAATTCAAGAATCAAGGCGTTACAGTAAACGGTATAACTATGCAATAAATTACGCGGCTACGGTGCTCTTAAAAAGTTCGCCCAGGAATTAGTCACTAGTAGCTAGTTGCTGTGGTGGTTGGCCATACTCGATTGTTTTAATCGCGGCACGAGTTCGATCCCCCAGAGCGCTACTTTTTCGCGCTGCCCGCCAACGAGCGATAATCAAAACCGGCGCTGAGAGCGCCGGTTAGGAGCTCCCCCTATTCAGCGCTTTAGGCGTTGATAGGGGTCGTTGGCGCTCACCGATTTCATTCATGGGCCGCAGCCCAATAATCCTACTTCTCCCTCTCGCGCTTGCTCGCTTCCTCACGCGAGGATTGCTGGTGCCCTAAAAAACGAGATGATCGCTCGAAAATCCTATCTGCCGCATTCTGCGGCAGATTGTCGCTGATTCGCACAGAGCTAGCGACCAACGAGCGAGACGGGCCAGCCCAATTATCAGTAAAGAACGTGCTACAGTACCGGCCGGTTTTGGGAACCTTCTAGGAGGTTCGCATCCCTTTTTTCCGGTTTTAGGAGCCTTCTAGAAGGTTCCTCAACCGGTTTTTATTTTTTATTTGTTTTTATTTTCTCTCCTTTTTTAGTTTTCGTTTTCCTTTTTCTTTGCCTTTTCGTTTTTTATTTTTTTTTCATTTTTTCCTTTTTTTTACATGTTTATTTTCTTCTTCAACAAATGTTCAAAAATTTAGGTGGTTTGCATTTTTTTTATATTGTTTTCTTCATTTTTACCAAAATGTTCCTGTTTGAAAATTTTGTTCACAGAATCTAAAAAATGTTCGCATTTTAAATTTTTGTTCACAATTCAGAAAATGTTCAGGAATTTCAAAGATGCTCCCACATTCAATTATTTTTTCAAAAAAAATCCAAAAAACGTTCATGTTTTCAAAATCCGTCCGCAAATTCAAAAAATGTTCACATTTGAAAATTTTGACAAATTAAAAAAATGTTCAGGAACTTCAAAAACTATTCCTGCTTCCAAATTTTTCACAAATTCAAAAAATGTTTATGTTATCAAAAATTGTTCGCAAATTGAATAAATGTTCTGGGAATTTCAAAAAATGTTCATGTTTTGAAAACAATTGTACTTTATTGTGAAAAATGTTTGAGTTAACTATTTTTGTTCCTGTTTTTCAAAAAATTGTTCGTAATTTCAAAAATTGTTCTCGTTTTCAAATATGTTCCTTTTTTTGAAAAAATGTTTGAGATTCCCAAAAAATGTTCTTGTTTCACAAAATATTTGAATTTTAAAAATCTATTCCAAAATTTGAAATTTCCACGTTTTAAGAACAATTTACCTTTTTCAAAAAGAATGCTCAAAATTTCAAAAAAAAAAGTTTAATTTGTTTGCGGCTTATGGTTCATATACACTGGGTTACTATTTTAGACACCAAATCTGAGTAATTATTGTAGCTAGCGTCATTCTTTTACTAGCAAGAGGTCCTCTGTTCGATCCCTCACACAGACTTGTGTTTTATGGGAATTTCTGTGAATTGCTTTTTAAGTTTTGCCGCTTTCTTTTCTTTCTTTAGGGATCGCGCTGCAAATATAACACAAGAACTTGTGTGTCCAGGTTCAAAATGGCAATTTTCCCCGTGGGGGCGGGTATCCGTGGGGATTTACCCGCTAAGAAGCGTTGATGGGGGTCAAAATCCCCCCATGGGTATAACGGGGCGGGTACCCGAGAAGCAAGCGGGGCGGCGATGGGGGGCAAACTGGCTCCATGGAGCCTCCATGGATACCCGAGACCCCACCTGTCAGTCAAACTGGCCACCCAATATATATACACAAGCATCCCCTAAACCCGCTCGGCCGCTCCACCTCTCCCCTCTGTTCCCAAATCGCAGCCGCCTCTCGCCCTCTCCCCATTCCCCCCATTCATCCATCCCCAGATCGACCAACACCGGCGGCTGGCGGCACCGGCCGGCCCTTCCCGCCTGGTCCCGTGATCCCGTCGCCCTCTCCCGCTGCTCGCCTCCTCCTCCTTCACCTCAAGGCCGAGCAAGAAGCTGACCGCGACGGTGATACTGGCGACGACGACGACTGGCGACTCACCTCCTCTTCCTCCACCTCCAGCGCAAGCAGGTGACCGGCGACATCTGCATCGACCCGAGACCATCAAGGTAAGCAGCTGACCGGCGACATCTGCATCGACCCGAGACCATCAAGTTCTTGTAATTGTTTGTTTCATTTCGTGCTTCTGCAATGTGTACACTCTGCATCTTCTAGACTGTGGCAAAGCCAGCTATTTGGCAAGGTTTGCCGTATGCCATACCTAGAAATACATACGTACTATACTACTAGTACTACAGAGACATGGACTGGCGTGTCCAGTGTCCGTGATGGGCTGTTTCCATGCTGCCAAGTACCTACTGCTAGGCCTAGTTTGTTCCTAATGTGCCTTGACCATGGATTAATGGCTTCCATATTTTGTAAATCATTTTCTGTATATCATTTCCAGTCCGCCTAGTTACTATAGATGATAAATTTTTCATCTGTCATGCATGTAGTCTTTATCTAGTGAGGTATTTTCAGTGCTAATTCTTAACTTTTGATTTCATGTTGTATTGGTTGAACATAAAGTAATATGGAAGCCTCCTGATGATAAATTGTTCATCAGTCAAACTGACCACCCATGTGATTGATGTTGCAATGTGGTAGCCTGGTAGGATTTGCAATGGCATCAGGTTCAGGCGAATATGTTGAGCAGGACAAGCCACCTCGTGTGAAGAGAAAGACCACATCTGTGGTTTGGAATGAGTTCAATAGGGTTCTTGCTGATGAAAAATGGAAGGCTGAATGTGTATGGTATCACGGACTATTTTGTGGAGATCCAAAGTATGGAACCTCACATCTGCATGCTCATTTAGCAAGATGTGCTTCTAGGCAGGCCAATGGTAACTTGCCATCCTCAACCGTCATCGTTATTCTTTAATCTTAAGTACTGTTTCCACTTGCCAATGGTAACTTACTAATGTTTCCACGTGACTAATGTTCAGGTTGAGGAATAGTCGACTTACTGCATGCCTGGACGGAGCAGTGAAGAATGAAGAATAGAAGTCTTTGAGATTTGATGTTGTGGGATGTGTGTGCTTTGTTATGTTTACCATGCTTGCTTTTGTTAAGTGTTAAGGATAGGAACTTTCAGTCTTGTAAGCCATTTGCTAAACTTATTCTTTTATTTGGTCAACCTTGAGTGGGTGAATTGATGAAACTTGATGTTTATCAATTATATGTCAAACTTATCTAAATATTGTAATGCTTCCTGATTATTGTGATTATTGTGACGGTTTTATATTTATTCCAGCAGTCCACATATCCTTTTTATTCCTGATTATTGTGTTGCTTATCTATGTCAAACTTCTCTAAATATTTTGTTGTGTGCCTTTGTTTTAGGACTGCTTGTTTGGATCAACAATGGCATCAAGTCCAACACAATCAGATGCAAGTGCAGCGGCTGCGTATGAAGATACACCAGCCTCAAGTGCAGCTCCCACTCCAACGCCAACCTCTAGTGCCAATACAACGCCAGCTGAATCTGTTGACTTGGAGGTGTAGGGGAACGCGACAGAAAACAAAATTTTCGGTACAGCGAGCACGCCCAGGATCACTATGGAGATGCATACAAGGTTTTTGATCTGATCGTTACCGACTCATAGCGCAGCGAAAGTAGAGTCGATGAAGATCGTCGGTGCAGATCCCCGCAGCTAGGATTTACAACCTCCCAACCGCGAGGATGTACTCCCTTGTCAGCCCCTCGGACAGCCCTTCGGGAGGTGGTCGGACAGTCCCCCGGACGGTGTCACGGACAGCCCTTCGGGAGGCACTCACAGAAACTCGGACGGTCACTCGGACAGCCCTTCGGGAGGCACTCTCGAACAGCCCCTCGGGCAAAAAGATCGAACCTACGACCTTTCTACGGGGTTGCACACATACAGTGTCATCTATCCGGTAGGGCTTCGCCGTCCAGAACTAGTTCCCACCGGAACCCAGACAGCCTATCGGCTCTACGAAACTCTTTTCGTGGGAGGGAGAGAAGAAGCCAGATCATTGCATGGCATAATGTATGAGAGAAAGAGTGAGTTTGGGCAGCCCCCTCCACCCCTATTTATAGGCCAAGCCTAAGGGGTAGAGGACACTTGGAAATACCAAAATGCCCTCAAAGGTGGCTTCCCAAAGAACCAACCAAAGCAATTCCGTTGTCTCCGAAACTTTTCCCGTGACTTTCTCTCAGACTCCCTGTCTAGTATTCAGCAGATAGATGACCCTTAAGCGTGTGACCCTATAGGTTCGGTGAAGTATAGACATGACCGGAACACTTTCCGATCAATGATCAACATCGGAGCCGTGGACACCCATATTGACCCCTATACCCACACGAATAAATATTCGAGTGAACCTCCAGTTGCCGTGTGCTATTCCTGTTGCTTCGCGATATGTTACAAATACCCGAGGTGAGATTTATCGGCATCCCCGTGGATCAACACTTGTCCACTATGCCAGTTACCTCGTTACCGGTTTTGTTTTTTTTTCTCGTTCCCGTGTTTCGGTATCCCTATGATCAAATCACAATGTGTCTGGCCAGACGATGATGGATACCATAACACTGAGAGGGCCCTAAGAATATCTCTCCATCGACGGAGGAGCAAATCCCAATCTTGAGCTATCAAGTTCCTTGTCATACTTTTCCATGAACCCGTAAGCCACCGTAATATCCACCCAGTTACGGATGACGTTTAACAAACACCAAAGTTCATGAAGCAAGCATGAAGAAACTCGATACTCTCATGGTCTAAGGAATTATGCAAACGTTAACTTTTTCTATGTTATTAACCATTAACTTGTGACGAATGTATCTCATAGTATAACATCAAATCGGGTCGATTCAACACAAATGTTCTTCTAACATTGTGCCCTCAAAGTTGCCGGCATAGACATGCCCATGATCAGGAAAACATAATCATCATGCAAACACTTAGCTAGTCTTAGAGGCATGACTAGGAATACTTTTTATCGTTTATTATTCCACACGTGCATATGAGTTTTCCTCCGAGGCTCGTGGTTATTGCAGACTCGAGAACCATAGCAGTTATAGCACGGAATATAAACTTAATTACGAACATGGGGATAAATAATAACATTTATTATTGCCTCTAGGGCATATCTCCTACAGACTCCCACTTGCACTAGAGTCTATAATCTAGTCAATGCTAATGCACTTTACACCTATGGCATACTGGTGTAAAATATGCTTTGCATGTGGTATAGCCTGATGTCCAACGGATCTGACAACTTCAGCTCCGTGTGTATCTTTGCATATCCTCGTGTTTTCACGCTTTCACAAAATACATATTTTGTGTGGACTTGGCTTTGTATATATGGGAATCACAGGTCAAACCTTGATTCCTCAGACTGAGCTATGGAGCAACTATCTGCATTAGTGTCCCATTGACCAAAGCCATCTTGGAACCATACTAAGTTCACGAATGAACTATATGATTCAACATCTTCTTTGTCGCATCCAAAGTGTCAACATACTTAGCCTTTGTTATAGAATTCGCCACAGTAACCTGGTTGGAACAATTTCCAACTACCGTGCCACCATATCGTGTATTACACAAAAAACCTTTAACTTAAATCGAAAATCGCTTGGAGCATTGATGAAGACTGTATCGATGTATTGCATTACAATGAGTACTTCATAATCTCAGTTTGCGAGAAAACATGTTATCAGTGCTACTTTAGCACTCAACGACATTTTTCACTGTTGTCCTATGATCAGTATTTTGATCACTTTGGTATCTTTACTCGCAACTCCTTGGGAGTACCGGACATATCTGGTTGTTTTACATACCATGGAATACATGATTAATCCAAACACAAAAGTGCATGGAAATTCCATCATGTATTTTGCTCATCAGTGTTTTTGGACACCGAGTCTTGCAAAAGCCTTTCCATGTGACTTTGGCAAGAATCACTCCTTGATGTTTTATGCTAAACTATTTTAGCATCTTGTCAATATGTATTTTGGCTTAGCCCAATTAGGCAATTTTATCTTCGTAGATAATTATGCCTAATAACAAGGCTATTTAGCCCAAGTTCTTCATTGAAGAAACTATTTTTCAATGAAGTGCTAATTCGTGTCAAGAAATTTATATTATTTCCAATCAACAATGTGTCAAGCACACAAGTTTTAGAAATATTATTATGCTCCCACTTAATTTCTTGTAACCACAAGCATCTTCGCTATCCATTGATGAAATCAAACTCTTTTGACTATATCATCAAAACGAAGATTCCAACTTCTTTTTGCTCTCTTCTGTCCATTGCTGGAACTTTGAAGTTTGCACACTCACTAGCATCCTCTGGATCGACAAAATACTTTGGACTGTATCACATACAAGTCCTAGTTTGTATTCCCATTTCATGTAATTTTTTTCGTCATCCATGTTTCATATCTCATGATTAAAATATGTATTAATTGCTAGTTTAACCTGAACCGACTTTAAGCATCGCTACGGTGAGACAACCTCATCGTAGTCAACTCTTTGAACTTGTTTATTGCAACAAGTCGACCTTTATGGATAAAACATTTTATCCACATCAGTTTATAGTTCCATTAATGTTCGTTAGACTCTAAGTCTTCCGAAGGGTTCATCAAGATTTAATCTTGAATCATTTATATGGAAACTATCTCGGATTGTATTGGCATTTAGCCAATTCCGGAGTCAGGGCCCATCAACACTTCCTTGATTATCGTAGGTATACTGTTGTCTAACAACAATATATCGTTTGCGCTCTTGAGAGGTTTGCACGAGTTTTGCCTACGTGGTTCAGCTGCAAGTTCGAACGAAGTCCATACATTTTATTGTAGAGGCTTCCGTATCAATCACAGGAGGAAACTTTGGAATTGCTTCCGCGGTTTCTTTCCTTTGTCATGATAACGAAGATATTGTTATCTCGTCGAGTTGCACTGTCCTCCCACTCACCTTTTTGCAAGAAACATTTTCTTTCAAAATCATACCGTTCTTTGTGGCAAACTTTTGCCTCGATATAGTGAGGGATGAATACCCAATAATTTGGGATAACCTACAAAGTAGCACTTGTCTGATTTGGAATAGGTTTGTAAATATTTTACACAATCCCCATATTCCAAATGTTAAGAAAATACATAACATGGTTGGGGTTACCATACCATGGCGTTATTTCAACAGATCCGATGGCGCTCTTTTCAGTGTAAAAGTCGCAGTCTCTAAAGCATTACTTTAAAAGGGATAATGGCAAATTGATTTATGTCATCTTTGATTTTACCATGTCATAAATGGTTTGATTATATCTTCACGGTCATTCCACTCACAGTGGTGCTCCGGGAGGTGTAAGTTATGAAACTCTTTTCACAACTCATCAGACATTCGCTAAACTTGTAACTCAATATTTCTTTCCGCAATCCAATTGCAGAAACATAATTTTCTTATTACAATAATTTCTTCTTCATTTTGAAAACCTTTTGAATGATTTCAAAAGATCCAGACTTACGTCTCATCAAGTAAATATCCATATATCTACTAGAGTCATTTCAGAAGATAGACAAATCCACTGCCAGCAACAACATTTATCGGACTACACACATCATGATGTATGATCACCAATAAGTTCTTTGCTCGTTCCTTATGGCATGTGAACGGTATTTCAGTCACTTCACTTTTCGGAGGAAAGTTGCAAGTGTCAGATGATTCATAATCAAACGACTTCAAAATCCATCATTATGGAATTTCTCCATGCTGGTTTCTCCAATGTGACCAAATGCAGTGCCACACATGCGTGGTATTCTTTTAGTCTTGCGGCATTTAGCGTAAGTGTTATGGATGTATCATATTACCATCAATATTCATAACATACATCCCATCCATGATGGAAGTATGGCCCTTATGTTATTCATAATACTGAACAACAATTGTTCTTTTATGAACAACACTCTTGCAACAAACATTATGCAAATGGGCTAGAGTGTATAAAACTCTAAAATGAATTATGAAAGTAAATATAGAGGTAATGTATTTTTATCAATATTCATAACATACATCTCATTCATAATGAAAGTATGGCCCTTATGTTATTCATAACACCGAACATCAAAAGTTCTCTTATGAACAATCTTCTTGCAAGATACCTTATGCAATGGGCTAGAGTGTATGAAACTCCAAAAATGAATTATGAAAATAAATACATAGGTAATACACCGATGGAAGGTATAGTAACATTTACTATGTTCCCAGCACGTATCTAAACCTCATTTCCGGCAAGTCTTTTAGGCCATAGTAGTTCTTGCATCAAGTCGCAACAGAATGCAATCGAGCGGGTATCTCTGTGATCAACTCACAATACCCAAGAATCAGTGATTAACATGTTTAATCATAATTCCCAAGAACTATTTCTTTGACCAGCCTGCTACTTGTAGCTTGCGTTGGTATTTTCCCCGAAGAGGAAGGGATGATGCAGCACAGTAGAGATAAGTATTTCCCTCAGTTATGAAACCAAGGTTATCGAACCAGTAGGAGAATCACGCAACACCTCGTTAGCAGCACCTGCACACAAACAACAAATCCTTGCACCCAACGCAAACGAGGGGTTGTCAATCCCTCGGCGGTTAATTGCAAGATTAAATTGTATGTGATAGATAGATAGATTGAAACAAAAATACAAAATAAAATAAATAAAACAAAATGGCAGCAATATTTTTAGGGTTTTAGTAATATGATTTAGATAGACCCGGGGGCCATAGTTTTCACTAGAGGCTTCTCTCGAGAAAATAGCACACGGTGGGTAGACAAATTACTGTTGGGCAATTGATAGAAAAGCAAATAATCATGACGATATCCAAGGCAATGATCATGTATATAGGCATCACGTCCAATACAAGTAGACCGACTCCTGCCTGCATCTACTACTATTACTCCACACATCGACCGCTATCCAGCATGCATCTAGTGTATTAAGTTCATAAAGAACGGAGTAACGCCTTAAGAACGATGACATGATGTAGACAAGATAAACTCACGTATGAATAAACCCCATCTTTTTACCCTTAATAGAAATGATACATACGTGTCATGTCCCTTTCTGTCACTGGGATTGAGCACCGCAAGATCGAACCCATTACAAAGCACCTCTTCCCATGGCAAGATAAATCAATCTATTTGGCCAAACCAAATCAATAGATCGGAGAAGAAATATGAGGCTATAATAATCATGCATAAAAGAGTGCAGCAAAAACTCAAATAATATTCATGGATAATCTGATCATAAACTCACAATTCATCGGATCCCAACAAACACACTGCAAAAAGTGATTACACCGGATAGAACTCCAAGAACATCGAGGAGAACATTGTATTGAAGATCAAAAAGAGAGAAGAAGCCATCTAGCTACTAACTATGGACCCGAAGGTCTGTGGTAAACTACTCACGCATCATCGGAAGGGCAGCAAGGTTGATGTAGAGCCCCTCCGTGATCGATTCCCCCTCCGGCGGAGCACCGGAGAAGGCCTCCAGATGGGATCTCTCTGGAACAGAAACTTGCGTCGGCGGAAAAAGTATTTTGTAGACTCTCCTGAGGGTTTCTGATTTTTCCTGAATTTATAGTGGTGGAATTAGGTCAAACGGAGCTGAGGTAGGCCCACGAGGCACCAGGGCGCGCCTGCCCCCCCCTAGACGCGCCCTGGTGGCTCGTGGCCACCTCCTCTGGCGTCTGGTCTTCTCCCGAAGCTTCTAGTGTTTATCTTGTCCAGAAAAAAAATCTCCAAAAAGTTTCGTGGCATTTGGACTTCGTTTGGTATTGATTTTCTGTAAAACAAAAACAGGGCAGAAAACAACAACTGGCACTGGGCACTAAGTTAATAGGTTAGTCTCCAAAAATGATATATAATTGCTGTAAATGCATATAAAAACATCCAAGATTGATAATATAACAGCATGGAACAATAAAAAATTATAGATACGTTGGAGACGTATCAGCATCCCCAAGCTTAATTCCTGCTCGTCCTCGAGTAGGTAAATGATAAAAACTGAATTTTTGATGTGGAATGCTGCCTATCATATTCATCACATATTCTTTTCTTTTATAGCATGGACATTGGACTTGAATGATTCAAAGCAATAGTCTATAATTTGACATGAAGATATAAATACTCAAGCATGCTAACAAGCAACCATGTCTTTCAAAATATCAACGCTAAAGAAAGTTATCCCTAGCCCATTATGCTCAATCATTGATCCATTCATGAAACACACTCAAATATTAGCTACATCCAATGCACAAGTATGACAATAGTGATCTCTAGTTGGTGCTTTATAAGAGAAGATGGAGACTCAAGTAAAAATAAAAATTGCATAAAAGTAAATAGAAAGGCCCTTCGCAGAGGGAAGCATAGATTTGTCAAATGTGCCAGAGATCAAAGCTGAAATTAAAGAGATAAAATATTTTGAGAGGCATGCTTTTCCTGTCAACGAAAACGACCGAGAATTCCCATTATTTTCCATGCTAGACACATCATAGGCGGTTCCCAAACAGAAAGTAAAGTTTATTTCCTTTCCACCATTTCTTTCACAATCCATGGCTAGCCGTATCCACGGGTGCCCTCCATACCAACACTTTCCAAGGAATTTTGTTGTTATTAATTTTTGATTTCATTGTGGGGCTGGGCATCCCTATTACCAACCATTCTCTCGTGCAATGACAAGTGAATAAACACTCATCGTGGGAATAACACACCTAGCATGGAAAATAATGGCCACCCCCTGCCGCTTTATGAGCGGTACGGGCACACAAAACGGAAAAATTATTTTGAAGATTAGAGTTGGCACATGCAAATTTACTTGGAACGGCATTGAAATACCGCATATAGGTAGATATAGTGGACTCATTTGGCACAACTTGGGTTTAAGGATTTTGGATGCACAAGCAGTATTTCCGCTTAGTACAAATGAAGGCTAGCAAATAGATTGAGAAGCAACCAACCAAAAAACGAAAATGGTCATAAACATGCATTAAACATAACTAACACCGAATAATGCACCATAAGTAGGATATAATTTCTTTGCATAACTATTGACTTGATGTGCATGCATAGGGAATCACAAACCTTAACACTAATATTCTTACTAAATCACAATTACTCACTAACATGACTCACATATTATCATTTCCATATGGTAAAACTATTGCAAGGAATCACACTTATCATATCCAATGATCTATATGAAAGTTTTTATTATATCCCTCTTGAATATTCATCACTTTGGGACCAAATTCATATCTTGTGCAAATTACCATTACTATTATCAACTCTCAAAAAGATTTAAGTGAAGCATGAGAGTGCAAATATTTCTTCAAAATTTCAATCTTATCAATTCTCAAAATAATATAAGTGAAGCATGAGAATTCATTTCTTCAAAATTTCAATCTTATCAACTCTCTAAATAATATAAGTGAAGCATGAGAATTTATTTATTCAAAATTTAGGCACCACCGTGCTCAAAAAGATTTATGTGAAGCACTAGAGCAACTGTCTAGCTCAAAAAATTTAAGTGAAGCACATAGAGTATTCTATCAAATGATGATGGTCGTGTGGCTCTCTCAAAATAGGTGTGTTCAGCAAGGATGATTGTGACAAACTAAAAATCAAACAAAGCAAAGACTCATATAATACAAGACGCTCCAAGCAAAACACATATCATGTGACGAATAAAAATATAGCTCCAAGTAAAATTACCGATGGTTGGTAGAAGAAAGAGGGGATGCCTTCCGGGGCATCCCCAAACTTAGACGCTTGAGTCTTCCTTGAATATTACCTTGGGGAGCCTCGGGCATCCCCAAGCTTAGGATTTTGCTACTCCTTATTCCTTCATCCATCGAGATCTCACCCAAAACTTGAAAACTTCAATCACACAAAACTCAACAAAACCTTCGTGAGATCCGTTAGTACAACAAAATAAATCACTACTTTAAGTACTGTTGCAAACCCATTCATATTTTATTTTTGCATTATACCTACTGTACTCTAACTTCACCATGGCTTATACCTCCCGATACAATCCATAGATTCATCAAAACAAGCAAGTTGTGCATCAAAAACAGAATCTGTCAAAAACAGAATAGTCTGTAGCAATCTATTTAAAAGCCATACTTATGTAACTCCAAAAATTCTGAAAAATTAGGGAAACGTGGGTAATTCATATACCAATACTGTGTAAAAATTTCAGATTTTTCTAACGCTCCAGTACAGAAAAAAAATTCGGGCACTGGACGCAAAACTTTCTGTTTTCCAAACAGCATCAATTATACTATCTTCCAAATCATCCTAAAGGTATTACTTGGCACAAACACTAATTATAAACACAAAAACGCAATCATACCAGTAGCATAATTGTTAAAACACAAAATAATTTATTTTATTCATTGGGTTGTCTCCCAACAAGCTCTTTCTTTATAGCCATTAAGATAGGCTTGAGATTTAAATGATGCTCACATGAAAGATAATAGTTGAAACACAAAGGGAGCATCATAATTCATGTGATAAACACATTTAAGTCTAACATACTTCCTATGCATAGGCATTTTATAAGAGAAAAAATTATCAAGACAAGAATAACCTAGCATATGCAAGGAAGGAGAAAGAAACAATAGCAATCTCAACATGAAGAGAGGTAATTTAGTAACATGAAAATTTCTACAACCATGTTTTCCTCTCTCATAATAATTACATGTAGGATCATATTCAAATTCAACAATATAGCTATCATATAAAATTTTATCTTTATGATCCACATACATAAAGTTTTTATAATCTTTCGAAATAGTGGGATTCTTTTTAGCTAAAGTTGACACTCTTCCAAACCCACTTTCAATATTATTGCAAACATTATTATCAATAATATATTCATCATGAGGATTAAATAAATTTTCAAGATCATAAGAAGCATTATCACCCCAATCATGATCATTGCAATAAGTAGTGGATATGACAAAATTATCATCCCTAAGCTTGTAGTTTTGCATATCATTAGCATAATTGACATTAATAGAATTTATAGTAACATCATTGCAATCATGGTTTTCAATCAAGGAGCTATCATGAATCACTTTATAATTTTCTTCTTCTAACACTTCATCGCAATTTTTAGATTCATGATTTTCAAGCAAAACTTCATAGAGAAAATCAAGAGCACTCAAATTACTAGCATTTGGTTCATTATAATTGGATCTTTTGAAAAGATTGGCAAGTGGATGAGGATCCATAGTGATCTTAAATTTTTTACTTTCACTTTCTGTTATTGTGTGTTTTCATAAAGGCAATAAAAGCAAGCAAACAAGCAAAAGAAATATTTTTGTGTTTTTGTAAAAACTTTTTAGAAGTGGGGGAGATGAAAACGAGAGGCAAATGGCAAATAATGTAAATGCAAGGAGATGAGAGTTTGTGCGAAGGTACTTGATAGATGTTGATGATGTCTCCCCGGCAACGACGCCAGAAATTCTTCCTGCTACTTGTAGCTTGCATTGGTATTTTCCCCGAAGAGGAAGGGATGATGCAGCACAGTAGAGATAAGTATTTTCCTCAGTTATGAAACCAAGGTTATTGTAACATCCCAAAATTCTAAATTTTGGAATGTTATATTAAATAAATAATTATGAATGTCTGTTTGATTGATTGACGGAAAGTGAGTGAAAATTTGGAACTTTTTGAAAGTTTAATGAGGGGGAATGAAATGAATTTCCCAAACTTTCACTTTGCATTTTTGTTCTCAATGAATTCAAATTCATTTAATCACAAAACCCTAGAGTGAAGATAATATGACTTCTTCCATTTAAAGAAATGAAAAGTGGTTTTGAAGAGAATTTGAATTCCATTTGAAAATATTTCAAATTCAGAAACTTTATGCAACTCAATGATTTTCAAGAGAGAGGATAAAATGACTTCTTCAAATTATATGAAATAAGAGTTGGAAGTTTAAAAGAAGGATTTGAAAGTGGTTTGAAATTCAAATTCAAACCTAATTTGGAGTTATTTGGTTTTTATTCAAATTATTTTTCTCCTAAAAACAAAGATATGGAAATAAGGGTAAAATGATTCCCTTCAACAGAAAAATGGAGAAAAATAAATTTGAAATCATTTTGGTATTTTAAAATAATTTTATTTGATTTTTAATGCAACAGTAGCACTGTTTGCATTATTTAAATTTGTGTGAATTTTATTTGAACATGAAAAATAGTTCATGTTTTAGGAAATATTTTTTCTGATCATTTTGATATATTATATGCCTATGGAATTTTCTTATTTTATTTTCTTTTAGTACTTTTCTCTCTCTGTCTTGATTAAAAAAAAGAAGAAAGAGAAGCTAGCCGCCAGCCCAGCACTGCTCTCTCTCTCTCCCATCACCCCACCGGCCCACTTGGCCACCGCGGCCCAGCCGACAGCCAGCCGCCAGCCCAGCAGAGCGCTTCGCACCCAGATCCCTTTCCGATCGACCGCCCGATTCCTTCTTTCTCTCTCTCTGGCTGACAGTGGACCCCGCGCCTTCTTCTTCCTCAAGCCACGCCAGAAATCCTGCACGCGCATGAGTTCTTCCCTGCCAATCCAAATCCTAGCGGGATTCGCTCAGATCTTTACCCCTCGCGCAAGCCCTCCCCCTATAAATACCCCCTACCTCTCATCGTCCGATTTTCGCAAAAATTGGAAGGTCTCGATCCCGTTTCACCCCGATCCGATCTCGCCGGAGTTCACCGCCGCTTGAAGCTTTCAATGGATGATTCCGCTGCCACCGAAGGTTCCCCAAGCCGCTCCTCTCCTCTGTTCGCACCATCTCGATACGCTACATCTCCCTGACCTTTTGTATCTCGCAGACTCACACGGGATTGAGCTCCCCAACCACTCCCGCATCTCGCCGGCGCCACCCGTACACCAGCCGCTCGCTGTCGTCGCCACAGGAGGCACCTGACGCCGTAGACGCCACCACTGACCTCGCCAAGGAGCGCTGCATCTCGTCTGCTACTCCCCGGAGTCTGGAGACCATCGGAGCAGGCTCCACGACCACCTCCCGATACCCGCACCGCCGTCTTCCCCGACTCCGACGGCGTTGACCGCCCTCTGTAAGTTGCCGTCGATCCCCACCGTTAGATCGTCATCGTGCGGCCGAGATTAGATCGGTTTTTTTTCCAGTCGAACCGTTTTCTGCTAGTTACCGGTTGTCCGCCCGTAGTTTAATTCCGGCCGCTAGCGCACCCAATCAATGCACGCCACGTGTCACGCACCGGCCCATAGAATTTCTGTTTTATTTTAGTTTCTGTTTTATTTTCAGAATAGTTTCAATTTTGATTTGCTTATATCTTTTATGTTTTAAATCCAATTTGAGTGATTCTTTTTGCATTAGATCAATAATTTTGTCTAGTTTCTATTTGTGCCATTAGTTTTCATACTTGAACTTTTTGAATTTGAATTTGATGAAATTTGCTCAAATCACTAAATTGGGAATATCTTGAGTTTGAAAATATATTTTAAGTTGATTCTTTTTTATCCTCGTCACTAGGACCTTTGCCTATCCAGTAGCATTTAGTGATTTATTTTTAGTTTATTTGAAATTAGGGTTTTAGCCAAAACAGTACTGTTTTACTTACAGTTTTCTTTTAGTCCTTTCTTTGTTGTTTTTTTATAGTTTTAAATTATTTTATTTTTGTCACTTTTGACAAATTAGTTTATGTTTCTGTTGGTAAACAGTAGACAAATTTATTTTTATTTTAAAAATTTATTTTCTTTAGTTTTGTAGTAAAACTTGCATAGGGCATAAATAGGGTTTTATAAAAGCTTTTTATGTGTTTCTTTTTGCTAGTAAAAGCTTATGAAAAATACTTTCTGGTTTTATATTTTATTTTCTGTTTATTTATTAGTTTAGTATTTTTCTTTGTTGTTAAGTTTCACTTAGTACAAAACTATTTTTGTAGTTAAGTCAAAAGGTTCTCCTAGTAGGTTCTTTATAGTTTTACTATTAGTTTTCTTTGAAGTTTTCTCTTTGGACTTTTGTTTGGTTTTTCTTATTGATTTTCTTTATTGATTTTATTTGATGAACTGTTAATTTTGAGTGCTAGAATTGCTTGCTAGAATGTTTGCTTATATGATTGCCATGTCTGTTTAATATAGATTTTCAATGGAGTGACGAATAGTTCTACCAAGTCTTTTTCTGAGAACGTTATATTCTTCATCAAGTAATACCAGGCAAGTTCACTTTGACCATTTTATGATACCTATGTTTTTAATGCATTTAGTTTCACCATTCCAACAATTCCTCCAGTAGTGATATTGAATTCTTGTAGTTGAGTAGAATGCATGAGGTAGGAACCCATCTCCCTGTTACCAAGCCTGGGACGTTGTTTAGTTTTAAAGCTACGCTATAGTAGACGGGGTTGGTATGAGTGTGTGACGCCCCTGACTTAATCGTGCACTAATCATACACGCAAATGCACACAATCAAGCCTAAAGACTCACTTGAAGATATCACAACACAACTCTAAACACAAATAAAAGTCATACAAGCTTTATATTACAAGCCAGGGGCCTCGAGGGATCGAATACATAAGCTCAATGTCATACAAGCATCAGCGGAAGCATTAGATATCTAAGTACAGACATAAAGTTAACGGATAGGCCTTTAAGAAGGCGGGGCAAAACAAAACACTGGATCGAAAGGCACATGCCTCCTGCCTTGGTGCCACCTAACTACTCCTGGTTGTCGGAGGGCTCCTCGTAGTAGTAGTATCCGCCAGAGGGATAGTAGTGGTAGTAGTCGTCGACTGGGGCAGCTGGCTCCTGGGCTCCGTCATCTGGTCGCAATAATCGGGTATGGGGAAAAGGGGAAGCAAGCTACCCGTGAGTACTCATCCAAAGTACTCAGCAAGACTTACATCAGAACTAGTCTAGTTATGCAACATTATCAAAGGAAGGCTGTATATGTGGACTTGGCTGCAGAAATGCCAGAATAGAGAGAAAAGGCCTAGCCTATCGAAGACTAGCATCTTCAGTGTCTTGCAGCATTAGAAGAGTGCAGATTAGTACATACATATAATAAGAGCAACAGGTAGTAACCACGCCCAGAGTTCCTTTCTCGACTCCCTGCGAGAAAGCGATCCCGGAGCCAATATATTTAACCCATTTCTAGTTGTAGAAGATCGGGATACTTTCTGAGCGTCCTATTACCGTGGACACGGCTATTTGAATAGATATACTTCCCTGCAGGGGTGCACCATATTACCCAACACGCTCGATTAACTCTGGCCGGACACACTTGCTCGGGGCATGCCCGGCCTCGGTCTATCGACACGTCGTAGCCCTACCTACGTTCAACATAGAGGACAGCACGCCGGTCTACATCCTAAGTGCGAAGGGGTCTTGGGCCCATCGCCCTTTGCACTCCTGCGCGTTGCGTGGGCGGCCGGGAGCAGACCTAGCCCCCTTAATACAAGCGCGGGCGTTCCCAGTCCAACCCAGCGCGCGCCGCTCAATCGCTGACGTCTGAAGAACTTCGGCTGATACATACGACGCCGAGTACCCATATTATTCCCACATGCTGGTTAGTGCGAAAAGGCCAGAGGCCTACTTAGTTTGCATATCCTAACCCATTAGTGCGTTGGGAGCTCGCGGTGACAAGCAGAGACTCACGATCATGTGACCCCGTCGCCCTGTCTCGTGGACTTACGTCAAGGGCTAAGAATGCCCGGCCGTGCCACGTAATTATCTCGCGGGTACCCTCACGGTCAACCCGACTCCACATTACATCACTCGCGGGTACCCCTCGGGGCCGACCCGACTTTATTTAGTAACAGTAGTTAAGTCAAGGTAACCGTGTGTCTAAAGCATCAAGATGGAATCCGAGGAATCACCCTCGTGGAATCCCACTCGATGTTCCCGTCAAGGTGAACCCGGAGGAATCAACCTAGTTGGATTCACTCTTGCGGAGTTGCACGACAGAAGCTTCATCGGAGGTGGTAAAATAGGATTCACCCTCGATAACCCACAACCGGCTATCTAAACTACAGAGGCAACATCAGGAGTGAGATAAGAGGTATCACCCTCGGCACTCGATGGTAGCTCTGCAGAGTCGAACAACTTAAGGGGGGTAGCGGTGATGTGCTGGTCTCAACCCGTTCGATCACATCGATCGGGGCACAAGTACTATAGCGGGGCAACTAGAGCAAGGAAGAGGGGCCACAAATGGTTTACCATCCAACCTATACTAAGCATTTAGGATATCAGGTAAAGTATCATTAACAGTTTACAAAAAACAGGCTATACATCAGAACAGGATCAAATCAATAGCAGTAGCAAATTCTAATGTAAGCAGGGGGGAGAAAGAATAGGTGATATAGGCATGCGTCAAGGGGGGTTGCTTGCCTGGAAGCTCTGCGGCAAAGGAGGGGTCATCAACAGTGTAGTCGGTCTCGGGGGCAATTGGATAAGAAGTGGGGAAAGAAATAATAAATAAAAGCAGATAAATGCAACATAGATGCATGGCATGGCAGTATGTAGTGTTGGTGGTGACCTAATGCAATGTTACATGTCGCAGACGAAACGAGAAAATATCTGGGATATTTTCCCGGCGTTTAGGCGGAATTCGGAATACTCAACCGGAGGGGAAGGTTCCATGTTCAGATGGATAGGAGTGATGCTCAAGCATTTTGACCACGTATTCGGATTCGTCTCGTTTTTCTGATCAACTTTCATGTAGAAAGTTTTTCGATCCGAGCTACGGTTGAATTTCTACGAATTTTCAAAGATTTAAACCTTTTTCTGAAATTCTGGAATTAAATCTAATTAATTAATTCGCATTATCCAGAACAGTGGCTGATGACGTCAGCATGGCGTCAAGATGACATCAGCAAGTCAACCCAGTTGTTCCAGGTCAAACCTGACAGCTGGGTCCCACTGGTCAGTGTTTAGACTAGTTATTTGGTAAGATTTAAACCTAGTTAGCTTAATTAACCACAGGGGCCCACACGTCAGTGTCTAATTAGTTTAACTAATTAATTAAATTACCTAATTAACTAATTAAGCGAGTGGGGCCCGCCTGTCAGCGTCACAGTGCGGCCACGTCAGCGTGTTGACTGGGTCAACCCAGTCAACGGGGCCAGTGGGGCCCGCTGGCAGCGACCCAGAGGTGGGTCCCAACCGTGCCAGCTCGGCGGCGGCTGGCGGTTTAACGCCGGCGACGCCAAACACGGCGGCGACGCACGGGGCAGCGGCGGATCTCGCCATCCGGCGTCCATTTGACACGCGCGACCCCGCGTTCGGACGAGCGAAGCGAGGCGTGTTGATTGGAGGTGGTGGTTTGGCCGGAAGTGGCTGGAGACGGCGACGGCGAGCGGTGGAGGCGGCGGCGTTCTCGGGTGCTACGCGGGATCGGCTAAACGGCACGTGAGCGAGCGGTTAAAGGGGCCAGGCCGCATCTCTAGGGTGCCCCGAGCACGATGGCGTGCTCGGATGGCCATGACAAAGACGGCAACGACGACGGCGAGCAGCACGGCGGAGCTGAGCTCGGCCACGTCGAGCGCGGCGGCTAGAGGCAGCGAGACGAGGAGGAAAAGGAGGGAGGAGGTGCGGGGCTCACCGTGCAGGCGCAAGGAGGCCCGGCGACGGGTTAGGAGCTGCAGAGCTCGCCGGAGATCACCGGAGAAGAAGACGCGGCCGAGAATGAACTCGAGCTCGATTTGCTCGGGATAGAGCTCCCCGGCTAGGATGGCTCGGCGTAGAGGCGTAGTCGAGCACGGCGAAGATGGTGGACACGGTGGCGCGGCTCGGAGACGACGGTGGCTGCGGGATCTTGGCGGCGTGGCGACCAGCGCGTATGGGCGTCGGTGAGAGAGAGCGAACGGAGCGAGGAGAGGGGCAGGGGAGTGGACGAGGCGTCCAGGGGGGAGGGATGGCTCGGCCTTATCCCCTCGCCCGGGCTGTGGCGTCGCAGTGTCGCCGGCTGGCCGGTGCGCGCGCGCCCAGCCACGGCGCGGCTGACACGGCGAGGGAGAGAGAGGGAGAGGAGGGAGACAGGCCGGCGGGGCTGGGCCGAGTGCACTGTGCACTCAGGCCCAGTCGGTTAGGTCTTTTATTTCTTTTTCTGCTTTTCCATTTTACAGAAAGTTTTGCAAAATAGATAAGCTGCCAAATGCATTTTGTAAAATGTGAGACTAGCCCACAAAATACTTTGCATTATTTTGCACTGCCACAAAAAGTTTGGGCAATTTTGAAATCCATTTGAATTTTTCAAAAATGGAAATGGCATTTAAAGTGCTGTTTTTGCACTGTTTTAATGCTCTAGCCCATTTTAGGAAAATAGGTGATGTTGTTTTCCTTAACATTAATTTGTTTTGGAATTTTTGCTACAACATGAACTATTTTCCAGGAATTTTTGAGCAACTTCAAATTTCACTTTGAATTTGAATTGAATTCAGTGGAGGAATTTGAAATGAGATGTTATTCCAACATGATCAAGCATTGCAAATCACAGAGAATTAGCTTAATCATCATGGATCACTGTTGCTCATTACAGAGGAGTGTTACAATTCTCCTCCTCTAAAAGAAATTCTCGTCCCGAGAATTCAGGAGGTAGAAGGGAAAAGGTCGGGGTATTCCTCGCGAAGATGATCCTCGCGTTCCCAAGTGGCTTCATCTTCAGTATGATTCTACCACTGCACATTAAGGAACTTGGTTGTCTTTTGGCGGGTATGACGTTCAGCTTGATTGAGAATGCGGATCGGATGCTCTTTATAAGATAGGTCATCTTGCAAATCAAGCAATTCATGATCCACTGCTCGGTGCGGAGATTCCTTGAAGCAACGGCGAAGTTGCGACACATGGAAGACATCGTGGATGTGAGAGAATTGCGGCGGCAACTCCAATTTATATGCCACATGTCCACGTCTGGCGAGAATACGGAAGGGGCCGATGTAGCGAGGAGCTAACTTGCCCTTGATTCCAAAGCGGTGAGTGCCCTTCATAGGAGTGACATGCTGATAAGCTTGCTCACCAGGTTGATAGATCGATCCCCAGTGTTTACGATCATAATTGCACTTCTGGCAAGATTGAGCAGCCTTGAGATTTTCCCGCACAATACGGACTTGCTCTTCAGCATGTTGGATAATATCCGGACCAACGAGCGGTCGTTTCCCAATTTCTGACCAATTCAGAGGGGTTTGACACTTACATCCATATAATACCTCGAAGGGTGCCATTTTCAAGCTGGCTTGATAGCTATTGTTGTACGAAAATTCGGCATACGGGAGAGATTCCTCCCACTTCTTGCCAAATGAAATAACACAAGCACGCAGCATATCTTCAAGTACTTGATTTACTCGCTCGACTTGGCCTTGGGACTGGGGGTGATAAGCTGAACTCCAGGTTATATGAGTTCCCATAGCTTCTTGGAAACTTGCCCAGAACTTAGAAGTGAAAAGGCTGCCACGGTCTGAACTGATCTCCTTCGGAATACCGTGGAGTGATACAATTCTGGAGATATACAGATCTGCTAACTAACTAGCAGTGATCGTCTCCTTGACTAGCAGAAAGTGTGCAACTTTGGAGAGTTGATCAATGACGACAAGAATTGCATCATGACCCTTTTGTGACCAGGGAAGACCAATGATAAGATCCATTTGCACTTTGTCCCATTTCCATTCAGGAATAGGGAGCGGTTGCAGAATTCCAGCAGGCTTCTGATGTTCTGCTTTAACGCGATGGCAAACGTCACATTCAGCAACATATCGAGCAATATCCTGCTTCATTCTAGACCACCAGTACCTTTGTCGGAGATCACGATACATCTTGGTACTACCCGGATGAATAGACAGCGGTGTATCATGTGCCTCCTTCATGACTTTGTCGGTCATAAGCTCGAACCGAGGTACCACAATGCGGTCTCTGAAATACAAAGTTCCATCTTCAACAAGCGAGGAATCTCTGTATTTTTCAAGGTGAAGATCTCTCTTCATCTGATCAACTTCAGCATCTTTTGCCTGCGCACGCTTAACAGCCTTCTCAAGATCTGGCTGTATAACAAGGATATTAAGAGAACCCTGTGGAACAATGTGGAGGTTTAGCTTGCGCAATTCTTCATACAGCTGAGGTTGAGCTCGCTGAACCATAAGGTTGTTGCAATAGGACTTGCGGCTCAAGGCATCGGCCATCACATTAGCCTTGCCAGGGGTATAAGAAATACCGCAATCATAGTCCGTAATCGTTTCCAACCATCGCTATTGGCGGAAATTGAGATCCGGCTGAGTAAACAAATACTTCAGACTTTGATGATCAGTATATATCTCACACCGGTTACCGAGAAGGTAATGTCGCCATAGCTTCAATGCATAAATCACTGCAGCGAGTTCAAGATCATGCACTGGGTAATTCTCTTCATGAGGACGCAACTGTCACGAGGCATAAGCAATTACCCTGCGCTCTTGCATTAGGACACAGCCTAATCCCTGACGAGAGGCGTCGCAATAGATCACGAAGTCCTTGCGAGAATCCGGAGGAGCATGCACTGGAGCAGAGGTCAGCTTGTCCTTGAGGGTTTGGAAACTTTCCTGACATTTATCTGTCCACTCAAACTTAACGCCTTTGTGAAGCAGATTAGTCAGAGGCTTGGCAATCTTTGAGAAGTTCTCAACAAAGCGACGGCAATAACTTGCGAGTTCGAGAAAACTTCTGACTTGCTTAACATTCTTTGGAGGAGTCCAGTCAAGAATAGCCTGAACTCGTTCTGGGTTGACGGCAATGCCATCCTTGGAAATCACATGTCCAAGGTAGGTCACTTCAGACAGCCAGAATTCGCACTTGGAATACTTGGCATATAATTGGTGCTCTCAAAGCTTTTCCAGAACAAGACGAAGATGTTCAGCATGTTCTTCCTTATTCTTGGAATATACCAGTATATCATCCAGATAAACCACGACGAATTTGTCGAGGTAATCCATAATGATATAATTCATCAGGCGGGAGAACGTAGCTGGAGCATTAGTTAAGCCGAACGACATAACAGTGTACTCGTATGAGCCATAGCGAGTAACAAAGGCAGTCTTGGGGATATCCTCTTCGTGGACGCGGATCTGATGATAACCCAACCTCAAGTTGAGTTTAGAGAACACTGATGATCCAGCAAGTTGATCATACAGGTCATTGATCCGAGGAAGCGGATATTTATTCTGAATGGTTGACTGGTTGATAGGTCGGTAATCTTGGACCAATCGGTTCGTACCATCTTTCTTCTTGACAAAGAGAGAAGGTGCTCCCCAGGCAGAGGAACTTGGACGAATGAAACCCTTGCGAAGTGATTTGTCGATTTCCTCCTTAAGCTCAAGGAGTTCAAAGATGTCAAAAGACAGTGTAAGAAGCACAAGATAAACATGAAAGGAATAATCGCAGATAATCCAGCTCTCCGGGTAGATGTGGAAATGAGAACCTAATGTCAGTGTTAGCAAAATCATTTAACCCGAAAAGAAGAGAGATCAGAGTCCCAGAGTATGGAAGAGGAATAAAAGATCCTAACACCACCCATTGGCGACGTGGGCCCATAAGCCACACAGCCATGTTAGTAAAATCGTTTTGCAATGACTAGACTCAACTTCGGCCAAGGAGTTGGAAAGGGGGGTTCCAACAGGCAGTCGGCTCTGATACCAACTTGTGACGCCCCCGACTTAATCGTGCACTAATCATACACGCAAATGTACACGATCAAGCCTAAGGACTCACTTGAAGATATCACAACACAACTCTAAACACAAATAAAAGTCATACAAGCTTTATATTACAAGCCAGGGGCCTCGAGGGCTCGAATACATAAGCTCGATGTCATACAAGCATCAGCGGAAGCATTAGATATCTGAGTACAGACATAAAGTTAACAAATAGGCCTTTAAGAAGGCGGGGCAAAACAAAACACTGGATCGAAAGGCACAGGCCTCCTGCCTGGGTGCCACCTAACTACTCCTGGTCGTCGGAGGGCCCCACGTAGTAGTAGTATCCGCCAGAGGGGTAGTAGTTGTAGTAGTCGTCGACTGGGGCAGCTGGCTCCTGGGCTCCATCATCTGGTCGCAATAATCGTGTAGGAGATATGCCCTAGAGGCAATAACATATGTTATTATTTATCTCCATGTTCATAATTATGTTTATGTTCCATGCTATAACTGCTATGGTTCTCGAGTCTACAATAACCACGAGGCTCGGAGGAAGAGTCATATGCACGTGTGGAATAATAAACGGTAAATTGTATTCCTAGTCTGGCCTCTAAGACTAGCTCAAGTGTTGCATGATGGTTCTGTTTTCTTGATCATGGGCATGACTATGCCGGCAACTTTGAGGGCACAATGTTAGTAGAACACTTGTGTTGAATCGACCCGATTGATGTTATGCTATGAGATTCATTCGTCACAAGTTAATGGTTAATAACACACAGAAGTTAATGTTTGCATAATTCCTTAGACCATGAGAGTATCAAGTTTCTTCATGCTTGCTTCATGAACTTTGGGGTTTGTTAAACGTCATCCGTAAATGGGTGGCTATTACGGCGGCTTACGGGTTCATGGAAAAGTATGTTAAGTAACTTGATAGCTCAAGATTGGGATTTGCTCCTCCGACAATGGAGAGATATCTCTGGGCCCTCTCGGTGTTACGGTATCCATCATCGTCTGGCCAGACACATTGTGATTTGATCACGGGGATGCCGGAACACATAAACGAGAAAAGAGAACAAAACCAGCAACGAGGTAACTGGCATAGTGGACAAGTTGTTGATCCACGGGGATGCCGATGATTCTCACCTCGGGTATTTGTAACATATCACGAAGCAACAGGAATAGCACATGGCAACTGGAGGTTCACTCGAATATTCATTCGTGTGGGTATAGGGGTCAATATGGGTGTCCACGGCTCCGATGTTGATCATTGATCGGAAAGAGTTCCGGTCAAGTCTATACTTCACCGAACCTATAGTGGGTCACACGCTTAAGGGTCATCTATCTGCTGAATACTAGACAAGGAGTCTGAGAGAAAAACACCGAAAAAGTTTCGGACGAAACGGAAAAGTTCCGGAGAGGACACTGGAATAGTTCAGGTAAAACTGAAAAATTGTTTCAGGGTATTCCATTAAGTCAAATTGATATCGGCACATGTCTGGAAATTCTTGGAGGGTGCCATAATCGTTCTGGAAACTTCTGGGATTTTTCCGGAGGAAAAACCAGAAATGTTCCGGAGCAGCCGGAACCGCTATGATAGCTTTTTTGCTAAAGAAACATTGTTCCGGAATTGTTTCGGAATGCGTTCAATATTATTTTAGTGGGTACTGGAATTGTTCTAGGCACATAGAAATAATTTGGGATTTAACGGACGCAGAAAATTGTCTTCGTGGATAGTGAAAGTGCTTTTTGGATATTTTTTTGGAAAGCACCTTTTGGGATATTTTCCAAAAGGTTTCTAGAAGGCTTGGGGGCTAAGAAACCCCCCTTGGGGGGCCCCCCAAGAGAGGTTGGCCGTCCACATGTGGGCTCCTCCATGGAGCCCCACTTGCTCCACTAATTCTCCTTTATGCCCTTGTGGAAGTTTTCCTTCATGGGCATTTTGGGTTTTTTGGAAGTGCCCATCCTACCCCTTGGCTTTCCTATAAATAGAGGTGGAGGGGCTGCCTCCACACTCACTCCTTGCTCACATACAAATGCCATGCTCGTCTGGCTCTCTCTCTCTCCCTCCCACGGAAATAGTTTTCGTAGAGCCGAAAGGTTGTCTGTGTTCCGGTGGGAACTAGTTCTGGACGGCGATGCCCTGCCGGATAGATGACACCGTACTTGTGCAACTCTGTAGAGAGATCATAGTTTCGGTCTTAGTTCGAGAGTGCCTCCCGAAGGGCTGTCCGAGTGACTGTCCGACTTTTGAGGTTCCTCCCGAAGGGCTGTCCGAGTGACCGTCCGACTTTCGAAGGTCCTCCCTAAGGACTGTCCGACCGCCTCCCGGAGGGCTGTCCGAGGGGCAGATGAGGGAGTACATCCTCGCGGTTGGGAGGTTGTAAATCCTAGCTGCGGGGATCTGCACCGCCGATCATCATCGACTCTACTTCCGCTGCGCTACGAGTCGGTAACGAAAAAGATCTAACCTTGTATGCAGTCTCCATAGTGGTTCTGGGCTGGTGCGTAGGTCAGAATTTTTTTGTTTTCTGCTGCGTTACCCTACAGCGGCATCATGAGCCGTGCTATGCGTAGATGGAGGTTACGATCTAGAATACATAGAGATGTATGGGTATTGCACAATATAATTTGTAGTAGATGAGTTCTATTATTGAAAATTATTTGTGCGGGTAGCAGATGAAATATGTTACCCGATGTTCTTGTTGCTTCCCTGGAATTTGCATATTTCTGATCTTGATAACGGTATGGTGGAGTTTCAAAGTTCTGGCAATCCGCGATCCTGATTGATCAACGAAGTGCTAATAGTTCTTTGAATTCCACGATAGTTAAAAAGAAAGATGAAATTTCGCAGACGAAAGGGCAATGCAGATATGATCTGCACGGGGGTCATGCGTATGACGAAGTTCAGTATGGGGCTCGAGATTTTATTATCTCGTATTTCATACACCCCGCATTGTTAATCTAGCGACTTGAATAATCATACTTGATGGTGGACGTTGGTAGCTGCGGTTTGTTCGAAACCTTAGAAGCCACGTAAAATGAAATTTTGCATAAACCGATTAGAGGTGTCTAACTTGGTTTTGCAGGATGGTTTGCATGTGCATGTGATGTGGTATAGAAGTGCTCATATTAATTTGATTATGTATGAGATGACTATATGATGTAAATTAACATGACTTGCGTGTCATGATTCGGCATGATGGCTGGAGCCATATGATTGTCACTTTAATGACCTGCGTGTCAACCTTTTGTAATGCACTTATTTTATTAGCTATAGAGATAGCAATATTATCTGGTGCATCGACAAGGTGGTGGCAAACTTCGCGAAGGTGAACACCGATGCAAATGCCGAAGACGAAGAAATACAAGACTTCTCCGTCAGAAAGGGCTATACCATATCATGCTATTATGAATTTCCTGAGATGTTAATCCCTTATGATGCACTCTTCTTGATTGCACGGTAGTCGCTTTTATTAGGGTGATCTGTCACAAAAATATCAAGTAGTTAGTGTTCTCCCAAGTGTAGCACCATCACGGCACCTATCTCTTCGGGGCATCACATGATCTCCATGGGTGTTAACGATTAGAGAAGTGTGAGGCGGGTGAGTTGAGACCTCGCAGCAAGATCACTTGGTTGTCTTGACGTTCAGGCATGACAGTCCTGAGCTCGGAACACACGCATCGAAAGATGAACAAGAATCACATAGAGATGTGATCGGCAAGTTTGCCTACCGATTGAAGTTCGCGCCATTTGAGTTCATCTCGAACCGTGGCGTTGAATGGAAATGCGGGTCTTGTATCACTCACAATCAATTATGAGAGATATTGATTTGAGTGGGAGCGCACTTTAGAATTAAACTTCTTTAATTCTTAGTGCAATTAATTATGGACTTTGTCTAAGTGAAAATTTGCATAATAGTTGTAGAATAATGGCTCGCGTTTCCACCTTCCCTGTTAAAATTGAATAAGCTGTTGAATATCTGGTTAAAACTTTACGGTTGGTAACGTAATGTGAGGATTGTCCTCAAGAGTGCCGAGAAGGACTTTGTCCTATCGCATGCTTTTAGTATTCTACCGCTAATGCTATGGATAATGTGACTCTCGTCCTTTGATCCAAAAGCTAGAATTCCATTACGGTCAAGTGCAATATGTTTGCTTCCATGAGACCCAAACTTCAAAAGTTTGGAATAGCTATGTGATATTCATGGAACTGAAAATCATTTTCAGACACAAACAAAGGCTAAAAGATATATGATATCCAAAGCAATGTTTGTTTTGCAAACTATTAGTAAAAGTGTTTACTATGCATTTAACTAATAACAGAGGGATCCAGTAGAACGCCTGTCATATGATGAAGGTGAATAAAACAACAACTTAAAGGAAATATCCAAAGGGTGTTAGTGTGACTTACACGCCTAGGAAGTCCGGGGCTAAGGCCACTCTTAAAATGGATGCTTCTTCTGAGTGTACAAGAAATACTGAAAGTTAAACTGTTAGAAGTATAAAAGCAAAATCAGAGAAGACTGGAATATCCAGCTCATGTATGAAATTCATACAAGCTATTGATGTATAGAAGGCTGGTCAAAAGAAATAGTTCTTGAGAATCCTGATTAAACATGTTAGTCACTAATTCTTGGGTATTGTGAGTTGATCACAAAGATACCCGCTTGATTGCACTCTGCTGCGACTCGATGCAAGAACTACTACGGCCTAAAAGACTGGCCGGAGTGAGGTTCAGATATGCGCTGGGAACATAGTAAAAGTTAATATACATTCCATCGGTGTATTACCCATGTATTTATTTTCATAATTCATTTAGAGTTTTACACACTCTAGCCCATTGCATAAGGTATCTTGCAAGAAGGTTGTTCATAAGAGAACTTTTGATGTTCGGTGTTATGAATAACATAAGGGCCATACTTTCATTATGAATGAAATGTATGTCATGAATATTGATAATAATACATTACCTCTATATTTACTTTCATAAATCATTTTAGAGTTTTATACACTCTAGCCCATTTGCATAATGTTTGTTGCAAGAGTGTTCTTCATGAAAGAACAATTGTTTTTCGGAATCATGAATAACATAAGGGCCATGCTTCCATCGTGGATGGGATGTATATTATGAATATTGATGGTAATATGATACATCCATAACACTGACGCTAAATGTCGCAAGACTAAGAGAATACCACACATGTGTGGCACTGCATTTGGTCACATTGGAGAAACCCGCATGGAGAAATTCCATTATGATGGATTTTGAAGTCATTTGATTATGAATCATCTGACACTTGCAACTTTCCTCCGGAAAAGTAAAGTGACTGAAATACCGTTCACAGGCCATAAGGAATGAGCAACGAACTTATTGGTGATCATACATTTTGATGTATGTAGTCCGATAAATGTTGTTGCTAGCAGTGGATTTTATCTATCTTCAGAAATGACTCAAGTAGATATATGGATATTTACTTGATGAGACGTAAGTCTGGATCTTTTGAAATCATTCATAAGGTTTTCAAAATGAAGAAAAAATTATTGTAACAAGAAAATTATGTTTCTGCAATTGGATTGCGGAAATAAATATTTGAGTTACAAGTTTAGCGAATGTCTGATGAGTTGTGAAAAGAGTTTCATAACTTACACCTCCCGGAACTCCACTGTGAGTGGTATGTTCGTGAAGATGTATTCGAACCATTTGTGACATGGTACGATCAAAGATGACATAAATCAATCTGCCATTATTTCTTTTAAAGTAATGCTTTAGAGACTGCGGCTTTTACACTGAAAAGAGCGCCATCAGGTCTGTTGAAATGACGCCATGGTATGGTACGCCCAGTCACGCTCTGTCCTTTCTTAACATTTGGAATATGGGGCTTGTGTAAAATATTTACAGACCTATTTCAAATCAGACAAGTACTACTTTGTAGGTTATCCCAAGTAGTTGGGAATTCCTCCACCACTATACCGAGGCAAAAAGTTTCGCCACAAAAACGGTATGCTTTTAAAGAGAACTGTTCTTGCAAAAAGGTGAGTGGGAGAACAGTGCAACTCGACGAGATAAACAGTATCTTCGTCATCAGATCAAAGGAAAGGAACCTTGGAAGTAATTCCAGAGTTTCCTACTGCGACTAATACGGAAGTCTCTACAATAAAATGTATGGACTTCGGTCGAACTTGCAGCTGAACCACGTAGGCAAAACTCGTGCAAACCTCTCAGGTGCGCAAGCAAGATATTGTTGTTAGACAACAGTATACCTACGATACACAAGGAAGCGTTGATGGGCCCTGACTCCGGAATTGGCTAAATGCCAATACAATCCGAGATAGTTTCCATATAAATGATTCAAGATTATATCTTGATAAACCCTTCGGAAGACTTAGAGTCTAACGAACATTAATGGAACTATAAACTGATGTGGATAAAATGTTTTATCCATAAAGCTCGACTTGTTGCAATAACAAGTTCAAGGAGTTGACTACGATGAGGTTCTCTCACCGCAGCGATGCTAAAAGTCAGATCGGGTTAAACTAGCAATTAATACATATTTCAATCTTGAGATATGATACATGGATGCCAAAAGGATTTCCATGTGATGGAAATGCAACCTAGGACTTGCATGTGATACAGTCCGAGGTATTTTGTCATTCCAGAGGATGCTAGTAAGTATGCAAACTTCAGAGTTCCAGTGATGGACAGAAGAGAGCAGAATGGAGTTGGAATCTTCATTTTTGATGGAATAGTCAAAAGAGTTTGATTTCATCAATGGATAACGAAGATGCTTGTGGTTTCAAGAAAGTAAGTGGGAGCATAATAATTTTTCTAAAAACTTTGTGTGCTTGACACATTGTTGATTGGAAATTTCTTGACACAAATTAGGACTTCATTGAAAATAGTTTTCGATGAAGTGCTTGGGCTAAATAGCCTTGACATTAGGCATATTTATCTGCGAGATAGAATTGCCTAAATAGGCTAAAGCCAAAAATACATATTGACAAGATGCTAAAACATTTTAGCATTAAAACGCCAAGGAGTGATTCTTGCCGAAGTCACATGGAAAGAGTTTTGCAAGGCTTGGTGTCCCAAAACACTGATGAGCAAAATAGATGATGGAGATTCCACACTCTCTTGTGTTTGGATTAATCATGTATTCCATGGTATGTAAAACAACCAGATATGTCCAGTACTCCCAAGGAGTTGCAAGTATAGATACCAAAGTGATCAAAGTACTGATCATGGGACAACAGTGAAAAATGTCATTGAGTACTAGAGTAGCACTGATGACATGTTTTTCTCGTAAGCAGAGATTATGAAGTGCTCATTGTAAGTAATTGCATCGATACAGTCTTCATCAATACTCCATGCGATTTTCAATTTAAGTTAAGGGTTTTGTGTAATACACAATATGCTGGCACGGTGTTTGGAAATCGTTGCAAACAGGTTACTGTGGCGAATTCTATAACAAAGGCTAAGTATGTTGCCGCTTTCGAAGCGACATAGAAGATGTTGAATCATGCAGTTCTTTCATGAACTTAGTATGATTCCAAGATGGCTTTGGTCAATGGAACACTATTGAAGATAGTTGCTCCATAGCTCAGTCTGAGGAATCAAGGTTTGACCAGTGATTCACATATATACGAAGCCAAGTCCACACAAAATATGAATTTTGTGAAAGCGTGAAAACGTGAGGACATGCAAAGATACACACGGAACTGAAGTTGTCAGATCCACTGGACATCAGGCTATACCACATGCGAAGCATTTTTCACCGGTATGCCATAGGTGTAATGTGAATTAGCATTGACTAGATTATTGACTCTAGTGCAAGTGGGAGTCTGTAGGAGATATGCCCTACAGGCAATAACATATGTTATTATTTATCTCCATGTTCATAATTATGTTTATGTTCCATGCTATAACTGCTATGGTTCTTGAGTCTACAATAACCACGAGGCTTGGAGGAAGACTCATATGCACGTGTGGAATAATAAACGGTAAATTGTATTCCTAGTCTGACCTCTAAGACTAGCTCAAGTGTTGCATGATGGTTCTGTTTTCCTGATCATGGGCATGACTATGCCGGCAACTTTGAGTGCACAATGTTAGTAGAGCACTTGTGTTGAATCGACCCGATTGATGTTATGCTATGAGATTCATTCGTCACAAGTTAATGGTTAATAACACAGAGAAGTTAATGTTTGCATAATTCCTTAGACCATGAGAGTATCGAGTTTCTTCATGCTTGCTTCATGAACTTTGGGGTTTGTTAAACGTCATCCGTAAATGGGTGGCTATTACGGCGGCTTACGGGTTCATGGAAAAGTATGTTAAGTAACTTGATAGCTCAAGATTGGGATTTGCTCCTCCGACGATGGAGAGATATCTCTGGGCCCTCTCGGTGTTACAGTATCCATCATCGTCTGGCCAGACACATTGTGATTTGATCACGGGGATGCCGGAACACAGAAACGAGAAAAGAGAATAAAACCGGCAACGAGGTAACTGGTATAGTGGACAAGTTGTTGATCCACGGGGATGCCGATGATTCTCACCTCGGGTATTTGTAACATATCGCGAAGCAACAGGAATAGCACACGGCAACTGGAGGTTCACTCGAATATTCATTCGTGTGGGTATAGGGGTCAATATGGGTGTCCACGGCTCCGATGTTGATCATTGATCGGAAAGAGTTCCGGTCATGTCTACACTTCACCGAACCTATAGGGTCACACGCTTAAGGGTCATCTATCTGCTGAATACTAGACAAGGAGTCTGAGAGAAAAACACCGAAAAAGTTTCGGACGAAACGAAAAAGTTCCGGAGAGGACACCGGAATAGTCCCGGTAAAACTGAAAAGTTGTTTCAGGGTATTCCATTAAGTCAAATTGGTATCGGCACATGTCTGGAAATTCTTGGAGGGTGCCAGAATCGTTCTGGAAACTTCTGGGATTTTTCCGGAGGAAAAACCGGAAATGTTCCGGAGCAGCCGGAACCACCATGACAGCTTTTTCGCTGAAGAAACATTGTTCCAGAATTGTTTCGGAATGCGTTCAAAATTATTTTAGTGGGTATTGGAATTGTTCTAGGCACACAGAAATAATTTGGGATTTAACGAACGCAGAAAAATGTCTTCGTGGATAGTGAAAGTGCTTTTTGGATATTTTTTGGAAAGCACCTTTTGGGATATTTTCCAAAAGGTTTCTAGAAGGCTTGGGGGCTAAGAAACCCCCCTTGGGGGGCCCCCCAAGATAGGTTAGCCGGCCACATGTGGGCTCCTCCATGGAGCCCCACTTGCTCCACTAATTCTCCTTTATGCCCTTGTGGAAGTTTTCCTTCATGGGCATTTTGGGTTTTTTGGAAGTGCCCATCATACCCCTTGGCTTTCCTATAAATAGAGGTGGAGGGGCTGCCTCCACACTCACTCCTTGCTCACATACAAATGCCATGCTCGTCTGGCTCTCTCTCTCCCTCCCACGGAAATAGTTTTCGTAGAGCCGAAAGGCTGTCTGGGTTCCGATGGGAACTAGTTCAGGACGGCGAAGCCCTGCCGGATAGATGACACCGTGTGCGTGCAACTCTGTAGAGAGATCGTAGTTTTGGTCTTAGTTCGAGAGTGCCTCCCGAAGGGCTGTCTGAGTGACTGTCCGACTTTTGTGGGTCCTCCTGAAGGGCTGTCCGAGTGACCGTCCGACTTTCGAAGGTCCTCCCGAAGGGCTGTCCGCGACACCGTCCGAGGGACTGTCCGACCGCCTCCCGGAGGGCTGTCCGAGGGGCAGATGAGGGAGTACATCCTCGCGGTTGGGAGGTTGTAAATCCTAGCTGCGGGGATCTGCACCGTCGATCGTCATCGACTCTACTTCCGCTGCGCTGCGAGTCGGTAACGAAAAAGATCTAACCTTGTATGCAATCTCCATAGTGGTCCTGGGCTGGTGCGTAGGTCGGAATTTTTTTGTTTTCTGCTGCGTTACCCTACAAATCGGGTATGGTTAAAAGGGGAAGCAAGCCAACCGTGAGTACTCATCCAAAGTACTCAGCAAGACTTACATCAGAACTAGTCTAGTTATGCAACATTATCAAAGGAAGGCTGTATATGTGGACTTGGCTGCAGAAATGCCAGAATAGAGAGAAAAGGCCTAGCCTGTCAAAGACTAGCATCTTCAGTGTCTTGCAGCATTAGAAGAGTGCAGATTAGTACATAAATATAATAATAGCAACAGGTAGTAACCACGCCCAGAGATCCTTTCTCGACTCCCTGCGAGAAAGCGATCCCGGAGCCAATATATTTAACCCATTTCTAGTTGTAGAAAATCGGGATACTTTCTGAGCGTCCTGTTACCGTGGACACGGCTATTCGAATAGATATACTTCCCTGCAGGGGTGCACCATCTTACCCAACACGCTAGATTAACTCTGGCCGGACACACTTGCTCGGGGCATGCCCGGCCTCGGTCTATCGACACATCATAGCCCTACCTAGGTTCAACAGAGAGGCAAGCACGCCGGTCTACATCCTAAGTGCGAAGGGGTCTTGGGCCCATCGCCCTTTGCACTCATGCGCGTTGCATGGGCAGCCGGGAGCAGACCGAGCGCCCTTAATACAAGCGCGGGCATTCCCAGTCCAACCCGGCGCGCGCCGCTCAATCGCTGACGTCTGAAGAACTTCGGCTGATACATACGACGCCGAGTACCCATATTATTCCCACGTGCTGGTTAGTGCGAAAAGGCCAGAGGGCTACTCAGTTTACATATCCTAACCCATTAGTGCGTTGGGAGCTCGCGGTGACAAGCAGAGACTCACGATCATGTGACCCCATCGCCCCATCTCGTGGACTTACGGCAAGGGCTAAGAATGCCCGGCCGTGCCACGTAATTATCTCGCGGGTACCCTCACGGTCAACTCGACTCCACATTACATCACTCGCGGGTACCCCTCGGGGCCGACCCGGCTTTATTCAGTAACAGTAGTTAAGTCAAGGTAACCGTGTGTCTAAAGCATCAAGATGGAATCCGAGGAATCATCCTCGTGGAATCCCACTCGATGTTCCCATCAAGGTGAACCCTGAGGAATCACCCTCGTTGGATTCACTCTTGCGGAGTTGCACGACAGAAGCTTCATCGGAGGTGGTAAAAGAGGATTCACCCTCGATAACCCACAACCGTCTATCTAAACTACAGATGTAACATCAGGAGTGAGATAAGAGGTATCACCCTCGGCACTCGATGGTAGCTCTGCAGAGTCGAGCAAATTAAGGGGGGTAGCGGTGATGTGCTGGTCTCAGCCCGTTCGATCACATCGATAGGGGCACAGGTACTATAGTGGGGCAACTAGAGCAAGGAAGAGGGGCCACAGATGGTTTACCATCCAACCTATACTAAGCATTTAGGATATCAGGTAAAGTATCATTAACAGTTTACAAAAAACAGGCTATGCATTAGAATAGGATCAAATCAATAGCAGTAGCAAATTCTAATGTAAGCAGGGGGAGAAAGAATAGGTGATATAGGCATGCGTCAAGGGGGGTTGCTTGCCTGGAAGCTCTGCGGCAAAGGAGGGGTCCTCAACAGTGTAGTCGGTCTCCGGAGCTGCGTCGGTCTCGGGGGCTATCGGATAAGAAGAGGGGGAAGAAATAATAAATAAAAGCATATAAATGCAACACAGATGCATGGCATGGCAGTATGTAGTGTTGGTGGTGACCTAATGCAATGTTACATGTCGCAGACGAAACGGGAAAATATCTGGGATATTTTCCCAGCGTTTAGGCAGAATTCGGAATACTGAACCGGAGGGGAAGGTTCCATGTTCAGATGGATAGGAGTGATGGTCAAGCATTTCGACCACGTATTCGGATTCGTCTCGTTTTTCTGATCAACTTTCATGTAGAAAGTTTTTCGATCCGAGCTACGGTTGAATTTCTACGAATTTTCAAAGATTTAAACCTTTTTATGAAATTCTGGAATTAAATCTAATTAATTAATTCGCATTATCCAGAACAGTGGCTGATGATGTCAGCATGACGTCAAGATGACTTCAGCAAGTCAACCCAGCTGTTCCAGGTCAAACCAGACAGCTGGGTCCCACTGGTCAGTGTCTAGACTAATTATTTGGTTAGATTTAAACCTAATTAGCTTAATTAACCACACGGGCACACACGTCAGTGTCTAATTAGTTTAACTAATTAATTAAATTACCTAATTAACTAATTAAGCGAGTGGGGCCCGCCTGTCAGCGTCATAGTGCGGCCACGTCAGCGCGTTGACTGGGTCAACCCAGTCAACGGGGCCAGTGCGGCCCGCTGGCAGCGACCCAGAGGTGGGTCCCAGCCATGCCAGCTCGGCAGTGGCTTAACGTAGGCGACGCCAAACACGGCGGCGACGCACGGGGCAGCGGCGGATCTCGCCGTCCGGCGTCCATTTGACGCGCGCGACCCCGCGTTCGAACGAGCGAAGCGAGGCGCGTTGATTGGCGGCGGTAGTTTGGCCGGAAATGGCCGGAGACGGCGACGGCGAGCGGCGGAGGCGGCGGCGTTCTCGGGTGCTACTTGGCATTGGCTAAACGGCGTGCGAGCGAGCGGTTAAAGGGGCCAGGCCGCATCTCTGGGGTGCCCCGAGCACGATGGCGTGCTCGGATGGCCATGACAAAGACGGCAACGACGACGGCGAGCAGCACGGCGGAGCTGAGCTCGGCCACGTCGAGCGCGGCGTCTAGAGGCAGCGAGACAAGGAGGAAAAGGAGGGAGGAGGTGCGGGGCTCACCGTGCAGGCACAAGGAGGCCCGGCGACGGGTTAGGAGCTGCAGAGATCGCCGGAGAAGAAGACGCGGCCGAGAACGAACTCGAGCTTGATTTGCTCGGGATAGAGCTCCCCGGCTCGGATGGCTCGCCGTAGAGGCGTAGTCGAGCACGGCGAAGATGGTGGACACGGTGGCGCGGCTCGGAGACGACGGTGGCTGCGGGATCTCGGCGGCGCGGCGACGAGCGCGTACGGGCGTCGCTGGGAGAGAGCGAACGGACCGAGGAGAGGGGCAGGTGAGTGGCTGAGGCGTCCAGGGGGGAGGGATGGCTCGGCCTTATCCCCTCGCCCGGGCTGTGGCGTCGCGGTGTCGCGGTGTCGCCGGTGCGCGCGCGCCCAGGCACGGCACGGCTGACACGGCGAGGGAGAGAGAGGGAGACAGGCCGCCTGGGCTGGGCCGAGTGCACTATGCACTCAGGCCCAGTCGGTTAGGCCTTTTATTTCTTTTTCTACTTTTCCTGTTTACAGAAAGTTTTGCAAAATAGATAAGCTGCCAAATGCATTTTGTAAAATGTGAGACCAGCCCACAAAATACTTTGCGTTATTCTGCACTGCCACAAAAAGTTTGGGCAATTTTGAAATCCATTTGAATTTTTCAAAAATGGAAATGGCATTTAAGGTGCTGTTTTTTGCACTGTTTTAATGCTCTAGCCCATTTTAGGAAAGTAGGTGATGTTGTTTTCCTTAACATTAATTTGTTTTGGAATTTTTGCTACAACATGAACTATTTTCCGGCAATTTTTGAGCAACTTCAAATTTCACTTTGAATTTGAATTGAATTCAGTGAAGGAATTTGAAATGAGATGTTATTCCAACATGATCAAGCATTGCAAATCACAGAGAATTAGCTTAATCATCATGGATCACTGTTGCTCATTACAGAGGGGTGTTACAGAGTGCTCGGGAGTGGTGTGAGAAGGTGGACTCTACGTCAATGACGACAACTTCATGATGGCGTCTGCAAGGACTGCATCTTCAAGGCCTCAAGATTTCGAGACTCAAGACAAGATTTCAATACACACTACTAGGTGAAGGATGGATTTGATGGGCACCCTGGAGTAACCAGTGGATGGTCGGGATGCATGGAGAAGCGCCATGACATCTTGCGGAAAGCTTCACCCAGACTCAAAGAGACGGAAGAATACTTCATGCCCGGAAGCTTACCTGTGCAACCGCAAGTCATTATGGGCTCTGGCTTGGTTGACCCTAGTTGTGACTCTGGCTGGGACGGTGCTAGCAGATGTAGAACTATGGTAGGATTGGATGAGCACCGGACAGTGGTCAGAGGAACTCTTCGAAAGACCATGTTTCGGTCATCTTGTTCTCAAACACCCTGAAGTGCGAGAACGTAAAGAGAGGGATCGAATCTTGTGGGTAAAGTGCACAACACTCAGCAGAGTTAAAACCTAATCGATTAGCCGTGTCCCCGGTTATGGACAATTTGAGCCTCTGGACTTGGATCTATCTCGGAACTCTCAACACTGGACTGATAAATAATTGTTGGCAACTTATAATACTTGTGGGCTATGAGACATCGGTTGGCGGAAAAATGTCATAGTAGATAACTCCGTAGTGAAAACTCTTGATTATTCCTTTGTTGTAGGGAAAATAAAACCAGCTTTTATGCAAAAAAAACTCAGACACAGAGCCTCAAAGCCATATTGCATATAGTATAGTTTTATCATCTGCTTTCTTATTGTGATCTTGCCGGTACATTCAATGTACTGACCTACACGGCTGCAACGTATTATGTTGCAGGATTTTTCTACGACGAGTGAGTTTCGTTGTAGGGTTACGGTCTACACTCAACCTGCCGATGGCGTTGATGGGACTCCACACCTGTTTGTTTGTTTCCGCTGAGACTTATGAGGTATATATCAGTATTACATTATTTATACATGTGATTGCACTTTGATATATACGTTAATGTACTGTGTGTGCCAGCATACCGATCCAGGGATGGCACAGATACACAGAGGTTTGGCCGTTTGAGGTCGGGTAGCTACAGAGATGGTATCAGAGCACATGTTGACTGTAGGACGTGACCCTAGAAACTAGAAAGCCCTTAGGAAAGGATCTCTCTATAACTTTATTTTCAAAAAGATCCTTTACCTCTCTTCTTTTCTGAGCTTTATCAAATATTCCCCTTTAAGCCCTCAAAAATATTCCCCTTTTAATTAGACAATACCCTTTCCTCTTTGACCACACGGACGATCAACTGATGAGACCACTTCGAGAAGGACAAGATATCGGACAACTGAGGACCACTTCAGAGTAAAGAGTACTTCACCTTACACTAGAAGAATTGAAGCTACAACAGTCGAAGACTCCGAAGACTCGTAGAATTTGAAGACACTGAAGAATTCCAAGATTTATATGACCTTTAGAAGACCAAACCCCTGTTGTATACTCACGTTAGATGCGATGATTTGTGAGCTGTCATATTTTGTGTGTGTTTTCTGACAGCAACAAATAAAACCTATTTTCAAAACTATGTTGTTTGTTTGTATGGGCATCTTTCTCCCTCTCTTGTCTCATCCCCAAAACTCTTAGACCCAATAGATGATGAATGAAGATGGACTCGTATTTTCCGGATCGATGACTCAGTTGGAGGCAGAACAATGGATTCAGAACATGGAGGATCACTTGAGTAATAACATTGTTGAAAGAAAAGATATGGTTCAATATGCTCTTCAGTACTTTGCAAAAAGTGCTGCAACATGGTGTAAGATGCACCAAGCTATACAAGGATGGAATGGAGCAAAAACTTGGGAGGAATTCAAGATGACTCTATTGAGGTCTCGTCTTATCCAGAAGCCCTATGGCAATAAAATGAAGAAACCTTGTGCATGCAAGATTTGCGGAGAGATAGGACACACCCATGAAGAACATAAGGATGGATGCCCTCATTGTGAAGAAAATCACCGAGCTGAGGAATGCCCAACTAGGCAGGTTACTTGTTTCTTGTGTGAAGGAACTACGCACTACCCTACCCAGTGTCATATTTACCCCAAGGTGCAGCAAATCATCCAGCAATAGAAAGAAGGAATGACAGAAGCCCTCAGGGAAATTTTAAAAGAACTTGTGATGAAGAAATATGTTAAAGACACATATGAAGAAGACCTAACCAGATTTTACTCCCATGCTTGCTATTCATGTGGAGAAGAAGGACATTTTTCACAGTATTGCACGAAGGAAAGCCAAGAGTATCTGGGAGACTTCCCGACAGAAGAAGTGGAGTTTGATCCACAGGAGATAGAAGAATTGATCGGAACGAAGAAGTCCAGGAAGAGAAAGAGCATGTATCCCTTGAACAACCCAATTTCTGGAGAGAAGGACCTGAGTCATATCACATGTTTCAAGTGCAAGAATTCAGGGCACTATTTCCATGACTGTCCAGAAAAGAAGCTAAAAATCGAAGGAGCCTACATAATCACCAAGAAGCTCCGAGACTTGTCGGAAATTGTTTATTTTCACTACAAGGAAGCAGGACATTTTGCTACTAAATGTCCAGTTAAGAAGAAAGCTAAATATGAGTAGATGAATATTGGATGAATAAGTGTAATAGGAAATACTCTTGTTTTCTTAAGGATGTTGATTTGAATTATGTAATGGAAGTCTCGGAGATTGTAATAATTCATGAATCAATAAAGCTGATATGTCATATGCTGAAAGGACTGTAGAAGTTGTTATTTTGGAAATAATTATGTGGGTAAACATGGATAAAAATGAGTTGTTGATGCATAAACTGGGATTTTGATAAAGTACAAGGATACAATAAGATATGGTCAATGGATAACCCAGTACATTTTGTTTTAAGGATGACAATACCCTGTAAGATGTTGGGAATTGAATTTGAAGTTTTGTTTGAATGATATGAATGTTTACCCAAGGAGATACATGCATTATTCTGAATACGCCTTCTATCTTACAACTGCAGATGACAACCCTTTATGAGTCTTTCCTTAAGGGCCCGGAAACGATCATGACCCTGACAAGTGATCATGATTACCCAAAGATCCTGAAGGACATGATGAAGCATATTCACCTTGAAGGAGATGCAGTCTACAAGGGTTATCCTTTCATGGAAAATGGAGTGGAACTTTGGTACGTCGAGGTACACCTCCACTGTGTGAAAGGAGTTTGCCCAAAGACTATGGGGCAGTACTTTTTTCATTTCCCGAGTACCCCGAGCAACTTTCTTCGACTCTGTTCGTGAAGCTACCATGGAAGCCATACGTCAGATTGGAGAAATACTGGAAGCAAGGCTCCGTCACACACAGGAATACCTGAGAGAGGTACATGCAGAGATGGAGGAGAAGCTCATGGCCACCATGATGAAACAAAAGGTGGATGATTTCAAGGAGCACCTCGCTCAATTCCAGTGGGACTAAATAATCCTCAAGGAGGACCCATAAATAAAGTTGGAAGCAATGCTTGACCATACCAACTATGTGGATGGCAGCATTTGTAATAAAGTAATTATGATTGGAGTTTTGAGAAATGATTAATGATGTAATAAAGGATTTGATATGAAAAGAATATGACTTATGGATGAATTTGTGCATTCCATGGTGATATTTCTCTATGTGAACACCAGACCAATGGAAAGGAAAATGTATACCACCGTGTGCATTTTGGACGAAATAAGTTTGATTTCTTGGTTACCCCAAGAGTATGACAGAATGAAGTACTGTTGGATTTAAAGGAGGTGTAACGTTGGGATATGGAACAGTTGTGACTCCACGGATGAGTTAAAACTATACAAGTGCTGAAGTGGACCCATAACCCACAGGCCCAGGATATGACCAAGGTACAAGCACAATCTTGTTGAAGGAAGAATTCTGGAAGAAGCTGTGTTTTGAGCAGCTTACATTTCACAGGAGGATACGCAAAAACCCGAGGGTTGTGAAGAGACGATAGATGCTTTGTTCAACCTGCAGAATTAATGGATTTATCCGAACTCAGTTCGTCGACAAGAGGAACTTCTGCAATGCTTGTGAGGATGCCCAAGTGTTAGAAAACGTGATTCACTGTCTGCGTATGTGGTAATGGTTCAAATACGGGATGGATTGGCCCCCATACCGGAGACATTTATCATGGACTATCATATGTTGATGGAAAATCAGAGAGCCTTAAAACCATAGAAGAGTGTCGACACGACAAGCCAAAAACCTTAGAATAGCAGAACGATGGAACCCTGTACAGGCAACCGTTGCCAATCATAGGATATACGGTGAGATTTAACCCAAACCCATTTACTGCAGGAAATCCACAAACTGTTGACCACCATGAGAATTCCGATAGTAGTTAGTATTGACGACAGGCCTGTCAGCTAAGAAGACCCCGTCACGGGAACAGTCTTATTTGATGAAGGACTCCGGCTTTTGAGAAAAGAGGTTATGCCCTTACCGGAAGAGCACCAGTGAAAGAGTTATTCTGAAGATATGAGAAGATTGACATTTTCAACCCAAAAGGTGGAATACCGGAGTTTGAAGGAACCATGACTCTGATTTTAAGTGTGGTAGCACCCCCGACTCTTCCGAACAATGGATTTGCTGGAAGACCCTCCCCAACCCTAACTTTTCCTTGCTAGCCTCTCCGAATCTCGAGGACGAGATTCATTTTAAGTGTGGTAGGTTTGTAACATCCCAAAATTCTAAATTTTGGAATGTTATATTAAATAAATAATTATGAATGTTTGTTTGATTGATTGACTGAAAGTGACTGAAAATTTGGAACTTTTTGAAAGTTTAATGAGAGGGAATGAAATGACTTTCCCAAACTTTCACTTTGCATTTTTGTTCTCAATGAATTCAAATTCATTTCATCACAAAACCCTAGAGTGAAGATAATATGACTTCTTCCATTTAAAGAAATGAAAAGTGGTTTTGAAGAGAATTTGAATTCCATTTGAAAATATTTCAAATTCAGAAACTTTATGCAACTCAATGATTTTCATGAGAGAGGATAAAATGACTTCTTCAAATTATATGAAATATGAGTTGGAAGTTTAAAAGAAGGATTTGAAAGTGGTTTGAAATTCAAATTCAAACCTAATTTGGAGTTATTTGGTTTTTATTCAAATTATTTTTCTCCTAAAAACAAAGATATGGAAATAAGGGTAAATGATTCCCTTCAACAGAAAAATGAAGAAAAATAAATTTGAAATAATTTTGGTATTTTAAAATAATTTTATTTGATTTTTAATGCAACAGTAGCACTGTTTGCATTATTTAAATTTGTGTGAATTTTATTTGAACATGAAAAAAAGTTCATGTTTTAGGAAATATTTTTTCTAATCATTTTGATATATTATATGCCTATGGAATTTTCTTATTTTATTTTCTTTTAGTACTTTTCTCTCTCTGTCTTGATTCAAAAAAAAGAAGAAGAAAGAGAAGCTAGCCGCCAGCCCAGCACTGCTCTCTCTCTCCCATCACTCCACCGGCCCACTAGGCCACCGCGGCCCAGCCGACAGCCAGCCTGCCAGCCCAGCAGAGCGCCTCGCACCCAGATTCCTTTCCGATCGACCGCCCGATCCCTTCTTTCTCTCTCTCTCTCTGGCTGACAGTGGACCCCGCGCCTTCTTCTTCCTCAGATCTTTGCCCCTCGCGCAAGCTCTCCCCCTATAAATACCCCCTACCTCTCATCGTCCAATTTTCGCAAAAATTGGAAGGTCTCGATCCCGTTTCACCCCGATCCGATCTCGCCGGAGTTCACCGCTGCCTGAAGCTTTCAATGGATGATTCCGCTGTCGTGGGAACGATTCTGACAGTACGAAGGGGGTAGGGTAAAGGAGCATGATCTAACGAGATGCATATGAGTGACACGGTGGTTTTAGCGAGTTCGGGCCTCTCACGGTGGAGATAACAGCCCTACGTCTCGTGCTCCGGAGAGGCTTTGTTTATCTGTCGAGTGGAATATGAGTATCCTTACAGAGGGTGCGAACCCCTGTGCTAGAGGGGAGGGGCGGCTTATATAGAGTGCGCTGCCCCTCATAAGTGTCCGGCGTTTAAGGGTCAGATCGTGGCTATAAAGACATATGTTACTGGTAACGTACGTAATAAACGCTATTAATGAGACAGACGAACGTCTGCCCGTTGGCCTCCCTGGGGTGGCTTCTGGTCTTCTGCAGTTGACTGTCTTCCGGGTCTTCCGAGTGAATGGTACCCGTCGAGTGAAAAGGTAATCTCCGAGTGGATATTGTCGAGTGACTTGTATGTCTTGGTGATTTCAGTCGGAGACTTCCTTGTTGTCCTTAAGCTCTCTGGGGCAGTGTCCTTAGGTGGGGTATATAGGTCAGGCCTATGACCCTACCCTAGGTACATATCCCCATCATTAGCCCCCGAATGGATCGGGGTTCGAGTGTAGAAAGGAATCGACGCGGGTTCTGATAAGACACAAAAATTCCGAGTGCATTTTAGGGCTTCACTGAAATCTGTGTCGATTGGAACCTTTGTCAATCATCCTGATCGATTCTGTCTTGAAATATATCCGAGTGAACTTCAACGCAAAATCCGGTCCGAGTAAGTGCTATTGTAAGTTCATTTCCGATTGTATTCCTGTCCATCTTGACTTTACACCCACTGGGTGTTTTCTTCAGATGCGTACTTGCTTGTTTTTTCCTCGAGTAGATCGGGTCTTAGTCGAGTGGTTTTTGGTCCAGTGGGGGCACGCCGAGTGCACCCACTGGGTGTAGTCCCCGAGACCGCTGCCGAATGGCGGTGACATCGGCAGGGGTCTTAGATTTGCTTTGATAGTCGCTTGTCATTCGACAGGCCGGACCTGGTCGAGTGATAGTAGGTCCAGTGGGGGCACGCTGAGTGCACCCACTGGGTGTAGTCCCCGAGATCGCCGTCGAGTGCTTGCATCGGCGGGGGTCTGATAGAGACAATCTTCGCTTGTTTCTTTTCCAATCCTTTGCTTGGCTAAGTTTGTTTGGTTTCTGAATGAGATGGATGCTCATTACTCGGAAGAATTTTGAACTTAGGCGAAAAACTGGTTCGCAACTGAGTTTCCGAGTGAAAGTGTTGCCTGTCACTCAGAACAACCTTTAACTTAAGCGAGGTCTGACTCGCGGCTAAGTCCCCGAGTGAGAGGAATGCTCGTCACTTGGGAGAGTTCTTAACTGAGACGAAGACTGGTTCGCAGCTAAGTTTCCGAGTGAATGGGATGCTATTCACTCGGCAGGGTTTTTAACTTAGGCGAAAACTTGTTCGCGGCTAAGCCCCCGAGTGAGAGAAGCACTCGTCACTCGGAAGAATTTTCAACTTAGGCGATACGGAATCGCAGCTAAGCCCTCGAGTGTGGATGATGTCCTCACTCAGAATGGTTTTTAACTTAGGTGATACGGAATCACAGCTAAGCCCCCGAGTGTGGATGATGTCCTCACTCGGAGTGGTTTTTAACTTAGGCGATACGGAATCGCAGCTAAGCCCTCGAGTGTGGATGATGTCCTCACTCGGAATGGTTTTTAACTTAGGTGATACGGAATCACAGCTAAGCCCCCGAGTGTGGATGATGTCCTCACTCGGAGTGGTTTTTAACTTAGGCGATACGGAATCGCAGCTAAGCCCTCGAGTGTGGATGATGTCCTCACTCGGAATGGTTTTAACTTAGGTGATATGGAATCACAGCTAAGCCCCCGAGTGTGGATGATGTCCTCACTCGGAGTGGTTTTTAACTTAGGCGATACGGAATCGCAGCTAAGCCCCCGAGTGTGGATGATGTACTCACTCGGAGTGGTTTTTAACTTAGGCGATACGGAATCGCAGCTAAGCCCCCGAGTGTGGATGATGTCCTCACTCGGAGTGGATTTTAACTTAGGCGATACGGAATCGCAGCTAAGCCCCCGAGTGTGGATGATGTCCTCACTCAGAGTGGATTATAACTTAGGCGATACGGAATCGCAGCTAAGCCCCCGAGTGTGGATGATGTCCTCACTCGGAGTGGATTTTAACTTAGGTGATACGGAATCGCAGCTAAGCCCCCGAGTGTGGATGATGTCCTTACTCGGAGTGGTTTTTAGCTTAGGTGATACGGAATCACAGCTAAGCCCTCGAGCGCGGAGCTGTCGAGTGTTGAAGGAGCGTCCGACTGAATGGCGATGCGCGGAGCTGCCGAGTGTCGAAGGAGCGTCCGACTGAATGGCGATGCACGGAGCTGCCGAGTGTCCAGGGAGCGTCCGACTGAATGGCGATGCGCGGAGCTGCCGAGTGTCTAAGGAGCGTCCGACTGAATGGCGATGCGCGGAGCTGCCGAGTGTCGACGGAGCGTCCGACTGAATGGCGATGCGCGGAGCTGCCGAGGGATGACGACGCGTCCAGTAGAGTGACGGCGCGCGGAGCTGCCGAGTGACGATGGAGCATCCAACTGAATGGCGCTGCGCGGAGCTGCCGAGTGTCGAAGGAGCGTCAGACTGAATGGCGATGCCCCGAGCTGCCGAGTGACGATGGAGCGTCCGACTGAATGGCGATGCGCGGAACTGCCGAGCCATGCATGTCGAGGAGATGTCCGACCCAGTGACGGCCCGCAGGGCGACCGTGTCCAGTACGTCATCGAGGAGGCATCCGAATGATCGTTGCGGCGACTGAGCCGGAGTAGCGACGAAGATGGCACACAGATGCGCCGAGTGATCGCATAACGGCGCAGGACGGTCGAGCGAAGTAGACACGTCTAGCTGAGGGACGGTGCGCGGAGCGACCGAGTGACGAAGGAGCGTCCAGTGGAGTGACGGCGCACGGAGCGACCGAGTGACGAAGGAGCATCCAGTCGAGTGACGGCGCGCGGAGCGACCGAGTGACGAAGGAGCGTCCAGTCGAGTGACGGCGCGCGGAGCGACCGAGTGATGACGACGCGTCCAGTAGATTGACGGCGCGCGGAGCTGTCGAGTGACGATGGAGCGTCTGACTGAATGGCGATGCGCGGAGCTGCCGAGTGATGATGACGCGTCCAGTAGAGTGACGGCGCGCGGAGCTGTCGAGTGACGATGGAGCGTCCGACTGAATGGCGATGCGCGGAGCTGCCGAGTGATGACGACGCGTCCAGTAGAGTGACGGCGCGCACAGCTGCCGAGTGTCGAAGACGTGTCTCGCCGAGTGGCGATGGAGCGTCCGACTGAATGACGATGCGCGGAGCTGTCGAGTGATGTAGGCGGGCCACACGGAGTGGTGATGCGCGGGGCATCCGAGTGAAGTAGGCACGTCTGGCTGAGTGGCGACGCGCGGGGCGGCCACGTGACAGCGCGCGGGGCGGCCTAGTCGAGAATGTTGTCGCGGAGGCGTCCGACCAGGTGACAGCGCGTGGGGCGACCGAGTCCAGCGTGTCGTTGAAAATGGCGCATAGAGGCGTCCAGGTAACCTGTGTATGAAAAATAACACAAGCTAACATAAAAAATTCTCGAAGTAATTTGATGTTTGTTGAAATGATTCGTGTAAATTTCACCCATAGACAGCCGCTAGGTGCGCCAGGTGCTTGCTGGTCCGGAACCAGCAAGAGTCTAAAGAGTGAAGGATCCGAGTGAACTTGTGAAAGTGAAGGATCCGACGTGAAGATAAAGAACCGAGCGCCGGGGTACACTCAGTGGCGTGGCCTCCGAGTGAACGTCATGTGCGACTTACTTGACACTCGGAAATGTATAAATAATTAATTAATTGAATGCAGTCTGTGAATAATGACTTAGCTGTCTGACGACGCGCAGGGCGGTCGAGCGAAGTAGACACGTCCGACTGAGTGGCGATGCACGGAGCTGCCGAGTGACGACGGAGCGTGCAGCAGAGTGACGGCGCGCGGAGCGTTCGAGTGTCGAAGACGTGTCTCGCCGAGTGGCGATGGAGCGTCCGACTGAATGACGATGCGCGGAGCAGTCGAGTGTCGAAGGCGCGTCCAGTAGAGTGACGGCGCGCGGAGCTGCCGAGTGACGATGGAGCGTCCGACTGAATGGCGATGCGCGGAGCTGCCGAGTGTCGAAGGAGCGTCCGACTGAATGGCGATGCGCGGAGCTGCCGAGTGTCGAAGGAGCGTCCGACTGAATGGCGATGCGCGGAGCTGCCCAGTGTCTAAGGAGCGTCCGACTGAATGGCGATGCGCGGAGCTGCCGAGTGTCGAGGGAGCGTCCGACTGAATGGCGATGCGCGGAGCTGCCGAGTGTCGAAAGAGCGTACGACTGAATGGCGATGCGCGGAGCTGCCGAGTGTCGACGGAGCGTATGACTGAATGGCGATGCGCGGAGCTGTCGAGTGTCGAGGGAGCGTCCGACTGAATGGCGATGCGCGGAGCTGCCGAGTGTCGACGGAGCGTCCGACTGAATGGCGATGCGCGGAGCTGCCGAGTGTCAACGGAGCGTCCGACTGAATGGCGATGCGCGGAGCTGCCGAGGGATGACGACGCGTCCAGTAGAGTGACGGCGCGCACAGCTGCCGAGTGACGATGGAGCGTCCAACTGAATGGCGCTGCGCGGAGCTGCCGAGTGTCGAAGGAGCGTCCGACTGAATGGCGATGTCCCTAGCTGCCGAGTGACGATGGAGCGTCCGACTGAATGGCGATGCGCGGAACTGCCGAGTGTCGAAGGAGCGTCCGACTGAATGGCGATGCGCGGAGCTGCCGAGTGTCGAAGGAGCGTCCGACTGAATGGCGATGCGCGGAGCTGCCGAGTGTCGACGGAGCGTCCGACTGAATGGTGATGCGTGGAGCTGCCGAGTGTCGAGGGAGCGTCCGACTGAATGGCGATGCGCGGAGCTGCCGAGTGTCAAAGGAGCGTACGACTGAATGGCGATGCGCGGAGCTGCCGAGTGTCGACGGAGCGTACGACTGAATGGCGATGCGCGGAGCTGCCGAGTGTCGACGGAGCGTACGACTGAATGGCGATGCGCGGAGCTGCCGAGTGTCGAGGGAGCGTCCGACTGAATGGCGATGCGCGGAGCTGCCGAGTGTCGAGGGAGCGTCCGACTGAATGGCGATGCGCGGAGCTGCCGAGTGTCGAAAGAGCGTACGACTGAATGGCGATGCGCGGAGCTGCCGAGTTTCGACGGAGCGTCCGACTGAATGGCGATGCGCGGAGCTGCCGAGGGATGACGACGCGTCCAGTAGAGTGACGGCGCGCACAGTTGCCGAGTGTCGAACAATGAAGATGCGGTTGACTCCGTAGGTTCGCGATCGTGGTTGTTGTCGATGATGTTCTGGATGTTAGCCGGTCGAGTAGAAAAAAGGCGAACCGGCCAAGTGAAAACAAAGGCTTCACAGCCGAGTGTGCGCCGTCCGAATGGACTCCTCACCCGAGTGCACCTGCTGGTCTGAGGGCACCACAACTGGGCTGCGATCCAGTCGGTGTGGGCCGGCTAGGCAGGGCGACGCGGAGTGCTGGGCTCGGAGCGTCGGGTGAGGTTCGGCATGGACGCGCCCACGAGCGCACGAGCACTGCCCCGTCCGATGGAAGCAGGCAGCCTTATCACTTGCAGACAGACATGATCCAAAGTGCATGCGAGGAGTTCCCCTCGTCTTGCGCCGAATTAATCTGCATACAAGTGGTGTTAACGCTAATTAAGCGAGAGTTAAAGCCATTCATGCATGTAATAGACATTTTCCCACGGCCATTTAACTCCTGCATGCAGGACATAAATGAAAAGGATTAAGATTGGAAGGAAAGTGGAAGGTGGGGCGCAGAGCTCCCTGGTCGGCCATGGCGGCTGCCGCGGATTTAGCACGAAACCAGCGCGGCGTGTCCATCGTCGGAGGGGGTGATGAAGATGGGCCGCACGGAGTGGTGATACTCGGGGCATCGAGTGAAGTAGATGCGTCTGGCTGAATGACGACGCGCGGGACGGTCGAGTGATGAAGACGCATCCAGCGGAGTGGCAATGGAGCCTCCGACTGAATGACGATGCGCGGAGCAGTCGAGTGTCGAAGACGTGTCTCGCCGAGTGGCGATGTGCGGAGCTGCCAAGTGACGTAGAGGCGTCCTGCGGAGTGGCGACGCGCGGGGTGTCGGAGTGGAGTAGATGCGTCCTGCGGAGTGGCGACGCGCGGGGCGTCGGAGTGGAGTAGATGCGTCCTGCGGAGTGGCGATGCGTAGGGCGGCTGAGTTATCCAACGCTCGTCCGAGTGCGTAGAGCAGGACCTGTACGTCATGCATGTCCGAGTGGTGTGCCTCAACTCGTCCGAGTGAAAAATACACAGGAGATCTGGCGCAGACGCCGGAGGAGGGCTCCGCCGCTGTGGAAATGGCCGATCTGGCCAGAACCAGAAGGCAGTCGAGAGGTGGCGATGAGGAGGACGAGCAGTTGACCGCGGTCCAGTCGTGGGCCGGCGCTGCCAAGGGCGAGGCCGGCGCGAGCGCTGGTGGCTGCGTTTCACTGCTCGGGGAGCCGGAGCTGTGCACAGGTCGGAGTCGTGCTTAGACGCGTGCGGAGCTGGGTCGAGTGCCGTCGGCCGGGCCTTGTCGCCTGAGGAGCCAGGTCGACTGGACCACCGGTCGACGTGTTCAACCGGCCGGGGAACCAGGCCGAGCGTTTGTGGCTGTGCGTGTGTGGGTGCTTGGCAACGGCGTCGCCGATGAGTATGCGAGATGATGACGGGTGGACGATGACGCTTCATCGTCTGGGAGCCGAGCCACCAATCGGAAAAAAGGGAGGCGTCCTTTTGTATGAGCTCGTGTGCATACAGAAAAAGAACAAACCATAGTTAGATCATTGCAATGTTTGATTGTAAAGAGGGCAAGTTGAGATGAGCAACTCCCTGATCCTTTTGTATGATGAGGAGTATTTTGTGTGATGTCCGGGACTCCAATAGTCAAAATTGGTAGCGGTGATTGTTTGATCTCGGGAGATCATCCCAAGAAAGCTTGGGTTGCCTGCAGAAATTAGTCCGTTGCCGGCGATTGAAGAAAAAACCATATGCATCATGGCTCGATAGACGCCACGCCCCACGGTGGGCGCCAACTGTCGTGGGAACGATTCTGACAGTACGAAGGGGGTAGGGTAAAGGAGCATGATCTAACGAGATGCATATGGGTGACACGGTGGTTTTAGCGAGTTCAGGCCTCTCACGGTGGAGATAACAGCCCTACGTCTCGTGCTCCGGAGAGGCTTTGTTTATCTGTCGAGTGGAATATGATTATCCTTACAGAGGGTGCGAACCCCTATGCCAGAGGGGAGGGGCGGCTTATATAGAGTGCGCTGCCCCTCATAAGTGTCCGGCGTTTAAGGGTCAGATCATGGCTATAAAGACGTATGTTACTGGTAACGTACGTAATAGACGCTATTAATGAGACGGACGAACGCCTGCCCGTTGGCCTCCCTGGGGTGGCTTCTGGTCTTCTGCAGTCGACTGTCTTCCGGGTCTTCCGAGTGAATGGTACCCGTCGAGTGAAAAGGTAATCTCCGAGTGGATATTGTCGAGTGACTTGTATGTCTTGGTGATTTCAGTCGGAGACTTCCTTGTTGTCCTTAAGCTCTCTGGGGCAGTGTCCTTAGGTGGGGTATATAGGTCAGGCCTATGACCCTACCCTAGGTACATATCCCCATCATCCGCTGCCACCGAAGGTTCCCCAAGCCGCTCCTCTCCTCTGTTCGCACCGTCTCGATACGCTACATCTCCTTGACCTTTTGTATCTCGTAGACTCGCACGGGATTGAGCTCCCGAACCTCTCCCGCGTCTCGCCGGCGCCGCCCGTAAACCAGCCGCTCGCTGTCGTCGCCACAGGAGGCACCCGACGCCGTAGACGCCACCACCGACCTCGCCAAGGAGCGCTGGATCTCGTCTGCTACTCCCCGGAGTCTGGAGACCACCGGAGTAGGCTATACGACCACCTCCCGACACACGCGCCGCCGTCTTCCCCGACTCCGACGGCGTTGACCGCCCTCTGTAAGTCGCCGTCGATCCCCACCGTTAGATCGTCATCGTGCGGCCGAGATTAGATCGGTTTGTTTTTTTTTCGGTCGAACCGTTTTCTGCTAGTTACCGGTCGTCCGCCCGTAGTTTAATTCCGGCCGCTAGCGCACCCAATCAATGCACGCCACGTGTCACGCACCGGCCCATAGAATTTCTGTTTTATTTTAGTTTCTGTTTTATTTTCAGAATAGTTTCAATTTTGATTTGCTAATATCTTTTATGTTTTAAATCCAATTTGAGTGATTCTTTTTGCATTAGATCAATAATTTTGTCTAGTTTCTGTTTGTGCCATTAGTTTTCATACTTGAACTTTTTGAATTCGAATTTGATGAAATTTGCTCAAATCACTAAATTGGGAATATCTTGAGTTTGAAAATATATTTTAAGTTGATTCTTTTTTATCCTGCTCACTAGGACCTTTGCCTATCCAGTAGCAGTTAGTGATTTATTTTTAGTTTATTTGAAATTAGGGTTTTAGCAAAAGCAGTACTGTTTTACTTACAGTTTTCTTTTAGTCCTTTCTTTGTTGTTTTTTTATAGTTTTAAATTATTTTCTTTTTGTCACTTTTGACAAATTAGTTTATTTTTCTGTTGGTAAACAGTAGAAAAATTTATTTTTATTTTAAAAATGTATTTTCTTTAGTTTTGTAGTAAAACTTGCATAGGGCATAAATAGGGTTTTATAAAAGCATTTTATGTGTTTCTTTTTGCTAGTAAAAGCTTATGAAAAATACTTTATGGTTTTATATTTTCTTTTCTGTTTATTTATTAGTTTAGTATTTTTCTTTGTTGTTAAGTTTCACTTTGAACAAAACTATTTTTGTAGTTAAGTCAAAAGGTTCTCCAAGTAGGTTCTTTATAGTTTTACTATTAGTTTTCTTTGAAGTTTTCTCTTTGGACTTTTGTTTGGTTTTTCTTATTGATTTTCTTTATTGATTTTATTTGATGAACTGTTAATTTTGAGTGCTAGAATTGCTTGCTAGAATGTTTGCTTATATGATTGCCATGTCTGTTTAATATAGATTTTCAACGGAGTGACGAATAGTTCTACCAAGTCTTTTTCTGAGAACGTTATAATCTTCATCAAGTAATACCAGGCAAGTTCACTTTGACCATTTTATCATACCTGTGTTTTTAATGCATTTAGTGTCACCATTCCAACAATTCCTTCAGTAGTGATATTGAATTCTTGTAGTTGAGTAGAATGCATGAGGTAGGAACCCATCTCCCTGTTACCAAGCCCGGGACGTTGTTTAGTTTTAAAGCTACGCTATAGTAGACGGGGTTGGTATGAGTGCTCGGGAGTGGTGTGAGAAGGTGGATGTAACACCCCCTTGTAATATGCTACAGTGATCATCTTCTAATCATGCCAAGTCATCTTCATTTGCAGTGCTAAATCATCATTTGTTCATATCTCATTTCAAATTCCACTTTAAACAAAAATTCAAAATGCAAGTCATAATAAAAGTTGATCAAATTTTAAAACAAAATAGTTCATAATATTGCAAAAATTCCCAAGACAATTATAAAAATAAAACCAACATTATTGGAATTTCCAAATTGACCCTAGCAACCAAAACAGTGGACCAGCAGCACTGATACAGCCCATTTAAATACAAACATACATTAAACGAATTCAAATTGACCCCAAACTTTTTGAGCCAGTCTAGAGTATGGCCCTGTATTTTTGTGCCAAGTTTCATATTGAGCAAAATTCATTTGCTAGCTAAACTAAATACAAAACAGAGACTAAAATATAAAACAGAAAATGATAAAGAAAATAGCAAAGAGCCACTGTGCACTTGGGCCACAAGTGCACAGTAACCAGCCCAGCCCATCTCCCTGGCCGTCCCCTACCTCGCGCGCGCTGTCAGCTACGCGCGCTGACACGCCACCGACGGCCACGCGCATGCCATCCGCCGGCTCCCCTGCTGCATAAGGGCAAGCCCCTGGCCCCTCTCACTCCCCCGAAACCCTAAACCTCCACTTGCCCCCTCGCCCTCTCTCTCGCGCGAAATCGGCGACGCCCGAGCGCAGCCGTCGCCGCACCGTCGTCCCCGTCGCGGCCACCGGCCTCCCCGGCGCCCGGGAGGACGTCCAGGAGCTGCGCCGTCCTCAACTACATCGATTGCGCGCACCCGTTCGACCGGAACCGCTCCCGAACGTCGACCCCGGCCTCGTCTTCCTCCTTCGGATCCCGGAGCTCCGCCGCGTCGATTCACCGGCGTTCTGCTCTCCCGATCACCCGAAGGGCCCCGTGTGCCCGCTAGGTGAGCCCCGTTCCCTCTCCCTCTCTCATTTATCCCGTGCACGCCCTATGGGTGCTTGCCGCCATTGCCGTGAGCTCGCCGCCGATGCCGCTCCGCCGTCACGGCCACCGCATGCGTCACTCGCGTCCGAGCCCTGCGCCGAGCTCCTGGGCTCTCCAGGAACCCAACACCGCCTCCAGCACATCTTGCCGTGCCCCATACGCTCGGAATCAAGCTCACCCGAGCGCGCCGCCGTCTGTCGTCGCTACTCCGGCCAGCTCCGGCCTCCCCTGCTGCTTACACCGCTGCAGATCGACGCGCGGCTCTGCCCGCGTTCGATCCCGCCTTTCCGCGCGCCGAATGGGCGTCGGAGGCGCGTTTTCGACGCCCTCCCGAGATGCGCCGCTGCGTACATTGGTCGCCGGCGACATGTCGCCGGTGGGCTGACGTGTCCGGCCATTAGCGCCTAATTATAACGCTAATTACCCCCTAATACTCACTGACAGCCGGGCCCCACGTGGCTTAATTAACCCTAATAAAACTGTTTAGTTAATTAACTAAACTGACAAGTGGGACCCATTGCCACTATTCAAATGGATAAGCTGGGTCCAGTCAGCGTGCTGACTCAGCACGGGCCCCACCAGCCAGTCTCTGCTGACTGGACCCAGTTGACTGGCCCCACCTGTCAGTCTCAGCAGCACATCTTTGGGTACACTTCCGTGTACCCATAGCATTTTATTCTTTTATTTTCGAATTAAATTAATTCCAGAAATTCCAGAAAATGATTACAACTTTGAAAAAATCATAGAAAATATCGAGTGCCCTGATCGATGTGATCGACAGACTGAGGCCAGCACATCACCACAGAACCCCCTAAGTTGCTCGACTCTGCAGAGCTAATATCGAGTGCCGACGGTGATACCTCTTATCTCACTCATGATGTTGCCTTTGTGTTACAGCTAGTTGGTCGTGGGTTAACGAGGGTGATTCCTCTTTCACCACTTCTGATGAAGCTTCTGTCGTGCAACCCCGCAAGTGTGAATGCCATCGAGGGTGATTCCTCCGGGTTCACCTTGACGGATACATCGAGTGGGAATCCAAGGAGGGTGATTCCTCGGATTCCTCCTCGATGCTATGGACACACGGAAACTTTGACTTCAATATTAATACTTGTTAAAGTCGGGTCGACCCTGAGGGGTACCCGCGAGAGATACACATGAAAGTCGGGCGGGCCCGGAGAGCACCCGCGAGAGTTACTGTGGCGGCTGGCTGTTTAGCAGTACCACCCAGGTTGTGGTGGTAGCTCCGGACTTGTCCCGACAGCCGTCACTTAAATTAATAATGCACTAACGGATTTGGGTATTGATCTGAGTTGGCCACTGGCCTATACGCACTACCACCACGCGGGATAATGGTTTAATGGGCCCCTCGGCGCCGTATGTATCAGCCGAAAGCTCTGTCAGACGTCCAGCTCAGCATTGCGGCATGGCTGGGCCGGCGCCATCCAGGAGAGAGGTGGTGCCGAGATTCACCCTGCTTGCAACGACCCGGAGTGCAAAGGGCGATGGGCCCAAGACCCCTGAGCACATAGGATGTAGACCGGCGGGGACCTCTCTGCTGATCCTAGGTAGGACTACGTCGTGCCGATCAGCCGAGGCCGGGCATGACCGAGAAAAGTGTGTCCGGCCAGAGTTAATCGAGCGTGTTGGGTAATAGTAGTGCACCCCTGCAGGGAAGTTTATCTATTCAAATAGTCATGTCCACGGTATCAGGACGCTCAGTGTTGTATCCTGATCTACTACAACTTGAACTGAATACATGTTACTTTAACTGTAAGCTCTGGGATTGCTTTCTCGCAGGGAGTCGAGGAAGGATCTCTGGGCTTTGCTTCTACATGCTTGTTAATTATAATATGCTAATCTGCACTCTTCTAATGCTGCAAGACGCTGAAGATGCTAGTCTTCGATAGGCTAGGCCTTCCCCTCTATTCTGGCATTTCTGCAGTATAGTCCATAGATACAGCCCCTTCCTTTGATACCAATGCATAATTAGTATAGTTCTGATGTCAGTCTTGCGAGTACTTTGGATGAGTACTCACGGCTGCTTTGCTCCCTCTTTTTCCCCTATACCCGATTGCTGCGACCAGATGATGGACCCCGTAGCCAGCTGCCCCAGTCGACGACTACTACAACCCCACCGGTGGAGCTTACCACTACGTGGAGTCCGACAACTAGGAGTAGTTTAGGAGGCTCCCAGGCAGGAGGCATGCGCCTTTTCGATCAGAGCCGTTGTTTGTTTTCGCCTTCTTAAGGCAGGCGTGTTTAACCTTTGTGTCTGTACTCAGATACTTTTGTGTTGCTTCCGCTAATGCTTGTATGCGAGCTTTTGTATTCGAGCCCTCGAGGCCCCTGGCTTGTAATATAAAGCTTGTATTATTTTTATTTGGTGTTTAGAGTTGTGTTGTGATATCTTCAAGTGAGTCCTTAAGCTTGATCGTGTGCATTTGCGTGTATGATTAGTGCACGATTAAGTCAGGGGCGTCACAGTGGACTCTACGTCAATGACGACAACTTCATGATGGCATCTGCAAGGACTGCATCTTCAAGGCCTCAAGATTTCGAGACTCGAGACAAGATGTCAATACACACTACTAGGTGAAGGATGGATTTGATGGGCACCCTGGAGTAACCAGTGGATGGCCGGGATGCATGGAGAAGCGCCATGACATCTTGCGGAAAGCTTCACCCAGACTCAAAGAGACGGAAGAATACTTCATGCCCGGAAGCTTACCTGTGCAATCGCAAGTCATTATGGGCTTTGGCTTGGTTGACCCTAGTTGTGACTCTGGCTGAGACGGTGCTAGCAGATGTAGAACTACGGTAGGATTGGATGAGCACCGGACAGTGGTCAGAGGAACTCTTCGGAAGACCATGTTTCGGTCGTCTTGTTCTCAAACACCCTGAAGTGCGAGAACGTAAAGAGAGGGATCGAATCTTTTGGGTAAAGTGCACAACACTCTGCAGAGTTAAAACCTAATCGATTAGCCGTGTCCCCGGTTACGGACAATTTGAGCCTCTGGACTTGGATCTATCTCGGAACTCTCAACACTGGACTGATAACTAATTATGGGCAACTTATAATACTTGTGGCCTATGAGACATCGGTTGGCGGAACCATGTCATAGCAGATAACTCCGTAGTGAAAACTCCTGATTATTCCTTTGTTGTAGGGAAAATAAAACCAGCTTTTATGCAAAAAAAACTCAGACACAGAGCCTCAAAGCCATATTGCATATAGTATAGTTTTATCATCTACTTTCTTATTGTGATCTTGCCGGTACATTCAATGTACTGACCTACACGGCTGCAACGTATTATGTTGCAGGATTTTTCTACGACGAGTGAGTTTCATTGTAGGGTTACGGTCTACACTCAACCTGCCGATGGCGTTGATGGGACTCCACACCCGTTTGTTTGTTTACGCTGAGACTTATGAGGTATATATCAGTATTACGTTATTTATACATGTGATTGCACTTTGATATATACGTTAATGTACTGTGTGTGCCAGCATACCGATCTAGGGATGGCACAGATACACAGAGGCTTGACCGTTTGAGGTCGGGTCGCTACAGTTATCAAACCAGTAGGAGAATCACGCAACACCTCATTAGCAGCACCTGCACACAAACAACAAATCCTTGCACCCAACGCAAACGAGGGGTTGTCAATACCTCGGCGGTTAATTGCAAGATTAAATTGTATGTGATAGATAGATAGATTGAAACAAAAATACAAAATAATATAAATAAAATAAAATGGCAGCAATATTTTTAGGGTTTTAGTAATATGATCTAGATAGACCCGGGGGCCATAGTTTTCACTAGAGGCTTCTCTCAAGAAAATAGCACACGGTGGGTAGACAAATTACTGTTGGACAATTGATAGAAAAGCAAATAATCATGACGATATCCAAGGCAATGATCATGTATATAGGCATCACGTCCAATACAAGTAGACTGACTCCTGCCTGCATCTACTACTATTACTCCACACATCGACCGCTATCCAGCATGCATCTAGTGTATTAAGTTCATAAAGAACGGAGTAGCGCCTTAAGAACGATGACATGATGTAGACAAGATAAACTCATGTATGCATAAACCCCATTTTTTACCCTTAATAGCAACGATACATACGTGTCATGTCCCTTTCTGTCACTGGGATTGAGCACCGCAAGATCGAACCCATTACAAAGCACCTCTTCCCATGGCAAGATAAATCAATCTAGTTGGCCAAACCAAATCAATAGATCGGAGAAGAAATACGAGGCTATAATAATCATGCATAAAAGAGTGCAGCAAAGACTCAAATAATATTTATGGATAATCTGATCATAAACTCACAATTCATCGGATCCCAGCAAACACACCGCAAAAAATGATTACATCGGATAGAACTCCAAGAACATCGAGGAGAACATTGTATTGAAGATCAAAAAGAGAGAAGAAGCCATATAGCTACTAACTATGGACCCGAAGGTCTGTGGTAAACTACTCACGCATCATCGGAAGGGCAGCAAGGTTGATCTAGAGCCCCTCCGTGACCAATTTCCCCTCCGGCGGAGCTCCGGAGAAGGCCTCCAGATGGGATCTCTCTGGAACAGAAACTTGCGGCGGCGGAAAAAGTATTTTGTGGACTCCCACGAGGGTTTCTGATTTTTCCTGAATTTATAGTGGTGGAATTAGGTCAATCGGAGCTGAGGTGGGCCCACGAGGCACCAGGGCGCGCCTGCCCCCCCTCCCCCAGGCGCGCCCTGGTAGCTCGTGGCCACCTCCTTTGGTGTATGGTCTTCTCCCAAAGCTTCTAGTGTTTATCTTGTCCAGAAAAAAATCTCCAAAAAGTTTCGTGGCATTTGGACTTCGTTTGGTATTGATTTTCTGTAAAACAAAAACAGGGCAGGAAACAGCAACTGGCACTGGGCACTAAGTTAATAGGTTAGTCTCCAAAAATGATATATAATTGCTGTAAATGCATATAAAAACATCCAAGATTGATAATATAACAGCATGGAACAATAAAAAATTATAGATACGTTGGAGACGTATCACGGCCTTCTATACATCAATAGCTTGTATGACTTTTATACATGAGCTGGATATTTCAGTCTTCTCTCTTTTTGCCTTTATACTTCTAACAGTTTTACTTCCAATATTTCTCCTACTCTCAGAAGAAGCACCCAACTTTGAGAGTGGCGTCAGCCTCGGACTTCCTAGGCGTGTAAGTTTCACTAACACCCTTCGGACACTTCCTTTCTCTTTAAGTTGTTGTTTTATTCACCTTCATTTCATGACAGGCGTTCTTCTGGATCCCTCTTGTATTAGTCTAATGCATAGTAATCACTTTTACTAATAGTTTGCAAACAAACATTGCTTTGGATATTTCATATCTTTTAGCCTTTGTTTGTATCTGAAAATAATTTTCAGTTCCATGAATATCACATAACTATCCCAAACCTTTGAAGTTCGGGTCTCATGGAAGCAAACATATTGCACTTTGACCGTAATGGAATTCTAGCTTTTGGATAGAAGGACGAGAGTCACATTATCCATAGCATTAGCGGGAGAATACCGAAAGCATGCGATAGGACAAAGTCCTTCTCGGCATTCTTGAGGACAATCCTCACATTACGTTACCAATCGTAAAGTTTAACCAGATATTTAACAGCTATTCAATTTTAATAGGGAAGGTGGAAACGCGAGCCATTATTCTATAACTATTATGCAAATTTCACTTAAACAATGTTCATAATTAATTGCACAGAGAATTAAACAAGTTAATTCTACAGTGCGCTCCCACTCAAATCAATATCTCTCATAATTGATTGTGAGTGATACATGACCCAAATTTCAATTCAGCGCCAAGGATGCATCCATCTCAAGTGACGACAATTTCATTTGGTAGGCCAACTTGCCAATCACATCTCTATGTGACTCTTGTTCATCTTTCGATGGGCGTGTTCCGAGCTCAGGACGATCCTCCGGAACATCAAGACAACCAAGTGATCTTGCTGCGAGGTCTCAACTCGCCCGCCTCACACTTCTCTAATCGTTCGTACCCATGCATCCATGTGATACCCCGAAGAGATAGGTGCCGTGACGGTGCTACACTTGGGAGAACACTAACTACTTGATATTTTTAGTGAGAGATCACCCTAATAAAAAGCGACTACCGCGCAATCAAGAAGGGTGCATCAAAGGGACAAACATCTCAGGCAATTCATAATAGCATGATATGGTATAGCCCTTTCTGACGGAGAAGTCTTTCATTTCTTCGTCTTCGGCATTCGCGTCGGTGTTCACCTTTGCGAAGATTGCCACCACCTTGTCGATGCAATAAATAATACTGCTATCTCTATAGCTAACAAAATAATGCATTATAACAAGGTTGACACGCAGGTCATTAAAGTGACAATCATATGGATCCAGCCATCGTGCCGAATCATGACACGCAGGTCATGCTAATTTACATTATATAGTCATCTCATACATAATCAAATTAATATGAGAACTGCTATACCACATCACATGCACATCCTGCAAAACCAAGTTAGACGCCTCTAATCGGTTTATGTAAAAATTTATTTTATGTGGCTTCTAAGGTTTCGAAACAAACCGAAGCTACCAACGTTCATCATCAAGTATGATTATTCAAGTCGCAAGATTAACTTTGCGGGGTGTATGAAACACGAGATAATAAAATTTCGAGCCCCATACTGAACTTCGTCATACGCATGACCCCCGTGTAGATCATATCTGCATTGTCCTTTTGTCTGCGAAATTTCATCTTTCTTTTAACTATGGTGGAATTCAACGAACTGTTTGCACTTCGTTGATCAATCAGGATCGCGGATTGCCAGAACTTTGAAACTCCACCATGCCATTATCAAGATCAGAAATACGCAAATTTCAGGGAAGCAACAAGAACATCGGGTAACAGATCTCATCTGCTATCCGCAAAAATAATTTTTAGCAATAGATCTCATCTACTACAAAATTATATTATGCAATACCCATACATCTCTATGTATTCTAGATCGTAACCTACATCTACGCATAGCACGGCTCATGATGCCACTGTAGGGGAACGCGACAGAAAATAAAAATTTCGGTACAGCGAGCACGCTCAGGATCACTATGGAGATGCATACAAGGTTTTTGATCTGATCGTTACCGACTCGTAGCGCAGCGGAAGTAGAGTCGATGAAGATCGTCGGTGCAGATCCCCGCAGCTAGGATTTACAACCTCCCAACCGCGAGGATGTACTCCCTTGTTAGCCCCTTGGACAGCCCTTCGGGAGGCGGTCGGATAGTCCCCCGGACGGTGTCACGGACAGCCCTTCGGGACGCACTCACAGAAACTCGGACGGTCACTCGGACAGCCCTTCGGGAGGCACTCTCGAACAGCCCCACGGGCAAAAAGATCGAACCTACGACATCTCTACATGGTTGCACACATACGGTGTCATCTATCCGGCAGGGCTTCGCCGTCCAGAACTAGTTCCCACCGGAACCCAGACAGCCTATCGGCTCTACGAAACTCTTTTCGTGGGAGGGAGAGAAGAAGCCAGATCATTGCATGGCATATGTATGAAAGAAAGAGTGAGTTTGGGCAGCCCCCTCCGCCCCTATTTATAGGCCAAGCCCAAGGGGTAGAGGACACTTGGAAATACCAAAATGCCCTCAAAGGTGGCTTCCCAAAGAAGCTACCAAATAGTGTTTCCACTATTCATGAAAATATTTTTCCGCGACCGTTAAATCCAAAAATATTTTTGTAGGTCCAGAACATTTCCAGTACCCACTAAAACAATTCTAGACGCATTCCGAAACATTTCCGGATCAATGATTTTCATCAGCGAAAAGCAAACAAGAATGCGTTTTCACTATTCACGAAGACAATTTTTTGCGTCCGTTAAATCAGAAAATATTTCTGTTGGTCCAGAACATTTCCAGCACCCACTAAAACAATTCTGAACGCGTTCCGAAACATTCCTGGATCAATGATTTTCTTCAGCGAAAACCAACCAAAGCAATTCCGGCTGCTCCGGAACATTTCCGTTTTTTCTCCGGAAAAATTCCAGAAGTTCCCAGAACATTTCTGGCACCTCCAAAAAGTTCCAAGCGCATGCCAAAACCAATTTGGCTTAATGGTTTACTCCGAAACAACTTTTTGGTTTTACGGAAACTTTTCCCGTGTTCTCTCCCGGAACTTTTCCATTGTCTCCGAAACTTTTCCGGTGACTTTCTCTCAGACTCCCTGTCTAGTATTCAGCAGATAGATGACCCTTAAGCGTGTGACCCTATAGGTTCGGTGAGGTATAGACATGACTGGAACACTTTCCGATCAATGATCAACATCGGAGCCGTGGACACCCATATTGACCCCTATACCCACACGAATAAATATTCGAGTGAACCTTCAGTTGCCGTGTGCTATTCCTGTTGCTTCGCGATATGTTACAAATACCCGAGGTGAGATTTATCGGCATCTACATGGATCAACACTTGTCCACTATGCCAGTTACCTCGTTACCGGTTTTGTTCTTTTTTCTCGTTCCCGTGTTCCGGTATCCCTGTGATCAAATCACAATGTGTCTGGCCAGACGATGGTGGATACCGTAACACCGAGAGGGCCCTAAGAATATCTCTCCATCGACGGAGGAGCAAATCCCATTCTTGAGCTATCAAGTTCCTTGTCATACTTTCCCATGAACCCGTAAGCCGCCGTAATAGCCACCCAGTTACGGATGATGTTTATAAAACCTCAAAGTTCATGAAGCAAGCATGAAGAAACTCGATACTCTCATGGTCTAAGGAATTATGCAAACGTTAACTTTTTCTGTGTTATTAACCATTAACTTGTGATGAATGTATCTCATAGCATAACATCAAATCGGGTCGATTCAACACAAATGTTCTTCTAACATTGTGCCCTCAAAGTTGCCGGCATAGACATGCCCATGATCAGGAAAACATAATCATCATGCAAACACTTGAGCTAGTCTTAGAGGCATGACTAGGAATACTTTTTATTGTTTATTATTCCACACGTGCATATGAGTTTTCCTCCGAGGCTCGTGGTTATTGCAGACTCGAGAACCATAGCAGTTATAGCACGGAATATAAACTTAATTATGAACATGGGGATAAATAATAACATTTATTATTGCCTCTAGGGCATATCTCCTACAGGAGGTGCCATCTCAAACAAGAGCAACTAAACCACATGATGCACACAAGTTGGCTGGTGTGAAGAGAAAGCTCAAGTCTAAGGTGTGGGATGAATTTGAGAGGGTTTTTTTCAACGGAAAATGGAAGTCTGAATGCTAGTGGTGCCATAATAAGCTTGGGGGAGAAACAAAGGATGGAACATCACATCTTCACGCGCATTTGGCAACATGTGCTGCTAGGCAAACCACAACAGCTTGGAAGCAAGCCAAGCTGAAACTGACCAAGGCGGAAGATGGGAAAGTGAATGTGGAGAATTACATATTTGATCAAGAACTATGTAGGAAAGAACTTGCTCTGATGATATGTTGTCATGAGTACCCACTTGCTATAGTAGATCATGTAGGCTTCAGAAAGTTTTGTGCTATGTTGCGGCCTATGTTCAAGGTTGTGTGTAGGAATACCATCCGGAAAGATATTGTAGCAATGCATGAAGGACAAAGAGATAAGTTGATCAAGTACTTTGCAAACTTCAAGAACAAAGTTGTTGTGACTTCGGATATGTGGACTGCTGGACATCAAGAGAGAGGATACATGGCTGTAACAGCTCACTACATTGATGGTTCTTGGAATCTAAAGTCATTCCTTCTGAGGTACAATATCGTTGCTCCTCTCTTACTGCATGGCTGAATATGGGTTGATTATTCATGCTTACTAACCCAATAATTCATAATTTTGCAGGCTTGTATATGTACCAGCACCACATACATCTGAAGTGCTTTGTGATGTTCTACATGAAGTTATGGTAGAGTATCATCTTGAGAGAAAGATACCAACCATTACTCTTGATAACTGCACAACCAACGACAAGGCAGTGGAAGATCTCCTAGATAAGTTAGACTCCACCTCTCTCATGCTAGGTGGTAAACTGTTGCATATGCGGTGTTGTGCTCACATATTAAATCTGATTGTGAAAGATGGGCTTGCTGTTTTGGGGGATGGTATTGAGAGGGTGCAGTATAGTGTGGGGTCTTGGTCGGCAACTCCAAAAAGACATGAGAAGTTCGAAAAAACTTGTAGCTTGATGAACATTGAGTACTCTAAGAGGTTGAGCCTTGATTGTAAAACCAGGTGGAACTCCACATACATAATGCTTAGTATTGCTGTGTTGTATAGGGATGTTTTTTATCGTCTTAGTCTGCGTGAAAGGCTTTTTAATTGCTGTCCAACAACTGCTGATTGGGATTTTGCCAAAGAGATGATTGATAGGCTCAAATTATTCTATGATGTCATACCTTATCGTCAGGAACTAGTTATGTTACAGCAAATATGTTCTTTCCTAAGGTTTGTGGTATTCAGTTGGCAATTCGCAAATGGACTACACCTGATTATGGGCTGTTGCAAGATATGTCTGATGAGATGAAAAAGAAGTATGAACTGATGCACCAAATGTCCGAGGAGATGAAAAGGGAGTTTCAGAAGTACTGGACATATATCCATGGTCTGATGGCTATTGCCACTGTTCCTAACCCAAGATACAAACTCCATATGGTGCAAGCTTTGTGCGGTCCTCTCTATGGACCCGAGGCTGCAATTCAGGAGGTTGCGTGCGTGAAGCAATTGCTCCGAGAATTGTTGGTTGAATACCAAGATGCCTTTTCTGTGGGAAAATCAAATGCTGCTAGTGCTTCACAGCCCGCTGCTTCAGCTTGACAGGATGAAGTTTTTGACATATTTGAACGGTACATGTCTTCACAACCTACTTCTTCATCTTTGTTGGCTCATGCAGAGCTAGACACGTATTTAGAAGAGCCAACTTTGCCAAGAACACCTGATTTTGATATCATCAATTGGTGGAAGTTTGGAGGGATAAAATATCCCACTCTACAGCTTATTGCTCATAACATCTTGCCTATTCCGGTCACAACAGTAGCATCAGAATCTGCATTCTCTACAAGTGGTAGAATCCTTAGCCCTCACCACAGCAGGCTTGCACCAAAGATGGTTGAAGCTATAATTTGTATGCAGGCTTGGTCTAATGCTGACATGCTAGGTAAGACAATTCAAATGCTGCTCTTTTGCTCTTATTTTACTGCTGGTTTGTTGTTGCTACACTACTTTTTTTTTGCTTACATAATTTACTGGAATATATACCTAAATCAGTTACACTACTGCCATCTAAATTTACATTGTTTGCAATTTTAGGTGAGAACAATTCATCACTCTCTACTGAGTTTCAAACTTGTCTTGACGATGAGGACGAACCAATGGTAACTTGACATTCTCAACTCTCATATTATGTCTTGATTTCATTTGCAACTTTCTAAATTATCTTGTACTATTTCCATGATCAGGATGAGGAACTCTCCACTTGCAATAACTATTAGGCTTGTTGCTTGCCTCCATGGAGTGAAGAATGAAGAAAATGGAGGACCAAGAAGCTAGTGGCATGGGCTCTTCAAGTCTTCATTTCATTTATTGTGCTTACCATGCTTGTGTTAAGAATTAGAACTTTCAGTTTGTAATCGTACTGAGTATTGTCGTTTGTGCCAATTGTACTTTCAGTTTATCAATTATGTGGTCAGACTTGAGTTGAGATGATTGAATCTGTCAAAATTATTGTGGTCGGACTTGAGATGATTGGATCTGTCAAAATTATTGTGGTTTGTGCTGCTAATTTACTGTTGTTTTGCTTCTGTAATGGATGATTGCTGTCAAAATTATTGTGGTTTGTGCTGCCAATGTACTGTTGTTTTGCTGCTGTAATGGATGATTAAATCTGTCAAAATTTATTGTGGTTTGTGCAGCTAATTTACTGCTGTTTTGCTGTTGTTGGTCTCCATGGAGATCCCCATGGGGATCGGGTACCCGTTGTTAGCGGGGATGGGGACTGTTCCCCCCCCCCCCCCCCCCCGCGAAGGTTGGCGGGGCTAGCGGGGATCGGGGCGGGGACAGTGGCGTGCCCCCCGGTGATCCCCGTCCCAGTTGCCATGTTGAGTCGAGGTGGTTGGCACAGCGCCCTTATCAGTGTGAGGTCGCGCGTTTGATTCCCTGCCCCAGCGCCCTAGTTTTTGTGTTTTTCGCTTCGCTCGCGCCATTGCAAATGGGCCGGCCCAGGCGAGCCGCCCTGTGCGAAACGGCAACTGTTTGCCGCAATGAGCGGCATATATGAGGTCGCATCGCTGGTACCGCTTGAGAAGAAAAATAAGGATTGCTGGCTCCCTCTAAAAAAACAAGGATCGCTCGTTTTCTATTAGGTCCGCCATTTCCTACTCTTACTGACATGGCCACTGATTTTAATCATTTGTACACTCATTTTTTTAACTTTTTTTACGAATTCCAAAAATCTATGCTTATTAAAAAAAATGCGAATTTAAAAAAATGACGCATATTCTAATGGGTTTCATACAAGTTATGAATTTAAAACAATTTCATGAATTTGAGCAAAGTTCACTGGTTTCGCAGGTTCAAAAAAGGATCATGAATTTTGAAAAATTTCACAAAAAATGAAAAAAGTTCACAAAATGCAAAAGTTTGTGAATTTGAGAAAAAATCATGAATTTGAAAAAACTTTCATGAATTTGCAAATTTTCTGGAATTTGAAAAGTTCACAAATATGAAAAAAGATCGTGAAATTTGAAGGATAAGTTCACAAATTAGAAAAAAAAATCAAAATTACTAAAAGTTCATATATTTTTAAAAACAGTTTGTGAAGATGAAAAAAGTTCATCGGTTTTAAGAAGTTGGTAAAAATTGAAAGGAGTTCATTTATTTGAAATACATTCATGCATTTGAAAAAAGTTTACGGATTCAAAAAAAAGTTTACGGATTTGTAAAAAAAGCAAATTTAAAAAATGAAGGGGGATTTAAAAAAATGTTCACAAATTTAAAAGTTCATGATTTGAAGAACAGCTCAGCCTTTTAAAAAAATTCGCAAATGTAACAAAAGGAAAAGGAAATATAAAATTAAAAATAAAGAGAAACTGAATAACAAAAGACCCCAAAGAAAAACTGGCCAAAAAATACCAAAGAAAAGAAAATCGCACAGGAAAGTGTTTAGGTGTACCAGTTGGTTACTATGGTTGCAACTAAACCATGAGGTTTGGAGTTCTTTTTTATGTTAAAAGAAAAAGTAGTGGGCCGAGCCCACGACAGAGGGGTGTGCGCCCCGGTTTCTGAAATAACCTATAGCTGAAGCTATGGGCGCCAAATAGGAGTTGGGATCTTTATCTGCGTTTCCAGTTCCCGTTGGTCTCGAGTCTTCATCCCTTTTCAATTTCAAGCAACCGGTGTAGTTTTGAAGAAAGAGCAAACCCCATGTTGCCAAGAACAACTGTTGATCTTACCGTAAGGAAGGTAGCTCGGGGTCACGTGACCAACAAGATGCTTTTGACCTTGTGTCCGAAGATGCGTACTGTGCAACAAAAAATCATTAAACATAAAATTATCTTAGTATAATAATGACAATCCGTTCGGTGAAGAACTTGCGATTCATATATCAATCAACATCATGTAGCAGGAAGGGAAACCAACCAAGCAAAGCTAAAAAAAGGATGGCTTGAGATGACCATTCTCCCATGGCAGAAGCTAGCGTGCGTTCCAGGTGCAGCCATCACTAATTATGAGTGTGGAAACATCTTATCTTTGGGATATATACCCCCACCCAACAATATTCCCAGGACAATCACAAGAAGAGGAGTTATTAGATGCTAGCACCACTCCATTGCCGCCGATGGTATCCTGAAAAGACTAGACCCAAAACGCAGCCCTCTCCGCTGCTTTCCAGGGCCTTTTTACGGAGGCCACGGGCCCCTACCCACCACCCAAGCCACACCACAGCCCGTGGTGCTTTGCTCCCTCCGTTAGTGCAGCCGTTGACCCAAAGCTAGCTTAGCCTTTCCCCTCCCTTGAGTCCCTTCACATCATTGCTGATAATCAAGCCACTCTCAATCAGTCCAAACCTCACCTCCAAATGCCCATGCCTCGCCCTGCTTTTCATCCCTTAAATGGTTCTATGGCCCCTAGTGTTTGTGATGGGTTTTGTTTTCTTGCTCTTTTTGGGGAGGATTCCATGTCTAATCCATATCTTTTTCATGGTGATGGATATGTGCGTCCACATTGCCTTCTTAAAGGGGCAATGTAGCAATTGGTGCTTCGGCTTTAATGATTTTGCGACTTCTCATTACAGGGGTCTTGTGGGAGGACATATTTCGGTGTTCTAAGAAAGCACGTACGTATTTTTAGAGTTAATTTTTTTTCTACTAGGGTGTAAATTGATCTCTTTTACATGAAAAATAACAAGCACATCAATGACTCAAACATTGACATGTCTAATTTGTTGTCAATGAGAAAATTGAATTTTAAAACTTGGGGCAGCCTGCCCCAAAAGCCCGGGACCAGTCCGAGCTCAGGCTTCAGCCCCCCACCCCCTTCCCAAGCCTGGCTGAAAAATGAATATATTAATAGTTTGAAATATGAAATCGAATTGTTTTTCCCTCCGGTCAAGCTCAGGCTTGGTATTTCAAGGTAGCATGACCTAGAAACCTGCCCAAGTTTACATACATCTTCGAATTATAGGCACCTCTAGTGTATATCTTAATACTCCCTCTGTTCCACAATGTACTGTATATCTTGTTTTTAAAAAGTCAAACATGTTTGCGTTTGACCAAGTTTATCGGAAAAAACTATAAACATCTAAAATACTAAATAAACAAAATATAAAAATACACTTTGTGATGAATCTAATGATACTAAATTTGTATTTTGGAAGTTGATACTTTTCTTATAATCTTGGTTAAACATAAACATGTTTGACTTCCTGAGACCCCAATATACACTACACTGTGGAATGGAGGGAGTGTGATGAAAATGAGTCGGGCATATAAGGTAGCGTCTCGTTGTTAGATGGGGACAGTCGAGCTATGTCAATGTGGGCTTGGTGTTGTCTTTTGTAGAAAACCAAACCATCAAAGGAGATCTTTAATTGTTTTTTGTAGAAATCCAACCGAAGCAATGTAGGCTTGGTCTCTGCACCATCAAAAGCGATGCAATTCATAAGATGGGACATCTCTTTTGCAAGGAATAAAATGGGAAATTAAAGGAAATGTTAGGAGAATGTGGAATCGGATCTGATGAGAGGAATCACTCATGAGTTAATCTTGGAAAATTAGGCTTGTAGAGTTCATAATTTTGCATCTTTTCCATCAATCCCCATCGATACAACTTTATCGTTGTACCTAGGAGAAAGCCATTTGGACCTAAATGCTTAGGTTGCACTACCGAGGAAGGGGGGAGGCCAGTGCATGGATGGGTCAATAGGGCCATCATTCTACTACCAAATTATCAAGTGAAAGGGAGAAGACGTGATGCCTGATGGTGTGACATGTTGGGCTTATCTTTGTGTTTCCCATTTGGGCCTTCCATTTGTATCATTGCTATCCAGTGAACGTGCCCATGCAGGCAGACCGTTGAATCCTCGGGCGGCCGCAGTTAACCCGAGCAGCGCAAAAACAACCGTCTCCACAGGATTCAGTCAACCATGAACCATCAGCTAGTTGACAAATAATTAGTGAATTTTCATCATAATAGAGCAAACTTATCTATCCAGAAAAGAAAACAGAGCAAACATATTCTGATGGAATCTAGAGACTAATAATTATAAATAATACAAGGGACAGCTCTGATGATGAAGTTTTTATCTGCAAATTAAATTTAAGTCTATGAAGGGTCTAATCATCGTTAAAGCTATTGGATTTTTGCTTGATGCATGTCACGATCGTGCTGGCGATTCTCCAGCTGCCGCTGGCTGGGCCGGCTAAGCTAAGCTTGATAGCTCCCTGACGCTTCTAGAGACAGGAAGACTCAATTTGCGCAGGAAGCATACAAGTCCGTGTCCTGGAAAAGGACAGAACCAACTTGCATTGTCACACCTATCCATACGGATCTTGATCGATTTGATCAGTCCGGATCCCGGCATCACCAAGGCGCAATTGTAGCCATCAAATTCACGCTTTCTTACATACTCTTGATGGCAACACCCCAACAAACAAAAATATCTGCATGTGCAACTCACATAGCTGTTTTATTTATTTATTTATTTAAAGGCTTCCATATATACTTTGGTCTCTCTTTGTCTCCTCCTCATCGCACATTACAGTTGTACAATTGTCGCGAGCGGACGTTTGGCTCTCGACCTCCATGGAGGCCTTCTTTTGAAAAAAAAATCAAAATTCAAACTTTTCGGTTTCAAAAAAATCTGAAAAAAATTATGCAAGTAAACAAGGATGTTATGTGTATGTGTGTAAAATTTCAGGATCAAAAACATTGAAATGCGGCCTGTACGAAAAAGACAAATTCATGGCCTGCGAGGATGAATAGTATCATGTGTTAAAAAGCATCAGATTTGTCTTTTTTGCACTGCCCTCATTTCAACATATTTTGCCCTGAAAATTTACACACATGTGTGTTATGCCTTCATGTATACCTGTGTTTTTTTTTCAGAATTTTTTGAAATGTAGAAAATATGAAATTTGATGAAATTTGATTTTTTTTCAAAACCGAGCTCCATGGAGCTCGGCCTCCAAAGACAATATTCGTACAATTGTCATACTACTTAATTATCTCTAGTTCTCATCCGTAGATGACATCTGCATATGGCCTTTTTGCTGTTTCTTTTTGTATTTTTTCTTCGAATTTTTTTTCATCATTTTTATTTTTAGTTTCTTCACCTTTTTCATTGTACTTTTTTTTAGAAAATACATAAAATGTAGTTGTGCACGGCTGGTGGGCATGGGGCTGTAGACATGTTACGCACAATCAACGATTGTGCAACTGCAATTACATGTCAGTGAGCGGGGGTGCAACTCTAGTTGCGCATCAATGTGTGGATGTGCTACCGCAGTTGCGCGCGGTCCATTGGCATACAACTGTAGTTGTGTGCAGCTGGTCATGCGCGCAATTCTATTTGCACGCGAGATGAAGAAATATAAAAATGATAATCCAAAGAAACATATAAATCCAACAAAACAAAGGAAAACAGAAATAAAATGAAAAAATTGCACAAGTTTCCGCGTAAAATCAAATGGCGCATTAGTTGGGTGAGATTTAGTTGATTCTCCTTTAGCAAATCGGTAATTTTCATGCTAACGTAATTTTTTTCTCCCAAAATTCATCTAGATCTTTAGACTTCGGGGCTTTGGTCCCACCGAAATATATACCATTGATTTTCATTTTCCAGAATGAAATTGGAAATTCTAGATCACCGTGAATATCCAAGCTCATTCTAGATTTTGTCGTCACAATACGATGGATTTGAATGTAAGGTGGTATTCCCTCCATTTCAAAATATATTGTATATTGGTTTTGTCATAAGTAAAACTCTGTAAAAATCGACCTAATTTATATAAAATAACTAAAGCCCAAATAATATAATATAGAAATAATTTGATAATTTATCTAATGATATTGATTCAGTATTATGGATGATGATTTTTCCTTTTATGCTTTTAGCAGAAAATTACAAAGTTTGACTTTGTAAATCTGATATACACTACATCTTGTAATGGAGGGTGTATTTGGACGAGAGGTGCAATTATTTAGTAACTCTAGTTTGAATTTGGCCTAGTACCAAATTTACGTTAAGCAATACTCCCTCCGTTTATTTTTACTCTGCATATAAAATTTGGCCGAAGTCAAACTTCGTAAAGTTTGATCAACTTTATAGAAAAAATATCAACATTCACAATACGAAATCTATATCATTAGATGCATCATAAAATTAATTTTCATATCGTATAACTTTAGTATCGTAGATGTTGGTATTTTTTAATATAAATTTAATCAAAATTTACTAAGTTTGAATTAAGACAAATCTTATATAAAGAGTAAAAATGGAACGAAGGAAGTACTTCTCATCAAAGCTGGCACAGAAGCATTCCATGGGTAGAGTAATAAATTAAGGGTGTGCATCCACGTGGATTGGACCATAAATAATAAATATTCAGATCCACCACTGCCTGATAGCACTCTCCTAACGTAGGAAACTGATGATGAATTTATTATTTCTTATTGTGCACGTCTCCTTCCATCCGTGTTTACTGCAAAGGGTCCAAAAACAGCATGGACCACACTCTGGTGAAACAAAAGAGTATCCAGTTAAAGTGCACAGAATAGTGTAAAAATTGCCGGACCACCGACACAGTGAAGACCGGAGGGAGACAAGAGGCTATACATATTTCCACAAACGGAAAACTAGCCAGAAAGATGATTAGATAGACAAGAACAGGATTACATCACCTAACAGCAAAAGTTAAGCTCCTAAACTGTCGTGGTGCATGATCACATCAGCTTAATGAATCAGTCTCGGATAAGGGTTGGCATAGGTGAAGCCTATCTAGGATTATATGGAGAAGTTTAATTTACATGATCACATCAGCTTAATCAATCACACCGGGTCTTGAACTTGAAATCCTTTAGCTCTGATTCTAATACCATATAAAGTTGCATGCACCTACTAGTTCATTAAACTGTTAAAGGGAATGACTAGGTGCCAGTTGAAAAAGCTTTTGGGTCAGTCTATTTATTCCCAGCCATTGGATGGAAAAGGAACGGCTAGATGTCTTTCTTCTACCTCCTGAAAAGACAGTTCATCGTCTTCCCCCATGATCTTGATCTCCACCGCTCACAACTACCGGCCGTACCGCCTGCTGGCGCCGCCACCTCCCCCCCCCCCCCCCCCCCCCCCCCCCCCCCCCGCGGCTACTCCTTCCTTCCCTCTGATGGCTGCTTCATTCATGCGAAATCGACTTACCCAAATACTATTTTCAGGCGATTTACAAGTAGCTAAACTGTTAAAATTTAAAACCGAAGAAGAAAGGTGTACTAGTTAGGCACTTATACTTCAATGATGATAGCGCTCTGCACTGCATCCACGTACGTGACAGAGTGACAGGACTCTCCTGACATGGGAAACTGATGATGAATTGATTGTTTCTTCCATGTGCAAAATTGGTACATGAACCAAGTGTACACAGCAAAGTTTCCAAGCAGCATGGACCACTGATTGGTCCACACAAAGGTAAAAAAATGTGACAGTTTGTTAAAAAACAAGTTGCTCCATCCCTAGATATAGAAGTATACTCCACACAAGCAGTAAAGTGCACAAAATAGTTACATGCCGGGCCACCAGCACGAGGCGATATACAATTCCATAAACGGAAACTAGCTGGGGAAGGTGATTAGACACATGCATACATATAGTAGTAGACCTGTACATGATTACGCCACCTAACAGCAAAAGGTTAAGCTCCTAAACAGTGGCGATGCTAATCTAGAGTTATAGGATAAGTTTAATTAAATCATGAGCTGTGCTTTATTATCTCTGTCCGGCTCCAGCAAACCACGCGGATAGAAGTTGTGTGGCGCCAAAGCAATCATTTGCTGAGCTCACTGTGCGTGCAGCTGTGCGCACAGCAAATCTAGGAGCTAGGATTCTCTGCGCCGTCACATCGCTGAAATCCTGGGTTTTGTGTGCCCCGCTGGACAACACCGCTTTAAAATTGAGTTCTGAAGAGGTTTTGAGCGACACTGATTAAGGTGTTAGTGACTACTATGACAGACGAGTCGACCACCATCTTAGCCGTTGATTCTTTCATTTATATTATATATCCAATAAAAACTTGATAGTTTGGGAATTCTTTTGAAATTGTGTGCAAGTGCAACCATATATATGTAGCTTTTGGTATACTACATAGGGCACGTAAACTTTCAGTGCAACTCTAGTAGTCATTATCTGTGGTGTAGCTAACTTGTGTCCGCATCGTGTTGAATCTTTCTTTCCTTTTTGCCGAAGGTTAGAAGTAGTGTGTATGCATCGTGTTGGGGAACGAGAAGACAGCACTAGTAGAAAAAGGACTTTACGTGAGCCCCATTAGTCCCGGTTTGGAAACGGACCGGTACTAATGTGACCATTAGTCCCGGTTCCAACGGCTAGGGTGGCGGGCATCATTAGTCCCGGTTCGTGTTGAACCTCTAGTACCGGTTCGTGACACGAACCGGGACTAAAGGGGTGGTGGCAGGCTGGTGTCAGGCTGGGGCCCCACGATCACCTTTAGTCCCGGTTCGTGTCACGAACCGGTACTAGAGGCTCACCTTTAGTCCCGGTTTGTGTAACGAACCGGGACTAAAGATGCTCCTATATAAACCCTTTATCCAGCCCTAGCTCTCTGTTCTTCCCCTTTCCTCTCCTCTCTGTTCTTCCCCTCTTCCTCGAGCTCATCCTCCATTTTTGCCAAAATTTGTCAAGATTTGGAGGCACCCCATCCATCCAAGTGTTCACAAAGGTTAGCAACTTTGTCCTTTCATCTCTCATTGCTAGATTAGCTCTTGCAATGCTCTATAAGTATAGTGATTTGTGGGTTTTAGTTTGGGAGTATTTATATGTGATAGTTTATTTGATTTATATGCAATTTGAGCTCAAATTAACTTCTTAGTTTGGATGTGTAGGTGTGGTTTACTTAGTGCCTTCCCATCCCCGTCCTAACCACCGTCGATCGCCCGCACCGTCCCGTCGCCGGCACCACCTTGGTGAGCCTCTTGTTCTTATCCTTTTTATAAAAAGAAAATCATGTTTGTGTGATTTAGATAGTTACTTGTATAATTTTCTTACCCGTACGTTGTTTGTTATACATAGTGGCATGGTTTTGATATCCGTCCCCGTGGGCCCTCGTCCGGTTTATGATTCGGATGTGGTATATTCTCTTTTATAACTATTTGTTGCATTTCGTGTTTATGACAATTATGCCCATCAAGTTGACATAGATATTTTTATCTAGGAGGTATGTGAACCGGAAATTGCAACCGACCCTCTTGTCGAGAAGTTAAATTTAGTTGAAAAAGAAAACGAGTATTTGAAAGAAAAATTGAAAAGAATTGAAGAAGAGAAGATGAAACTGGAGTTGTATGTTGCTGATGTCGTCGATGATCACAAGATCAAGATGGATGCAATGCGCTTGAAGATTAGAAAATTTAAAAAATATGCCATTGATAGTGAGGCTTGGTATCACTATGCTGTTGGATCAATTGTTACCTTAGTTGCGATCTTGATCGCATTTGTTGTTGCATTTAAATGCTTTAGCTAGAGAGTTTGTATGTTGTTTTATGAGAACAAGTGTGTATGAACTTTATGTATGAACTTGTATTAATTTGGTCTTTTCGGTGTTGTGTAATGAAGATGAGCCGGCAATGGATGTACGATGACCGATGCTCTCCCCAGTTCATTAATGGCGTGCGTACTTTTCTGGTTGCGGCTGAGGCAAACAAGCGGGCGGATGGTTTTATGTATTGTCCATGTGCTGGCTGTAAGAATGATCGAAATTATTCTAACTCAAGAACCATTCACGTCCACCTGGTTGAGTCCGGTTTCATGTCCGGCTATAACTGTTGGACCAAGCACGGAGAAAGAGGGGTCCTAATGGAAGAGAATGAAGAAGAAGAGGATGACGACAGCTATCCTGGCCATGGGTTCCCTGAATACGATGGTACAACAATGGGGGAAGAAGCTGAGCCGGCAATGCGGGAAGAAGCTGAAGAAGAGGCATCAGATGAGCCCGCTGATGATCTTGGTCGGGCCATTGCCGATGCAAAGAGAAACTGCGCAAGTGAAAAGGAGAAGCTGAAGTTACAGCGCATGTTAGAGGATCACAAGAAATTGTTGTACCCAAATTGCGAAGATGACAAGAAAAAGCTGGGTACCACACTGGAATTGCTGCAATGGAAGGCAGAGAATGGTGTATCTGACAAGGGATTTGAAAAGTTGCTGATAATGTTAAAGAAGAAGCTTCCAAAGGACAACGAATTGTCCGACAGTACGTACGAAGCAAAGAAGGCTGTCTGCCCTCTAGGATTAGAGGTGCAGAAGATACATGCATGCCCTAATGACTGCATCCTCTACCGCGGTGAGTACGAGGATTTGAATGCATGCCCGGTATGCGGTCCATTGCGCTATAAGATCAGCCACGATGACCCTGGTGATGTTGAGGGCGAGCGCCCCAGGAAGAAGATTCCTGCCAAGGTGATGTGGTATGCTCCTATAATACCACGGTTGAAATGTTTGTTCCAAAACAAAGAGCATGCCAAGTTGATGCGATGGCACAAAGAAGACCGTAAGAAAGACGGGAAGTTGAGAGTACCCGCTGACGGATCGCAGTGGAGAAAAATCGAGAGAAAGTGGAAGGACTTTGCAGATGACGCAAGGAACGTATGGTTTGGTTTAAGTGCAGATGGCATTAATCCTTTTCTGGAGCAGAGCAGCAATCATAGCACATGGCCTGTGACTCCATGTATCTATAACCTTCCTCCTTGGTTGTGCATGAAGCGGAAGTTCATTATGATGCCAGTGCTCATCCAAGGCCCCAAGCAACCCGGCAACGACATTGATGTGTACCTAAGGCCATTAGTTGAAGAACTTTTAGAGCTGTGGAGTATAGAAGGTGTACGTGCGTGGGATGAGCACAAACAGCAGGAATTTGACCTGCGAGCGTTGCTGTTTGTAACCATCAATGATTGGCCTGCTCTCAGTAACCTTTCAGGACAGACAAACAAGGGATACCACGTATGCACGCACTGTTTAGATGATACCGACAGTATATATTTGGATAAATGTAAGAAGAATGTGTACCTGGGACATCGTCGATTTCTTCCGAGCAGGCATCCCGTAAGAAAGAAAGGCAAGCATTTCAAAGGTGAGGCAGATCACCGGAAGAAGCCTCGCCACCGTACTGGTGATGATATACTTGATATGGTCAAGGATTTAAAAGTAATCTTTGGAAAGGGTCCTGGCGGACAATCTGTTCCGAATGACGCTGACGGACGCGCACCCATGTGGAAGAAGAAATCTATATTTTGGGACCTACCCTATTGGAAAGACCTAGAGGTCCGCTCTGCAATCGACGTGATGCACGTGACGAAGAATCTTTGTGTGAACCTGCTAGGCTTCTTGGGCATGTATGGGAAGACAAAAGATACACCGGAGGCACGGGAGGACCAGCAACGTATGCACGGAAAAGACGGCATGGATCCAAAGCAGTATCAGGGTCATGCCAGCTACGCTCTTACCAAAGAAGAGAAGGAAATCTTCTTCGAATGCCTGCTCAGTATGAAGGTCCCGTCTGGCTTCTCGTCGAATATAAAGGGAATAATAAATATGGCAGAGAAAAAATTCCAGAACATACAGTCTCATGACTGCCACGTGATTATGACGCAACTGCTTCCGGTTGCATTGAGGGGGCTTCTACCGGAAAACGTTCGATTAGCCATTGTGAAGCTATGTGCATTCCCCAATGCAATCTCTCAGAAGGTAATCGATCCAGAAATCATACCAAGGTTAGAGAATGATTTGGTGCAATGTCTTGTCAGTTTTGAGTTGGTGTTCCCACCATCCTTCTTCAATATCATGACGCACGTCCTAGTTCACCTAGTCGAAGAGATTGCCATTCTGGGTCCTGTATTTCTACACAATATGTTCCCCTTTGAGAGGTTCATGGGAGTCTTAAAGAAATATGTTCATAACCGTGCTAGGCCAGAAGGAAGCATCTCCAAGGGCCATGAAACAGAGGAGGTCATTGAGTTTTGTGTTGACTTTATTCCTGACCTTAAGCCGATTGGTGTTCCTGAATCGCGGCATGAGGGCAGACTGGGTGGAAAAGGCACGCTAGGAAAGAATTCAGTAATATGCCATGACGGGCATTCTTGGGCTCAAGCACACTACACAGTTCTACAAAGTTCCGCATTGGTGGCTCCGTATATCGAGGAACACAAGAATATTCTACGCTCCAAACACCCGGAGCAGTCTGACGACTGGATTACACATGAACAAACGGGGACTTTCGCCGGTTGGTTGCAGACACGTCTCATGCATGACGACACTGTTGCAGATGAGCTATACTTGCTGTCCAAGTTACCATCTTCGACTATATTGACTTTCAAAGGGTACGAGATAAATGGGAATACATTTTACACGATCGCCCAAGATAAAAAGAGCACCAACCAAAACAGTGGTGTCCGCTTTGATGCAGCAAACACCAATAGGCCAAAGAACACATATTATGGTTACATAGAGGAGATATGAGAACTTGACTATGGACGTGGTTTGAAGTTCCCTTTGTTTCGGTGCAAATGGGTCAATCTGACAGGAGGCGGGGTAAAGGAAGACCCGCAGTACGGAATGACAACAGTGGATCTCAACAATCTTGGGTACGCAGACGAACCATTTGTCCTAGCCAATGATGTGGCGCGGGTTTTCTATGTGAAGGACATGTCTACCAAGCCGAGAAAAAGAAAAGATAAGGAAGCGAATACATCATACGATGAGCCAAAGCGCCACATAGTTCTTTCAGGGAAAAGAAACATCGTGGGAGTGGAGGACAAGACAGACATGTCAGAAGATTATGAAAAGTTTCATGAAATTGCTCCCTTCACAGTGAATATTGACCCGAGCATCAAGTTAAACGATGAAGATTGTCCATGGTTACGGCGCAAAGGGACACACGCGAAGAAAATTTTTTATACCCAAAGATCCCACTCTGGGATGTGACCGGCTTCTCTAGTGAGTTTCCGGACTTATATATCTGGAAAGTCCCACTTCGGACAAACCGGAGGGAATCTTTGTAATAGTTAGGGTACTTATGTGTTTTGGCATTTGAAACGCGAAGAAATATTATGTCCAAAGCCACGTCATCAATTTTCAACACTTTCTGGCTTCATTTGCTATTTTTCATGCATTTACTGATTTTTTTGAGCTAAATGACCCTGAAATTGAAAAGCACTACAAATGAACTCTGAAAAGGTTGAAAGTTGGCATGGTATCATCATTTCACCCACATAGCATGTGCTAAAAAGTTGAGAGGGTTACGGCAAAAACTGGATGCACTTCGTGTACAAAATGGACAATCTCTTTCGAAGTATCAGGGTTTCAGACGAAAACTCATCTGTTACAAAGGCATTTCATTTTTTTAAACTTATTTCAACTCTAGACTTATTCTGCGTTCAGTATGCACCATTCAAAGCCACGTCATCAATTTTCAACCCTTTCTGACTTCATTTGCTATTTTTCATGCATTTACTGATTTTTTTGAGATAAATGACCCTGAAATTGAAAAGCACTACACATGAACTCTGAAAAGGTTAAAAGTTGGCATGGTATCATCATTTCAACCACATAGCATGTGCTAAAAAGTTGAGAGGGTTACGACAAAAACTGGATGCACTTCGTGTACAAAATGGACAATCTCTTTCGAAGTATCAAGGTTTCAGACGAAAACTCATCTGTTACAAAGGCATTTCATTTTTTTAAATAACCTAAGAATTACCAAATTGAATATAATGATAAAACATACTAATATTAAACAGCAGAAAAAAGAATCACTGGAAAATCTATTTTTAAAGTAAAGTTATTCACAAACTAGTGATTCACACAAATTTCAAATAATTCAAATTTAAACTATTCAAATTTGAAAACTACTGCCACTAATAGAAAGTTTATAATTTTTTTGACCTAACGCAAAAAGATTCACTCATTAACTCTAAATAAAGCAAAAAAAACTCAGAAACAAAAGAAAATAAATAAAGCAGAAAACAAAAAAAAAACTAAAAAGTAAATAAAAAAAAGCCCGCCTACTGGGCCGCCATGGCCTGCATACGACTAGACACCCAACCTCTAGTTGGGCCAGGATGCAGGCCCGCAAGGCCCAGTAGGCCCAACAGGGCAGCACAGGTTCAATAGGCCCACATGCCTGCTTAGAGAGGAGCTCGAGAGAGATGCCGCGACGGGGCTTATAAGCTGGTGCGGGCGCCCCTCGCTGGGCGAGGTGGGACTAAACTTGCCCTGCACAGCGCCTGCGCGAGCACCAGCCTTTAGTCGCGGTTGGTGGCTCCAACCGCGACTAAAGGGTGCCTTTAATCGCGGTTGGAGCCACCAACCGCGACTAAAGGTCTGCGCTTCCCGCCGCTTGGACTGGCGAAATTGACCTTTAGTCGCGGTTGGTGGCTCCAACCGGGACTAAAGGTCTCCGCATATATATACAACACTTGTAATTTTTTCACAGTTCGTTCTCTGCTTCTTCGACCACTATAGAGGAGATCGCCGCGCCGCCCGGCTGCCCCCGTACGCGCCTGCCCCGACGCCGTCTCGCCTCCCCCGACACCGGAGCTCGTCGCCGCCCCCGACGCCGGCCGCCCGCGCCTCCTCGCCGATCCCCGACGCCGGACGCGCCTTCCTCGCCGATCCCCGACGCCGCCCGCGCCCGCTCCTCCCCGAGCTCCTCGCTGCGCCGCTTGCCCCGACGCCGTCGCCGCCCCCGACTCGCCTCGCCTCGCCGTCGCCCCGCTGTGAGCTCCTTTCCTCCCTCTCCCCCCTCTCCCTCGCCCCCTGCCGCCATGGCCACCCCTCCCTGAGCCCCCCCCCCCCCACACACACACACATTTTCTTAAGTTAGATGATTTATATGTATTTTTGTATGTTTTAGTATATATGTATAGCAATTTTGACATTTTTCGGAAGAATTTTGACATTTTTTTTTCACTAGATGATTAGATGTATAGAAAAAATTTGAGGAATTTTGACATTTGAGGAATTAATTAGTATAATGTATGTATAGAAATTTTGAGGAATTTTGACATTTGAGGAATTTTGACATTTTGATCCAATGTATAGAAATTAGTATATATATATGTATGTATACAATGTATAGAATTTTTTTGCATATTTTAATGTTGTATTTGCAAAAGTTTGTTATGTATTTGCAAAATCAAGTGAAAAAGAATTACAAAAATCACAATCAAGCATTTAAAAAATGTTAAATTTGTATAGAATTTGTTCTCGACGTCAACGATGCCCGGCCCGCATCCTCGTCGTCGACTCGTTCGCGACGATGTCCTGCTTCAGAGGCCCCATGTCCGGGACTGGGCTCCACCGGGCTGGCACTGGGAGGTGCTACCTTCAAGGGCGCGCATCTTGGTGAGGAACCCGGGTCCCGTCGTCGACCCGGAGCTTCTTTGGTGGCGGGCGCGTGGGCCACATTCGGTGCGGAGGCTGGCGTCCCCCGCGGAGATGGTACGTCACCGTGTCAGGGAGGAGGATGAGCACGTCCGTCGCTACATGGTTGCGTTGGACGTTAGGTTCTCCAATACCTGGCAGGTTCTTCAGGGATCTCACCCGAGCTATGATCCTATGATCGTTCCTTCTCTTTGGGTGTCCACCGCGAGTGATGTTAATTAGCTAGTGATGTTATATATATGATAATATTCGAGATGTATAGTGATAATACTCGAGATGTATTCGAGATTATATTCGATAATATTCGAGACGATGTATTCAAGATTATATTATTCGATAATATTCGAGACGATGTATTCGAGATGCCTGCCCCGACGCCGTCTCGCCTCCCCCGACACCGGAGCTCCTCGCCGATCCCCGACGCCGGACGCGCCCTCCTCGCCAATCCCCGACGCCGCCCGCGCCCGCTCCTCCCCGAGCTCCTCGCTGCGCCGCCTGCCCCGACGCCGTCGCCGCCCCCGACTCGCCTCGCCTCGCCGTCGCCCCGCTGTGAGCTCCTTTCCTCCCTCTCCCCCCTCTCCCTCGCCCCCTGCCGCCATGGCCACCCCTCCCTGAGCCCACACACACACACACACACACACACACACACACACACATTTTCTTAAGTTAGATGATTTATATGTATTTTTGTATGTTTTAGTATATATGTATAGCAATTTTGACATTTTTCAGAAGAATTTTGACATTTTTTTTTCACTAGATGATTAGATGTATAGAAAAAATTTGAGGAATTTTGACATTTGAGGAATTAATTAGTATAATGTATGTATAGAAATTTTGAGGAATTTTGACATTTGAGGAATTTTGACATTTTGATCCAATGTATAGAAATTAGTATATATATATGTATGTATACAATGTATAGATTTTTTTGCATATTTTAATGTTGTATTTGCAAAAGTTTGTTATGTATTTGCAAAATCAAGTGAAAAAGAATTACAAAAATCACAATCAAGCATTTAAAAAATGTTAAATTTGTATAGAATTTGTTCTCGACGTCAACGATGCCCGGCCCGCATCCTCGTCGTCGACTCGTTCGCGATGACGTCCTGCTTCAGAGGCCCCATGTCCGGGACTGGGCTCCGCCGGGCTGGCACTGGGAGGTGCTACCTTCAAGGGCGCGCATCTTGGTGAGGAACCCGGGTCCCGTCGTCGACCCGGAGCTTCTTTGGTGGCGGGCGCGTGGGCCACATTCGGTGCGGAGGCTGGCGTCCCCCGCGGAGATGGTACGTCACCGTGTCAGGGAGGAGGATGAGCACGTCCGTCGCTACATGGTTGCGTTGGACGTTAGGTTCTCCAATACCTGGCAGGTTCTTCAGGGATCTCACCCGAGCTATGATCCTGTGATCGTTCCTTCTCTTTGGGTGTCCACCACGAGTGATGTTAATTAGCTAGTGATGTTATATATATGATAATATTCGAGATGTATAGTGATAATACTTGAGATGTATTCGAGATTATATTCGATAATATTCGAGACGATGTATTCGAGATTATATTATTCGATAATATTCGAGACGATGTATTCGAGATTATATTCGATGATGCATATTATCTGGATTATTCGAGATGCATATTATCTACTATGATTCAGTTTTTCCTTATTGATTGCATGCATTCTAATTTGAATACTAAATTGTTTTATCTTTCTTCTGGATTAGTTAAATAAAAGCTATGGACAATACCGGGAGAGAAGGAGAAGAGGCTCTGTTCGACATCATACGCTCCCCGAGCCCAGATGATCATGATGACGGCTCGCAATATCTGAACACTACGGGTGAGGGTATGATGTTTGATGAAGACGAACGAATAGATGAATGCGACAACAATGATGACGATGGAAATGTTCTTCAAATAACAAAGACCGGTGAGGTATATATATATTATATAAGCCATCCGGTGATCATTACATGTATTAATTGATTTGTATATATTAACGAATCGATCTTTCTTCTTTTAGCCCTCCGGATCGAGCAAATCTTCTACAAGCGGCAGGGCAGTTCGAGGCCCGTCCAAAAGGTTGCAGGCTGGCGTAAAGTACAACATCGATGCCATCAAATCAAATGGCGAACCGCTTGAACCTAAGAAGAATGCGACCAAGTTCACTCGTCAATGCGGAGTTATTGTCAGGGACCAAATCCCGATCTCCGTTCAAGAATGGAAAAAGCCAGCAAAGGGAGATCCAGAGTTACTTTTGTCGACGAAAGAGCAAAAGATCTTCTTTGGGAATCGCTCATGTCACATTTCACCCTGCCAGATCATTTGACAGATGCAGATCTGGCGAAAGTCAGGAAGAGTGCTCTTAAGAAGATAGCGATAGCATTCAACAACCACAAGAAAAATATATGGGCCGCGTACGTCAGAGCAGGAAAGCAGACTCCAGAATTCAATGGAACACTGGAGAAGGCAAGAGGTCACTGGGACACTTTCGTGAAGTTCAAGGAATCGGAACTAGCTCAGGAATGGTCGAGACAAAACAAGATTAATGCTGCGAAAAAGAAGTGGCACCATACTCTGGGGCCAGGTGGCTACCAGGTGCCCCTGCCTAAGTGGGATCTCGCTGAGCAAAAGATGATGGATGCAGGGGTCACTCCAGTTACATTGGACTGGCCCCCCAGGTGCAGGACTTGGTTTTATGCACATGGGGGGAAGTTGGACCCAGAGACAGGGCTGATTATGGAGCGGGCAAGTCTTAAAAAAGCTCAGGACGATTTACTTGTTGCAATAGAAGAAGCTCGAACGGGGGTGTTCACGCCCAACAGAGAGAACGACGAGCTTACGCGCGCCCTGAAGAATCTTGAACACCCGGGAAGAACACGAGGCAAAGGCGTTGTTCCGTGGTTTGAGGGGTTTGCGGATTGGAACGCCGATTACAGAAGCCGTGCGAGAAAGAAGCAGCAGGAGGAGCAGAAGAGGAAGCTAGAGGAGGAGAAGAGGAAGGAGGAAGCACTTCGCCTTGAAGGCCTAGAATCAAGGCACTTGGAGTTGGAACGCGCTTTCAGGCGGCAGCAGGAGCAGATCGATTCACTTAGCCAGGAAAGGGCGTCTCAGCGGCAGCAGGAGCAGATCGATCCAGCATTGGATAGCACCGTCCCATCTATGCCGAGAAGCAGCGTGGGTTCCACCCCGGCCGATGATGCACTGCTGGCTAGATACCCTGTGGATGATATCAAAGATATGACTACTTGTGAGCTACACATGAAAGTGAAGAACATATCCATGAAGGTGGCGGACGGCTATGCTTTAACAAATCCCCCTGAAGCAACCTTCCATTGCAATCCAATTCCAGCTGGCTATGCTCGTGTCAGGGTTGATGAAGTGATGTCAGGATATTACGAGCTACAGCTTGACATTCCTGGAGGTGACGAGGAGAGCATGCTGGGAGAGGCCATACATCGTATCATTCTATGGAAAAAGGATTGCATCGTCTTTCCAAGGCCACCGACTCCTGCTGCAACAAGCCCGCCAACGCGTCAGCCGACTCCTGCTCCTCCAAGTCCGCCGCCGCGTCAGTCGACTCCTCCGCCGGCACCGCGTCAGCCGACTCCTCCTCCTCCAAGCCCGGCACCGCGTCAGCCGTCTCCGCCGGCACCGCGTCAGCCGACTCCTCCTCCTCCAAGTTCGGCACCGCGTTAGCCGTCTCCGCCGTCTCAGCGGGCTCCGCCGCCTAGGCAACAGCGGAAGAGAGGCGCCGCAGCTACGGCGGCTAGCGGTACAACAGGCAAGAAATACAAATATGGTCCAAGCCTCAAGCCTCTTCCGAAATTGCCTTACCACCTGACTGAGGAGGAAACCAAAGCCGAAGTGGCTGCCCAATTGAAGGCCCATTTTGGACCGAAACCGCCCCCGCCGCCAAAGGAGAAAGTACGTGAGGATGTCGTACAACACTTTATTGATAATGCTCAACCAGCTGTCAAGCATACGGACTCAGACTATGAGCGCTGTATCAAGAAGTTATATCAGGCACAACAAAAGAAGGAGTCGAGCTCGAGCTCGAGCCAAGCAGTTGGCAAAAAAAGCGGGAAAACTGTTCCCCAGCTGGGAGAACAGGCAGTGCAATCGATCCCCCCGCTCATTGTACAAACACATGTGAGTACCACCCATCAGCTGGTAATAACCGACGATCATAAAAGGCAGGCTAAAGAGGCCGGTCTCACTGCTGAACAACTCCTAGGCACCGAGGAACTCCCCGTGTTTAAAGAGGAGGAACTAAGATGGAAATATGTCCGCGGCCAACCTCTGGTCAAGCCTGAGCAGGTCCCGCTTCTACCAACGAGAATGTACAATTTGCATAAGTGGTACATGATAGAAGCAGCAAAGACCGATCGAGAGTCCCTCATGGTGAAAGTCAAGGAAGAGCATTACTTCCATGCAAAAGATTTGTGGGTTGAGTTTGAAGATATGTTTCAGTTATTCAATCAAGACGCACTCGACAAATCTATCGTCAGTTGCTATTGTCTGTAAGTGATTTCTTTCTGTAATTTAAGTCTCTAGCTAGCTGTGCTCGTTCATTACCTGTAATTATCCTCACTATATTCTTTTCTGTGGTATTATGCAGAATGAAGATGTATGAAATGAAAAAAGCTAGACGCTATGGCATTGGGTTCATTGACCCAAATACGATTAATCAAAAGACATGGTCAATTGAATGGTCGAGAAAAGACACAGAGATCAGCTTGCTAGTGTTTTTGAAGCGACTAAACACCCAACCAGAAATACTACTTCCTTACAACTTCGGGTGAGTGTTACTATATCTTGTACTACAAATTCTATTTTTGCTTACTAGATGTTAATAAGTGTAGTTGATGAGTTATGCACATGCTCGCTTAATTATACAAACATGTGCGCATGCAGTTTTCACTGGATCTTGTTAATCATTGAAGTTGACAAGGGAAAAGTTCAAGTACTGGACTCACTATATAAAGACCCATCCGAATACGAAATCGTGAAGGGGATGGTCGACAGGTAATTTCAATCATTATCGCACTATGTCGGCCTCTTTAGTTCATTTCCTGATATCAACTAATTAATAACTCCTTTATTCATTTTCTTTGCCGGCGGGCAGGCCTTGGCAAAAGTTCATCAAAGAGGTCACCGGCGAATGGAAACAACCGCTGAAATGGGTGCGACCCAAGGTAATTAAGTAGTACTCCCTCCGTCCGAAAATGCTTGTCTCTCAAATGGATGTATCTAGCACTAACTGGTGCTAGATACATCCATTTGAGGCACAAGCTTGGGACAAGCTTTTTCGGACGGAGGGAGTACTAGCTAGCTACGTCCGTGCATCTCTTTAATTCTAGTTTCAATACCATTATCATGCTTGATTAATTATTATCTGATTGAATTTTATTCTCGTAAAGTGGCTGAGCCAGGCGCCGGGGAATAATTTATGCGCATACTACGTTTGCGAGACCATTCGCATGATGACGTCCGAAATGGAAAAATCTGGAAGACAACTTTGGATACGTTTGCCAGAACACTATCCACAATTTTTTTATCATGATCTAATATATATACACACACAACTAATATATTCATCTTGATCTCCTTCTTTAAAGCTGTCGGAGATGCGGGGCAAGCTCCTACCAACGGATCGCATACGAGCAATTCAAGAGGAAATAGCGGGATTTTTGCTCGACCAGGTCATAGATCCCAAAGGAGAATACCATTACAAGCTGTAATGCCTGCATGTAATGATCCGCAAATCGTAGGAGAAATTGTATATACCAAATTGTATATATATATGTGTATATATGTGAATGGTCGTACGAGAAATTCGATGATATATATATGATCGGTTCTACGAGAAATTCTATTTATATCTATATATGCATAACGTGTACAGTATGTAGTAGCGTAAAATATGTTTGAAATGAAAAAGAATTAAATGGAAAACACAAAATTAAAAAGAAAAATAAACCATAATTCATAAACCCAGAATTAAATGAAATACTTTTAGTCCCGGTTGGTGTTACCAACCGGGACTAAAGGTCCCCCAGCCCCCGACGCCGGCTCGTGCCACGTGGTGGGCCTTTGGTCCCGGACCGTGTTGAACCGGGACTAAAGGGGGGGCCTTTAGTCCCCACCTTACGAACCGGCACTATAGGCCGATTATGCACTAATGTAGATAGGTTCATAGATAGCGGCACATGGGTGCATGCAAAGCAAGGCCACGGAAAACAAAGCCAAAAGGTGGAGCACCACCGTACCATGCGTTCCGACGGATGGATGGAGGGGCCGGCTGGCCATGGCCAGGACGCACGCAGCAGAGCAGCTCACGCTGACAAGGGAAATCAATGAGTAGAAACATTTACCACGTCACGGAGTGGGGTGGCTTGGGATCGGCGCTGTTGGGTGGATGGGACTTGCCATCCATCGGAACCTACACTACATACCTGCCCAAGCAAACAGGAACGTCATCCATCCCTTTTTCATTGTTATTTGCAAAGAAACAGCAAAGCAAAGCGAGCGCGTGTTGCTCATACGTGCCAGACAGCAGCTCCGGCCCGGCCTGTCTCCTCCTCTCGTTGTACACGCGCCAGCAGGCCACCGGCCGGCCACGACACGGACAGGTGAACTGCCCGCATGAAACGTTGCCGCGTGTTGCCCAAATTAACACTGTTGGAAACGAATAGGACGTACACGGCATATATCCATACACTCACAGTGAAGTGATCTGCGGAACATGCACTTGACAAACTTGGCTAGCTAGCATGCATTGCTAGCTACGTACAACCACGAGATCGTGGGCACGAGGACGGACACGATGTCGGCAGTAGCGGAGGCAGGAACCATCGGCATGGTATTCATTGAATTTTGTTTGTACTAAATACCAGCAATATACAGTAAATATAGCTACAGTATACACACACATCGCCAAATCTTTGGTATTCATGTGAAGACCTAAGAAGACCCCTGGCGCCGCCCCCGGATGTCCTGGCCGGAGGAGAACATCGACCACTGTACCTCGTTTCGTGCTTGAACTTGCGCAAGCAAGCGCGTACATGGTGGTACTTCACATGGCTGCACGACATCACTAGTGAGGTAGCACTCGCGTGCCATGGACATGGTCGATCAGACAGCACAGGTCGGGCTACTGTGTATGTACGCGAGCACCGTATCTATATATGTGCGACTGGGCCGTGGGCCACCGTAGCCTGGACACATGCAGCAGCGGCACGTGGTGGCGGTCGACGTACACGTGCGGGCAGCATCATCGAATCGGACACCGACGCGATATCTCTCACGCTGACCAACGTGTCAGTGACGAGCTCGATCCATCACTGCCTGGCTCGTCGATCCATCCATCCATCAAACGATGAACGTACGTACTCCGGCGAGTCCGGCCAGGCCTAGCTAGTATCATATCCGTACTGCGTCCATATATCCATCTACTTCCTCGTTAACGTTACTGTTGCCTCTCACTTTCCTCACCGGCCTGGCTACCCTTCCCGTTGCTTCCGTCGATCGGTCCCGGCCGGCGGGGCACTGTGGCGTGAGATCTCCGTGCGTGTGCATTTACGTGCGCGCGTGCGTGCGACTGGCACGGCGTCATTCGTGTCTTGTTTGTTGTACCTGGTACGTACGTACCCTGCTGCCTGCCCGACGTGAAGCCTGTAGCATTTTGGTTAGCGGGTGACACACCACAGTCCACAGATAGTGGCGTTTCACCCTTCACCATGTCAGCAGTGGTGGCGTGGTGCAACGTCGCCAAGCTCGGCGTTTGTACGTTGGCCAGCAACGCCATGTGGCATGGCGTTTGTGGAAACGCAGCAGAGTTTGGCGTTTCGGGCTGCCACGTCAGCAGGCCAGCAACGCGCGAGGGTTTGGCGTTTCTACGTAGGGAAGAAACGCCACGGTTTGTGGCGTTTCTGAAAAGGGTCGGATCTTGAAATAAAATTTGAAGGAGTTCATTTTATGCTAAAGTTTTTTGACTAAGTCAAAATAGTGATTTTGGCCTGAAGCGTCGCCTTTGCTGGTGGTTGGGGCGTATGGCCAGCTAGCCTGCTCGTCTTGTTACATGCTGGCCTGCCTAGCCACTAACTAGCTAGTAGGAGTACGTTCCCATTCACGGCGAATGCGCGCTCTGTCTCTGGCGTACGTACGTCGTGAGATTTGACTGATGTGATAGCGTCCATTTAGTCCCATGTCGACTGCTGAATGAGCCCTAATAATTTCGCGCCCTACCCACCTCCTCACTCGCTGCTGCAGCTCTCTCACCTCATCCATGCAAATGGCTCTCTCATCTATCGACCGAGGTCGATCTATTTCTACTGGCTCCGGTTTATCTACGTGCATACATTAGGTCGATTCGAAAAAGGCACCGGAGAAAGCAACGCATGTACTCCATAATTAACCTGTACTACGTACTGATGACATTATAGGTCGGGACAAATGTGTCAACGAATAATGCATGCCCGAGTTATTGAAGCTAGCTAGTAGTAGCCACATAGAGATCTTGCCAGGCAGGCGATATGATGGAGGGGCGTGTCGGTCGTACGTGCCCACATGCAGGTGCCGCACGGGGAGGCGACACGCGACGAATCTGGAGCTATCGCCAGGGAGGCCGGCCAATCTTGGATATCGACGGACGGACGGACGGAGCAACAGAGACTGGAGCTCCCTCTGAATGCCATATGCATGCTGGTTATCGACAGAAAGTCAGCACAAGTGACATGACAATATAAGAGCGGGCCGGGCGACGTGACCGGGCCAGCCAGAGGTAGCGACTAGTACTCCGGCCGGCCGGTCCTAGCTTGCAGTTGCAGGCAGCAGCCACCTCGAACTCCAGGAGGCGCCATGCATTGCTCGAGCTCGACAGGACCATGCCTGCAGGTGGAGAGAGAAAAGGAGAGATGGATAGAGAGTACATGTGCGTGCGTGGTGTGCGTGTGACCAATGCCATGCCATGGCAGCCACGAGCCCACGTCGGCGTTCGAGTAAAGTTGGCGAACGGCGACGTCAAGTCCCAATGCCAGCCACCCGCCGCCTGCGCGCCCGGCGTCGACGACGGAGAGGCCGTGCGTGCACTATGCAATATGCAGCCTTGCATGCATGTTAGGTCGTGCGAGCGCATTGACCCGCACGTAACGTACGTGTGCATAGTGCGCGCTCTCGTGCCATCTTCTTACATTGACCTGCACGTCGTCCGCATAGTATCGCACGTACTAGTTCTACACAAGATCAAGATTCAAGAGCTTAGCCAATGTTGCGGTGGGGTCGAGCTATTCTCCTGGACCCACCTAGTAGCTCTCGTCTTTGCTGGATGGACGGCAATGCCTGGGCTGGGCTGGGCAGCGACAGGCTTTCCTCTTGGTACAGGTTGACAGGACGTGAAACTAGGTTAGGATGTGTCTGTGGTCTGGTCTGTCATAAAGATGGACCGGCCCGCTCTGACTGGCTTTGTTCTCGCTGCTGGCTGCTGGCTCAAACGTACTGTACTTGGGCGCATGCATGCATGTGACCATATGTTCCTCGCGCAAAAAAACCGGGCAGGGCGCCAGAGAAGACCAGTGCACGCACGCATCTTGCATCGTTTCTCCCTTGGAGCCTGAGCATACTGATTTCTCTCATATATTTTTCATCGTCCCGGTCGATGATTGGTGTGCTCAACCAGCTGCTCTTCTATCCTTGGGATGGCAGAGCCAATGCTGAAAAAGCATACATGTCTTTCGCTGTGGTGGCAGCGTCAGGCAGCGGCAGCCCAGCAAGCTCGTCTTTCGAGAGCGCCGCGTGTACTCGGTAGAGCAATTATTGGCGCGACGAAACGTTGAAGATACGGTGGCAAAAGGGATGGCCATCTCCGTCCATGTCACCTTGTCAGCATGGCGTGGGCGTAGGTACGTATGGAGTACGTACACGACGCACGCACGCACACGCATGCATGCGGTGCAACAGTCGACAGAGACAGACAGAGACACGCGCACGTACAGAAAGCTTCGACGTACTGTAGTACGTGCGCGAACAATGGAAGCAGCCATGACGGTTGACTGGCGCCGGGAGGGATGGGTCGGAGTGGGAGGCGTTGGAGTATGGCGATGGATATGATGTATGGGATACGCGGTGGGAATTGGGAAAGCGTGTGACCAAAGGCACGAGGTTTGCCCTCTGCTTCTGCCTCCTCCCTGCATGCTGCGCGGGAGCTGCCGGATGGGGTTTGGGTTTGGGCGCGCCGCGCGTGTGCATGCGATGCGTGTGTAAGAGGAGAAGAAGCAGAGCGAGGCAGGCAGGGGAGATGCATTGCACGGACGACGATTGGAGGGATCGATGGCAGAGGACCAGTCAAACGTCACCTCCAAGTGCCGCAAATCATAGGACCCGCAGTGAGGCGTCAATCACCGGCTGCCTGGGATACCATGCCCACTGCAAACAATCGGAGATCTCAGCAAATGCAGTTTTGATTAGTAACTTTTGCTGGAGCTGTGGTTTCGCATGCCAATCTCCATACTCTCCACAAAGCTTCCAAACGTCGGGTGGACCATAATCCCATCCCGCGATGGCCTTTGGCTATGGGTGGAAACGACCGTGGCACTTGGCTAGATCACCGGGGCCCCAAAAGGATCATCGAGTGGAAAGCAAATTGCAAGCGAGTCCTGTAATATGTTTTCAGAAAATACTTAAATATGAACTTGTACAAAACCTTATCATCTAGTTAAAAACAATAATGTTGTAACAAAATTAAAATATACTCCCTCTGTAAAGAAATATAAGAGCGTTTTATATTTCTTTACGGAGGGAGTCTAGTTAAAGCAATAAAGCTCCCCAAGTTCTCGGCCAAAAAAAGAATAGGATTTCTGATATTTTAATATAGGGTTATGTATGTCAGTCGACGATTGCTTCATATATATATCTTTGTTGCGGGAAATTGTTCATATCTATCTAAAAATGTGCTCACTATGTTGTAACAATTTATCCATCTAGTGAAAATAAATTGTACTACCATTGCCGACTGATAATATCTTATTTCTCAACCACTTTAAAGAATTATCCACATTTATATAAGAAAAATGTTCATCGTGCTCTAGAAATAATGTATTCATCTACTTCAAGTAATACCGTCTCATCCGACCGAGAATTTCTTATTTCTTGATTGTCTTTACAAAATGTTATATTGATGTAAAAAAAATCATCGTGTTGTAGAAATAATGTATGCATCTAGAGGGAAAAAAGTTGTTCACACAGTTTAATAAATTTGGAATCTTGCATGGATCTCCATGTTGGATTGAGTTTTATTGTCGACAAAGAAATCCAAAATTGTAGGAGGCTGAGAATTAGCAAAATTGTTGAAGTACATGAGCAATGATGTTTCGTTTAACCTATAGCTAGGAGACACTAGACCATTAATTGTCCAGTGTCTCCGATAGCTCATATCTCAAACTTCAATTGTCTAGTGTCTCCTTTTTTATGGTTGGTAGCCATGAGTGTGGGATTCTATACTCAACTAAGATTTTTTGCTTAAGAAATTGAATTTATGAAAATCTTTGGATGCACTCTTTTTTCTTCCTCCTGTCATCACAGTTGTCGTCCTAACTACCCTAGTGAGATCACCTCTGCTCTCCCTGGTCAGTACCGCATTTTGATGGCTACTCTGCTTGACTCTAAAGTACATGTTTCCTCGACTCGGATTAATTACTAATCTAAGGCTCTAAGCCTTCAAGCTCTAGTAAATGTCTTCATTCCTAACCCTCTTATCTCTAACCACTATGGCAAGATCATGTCCCTTGACTTCAGTCATTGCTGCTGGTCATTGTCTGCTCTGCCTCATACTCTACCAGGGATTGGTGTAACGGACAGAATTTTGCAGTTACCACCTGACACTTAGCCAATTCGCCGGACTTTTGCGAAAACGAGCTTATTACTTTAAAAAATGTTGGATTAGATCATATACCAAGAATAAGACCTAAATGTGAACTAACTTATAATTGGATGGTTAGGAGGACAGTGGTATCCCCAATCTGTAGGAGATAAGCCCTAGAGGCAATAATAAATGTTATTATTTATCCCCATGTTCCAGATTATGTTTATGTTCCATGCTATAACTGCTATGGTTCTCGAGTCTACAATAACCACGAGGCTCGGAGGAAGACTCATATGCACGTGTGGAATAATAAACGGTAAAATATATTCCTAGTCTGGCCTCTAAGACTAGCTCAAGTGTTGCATGATGGTTCTGTTTTCCTGAGCATGGGCATGACTATGCCGACAACTTTGAGGGCACAATGTTAGGAGAACACTTGTGTTGAATCGACCCGATTGATGTTATGCTATGAGATACATTCGTCACAAGTTAATGGTTAATAACACAGAGAAAGTTAACGTTTGCATAATTCCTTAGACCATGAGAGTGTCGAGTTTCTTCATGCTTGCTTCATGAACTTTGGGGTTTGTTAAACATCATTCGTAAATGGGTGGCTATTACGGCGGCTTACGGGTTCATGGAAAAGTATGTCAAGGGACTTGATAGCTCAAGATTGGGTTTTGCCCCTCCGACGATGGAGAGATATTCTTTGGGCCCTCTCGGTGTTATGGTATCCATCATCGTCTGGCCAGACACATTGTGATTTGATCACAGTGATGCCGGAACACGGGAACGAGAAAAGAGAACAAAACCGGTAACGAGGTAACTGGCATTGTGGACAAGTGTTGATCCACGGGGATGCCGATAAATCTCACCTCGGGTGTTTGTAACATATCGCGAAGCAACAGGAATAGCACACGGAAATTGGAGGTTCACTCGAATATTTATTCGTGTGGGTATAGGGGTCAATATGGGTGTCCACGGCTCCGATGTTGATCATTGATCGGAAAATGTTCCGGTCATGTCTATGCTTCACCGAACCTATAGGGTCACACGCTTAAGGGTCATCTATCTGCTGAATACTAGACATGGAGTCTGAGAGAAAGTCACCAGAAAAGTTTCGGAGACAGCGGAAGAGTTCCGGAGAGAGAACACCGGAATAGTTTCGGTAAAACCGAAAGGTTGTTTTGGAGTATACCATTAAGTCAAAATGGTTTCGACACACGCCTGGAAATTCTTAGAGGGTGCCAGAATTGTTCTGGGAACTTCTGCGATTTTTCCGGAGAAAAAACCCGAAAATGTTCCGGAGCTGCCGGAACCGCTTTGGTAGCTTTTCGCAGATGAAAATCACTAATCCGGAATTGTTTCGGAACGCGTCCAAAATTATTTTAGTGGGTACTGGAATTAATCTAAGACCTACAGAAATATTTTCGGATTTAACGGTCGCGGAAAAATGTTTTTGTGAATAGTGAAAAGCACTTTTTGAGAAGCCACTTTGAGGGCCTTTTGGTATTTTTCCCTAATGGCTTCTTGGAGAAGCCACCCTACCCCTTGGGTTTTCCTATAAATAGAGATGGAGAGGCACTCTCCACACTCACTCTTTCTCACATACAAATGCATGCATGATCTGGCCTTCTCTCTCCCTCCCCACGAAATAGTTTCGTAGAGCCGAAAGGCTGTCTGGGTTCCGGTGGGAACTAGTTCTGGACGGCGAAGCCCTGCCGGATAGATGACACCGTATGTGTGCAACCCCATAGAGAGGTTGTAGGTTCGATCTTTTTGCCTGAGGGGCTGTTCGAGAGTGCCTCCCGAAGGGCTGTCCGAGTTTCGAGGGTCCTCCCAAAGGGCTGTCCGTGACATCGTCCGGGGGACTGTCCGACCGCCTCCTAGAGGGCTGTCCGAGGGGCAGGCGAGGGAGTACATGCTCGCGGTTGGGAGGTTGTAAATCCTAGCTGCGGGGATATGCACCAACGATCTACATCGACTCTACTTCCGCTGCGCTACGAGTCGGTAATGATCAGATCAAACCCTGTATGCATCTCCATAGTGATCCTGGGCATGCTCGCAGTACCGGAAATTTTTGTTTTCTGCTGCGTTCCCCAACAGTGGCATCATGAGCCGTGCTATGCGTAGATGCAGGTTACGATCTAGAATACATAGAGATGTATGGGTGTTGCACAATATAATTTGTAGTAGATGAGTTCTATTACTGAAAATTATTTGTGCGGGTAGCAAATGAAATCTGTTACCCGATGTTCTTGTTGCTTCCCTGAAATTTGCGTATTTCTGATCTTGATAACGTCATGGTGGAGTTTCAAAGTTCTGGCAATCCGCGATCCTGATTGATCAACGAAGTGCTAACAGTTCATTGAATTTCACCATAGTTAAAAAGAAAGATGAAATTTTGCAGACAAAAGGGCAATGCAGATATGATCTGCACGGGGGTCATGCGTATGACAAAGTTCAGTATGGGGCTCGAGATTTTATTATCTCGTATTTCATACACACCGCAAAGTTAATCTAGCGACTTGAATAATCATACTTGATGATAAACGTTTGTAGCTGCGGTTTGGTTGAAACCTTAGAAGCCACGTAAAATAAATTTTTGCATAAACCGATTAGAAGAGTCTAACTTGGTTTTGCAGGATGTACATGAGATGTGCATGAGATGTGGTATAGTCTTCATCATATTTAATTTGATTATGTATGAGATGACTATATAATGTAAATTTATTAACATGACCTGTGTGTCATGATTCGGCATGATGGCTGGAGCCATATGATTGTCACTTTAATGACCTGCGTGTCAACCTTAAGTAATGCACTTATTTTTATTAGCTATAGAGATAGCAATATTATCTGGTGCATCGACAAGGTGGTGGCAATCTTCGCGAAGGTGAACACCGACGCAAATGCCGAAGACGAAGAAATACTAGACTTGTCCGTCAGAAGGGGCTATACCATATCATGCTTTTATGATTGCCTGAGATGTTTATCCCTTATGTTGCACCCTTTTGATTGCGCGGTAGTCGCTTTTATTAGGGTGATCTCTCACTTAAAAATATCAAGTAGTTCGTGTTCTCCCAAGTGTAGCACCGTCTACAACACGTATCTTTTCGGGGTGCGCCGTGTCACACGGGTACGAACGATTAGAGAGGTGTAAGGTGGGTGACGGTGAGACCTCACAGCAAGATCAACTTGGCTGTCTTGACATTCAGGCATGACCGTCATGAGCTCGGAACACGCCCATTGAAAGATGAACAAAAATCGCATAGAGATGTGATTGGCGAGTTGGCTTACCGGTAAAGATTTTCATCATCAGTGGTGTTACACTAATGGCGAACAATCAAGACGCGGATCTTGAATCACTCACAATCAATTATGAGAGATATTGATTTGAGTGGGAGCGCACTGTAGAATTAACTTGTTTAATTCTCAGTGCAATTAATTATGAACACTGTCTAAGTGTGATTTGCATAATAGTTGTAGAACAATGGCTCGCGTTTCCACCTTCCCTGTTAAAATTGAATAAGCTGTTAAATATCTGGTTAAAACTTTATGGTTGGTAACGTAATGTGAGGTTGTCCTCAAGAGTGCCGAGAAGGACTTTTGTCCTATCGCAAGTTTTTGGTATTCTCCCGCTAATGCTATGGATGATGTGACTCTCGTCCTTCGATCCAAAAGCGAGAATTCCGTTACAGTCAAGTGCAATATGTTTGCTTCCATGAGACCCGAACTTCAAAAGTTTGGGATAGCTATGTGATATTCATGGAACTGAAAATTAGTTTCAGATACAGACAAAGCCTAGAAGATATGGGATATCCAAAGCAATGTTTGTTTTGCAAAGTATTAGTAAAGTGTTTATTGAGCATTTGACTGATGAGAGAGGGATCCAGAAGAACGCCTGTCATATGATGAAGGTGAATAAAACAACAACTTAAAGAGAAAGGAAATGTCCAAAGGGTGTTAGTATGACTTACACGCCTAGGAAGTCCGGGGCTAACGCCACTCTTAAGTTGGGTACTTCTTCTGAGAGTAGGAGAAATACTAAAAGTTAAACTGTTAGAAGTATAAAGGCAAAATGAGAGAAGACTGAAATATCCAGCTCATGTATGAATGTAATACAGGTTATTGATGTATAGAAGGCTGGTCAAAGACATAATTCTTGGGAATTATGATTAAACATGTTAATCACTAATTCTTGGGTATTGTGAGTTAATCACAGAGATACCCGCTCGATTGCATTCTGTTGCAACTCGATGCAAGAACTACTACGGCCTAAAGGATTTGCCAGGAATGAGGTTTAGATACGCGCTGGGAACATAGTAAATGTTACTATACCTTCCATCGGTGTATTACCGTCTGTATTTATTTCCATAATTCATTTAGAGTTTCATACACTCTAGCCCATTGCATAAAGTATGTTGCAAGAAGGTTATTCATAAGAGAAATTTGTATGTTCGGTGTTATGAATAACATAAGGGCCATACTTTCATTATGAATGAGATGTATGTTATGAATATTGATAATAATATATTACCTCTGTGTTTACTTTCATAATTCATTTTAGAGTTTTATACACTCTAGCCCATTGCACAATGTTTGTTGCAAGAGGGTTGTTCATAAAACAAGAATTGTTGTTCAGTATTATGAATAACATAAAGGGCCATTGCTACTTGTAGCTTGCGTTCGTATTATCCCCGAAGAGGAAGGGATGATGCAACACAGTAGAGATAAGTATTTCCCTCAGTTATGAAACCAAGGTTATCGAACCAGTAGGAGAATCACGCAACAGCTCGTTAGCAGCACCTGCACACAAACAACAAATCCTTGCACCCAACGCAAACGAGGGGTTGTCAATCCCTCGGAGGTAAATTGCAAGATTAAATTGTATGTGATAGATAGATAGATAGAAACAACAATACAAAATAAAATAAATAATAGAAAATGGCAGCAATATTTTTAGGGTTTTAGTAATATGATTTAGATAGACCTGGGGGCCATAGATTTCACTAGAGGGTTCTCTCAAGAAAATAGCATACGGTGGGTAGACAAATTACTGTTGGGCAATTGATAGAAAAGCAATTAATCATGATGATATCCAAGGCAATGATCATGTATATAGGCATCATGTCCAATACAAGTAGACCGACTCCTACCTACATCTACTACTATTACTCCACACATCGACCGCTATCCAGCATGCATCTAGTGTATTAAGTCCATAAAGAACGGAGTAACGCCTTAAGAACGATGACATGATGTAGACAAGATAAACTCACGTATGAATAAACCCCATCTTTTTACCCTTAATAGCAACGATACATACGTGTCATGTCCCTTTCTGTCACTGGGATTGAGCACCGCAAGATCGAACCCATTACAAAGCACCTCTTCCCATGGCAAGATAAATCAACTCAGTTCGCCAAACCAAATCAATAGATCGGAGAAGAAATATGAGGCTATAATAATCATGCATAAAAGAGTGCAGCAAAGACTCAAATAATTTCATGGATAATCTGATCATAAACTCACAATTCATCGGATCCCAACAAACACACCGCAAAAAGTGATTACATCGGATAGAACTCCAAGAACATCAAGGAGAACATTGTATTGAAGATCAAAAAGAGAGAAGAAGCCATCTAGCTACTGCCTATGGACCCGAAGGTCTGTGGTAAACTACTCACGCATCATCGGAAGGGCAGCAAGGTTGATGTAGAGCCCCTCCGTGATCGATTCCCCCTCCGGCAGAGTACCGGAGAAGGCCTCCAGATGGGATCTCTCGAGAATAGGAACTTGCGGTGGCGGAAAAAGTATATCGTGGACTCCCCTGAGGGTTTCTGATTTTTTCTGAATTTATAGTGGTGGAATTAGGTCAAACGGAGCAAACGGGGGCCCACGAGGCACCAGGGCGCGCCTGCCCCCCCCCCCAGGCGTGCCCTGGTGGCTCGTGGCCACCTCCTGGGTCTTCTGGCCCTCTCCCGAAGCTTCTAGTGTTGTATATGTCCAGAAAAAAAATCTCCAAAAAGTTTTGTGGCATTTGGACTTCGTTTGATATTGATATTCTGTAAAACAAAAACAGGGCAGAAAACAGCAACTGGCACTGGGCACTAGGTTAATAGCTTAGTCTCCAAAAATGATATATAATTGCTGTAAATGTATATAAAAACATCCAAGATTGATAATATAACAGAATGGAACAATCAAAAATTATAGATACGTTGGAGACGTATCAGCATCCCCAAGTTTAATTCCTGCTCGTCCTCGAGTAGGTAAATGATAAAAATAGAATTTTTGATGTGGAATGCTGCCTAACATATTCATCACATTTTCTTTTCTTTTATAGCATGGACATTGGACTTGAATGATTCAAAGCAATAGTCTATAATTTGACATGAAGATATAAATACTCAAGCATGCTAACAAGCAACCGTGTCTTTCAAAATATCAACGCTAAAGAAAGTTATCCCTAGCCCATTATGCTCAATCATTGATCCATTCATGAAACACACTCAAATATTAGCTACATCCAATGCACAAGTATGACAATAATGCTCTCTAGTTGGTGCTTTTGCAAGAGAAGATGGAGACTCAAATAAAAATAAAAATTGCATAAAAGTAAATAGATAGGCCCTTCGCAGAGGGAAGCAGAGATTTGTCAAATGTGCCAGAGCTCAAAGCTGAAATTAAAGATATAAAAATATTTTGAGAGGCATGCTTTTCCTGTCAACGAAAATGATCGAGAATTCCCAATATTTTCCATGCTAGACACATCATAGGCAGTTCCCAAACAGAAAGTATCTATAATTTCTTTTCCACCATTTCTTTCACAATCCATGGCTAGCCGTATCCACGGGTGCCCTTCATACCAACACTTTCCAAGGAATTTTGTTGTTATTAATTTGATTTCATTGTGGGACTGGGCATCCCTATTATCAGCCACTCTCTCGTGCAATGACAAGTGAATAAACACTCATCGTGAGAATAACACACCTAGCATGGAAAATAATGGCTACCCCCTGCCGCTTCATGAGCGGTACGGGCACACAAAACGGAAAATTATTTTGAAAATTAGAGTTGGCACACGCAAATTTACTTGGAACGACATTGAAATACCACATATAGGTAGATATAGTGGACTCATATGACACAACTTGGGTTTAAGGATTTTGGATGCACAAGCAGTATTTCCGCTTAGTACAAATGAAGGCTAGCAAAAGATTGAGAAGCAACCAACCAAAAAACGAAAACGGTCATAAACATGCATTGAACACAACTAACACCGAATAATGCACCATAAGTAGGATATAATTTCATTGCATAACTATTGACTTAATGTGCATGCATAGGGAATCACAAACCTTAACACGAATATTTTTACTAAATCACAATTACTCACTGACATGACTCACATATTATCATTTCCATATCGCAAAACTATTGCAAGGAATCATACTTATCATATCCAATGATCTATATGAAAGTTTTTATCTATATCCCCCTTGAATATTCATCACTTTGGGACCAATTTCACATCTTGTGCAAATTACCGTTACTATCATCAACTCTCAAAAAGATTTAAGTGAAGCATGAGAGTGCAAATATTTCTTCAAAATTTCAATCAATTCTCAAAATAATATAAGTGAAGCATGAGAATTCATTTCTTCAAAATGTTAATCAACTCTCAAAATAATATAAGTGAAGCATGAGAGTTTATTTCTTCAAAATATAGCCACCACCGTGCTCAAAAAGATTTAAGTGAAGCACTAGAGCAACTGCCTAGCTCAAAAAATTTAAGTGAAGCACATAGAGTGTTCTAACAAATTATGATGAACGTGTGGCTCTCTCAAAAAATAGGTGTGTTCAACAAGGATGATTGTGACAAACTAAAAAGCAAGCAAAGCAAAGACTCATATAATACACGATGCTCCAAGCAAAACTCATATCATGTGACGAATAAAAATATAGCTCCAAGTAAAATTACCGATGGTTGGTAGAAGAAAGAGGGGATGCCTTTCGGGGCATCCCCAAGCTTAGACGCTTGAGTCTTCCTAGAATATTACCTTGGGGTGCCTCGGGCATCCCCAATCTTAGGCTTTTGCTACTCCTTATTCCTTCATCCATCGTGATCTCACCCAAAACTTGAAAACTTCAATCACACAAAACTCAACAAAACCTTCGTGAGATCCGTTAGTATAACAAAATAAATCACTACCTTAAGTACTGTTGCAAACCCATTCATATTTTATTTTTGCATTATAACTACTGTACTCTAACTTCACCATGGCTTATACCCTCCGATACAATCCATAGATTCATCAAAACAAGCAAGTAGTGCATCAAAAAACAGAATCTGTTGAAAACAGAACAGTCTGTAGCAATCTATTTAAAAGCCATACTTATGTAACTCTAACAATTCTGAAAAATTAGGAAAACGTGGGCAACTCATATACCAATACTGTGTAAAAATTTCAGATTTTTTCGACGCTCCAGTACAGAAAAAAAATTCGGGCACTGGACGCAAAACTTTCTGTTTTCCAAACAGCATCAATTATACTATCTTCCAAATCATCCCAAAGGCTTTACTTGGCACAAACACTAATTAAAAACACAAAAACACACTCATACCATTAGCATAATTGTGAAAACTCACAATGACAGAACAAATATTTTATTCATTGGGTTGCCTCCCAACAAGCGCTATTGTTTTATGCCCCTAGCTAGGCATAATGCATAGTTTCAAGTATTGTCATCTTTTAAGTTGATTCCATAAGTGGCCCTCATAATTGATTCATATGGTGATTTAATTCTTTTTCTAGGGAAATTCTCCATACCCTTTTTTAATGTAAATTGAAATTTTATATTCCCTTCTTTCATATCAATAACGGCACCTATAGTTCGTAAGAATGGTCTACCAAGTATTATGGGGCAAGAAGAATTGCATTCAATATCAAGAACAATAAAATCAACGGGCACATAATTTCTATTTGAAAGAATAAGAACATCATTAATTCTACCCATTGGTTTTTTAATAGTTGAATCCGCAAGATGCAAATTAAGAGAACATTCATCTATATTGGTGAAACCTAGCACATCACATAGAGATTTTGGAATTGTGGAAACGCTAGCACCCAAATCACATAAAGCATTGCACTCATAATTTTTAATTTTAACTTTAATGGTGGGTTCCTATTCATCATATAATTTCCTAGGAATTGAAATTTCTATTTCTCGCTTTTCTTCTAACGCTTTCATCATTGCTTCTACGATGTGTTTAGTAAAAGCCTTGTTTTGCTCATAAGCGTTGGGTGAATTTAACATGGATTGTAACAAAGAAATGCACTCAATCAAAGAACAATTATCATAATTAAAATCTTTGTAATCCAAGAGAGTGGGCACATCGCTATTTAAAGTTTTTACCTCTCCAAACCCACTTTTAGTAATTTTTTCATTAGGATTTTCACCCTCCGAATTATGGGAACGCCTTCTAGCTAAAGTTGACTCTTCTTCAGTCCCCTTTTCATAAAGTTTTATATTGCTAAACAAAGAATCAATGGATGAAACACCAATCATTTTAATATCCTCATCATTACTAAGATAAAAACCGGGAGGAATCGTTTTTTCTAAAAATTCTCGTTTAGCTTTTAGCATGGCGGTTCTTTTCTTACTCTCATCCATGGAGACATATAAAGCTTTAATTGATTCACTAATATCAATTTTAGGTGGCAAAATTTTAGTCTTAAGATTTTCCACATCATGAATAATTCTATCAATGCTCCTAGACATATCATCAAATTTACTCAGTTTTTCTTCTATCGTAGTGTTGAAAACTTTTTGAGCATTAATAAATTCTTTAATATTACTTTCAAGATCAGAGGGCATCCTATTATTATTATTATAAGAATTACCATAAGGATTGCCATAATTATTAGATGAATTTCCAGGAAACGGCCTAGCATTAAAATTACCTCTATAAGCATCATTATTGAAATTGTTTCCCGAGACAAAATTCACATCTACGGGATCATTATTTTGCTCAATCAAAGTGGACAATGGCACATCATTAGGATCAATAGGAGCATTTTTGCTAGCAACCAATTTCATAAGCGCTTCAACTTTATCACTCAAAGTTTTAATTTCTTCAACCGAATTCACTTTTTTACTAGTAGGAACTCTTTCAGTAATTTGCCATAATATTATCAAGCAATTTAGTAGCTTCTCCCAAAGTAATTTCCATAAAAGTACCACCCGCGGCGGAGTCTAAAAGATTTCTAGAAACAAAATTCAATCCTGCATAAATTTTGTATGATCATCCATAAATTTAAACCATGAGTAGGGCAATTTCTTATCATTAATTTCATCCTCTCCCAAGATTGGGCAACATGTTCATGATCAAGTTGCTTAAAATTCATAATTTGATTTTTAAGTGAAATAATTTTTGCGGGAGGAAAATACTTAGTAATAAAAGCATATTTACACCTATCCCAAGAATCGATACTATTTCATGGTAAAGATGAAAACCAAAATTTTGCACGATCCCGCAATGAGAACGGGAATAGTTTTAATTTCACAATATCATTATCCACATCTATTTTCTTTTTCATGTCACACAATTCTATGAAAGTGTTAAGATGGGATGCGGCATCCTCATTAGGACTACCGGAAAATTGATCTTTCATGACAAGATTTAACAAAGCGGCATTAATATCACAAGTCTCCGCACTAGCGGCGGGAGGAGCAATCGGAGTACTAATAAAATCATTATTATTAGTATTGGAAAAATCACACAATTTTGTATTTTCTTGAGACATCGTGACTACGCAAATAAGATAACAAGCAAGCAAACAAGCAAACAAGAAAAAGGCAAACGGAAAATATTTTTGTATTTTTGTAAAAACGTTTTAGAAGTGGGGGAGATGAAAACGAGAGGCAAATAAAGTAAATGCAAGGAGATGAGAGTTTATGCAAAGGTACTTGATAGATGTTGATGATGTCTCCCCGGCAACTGCGCCAGAAATTCTTCCTGCTACTTGTAGCTTGCGTTGGTATTATCCCCGAAGAGGAAGGGATGACGCAGGACAGTAGAGATTAGTATTTCCCTCAGTTATGAAACCAAAGTTATCAAACCAGTAGGAGAATCACGTAACACCTCGTTAGCAGCACCTGCACACAAACCACAAATCCTTGCACCCAACGCAAACGAGGGGTTGTCAATCCCTCGGCGGTAAATTGCAAGATTAAATTGTATGTGATAGGTAGATAGATTGAAACAAAAATACAAAATAAAATAAATAAAATAAAATGACAGCAATATTTTTAGGGTTTTAGTAATATGATTTAGATAGACCCGGGGGCCATATATTTCACTAGAGGGTTCTCTCAAGGAAATAGCATACGGTGGGTAGACAAATTACTGTTGGGCAATTGATAGAAAAGCAAATAATCATGACGATATCCAAGGCAATGATCATGTATATAGGCATCACGTCCAATACAAGTAGACCGACTCCTGCCTGCATCTACTACAATTACTCCACACATCGACCGCTATCCAGCATGCATCTAGTGTATTAAGTCCATAAAGAACGGAGTAACGCCTTAAGAACGATGACATGATATAGACAAGATAAACTCATGTATGAATAAACCCCATCTTTTTACCCTTAATAGCAACGATACATACGTGTCATGTCCCTTTCTGTCACTGGGATTGAGCACCGCAAGATCGAACCCATTACAAAGCACCTCTTCTCATGGCAAGATAAATCAACTCAGTTGGCCATACCAAATCAATAGATCGGAGAAGAAATACGAGGCTATAATAATCATGCATAAAAGAATGCAGCAAAGACTCAAATAATTTCATGGATAATCTGATCATAAACTCACAATTCATCGGATCCCAACAAACACATCGCAAAAAGTGATTACATCGGATAGAACTCCAAGAACATCGAGGAGAACATTGTATTGAAGATCAAAAAGAGAGAAGAAGCCATCTAGCTACTGCCTATGGACCCGAAGGTCTGTGGTAAACTACTCACGCATCATCGGAAGGGCAGCAAGGTTGATGTAGAGCCCTTCCGTGATCGATTCCCCCTCCGGCGGAGTACCGGAGAAGGCCTCCAGATGGGATCTCTCGAGAACAGAAACTTGCGGCAGTGGAAAAAGTATATCGTGGACTCCCCTGAGGGTTTCTGGTTTTTTCTGAATTTATAGTGGTGGAATTAGGTCAAACGGAGCAAAGGGGGGCCCACGAGGCACCAGGGCGTGCCTGCCCCCCCCAGGCGCGCCCTGGTGGCTAGTGGCCACCTCCTGGGTCTTCTGGCCCTCTCCCGAAGCTTCTAGTGTTGTATATGTCCAGAAAAAAATCTCCAAAAAGTTTCGTGGCATTTGGACTTCGTTTGATATTGATATTCTGTAAAAGAAAAACAGGGCAGAAAACAGCAACTGGCACTGGGCACTAGGTTAATAGGTTAGTCTCCAAAAATGATATATAATTGCTGTAAATGTATATAAAAACATCCAAGATTGATAATATAACAGCATGGAACAATCAAAAATTATAGATACGTTGTAGACGTATCAGCCATGCTTCTATCAAGGATGAAATGTATGTTATGAAAATTGATGGTAATATGATACACCCATAACACTGATGCTACCACATATGCGTGGCACTGCATTTGGTCACATTGGAGAAACCCGCATGGAGAAATTCCATAATGATGGATTTTGAAGTCGTTTGATTATGAATCATCTGACACTTGCAACTTTCGTCCGAAAAGTGAAGTGACTGAAATACCGTTCATAGGCCATAAGGAACGAGCAACAAACTTATCGGTGATCATACATTATGATGTGTGTAGTCCAATAAATGTTGTTGCTAGCAGTGGATTTATCTATCTTCAGAAATGACTCAAGTAGATATATGGATATTTGCTTGATGAGACGTAAGTCTGGATCTTTTGAAATCATTCGAAAGGTTTTCAACATGAAGTAGAAATTATTGAAACAAGAAATTTATGTTTCTGCAATTAGATTGCGGAAAGGAATATTTGAGTTACAAATTTAGCGAATGTCTGATGAGTTGTGAAAAGAGTTTCATAACTTACACCTCCCGGAACACCGCTGTGAGTGGAATGTTCGTGAAGATATAATCAAACCATTTATGACATGGTAAGATCAAATATGACATAAATCAATTTGCCATTATCCCTTTTAAAGTAATGCTTTAGAGACTGCGGCTTTTACACTGAAAAGAGCGCCATCAGATTTGTTGAAATGACGCCATGGTATGGTACACCCAACCATGTTATATCTTTTCTTAACATTTGAAATATGGGGCTTGTGTAAAATGTTTACAAACCTATTCCAAATCAGACAAGTGCTACTTTGTAGGTTATCCCAAGTTATTGGGTATTCCCCCACCACTATACCGAGGCAAAAAGGTTTGCCACAAAGAGCGGTATGATTTTGAAGAAAAAATAGTTCTTGCAAAAAGGTGAGTGGGAGGACAGTGCAACTCGACGAGATAACAGTATCTTCGTCATCAGGTCAAAGGAAAGAAATCTTGGAAGTGATTCCAGAGTTTCCTACTGCGACTGATACGGAAGCCTCTACATGGGATGTATGGACTTCGGTCGAACTTGCAGTTGAACCACGTAGGCAAAACTCGTGCAAACCTCTTAGGTGCGCAAATGAGATATTGTTGTTAGACAACAGTATACCTACGATAATCAAGGAAGCGATGATGGGCCCTGACTCTGGAATTGGCTAAAAGCCAATATAATCCGAGATAGTTTCCATATAAATGATTCAAGATTATATCGTGATAAACCCTTTCGAAAGACTTAGAGTCTAACGAACATTAATGGAACTATAAACTGATGTGGATAAAATGTTTTATCCATAAAGCTTGACTTGTTACAATAACAAGTTCAAGGAGTTGACTACGATGAGGTTGTCTCACCGTAGCGATGCTTAAAGTCGGTTCGGGTTAAACTAGCAATTAATACATATTTCAATCATGAGATATGAAACATGGATGCCAAAATAATTTCCATGAAATGGAAATACAAACTAGGACTTGTATGTGATACAGTCCAAAGTGTTTTGTCGATCCAGAGGATGCTAGTGAGTATGCAAACTTCAGAGTTACAGCGATGGACAGAAGAGAGCAGAATGGAGTTGGAATCTTTGTTTTTGATGAAATAGTCAAAAGAGTTTGATTTCATCAATGGATAGCAAAGATGCTTGTGGTTACAAGAAACTAAGTGGGAGCATAATAATATTTCTAAAAACTTGTGTGCTAGACACATTGTTAATTGGAAATAATATAAATTTCTTGACACGAATTAGGACTTCAATGAGAAATAGTTTTTCGATGAAGTGCTTGGGCTAAGTACCCTTGATATTAGGCATAATTATCTGCGAAGATAGAATTGCCTAATAGGCTAAGCCAAAAATACATATTGACAAGATGCTAAAACAGTTTGGCATAAGAACGCCAAGGAGTGATTCTTGCCGAAGTCACATGGAAGGAGTTTTGCAAGACTCGGTGTCCTAAAACACTGATGAGCAAAATACATGATGGAGATTCCACACACTTTTGTGTTTGGATTAATCATGTATTCCATGGTATGTAAAACAACCAGATATGTCCGATACTCCCAAGCTGTTGCGAGTATAGATAACAAAGTGATCAAAGTACTGATCATGGGACAACAGTGAAAAATGTCATTGAGTACTAAAGTAGCACTGATGACATGTTTTTTCTCGCAAGCAGAGATTATGAAGTGCTCGTTGTAAGTAATTACATCGATACAATCTTCATCAATGCTCCATGCGATGTTCGATTTAAGTTAAGGGTTTTGTGTAATACATGATTTGGTGACACAGTAAGTTGGAATTGTTCCAAACAGGTTACTGTGGCGAATTCTATAACAAAGGCTAAGTATGTTGACGATTTGGAAGCGACAAAAAAGATGTTGAATCATATAGTTCATTCATGAACTTAGTATGGTTCCAAGATGGCTTTGGTCAATGGGACACTATTGTAGATACTTCCTCCATAACTCAGTCTGAGGAATCAAGGTTTAACCCGTGATTCACATATATACAAAGCCAAGTCCACACAAAATATGAATTTTGTGAAAGCGTGAAAACGCAAGGATATGCAAAGATACACACGGACCTGAAGTTGTCAGTTCCGTTAGACAAAGACTATACCACAAGCGAAGCATTTTTTACACCGGTATGCTATAGGTGTGAAGTGCATTAGCATTTACTAGATTATTGACTCTAGTGCAAGTGGGAGTCTGTAGGAGATATCCCTAGAGGCAATAATAAATGTTATTATTTATCCCCATGTTCCTGATTATGTTTATGTTCCATGCTATAACTGCTATGGTTCTCGACTCTACAATAAACACGAGGCTCGGAGGAAGACTCATATGCACGTGTGGAATAATAAACGGTAAAATATATTCCTAGTCTGGCCTCTAAGACTAGCTCAAGTGTTGCATGATGGTTCTGTTTTCCTGATCATGGGCATGACTATGCCGGCAACTTTGAGGGCACAATGTTAGGAGAACACTTGTGTTGAAACGACTCGATTGATGTTAAGCTATGAGATACATTCGTCACAAGTTAATGGTTAATAACACAGAGAAAGTTAACGTTTGCATAATTCCTTAGACCATGAGAGTGTCAAGTTTCTTCATGCTTGCTTCATGAACTTTGGGGTTTGTTAAACGTCATTCGTAAATGGGTGGCTATTACGGCGGTTTACGGGTTCATGGAAAAGTATGTCAAGGGATTTGATAGCTCAAGATTGGGATTTGCTCCTCCGATGATGGAGATATATTCTTTGGGCCCTCTCGGTGTTACGGTATCCATCATCGTCTGGCCAGACACATTGTGATTTGATCACAGGGATGCCGGAACACGGCAACGAGAAAAGAGAACGAAACCGGTAACGAGGTAACTGGCATTGTGGACAAGTGTTGATCCACGGGGATGCCGATAAATCTCACCTCGGGTGTTTGTAACATATCGCGAAGCAACAGGAATAGCACACGGCAACTGGAGATTCACTTGAATATTTATTCGTATGGGTATAGGGGTCAATATGGGTGTCCACAACTCTGATGTTGATCATTGATCGGAAAGTGTTCCGGTCATGTCTATACTTCACCGAATCTATAGGGCCACACGCTTAAGGGTCATCTATCAGCTGAATACTAGACAGGGAGTCTGAGAGAAAGTCACCGGAAAAGTTTCGGAGACAGCGGAAGAGTTCCGGAGAGAGAACACCGGAATAGTTTCGGTAAAACCGAAAGGTTGTTTCGGAGTATACCATTAAGTCAAAATGGTTTCGGCACACGTCCGGAAATTCTTAGAGGGTGCCAGAATTGTTCTGAAAACTTCTGGGATTTTTCCGGAGAAAAAACCCGAAAATGTTCCGGAGTTGCCGGAACCGCTTTGGTAGCTTTTCGCAGATGAAAATCACTAATCCGGAATTGTTTCGGAACGCGTCCAAAATTATTTTAGTAGGTACTGGAATTAATCTAAGACCTACAGAAATATTTTCGGATTTAACGGTCGCGGAAAAATGTTTCTGTGAATATTGAAAAACACTTTTTGGTGGCTTCTTGGAGAAGCCACCTTGAGGGCCTTTTGGTATTTTCCCCTAATGGCTTTTTGGAGAAGCCACCCTACCCCTTGGGTTTTCCTATAAATAGAGGTGGAGAGGCACTCTCCACACTCACTTTTTCTCACATACAAATGCCATGCATGATCTGGCCTTCTCTCTCCCTCCCCGCGAAATAGTTTCGTAGAGCCGAAAGGCTGTCTGGGTTCCGGTGGGAACTAGTTCTGAACGGCGAAGATCTGCCGGATAGATGACACCGTATGTGTGCAACCCCGTAGAGAGGTCGTAGGTTCGATATTTTTGCCCGAGGGGCTATTCGAGAGTGCCTCCCAAGGGCTGTCCGAGTTACTGTCCGAGTTTCGAGGGTCCTCCCGAAGGGCTGTCCGTGACATCGTCCGGGGGACTGTTCGACCGCCTCCTGGAGGGCTGTCTGAGGGACTGTCCGAGGGGCAGGCGAGGGAGTACATGCTCATGGTTGGGAGGTTGTAAATCCTAGCTGCGGGGATATGCACCAACGATCTACATTGACTCTACTTCCGTTGCGCTACGAGTCGGTAATGATCAGATCAAACCCTGTATGCAACTCCATAGTGATCCTGGGCATGCTCGCAGTACCAGAAATTTTTGTTTTCTTCTGCGTTCCCCTACACAATCCATCAGGATTCAAGTCCTAGACTGACATCGGTGCTCACATTTTCCTGGATTTATTTCAGGCCTTCTGGCGATGCGCGTTCAGTGGGAGGTGACGTTCCCGTCGACTACGAAGTCGTCTGTGGCGACTTCGTCAATCTCAAGATGATGTGCTGGCTCACTCTCTCGAAGGTGCTCATAGGTAGGGTGTGCGTGCGTTTATAGGGGTGAGTGTATGTGCATATGTATGAGGGTCTCCGTCTGTATTGTGTTCAGAAAAAAAAAACAAGGCCTAAATTTTGTAGTGTACATTTTAGCACCACAATTTCCATTTCTATCCGTCAAATTTTTCAATCCGGTAGCGAAATCCTTGTACTGCATTACCAGTGTTGTCCCCGCCTCATTGTCGAGGTTTCTAGATACTTACAACTTTGGGTACTGCCTCCGGATGGGAATATAAGTCAGGGACGGGGATTTAGGTCATTGATTTAATATGCAACAGAAAATATATATTTAGAAAGTTCATTGGACAAAGAGTCTAGAGATGTACTTTCAAAGTTAGTACAAAGTTGAGTCACTTATTTTAGGACGGATGGAGTATTTTTTATGGCATAAAAACCTGTGCCCGACTTATATTCCCATGTGGAGAGTAGCAGAATTTCCGTTGCTCTTCGTTATAATTTTCTATCCGGTAGCCAAATCATTGCACTGCATTGCCAGTGTCGTCCCCACCACATTATCGAGGCTTCAAGATTCTTCTCAAGCTAAATCAATATCGATATGAATGATGAATCTAGGAGGTCCGGTGAGCTCCCCAACCCTACCCCTCCTAGGCATTCCCCTCCGGCGAGGTCCCCTTCCTCGGCTCCGTGGTCGTTTTCGCCTCCACCTCCACGTGGGTGAGCAAGAAAACAGAGTCTGCCAAATATGAGGCGCCACTTACGGTAGCAAGAAAACTAGTAGATTGACTTGAAGAAAGGCGACCGATGATCGATCTTGCATTATTGCATGGATGGATGGTCCAACCATCCACCGCCCAGAAGAAATGGCCAAATCTTCTCTCTTTGGGTCCTCCCGCTGTCTGCGAAAAGGTAACCACGCAGCTACCCATAATCAATGCAGTTAAGTGGTCCACGCACGCACACGCAGATCGCTGATCACTGGCGCCGGTACCACAAAACCGTTGCCATGGTCAGCGTCCCCCTCCGTAAACCCCGCCGGATACGCGCATGTTCCCGGCCAGCTAAACCCTAGCTAGTAGGAGCTCGATAGATAGCTCTCCTGTTCTTAAGAATCTCACCGGTTTTTAATGCACTTTGTTACTAAAACCCTAGCTCTCCTGTTCTGAATGAATCTCTATGCACACATGCCCACACTAGTCACCCCGCCTTGAAATCACACTGGTTTTTACCACTGCATTTTACCGCCGGCCGGGGGCGGAGGGCCGGCCGGAGTACGTACGAATGGTGGATCAGTTGCCGCGAACTACAGTCTCGCACGTACACTGCCTGCACACCCAGTCACTCGCCCTCGCATCGCATCGCATCGATGACAGGGGGCCGGCTGGAGAGGAAAAGGGAGAAGACCGGCACCGACTGACTGCCCGGGTCCCGCGCGTCCTCAGATTCTGTGCCCCGGCCGGGCGTTAAATACGACCCCGTCCTGGCCGCCGTGCCATGGGTGTGGTGCGGGGCGCCCCCACCTTCCACTGCTTCCAACGTCCGCGCTCCAGTACCTCTGCCTCGCTGCCTCTCCCCGCTCCCCGCGCGCGCGGCCACCGTCGACGTCGAGTGGTTCGATCGATATGTTGTAATGGGGGTATGGGACGGGTCGTCAGTCAATCCAACAACCACCACTGCCAGTCCAGTCAGTCCCCGTCCGTCCGTCCCTCGTCAGCGAAGCGTTGCAGTACACGCGCCCATACAGGCATGTCTGTCTGTCTCGCCCCGCCCATGTTCACGTATGGTATGGATCGATGATCATCCATGGATTGATGGATGGTGTCAAACGTACGTCCATGGTGTGCGTGCCCGGTCAGCCTAGCCACTAGCCACTAGCCACCGGTCAAATGGTATGGCGCATGGGCAGCGCCGGCCCCGGGCGCGGGCGCGGTGGTCTGGGCGCGCGCTGGCATTTTGGAGCTCGGGCAGAGTCCAAAGTAAGTATGGACAGACGCCGGGGCTTGGCCGGGCCGTCGGCCCCGCCACGGGATCGACGGACGGGGCTTTAAATTTGGGTCGGGTAGCAGCGGTGGCAGGCAGGTCGGCTCCCCGGCGGGCATGGGCATGCGTGGCGGGGTCGGGCCCTCCACGTTTCCCGCACGGCGCCACTCCCCATAACTCCAAGTTACTGACCACCGATGTGATGGCTGCTGCTGCTGCGCGACGACGAGGACGACAAAATCGCAGAGAAAAAGGCATGCATACGCTACGCAGCACAGCATGCCTGATCAGTGGCTGGCGCACAGATTTTTCCGCGGCGCGTTGGCGCCGGACCACCGGCCGCCGGCTGGCTCGATCGCCCGCGCCAGAGGAACAGAACGCAGAGACCGACGTACAGTTGCAGGGCCATGGTTGAGTGCTGGGGAAGTGCGTGTTGGGTGCAGGCAGGCAGGCATGCCTGGGCGGTTCAGTTTCCAGCGCCAGGCCGGGGGAGGGCCAGCGAAAACTTTACTCCTCCCATGAAAAAGACGGAGCCAACGAGGTTTTGGTTTTGCTTTGCGGCTGCAGTGAACCCAGTGGCGGTCCAGGTACGTACTGTACCACTGCTCTTTCGACCGTACGGTGAGCCCAGCCTTACACGTTCACTTACACTTATGTCCACTAAAAATCTTACACTAACATTAAGCTTAATTTTAATCTCTGTACCCAAAGGCGCACGTGTTCTGGTGGGGTGCGCTAGATTCACATGATTTTTGTGTCGTAGCACTTGACAAAATTAGCATGCTTAATCACACATGTACGTACCTGACGATCGACCGGTGAGTCGAGGCGGCGTCCCTTTCAGGGAAGCCCGGCATCGCTGTCGCTGAATTGCTACTGCCAGCCAAGAGGCATCGCATCCCATCGATCATTGAGGCGAATGCGCACCGTGTTCGGACGTGTCGACGGCCGGAAATGGCGGAAGTTGCCACATGCATACAGACCGGAGCCGCATCGATGGATATATATCCCTCACACGTTGCTTTCACCAGCTCTCGATCCAAGTGGCTCGTCTCGTCAGGAGATCCCTCGGCGTCCACCCAGCTCCGTCGACCACTCTAGCTGGCCCGGCACGGCAGGAATTTTTGACGAAAAGGACCGGCTGCCGAATAGAATTTACAAAAAAGACCACCTGCGGATGAATTCGACGGGTGTAATTCAAATCGGTGCATGCATGCATGCATAAGCACAAAAATGAACAATGTGGTGTCGTATTCCGTGCCACACATACACGATCCAGAGCATAATTGAAGCATGCATGCCATGCACTATGCCTTGCATGCATGGTCCTGGCCCTGCCCTGCGTAGGCATGCAGGCAACTGGTTCGATTCGAGGCATGCATGCTTGCTCGACCGGTATGTAAATAAGTCGAGCTCTTGCACATCTCGGTAATTCCGGAAATAAAAATAAATACCATGATGCATTTGTATATTTACCGTGGTATGAGAATATATGGAAATTGTTGTTCCAAAAAAAGGCAAATGGACCAGCTTTGGAGCTTCCATGCGGCATGATGCATGCAGAAATGCTACATATTCCGTAGGTAAAGCAAAGCTGATGATGCATGTGATCTTGCAATCCCCATCCGCGTGATATGTATGATCCGTCTGCATCGGTAGGTCCTTTTCAACCAGCAAAAACCAGGGCACACTTTCAATTTGACAACGAGGGTCCGAGACCGACCATACGTGTATGTATCAGCTGAAACAAGTAGGCAGCCAAACAAAGTTAGGGGGGCCGCCGGGCAAATATTTAAGCGCTTGTCCTTGACCATCATATTTAATACTCCAGCGTTGCGAGCACATGTTTTGATCAATTCGAAACAAATATACAAGCTGTTGCACTTCAGGAAGCTATTAGGTTAGGACTCTAACACGGGAAGACCATGCTCTCACGGGTGCCCCAGGCGTGAACGAGTTCGCTCTGAGAGGTTCTAACGAGTGAACGACGCCATGTGCCCTCTTCCTCGCACACCGCTAGAGGATGCTGTGAAGAAAGAATTATCATCTCGCACCATTTTGTGAAGAGAGAATTGCTATGCTGCAATAGAGAAATTTTTCATGTGGTCTGGATTTGCCATGCTGTGGCACAGAAAACTGCCATGATATGCAAATGAAAGTTGTCCTCTGTTTAGGATTACCTTGGTACATCGTTTTTTTTAATCATGACCATAGAACAATTGTTCTACGGTATTCTGTTGAGAGTTGTCCTCTGTTTAGCATTCGCTACGCACTTCTGGCCCAGCCCGTCCTGGCGGCCTGTGACCGTCCACATGTTTAGTCATTGCCATGCTGGTAAAAAAGATTGCCATGTTATGGCATAAATGATTTGGCATCCCCTTGCAAAAATAAAATAAAATAATGATTTGGCATCGTACAATAGAGCAAGTTGCCACACATGTCCAGTAATTGTAATGCCACAACAGAAAAATGCCATGCCATGCAGATAAAATTACCATGATACACAGATAAGTTACCATGCTCTGAACTTCGCGGATGCACATCTCGTTCGTTTCAGGTGATGGATGAAGCGAAAGTTTGCGCCATTCACCCTGGGAGGCTCAAATGAGCGAACCATACGCCCATGGGGTTTGTCATGTGTTATCGCATTGAGATTCGTGCGTGCGATGGGACACACATAAAGCGTTCGCTCGAAAAACCCTTATCAAAGCACGTTCGCTCTTTGACATTCCGTTGGGTTAACGTCCTCCCACGCTTTTCCTACCATATTATTCCAAACTTTTCTTACGTAGACCGCTAGCTCGAAGGGAAATCAAAATGGCACTAGGTAACCTAACCAATAATAAGGGAAATCAAGCTAGCTCAGCGACGAACGTACTCCAGCTGCTTAACTGAGCTTTTGTAGCCAGGCCAGCCGTGCGTGCAGTAATGTGTGCACCAAACCCAACCAAACCAATCCCGGGCCATACGAACCATATAGCTATCCAATCCGTGGATCGATCGAGGCCACGCCGCGACGTCCGTGGCGGGGGAGGGGACAAATTCAATGTGCCCATCTCCGGGTCCAGCCGAAGCCACTGTTGGGAGATTGGAACCTGTCGCGCGCCGGCGTGGGTCCATGCATCCCCGGCCGATCCATCGACGGACGTGAACCACCGTCGTCGATCCATACACGGAGCCCGGCCGGCGGTGCTGGGATTCGATCGAACATGGGCCTCGGCCTCGCCAATGGGAAAGGGGGAGCGGATACGGGATGATGGATAAGCTAGCTAGTGTCGCCGGCCACTTGCTGGAACGAGATATGGATCGGGCGGCCATATTCCGAGCTTCACGTGGCCCCGCCGCTCCGGGCATCCATCCAGCCATGAGCCATCCATCCATGCCGTATCTGCCGATGTGCGACCTTTACGTAGGCTATCCTGTTGGATGCGCGGATTGGTCGACGGGAACCGATCGAGGCCGACCCAAGTGCGACAGTGCTCCTGGTTCATAAGTGGGTCGAGAGTGAGGGACAATAATGGTTTCGATCACAGGCAGGCAGGAGCGACCACCACCGTATCTGACTGGCTGCGCTCCGTGCCTCCCCTTGTTGTGATCATGTTCATGTACGCGCGCGCGTAATGTTTCTGCGGCATGCCTGTCTGTCTGTCAAGTGCGTACCGTGCATGGCCGCTGCAAGGGCATGTGACAGGGATTAATTCCACCTCTCCTGTACATGCGGACTGTGGATCTAGCTAGTTCAAAAGTAAACAGTACGTGGGACGCTCCAAGCTACTCTAATTCATTCATGCCCGGGAGAAGCATGCATGCTTGTCGAGTAAAATTGGAACAGGAAAAATAAATGAGGAAATTCCATATATGCCACCGATAATTTGTTCATCTGCCCAAGTAGCACTCGAGTTAGGACACTAAACATTTACATGCGGTACGGATAAACCACTGCAGTTAGTACTTGATAACTAATTCATTCATGCGCATACTGTAAAAAAAGTAAAAAAAAACACTTTTTTTGCGGAAAGGATTAGATGTATTATAAAAGTTCATCGAAAGTACAAAGCATCTCAAATATAATAAAAATTACATTTCAACTGATAAAAAAACTGTATAACTTCATTTCTCATAGACAACTGCCTAGAATTGGCTCTAATTAGATTAAAATAATAAAGAAACTGTTAATGATGTGTTGTATGTTTTTCATATTTTCTGAAATGTTTCAAATTTGGGCAAAGGTTCACTATACTTGATAATTAGATTTCTCTGAACCCACTACCCAGAATTAGCTAATTTTTTTTACTAACATAGTCAGAAAACCATTTAAAATTATTCTATTTTTTTCGAGTGTGATTTTGGCCAATATTTCATCAAAAACTTGGTAACTGAATTTTCTCTTAAACAACACCTAAGAGTTTGCTACCATAATAGCAAGGAAACCAATCCTGATTTACTCTACCTGTTTAAGAATTTCTTGATAAGTGTCAATTTTTAGCCAAGCTTTGAAATGCTGCTAATGTTGTGTTTTTTCATGATATACTATTATTTTATTTTCATATTTGAAAATTTGCATTTCAGATTTAATTCGATCAAAAAAATTACTTGACCATAATAGTAAAGTTACGTTTATGATGAGCTGCAAGTTTTTCCTTTCTTTCTTTCTTTCTAAAATGACTCAAATTTCAGCCAAATTTGATCTGAATACTTGATAATATGGCGCCAACGTATTTCAAGGTTCAATTTTGACCATCAATTTTACCAAGAGAACATAAGGTGGGTTTTATGAAATATGACTCATATATTATGTGTCAAATCGACGGTCAAAGTTCAAATTATGAAATATGAGGACATGATGTTAATAGGGACATATGAAGTATTTTTTTAGTGGGTTACACAATTTTTCCCTTCTAAACCTGCATAGTGATGTTTTTCTCATGACCTGAGTTCGGAGTTCAGACCATCTTCGTAAAATTTAATCTCTTTGATTTATTCATGTATAGAGCGTACGAGTGAGGCAATATATCTCCCTAGCTCTAAGGAGCCCGCAACTTTTTTTGGGAGGGAACTATTTTTTATTTGAAAATAATATTATTTTACATATCATTTTTATCAGACACATATAGATGCCCCTGCGTATCTGTAAATTTTACTCCCTCTGTTCGAAAATACTTGTCATGGTTTTAGTTTTAATTTGAACTAAAACTTCGACAAGTCTTTTGGAACAGGGGGAGTATTAGATAATACGATATTTTTTGACTACACAAAAAAGATAAATTTCTGGGACAAAAACAACAAAAATTAAGCACATTTTGCTACTTATATTTGTCTTTTTTGTACCCCACATATAAGAAAAAAAATATTGATGAAAATTCGTAAAACGCTTATTACACATCTATATGTATATGTATATATTTGCTTTCAGAATTATTTTGTGTGGAGAAATATTGTTTTCGTCGTTTTTTTTTTGACGAGAAGGGTTACTTGGAGCCTCGGCTCCATATCTCTTTTACTGTCTCGCAGCTCTTTATATTGATATAAAAATACAGCAGGGCTCCTCACTGCCGGTCCTTTTCTTGTACTGTGTTGTCCGTGGCCTACTTGTACCAGAAAAATCACGCACGTTTTGGGCTGTACTGTCTTCTCTTTGCATTTGCTCTCCCCCATGTGGATAGCTTTATTCTTTGCAACATAATTAGCTTTAGCACCCTGGGCTTACAAGCAAAGGCACATCAACCTAGCTAGGAAATCATTGCAAAAAACAAAACCCTAGCTGGAAAATTCACGCACGTTTTGGGCTGTACTGTCTTCTCTTTGCATTTGCTCTCCTCCATGTCGATAGATTAAATCTGTGCAACATAATTAGCTTTAGCACCCTGTGTTTACAAGCAAAGGCACCTCAACCTAGCTAGCTACTTCTGGCCAGTACACTTATTTCATTCCATCTTCAACGGCTGTCTGGATGGAAAGTTTCTTTCAGTACAATGTGCAACTAACATGACTTCCCTGGCTATGAAAGCTTGCCAAAATTAGCTAATTTATGCACATGCTTTTAAGCGGGCTGTTGGATGGTGATCTGACATGACATTTATGTTTATGCAGCTGGAATAGTTATGCCCATGTTGAGGCATGCATCATTAGGATTGTCATGTTAATCTATATTATACACCAAGAAGTGACGTTGAGACCAATATGTAAGTATTAAATTTGAGCAGTTCTGTAAAACTATCGTTTATGCGATTAGCTGGTAACTGTATTTTAAAACAGGTTAGCGTATCTACTTAAGGATATATATGCTAGAACATGCATTTCAACCCTATGTTGGCTCTGGATCCATTCACATATTCTCGTGGGGGCGGCAGCCCTATGCTGGGTCATGTGGCTTTTGAAGAACTAGGAAAGTGGCCCGCTCGTTGCGCGGACCACCTGTCATATTTTATCATTGAACTTCTTATATAATTTATTATAATAGAAGTTCTTGAATCCATTCGAATATTTTGCTTATCATTTATTATTTTTATTACATAACAATTAGTAAAAATAATTTGGATCCTAAAAATAAGAATTAACGCAAATTTATCCTTTCATATCCCAATATACAGATATTATATTGAAATTTCCTAAATCTACAAATTTGTTTTTTCTAGAGTTTAATTCTATTAGTTCCTTGAAAGAGATTAAACATCATGGATATTTTTATATTATTGTGTTTCATGTAGCCTTGCATTGTAAAAAATTACAATATTTAGTTGGATTCTATTATATGTATACACTTCAGAACATATGAATCTTGGAAAATTTGTAGTCAAAATTGTGTATTACATTCACGATTAACAAAAAACCTTTACAACTCATGTACTACAACACATGGAAGAATATAGTTCTTTTGTCAGTCAATTACCATGATGGCGGTCATTCAATGGATGTAGTTATAATGAGGTCTTTGGTGCTTTGCTACAGAAAATTTATGTCGCATATATTTGTATGATAATTGAATAATGTACTTACATTGGATTGTGGGAATACTACAAAGAGGAAGATCGAAAGTTTCAGGCACCATGCCTCAATATAGAAAAGTTTGGATCAGGATATATCTCTATTGTTGTACTCCAAAGATTTATGTATGCGAACATCATAATAAGTGCCACAACCTTGTAAGGTCTCAAAAATAACAAAATGGCGTGGTTTTTTCTTTTCTTTTTTCTCTAACTGACATGATGATATTTTTTTTGATGAAGTCACAACTGTATATCAATAACTTGGCACATGATAAATGAATTCCAAGTTGGCCAGCACCTTTAGGAAATTCTCAACATAAATAAGAAGCAATCATGCTATTGAATCTTATTCTATTCCTAGTTATCTAATTTTTGTATTAAGTGGGCGAGATGCTGAAAGCACGTTTGCTCCCTTGGTGGTTTTGGTAATTCATAACAACATATATCTCATTGAACTAATGTCCATTCAAGTTAAAGATTTCAGGATGTTCAATGATTGGCATGGCATGGACTAGAGACGTGGACCCCTCAAAATGCTAAGGACAAGGATTGGCAAAAGCTCAAGACTCTACATCTTTGGTTTAGTGATCCAAGATCACATTGAGTCCATAGGAAAGCCAATACTATTAAAAGGGGATGAGGTGTTGCTTAATGGTCTTTTTGCTCAAGTGCTTAGTGACAGTACTCCTAAACCCTCAACCACTCTCTCAATCCCAAATATGTCCAAAACCTACATTCCAACTCGGCCCCACCGAAATTCTCTATCCGGCCCCACCGAGTTCATCCAAGACTTAGCCACTGCCAAAACCCTATCAAATCGGATCCACCGAAATGGATCTCGGTCTCACAGAGATGGCCTTGCCAACTCTCTGTAATCGTTTACACTTACTTCGGTCTCACCGAGTTTTGCAAATCGGTCTCACCGAGATGGCTTGCCAACTCTCTGTTGCCTTATTGCTTCACTTCGGTCCTACCGAGTTGATGCAATCGGTGCCACCGAGATGAGGATTGCCCTAGCCATTGCACTTCGGTCCATCCGAGTTGTTCCTATCAGTCCCACCGAGATTTCTAAAGTTCATATCTTTTACACAGTTCGGTGCTACTGAGATTATTGTTTCGGTGCCACCGAGTTGAGTCAAAAGTGTGTAACGGTTGGATTTTGTGTGGAGGCTATATGTACCCCTCCACCACTTCTTACTCAGTAAGGAGAGCCATCAGAACGTGCCTACACTTCCACCATACATTTTCTAAGAGAGAACCACCTACTCATGTGTTGAGATCAAGCTATTCCATTCCTACCATTTGAATCTTGATTTCTAGCCTATCCCAAGTTGCTTTCCACTCAAATCCCTCTTCCACCATAGCCAAATCTGTGAGGAGTTGTTTGAGTGCTGGGAAGACTATCATTTTAAGCACAAGAGCAAGGAGTTCATCAACAACACACCGTCTATTACCTTTTGGAGAGTGGTGTCTCCTAGATTGGTTAGGTGTCACTTGGGAGCCTCCAACATGATGTGGAGTTGAACCAAGGAGTTTGTAAGGGCAAGGAGATCGCCTACTTCGTGAAGATCTACCCCGAGTGAGGCTAGTCCTTCGTGGACGTAAGCCATGGTGGAATAGACAAGGTTGCTTCTTCGTGGACCCTTCGTGGGTGGAGCCCTCCGTGGACTCGCGCAGCCGTTACCCTTCGTGGGTTGAAGTCTCCATCAACGTAGACGTACGATAGCACCACCTATCGGAACCATGCCAAAAACCACCGTGTCTTCATTGCGTTTGAAATCTCCGATCCCCTCCTTTACTTACATATGCAATTGTTTACTTTCCGCTGCTATACTCTTAGAATTGCATGTGTAGGGTGATGCTTGACATGTACTATTGCTAAAATCTGCCCACAACTAAAATTGAGAAAATGTTAGGTTTTATTTGGTCAAGTAGTCTAATCACCCCCCTCTAGACATACTTTCGATCCTACAGATGCAGCATATTTTTTTTATGTATGTACAAACGTACATACTAGGTATTATAACACACTTATAGATCACATTCTCTTACTTTTGATTGGAACATAAATTATATGATACAATAGAAAATTGCCGATACCGTGTGAGAAGACCGATGAGGCCGAAGATTCATAGTTCATCACTGCTAGCTGGTCTATCATGTTGCCATGAATTTTGGTGGAGGGTGAGATTAGCATGATAGTAGAAATCAAGTGGCATGAGAACGTACCTATTTGAGCCAAGTACTTCTATCATTCCAAGGTGAACTCTCCAGAGATGGATGCGACTCCTCCTTGCTGGCGTAGACGCAGCTGCTCCGTTCACGATCCTAGCATGTCCTTTCCAATATCCCAGTGTATATACAGCTGGTTCTCGAGCCACCGTTCAGAACGACACCCCCGTCTACATGCATGCTACCCAATCCGCTTCTGGTCCTGAAATCTCGATCACTTCGACCTCCCTTAGGTTTGATTGTTTTTCTCTGTGTTAGATGGAAGGAAAGGATTGCATGCATCGATAATTCATTGATCGTGTGCATGATGCACATATATAGGTACATGGTGGATCGGCCTCTACTTGTCTCCCAAGATATACAAATATACAGAGGGGAGAGAGGAGGTATGACGGTATAAATACAAGACCCTAGTCCTATACATGTACAGAAGATAACATATGTTCAACACCCCCCGCAGTCGAAGCGTCATCGGAGACGCAGAGACTGGACCGAAACTCCTCAAAGACAGAAGTCGGGAGCCCCTTAGTCATAACATCAGCGAACTGCTGAGCGGTAGGCACATGGAGAACCCGAATACGCCCAAGCGCTACCTGTTCACGAACGAAGTGAATGTCGAGCTCAATGTGCTTCGTTCGGCGATGATGAACATGATTAGCGGAGAGGTAGACGGCAGAGACGTTATCACAGTAGACGATCGTAGCCTTGTGAACCTCACAAAGCAACTCTTGAAGCAACTGACGGAGCCAAGAACACTCATCAACAGCATTAGCCACTGCACGATACTCCGCCTCAGCACTCGAGCGAGAGACAGTGGGCTGTCACTTGGACGACCACGAAATCAGCGAGGGCCCGAGGTAGAAACAATAGCCAGACGTAGAGCGACGCGTGTCTGATCAGCCAGCCCAGTCTGCGTCAGAGTAGGCGACGAGGTCGGTGGAGGCGGAAGCAGTCAGGGTGAGCCCCAAGGTCATAGTGCCGCGTATGTACCGAAGTATACGCTTCACCAGAGTCCAGTGGGAGTCACGTGGAGCATGCATATGGAGGCACACCTGCTGGACGGCATACTGCAAATCTGGATGGGTGATTGTCAAGTACTGCAAGGCACTGACGATGGAGCAATAGAACGCTGCGTCAGATGCAGGAGAGCCCTCCAAGGCAGAGACCTTCGCCTTGGTGTCGATAGGCGTGGTGGCGGGCTTGCAATTAAGCATGCCGGCTCACTCGAGCAACTCGTGAGCATACTTCTGCTGATGCAGAAAGAATCCGTCGGTGCGCCGAACCACCTTGATACCGAGGAAGTAATGCAGGGCCCCCAAGTCCTTGAGGGCAAACTCATCACAAAGATGAGCTGTGAGCTGCTGAAGAAGCTCGGGAGAGGATGCCGTCAGGATAATGTCGTCGACATAGAGCAGCAGATAGGCCGTAGTGGCGCCCTGATGATAGACGAATAGTGAGGCGTCGGAGCGAGTGGTGCGAAACCCAAGCCGTTGGAGGAAGGCCGCAATACGCTGGTACCACACCCGGGGTGCCTGCTTCAGCCCGTAAAGAGAACGGGAGAGCAGACACACGTGATCTGGATGCTCGGCGCCGGTGAATCCAGTGGGCTGCTCACAGAACACCTGCTCGGCAAGGTGGCCATGCAGAAAGGCGTTGGAGACGTCCAACTGATGAACGGGCCACGCACGGGAGACCGCCAACTGCAGCACTACACGAATCGTGCCCGGTTTAACAACCGGAGCAAAGGTGTCAGTGAAGTCCACGCCGGCACGCTGTCGAAAACCGCGAACCACCCAGCGAGCCTTGTAGCGCTCGAGAGAACCATCAGGACATGTCTTGTGGTGGAACACCCATTTGCCAGTGATGATGTTAGCATGAGGAGGCCGCGGAACAAGATTCCACGTGCGGTTGCGCTGCAACGCGTCGAACTCCTCACGCATCGCAGCTAGCCAGTGTGGGTCACGAAGGGCTGCGCGAGCAGAAGAGGGAATGGGTGATGGAGAGGACGTCGACGCGGCACACACGTACTCATCAGAGGTGTACAGCGTGCTGGGACGATGGACACCAGCGCGGGCCTGGGTCGTCATATCGGGAGGCGGTGCAGTAGCAGCCGGTGGAGGTGATGCACCAGGCGAGGACGGAGGCGAGCTGGTCGTAGAGGAGCCGGCGGCCACTACGGCGCCGGAGATGGCCGAAGTGGACGGAGCGGCCTCGGGTGAGGCACCACCGGAGGCAGCGGTGCCCGAGGAGGCGGCAGGAGAGGCCGCTGAGGCAGCGCCACTCGGGGAAGCCAGGCCGGAGTAGGCCGCAGGGGCGGCCGCGCCTGAAGGGTCGTCCGCGACCAGGGGCGGCGAGGGGAGCAGCCTGTCATGGGATGCAGCAGGGGCAGGCCGCGCCTTGGTCGGTCGCCATGCCGCCGAGGGGGTGTACAGGAGCGCCGGCAAGTCCGCTGCAGGGGGTGGTACCTGGTGAAAAGGAAAAACCCGCTCATCAAAGTACATGCGCCGGGAGGTGTAGACACGGTGGGCGACAGGATCATAACACCGGTAACCTTTGGTGTTGGAAGGATAGCCTAGGAAGATGCAAGCTAGGGAACGAGGTGCAAGTTTGTGTGGCGTGGTGGATGCGATACTAGGATAGCAGAGACACACGAATGTGCGAAGGCCGTCATAAGACGGAGGAGTGCCAAAGAGAAGTTGATGGGGAGCATAATTCCAACGGGGACGAAACGGTCAGGAGGAGGGTGGCGGTGGCGAGGGCATCCGGCCAAAACCGAGGGGGTACATTGGAGTGAAAGAGCAATGTACAGACGTAGTCATTAAGAGTGCGAAGAATGCGTTCGGCACGGCCATTTTGTTGGGAAGTGTATGGACAGGTTAGGCGAAAGATGGTGCCGTGAGAGGCAAGGAGATTGTGAACGGCAACATTATCAAATTCTTTTCCGTTGTCTGTTTGAAGTGCGAGTATAGGGCGACCAAATTGTGTGGTGACATAGGAATAAAATGCCGTGAGTGTGGCAAGGGCGTCGGACTTGCGGCGAAGAGGAAACGTCCACACAAAATGAGAGAAATCATCTAATAGCACAAGGTAATAAAGATAACCCGTATTACTCACAACTGGAGATGTCCATACATCTCTATGAAGTAACTGAAACATAAAAGTGGAAATAGTTGTGGATGCACTAAACGGAAGACGAACGTGCTTGCCGAGACGGCAAGCATGACAAGTATGGTCGTCTGTCTTATTACATGAGAATGAAAAAATCCTAAGGATCTGACAAAGTACGGTGGAGTTGGGATGACCCAAACGAGCATGCCAGAGGTCTACGCTAGTGGAGAGGGCAACTGGAGCGGTGGTGGTGGTGGTGGAGGAGTGCACAGGGTAGAGCTCGTTAGGGCTGTCACATCGGTGGAGAACCATCCGGGTACGGGCGTCCTTCATAGAAAAACCGATATCATCAAATTCAACAGTAATAGGATTCTCACGAGCAAGACGACGAACAGACATAAGATTTTTGACAAGATCAGGTGAAACAAGAACATTAGACATGGTTAGTGGCATGGATGTAGATGGAAAATAACTATGACCAATGTGTGTAATGGGTAAGGAGGAACCGTCACCGACGGTGATGCAAGTGGAGGTGTGAACCGGAGAAGAAGATGTGAGGTTACCGGGATGAGCTGTCATGTGTGCCGTAGCCCCCGAGTCCATGTACCAATCGGCACCACCACCGTAGTTGTTTGGCGAGGGAGTGGAGTGCAGTGCGGCCAAAAGGGCCGGGTCCAATGGCGCTGGCGGCAGGGCGGAGCCACCATGGGGTGGAGCCGGTGCGGCTGGGTAACCACCGGTGAACGATGGCACGGGGAACGCCGGGTAGCCGCCTCCGGCCGACTGGAGAGGCGCCGCGACGAGCGCCTGGTGACCCGCGGGGTGCGGACCCAGAAGGCCCGGGGCAGGGGGCCGCGGGACCGGCATGTGGTAGGCGTGCATCACACCCGTCCAGGGGTTGGCGCCGACGGTCCAGGGCGGGGAGGGTTGAGGCAGACGAGGTGCCCCCCCGTACCCGGGCTGCTGCTGCTGTTGACGAGGACGGCCGCCCCCGCCGCGCTTGGTGCGTCGGCCCCCGCCGTTCTGCTGCTGTGGCGTGGGGGGGGGGGGGGGCAGCGGGTAGAAGCCCGGCGGCGCCAGAGGCCGGAGTTGAGGAGGGGCCGACGGAGGCGGGGCGGGCGCACCGCGGGACGTGCCAGCGGCGAGGGCGGTGTGCTGGACCCGCGTCTTCACCTTCTTCATCCTGCGTTCCTCCAAACGCAGGTAGGCGACGGCGGTGTGGAAGGTGAGATTCGGCAGAAGGGTGAGGTTGGATGCCGCATTGCCGAAGTCCACGTTGAGGCCGGCGGTGAGGGTGCTGAGCATGAGGTCGTCGGACACCTTGGCACCAATGTCGCGAAGCTCGTCAGCAAGCATCTTGAGGCGCATGCAATAGTCATCAGTGGAGGAGTCATCCTGGTGGCACCCAAAAAATTCTTGCTGCAAAAAAATGAGACGTTGGAGCTTGTTGTCGGTGAAGTGGGCGTTGATCTTGGTCCAGACGGCGCATGCATCATCATCATCGGCGACGACCGTGTGGAAGATATCCTGAGAGATGGTGACGTAGAACCATCGGATGAGTGTGGCCTCGATGGCGGACCACTCCGGATCGGCCTTCATGACCTCACCGTCGACGGAACCGTCGATGTGCTCGGTGAGGTAATACTCACGGAAGACGAGGTTGAATTAGGTCTTCACGCGAAGTAGGAGGAGCTAGATTGATCTAGCTTGATGGGGACGCGACCATGGACGTTGAGATCCCGGATGTCAGCGGCGGTGGGAGGATCCGGTCCGGCGAAGGGGTTGGAACCGCCGGAGATGGAGGACGCGGGAGAGGCCATGGCAGCGGTGGCAGGAGGTGCAGGCGGCTGCGGGAGGATTGGAGGGGCGGCGGCGGCAGGCTACAGCAGCGGCATGAGAGGGGGGCGGCGGCGGTAGGGTGCGGCGGCGGCTAGGGTTTTAGGGAGGATAGGAGAGGCGGCGGCGGCAGACTACAGCGGCGGCGGCTAGGGTTAGGGAGGAAGCGAGGAGAGGATCGACGTGCTAAACTGATACCATGTTACATGGAAGGAAAGGATTGCATGCATCGATAATTCATTGATCGTGTGCATGATGCACATATATAGATACAAGGTGGACCGGCCTGTACTTGTCTCCCAAGATATACAAATATACAAAGGGGAGAGAGGAGGTACGACGGTATAAATACAAGACCCTAGTCCTATACATGTACAGAAGATAACGTATGTTCAACACTCTGTTCATGACGTGCTCATAACCACGTGGGTAACCAAATTATCCTTCACCCTGATTGTTTGACTATAGATAGATACGACCAATAATTGCTAGCCGATAATAAATGATATACTCTATGTTTGGAAGAGAAATGAATTAATTTAGTGACTTTTTAGTGGACCATTTGGTTCTTGTGAATTTTCAGCTTGTGGGTTGTTTTATTTCCTTTTTTTATCATGTTAGGGAAATTTGGCTCAGAACTACTTTTGTTAACAAAATACTCCCAACGTCCCATAATATAAGAGCGTAGTGTAGTGTCAAAAACGCTCTTATATTATGGGACGGAAGAAGTATTATTTAATCACTATCGACGTTCATATGCTACAATTCATACGTGCATGGCCAGATGATTCTTATTGCAATATTTACATACCTATGATGGATATGCATCTCTTGTTCTACATTGCTGATGGTGATGTTGATAAAGAAAAGTTTTGTAGACTGTGCGAAGCCGAGACGTACTATGGTTCGAAGGATTGAGCTGCCATCAACACACACGTACACAGCAAGCGGCAAAGCTGATCGATTACTACTATCCAAAGCTAGCCACGCTTGCTGATTGATTCGGCCAAGTTCAACACGCACGTGCACAACAGGGAGCAAAGCTGATGGTTTCCTCTCCTATATAAACCTAGCCTGATTGATTCGCTCCCGGCTGGACAGACAAGACAACACATGTACGCAAGCAGTCGATGGATGTACGTATTCACCTATATAAACCTAGCCTGATTGATTCGCTCCCGGCCGGAAAGACGACCCAGACATGTACGTATGCAGCCCATGGATATACGTATGCAGCAGTTTCAAGATGGCCGGCGTCGAAATAATACATTGGCGGCGGAAGGAATCCTTTTTTCCCTCTCTGTTGATGGGTGATTTTTTATTTACCTGGACATGTGATTCTTTTAGCTAGACGTGAGTAAAATAGTCTAGGGCCATATATTTTTATGAGTAAAAAATGCACCACAAGTCCTAAAACTATCGAAGGTGTGTCAGTTTAGTCATATAATTTTGAAACTGCAGTTTTGGGTCCTAAAACTATCGGAGATGTGTCAGTTTAGTCCTATAACATTGAAACTGCAGTTTTGGGTCCTGAAACTATTGGAAGTGTGTCAGTTTAGTCCTATAACTTCAAAATTTTAGTTTTGGGTCCCAAAACTATGTAAGTTTGTTCATCTTAGGTCCTAAGCTTGCATGTCCAGCATCTATGGTGCATTTTTTTTCTTCCAAATGAGTCTTTTATATGTGTTTACTTCTCCAAAAGTGGTCCATACGCTTCCACATTGCAGTGTGTGCTACGACCTGCATGTCCACCACCTGTGGGGCCATGAGCTGCAGAGCAGCCTCACTGATAGGTTTGGCGCGGCTGCCGGGGAGATCTCGAGCCAATCTGGATGGAGGACGCCATCCCACCCTTTCTCTCTCTCTCTCTCTCTCTCTCTCTCTCTCTCTCACGACATCGTCGCTGCCCTGACACTTGCCGTAGAGCTGGTCATGCAGGTTGTTATTTGGGCACGAGCATGGCCACAGGTGGGGAATTGTCGCTGTTTCCGGATGACGCGGAGGAGTGTGTGGAAACTGCAAAGTTGGCGCAAAGGTCAGCAAGAGTGACGCAGCCCCAGCAGCAGCCACAGGTGGGTAGCAATTGGATGTTGTGCGACGTGTCATTCTTCTACTGGTAGGTGAGGCTGAGATGACTGGTCTACTCTCGCTCGAGCCCGAGCCATCATGCCACCGATGGCCTCCGTACTATCACCTCTAAGCATTCTGTGCGTGGGAGAAGATAAGGGCGTGAGAATGAGGCGAGCCAACGCTCTAGGGTTTTTCTTGCATATTTACCTTTCATAAGTTAACTGGTGGGTTCATTAGGTCAACGTGGCAACAATGCAAGCATCTCCAAGCGACACGTTGGAGGGTCAATGTTGGCCATGCAAGCTTATGAACTAAGATGAAAAAACTTGCATAGTTTTGGGACCCAAAACAGCAGTTTCAAAGTTATAGGACTAAACTGACACACCTCCAATAGTTTTAAAACCCAAAACTGCAGTTTTGAAGTTATAGGACTAAACTGACACACCTCCAATAGTTTTAGGACCCAAAACTGCAGTTTCAAAATTATAGGACTAATGTGACACACCTCCAATACTTCCAGGACTTATGATGCATTTTACTCTATTTTTATGTAGGACAGTGCTAACTTTGGAAGTTAAGCAACAGATCCGAACGACCTCCCCTAATCGGTCTTTAATCGCGCATGCAGACTTCCTCCGCACGCATGCAGACTCTCCGTGTTTGGACAATAGCTGCATGCAGAAAAAACCAAAAACCTGATGTCAGAAAAGATTTCATCTTAAAATAAAATTCAAAATGTTTTGTAGCTCAAACCGTCAGTCTGATTGAAAAACCGTTTTCACATAAAAGATTCGTCGCGATGAGACTTTCGAAACTAGATCCCATGTTGGTATGTTCCGACGATTTTTTTCAGGTAAAAAGTTACCACGTCTATGCAACGTAAGTTATCACGGTTGTGGTACATAAATTATCATGTTGTTTAAACAGAAAATTACAGGGCACGAAAATAGTTTCACTAAGCTTCTCTTCACATGCACACGCGTGCATGCATTAGAGGGAAGGAAAAAAATATCTGATGTCATCCTAAATTCTCCCCTATTTCAAAATTTCAAAATGTTTTATAGCTCAAACCGTCAATCCGATCAAAAAATTGTTGTCACATAAAAAAAATGTCCCGATGAGACCTACAAAACTAGATCTCATGTTAATATGTTCTAATGACCTTTTTTCCGTGCAAATAGTTACTGGCCTGGGCTAAGTAAGTTATCAGCTCCGATTTGTGTATATTTTCAACAACATTTTTTACCGGGACAAAGTTACCTCGGTGTTTGTGCATGAGTTATCATGCCCACGGTTCGTATATTACCACGCTATTTACACATAAGTTATCGAGGGTGTGTTTTCAAACGACTTCACCCCCCCGCGGTCAAAGTTACCACGGTCTTTATACGTGAGTTATCAAGTCTAGAGTGCGTATATTACCTTGCTATTTACGCGGAAGTTAGCGGGAGAGGGTATGTTTTCAAACAACTTCATACCTCCCTCCACCCCCGGGTCAAAGTTACAGCGGTGTTTCTGTTGGAAATATGCCCTAGAGGCAATAATAAATTGGTTATTATTATATTTCCTTGTTCATGATAATCGTTTATTATCCATGCTATAATTGTATTGATTGGAAACTCAAATACATGTGTGGGTACATAGACAACACTGTGTCCCTAGTAAGCCTCTAGTTGACTAGCTTGTTGATCAAAGATGGTTAAGGTTTCCTAGCCATGGACATGAGATGTCATTTGATAACGGGATCACATCATTAGGAGAATGATGTGATGGACAAGACCCAAACTGTAAACGTAGCATTTGATCGTGTCAGTTTATTGCTATTGTTTTCTGCATGTCAAGTATTTGTTCCTTTGACCATGAGATCATGCAACTCACTGACACCGGAGGAATACCTTGTGTGTATCAAACGTCGCAACGTAACTGGGTGACTATAAAGGTGCTCTACAGGTATCTCCGAGGGTGTCTGTTGGGTTGGCATGGATCAAGACTGGGATTTGTTACTCCGTGTGACGGAGAGGTATCTCAGGGCCCACTCGGTAATACAACATCACAATGAGCCTTGCAAGCAATGTGACTAAAGTGTTAGCCACGAGATCTTGTATTACGGAACGAGTAAAGAGACTTGCCGGTAACGAGATTGAACTAGGTATAGTGATACCGACGATCGAATCTCGGGCAAGTAACATACCGAAGAACAAAGGGAACAGCATGCGGGATTAACTGAATCCTTGACATAGAGGTTCGACCGATAAAGATCTTAGTAGAATATGTAGGAGCCAATATGGGCATCCAGGTCCCGCTATTGGTTATTGGCCGTAGAGGTGTCTCGGTCATGTCTACATAGTTCTCGAACCCGCAGGGTCTACACACTTAACGTTTGGTGACGATTAGTATAATTGAGTTATTATGTTGGTGACCGAAAGTTGTTCGGAGTCCCGGATAAGATCCCGGACATGACGAGTATCTCCGGAATAGTCCGGAGGTAAAGATTGATATATGTGATAATAGTGTTTTGATCTCCGGAAGGGTTCCGGAGTTCACCGGAAGGGGTTCCGGATGTTTACCGAAGTGTTCGGGTGCAGCAACACTTTATATGGGCCAAAGGGATAAAGCCCACGAGGTATTGGAAAGTGCAAAAGTAGTTTTGCTGCCGCGTAAGCGGTACTACCGCTTGTGTGAAGCGGTACTACCGCTTGTGTGAAGCGGTACTACCGCCCAAGCGGTACTACCGCTTGTGTGAAGCGGTACTACCGCTTGTGTGCGGCTGTGCACGATTCGGCAGGGATCCGAGTTGGACTCTTTCCCTGCGGGCCAAACCGACCTTGTGCGGGCAAAACCGACCTGGAGGAGGCTTTTACTCCAAGTTTAGACCCCAAGGCTCAACATATAAATAGAGGGGCAGGGCTAGCACACGGGACACATCAAGATTTCCCCAAGCCGTGTGCGGCAACCCTAACCCTCTAGTTCCTCCGTCATAATCTCCGTAGTGCTTGGCGAAGCCCTGCAGAGATTGTTCCTCACCACCATCACCACGCCGTCGTGCTGCTGGAACTCAACCACTACTTCACCATCGCTCGCTAGATCGAGGAGGTGAAGGCGTCATCAAGCCGTACGTGTGTTGAACGCGGAGGTGCCGTCCGTTCGGCGCTAGTTCGTGATCGGATCGAGGGACGACTTGCGATTTGGATCGCGGAGACGTTCGACTACATCAACCGCGTTTCTTAAACGCTTCCGCTTAGCGATCTACAAGGGTATGTAGATTCACTCTCCCTCTCGTAGATGCTCATCACCATGGATAGATCTTGTGTGTGCGTAGGAAAATTTTTGTTTCCCATGCAACGTTCCCCAACAGTGGCATCATGAGCTAGGTCTATGCGTAGATGAGATCTCGAGTAGAACACAAACGAGTTGTGGGCGTGGGTGTATACATATTGCTTGCCGTTACTAGTTGATATTTGATTCGGCGGTACTGTGAGATGAAGCGGCCCGGACCGACATTACGCGTACACTTACGCGAGACAGGTTCCTTCAACTAACATGTAACTTCGTTGCATAAAGATGGCTAGCGGGTGTCTGTCTCTCTCACTTTAGTTGAATCGATTTCAATGAAGAGGGTTCTTTTAGAAGATCAAAAAGCAATCACTACACCACGTTGTGGTTTTGCGTAGGTAAGAACGGTTCTTGCAAACCCGTAGCAGCCACGTAAAATTTGCAACAACAATTAGAGGACGTCTAACTTGTTTTTGCAGGGTATGTTGTGATGTGATATGGCCAATTACATGATGAGATATATGTGATGTATGAGATGATCATGTTTTGTATAGAATATCACGACTTGCATGTCGATGAGTACGGCAACTGGCAGGAGCCATAGAGTTGTCTTTAATTATTGTATGACCTGCGTGTCAATCATTAAGCGCTATGTAATGCTTTACTTTATCGCTAAACGTTAGCAATAGTCGTGGAAGCAACAGTCGGCGCGACAACCTTATGGCGACACGTTGATGGAGATCAAGATGATGGAGATCATGGTGTCATGCCGGTGACGATGGAGATCATGCCGGTGCTTTGGAGATGGAGATCAAAAGCACAAGTTCATGGCCATATCATGTCACTTATGATTTGCATGTGATGTTAATCCTTTTATGCATCTTATTTTGCTTAGGACGACGGTAGCATTATAAGGTGATCCCTCACTTAAATTTCAAGATAAAATTGTGTTCTCCCCAAGTGTGCACCGTTGCGAAAGTTCGTCGTTTCGAGACACGCCGTGACGATCGGGTGTGATAGACTCTACGTTCGCATACAACGGGTGTAAGCCATGTTACACGTGCGGAACACTCGGGTTAAACTTGACGAGCCTAGCATGTACAGACATGGCCTCGGAACACAAGAGACCGAAAGGTCGAACATGAGTCATATAGTAGATATGATCAACATGAAGATGTTCACCATTGAAACCACCTCAACTCACGTGATGATCGGACTTGAGTTGGTGGATTTGGATCATGTTACACTCGAATGATCGGAGGGATGTCAATTTGAGTGGGAGTTTTTAAAAAATATGATTAACTAAACTCATTATCTAAGAACAATAGTCTAAGTTGTCTTTGCTATATTTATGTTGTAGATCATGGCTCGCGCAGTAGCACCCCTGAATTTTAATGCGTTCCTAGAGAAAGCTAAGTTGAAAGATGATGGAAGTAACTTTGTGGACTGGGCCCGTAATCTAAGGATTATCCTTACGGCTTCCCAGAAGGCTTATGTCCTTGATGCACCGCTTGGTGATCCACCCGCTCCAGTTGAGTCTCTAGACGTTGTGAACGCCTGGCAGGCTCGTTCTGATGATTACTCAATAGTTCAATGTGCAATGTTGTATGGCTTAGAACCGGGACTTCAAAGACGTTTTGAACGTCATGGAGCATATGAGATGTTCCAGGAGTTGAAGTTTATCTTTCAGAAGAATGCCCGGATCGAGAGATATGAGATCTCCGATAAGTTCTATGCTTGCAAGATGGAGGAGAACGGGTCTATCAGTGATCACGTGCTCAGAATGTCTGGGTACTCCACCCGTCTGGCTGAGTTAGGGATGCCCCTTCCGCCAGAGGCTATCACTGACAGAGTTCTTCAATCATTGCCACCTAGCTACAAGAGCTTCGTGTTGAACTATAACATGCACGGGATGAACAAGTCAGTCGCCGAGCTGTTTGCGATGCTGAAAGCCGCTGAGTCTGAAATTCAGAAGGAGCATCAAGTGTTGATGGTCAATAAAACCACTAGTTTCAAGAAAAATGGCAAGGGTAAGAAGGGTAACTCCAAGCAGAGTGGCAAAGCAGTTGCTCCTCTCGTGAAGAAACCCAAGGCTGGACCCAAACCAGAAACTGTGTGTTTTCATTGCAAGGGAACTGGACACTGGAAGCGGAATTGCCCCAAGTATTTGGCTGACAAGAAGGCGGCCAACAACAAACAAGGTATATATGATATACATGTTATTGATGTGTACCTTACCAACTCTCGTTGTAGTGCCTGGGTATTTGATACCGGTGCGGTTGCTCATATTTGCAACTCAAAACAGGAACTGCGGAATAGACGGAGGCTGGCAAAGGACGAAGTGACGATGCGCGTGGGAAATGGTTCCAAGGTTGATGTGATCGCCGTCGGCACGCTCGCTCTTCGATTACCGTCGGGATTAGTGATGAACCTAAATAAGTGTTATTTGGTGCCTGCGTTAAGCATGAACATTATATCTGGATCTTGTTTATTGCGAGACGGTTACTCATTTAAATCAGAGAATAATGGTTGTTCTATTTATATGAGTAATATCTTTTATGGTCATGCACCCAATGTGAGGGGTTTATTCTTATTGAATCTCGATAGTAATGATACACATGTTCATAACATTGATGCCAAAAGATGTAGAATTGATAATGATAATACCACTTTCTTGTGGCACTGCCGTTTAGGTCATATTGGCGTAAAACGCATGAAGAAGCTCCATGCTGATGGACTTTTGGAGTCACTTGATTTTGAATCACTTGACACATGTGAGCCATGCCTCATGGGCAAGATGACTAAAACTCCGTTCTCTGGAACAATGGAACGGGCAAGTGACTTATTGGAAATCATACATACTGATGTGTGCGGTCCGATGAGCATTGAGGCGCGCGGTGGTTATCGTTACTTTCTCACCTTCACTGATGACTTAAGTAGATATGGGTATATTTACTTAATGAAACACAAGTCTGAAACATTTGAAAAGTTCAAACAATTTCAGAGTGAAGTTGAGAATCATCGTAACAAGAAGATTAAATTCCTACGATCTGATCGAGGAGGAGAATATCTGAGTTATGAGTTTGGCAGTCACTTAAGACAGTGTGGAATTGTTTCACAATTAACACCGCCTGGAACACCACAGCGTAATGGTGTGTCCGAACGTCGTAATCGAACCTTATTGGATATGGTGCGATCTATGATGTCTCTTGCCGATTTGCCACTATCGTTTTGGGGTTATGCATTAGAGACAGCTGCATTCACTTTAAATAGGGCACCATCGAAGTCCGTTGAGACGACACCATATGAACTTTGGTTTGGCAAGAAGCCAAAGCTGTCGTTTCTTAAAGTTTGGGGATGTGATGCTTATGTCAAAAAGCTTCAGCCTGAAAAGCTGGAACCCAAAGCGGAGAAATGCGTCTTCATAGGATACCCAAAAGAGACAGTTGGGTATACCTTCTACCTCAGATCCGAAGGCAAAGTGTTTGTCGCTAAAAACGGAACATTTCTTGAGAAAGAGTTTCTCTCGAAAGAATTAAGTGGGAGGAAGATAGAACTTGATGAGGTTGTTGAACCTTTACTTCAACCTGAGAGTAGCGCAGCGCAGAAAGTTGTTTCTGTGGAGCCTACATTAGCTGAAGAGGAAGTTAATGATGATGATCATGAAGCTTTGGATCAAGTTGCTATCAAACCTCGTAGGTCGACAAGGACGCGTACTGCTCCCGAGTGGTACGGCAACCCTGTCTTAGACATCATGTTGTTAGACAACGATGAACCTACGAGCTATGGAGAAGCGATGATGAGCCCGGATTCCGAGAAGTGGTTAGAGGCCATGAAATCCGAGATGGGATCCATGTATGAAAACAAAGTATGGACTTTGGAAGTATTACCTGAAGGGCGTAAGGCCATTCAGAACAAATGGATCTTTAAGAGGAAGACGGACGCGGACGGCAATGTCACCGTCTATAAAGCTCGACTTGTGGCAAAGGGTTTTTCACAAGTTCAAGGAGTTGACTACGATGAGACCTTCTCACCCGTAGCGATGCTTAAGTCCGTCAGAATCATGTTAGCAATAGCTGCCTTTTTCGATTATGAAATTTGGCAGATGGATGTCAAAACAGCGTTCCTTAACGGTTACCTTAAGGAAGAGTTGTATATGATGCAACCAGAAGGTTTTGTCGATCCAGAGAATGCTGACAAAGTTTGCAAACTCCAGCGATCCATTTATGGACTGGTGCAAGCATCTCGGAGTTGGAATCTTCGTTTTGATGAGGTGATCAAAGCGTTCGAGTTTATACAAGTTTACGGAGAAGCTTGTATTTACAAGAAAGTGAGTGGGAGCTCTATAGCGTTTCTAATATTATATGTGGATGACATATTGCTGATTGGAAACAATATAGAAATGCTGGAAAGTGTAAAGGAATATTTGAACAAGAGTTTTTCAATGAAGGACCTAGGAGAAGCTGCTTTCATATTAGGCATCAAGATCTATAGAGATAGATCAAGACGCTTAATAGGACTTTCACAAAGCACATACCTTGACAAAGTTTTGAAGAAGTTCAAAATGGATCAGTCCAAGAAGGGGTTCTTGCCTGTATTGCAAGGTGTGAAGTTGAGTAAGACTCAATGCCCAGTGACTGCAGAAGATAGAGAAAAGATGAGTGTCATCCCCTATGCTTCAGCCATAGGCTCTATTATGTATGCAATGCTGTGCACAAGACCCGATGTCAGCCTTGCCATAAGTATGGTCGGAAGGTTTCAAAGTGATCCAGGAATGGAACACTGGACGGCGGTCAAGAATATCCTGAAGTACCTGAAAAGGACTAAGGACATGTTTCTCGTTTATGGAGGTGATCAAGAGCTCGTCGTAAAGGGTTACGTCGATGCAAGCTTTGACACTGATCCGGATGACTCTAAGTCTCAAACCGGATACGTATTTATTCTTAATGGGGGTGCGGTTAGCTGGTGCAGTTCCAAGCAAAGCGTGGTAGCAGATTCTACATGCGAAGCGGAGTACATCGCAGCCTCGGAGGCGGCGAAGGAAGGTGTCTGGATGAAGGAGTTCATGAAAGATCTTGGAGTAGTGCCTAGTGCGCTTAACCCAATGACTCTGTTTTGTGATAATACTGGTGCCATTGCTCTAGCCAAGGAACCAAGATTTCACAAGAGGACCAGACACATAAAGCGACGTTTCAATTCCATCCGCGATTACATCAAGGAGGACGACATAAATATTTGCAAAGTACACACGGATCTAAATGTTGCAGATCCGATGACTAAACCTCTTCCAAGGGCTAAACATGAACAACACCAGAACTGCATGGGTGTTCGATTCATTACAATGTAAATCACATAGTGATGTGAACTAGATTATTGACTCTAGTGCAAGTGGGAGACTGTTGGAAATATGCCCTAGAGGCAATAATAAATTGGTTATTATTATATTTCCTTGTTCATGATAATCGTTTATTATCCATGCTATAATTGTATTGATTGGAAACTCAAATACATGTGTGGGTACATAGACAACACTGTGTCCCTAGTAAGCCTCTAGTTGACTAGCTTGTTGATCAAAGATGGTTAAGGTTTCCTAGCCATGGACATGAGATGTCATTTGATAACGGGATCACATCATTAGGAGAATGATGTGATGGACAAGACCCAAACTGTAAACGTAGCATTTGATCGTGTCAGTTTATTGCTATTGTTTTCTGCATGTCAAGTATTTGTTCCTTTGACCATGAGATCATGCAACTCACTGACACCGGAGGAATACCTTGTGTGTATCAAACGTCGCAACGTAACTGGGTGACTATAAAGGTGCTCTACAGGTATCTCCGAGGGTGTCTGTTGGGTTGGCATGGATCAAGACTGGGATTTGTTACTCCGTGTGACGGAGAGGTATCTCAGGGCCCACTCGGTAATACAACATCACAATGAGCCTTGCAAGCAATGTGACTAAAGTGTTAGCCACGAGATCTTGTATTACGGAACGAGTAAAGAGACTTGCCGGTAACGAGATTGAACTAGGTATAGTGATACCGACGATCGAATCTCGGGCAAGTAACATACCGAAGAACAAAGGGAACAGCATGCGGGATTAACTGAATCCTTGACATAGAGGTTCGACCGATAAAGATCTTCGTAGAATATGTAGGAGCCAATATGGGCATCCAGGTCCCGCTATTGGTTATTGGCCGTAGAGGTGTCTCGGTCATGTCTACATAGTTCTCGAACCCGCAGGGTCTACACACTTAACGTTTGGTGACGATTAGTATAATTGAGTTATTATGTTGGTGACCGAAAGTTGTTCGGAGTCCCGGATAAGATCCCGGACATGACGAGTATCTCCGGAATAGTCCGGAGGTAAAGATTGATATATGTGATAATAGTGTTTTGATCTCCGGAAGGGTTCCGGAGTTCACCGGAAGGGGTTCCGGATGTTTACCGAAGTGTTCGGGTGCAGCAACACTTTATATGGGCCAAAGGGATAAAGCCCACGAGGTATTGGAAAGTGCAAAAGTAGTTTTGCTGCCGCGTAAGCGGTACTACCGCTTGTGTGAAGCGGTACTACCGCTTGTGTGAAGCGGTACTACCGCTTGTGTGAAGCGGTACTACCGCTTGTGTGCGGCTGTGCACGATTCGGCAGGGATCCGAGTTGGACTCTTTCCCTGCGGGCCAAACCGACCTTGTGCGGGCAAAACCGACCTGGAGGAGGCTTTTACTCCAAGTTTAGACCCCAAGGCTCAACATATAAATAGAGGGGCAGGGCTAGCACACGGGACACATCAAGATTTCCCCAAGCCGTGTGCGGCAACCCTAACCCTCTAGTTCCTCCGTCATAATCTCCGTAGTGCTTGGCGAAGCCCTGCAGAGATTGTTCCTCACCACCATCACCACGCCGTCGTGCTGCTGGAACTCAACCACTACTTCACCATCGCTCGCTGGATCGAGGAGGTGAAGGCGTCATCAAGCCGTACGTGTGTTGAACGCGGAGGTGCCGTCCGTTCGGCGCTAGTTCGTGATCGGATCGAGGGACGACTTGCGATTTGGATCGCGGAGACGTTCGACTACATCAACCGCGTTTCTTAAACGCTTCCGCTTAGCGATCTACAAGGGTATGTAGATTCACTCTCCCTCTCGTAGATGCTCATCACCATGGATAGATCTTGTGTGTGCGTAGGAAAATTTTTGTTTCCCATGCAACGTTCCCCAACAGTTTCTGCGTGTGTTATCATGTATACGATGCGTATAGTACCATGCTATTTACACAAAAGTTATCGGGGGTAGATTTTCAAACAACCCACCCCCGGGTCAAAGTTACCGTGATGTTTGTGCGTGAGTTATCAGCTCTGTTGTGCGTATATTACCATGCTTTTTATACAGAATTTACCATGCTATTTTCAAAAACTTTTCCCCCCAAAGTCTAAAATAGTTACCATGTCTGGGCTAAGTAAGTTATCAACACTGCTGTGCGTATATTACCATGCTAGTACACATGAGTTACCGGGGGGAAGGGGGGTTCAACAACTTTTTCCCTGGTCAAAAAATTATCACGCTTCGGCTAAGTAAGTTATCAGCTCTGCCGTGCATATATTACCATGTTATTTTTTCATGTAAGTTACCCATGTATGTTTGTCAACAACTTTTTTTCTTGGGTCAAAAAAGTTATCATGATGTTTGTGCCTGAGTTATCAGCCATGCTATGCGTGTATTACCATGCATTTACATGGAAGTTATTGGGGTATATTCTCACCAACTCACCCACCTTGTGGTATGTTTAAAAAAATGTTGGTCAAAGTTACCATGTTGTTTGTACTTAAGTTATCAGGTATACGATGCGTATTTTATCATGCTATTTATGCAGATGTTACCGGGGGTATATCTTTCAACAACTTTTTTTTTCCAGGTCAATTTTTTGTGCAGTTTGTACATAAGATAACAGGTTTGTGATGCTTATATTACCATGCTATCCACATGGAGGTCACCAGGTTGTGAACTTGTTTTCCTTGGGATAAAGTTCTCATGATGATGGTACATAAGTTCTCAAGTCCACGATCATAAATTATCGTCTCATTCATACAAAAATTACCGAGTTATATTTCAACAACTTGTTTGTGCCTCCGTAAAAAAAAATTCTCGCAACAAACCAAAGAAAAGTGATGAAAATAGAATTTTTTTGTCGGAAAAGGAGCGAATAAAAAGATCCAAAAAATCATAAAACAACCATGTTATATGATTTATAACCAGTGACAAGATCCAGAAAAAATCAAAAAGGAAATCCCGCCCGCTCCATAAAGATGCACTGACAGCATTCGTCAAAAATAAAAAGCAAGCTAAACCTAAATCTAATCGCCAGCAATTAGTTGTCCTGATGGTAACGAGCCTAGAATTAAACCTACAAGTTGGAGGTTTGATTCCCACTATGCCTTTTTTGCGAGAAAAATTGTAGTGAAGGGAAAAAAAAGAGCCGGTCATTGGTTTTCAACAAAAAGGATAAAAAGAGGTGGAAGGAATACAACGGTTTTTAATAGAAGGGAATACAAATCGCTGGTGGAGGAGCGGATCCGGGGGCGTGCGATGCGGATCGCTCGATGGTCGACTGCGTTTGGATCGGTTGCAGTTTTCCGATCGTTTGGAAAATAGATTTGTCGTTTTATGTAATGGCAATGGTGGGTAATTAAGAGACTATATTATTGGTAGGTAATTTCTTTAGATGTAACGTGGATCCAATGGTTGTGGTTTTTTGGAATATAAAATGAAAGGACATATGTTTTTGTTCTTTATGGGATTTTCTAACCTATTTATCTTTTTTCTCGTTAACCCGTCAAGTACTTTTAATATAAAAATAGATAGATGGCGTTGTGTTCAAGAAAAATTGCGTTTCAACCATGTCCAGGTTATTCACGCATGTACACATTGACTCCGTACTTGATCTATCCTGCAGATATCGGAGCACAGTGACTCGAGATCGGAGCACGTTAACCTTTTTACAATGGTATCTATCCAGCTGGAGCTTACAGCCAAGGAGGTCTTCTGATAGGAACTGATACGTCCAATTTGCATCATGCTTTTCTACTGTTATTTATAATGTATTTGGTCATTATTTCACTTTATAATGCAATTCTTATGCCTTTTCTCTCTTAATTTGCAAGATTTATATGAAGAGGGAGAATACCGGGAACTGAAATTTTGGACCTGAAATTCTACAGCAGAGATACCTATTCTACGGAGCTCCAAATGACTTGAAATTTTACAGACATTTTTTATTGAATATATAAAAAATACTGGAGAAAAGAAATACCAAAGGGGACCCACCAGTTGCCCACAAGGCAACAGGGTGCGGCCCCCTGGGCGCGCCCTGATGCCTTGTGGGGCCCACAGCTGGCCTCCGGCCCCTTCCTTCTGTTATATAAGTTCATTTACCCTAAAACATTATAGAGAAGACTTTCGGGATGAAGCGCCGCCATCTCGAGGCGGAACCTGTGCAGGAGCAATTTTGCTCTCCGACGGAGCGATTCCGCCAGAGATACTTCCCTCCGGGAGGGGGAAATCGCCATCGACATTACCAACGATCCTCTCATCGTAGGAGGACCAATCTTCATGAACATATTCACCAGCACCATCTCATCTCAAACCCTAGTTCATCTGTTGTATTCAATCTTTGTCTCAAAACCTCAGATTGGTACCCATGGGTTGCTAGTAGTGTTGATTACATCTCGTAGTTGATGCTAGTTGGTTTATTTGGTGGAAGATTATTTGTTCAGATCCTTAATGATATTCAATACCCCTCTGATCTTGAACATGAATATGATTTGTGAGTAGTTACTTTTTTTCTTGAGGACATGTGAGAAGTCTTGTCATAAGTAATCATGTGAATTTGCTATTCGTTCGATATTTTGATGATATGTATGTTATTGCTTTCTTTAGTGGTGTCGTGTGAACGTCGACTACATGACACTTCACCATCTTTGGGCCTAAGGGAAGGCATTGTGGAGTAGTAAGTAGATGATGGGTTGCTAGAGTGACAGAAGCTTAAACCCTAGTTTATGCGCTATTCCGTAAGGCGCTGATTTGGATCCATATGTTTCATGCTATGGTTAAATTTATCTTAATTTTTCTTTCGTAGTTGTGGATGCTTGCGAGAGGGGGTAATCATAAGTGGGAGGCTTGTTCAAGTAAGAACAACACCCAAGCACCGGTCCACCCACATATCAAATTACCAAAGTAGCGAACGCGAATCAAACAAACATGATGAAAGTGACTAGATAAGACTTCCCATGTGTCCTCGAGAACTCTGTGCTTTATATAAGAGACCGTTCCGGCTTGTCCTTTGCTATAAAAAGGATTGGGCCACCTTGCTGCACCTTGCTACTATTATTACTTGTTACTTGTTATAAATTATCTTGCTATCAAAACTATCTGTTACCGCTACTTTCAGTACTTGCAGAGAATACCTTGCTGAAAACCGCTTGTCATTTCCTTCTGCTCCTCGTTGGGTTCGACACTCTTACTTATTGAAAGGACTACGATTGATCCCCTATGCTTGTGGGCCATAAAGACTCTTTTCTGGCACCGTTGTCGGGGAGTGAAGCGCCTTTGGTGAGTGGAATTTGGTAAGGAAACATTTATATTACGTGCTGAAATTTACTGTCACTTGTCACTATGGAAAGTAATCCTTTGAGGGGTTTGTTTTGGGTATCTTCACCTTGACCGGCAGCATTGAGAGTTGCCCCTCAACCTACTGAACCTACTAAAAATATTTATTATGAAATTCCTTCGGGTATGATAGAGAAACTGCTAGCTAATCCTTATGCAGGAGAAGGTAAGGTACATCTTGATATGCACTTGATATATATAGATAAAATTTGTGGATTGTTTAAGCTTGCAGGTTTATCCGAGGATGGAGGGAACGGCATTGACATGGTATAGGCTATTGGATGATACTGGGACATGGGATTGGAACCGGTTGAAGCTGGAATTTCACCAGAAATTTTATCCTATGCATTTGGTTCATCGTGATCGGAATTATATATATAATTTTTGGCCTCGTGAAGGAGAAAGTATCGCTCAAGCTTGGGGGAGGCTTAAGTATATGTTGCACACATGCCCCAATCATGAGCACTCAAGAGAAATAATTATTCAAAACTTTTATGCTCGGTGTTCTCATAATGATCAATCCATGCTCGATACTTCTTCTACTGGTTCCTTTATGAAGAGGACTATTGAATTCAAATGGGATTTTCGGGAAAGAATTAAACGCAACTCTGAAGATTGGGAAATTGACAAAGGTAAAGAGTCAGGTATTAAGTTTGATTGTGTTAAATCTTTTATGGAAACCGATGCTTTTCATAAGTTTAGTACTAAATATGGACTTGACTCTGAGATAGTAGCTACTTTTTGTGAATCTTCTGCTGCTCATGTTGATCTCCCTAAGGAGAAATGGTTTAAGTTTCATCCACCTATTGAATTAAACGAAGACATGTTAGTGTTAAATAAGAAACAATTGTTTACAATGTTGATCCAGTTGTGCCTACTGCTTATATTGAGAAACCTCCTTTCCCTGTTAGGATTAAAGAACATGCTAAAGCTTCAACTATGGTTAATAAAAGTAATATTAGAACACCTAGACCCTCTGAACAAATTAAAGTTGAACCTAATATTGTAATGGTTAAAGATCTTTTGGTTGATAATATTGATGGACATGTCATATATTTCTGTGATGAGGCAACTAGAATTGCTAAGCCAGACACTAAAGATAAGAACAAACCCGTAATTGGCATGCCTGTTATTTCTGTTAAAATTGGAGATGACTGCTATCATGGTTTATGTGATATTGGTACTAGTGTGAGTGCTATTCTGTTTACTCTTTATCTAGAAGTCATGAATGATATTGCACCTGTTGAGATTGAAGATATTGATGTTACTATTAAGCTTGCAAATAGAGATACTATTACACCACATGGGATTGTTAGAGATGTTGAAGTCTTGTGTGGTAAGATCAAATACCCTACTGATTTTCTTGTTCTTGGATCACCACAAGATGATTTTTGTCCCATTATTTTTGGAAGACCTTTCTTGAATACAGTTAATGCTAAGATTGATTGCAATGAAGAAACTGTCAGTGTTAATTTTGGTGATGTGTCTCATGAGTTTAATTTCTCTAAGTTTTGTAGACAACCTCATGATAAAGAGTTACCTAATAAGGATGAAATTATTGGTCTCGCTTCTATTGCTGTGCCTCCTACTGATCCTTTAGAACAATACTTGCTGGAACATGAAAATGATATGAATATGAATGAAAGAAATGAAATAGATGAGATGTTCTTCAAACAAGCACCTATTCTTAAACATAACCTGCCTGTTGAAACTTTGGGAGATCCTCTTCCACCTAAGAGTGATGCTGTATTCGAACTAAAGCAACTACCTGATACACATAAATATGCTTATCTTGATGAAAAGAAGATATATCCTGTTATTATTAGTGCTAACCTTCAGAGCATGAAGAAAATAGATTACTTAAAACTCTGAGGAAGCACCGTGCAGCTATTGGGTATACTCTTGATGATCTTAAGGGCATTAGTCCCACACTATGTCAGCACAAGATTCATATGGAGCCAGATGCTAAACTAGTTGTTGATCATCAAACAAGATTAAATCCTAAAATGAAGGATGTGATAAGAACTGAAATATTAAAGCTCCTGGAGGCAGGTATAATTTATCCCATAGTTGATAGTAGATGGGTAAGTCCTGTTCATTGTGTTCCTAAGAAAGGAGGTATTATGGTTGTTCCTAATGATAAAAATGAACTTATCCCACAAAGAATTGTAACTGACTATAGGATGGTAATTGATTTCAGGAAATTAAATAAAGCTACTAGGAAAGATCATTACCCCTTGACTTTTATTGATCAAATGCTAGAAAGATTATCTAAACATACACACTTTTGCTTCCTAGATGGATATTCCGGTTTCTCTCAAATACCTGTATCAAAAGAAGATCAAGAGAAAACCACATTTACTTGTCCTTTTGAAACTTATGCTTATCGTCGTATGCCTTTTGGTTTATGTAATGCACCTGCCACCTTTCAAAGATGTATGACTGCTATATTCTCTGACTTTTGTGAAAATATTGTTGATGTTTTCATGGATGATTTCTCCATTTACGGAACTTCTTTTGACGATTGCTTGAGCAACCTTGATCGAGTTTTGCAGAGATGTGAAGAAACTAATCTTGTCTTGAATTGGGAGAAGTGCCATTTTATGGTGAATGAAGGTATAGTCCTTGGGCATAAAATTTCTAAAAGAGGTATTGAGGTAGATAAAGCTAAATTGATGCAATTGAGAAAATGCCATGTCCTAAAGATATCAAAGGTATAAGAAGTTTCCTCGGTCATTGTCATGTGTACGACCATCTATGGGGCCATCTAACCCCTTTGCGGTTCGACTAGGGAGATCGACGAACACAAAGAGCAGAATCAGCAGAAACGCAAAGAGTTTGCCCAGGTTCGGGCCACCGTGAGGTGTAAAACCCTACTCCTGCTTTTAGTGTATTTGATGTGTATGAACACAAGTACAAGGAGCGCTTCTCCGGCAAGGTGCGGGGGAAGCAGCTACGCATGCAAGTTGTGCAAAGGATCGATCCCTGTAAAAGTTGCCCCGGCCCTCCTTTTATAGCTCAAGGGGTCACCACAGTGGCAAAACAGTCATTACAGGTTGATTAGATAGCAAACAGTGCTATCATACCTAACTCTACCAGTTTAGGACAAAAGCAATAAATGCTCCATTAGGTGTCATGTGGAGGAGGAGCCCGGACAAGGATTCTGCACCGCTCGCCCAGCTACCTCCTATTATCTTGACACGCCTTCTGGACGGGTGTCATTAAAGGAAAATCTCCTTCCAGCGCGCTGAAACGTGCCCGACAAATCTCACCTAACTGCCCGCGGGCTCGACACCTCATCGATTAGCGACTAGCTGCTCGATGAGGTGGAGCGCTAATGGCTAGCGAGAGCTTGCCGGCACGGAGCTTGCCGGGCCTTCATCTTGCCGGCTCGACCTTGCCGGCAAAGGTTATCTTTGGTGTAGAACTTGATGCTTCGTCTTGATCTTCTCCCCAGTAGCTTCTGCAACTGGGTCTTGAATCTTGGTATTTGGCAATTTCCGGCAAGCCTGGCCGTCAAGAAGGCTGCTACTGTCTGTGCATAAGTCAGGGTATAAAATACCCATGTTTTATACACCAACAGGAGCCCCCGGGCCTGGGCCATACGCGCGTGCGAAGCGTCGTTGGACTAGGCCCAAACAATGCACAGACACGCGGCGGGAAACTGCTGCCTTAATTTTTGCAATGATAATTTGCCTGACGCACGTCCACTCCTCGCATTAAATGCGGGACGTGGGAGCGTGGACTGTTGCGGTTATTCCGCGGTAGTGCGCCTGTAAAAGCGCTACCGAGGTAAACAGTGAAGAGCCAGCCCCCTCGCGCCTTCCCCATAAAAAAGGCAACTGCGAGGGGGCGCTGCTCATTCATCGCCGCTTCCCCCTACTTTATCGTCTTCCTCTCGCCAGAACTGCTTCTGCTGCCGCCGCCACCGATTCGCATCTCAGCTCGACTCCCTCTCTTCTCCTTGAGCCCTCATGGCACCCAAGAAAGCCGACGCAGCGGGGAAGAAGCCCGCCAAACCGCTCGACCCCAAGGCGGAGAAGAAAAAGAAGGAACTGGAGAGGCGGCGGAGAGAGAACATGGTCTTCTCGCCGTCAGCCATGGATGGCAACACTCTGATTGAGAGGTACGCCTACATGTGGGGAAGAGACACAAAAGACCACCAGGCTCCAGTTGTTCTTCCTGAAGGCGATAAGATTCCATCAGATTCGTTTCCGTTCTTCCGCGCCTACTTTTACTGTGGTCTGGTTCCTCCGTTCTCAGACTTTTTCAGCGCGATGATGTTCAGCTTTGGATTCGGACTGCTGGATTTTACTCCAAATGCGATGACTTGCATGGCGGTCTTTGCCCATCTGTGCGAGAACTTTATCGGAGTTGCCCCCAACGTCGATCTGTTCCGCCACTTCTTCGTTCCTCGGATTGAAGACAAGTTGCTCTCTAGCAACGTGACATGGATCCCCAAGGTAAAAACCAAGGGCCAGTATCTTGCCAGGAAACTCCATCTCAAATGGGAAGAGTGGAGGGCGGAGTGGTGCTGGATCCAGGAGAAGGATTTTCCCCAATTTTGCTTGCCGTGGACAGTGAGTGTCCAACGCGGCAAGAATTGGAGTGATCTTGGCACCACTGACGAGAAGCTTCGCCCGGCGCTGAATAGGATTGCTCGCCTCAAGGCCGCCAAGCTGACTATAGAAATGGTTGGCGCTGATTTCCTCCGGCGACGCATCGCGCCGCTGCAGAAGAGAGAGAGATTTGCTTGGGATTACCAGGGTGCCGCTGATATCATGCGGCTGTACCCTGGGCTCGGCAACAATCTGACGACTCTGGAGCATGCCGCCCTTTGCGAGCAGTTGTTCAGAAAGACCGGCACATTTCACTTGCCGGGCCAGATCGTCCCACTGCACATCAATTCCGCCAAGGATTCCAGCTTGGTGATGATGCCAGATTGCAACGCCCATGGAGTCAATGCAGACTGGCCGATGCCCAGCCTGGTGAGTGAAATGGACTGGGCCTCCAATTTAACAGAAAAGGCCACCCGGAAAGAAAAATATCTTGTCCAAGCCACCAAGGAGGAGGAACTGGCGTATATCGCCAGCATAGCCGTAGAAGCCGCAAGAATTAGCACAGCTAGCGGTTCTGGTGCCGCGGCAACTGAGGATGACGATGAAGAACATCCCGACGAAGAAGTTGCCGAGGAACACCAAGAAGAGCTTGCTGGAGATGAAGTTGCCGGTGCTGAAGTTGCCGGGACTGAGGTTGCCGGTGTGCTCGAAGAAGAAGAGGAAGCAGGTCCTCGAGCCCCGAAAAGGAGACACCGTCTTCGAAGGGCAGCCAGTTTAGAGCCAGTAAGTGCTTCCGCACCAAAGGCAGGCCCTACGGTGAAGAAGACGACCACCAAGACTGGGCACCAAGAAGAGGTGTGCCGGCAACCAAGCAGGCATCCGCAAACTCAACCTTCATCTTCCCAGCAAGAGATTGTTGGGGGTGTCAGATCTTCTCAGCCGGCAAGCTCATCTCCTCCGGCACTTAAGAGAGCCAGAGAATCGCCTCCTGCGGCAAGATACGACCTCTCTGTCCTCAGTGAATCTGAAGAAGAGGAGTAAGTGAAATTGTTTTATCTTCATCAAGTCTTGATTGCATTCGATCATCATCTTGACTTGATTTCTTCTGTCTTGGAAGGGATCCAGAACCGCTCGCGCACTGTACAAAATGAGCCAAGTCCGCATCGGAGCACGATCCCGCGGCAAGTGCTGGGTAGGGGGCCACAACTGTGGAAACCATCACTTCCAGCCCCCAGTCCAGCCCCCAGCACGAGAATGTGGTGCAGACCCCGTCAACTGGTGCGGGTGCTAAAATTCCTTCTTCCGAGCCTGACAAGGAGATGGGAGAGGTCCGCCAAGAGGCGAATCCCACTATGGCTCCCCCGTCAACCATAGCTCCGGAGAGTGCTTCTCCGGCAAGGGCCTCCACCGATGAGCCTGTCCGCACGGAGGCTACTCCGACAAGCGGAGCAACCGATGACCGTGCGCCGGCAACACAAGTTGCCGAGAAAGGAGATGTCCTTTCTCAACAAACATCAACGGGTAATCCTCTTGCCTTTACACATCTCTCACAGAATTTTTTGTTTTCTTGAACTTGACTTGTAATTTGAATCTCATTTTGCCCTTGCTTCTGCTTCAATCTACAGCTCCAACCTCTCTCAAAGAAGGTGAAATCCTCGTGGAAGTAGCTAAAATTGCAAAGGATGCCGCTGACGAAGCCGCCAAGATCGCCGCTAAAGAGAATCTTGTGCAAGTTGTCGAAGAGATCAGGAAAATCCCCAAAGAACCTGAGAAGTCCTCCGCCAGCACGTCTGATCCTGCCAGGATGGATGTGGAGAAGGCGCCCGCCAACACTGACACGCCGAACCCCAACAATCAACCAGTGGCATCAACCTTGCAGATCCCATCAAGCAGCTTGGCGCTAATCACTTCTCAGCATGAATCTGGAGCCCCCAGTTCATCTGGCACTGCAGGGCCAAATTTTGATGAAGAAATAGCTCGGATCCTGCTCCCTCTAACCCAAAGAACCGACGAGGCCACTGATGCTACTGATAGTGCTGAAGATCTTGCCTTCATGGAAATCATGGCCATCGGGTTCAAAGGTGTCCAAGAAAGGTACAGCCGAAGATGGAACAGGGTCTAGGAAGAGCGCAAAGCTGCGGGTCTGGTTGATCAGAAACTGAAAGAGAAAGCGAACGAGCTGCATACATGGTACAACCAGCAGTCTCGCTTCCTCAGAGATCAAGAAGAAAAGCTTGCCGCCTCTAAGAAAGAAGCGGCAACCTTGGACGGCAAGCTGACAGAGTGCGCAGCGCCGCTCGACGCCAGAGAAAAAGAACTTGCCGCCCGCGAAGAGGCCCTTGCTGCCAAACTTCGCGGCAAGGACGAGGAAATTGAGAAACTCCTTGAGCAAATAACGGAAGAGCTGGAAAAGAATCATAAAGATACTATTGAAACCCAAGCTTGAGATAATGCCACCAAACTCAAGGAGGCTTCCGATAAAGTTGCTGCCGCTGCTGCCGCCAAGATAGAATAGGAATCCCAAATGGACAAATTAAATGAAGACCTTGCCGGTAGCGGCAAATAAGTCGAGACTCTTAAGAACGAAGGACTGAAGGCAGCCCGCACTCTAGGGGATTTACAAACGCAGCTGTCGTCTAAGAATCAAGCTCTTGATGCTGCCACCAAGACAATTGAAGATCTGAAATCCCAATTGGCCACCTTGGTAACAGACTTGGAATCCGCCAAGAAAAGGGAGAGAGTCTTGACGGGGAAACTGGAGAAGGAAGAGGCCTTGAAGAAGGATGCTGAAAACAACTACACCCAACTGCACGATAACCTTTCCCTCTGGACCAGCAGGCTTGTCAATGCTGCTGAGCGCATCACTTCCCAGATTGCCGTTATGGACATGAAAAGCTGGAGCTTCACCGTCTATGACAAGGAGGTCACCAGTGTCAGACTGACCAAGTTCTTCAAGGGCCTCATTGATGCCTTGAAGACATATCACGAGGACAGGTCTGCCGCATTTGCTGATGAATCCCAGAAGTTTGCGCGCAACGTTCTTTACAAGATACTGCTCAAGCTTGCTTATCGCAATCCCAACCTTGATCTTTCCGGGATCTTCAGGAAGCTACCGGAGAACACTGATGTCACTGCCGCCGACAAGATTGTTGCTCCTCCTGCCGACAAGGTTCTCCAAGTTCCCAGGGTCCAAGGCGATCGCCGGGATTAAGCTTTGTCGTTATATCCACTGTTGTGCTGTCATGTCAAAGATACATTTGATCTTATGTTAGATCTGCACTGTTTTTGCGATGTAATATAACTTGTGCTGATGAATGAATGTATGCTGTTTCCCCTGTTTTATCTTGCCTTTGCATGTTTTTATACCCTACGTTTGCCAGAAGTCTTGCCAGTGTGCACACTTGCCGCGAGCGCTTGAGGAACGGATCCTTAGCAGCCTGCTGGAAGTGTCGCCTCCGGCAAGGTAACTTGACGGTCACAATGCAGCTGCAAATCTTGCCGAGCGGACTCGAGGCAAGACAAGAGCGCAATCTGATCACGACAAGGTTCCTTCGCGTGCAGGTTTTTCATACAAACACAAAATCGTTCAAGGGAAATTGCAAATGTAACAAGGAAATTGTTTCGAAGTTTTTCAACTTAGCTTTTCCTTGTACTGTCCTTCTTGTCATACAAAACGATCACTTGAACGCCATTTAAATGGTAACCCCATCACTCCCCCCGGAAAACTTGCACGCGAGGGATCCTTCTGTCCTTTGAGAAAAAGAAAGAAGAGAAAAGAGTGGTTTGGGAACCTTGACGGTTCATCAGTCATTTCATACAAATAAAAGTGTAATCACAACATGACATGCATTTATACACAAATGAATATGTACAAAAAGTTGCGAAACACTTAGCTTTATTTCACTTATGCACAGGGTCTACGCCTGGCTTTGTACAAAGGGTTACAAGTCTTGACGACAAAGCTTGTACAAAAGGGGTTGCCGGGAGGCCCGGCAACTGCGCCTTATGGGTAGAACTTGCGAAGATTCTCAATATTCCATGAGTTCTGCAGTTGAATGCCATCTTCGGTCTCCAGACGGACTGCGCCAGGTCTGGTGACTCGTGCTACCTAATCAGGGCCTTCCCACTTCGGCGTCAACTTGTTTGATCCCTTGGCGGACTGAACGCGCTGAAGAACAAGGTCGCCTTCCTCAAGGCTTCGGGCATGCACTTTGCGGCTGTGATAGCGGCACAAGGCTTGCTGGTAGCGTGCAGCTCGCAAAGCCGCCCGAAGACGATCTTCCTCAAGGAGCGTTGCGTCATCTTGCCGCAGCTGCTCTTGCTCTACCTCATCGTAGGCGAGCACTCGAGGTGACCCGTATATGAGTTCCGTGGGGAGTACCGCTTCTGCACCATAGACTAGGGAGAAGGGTGTTTGGCCAGTAGCTCAATTTGGTGTCGTCCTGAGTGACCAAAGCACTGCCGGCAACTCATCAATCCAGCGTCTTTCACACTTGCGCAGCCTGTCAAAGGTTCTTGTCTTGAGATCACGCAGCACTTAAGCATTCATCCGTTCTGCCTGTCCGTTGCTTCTCGAGTGAGCGACAGAGGCAAAACAGATCTTGCTTCCAAGGTCTTGGATGTACTGCATGAAGGTGCGACTCGTGAACTGGGTGCCGTTGTCGGTGATGATTCTGTTAGGAACCCTGAAACGGCAAACTAGTCCTTTGAAGAACTTGACGGCTGACTGTGCTGTCACCTTCCTCACTGGCTCCACTTCAGACCACTTTGTGAACTTGTCGATGACGACGTACAAGAACTCAAAGCCCCCGGTAGCACGGGGGAAGGGCCCCAAAATATCAAGCCCCCAGACCGAAAAAGGCCAGGAGAGAGGGATTGTTTGAAGAGCTTGAGCTGGTTGATGTATGTTCTTCGAATGGAACTGGCATGCTTCACACTTGGTTACTAGCTCAGTTGCATCCTGGAGGGCAGTGGGCCAATAGAAGCCTTGCCGGAAAGCTTTGCCGACAAGCGCTCTTGATCCTATGTGAGAGCCACATATGCCTCCATGTATCTCTGCCAACAACTTTAGTCCATCTTCCCGGCAAATGCACTTCAATTTCACACCGTTTGGTCTCTTTCTGTGCAGAATGTTGTCCACATACTGATACATACTTGATTGACGGGCTACTTTCTCAGCTTCTTCTTGCTCATCGGGAAGTTCTCCTGTTTGAAGGAAATGAACTATGTGTTGTGCCCATGCTGGAGCCTGCGGCTCGACGATAAAGGCATCTCTTCGACCGTGGGAGCGCTTGCCTCAGCGGCAAGAACCTGAGGCTCTGCGCGAAGCTGCTGCTCACCGACAGTCGTGTCGTTGTTCCCGGCAACTTCTTTGCTGGCGGCTTCTAGGAGCTCTGCCGGGAAATACTTGTCGGTGTTCAACTTTCTTCTTTTACTAGCCTGCGTTGATGGAGTGACAGATGGTTGAATCAAATGGAGCACAAAAGTTCCCGGTTCCACAGGAAGCTTTTGAGTGGCACACTTTGATAGATGATCAGCAATGTTGTTTTCCGCATGAGGTACGTGCTCTGTTTGCAATCCGTCAAAATATTCTTCCAATTTCCTCACTTCTTCTACCTACGCTTCCATCAACAGGCTCTGGTAATCTTTGTTCACTTGTTTCACAACAAGCCGTGAGTCTCCACGGACGATCAACTTTCTGATTCCTAAATCCATCGCGATCCCGAGACCGGCAAGGAGTCCTTCATACTCAACAGTGTTGTTCGTTGCTTTCTCCCTGGGAAATCGCATTTGAATTACATACTTGAGGTGCTCTCCGGTGGGTGCGACAAGCAGCACTCCAGCACCGGCGCCTTGCAGCAAGAAGGCACCGTCAAAGTACATGATCCATTCTTTGGCTGTCTCTTTGCCAGGGAGAGTTGTTTCTTGGATTTCCTCGTCTTGCGTTGGCGTCCATTCTGCAATGAACTCTGCCAAGGCCCTGCTCTGAATAGTTGATGTGCTTTCAAACTTGAGCGCAAAGCTTGACAGTTCCAACGCCCACTCCACTATCCTGCCGGTTGCATCTGGATTCCTCAAAATGCGCTGCAACGGAAAGCGAGTGACGATGGTGATCTCATGTTCTTGGAAGTAGTGACTCAGCTTTCTCGAGGCCATAAGAAGACCGAAAAGCAACTTTTGTACTCCAGAGTATCTTGATCTTGCCCCCTGCAGGAGGGAGCTAACAAAAATACTGGTCGCTGCACCACTTTCTTCTTTGGCACCACTTGCTGATTAGCTTCACTTGCTTGCGCTATTTCTGATTTATTGGCACCAGACCTTGCCGGAGAAGATTCCGACTTGTCACTAGACGGGCTTGCCGCTGCTGCTTCTTCGTCATCGACTTCCCTCTGCGCCACTAATGCAGCACTGACCACTTGATTTGTTGCCACCAGATATAGTAGCAATGGCTCTTGTCGTTTAGGCACAACTAGCGTTGGCGCAAAGGAGAGGTATCTTTTCAAATCCTGCAGCGCGGCCTCCGCTTCCGGAGTCCATTTCATTGGACCTGCCTTTTTTCAAAATCTTGAAAAATGGCAGGGCGCGCTCAGCAGACTTTGAAATGAACCTACTTATGGCAGCAACACATCCGACAAGACGCCGCACATCCTTGACGCTTTTTGGTGCTTGAATCTGCTCAATTGCTTTGATCTTGTCGGGATTTGCTTCGATTCTACGCTGAGATAGAAAGAACACGATGATGTCTACTACACAACTTATTGTTGTAGACTCGTGTTGGGCTTCCAAGCGCAGAGGTTTGTAGGACAGTAGCAGTTTTCCCTCAAGTGGATGGCCTAAGGTTTATCAATCCATGGGAGCCGTAGGATGAAGATGGTCTCTCTCGAACAACCCTGCAACCAAATAACAAAGAGTCTGTTGTCCCCAACACACCCAATACAATGGTAAATTGTATAGGTGCACTAGTTTGGCGAAGAGATGTTGATACAAGTGTAGTATAGATAGTAGATATAGGTTTTTGTAATCTGAAAATATAAAAACAGCAAGGTAACTAGTAACAAAAGTGAGCACAAAAGGTATTGCAATGCTTAAAAATAAGGCCTAGGGTTCATACTTTCGCTAGTGCAATCTCTCAACAATGCTAATATAATTGGATCATATAACCATCCCTCAACGTGCGATAAAGTATCACTCCCAAGTTCCTATTAGCGGAGAACATAAGATATAAATTGTTTGTAGGGTATGAAACCACCTCAAAGTTATCCTTTCCGATCGATCTATTGAGCTATTCCTATAAGTGTCACAAACAGCCCTAGAGTTCGTACTAAAATAACACCATATGATACACATCAACCAACTCTAATGTCACCTAGATACTCCAATGTCACCACAAGTATCCATGAGTTGATTATACGATATGCATCAAACAACTTCATAATCATAATATTCAATCCACACAAAGAACTCCAAGGAGCACCCCAAAGTTTCTATCAGAGAAAAGATAATGAAAACGTGCATCAACCCCTATGCATAGATTACCCCAATGTCACCACGGGAATCTGCGAGTTGAGTGCCAGAACATATATCAAGTGAATCAATATAATACCCCATTGTCACCACGGGTATTCATATGCAAGACAAACATCAGGTGTTCTCAAATCTGAAATATTCAATCCGACAATAACGAAACCTCAAAGGGAAAAGATTTGATTTATCACAACAAGGATAGAGAGGAAAGAAACACCATATGATCCAACTATATTAACAAAGCTCGCGATACATCAAGATCGTGCCAAATCAAGAACACGAGAGAGAGAGATAAAACACATATCTACTGGTACAAACCCTTAGCCCCGAGGGTGAACTACTCCCTCCTCGTCATGGAGACCGCCGAGATGATGAAGATGGCCTCCGGTGATGCTTTGCCCCCTCCGGCAGGGTGCCGGAAAAGGGCTGTAGATGAGATCGTGGAGGTACAGAGGCTTGCGGCGGCGTAAAAACTCATCTAGGATAACTTTCGGGGGTTTCTGAATATATATGATTTTTCAGCGTTGGAATCACACGAAGAGGCACCAGGGCGCGCCGGGGGGGGGGGGGGGGGAGGGGGGCAGGCGTGCCCAGGTGGCTCGTGGGGCCCCTGTGGCTCTTCTGCTGCTCCTCCAAAGCTTCCTGGGTCTGTTTCCTTCCAAAAAAAATCGTCAAAAAGTTTCGCTGCATTTGGACTTCATTTGATATGGATTTTCTGGAAAACCAAAAACAAGCAGAAAACAACAACTGGCACTGGGCACTAGGTCAATATGTTAGTGCATAAAAATCATATAAAAGCCATATAAAAGTTCACCAAAATCATACAAAACTATAATAAACATGGCATGAATACTTCATAAATTATAGATATCTTGGAGACGTATCAGCATCCCCAAGCTTAATTCCTGCTCGTCCTCGAGTAGGTAAATGATAAAAGAAATAATTTATGAAGTGTGAATGCTAGCATAATGCATAAGTTTGATCAATGATAATTTCAATCACTTTTTCTAACATCAATATATATCATAATCAGTAGCTCATCTCATAAAACTTCTCATGATCAAGTAGCAAGCTATTCACATGTTTAAAGTATAGGCCATAAACTTTCTTGAAAACTAACAAACTATGTTCTCAGTCATCAAACAATTGCAATTCATCTTATTTTCAGGAAGGGTCTATGTAAGAGCTTTGATCTAGCAAATTCCACATACTCAACCATCATTTAGTCTTCCATGATTGCTGACACTCAAAGCATATTTTTAGAACAAACCGTTTCAGTCAAACACATAGGAAGATAGGGGCTTAATGTTTCGCCTCCCAACTTATTTATCTCAGGGATAATGTCAACAATAATAACTCATGATCACCTATATTCAACTGGATATATGTGCCTGGATCATTCCCTACCACATAATGCTTGCCAACTAAAGAATAAATAGAGCGGAATAGGGATGAACATTAATGACTCTTGCATAAAAGTAAATTCAGAAAAGTAAAAGAAAGGCCCTTCGCAGAGGGAAGCGGAGGTTGTCATGCGCTTTTTGTTGTTGGATGCACACGCCCTTAATGCAAAGGAATGTCACGTTATATTTCCCCTTGTGATAGCAACCTTTATTATGCGGTTCGTTGATTTTAATTCTTTACCATCACAAGTTCGTACAACGCTTATTTTCCCTTACAATAAAAGATCATACATATTTTAGGAGCAATTTTTATTGCTTTTTGCACCGATGACAACTTACTCGAAGGATCTTATTCAATCCATAGGTAGATATAGTGGACTCTCATGGCAAGAAACTGGGTTTAAGGGTTTTTGGATGCTCAAGTAGTATCTCTACTTAGTACGAAATTTTGGCTAGCAAAAGATTCTAAGAAAGCACCACATGTTAAAGGATCCATGACAATATAACTTCTATGTGAATATAAACAAACATAACTCATTACGTTGTCTTCCTTGTCCAACGTGAACTACTTGATCAAGCTTGAAAATAATTAATGGGGGCTCACAATCATAGAAGATGTCCAAGATAGTATATTTATATGTGAAATTCTCTTCCTTCAAAATTCTTTCATGAATTGTTCAAGTGACCAATGCTATGTTTGTTAACTTTCAATAAATTTTACCACTTATACTTCTTGTATGTGAAGTCACTACTCCTCATGGGACAAGCATATGAAGCATATAAATTTCAACTTTATGATATTCAATTCATTCAACAATTTACTCATAGGATATAAGTGAAGAACAAGAGTAAATGACAAACTACTCCAAAAATATATAAGTGAAGACCAAATGAGTAGTTAAGTAAATAGGTAGCTATGTCAGGACTCTCTCTCTCATTTAAAATTTCAGATCTTGATAATTTTATTCAAGAAGAAAAGAAAACAAAATAAAATGACATTCCAAGGATAGCACATATCATGTGAAGAAGCAAAAACTTAGGCTCAACCAAAACTGACCGATAGTTGTTGAAGAAGAAAGGTGGGATCCCTACCGGGGCATCCCCAAGCTTAGTAGCTTGAGACTACTCGAAATATTACTTTGGGAAGCCTTGGGCATCCCCAAGCTTGAGCTTTTGTGTCTCCTTAATTCCTCTCATATCACGGTTTCCCTAAATTTTAAAAACTTCATCCACACAAAACTCAACAAGAACTCGTGAGATAAGTTAGTATAAATCAACTCAAAACCTTAAGACTCTCTACTGTAAAAAATCAAAAAAATTATAATTAAACATTGCATACTACATGCCTCTGCATATTTAATACTTCTATCCACAAATAGAAACATTAAACATGCAAACATATGCAAACAATGCAACTATAACTGCAATCTGCCAAAACAGAACAGTCTGTAAAAGGGTAATAAGAATCCATACTTCCCTAACTCCAAAAATTCTGAAAACTTACCACATGACAGATAACTCATGCATTCTTACTGTGTAAAATTTTCAGATTTTTATCATGTTCTGACTATTCAGGAATATTCTGGACATAACCGAAAACTTTCTATTTTCAAACAGCAACACATGAACTTGCAAACTGAGCATGGTAAAGGCTATAATTGGCATTTTATTGAACTAAAAGATACAAAACATGATTATTGATAACATTAAGCAAATATCAACAGAAGAAAATGATTCTCCAAGCAAAACTCATATTATGTGATGAATAAAAATATAGCTCCAAGTGAGGTTACCGATAATGTTGAAGACGAAAGAGGGGATGCCTTCCGGGGCATCCCCAAGCTTAGTTTCTTGGGTCTTCCTTGAATATTACCTTGGGGTTCCTTGGGCATCCCCAAGATTAGGGTCTTGCCACTCCTTATTCTCCTCATATCGATATCTCAACCAAATTTTGAAAACTTCAATCAGACAAAACTTAACGGAACTTGTGAGATAGGTTAGTATGATAAAAATAAATCATCCACTTAGGTACTGTCAAGACAAGATTCATAATTGTTCTAACATAATTCCTACTGTATTATATCATTTCCACAATTTATATTACTCAATATAAGCAATGGAAACACTAAAACAAGCAAACTATGCATCGAAAACAGAATCTGTCAAAAATAGAACACCGTGTAGTAAAAGATTTAAAAACCATACTTCTGTACCTCAAAAAATTCTGAAAAATTAGGACAACGTAAAATATTTTCAACCCAATACGTTGGAAAAATTTCAGAATTTTTTCACGCTCCAGTACAGAATAGAAATTCTAGCACTGGACGCAAAAGTTTCTGTTTTTCCACAGAATCAAATCAACAAGCATCCACACTATCCCAAAGGCTTTACTTGGCACATTATTGAAATAAAACATATAAAACATGATTACTACGGTAGCTTAATCATGTGGACACACAAAAACAGTAGGTATAAGTATTGGGTTGTCTCCCAACAAGCGCTTTTCTTTAATGCCCTTTTAGCTAGGCATGATGATTTTAATGATGCTCACATAAAAGTGAAGAATTGAAACATAATGGGAGCATCATGAAGCATATGAAAAGCACATTTAAGCCTAACCCACTTCCTATGCATAGGGATTTTTTGAGCAAATAGTTTATGGGAGCAAGAATCAACTAGCATAGGAAGGCAAAACAAGTATAACCTTGAAACTTTCAACACATAGAGAGGAAACTTTATATTATTGCAACACCTACAAGCATATGATCCTCTCTCATAATAATTTTCAATAGCATCATAAAGAAATTCAACAATATATCCATCACACAAAGCATTCTTGTCATGATACATAAGCATAGAATTTTTATTACTCCCCACACAAGCAAAATTGTTCTCATTCATAATGGTGGGAGCAAATTCAACAAAATAACTATCATGAGATACTTGGTTAGCATAATCCATTTGAAAGTTAAAATCATGATGACAAGTTTCATAGTTATCATTATTCTTTATAGCATACATGTCATCACAATAATCATCATAGATAGCAACTTTGTTATCATAGTCAATTGAAACCTCTTCCAAAATAGTGGATTCATCATTAAATAAAGTTGTGACCTCACCAAATCCACTTTCATAATTGTAATCATCATAAATAGGAGGCATGCAATCATCATAATAAATTTGCTCATCAAAACTTGGGGGACTAAAAATATCATCTTCATCAAACGTAGCATCCCCAAGCTTGTAGTTTTGCATATCATTAGCATCATGGGTATTCAAAGATTTCATACTAACAACATTGAAATAATGCTCATCATTCAAAGATTTTATGCCAAACATTTTATTAAATTCTTCTTCTATCAATTGAGCACAATTTTCTGCTCCATCATTTTCAAGAAAGACATGATAAAGACGAATAATATGAGGCAACCTCAATTCCATATTTTTTTGTAGTTTTCTTTTATAAACCAAACTAGTGATAAAACAAGAAACTAAAAGATTCAATTGCTAGATCTTAAGATATACCTTCAATCACTCACCTCCCCGGCAACGGCGCCAGAAAAGAGCTTGATGTCTACTACACAACTTATTCTTGTAGACTCGTGTTGGGCCTCCAAGCGCAGAGGTTTGTAGGACAGTAGCAGTTTTTCCTCAAGTGGATGACCTAAGGTTTATCAATCCGTGGGAGGCATAGGATGAAGATGGTCTCTCTCGAACAACCCTGCAACAAAATAACAAAGAGTCTCTTGTGTCCCCAACACACCCAATACAATGGTAAATTGTATAGGTGCACTAGTTCGGCGAAGAGATGGTGATACAAGTGTGGTATGGATAGTAGATATAGGTTGTTGTAATCTGAAAATATAAAAACAGCAAGGTAACTAGTAACAAAAGTGAGCACAAAAGGTATTGCAATGCTTAAAAACCAGGCCTAGGGTTCATACTTTCGCTAGTGCAATCTCTCAACAATGCTAATATAATTGGATCATATAGCCATCCCTCAACGTGCGATAAAGAATCACTCCCAAGTTCCTATTAGCGGAGAACATAAGATATAAATTATTTGTAGGGTACGAAACCACCTCAAAGTTATCCTTTCTGATCGATCTATTGAGCTATTCCTATAAGTGTCACAAACAGCCCTAGATTTCGTACTAAAATAACACCATATGATACACATCAACCAACTCTAATGTCACCTAGATACTCCAATGTCACCACAAGTATCCGTGACTTGATTATACGATATGCATCAAACAACTTCATAATCATAATATTCAATCCACACAAAGAACTCAAGGAGCACCCTAAAGTTTCTATCGAAGAAAAGATAATGAAAACGTGCATCAACCCCTATGCATAGATTACCCCAATGTCACCACGGGAATCCGCGAGTTGAGTGCCAAAACGTATATCAAGTGAATCAATATAATACCCCATTGTCACCACGGGTATTCATATGCAAGACATACATCAAGTGTTCTCAAATCTGAAATATTCAATCCAACAATAACGAAACCTCAAAGGGAAAAGATTCGATTCATCACAACAAGGATACAGAGGAAAGAAACACCATATGATCCAACTATATTAACAAAGCTCGCGATACATCAAGATCGTGCCAAATCAAGAACACGAGAGAGAGAGATAAAACACATAGCTACTGGTACAAACCCTCAGCCCCGAGGGTGAACTTCTCCCTCCTCGTCATGGAGATAGCTGGGATGATGAAGATGGCCTCCGGTGATGCTTTGCCCCCTTCGGCAGGGTGCCGGAAAAGGGCTGTAGATGAGATCGTGGAGGTACAGAGGCTTGCGGCGGCGTAAAAACTCATCTAGGTTAACTTTCGGGGGTTTCTGAATATATATGATTTTTCAGCGTTGGAATCACGCGAAGAGGTGCCATAGGGAGCCCACGAGGCACCAGGGCACGCCTGGGGGGGTGGCGCGCCCAGGTGGCTCGTGGGGTCCCTGTGGCTCTTCTGCTGCTCCTCCGAAGCTTCCTAGGTCTGTTTCCTTCCAGAAAAAATCGTCAAAAATTTTCGCTGCATTTGGACTTCATTTGATATGGATTTTCTGGAAAACCAAAAACAAGCAGAAAACAGCAACTAGCACTGGGCACTAGGTCAATATGTTAGTCCATAAAAATCATATAAAAGCCATATAAAAGTGCACCAAAATCATACAAAACTATAATAAACATGGCATAAATACTTCATAAATTATAGATACGTTGGAGACGTATCACCCGAGAAGTTTGCCGGATGGAACGCCAAACACACACTTCTCGGGGTTGAGCTTCAAATTGATCTTGCGCAAGTTTGCAAATGTTTCTTCTAAGTCTTGAATAAGGGTTGATTTGTCCTTAGTTTTGACCACTATATCATCCATATATGCTTCCACATTCCTGTGCAGCTGGGGCTCAAAACTAATCTGGACTGCTCTTGCAAATGTTGAACCAGCACTCTTTAATCCGAAAGGCATACGCACAAAGCAGTACGTGCCATATGGAGTAATGAATGCGGTTTTCTCCTCATCCTCCTTGGCCATCAATATCTGATGGTACCAAGAATATGCATCAAGGAATGAGAGTAAATCACAGCCGACAGTAGAGTCTACAATTTGATCAATGCGCGGCAAGGGGAAAGGATCCTTTGGACATGCTTTGTTAATATCAGTGTAGTCGATACAAAGTCTCCACTTTCCATTTGCTTTACGCACTACAACTGGATTTGCTAACCAATTTGGATGTAGTACACCTCTAACTAAGCCTGCTGCTTCAAGTTTCTTGATTTCCTCGGCAATGAACTGTTGCCGCTCCAAAGCCTGCTTCCTAATTTTCTACTTGACGGGCCGAGCATGAGGACAGACAGCAAGGTGGTGCTCAATTACCTCCCTGGGAACACCAGGGATGTCAGACGGTTGCCATGCAAACACATTGACATTCGCCCGCAGGAAGGCAATGAGCGCACTTTCCTATTTGCTGTCAAGTGAGGCACTAATGGTGAAGGTACCGCCAGTGCCATCCTCCTTCACCGACACCTTCTTCGTTGCTGGTGGAGTCGCCTTGGATTTTTTTGCCGGTAGAGCACTCCGACAAGTCTTCAACAGGTGCGCAGCACTCCGAAGAGGTGCGCTTCCCAGAATTCTTGTCAGAGGTCTTGCCGGACTTCTTGCCTTTCTTCTCCTTGGTGGGAGCTGGCGCCTTGGCGGCCTCTGCTGCAACCGCATCTCTGTAGAGCTTATCGACGCAAATAACTGCATCTTTCTTGTCAGAATTGATGGAAATGACACCCATCGGCCCTGGCATCTTCAACGTGTTATAGGAATAGTGGGACGCTGCCATAAACTTAGCCAAAGCTGGGCGGCCAAGAATTCCATTATACGGCAAGGGGATCTTGACAACATCAAACACAATCTTCTCTATTCTATAGTTCAATTCCCCGCCAAACGTTACCGGCAATGCGATTTTTCCCTTGGGCTGGCTTCTTCCCGGGTTAACTCCTTGGAAAGTACCAGTCTGCTCGAGCTATTCTTCGGGAATCTGTAGCCTCTTGATTACTTCTGGTGAAATCAGATTCAGACCAGCCCCACCATCAACTAACATTTTTGTTACCCGGAGGTTGCGTATTGTCGGTGAGACCAACAACGGCAAGCACCCGACCGCAGTTGTGCGATCAGGGTGGTCCTCGGCATAAAAAATGATAGGTGTGTGTCACCATTTGAGTGGCTTCTGGGCACCCATTGCCAGTTCTGCCGCATTGACCTCACGTGCCCACTGCTTGAGCTGGCGGTGAGAAGAGTGCAAAGATGCGCCTCCGTCAACACACATGGCCTCAGTTACCTTCTGGAATTCCTGTTCGCTGGACTCTCCATTGTCCTCTTCTTCTTCACTTCCATCATCTTCCTCTTTCTTTTCGCGGCCTCTAGCAGGCTTCTCTTTTTGCTGCTTGGCCTTGCCGCGGCAGCCTCCTCGACCACCAGGGTTTTTCTTACCAGACCCGCCAGCACCATCCTGGCCCTTCTCCTTGTCGCGTTTTTCATATTCAGCTTTCTGCTTCTCCGCAAGGTGCTCGACTTGTCGGCACTCTTGGAGATCATGGCCCTTGGTGCGGTGAATCTTGCAGTATGGCCCATCATATTTGCCGGCCTTCTCGTTTGCCACCGCCTCCTGACAAGCGGCGCATACAGCAGCCTCCTTGCCAGAGTCTTCCGTTTTGGCATTCTTGGTGGTGTTGGAGTTGCCGGATCCTTTGACAGCCATCACAGTTTTGCCCTTGTGCTTCCTGTTGCGCTTTCGGCCCTTCTTCTTCGGGGTGGCAGCATCGTCGTCCTCGGAGTTCACCTAGGCACCAGCGTCCTCCCCGGGAAGTCTCCTTCCTTCCTCAGCGCGTGCACACTTATCCGCCAACGTGTAGAGCTCGTTGACGGTCTTCAGCAGCTTGACGTTCATCTTCTCCCGCATCCTTTGATTGCGCACGTTCATGTGGAAGGCGGCAATCACGGCTGCGGGGTGCACATCTGGGATATTGCGATGCACGCGGCTGAATCTCTGGATGTACTTATGCAAATTTTCACCATCTCTTTGCGGGATTACTTGTAAATCACTGGGCTGTCCAGGGACCTTGTGGCCTCCGGTAAAGGCACCAACAAACTCATTGCAGAGATCTGATCACGAAGAAATGGAGTTCTCCGGCAAGTTCATCAGCCAAGATCTCATGTTGGGCTTCAGCACCAACGGAAAGTAGTTGGCGAGAATCTTCTCATCTCTTCCCCCGACAGCTTGCACGACAATTGTGTAGATGCCCAGAAACTCTGCCAGGTTCAGCTTGCCGTCGTACTTTTCTGGTATTTCCGGCTTGAAGGCCCGGATGGACGGCCAGCAGACTTGCCGCAGCTCATGAGTGAAGGCTGGACATCCAACCTCGTAAGCTAGATATCCGCCAACCTCGGGCGCAGGCTCATCAATGACTGGGCCATTGCGCGCGTCGGATTGATGGCGCGCCTCCCGGTGCTGTTCACTGGTGGGGCGGGCATCCTCTACCCGCCTGTCTTGCGGCCTCTGATCTTGCCGTGCCCGTGGATCTGAAGAGGCCATCGACATCTCATCGGGCTCTACAGTTGTCGTGCGTACGACCATCTATGGGGCCATCTAGCCGCTTTGCAGTTCGACTAGGGAGATCGACGAGCACAAAGAGCAGAACCAGCAGAAACGCAAAGAGTTTACCCAGGTTCGGGCCACCGTGAGGTGTAAAACCCTACTCCTGCTTTTAGTGTATTTGATGTGTATGAACACAAGTACAAGGAGCGCTTCTCCGGCAAGGTGCGGGGGAAGCTGCTACGCATGCAAGTTGTGCAAAGGATCTATCCGTGTAAACGTTGCCCTAGCCCTCCTTTTATAGCTGAAGGGGTCACCACAGTGGCAAAACAGCCATTATAGGTTGATTAGATAGCAAACAGTGCTATCATACCTAACTCTGCCAGCTTAGGACAAAAGCAATAAATGCTCAGTTTGGTGTCATGTGGAGGAGGAGCCCCGGCAAGGATTCTGCACCGCTCGCCCAGCTACCTCCTATTATCTTGACACGCCTTCTGGACGGGTGTCATTAAAGGAAAATCTCCTTCCAGCGCGCTGAAACGTGCCCGAAAAATCTCACCTAACTGCCCACGGGCTCGACACCTCATCGATTAGCGACTAGCTGCTCGATGAGGTGGAGCGCTAACGGCTAGCGAGAGCTTGCCGGCACGGAGCCTGCCGGGCCTTCATCTTGCCGGCTCGACCTTGCCGGCAAAGGTTATCTTTGGTGTAGAACTTGATGCTTCGTCTTGATCTTCTCCCCAGTAGCTTCTGCAACTGGGTCTTGAATCTTGGTATTTGGCAATTTTCGGCAAGCCTGGCCGTCAAGAAGGCTGCTACTGTTTGTGCATAAGTCAGGGTATAAAATACCCATGTTTTATACACTGACAGGAGCCCCCGGGCCTGGGCCATACGCGTGTGCGAAGCGTCGTTGGACTAGGCCCAAACAATGCACAGACACGCGGCGGGAAACTGCTGCCTTAATTTTTGCAATGATAATTTGCCTGACGCACGCTCGCCCAGCTACCTCTCGCCCAGCTACCTCCTATTATCTTGACACGCCTTCTGGACGGGTGTCATTAAAGGTAAATCTCCTTCCAGCACGCTGAAACGTGCCCGACAAATCTCACCTAACTGCTTGCGGGCTCGACACCTCATCGATTAGCGACTAGCTGCTCGATGAGGTGGAGCGCTAACAGCTACCGAGAGCTTGCCGGGCCTTCACCTTGGCGGCTTGGCCTTACCGGCAAAGGTTATCTTTGGTGTAGAACTTGATGCTTCGTCTTGATCTTTTCCCCAGTAGCTTGTGCAACTAGATCTTGAATCTTGGTATTGGTTCTGGACTCGGCTTGAATTATTCTCCGGCAAGCCTTGCCGTCGGGAAGGCTACTACTGCCTGTGCATAAGTCAGGGGTATTAAGGACCCATTTCATAATGCACCAACAACAGTTCGGTGGGTTTGCCGTGGCTGCTGGCGTTGCTGTTGTTGAAGTTGTTGCCGCGGAGGTGACTGCACCGTTGGCGCAACACCTTCTACACGGCCACCAGTTGGAGCTACTGGTGCTGTTTGTGGACGCCGAGACGGCTCCGCTTGCTATGACCTGCTTGTCTCGGCAAATCCAATCAGGCTCTGGATGGTAGCTCTCCACTTATCCATCTTTTCTGGTGACGGAGGAAAGTTCAGCAGCGTCTGGCCTCGCGCCATCGCCTCTGCTGCTGTGGCTGGCATGGCCAGAAGCGAAGACCGCGACATTGCTCTACTCCTAGCAGAGCCAGCAGGAGCGCCATTGCGATCTTGCTGCCGTGACGCATGTTCAGCAGCGGGCTGCCGTGGTGGAGGTGGAGCCTGAGGATCTGGAACTTGATCGAGAGGTGTCTTGCCATGTGGTCGCCGCTGCCCTGAGTCGTCGACGCCGCTTGGAGCTGCGCTGCGCTCATTGTGTGAGGGGCGCGGCGTCTGTCCTAACGCAGCATCTCTAGACGCCGCCACGGCGGGATCTTGGCTCGCGCCGGCCCGGGCATTGCTGCTCCGGTGGCCACGCTCGTCGACGCGGCGAGGAGGAGGAAGACATCCATCTGCTCCGCCCGCGCCGTCACGGCTTTGCTCGCCAGAGGGTCGAGGAAGTTGACCGCCTCCAGTGCCTCCGCCTCTTGCTCCGACCATGTTGGGCACAGCGACCGCGCCGCCCGCGCTGGTCGTGCCAACCGCGGCGTCTGCAGCGCCTGCGCTGCCTGCGGATACGTGTGAAGGAACCTTGGAAGTGGAAGGAGCCGTCATCGTGATGCCCTTCTTCTTGGGGGCCATCGACGACGAGGAAGATAGTGATGAAGCTGGTGAAACTAATGCGCAATCTGCTGATTTAGGTTCGCGCAAGCGACCCCCCTACTTGGCGTGCCAAAGATGTCATGCGTAAGACCATCTATGGGGCCATCTAGCCCCTTTGTAGTTCGACTAGGGAGACCGACGAGCACAAAGAGCAGAATCAGCAGAAACGCAAAGAGTTTACCCAGGCTCGGGCCACCGTGAGGTGTAAAACCCTACTCCTGCTTTTAGTGTATTTGATGTGTATGAACACAAGTACAACGATCGCTTCTCCGGCAAGGTGCGGGGAAAGCAGCTATGCATGCAAGTTGTGCAAAGGATCGATCCCTGTAAACGTTGCCCTGGCCCTCCTTTTATAAGTCAAGGGGTCACCACAGTGGCAAAACAGTCATTACAGGTTTATTAGATAGCAAATAGTGCTATCATACCTAACTCTGCCAGTTTAGGACAAAAGCAATAAATGCTCCGTTAGGTGTCATGTGGAGGAGGAACCCCGGCAAGGATTCTGCACCGCTCGCTCAGCTACCTCCTATTATCTTGACACGCCTTCTGGACGAGTGTCATTAAAGGCAAATCTTTTTCCAGTGCGCTGACATGTGCCCAACAAATATCACCTAACTGCCTGCGGACTCGACACCTCATCGATTAGCTGCTAGCTGCTCGATGAAGTGGAGCGCTAACAGCTAGCGAGAGCTTGCCGGCATGGAGCTTGCCGGGCCTTCATCTTGCCAGCTCGACCTTGCCGGCAAAGGTTATCTTTGGGAACTTGATGCTTCGTCTTGATCTTCTCCCCAGTAGCTTCTGCAACTGGGTCTTGAATCTTGGTATTTGGTAATTTCCGGCAAGCCTGGCCGTCAAGAAGGCTGCTACTGTCTGTGCATAAGTCAGGGTATAAAATACCCATGTTTTATACACTGACAGTCATGCTGGTTTCTATAGAAGGTTTATAAAAGACTTCTCTAAAATTTCTAGGCCTCTTACTAATCTCTTGCAAAAAGATGTTCCATTTGTTTTTGATAATGATTGCGTAGAAGCCTTTGAAATACTTAAGAAAGCCTTAATTTCTGCACCTATTGTTCAACCACCTGATTGGAATCTACCCTTTGAAATTATGTGTGATGCTAGTGATTATGCTGTTGGCGCTGTTCTAGGACAAAGAGTTGATAAGAAATTGAATGTTATTCATTATGCTAGTAAAACTCTAGACATCGCTTGATACATCCAATTTGCATCATGATTTCCTACTAATAATTATTATGTTTTTTATCATTCTTTCACTTTATGGTACAATTCTTATGCCGTTTCTCGCTTATTTTGCAAGATTCACATGAAGAGGGAGAATGCCGGCAGCTGGAATTCTAGACCTCAAAGGGGTGAAATAGGGATAGCTATTCTGCACTGCCCCAAATCACCTGAAATTTTACGAAGAATTATTTTGGAATATATAGAAAAATACTGTTGAAAGAACCAACAGAATGGGGCCCACCAGGAAGCCACAAGCCTGGGGGCGCGCCCTACCCCCTGGGCGCGCCCCCTGGCAGGCCTCTGGCCCCCTCCTTCTGCTATATGAAGCCATTTTCCCTAGAAAAAATCAGGAGAATACTTTCGGGACCAAGCGCCGCCGTCTCAAGGCGGAACCTGGGCAGGAACTATTTTGCTCTCTATCAGAGCAATTCCGCCGGGGATACTTCCCTCCGGGAGGGGGAAATCGAAGCCATCGACATCACCAACGATCCTCTCATCGTGGGAGGACCAATCTTCATCAACATCTTCACCAGCACCATCTCATCTCAAACCCTAGTTCATCTCTTGTATTCAATCTTTGTCTCAAAACCTCAGATTGGTACCTGTGGGTTGCTAGTAGTGTTGATTACATCTTGTAGTTGATGCTAGTTGGTTTATTTGGTGGAAGAATATATGTTCACATCCTTAATGCTATTCAACACCCCTCGGATCTTGAACATGAATATGATTTGTGAGTAGTTACTTTTGTTCTTGAGGACATGAGAGAATTCTTGTCATAAGTAATCATGTGAATTTGGTATTCGTTCGATATTTTGATGCTATGTATGTTATGCTTCCTTTAGTGGTGTCGTGTGAATGTCGACTACATGACACTTCACCATATTTGGGCCTAAGGGAAGGCATTGTGGAGTAGTAATTAGATGATGGGTTGCTAGAGTGACAGAAGCTTAAGCCATAGTTTATGCGCTATTCCGTAAGGGCTGATTTGGATCCATATGTTTCATGCTATGGTTAGAGTTATCTTAATTCTTCTTTCATAGTTGTGGATGCTTGCCAGAGGGGGTAATCATAAGTGGGAGGCTTGTTCAAGTAAGAACAGCACCCAAGCACTGGTCCACCCACATATCAAATTATCAAAGTAGCGAACGCGAATCAAACAAATATGATGAAAGTGACTAGATGAAATTCCCATGTGTCCTCGAGAACGCTTTGCTTATTATAAGATGTCCTTTGCTACAAAAAGGATTGGGCCACCTTGCTGCACTTTATTATACTTGTTACTTGTTACTTCTTACGAATTATCTTGCTACCAAAACTATCTGTTACCGCTACTTCCAGTACTTGCAGAGAATACCTTGCTGAAAACCGCTTGTCATTTCCTTCTGCTTCTCGTTGGGGTCGACACTCTTACTTATCAAAAGGACTACGATTGTTCCCTTATACTTTTGGGTCATCAAGACTCTTTTCTGGCGCCGTTGCCGGGGAGTGAAGTGCCTTTGGTGAGTGGAATTTGGTAACGAAACATTTATATTACGTGCTGAAATTTACTGTCACTTGTCACTATGGAAAGCAATCCTTTGAGGGGCTTGTTCGGGGTATCTTCACCTCGACCAGAAGCATTGAGAGTTGCTCCTCAACCTATTGAACCTACTGAAAATATTTACTATGAAAGTCCTTCGGGTATGATAGAGAAACTGCTAGCTAATCCTTATGCAGGAGATGGAACGGTACATCCTAATATGTACTTGATCTATGTGGATGAAATTTGTGGATTGTTTAAGCTTGCAGGTCTATCCAGAGATGGAGTTAAAAAGAAAGTATTCCCTTTATCTTTGGAGGGAAAGGCGTTGACATGGTATAGGCTATGTGATGATACTGAAACATGGGATTGGAACCGGTTGAAGCTGGAATTTCACCAGAAATTATATCCTATGCATTTGGTTCATCGTGATTGGAATTATATATATAATTTTTGGCCTCGTGAAGGAGAAAGTATCACTCAAGCTTGGGGGAGGCTTAAGTGCATGTTGCACACATGCCCCAATCATGAGCTCTCAAGAGAAATATTTCTTCAAAACTTTTATGCTCGGCTTTCTCATAATGATCAATCCATGCTCGATACTTCTTCTGCTGGTTCCTTTATGAAGAGAACCATTGAATTCAGATGGGATCTTCTGGAAAGAATTAAACATAACTCTGAAGATTGGGAAATCGACAAAGGTAATGAGTCAGGTATAAATCTTGAGTTTGATTTTGTTAAATCTTTTTTGGAAACTGATGCTTTTCATAACTTTAGTACTAAATATGGACTTGACTCTGAGATAGTAGCTACCTTTTGTGAATCTTTTCTGCTCATGTTGATCTCCCTAAGGAGAAATGGTTTAAATATCATCCACCTATTGAATTGAATAAAGAACCTGTTAGTGTTAAAGAAGAAACAATTGTTTACCATGTTGATCCAGTTGTGCCTACTGCTTGTATTGAGAAACCTCCTTTCCCTGTTAGGATTAAGGAACATGTAAAGATTCAACTGTGGTTAATAAGAGTAATATTAGAGCACCTAGACCTTCTAAACAAATTAAAGTTGAACCTAATATTGCAATGGTTAAAGATCTTTTGGTTGATAATATTGATGGACATGTCATATATTTCTGTGATGAAGCAACTAGAATTGCTAAACCCGACACTAAAGATAAAAACAAACCTCTAATTGGCATGCCTGTTATTTCTGTTAAAATTGGAGATCATTGCTATCATGGTTTATGTGATATTGGTGCTAGTGTGAGTGCTATTCCGTTTACTCTCTATCAAGAAGTCATGAATGATATTGCACCTGTTGAGATTGGAGATATTGATGTTACTATTAAGCTTGCAAATAGAGATACTATTTCACCACTTGGGATTGTTAGAGATGTTGAAGTCTTGTGTGGTAAGATCAAATATCCTACTGATTTTCTCATTCTTGGATCACCACAAGATGATTTTTGTCCCATTATATTAGGTAGACCTTTCTTGAATATAGTTAATGCCAAGATTGATTGCAATAAAGAAATTGTCATTGTTAATTTTGGTGAGATGTCTCATGAGTTTAATTTCTCTAAGTTTCGTAGACAACCTCATGATAAGGAATTACCTAGTGAGGATGAAATTATTGGTCTTGCTTCTATTGTTGTGCCTCCTACTGATCCTTTAGAACAATATTTGCTAGACCATGAGAATGATATGCATGTGAATGAAAGAAATGAAATAGATGAGCTGTTCTTTAAACAAGCACCTATCCTTAAACATAATTTGCCTGTTGAAACCTTGGGAGATCCACCTCCACCCAAGGGTGATCCTGTGTTTGAATTAAAGAAATTACCTGATACACTTAAATATGCTTATCTTGATGAAAAGAAGATATATCCTATTATTATTAGTGTTAACCTTTCAGAGCATGAAGAAAAGAGATTACTTAAAACTCTGAAGAAGCACCGTGCTGCTATTCGATATACTCTTGATGATCTTAAGGGCATTAGTCCCACTTTATGTCAGCATAAAATTCATATGGAGCAGGATGCTAAACCCGTTGTTGATCATCAAAGAAGGCTGAATCCTCGAATGAAGGATGTGGTAAGAACTAAAATATTAAAGCTTCTGGAGGTAGGTATAATTTATCCCATAGCTGATAGTAGATGGGTAAGTCGTGTTGATTGTGTTCCTAAGAAAGGAGGTATTACCATTGTTCCTAATGATAAAAATGAACTCATTCCACAAAGAATTATAACTGGTTATAGGATGGTAATTGATTTCAGGGATTTAAATAAAGCTACAAGGAAAGATCATTACCTCTTGCCTTTTATTGATCAAATGTTAGAAAGATTATCTAAGCATACACACATTTGCTTCCTTGATGGTTATTCTGGTTTCTCTCAAATACCTGTATCACCTGAAGATCAAGAGAAAACCACCTTTACTTGTCCTTTTGGAACTTATGCTTATCGTCGTATGCCTTTCGGTTTATGTAATGCACCTGCTACTTTTCAAACATGTATGACTGCTATATTCTCTGACTTTTGTGAAAAGATTGTTGAGGTTTTCATGGATGATTTCTCTGTTTATGGAACTTCTTTTGATGATTGCTTGAGAAACCTTGATCGAGTTTTGCAGAGATGTGAAGAAACTAATCTTGTTTTGAATTGGGAGAAGTGCCACTTTATGGTGAATGAAGGTATAGTCCTTGGGCATAATTTTTTTTAAAGAGGTATTGAAGTTGATAAAGCTAAAGTTGATGCTATTGAGAAAATGCCATGTCCTAAAGATATCAAAGGTATAAGAAGTTTCCTTGGTCATGCTGGTTTTTATAGAAGGCTTATAAAAGACATCTCTAAAATTTCTAGGCCTCTTACTAATCTCTTACAAAAAGATGTTCCATTTGTTTTTGATGATGATTGCTTAGAAGACTTTGAAGTACTTAAGAAAGCCTTAATTTCTGCACCTACTGTTCAACCACCTGATTGGAACCTACCCTTTGAAATTATGTGTGATGCTAGTTATTATGCTGTTGGTGCTGTTCTAGGACAAAGAGTTGATAAGAAATTAAATGTTATCCATTATACTAGTAAAACTCTAGACAGTGCTCAAAGAAATTATGCTACTACTGAGAAAGAATTTTTAGCAGTTGTGTTTGCATGTGATAAATTCAGATCTTACATTGTTCATTCCAAGGTTAATATTCACACTGATCATGTTGCTATTAAATATCTTATGGAAAAGAAAGATGCTAAACCTAGACTTATTAGGTGGGTTCTTCTGCTACCAGAATTTGATTTGCATATTGCTGATAGAAAGGGAGCTGAGAATCCCGTAGCTGATAACTTGTCTAGAATGTAAAATGTTCTTGATGACCCACTTCCTATTAATGATGATTTTCCTGATGAACAATTAGCTGTGATAAATGCTTCTCGTAATACTCCTTGGTATGCAGACTATGCTAATTACATTGTTGCTAAACATATACCACCTAGTTTCACATACCAACAAAAGAAAAAAGGTTTTCTTTAATTTAAGACATTACTTTTGGGATGACCCACACTTATATAAAGAAGGAGTAGATGGTATTATTAGACATTGTGTACCTAAGCATGAACAGGAACAAATCCTACGTAAGTGTCACTCCGAGGCATATGGAGGACACCATGCGGGAGACAGAACTGCACACAAGGTATTACAATCTAGTATTTATTGGCCTACTCTTTTCAAGGATGCACGTAAGTTTGTCCTTGTGATGAATGTCAAAGAATTGGTAATGTTGGTAGACGTCAGGAAATGCCTATGAATTATTCACTTGTTATTGAACCATTTGATGTTTGGCGTTTTGATTATATGGGACCTTTTCCTAAATCCAATGGGTATATTCATATTTTGGTTGCTATTCATTATCTTACTAAGTGGGTAGAAGCTATTCCAACTAGTAGTGCTGAGCATAACACTTCCATTAAAATGCTTAAAGAAGTTATATTTCCGAGGTTTGGAGTCCCTAGATATTTAATGACTGATGGTGGTTCACATTTTATTCATTGCGCTTTCCGTAAATTGCTTTCTAAATATGATGTTAATCATAGAATTGCATCTCCTTATCATCCTCTGTCTAGTGGTCAAGTTGAATTAACTAATAGAGAAATAAAATTGATTTTGCAAAAGACCGTTAATAGATCCAGAAAGAATTGGTCCAAGAAACTTGATGATGCATTATGGGCTTATAGAACTGCTTATAAAAATCCTATGAGTATGTCTCCATATAAAATGATTTATGGAAAAGCATGTCATTTACCTCTTGAGTTAGAACATAAAGCATATTGGGCAATTAAAGAACTTAACTATGATTTTAAACTTGCCGGTGAAAAGAGGTTATTTGATATTAGCTCCCTAGATGAATGGAGAACCCAAGCTTATGGAAATGCCAAGTTGTTTAAAGAAAAAGTTAAAAGATGGCATGATAAGAGAATTCAGAAACGGGAATTTAATGTAGGAGACTATGTTCTATTAAACAATTCTCGTTTAAGATTTTTTTCAGGAAAACTTCTCTCGAAATGGGAAGGACCGTATATCATCGAGGAAGTTTATCGCTCCGGAGCCATCAAAATAAACAACTCCGAAGGCAATAATCTGAGAGTGGTTAATGGGTAAAGAATTAAACATTATATCTTAGGTACGCCCATTAATGTTGAAACTAATATTATTCAAACAATTACACCGGAAGAGCACATAGAGGAAACCTTTCGGAACGTTCCAGAATCCTGAAAAGGAGTAGGTATGTGGTACGGTAAGTAAACCGACTCCAAAACTTCCATAAAAGTACTTTCTGTCCGTTTTGGAATATATAAAAAATTAGGAAAATAATAAACAGTCCGAAAAGTGCACGAGGAGGCAACAAGCCTGGGGGGGCACGCCCTACCCCCAGGGCGCGCCTACCAGGCTTGTGGCGCCCTCGTGGACTTTCCTGACTCCGTTTTTCTTCCATATTACTTGTTTTGCACGGGAAAAATTCATTATATATACTCACGGGTGTCTTGACCACCGCATCGCAAGTTTCTCCTCTGTTCTTGTTTCGGGCTATTTTTCTGACAGATCTCGATCGCCATGGCCCCCCGAAAGCTCCGCACCAAGCACCGGATTGTTCAACCTTCACCCGGCAAATGTCCTTTCAGCGAAGTATATTACGAGTGCTCGTCTGGAGAGGAGGATATTGCTATGGAGGAGGAACCGGGGAAGGTCGTAGAAGACCGAATTCAAGAAGAAGAAGATCAAGCCATGCTAAGGAAGGAAGCACTAGAAAAGGGAGATTCGTGGCAAACTCTTTATGATAATTTGTGATAGCCTGGCTTATTAGGGATGCTAGACTACTCATATCAATAAGGAATTCCTTCTTTTTCGGGAGCCCATTCGGACAGAACTCCATAGTTAAGCGTGCTCAGCTTGGAGTAATTTCAGGATGGGTGACCGACCGGGAAGTTGCTCCCGGGTGTGCATGAGTCAGGACAAAGTGCGCAGAAAAGACTAGTATTGATCTGTGAGGCCAGTCTACATCTCGCCAGGAGTAACGACCACCGGCGGGTGTGTCCGGGGCATTACATAATTTTCCCCCATCTGCAACAGATATACTAAAAGTTTTTGAAGCAATTTGTGCTCATAATACGTCGCTTACCCGTGAAGTAATTGTGTTAGAGGAGCAGAATCGTGCTCTTTGGAGGATTAATGGAAATTTGGAGTACTTGCTAAAGCTGAAGGACAATCCTACCACCACATCACCACCATCACCCAAGAAGGAGAATTGAGTACATGGGTAAGGGCACCACCCTTGGCTTGTGCCAAGCTTGGGGGAGGTGCCCCGGTATCATATCACCATCACTTTTTCATCATCATTATCTATCTTAGTTCGATCCTTAGTTATTTCGTGATAAAGTTTTAGTATAATTTAGTTTCGAGTGCTTGCTTTGTGATCTATCTATCTATGTAATCACGTGCGAAAGTTATATAATAAAGAGTAGTTTGAGTTGAGTGTTTTGCTTTTGATGATCCAATCTTAGAAATAAATAAAGAATAAAAAGTAAGATCATATACTAATCCCATGGGGAGTGATGACTTCACATAAAAGAAGTATAATTGATAAAACTTGTTGGAAGTTGACAAACATAGCATTGGTCATTGTTGCAATTCATGACAGTGTAATAAAGGAAGAGAGGTCTCACATATAAATACACTATCTTGGATATCTTTTATGATTACGAGCCCCCATCAAATATTCTATGTCAATTAGTTGACGTTGGACAAGGAAGACAACGTAATAGGTTATGTTTGCTTATATTCACATAGAAGTTATATTGTTTTGGATCCTCTAACTTGTGGTGCTTTCCCCCTATCTTTTGCTAGCCAAAATTCTGTACTAAGTAGAGATACTACTTGTGCATCCAAAACCCTTAAACCCAGTTTCATGCCATGAGATTCCACCATATCTACCTATGGATTGAATACGATCCTTGAAGTAAGTTGTCATCGGTGCAAAGCAATAAAAATTGCTCCTAAACATGTATGAACTTTTATTGTAAGGGAAAATAAGCTTTGTACGATCTTGTGATGGTGGAGCAATAAAAGCGACAGACTGCATAATAAAGGTCGCTATCACAAGGGGCAATATAAAGTGACGTTCCTTTACATTAAGATCTTGCACATCCAAAATCAAGAGTGCATGACAACCTCTGCTTCCCTCTACGAAGGGCCTATCTTTTACTTTATGTATTTACTTTCATGCAAGAGCCACTAGTCTTCTCCTCTATTCCGTTTTTATTTTCTCTCTTGGCAAGCATCATATGGTGGGGATTGATCCATGCATATATATCCAGTTGGATGTAGGTGGTCATGAGTTATTATTGTTGACATTACCCTTGTGGTAAATACGTTGGGAGGCGAAATTATAAGCCCCTATCTTTCTATGTGTTCGACTGAAACTTTTGCTCTATAAGTATGTCGTGAGTGTCAACAATCATAGAAGACTAAATGATAGTTGAGTATGTGAACTTGCTAAACAAAGCTCTTACATAGACTCTTTCTGATAATATGATGAATTGCAATTGCTTCAGTGATTGAGATCATAGTTTGTTAGTTTTCAATTTGGTTTATGGTTCATACTTTAACTTGTGGATGAATTGTCACTTTTTCATGAGAAGTTTTATGATGATATATTGTTGTGATAATAAAGATCATGATGCTCCATGTCCGTATTTTATTATTATCGACGTCTCTCTCTCTCTAAACATGCGGTCATGATTATCGATTTTGGCTTTCGCTTGAGGACAAGCAAGGTCTAAGCTTGGGGCAGTTGATACGTCCAATTTGCATCATGATTTCCTACTAATAATTATTATGTTTTTGATTATTATTTCACTTTATGGTACAATTCTTATGCCTTTTCTCTCTTATTTTGCAAGATTCACACGAAGAGGAAGAATGCCGGCAGCTGGAATTCTGGACCTGAAAGGGGTGAAATAGGGACAGCTATTCTGCATTGCTCCAAATGACCTGAAAATTTACGAAGAATTATTTTGGAATATATAAAAAATACTATCAAACGAATCAAAAGAAGGGGCCCCACCAGGAAGCCACAAGCCTGGGAAGCGCGCCCTACCCCCCTGGGCGCGCCCCCTGGCTTGTGGGGCCCCTGGCAGGCCTCTGGCCCCCTCCTTCTGCTATATGAAGCCATTTACCCTAGAAAAAATCAGGAGAAGACTTTCGGGACGAAGCGCCACCGTCTCGAGGCAGAACCTGGGCAGGAGCTATTTTGCTCTCCGATGGAGCGATTCCGCCGGGGAAACTTCCCTCCGGGAGGGGGAAATCGAAGCCATCGACGTCACCAACGATCCTCTCATCGTGGGAGGACCAATCTTCATCAACATCTTCATCAGCACCATCACATCTCAAATCCTAGTTCATCTCTTGTATTCAATCTTTGTCTCAAAACCTCAGATTGGTACATGTGGGTTGCTAGTAGTGTTGATTACATCTTGTAGTTGATGCTAGTTGGTTTATTTGGTGGAAGATTATATGTTCAGATCCTTAATGCTTGTCAATACCCCTCTGATCTTGAACATTAATATGATTTGTGAGTAGTTACTTTTGTTCTTGAGGACATGGGAGAAGTCTTGTCATAAGTAATCATGTGAATTTGGTATTCGTTCGATATTTTGATGCTATGTATGTTGTTCTTCCTTTAGTGGTGTCGTGTGAACGTCGACTACATGACACTTCACCATCTTTGGGCCTAAGGGAAGGCATTGTGGAGTAGTAATTATATGATGGGTTGCTAGAGTGAAAGAAGCTTAAACCCTAGTTTACACGCTATTTCGTAAGGGGCTGATTTGGATCCATATGTTTCATGCTATGGTTAGAGTTATCTTAATTCTTCTTTTGTAGTTGCGGATGCTTGCGAGAGGGGGTAATCATAAGTGGGTGGCTTGTTCAAGTAAGAACAGCACCCAAGCACCGGTCCAACCACATATCAAATTATCAAAGTAGCGAACGCGAATCAAACAAACATGATGAAAGTGACTAGATGAAATTCCCATGTGTCCTCGAGAACGCTTTGCTTATTATAAGAGATCATTCCGGCTTGTCCTTTTCTACAAAAACGATCAGGCCACCTTGCTGCACTTTATTATACTTGTTACTTGTTACGAATTATCTTGCTACCGAAACTATCTGTTACCGCTACTTTCAGTACTTACAGAGAATACGTTGCTGAAAACCGCTTTTCATTTCCTTCTGCTCCTCGTTGGGTTCGACACTCTTACTTATCGAAAGGACTACGATTGATCCTCTATACTTGTGAGTCATCAGCGCTCAAAGAAACTATGCTACTAATGAGAAAGAATTTTTAGCAGTTGTGTTTGCATGTGATAAGTTCACATCTTATATTGTTGATTCTAAGGTAACTGTTCACACTGATCATGCTGCTATTAAATACCTTATGGAAAAGAATGATGCTAAACCTAGACTTATTAGGTGGGTTCTTTTGTTACAATAATTTGATTTGCATATTGTTGATAGAAAAGGAGCTGAAAATCCAGTAGCGGATAATTTGTATACGATGGAAAATGTTCTTGATGACCCACTGCCTATTAATTATAATTTTTCTGATGAGCAATTAGCTGTTATAAATGCTTCCCGCACTAGTCCTTGGTATGCACACTATGCTAATTACATTGTTGCTAAATATATTCCACCTAGTTTTACCTACCAACAAAAGAAAAAGTTCTTCTTTGATTTAAGACATTACTTTTGGGATGACCCACATTTATATAAAGAAGGAGTAGATGGTGTTATTAGACATTGTGTACCTGAGCATGAACATGAACAAATCCTACGGAAGTGTCACTCCGAGGCATACGGAGGACACCATGCGGGATACAGAACTACACATAAGGTATTACAGTCTGCTTTTTATTTGGCCTACTCTTTTTAAAGATGCACGTAAGTTTGTCCTATCTTGTGACGAGTGTCAAAGAATTGGTAATATTGGTAGACGTCAGGAAATGCCTATGAATTATTCACTTGTTATTGAACCATTTGATGTTTGGGGTTTTGATTATATGGGACCTTTTCCTTCCTCTAATGGGTATACTCATATTTTAGTTGTTGTTGATTACGTTACTAAGTTATATTTCCGAGTTTGGAGTCCCTAGATACTTGATGACAGATGGTGGTTCACATTTTATTCATGGTGCTTTCCGTAAACTTCTTGTAATTTGATGTTAATCATAGAATTGCTCCCCTTATCATCCTCAGTCTAGTGGTCAAGTTGAATTTAGTAATAGAGAAATAAAGTTAATTTTGCAAAAGGCCGTTAATAGATCCAAGAAGAATTGGTCTAAGAAACTTGATGATGCATTATGGGCTTATAGAAGTGCTTATAAAATTCCTATGGGTATGTCTCCATATAAAATGGTCTATGGAAAAGCATGTCATTTACCTCTTGAACTAGAACATAAGGCATATTGGGCAATCAAAGAACTCAATTATGATTTTAAACTTGCTGGTGAAAAGAGATTGTTTGATATTAGCTCTCTAGATGAATGGAGAACCCAAGCCTATGAAAATGCCAAGTTATTTAAAGAAAAGGTTAAAAGATGGCATGATAAAAGAATCCAAAAACGGGAATTTGAAGTGGGTGAGCATGTTCTATTGTACAACTCTCTCTTCATATTTTTTGCAGCAAAACTTCTCTCTAAATGGGAAGGGCCATATATCATCGAAGAAGTTTATCGCTCCGGAGCTATCAAAATCAATAACGCCGAGGGCACTAATCCTAGAGTAGTTAATGGTCAAAGAATTAAACATTATATCTTAGGTATGACCGTTAATGTTGAAACTAATATTATTCAAACTATGCACCGGAAGAACATATCCAAAAATCCTTCTGGAACGCTCTAGACCCCTAAAAAGGGGTGGGTATGTGATACGGTAAGTAAACCGACTCCAAAAATTCCATAAAAATTATTTCTGTCCGTTTTGGAATATTAGAAAAATTACAAAAATAAGAAACAACCGAGGGGGCCCACGAGGAGGTCACAAGGCAACAGGGCGCGACCCCCCTGGGGCGCGCCGTGTTGCCTTGTGGGCCCCTCGTGTGCCTTCCCGACTCCGTTTTCCTCTCGTATACTTGTTTCGCAAGATAAAAATTCTTTATATATACTCCCGTATGTTTTGACCACCGTATCGCAAGTTTCTCCTTTGTTCTTGTTTCGGGCTGTTTTTCTGATAGATCTAGATCCCCATGGCTCCCCGAAGGCTCCGCACCAAGCATCGGATTGTGCAACCTTCGCCTGGCAAACGTCCTTTCAGCGAGGTCTATTATGAGTGGTTGTCCGGAGAGGAGGACACCTCTATGAAGGAGGGATCAGAAGAGGTCATGAAGCACCGGATTCAAGGAGAAGAAGGTCAAGCCACGCGCACGGGAGAAGCATCAGAAAAGGGAGACCCATGGCAAACTCTTTATCATAGCCTTCCCCCATCTGAAATCGAAACACTAAAGGTTTTTGAAGCAATTTGTGCTCAGAATACATCGCTTACCCACGAAGTTATTGTGTTAGAAGAGCAGAATCGTGCCCTTCGGAGGATCAATGGCAATTTGGAGTACTTACTAAAGTTAAAGGACAAGCCTATCACTTCATCACCACCATCACCGAATAAGGAGAATTGAGTACACGGGTATGGGCACCACCCTTGGCTTGTGCCAAGCTTGGGGGAGGTGCCCCGGTATCGTATCACCATCACTTTTATCATAATTATCTATTTTAGTTCGATCCTTAGTTATTTCGTGATATAGAAGAATAAAGTTTTAGTATGCTTTAGTCTTTAGTGCTTGCTTTGTGATCTATCTATCTTTGTAATCGAGTGTGAGAGTTATATAATAAAGAGTAGTTGAGTTGAGTTGTTTTACTTTTGTTGATCCAATCTTATATATAAAATAATAGAATAAAATAATAAGAAAAAAAGAGATCATATGCTAATCTCATGGGGAGTGATGACTTCACATAAAAGAAGTATAATTGATAAAACTTGTTGGAAGTTGACAAACATAGCATTGGTCATTGTTGCAATTCATGAAAAAAGTAATAAAGAAGAGAGGTCTCACATATAAATATACTATCTTGGACATCTTTTGTGATTGTTAGCCCCCATTAAATATTCTATGTCAAACAATTGACGTTGGACAAGGAAGACAACGTGATGAGTTATGTTTGCTTATATTCACATAGAAGCTATATTGTTTTGTATCCTCTAACATGTGGTGCTTGCCCCCCTATCTTTTGCTAGCAAAAATTCGCACTAAGTAGAGATACTACTTGTGCATCCAAAACCCTTGAACCCAGTTTCATGTCATGAGAGTCCACCATATCTAACTATGGATTGATTAAGATTCTTCAAGTAAGTTGTCATCGGTGCATAAAGCAATAAAAATTGCCTCTAAATATGTATGAACTTTTATTGTAAGGAAAAATAAGCTTTGTACGATCTTGTGATGGCGAAGGAATAAAAGCGACAGGCTGCATAATAAAGGTTGCTATCACAAGGGGCAATATAAAGTGACGTTCCTTTACATTAAGAGTTTGCACATCCAAAAAAAAGGTGCATGACAACCTCTGCTTCCCTCTACGAAGGGCCTATCTTTTACTTTATGTATTTACTTTTATGCAAGAGTCAATAGTATTCTCCTCTATTCCATTTTTATTCTCTCTCTTGGCAAGCATCATGTGGCGGGGAAAGATCCAGGCATATATATCCATTTGGATGTAGGTGATCATAAGTTATTACTGTTGACATTACCCTTGAGGTAAATAAGTTGGGAGGTGAAACTTTAAGCCCCTATCTTTCTATGTGTCTGGCTGAAACTTTTGCTCCATAAGTATGCCGTGAGTGTCAGCAATCATAGAAGACTAAAGGATAGTTGAGTATGTGAACTTGCTAAACAAGTCTCTTACATAGACTCTTTCTGATAATATGATGAATTGCAATTGCATCAGTGACTGAGATCATAGTTTGTTAGTTTTCAATACAGTTTGTGGTTTATACTTTGTCTTGTGGATGAATTGTCACTTTTTCATGAGAAGTTTTATGATGACATATTGCAGTTATAATAAAGATCATGATGCCTTCATGTCCGTATTTTATTTTATCGAAGCCTCTCTCTCTCTAAACATGTGGTCATGATTATCGATTTCGGCTTTCGCTTGAGGACAAGCGAGGTCTAAGCTTGGGGGAGTTGATACGTCCAATTTGCATCATGATTTCCTACTGTTATTTATAATGTATTTGGTCATTATTTCACTTTATGATGTAATTCTTCTGCCTTTTCTCTCTTAATTTGCAAGATTTTGAAGAGGGAGAATACCGGCAGCTGGAATTCTGGACCTGAAATGGCTACAACAGAGATACCTATTTTACGGAGCTCCAAATGACCTGAAATTTTACGGAGATTTTTTATTGAATATATAAAAAATACTGGAGAAAATAAATACCAGAGGGGATCCACTAGTTGACCACAAGGCAACAGGGCACGGCCCCCCAAATTATAGAGAAGACTTTCGGGACGAAGCGCCGCCGTCTCAAGGCGGAACCTGGGCAGGAGCAATCTTGCTCTCCAGCGGAGTGGTTCCGCCGGGGATACTTCCCTCCGGGAGGGGGAAATCAAAGCCATCGACATCAACAACGATCCTGTCATCGTGGGACGACCAATCTTCATCAACATCTTCACCAGCACCATCTCATCTCAAACCCTAGTTCATCTCTTGTATTTAATCTTTGTCTCAAAACCTCAGATTGGTACCTGTGAGTTGCTAGTTGTGTTGATTACATCTCGTAGTTGATGCTAGTTGGTTTATTTGGTGGAAGATTATTTGTTCAGATCCTTAATTATATTCAATACCCCTCTGATCTTGAACATGAATATGATTTGTGAGTAGTTACTTTTGTCCTTGAGGACATGGGAGAAGTCTTGTCATAAGTAATCATGTGAATTTGGTATTCGTTCGATATTTTGATGATATGTATGTTGTTGCTTCCTTTAGTGGTGTCGTCTGAACGTCGACTACATGACACTTCACCATCTTTGGGCCTAAGGGAAGGCATTGTGGAGTAGTAAGTAGATGATGGGTTGCTAGAGTGACAGAAGCTAAAACCCTAGTTTATGCGCTATTCTGTAAGGGGCTGATTTGGGTCCATATGTTTCATGCTATGGTTAGATTTATCTTAATTCTTCTTTCGTAGTTGCGGATGCTTGCGAGACGTGGTAATCATAAGTGGGAGGCTTGTTCAAGTAAGAACAACAACCAAGCACCGGTCCACCCACATATCAAATTATCAAAGTAGCGAACGCGAATCAAACAAACACGATGAAAGTGACTAGGTGAGAATTCACATGTGTCCTCGAGAACTCTTTGCTTTATATAAGAGACCGTTCCGTCTTGTCCTTTGCTATAAAAAGGATTGGGCCACCTTGCTGCACCTTGCTATTATTGTTACTTGTTACTTGTTATGAATTATCTTGCTATCAAAACTATCTGTTACCGCTACTTTCAGTACTTGCAGAGAATACCTTGCTAAAAACCGCTTGTCATTTCCTTCTGCTCCTCGTTGGGTTCGACACTCTTACTTATCAAAAGGACTACGATTGATCCCCTATACTTGTGGGTCATCAGGAACTCCTCCATCTTTTGTTGTTTCTCTATTATTACTTATTCTATAAGATAATTATTTTATTTTATTTTTGGACATGCTATTTTTTATGGAGTATGAGCTCGTGCGTTCGTACCGCACCTCGACTGCTCTACTAGAAAGGTTGGGATGTGTAGAATGAGTTTTTGTATGAGTGTGAGGCATCGTATCGTGCGCCGTCTTCTTGTCTGGATGGGTGAGGTTCGGCGGTGGTGTTTTGGTACTAACAGTAGTACAACCGTGAGCAGTTGTACCATTCCTCACCTTCCCTTCTAGAGGTACAGAACCTTGTGAAATTTTTTGTGCTTCGCCCTTATGTCACGTATTTTCAACAACAAAAAATAGAAGAAGGTGTGCAACAAAATAAAATAACTGAGTTAACCCATATGTTTAAATTTTTACCTTTCGAATATAAGTTGAAAACCACTCTAATGGCAACTCATGCAAAATAAAAGCGCCAATGATAGCATGAATGCAACTAAATTCAAAGATACAAAACTAAGAAAATACTCCTACCGACTTCCGAGTTGCCTCACAGGCTAGGCTTTCTTTATAGCCATATAGCCAGGCTTCGATGCTCTATTCATCCACCTGGATCCCAAGGGATATCAATCTGAGGTGTAATTATCCTCACCTTCGACTATGGTTAGGAGCACCCCAGAGCAAAGTTCGGTAAAAATCATACTAACTTTTGGTTCATCGGCATCATATAGGAATATAGAAGCTCACTCTTTGTTGAGTATCGATGCACACGGTCTAGCAGAGATGCCTGAAAGGCCAGTAGCTGCAACTTCACGAGATTTGTAAAACTTAGGTAAATTTGTCCAATATGGTAATCATACCTTTTTTTCTTCATGTTCTTCTTCATTGTACCTTTGAATATTACTATCCAAATTTGCAAATTCTATTTAAATCTATAAGAAATTGCAACTTATTCTCCAATGGATCGCTATGAAGAGCTTGCACAAAATCAACAAATATGTCATCAAGTCAATATGTGAATATATTATTTGGGTTTGTGCAATGTTGAGAAATCCACATGTATGGTGGAATCCCCATTGAGCATAAAGGTAGTTGCTTCTCTTTTGAATTTTTTTCCATAATGCTGGCAACCCACCTTCCTTTTGAGCTAACTCGTCCCTAAGGCAAATGCCGAGTGGCATTCCGTTAAAAGGAGTCACCGGAGGCACACCGGGAACAATGCCAATATATCTTCTCTTGGATAACATTCAAGCAATGTTCCAATAGGTTCCATGAAAGCTCTAATAGAACATAGATATGACAAATGACCATCAAGTTGAGCATTAGTTGTGTTTAAAAATTTACTATTATCACTAGAAGTATCTAGATTGCGGCCTTTCCATCCTTCATATCTATGTTCTTTTTGGTGCTCACTGTTTTCTAAACACTCTGTTTGGAAAGTAGCTCCTTGTTGATTTTCCTCCCAACGCTCGATTATTTCCTCGAATTCTTGTATGAGGTTAGGTTCCAACAATTTGGAGGCTTGGGAAGCGACTATGATCCGCTCTACATAATTCATGACTAAAAGATTTTTATGAAATTCTTTATTGATGCAAAAGCTATGAACATGAACAAGCTCATATATCCAAAGACTTCTTCATGATATGGAGAGAGCTCATTTATCCTTGTTTTAAGCTTCGAGGCTCTGAAGAGTAATATTAGCTCCTAAAACTGCTTAGTATAATCAAAATTCTAGTCATCATTGTTATATGATGCCACTATAGGGCCAGTGTGAATTATGCAACTAAAGCTCATATGGTTACTGGATTTGAAAACATCCTAAAACGTTGAGAATTTGAATATATCTTGAGTGCAATAGTCCAATAACCTCAGTTGATCATTGACTTCAATTTGTTTCTGAGATTTGAGGTATTGGTTGTAGAACCTTCCTGTCTTCTCGTTTTATTCCAAGGCATCAACATTGGTTCCTATAATAGACATCTCAACAGACATTGGCCACTTTTCTAGACGGTCTGCTATTTTTGAGACATTAGTTGATTTTTTGGCCACTATAAAGGGCAAAGCGATCTTCGGTATGAAATAGCGTGCAAACAATCTCCGAAAGGGATGAAACTTGACATGGTGTCTTCACTGGACCGATCTAGGGTGTGCTAAAAATTTGAGAGAGTTACAGCAAAACTTTATGCACCTCGTGCAAACCGAACATTCTTTAACGAAGTGTCATGGTTTCGAATGGAAAACCACAGTCTGCCACACTAAAGTCAATTTTTTAAATCATTTGAATTTCAAACTTCTATGATTAATACACACCATCCAATGCCACATGCTCAAATTTGGCAACTTTTTGAGTTGATCTACTATTTATGAAAAATTAACTGATTTTCCGTCCACTAAAAAGGGCAAAAAGGTTTGAGCGTGCAAACGAGCTCGGAAAGGGATCAAACCTGACATGGTATCTTTGTAGTACCCCTACACGATGTGGTAAAAATTTGACGGCGTTACGGCAAAAACTTGGTTCACTTCGTGTACGAACTAAACACTCTTCCGCGAAGTGTCAGGGTTTCGAATGGAAACCTCCGCGTTCCACACTCTAATCTATTTATTTAAATCATTTGGACTTCAAGCATATTCCATTAGTAATACACGCCATCCGTAGGCCCATGCTTAAATTTGAGACAATTCTAGGTTTAGTAAATATGATTTTTTTTGAGGAATTTTTGGTCCTAACATATGTGTGGCGGGCCGCTCATAGGGCATGCCGCCACAAACTTATGGAAATTTTGAATTTTTTTGGCTCGGTTTACCGAAATATTGTTGTGGCGGGCATAAGTTTGGCCCGCCATTGTTGCCGAACAAACTAGTGGCGGGCACTTCTAGCGCGCCCACCACTCATTAGTAGAGAAATGGCTAGCCACAACATTATATGGTGGCACACCATTTCCAACCAAGGCCACCACTCTTTTTTCCAAATAGTGATGGCGTCGTCATATTTGGTACGCCATTTCAACGATCTTAGTGTTGGCGTGGTATTTTTTTCACGCCATAGATGGTTTCTGAGTTTTTTTTCTGTTGGCTACACTTTTTATGGCGTGGTGTCGTGGGTATGACCATCTATGGGGCCATCTAGCCCCTTGTGGTTCGGCAGGGGAGATCAACATGCACGAAGAGCAGAATCAATGTGGAACGCGAGAGATTTACCTAGGTTCGTGCCACCGTGAGGTGTAAAACCCTACTTCTGCTTTGGTGTATTGGAGGTATGAGAGCACAAATACAAGGATCGCTTCTCCGGCAAGGTGCCGAGAGAGCCGCTGCACATGCAAGCCGTGCTGGTGTTTGAAAAAGGATCCGAATCCGAATCCCTCTAACTGTTGCCCCGACCCTCCTTTTATATCTCAAGGGGTTACCGCAGTGGCAAAAAATGATAAATACATGGGAAGAATACTAGATCGACACGCACAGGGATGGGTGTCGATAAGGGCGTTCCTCAGGCGGCGAGCTGCCACGTGCCCCGACAAGCTTCACCTAACTACCTGCCCGCTCGACACCTGTCGGCGAGCCTCTGACAGGCCGCCGAGGTGGAGCGGTGGAGTAACGACAAAGGGAGCTTGTCGGGTCGTTGCTTGCCGGTGCGGAACTTGCCGGTAGCAGTAGACTTGATCTTCTGGATGACCCGCCTGGAGTCTTGTCTTGCCGGCTCCGTCTTGCCGGATGAAATGTGCTGCCGGGAAGAAGCTTCTACCCGGTGAGCTTTTGGTCTTGCTTGCTGGTGGAGTACTTGCCGGACGCATCACTCGTCGGGAAGATCAGCTCTTTGCCGGGACTGCTTTGCAACAGCCCTAGACTGGCATGACCCCAAGCTTAGAAGGTTTGTGGGACCCTGGTTCTCACTACACCGTCACGTGGCATGTTAGGCCCATGCCAGCACTAGTGCATCTCCTATCTACCTCTCCCAGTGAAAAAACCTAAGTCATTCCTGTCCACCGCCCCATCTTTTTCACTCCCCCTCTCGACCAGGGCCACCGCCACCTCCTCCGGACCTCACCGCTCGTCACCGCCGGACCAGCGCGGCCGCCGATCCCCTCCCTTCGCGCATCTTCTTTCCCTCCCCACGCACCTCCCTCATCCACGGACGCCATGGAATCCATGGATTAGGTTTCTTTGTGTTCAATTTTAGTAGTGTAGAATACATGGATTGCTTAGTAGAATCCGATTTAGTTGTGTGGAATCCATGGATTAATTGCTTTGTGTAGAAATTTAGTAGTGTGTAGAATCCATGGATTGCTTACTAGTGTAGAATCCATACTTACTAGACTCCGATTTAGTAGTGTAGAATCCATGGATATAGTATTTTAGTGTTGAAAATTCGCTTGATATGCTTTTGTCTACAATCCGATAATGCTTATATTATGTGTACAATCTGATTTTAATAGTGCAGAAATTTTTTGAGTGTACAATATTTTTTAGTTTAGAAACGGTCTAATGATATATAGACTTTTAGTGTTGAATCACCGATTGATATGCTTTTGTGTACAATCCGATCGAATATTTGTTGTCTATTTAGCCATTAACTATCTTCACTAATAGGAAAATTGTTCCACCACCACCATGTCGAATGTGCAAGTAAAGGTGCGCCAGCAGCCTTGCAACTGGCATGTTGTTCGGCATCTATTTCCAGTTGAGTTTTGTTCCTGCAGCAGTAACAAATTATATGAACCTTATAACAGTGTTTTTTTTATTTTTTCTTACACAGATCGTCCCATGCAATGTGAGGTTGGAATTCAGTGAGCTGACCGGAGACACTGTGACCTTTGATGCTCCTGGGGGGGGGGCTACACTTTGGAGGTCGAGAAAGGACAAAAGATGTCCCATATGGTAGGAGACGGATGGGATCATTTCATCGCCAACATGTATCTCACTGGGGTGAATTGATCAGCTTCTCGTTCAGAGGACGAAGACCCAAGCTGGCTATCATCTATCTCAACACTGAAGAAGATGATGAGGACCCACTTGATGAAGCCCTCCATGCCCAAAGAATGAGGCTGAGCGAGGATGAGACGGGCAACCTCTGGTACATAATTCCGCCACGTGATGACTATGTCGGGGTGCCATTTGTGACCCGTCTGAAAGGACTAATGTTACCCGCCATGTCATGGTATGTTATTTAGTGTAGTAATTTGATGATATTCTTAGTGTAGTAATTTGATGATATGCTTAGTGTAGAATCCGATGATATGCTTAGTGTAGTAATACATGGAATTCTTAGTAGTGTAGAATCCATACTTAGTAGAATCTGATTTAGTAGTGTAGAATCCATGGATTGCTTTGTGTAGAATATTGGTAATGTAATTTTTTTAGTGTAGAATCCATACTTAGTAGAAATTTAGTAGTGTAAAATTTTTTAGTGTAGAAATCCATACTTAGTAGAAATTTAGTAGTGTGTAGAATCCATGGATTACTTACTAGTGTAGAATCCATACTTAATTGATATGTGAAATGATATGTTTGCGAGAGTATATATGTGTGAGGCTACTTAATTGATATGTTTTTTTCCTTCAGAAATTGCCTAAAAGGCTATCTGTGAGCAGTGATATCGAGCTTGATGAAGCAGTCTATGCTAGACTACGCCTTACTGCACGGGGCTCCATCACCACCTGTGCGTGTGCACTGGACACGGACGGTCGCGCTGTCTTAAGCTCAGTGGGGTGGAACAACTTCCTGTTGGCAAGAATCTCCAGGTTTGACAAGCCGTCTTAGTCACTATCAGAAACACCAGATGCCATGACTTGAGGATAATGATCGTCATCGACATCATTTAAAAGTATGTGTGTGGTTGGGCCATCGATGCTACCAAGTAAACTGCTTATATATTAATTTGCCATGATGTATGCATGTTGACAATGACTACCTAGCTAGTGTTTGTGAGATTGTGTTTATTTAACTCGTATTGTTCTATATAATTACATATGTTTGTCCATTGCTCGGTGAGATGCAATGTTGACAATGAGTACCTAGTAAACTTATTGCTGGTCTATTGTGTGCTATTTTATATGTGTCTCTACAATGTGAGATGAAAGATGTTATATGATGGTGCAAAATTATTATTTTTGACTGCACAAAATGTTGGTGGTGTGCATAGTATATTAGATGTCGCTAGGTGAGAAATTATAGTAGTGCTGTTGGCCACATGGCACGCCATCAACATGGAAAATACTGCTAACGTGGGCTCCAATGCCACCACTAGTTTTTAACAATGGTGCCATATTAGCGCCGTCGGCCTCCCACGCCAGCAAGGCCCTTTTTGCCATGCCATAGCTAGGCTTTTTTTGCACTAGTGGCTGCTTGCTTTCATCACGCGGGCAAATTTCAAAGAGTTTATGAGTGGCGGCTTAGTATTTCTGCCCGCCACTGCTGTCGTGATTTCAGTGTAGGCTTCTATTTTTACCCGCCACGGCTACTTTTCCAAAATAGCAGTGGCCGGTTCCTGACCATGCCTGCCACTCACTTGGGGCCACCTATAAGCCATTTCCAAGTAGTGGCCACTAGTGAACCTATGGGCCCCGGGTCAATTCTCCATTAATAAATTATTCTACAAAAAATGTTCTTTTTATTTGCCGTTTCACTTCACTATTATCTACTTCTATTATTTGCTTTTAATCTTATAACTAGCAAGACAAGGGGCTTGACAACCCTCTTGCCACGTTGGGTGCAAGTTTTTTATTTTGTTTGTGTGGAGGTGTCGTTTATCTTGTTAGCTTAGAAGCTCCTACTGGTTCAATAAACTTTGGTTCTTAACTGAGGGAAAACTTTTCTTCTTTCTACTTCACCCTTCCTCTTTGGGGAAACCCAACGACTCTTGCGAGGGTAGCAATGGAATTTCTGGCACCGTTGCCGGGGAGTCTTCTACTATCAAATCAGATGCCTTCGCACAAACTCCTTATTTACTTGTTTTTATTCTTGCCTAGTTACTTTTTCTTCTTGCTTTGCATGCATCTTTGCTTGCCAATTTTTTCTCCAAAATACCAAAAATACCTTGTGTTGCTATTTCTTGCTTTTTTTGCTATCATGTCTACTCCTGAGAACACTAAGCTATGTGATTTTTCTAGTACCAATAATAATGATTTTATTAGTACTCCTATTGCTCCTCCTGCCACTAGTGCGGAGTCTTATGAGATTAAAGTTGCTTTGTTGATTCTTGTTATGAAAGAAAAAAATTCTGGAAATTATAATGAAGATTTTTATGCTCATCTTAATACCTTTGTTGAATTATGTGATATTTAAAAAATTAAAAATGTGGACAATGATTTTATAAAACTGAAACTATTTCCCTTTTCCCTTAGTGATAGAGCTAAGGAATGGATAGTGTCTTTACCGAAAAATAGCATTGATTCTTGGACTAAGTGTAAAGATGATTTTATTGGCAAATATTTTCCTCCTTCAAAAAATATATCTTTGAGGAATCAAATTATGAATTTTAAACAACTTGATCAAGAACATGTTGCCCAAGCTTGGGAAAGAATGAAACTTATGCTAACAAATTGCCCTACTCATAGATTAAGTCTTTGGATGATAGTACAAAATTTCTTAGCAGGACTAAACTTTGTTTCCAGAAACCTTTAGATTTTGCTGCAGGTGGTACATTCATGGGGATAACTCTTGAATAGGCTACTAAGCTTCTTGACAACATGACTGCAAACTATTCCGAATGGCACATCGAGCGAGCTCCAAGTGGTAAGAAGGTAAATTATGTTGAGGTAATTTCCTCTCTCAATGAAAAAGATGATGCAATTATGTCCATGATTTCTACTAAGAGTGCTACTATCGATCCAAATGATATGATATTATCTACTTTGATTGAGCAAAATAGGGATAATGTTGATGTGAATTTTATTTCTAGAAGTAATTTCAACAATAATGCTTATGGCAAAACTTTGGTAATAATCCTAGACCGTACCACGACAATCCCCCAAAATTTTATGATAAAAGATTGCAGGAAATTGAAAGGTCCACTAAAAGTTTTACGCATGCTCAGTTTGAACAACATGGAACCTTTTGTATGGAAGTTAAGAAACATTCTTCTATGCATTAGAAGATAAGTAAGAAACTTGATGTTATTAATAAAGAGGTTGTTAATTTGCAATTGCAACTGGTGAAAACTGAAAATATTTTCGAAAAAATGTCCAATAAGCAAACTACTCTAGTTAATAGAATGGCATCTAAACCTGAATCACAATATCTTGCTAATAATGATGAGGATGTTAAAACTATAGGTGTGTCACCCATATAATATTTGTTTAGAAATATTAAGCATGTTAAAAATGATGATGAAGGGACCGGAGAAGTGTCAACTTTAGGTAGAAGGACTTTAATTATGATAACTGTTCTCTTACTGAATGTATTTCCTTATTGTAATCCATGTTAAATTCACCCAATGCTTATGATCAAATTAAATTTTTTACTAAACATATCCCTAGAAAATTAGGTAATGGATGGGACCCTACTATTAAAATTAAGATTAATAATTATGAATGCAATGCTTTATGTGATTTAGGTGCAAGTGTGTCCACTATGCCTAAAGCACTATATTATGTTCTTGGTTTTGATGCTATGTCTGAATGTTCTTTAAATTTGTACCTTGCGGATTCAACTATTAAAAAACCTATGGGAAGAATAAATGATGTGCTTATTATTGCAAATAGAAATTATGTTACCATGGACTTTATTATTTTAGATATTGAATGTAATACCGCATGTCCTATCATACTTGGAAGACCCTTTTTAAGAACTGTAGGTGCAATCATTGATATGAAGGAAGGAAATAAAAGGTTCTAATTTCTATTGAAGAAAGGTATGGGGCACTTCCCAAGAAAGAGATTTAAGCCTCCTTATGAATCTATAATGAGAGCCACATATGATCTATTTTTATATGATAAAACTTGATAGTTTGCATGCCGAACTAATTCTTGTGCCAAGTTAAGCCTTTGGGATGTTGCAAATGCATGTTTGATAGGTTCTGTGTAGAGACAGAAAATTTTGCGCCTAGTATTTGAATTTTCTGTCTATACTGGAATGTGATAAATTCCTGAAATTTCTACACGGTACTGCATTACAAATTGTCTATCACGTCCTAAGTTTTCTGAATTTTTGGAGTTACATAAGTATGATATTTAATTAGATCTTTATGTACTGTTCTGTTTTTGACAAATTGCTGTTATGTTTTCTTTGACTGCTAGTTTTAGAGTTTCCATGACTTAAATTGGGCGATATAAATTGTGGGAATGATAGGATACAACAGCCATTACTTAGAAAGAAATATGCAGTTTGTCCTTATAGTATATGATTGGGAGATTTATTTTATATGTACTAACCTATCTAATGAGTTATGTTAAGTTTTGTGTGGATGAAGTTTTTAAGATCAAGGGGAGACAACGAAATGAGATGAACAAAGAGCAGCAAGAGCCTAAGCTTGGGAATGCCCAATGCACCCCAAGGTAATATTCAAGGAGACTCAAGCGTCGAAGCTTGGGGATGACCCGGAAGGCATCTCCTCTTTCATCTTCAATAATTATAGGCATGTCTTGGTTGGACTTACGTTTTTATTTGTTCACATGATATGTGCTTTGCTTGGAGCATCTTTTGCTTTTATTTTAGTTTTGTTTGCTGATCTTTACAATCATCATGTTCTGGTCAGACTTCTTAAGAGAGGCACAATTTGGTCTTTTATTTAAAGAATGCTCATTGATACTTATATCTATTTGAGTTGAGGCTTTTATAGAATTTTCTCTTGCACTTCACTTATACATGTTAGTGCACGGTGATAAATTATGTTTTTTTAGATAGTATTAGGACACTCTTGACTCACTTATATCCTTTTAGAGAGTGGAATAGTTATCGGTAATTTTCATGAGTTATGTTGGTCCTAAAAATAATAGGCATACATGAGTGGTATAATAAAAACTTTCACATACTTGTAGATCAATTGAACTCGATAATTGGGTTCCTTGCAATAATTTTTAGATAAGGTGTGAGTAATTTATTTATGTGTAGCCGAAAGGACTTGCGCTATGTAGTGGAGAGGTGTCATAAGGTCATACACGTTAACACTTGTGGTCTTTTAAGTGAAACTGATTGTGAGGGGTCTAAATTGAGGAACATTGTAAGTAATCGCCTTGTAGAATGGGTCAGGAAGGCAACAGACTTCGGCTCGTCAAACTCACCCCTTGGAGTAATCGGTCTTGTGGTAAATCCGGTGTAGACTATGAAGTATTAGTGAGATGTTTTGGTTTATGAGCTGCGGTCTTTATGCATTTCCACCAATCCATATTTTGCCAGCCTCTTTGGTACCGCACATTTCCCACTCTCACCTTGAGACATGGTGCATACTTCGTCGGTGCATCCAAACCCTTGAGATGATACACTCTCTCACACATAAGCCACATTATATCTTCCTCAAAACAACCACCATACCTACCTATTATGCCATTTCCATAGCCATTCCAAGATATATTGCCATGAAACTTCCATTGTTATTATTCTTGACTTATGTTTTCATTGTCATTATGCTTTGCATGATCACATAGGGCTGACATGATATATGTGGCAAGGCCACCGTTCATCATTATTTTACATGTTACGCTAGATCATAGCACATCCTAGTACACTGCCAGAGGCATTCATATGTAGTCATTATTTTCATTTCAGAGTTGTAAGTAAATAAAAGTGTGATGCATTCTAGAGTGTGCCCCTACTTGTGAGATAAAAATGAGATGCCAAAGAAACCAAAAAAAGAGGCCACCAAAAAATGAGAGAAAAAGATAGAGGGGGCACACTACTATCCTTTATATACACTTGTGCTTCAAAGTAGCACCAAGTATTTCATATAGAGAGTTTTCATATTCTTCATTTCATATGGTAGTGGCATTTGTACATTATAGAACTTGGCTTGTATATTCGAATGACGAGCTTCCTCAAATGCTCGAGGTCTTCATGGGCAAGTGATACTTCTCCGACGTATATATATTTTTTTATTGTTTCATGCTATTATTATTCCACTTTTATATATTTTTGCCAACAATTTATATTATTTGTATCTGGACTAACCTATTAATCCAATGCCAATGGCCAATTCCTATTTTTATAGGTAAAATACTCATAGAGTCGGAATGACCTGAAAATTTTGTGGATTTTTTGTGGATTATATCTGAATTTTTCGTGAATGAATAAATGCAAGGCGGTGCTCATGGGCCCCACAAGGCCTAGGGGCACGGCCTAGGGACCACCTGCACCATGCGGTCTTCTGGAGAGAACATAGGTCGGTTGAGGCTCTAATTCGGGCCCTATCAGAGTTATAGGTCTCCGACTATAAAAGAAATGGTGCTCAGCCACAGAAACAGACGCGAAAATAGAGAGAAACAGAGGAGGAGAGATCCAATCTCGAAGGGGCTCCCACCCTCCCTGATCCATGGGGCAAAGGACCAGAGGGGGAAAACCATATCCCATCTAGGGGGAAGGCCTAGCAAAAAGAAGAGGGAGGGGTCTCTCTCCCCCTCTCTCCCGGTGGCGCCGGAGTGCCATCGGGGGAACCATCGTGACGGCGATCATCTCCATCAACTTCACTGCTGTCATCAACATCCTTCCCCCTCTTCATGCAACGGTGTACTATCTCTCACCCCCACTGTAATCTCTACTTGAACATGGTGTTTGATGCCATATATTATTATTCAATGATGTGTTGCATCTCTATTATGTCTGAGTAGTTTCTTTTTGTGCTATGGGTTAATTGTGATATGTGATGGTTGATATGAGTTGTATTGTGACATACCCAGATTACTACACAGTAGTTATGATAATTAGTCATGCCAAGTCATCATCATTAAGCCTTATAAAAACAATTAGAGAACAATCCAACTTCAAATTCTAATTTAAAATAAAGTCAAAATTAGTAATTATCCGAACGGCAAAATAAAAATGTTCATAATGTTTCAAATAATTCCAAAGAAATTATAAAAATAAAATCAACATTTATTGAAGTACAAATTTGACCCTATCATCCAAAACAGTACCTAAAACAGCCCCTTATGACCTAAATATAATTAATTCAAAATTCAAATGAATTCATATCACTCCCAAACTTTTTGTGGCAGTGCAGAAAATTGCAAAGTAATTGTTGTGACCACCTACACAATTTTCAAAAGTCATTTGGTACTGAATTAAATTGCAAAACAGTGAGGAAATAAAAACAGAAAAAGAAAGAAATGAAAAAGGCCTAGCTACACTGTGCTTTTGGCCCAACCGCAGCAAACCTAATCGGCCCAGCCCACGCTACAGTCGTTGTCCTCCTCACCTGCTCCCCCTTCCGTGTCGGCGCTGCCGCATCCGACGCGCGCCGCGCCGTCCTCCGCCCGCCACGGCGTCGAGCAGGTGGCTGGGATGGATAAGGCCGCCCCTAGCTACCCCCTCGGCCTCACTCCTCCCCTCTTTCCCCCTTGCTCACCCCTCTCCCTCTTTGTCTCGCTCGCGCGGGTGAAACCGTCGATGCGCCGCCGCCGTTGACACACTTTGGAGCCACCCCGCGACGCCTGCGTATGGCCAGGAGGATGACCGTGGTCCTCTTCGTCGTCTGCGTCATTGCATCGGAGCCAGGGAGCGCTGCCGCCGTCGCCATCGTCCTCTTCTTCTCGAAGACGTCCGCCGCGGCCTCGCCATCGATCCGCATCACTCCGACCACCCCGGCCCCGTACGAGCTCACCACCGACCTCCTCTCGGTGAGCCGCGCCCATTCCCCTTTCTTTCCCCTCCGTTCCGCCATCGTAGCCGCACGCCCGTGCTCGGCCGAATGTCGCTGCCACGGGAGCTCGCCGTTGCCGTCGATACCGACCTCCCCAACTTACACTGCTAGCACAGCTCGACGCAGCGCATCGTGCTCGACTCGTAGATCACCGTGCCGGACCAAATGGTCGTCAGAAGCGCGATTCCGGCGAGCCTCTGACGCGCCTGTTGTCGCCGGCGTTCGCCTGCGCGCGCCGGCGTTTAAATGTTAGCGGGACCCACCCGCCAGGTGGTTAGGGGGTACTCCCCATGCTAAACAGCCTCTGACAGCGGGCCCCGACACTGTAGCGTTTAGGATTAAAACTAATCTAACTATTAACTACTGTGTCACTGTCCAATGGGCCCCACCACCCTATTTAACTAGATTAACTTGTCTAACACACTGTTCAAACTAACATACACTGTCAGCTGGGTCCCACTGGGCCCAGTTGACCAGTCAACTGCTGACTGGGATTGACCCAGTCAATGACAGCTGGGTCCCACTGGACCTTTGACCAGTCCCCGTGGTCAAAGCTGACTGCTGACTCAGCTTGGACCTGGCCCCACTTTCAGTCACACAACTCTCTGCTGTGTACATGTCAGTGGGTGCACATAGCATTTACACTTTAATTTTCGAATTAATAATAAATCTGAAATTCCAAAAAATCATTTAAAACTTTGAAAATCCATATAAATTAAACCGTAACTCGGATGAAAAAGTTTTCTACATGAAAGTTGCTCAGAAAAATCCCACGAATCCGATCGTGCCGTCTGTTTTCATGTCGGGACCCTCTACGTAGGAGAACCTGCAACTTTTCATCTGTTTCCGGTAGATGAATAGTGCATACATACCGGTTAATAATTAAAACTTAAATCCTAAAATAACTAAAATGGTTTAGAGATGCATTAGGTCACCCCTGCGCTGCATTTTAGCATTGTCATGCTCTGTGTTGCATATGTTTGCTGTGTATTTATCTGTTTCCTCCCCCTCTTCTCTCCGGTAGATTCCGGCACTGACGTGGCCCTGAGGACTACTTCATCACCGACAACCCTTCTTTTCCGGCAAAGCTTCCAGGCAAGCAACCCCCCTTGATGCATGTTTATATCATCTATTCCTTCTCCCTCCTGCTTGCATTAGAATTTGCTACTGCTTTTGATTGATCCTATTCTGATGCATAGCCTGCTTTTTGTAAACTGCTATTGATACCTTAGCTGCTATCCTAAATGCATAGTATAGGTTGGATGGAAATCCATCTGTGGCCCCTCTTCCTTGTCCTAGTTGCCCCGCTTAGTTACCAGTGCCCTAATCGATGTGATCGACGGGCTGAGACCAGCACGTCACCACACACCACCCTAAGTTGCTCGACTCCGCAGAGCTAACATCGAGTGCCGAGGGTGATACCTCTTATCTCACTCCTGATGTTGCCTCTGTGGTACAGCTAGTTGGTTGTGGGTTACCGAGGGTGATTCCTCTTTCACTACCTCCAACGAAGCTTATGTCGTGCAACCCCGCAAGTGTGAATACCATCGAGGGTGATTCCTCCGGGTTCACCTTGACGGTTACGTCGAGAGGGAAATCCAATGAGGGTGATTCCTCGGATTCCTTCTTGATGTTACAAACACATAGTTACCTGGATTTTACTACAGATACTGGATAAAGACGGGTCAACCCTGAGGGGTACCCGCGAGAGATAAATCTGGAAGTTGGGCGGGCCCAGAGAGCACCCGCGAGAGTTACTGTGGCGGCTAGCTGTTTAGCGGTACCACCCAGGTTGTGGTGGTAGCTCCGGACTTGTCCCGACAGCCGTCACTAATATTAATAATGCACTAACGGATTTGGGTATCGATCTGAGTTGGCCACTGGCCTATACGCACTACCACCACGCGGGATAATTGTTTAATGGGCCCCTCGGTGCCGTATGTATCAGCCGAAAGCTCTGTCAGAGGTCCAGTTCAGCATTGCGGCACGGCTGGGCCGGCTCCGGACTTGTCTCTTATTTATTGAAAAGGCTACAACTGATCCCTCACACTTGTGGGTTATCAGCAAGCAAGTTGGATGCACACCCACTTAGTTGCATTAGGAGAGCTTACATATACTTATAGCTCTAGTGCATCCGTTGCATGGTAATCCCTACTCCTCACATTAATATTGATTGTGAGGCCTCTCCCTTGACTAACGATCAAGCTGCATTGATGTGAGACTTTCTTAGTATTTTTGTCTTCTCATGAAACCCCATCATCATTCTATTTATCATCCAAAGTGCTATGAACAAGGCTTGTGAATTGAGCATTAAGCGGAGTGCTAAGTAGTTGAAAAGCACTCTTGACGGATTCGGTTATTTGACTGAAGATCTAGGTTGTGTTATGGGAAAATGTTTGAATATGATAAGGCCTTGAATGATTGGGGACAAGTATATGACATATCTATACCTATGCTAATTCTAGACTCCCTAAAAATTCCCACATTAATCAGATTTGACGAGCCGTTAATCTGGTGGGACCAAGTTATTACGGTGCAGATCAATCTACAGAATCCAGGGCAAAAAGAAAAAACTGTCAGGAGGCCAAGAATCCTTTCTCGGTCATTAAAAATAAAATAAAAAAATTCTACCTCAATCTACCTACACCTACACACCTCAGATCCTAATTTTATTCCGTCTATACTCCTCCACCATCCCTTCCTCCCTATTTTATCTCTATCTACCTCTCTCCTCCGATAGAAAATATTCAACATCTCTTCCCCTCTCCAATCTCTCCCCACGTGAAAAACAAAGCCATCCTTCCATCGCCCCTTCTTCTCTATGCTTTCCACCTCCACCCATGGAAACTATTCCACCCCCTCCCATGAAAAACAAAGCAATTGTCTGATCGATTTGCCCATGGATGTTGGATTGGATCGTGGAAGCTGAGATTGATCTATTGATTTGACATTGATTGGGCCATGGAAGCAGTGAAGATTCAAAGGCTGGAGGAGAAGATAGATTGGATCGTGGTAGTTTGAACGTGTGCGATATCTATATCAGATCGGACTGGCAATTAGGGCATAACATCATGGGAGGATAGAGGTCAAATGCTAGAGAAGAAGATGACGAGGGAGAAGATAGATTGGATCGTGGTAGTTTGTACGTGTGTGATTTAGCTTGATTACTTCCGAGCCGATCGGCATAGGGAGGAGATGAAAATATATGTCAGAATACTCTCATGTACAGAAGCTAGAAACTGTTGGATCGATTCTGCCGGAAGACACTGGTATGCGATGCTAATCCCTTCGATCTGTTCCGCAAAACACATGAGTACACAAGATTCTATTTATTTGCCACAGATTTGTGACGTGCTAGCAGGCTGTTGGATTGACTCTGCCGGAAGACGCATGTATATATGATGATAATCCCTTCGACCCGTTCCAAAAAATACAGGTACACGAGGATTCATTTTTTTGCCACACTATATTAGCATCGGCTTGCAGATGCTACAGAGTTGCTGTTAGATAAAACGAGATCAACAAGACACGAGAGACACGGATTTTTACGTGGAAACCCTTGCGGGAGAAAACCACGGACGCACGAAGGCGCAATTCACTATGAGGAGGAGTATTACAAGCACGAGACGACCGGCTGTCTTTAGGTGCGACTACATGGAGTATATAAGAGGGGTAACACATAAGAGTCCTTGGAGGACAAGTAAACGAGTTGTACTCGTACGCGTCGATGTCAACGCAAAAGCCCACACCGTTTGTACTATGTCTAGTCCAACATGGTAGAATTTGGATCACAATTTAACAATCTCCACCTTGAGCCAAATTCCCTCCAGTAGTCGAAGAAAGTAAATAACTCCATCCAAATCAGCATAAACACCTTGTGCGTCAAAGTCCATAGGACTAGTGAGAAATACCAACTAAGCCTGAGCAAAGCTCAAACTTATTGGTAGGAACTGGCTTTGTCATCATATCAGCAGGATTATCATGCGTACTTATCTTGCATACCTTCAAGTCACCTTCAGCAACGACATCTCTAATGTAGTGATATCTGACATCAATGTGCTTTGTTCTCTCATGATACATTGGATTCTTTGTAAGATATATAGCACTTTGACTGTCCCAAAATACGGTAGGGCAAGATGAATCTCCACAAAGCTCAGTGTATAAACCTCTCAACCAGATAGCTTCTTTGCAAGCCTCAGAAATAGCCATATACTCGGCATCGGTAGTGGAACACGCCACAATAGACTGCAAAGTTGCTCTCCAACTCACAGCACAACCACCAATGGTGAAAACATAACCTGTGAGTGATCTTCTCTTATCCAAATCACCAGCAAAATCAGAATCAACAAAACCAACAAGTCCATCTCTAGTTTTCCCAAACTGTAAATAAGCATTAGAAGTACCTCGCAGGTATCTGAAAATCCACTGAACTGCTTTCCAATGCTCTTTTCCAGGATTAGCCATGTATCTACTGACAACACTCAATGCATATGAAAAATCCGGACGAGAACAAACCATGGCATACATAAGTGAACCAACTGCACTTGAATAGGGAACTCTAGACATGTACTCAATATCTGCATCTGACTCAGGACATAAGGCTGATGATAATTTGAAGTGTGCAGCTAATGGAGTACTTACTGGCTTGGCATTATGCATATTAAAACGACGAAGAACTTTATCAATATATCCCTTCTGACTTAGATATACTTTTCCAGACGGTCTATCTCTGGATATTTCCATGCCAAGTATTTTCTTTGCTGCACCCAAATCCTTCATCTCAAATTCATTACTCAATTGCTTCTTTAGTTCATTAATCTCTGACATGCTCTTTGCAGCAATTAACATATCATCAACATAAAGGAGCAAATAAATAGTTGAACCATTTACAGTTTTCAAATAAACACAACTATCATAATTAGACCGTTTAAAACCTTGAGAGACCATAAAGGTGTCAAATCTCTTGTACCACTGTCGAGGGGATTGCTTCAATCCATAAAGAGATTTCTTTAACTTACAGACAAGCTTTTCTTTTCCAGGAATAACAAAACCTTCAGGTTGTTCCATATAAATATCCTCTTCTAATTCTCCATGTAAGAATGCAGTTTTAACATCCAATTGTTCAAGCTCAAAATCATGCATGGCAACAATACTGAGTAAAGTGCGAATAGAGCTATGCTTCACAACAGGAGAAAATATTTCGGTATAGTCAATACCTGGAATTTGGCTATAACCTTTAGCAACCAACCTTGCTTTATATCTTGCCTCATCATTAGGAGAAACACCTTCCTTTCTTTTGAAAACCCACTTGCAACGAATAGGTTTCTTCTCTCTTGGTAATCTTACTAAATCCCAAGTGCCATTCTTTTCAAGTGATTCCATCTCATCATGCATAGCGGTCATCCACTTATTACTATCACCAGAAATAATAGCCTCGGAATATGAAGAAGGCTCAACATTACCTTCAATTTCTTCTGCAACAGATAAAGCAAAAGAAACAATATTGCACTCTTCAATTAATCTTTCAAGTGCATTAATACCCCGCCTAACTCTGTCACGTGCGAGATTCCAACTGGCTGGAACAATAGGCTGATTTGGAGTGACATATTCATCATCAACGGCGGGTTCATCATGTGCATCAATATTTTCCTTATCAGAAGTATCACCTGAAATAACATGCTCCACCTAAACAGTAGGCTGCTGAATAGTAGGCTGTTGTTCACTCTCAACAGGAACATTAGTAGATGGAACATCATGTAACATAGCAGATTCATTAAAGATAATGTTTCTGCTAATAACAACCTTCTGTGTTTCAGGATTCCACAATTTAAAACCTTTAACGCCAGATTTATAACCAAGAAAAATGCACTTAACAGCCCTAGGCTCCAACTTTCCATTATCAACATGAGCATAAGCAGTGCAACCAAAAACTCTCAATTGTGAATAATCAGCAGGTGAACCAGACCATACCTCAATTGGAGTTTTCTTATTAAGAGGGATAGATGGTGAACGGTTAATGAGATAACAAGCAGTGGAAGCGGCCTCAGCCCAAAAACGCCTATGCAAACCTGCATTAGACAACATGCAACGGGCTCTGGAAATAATGGTCCTGTTCATACGCTCAGCAAAACCATTTTGTTGACGAGTATAAGGAACGGTGTAATGTCTGACAATGCCTTCAGACTTGCAATAATTCTCAAATTTGTTAGAACAGAATTCCATACCATTATCAGTGCGAAGTATTTTTACCTTCTTTTCAGTTTGCCTCTCAATCATAATCTTCCACTCCTTAAAAGTTGAGAATGCTTGCCATTTATGCTTCAAGAAATAAGGCCAAACTTTTCTCGAATAATCATCAATAATAGTCAACATGTAACTAGCACCACCTAGTGACTTTCTGCGAGATGGTCCCCATAAATCGGAATGAACATAATCAAGAATACCTTCAGTTGTATGAGTCAAAGTGTTGAACTTTACCCTCTTGTGCTTGCCGAAGATACAATGCTCACAAAATTTCAATTTACCAGTTTCATATCCTTTAAGAATACCTCTCTTATGTAACTCTGCCAAACCAAGTTCACTCATATGTCCAAGACGCATATGCCAAAGGTTAGCAGCATCACAATCAGAATTCTTTGAAATAACTGGAGTAGCGTTACCTGAAACGGTAGAACCTCGAAGGTAATAAAGACCATTGGTCGAACTTAAGTCACCTTTCATCACAATAAGAGAGCCTTTGGTGACTTTCAAAATGCGATCTCCACCTGAATATTTGTACCCCTTTGCATCAAGGGCACTAACAGAGATCAGATTTCTCTTCATCTTCGGAATATACCGAACATCTATCAAAGTTCTGATTATGCCATCAAACATCTTGATTCGAACGGAACCTATGCCTTCAATCTTGCATGGTGAAATATCAAAACCCAAAATGGAACCAGCAGCAATAGTAGAATCAAAAGTAGTAAACCAATCTCTATGCGGGCACATATGAAAAGTACACGCAGTGTCAAGTACCCACTCATCACTGGTCTCAGCACATCCAACAATAACAACAAGAGCATCATCGGAACTATCATCATGAGCAACATTAGCAGAATTTTCACCTTGTTTGTTACCTTTCGGTTTATATGTACCGTTCCTCTTTTCCTTGTTCTGCAACTTGAAACAGTCTGAGATGTCATGCCCGTCTCTCTTGCAATATCTACAAGATTGCTTCTTGTCTCTGGATTGTGACCGGCCCCTCTGGCCGTTCTTACTTTTGCCACCGTTTCCATTATGTGAGTTCTTCTCCTTTGTCCTGCCACGAACAGATAATCCCTCGGCTTGGGATGAACTTGAACCATCATGAGGCACCATTAATTTCATCTTCTCCTTAGAGTTCAAAGCTTCATAAACTTCATTAAGCGTGAGAGTATCACGACTGTATAATATGGTGTCTCGAAAATTGGTATAAGAACTTGGCAGTTAACAAAGTAACATTAAAGCAGTATCTTCCTCATCATACTTAACCTCCATTGCAGCTAGATCGGATATAATCTCCTTAAATTCTGAAATATGATTCAAAACATTACCTCCCTCGGGTAACCTGTGCATGAATAATTTTTGCTTCAGATGCATCTTGCTGGTGAGATCTTTTGTCATGCAAATCCCTTCCTGCTTTAACCATAGAGCGGCGGCAGTTTTCTCGCTTAGAACTTCCTGCAAAATATTATTATGCAAATGGAGTTGAATTTGTGACAAAGCCTTACGATCCCTTCTTTTTTCCTCAGCAGTCCAATCCTCAATTCTATTCTTTCCAAAACTATCCAGTGCATCATCATAGTCGGCTTGTGCCAACAACGCCCGCATCTTGACTTGCCATAGGGTAAACCTTGTGTCACGGTCCAGCAGCGGAAGATCGTACTTCATGGATGCCATGAGTAGATAAATCTGTGTACACAAAGTAGTACAAGCCGGCAGAAATTTTTTGACAGAATTAATATGCGGATCAAAGAACTAAGATAGATAGCACCTGGAACTCTCGGGTGGCTGTAGTAATTGAAGTTGGAACGAAGTAAATCTGATCTATAGATCAGCCTTGACCACCACGTGAGTAGTAGTAGTATAGTACTACTTGTGATCTGACGTGAGTAGCAGCAGCACCTCGGGACGTGACCGGAGCAGCGGTGGTCTCGGGTCTTGGTCCGGACACTGATGCACGCGTGGAGCAACAGCAACTTGCGGACGTGAGTAACAGCGGCGGCCTGCAGCAACACTCGATCGGCGGAACGGACGGACGACTCAGCAGCGGAGATTCCTGTCGAACTCGGCTTCTGTATCGATCCGGCTTCGGATCGTCAGGTCGTGTCGGCGGCGGCGCACATGACGCGGAACCCTAGCTTCTCTCGTCTCGAACTCAGATTAATCTCGTATCTGTCAAGTTGGCTCTGATACCACTTGTTAGATAAAACGAGATCAACAAGACACGAGAGACACGGATTTTTACGTGGAAACCCTTGTGGGAGAAAACCACGGACGCACGAAGGCGCAATTCACTATGAGGAGGAGTATTACAAGCACGAGACGACCGGCTGTCTTTAGGTGCGACTACATGGAGTATATAAGAGGGGCAACACATAAGTGTCCTTGGAGGACAAGTAAACGAGTTGTACTCGTACGCGTCGACGTCAACGCAAAAGCCCACACCGTTTGTACTACGTCTAGTCCAACACGGTAGAATTTGGATCACAATTTAACAGTTGCCATGATGAGCAATTTTGAGGTGCTGGCTCATGGCGTCCAATCTCAGACACCATAAAGTCTCAGGTGCATGCCATCTATTCCCTCGAGGGCTGGGCAAGAAGTCTCAGTTGAAAATCAAGATAAAGAGCCATACATGGAGGTCTCCGAAGACTCATAAGGAGGCAAAGATCATGTCTGACAGTAGATTAGACCGACAAGCCTTCTTGACTTCCCCAAAGTCCCATAGGCTATTGTATAGCGTCGGACTTATCGCAGATGCTACAGAGTTGCCATGATGAGTGGTGCCAGGTGCAGGCCCATGGCGCCCAATCTCAGAGACCGTGCACGGCATCTATTCCCTCGGGCGATGGACATGAAGTCTCAATAGAATACAAAGATGAAGAGCCATACAGGGAAGTTTCCAATGACTCAGAAGCAGGCAACGATCATGGCTGAAAGTAGATTGGGCAGGCAAGCTTGATCGGAAAAGCTTTTTTATTTGTTTCGGCTAGCTAACTATATATGTATTGGATTTTACCAAGAATTCTGCAATTAGATTTATGTTTACTGAATCAGCTACCAGGAGTCCCTCACGTTGGTAAAATGGACTTCCCACTGCCCCGATCTTGACCCCTCCATCCTCTGGATCTCGCCATCAGCGGCATCGCCGCGATCTGCGCCTAGCGGCCTCGCCTGCCCCTTCTTTTCTCCCGGAGGCGCCGCCGCAGAAAAACGTGGTGGCGAGGAGCGGACCGCCGGCGGCGGCAAGGCTGCATGTACGTCCGGCGAGGCGTGGGTCACCGGCGGCGTTGGGGATGCATGCGCGTCGGGCGGACGTGGGTTGTCGCCCTCCTCGTTCCCTTCATGCCTGACGAGTCCCTGGGGGAAACCTGCTGAGCTGCAGGTGAGGGAGAAGACAATACACAATTATTTCATATGATTGCGAATGGTAAACATAGGAAGAAGAAAATAATTCAGCTTGAACAGGACGAAGGGACAATTGTGGGGCATGAGAATCTGAAAGTGTATATTTCTAATTATTATAAACAACTTTTTGGGCCTCCGGAAGCAAGCACGGTGTCCCTTAATGAATCCGTTATTGGAGATATCCCTCAGCTTCGGGCAGAGGAGAATGATATTCTATCTGCACCGTTTACTGAGAAATAGGTTCTGGATGCAATTTCACAAATGAAACCGAATAAAGCACCGGGACCAGATGGGTTTCCTGCGGAATTCTATAGGAAATGTTGGCATATTATTAAGGATGATCTTATGCCTATGTTTCATGACTTTTTTAACGGTCATTTAGAACTGTTCCATCTTAACTTTGGCACGATTACGCTGTTGCCAAAGAAAGAAGAGGCAGTTCGGATCGAACAATTCAGGCCAATATGTCTTCTTAACATTAGTTTCAAAATCTTCACGAAAGTGGGCACCAATAGATTGACACAGATTGCTCATTCGGTGGTGCAACCGAGCCAGACAGCTTTCATGCCTGGGAGACACATTCTTGAAGGGGTTGTCGTCCTGCATGAAACGCTGCATGAAATTCATTCGAAGAAGCTAGACGGGGTTATCTTCAAAGTGGATTTTGAGAAGGCATATGATAAAGTTAAATGGCCTTTCCTTCAGCAGGCAATGCGCATGAAAGGATTTAGTGAGGCTTGGCGGAACCAAGTGGGTTCTCAAGTCCAGAAGGGTAGTGTCGGAATCAAGGTTAACGATGATATCGGTCACTACTTTCCGACACACAAGGGATTGAGACAAGGGGATTCAATGTCTCCTCTCCTATTTAATATAGTGGCCGATATGTTGACCATTCTTATAGGCAGGGCCAAGCAAAACGGTCAAGTGGAGGGCTAGTCCCTCATCTGGTTGATGGGGGAGTCTCCATTTTACAGTACGCTGACGATACTATCCTGTTCATGGAACATGACATTGCAAAAGCGCGAAATATGAAACTCATATTATGTCTCTTCGAACAATTGTCTGGTTTAAAAATAAACTTTCACAAGAGCGAGTTGTTCTGCTTTGGTAAGGCCAAAGAAGAGCAAGACACATATAGACAATTGTTTGGGTGTGAATTAGGTGCTTTGCCTTTCAGTTATTTGGGCATACTGATTCATCACCGTAAGTTATCTAATAAAGAATGGAAGTGCATCGAAGATCGAATTGAAAAAAAGCTTAGTTGCTGGAAGAGCAACCTAATGTCATATGGAGGTCGGCTAGTGTTGATTAACTCAGTACTTACTAGTATGCCAATGTTCCTGTTATCTTTCTTCGAAGTACCGAAAGGGGTGCGGAAGAGACTTGATTTCTTTAGATCTCGGTTCTTCTAGCAGTCAGATGAGGCCAAGAAGAAATACCGTCTCACACGATGGGATATTCTATGCCGACCCAAGGACCAAGGAGGTCTTGGTATTGAGAACTTGGAAATCAAGAATAAATGTCTTATCAGTAAATGGCTCTACAGGTTAGAGACAAAGCCGGAAGGTATGTGGGCACAGATACTACGCAATAAGTATTTACAGTCGAAAACGCTCGCCCAGGTCACCGTGAGAACAACTGACTCGCCATTCTGGAAGGGACTCATGCGAACGAAAGACTTGTTCTTTCGTAGGGTCAAATTCTTGGTTGGCAATGGGATGTCAACAAGATTTTGGGAAGATACGTGGTTAGGAGAGACGCCCCTAGCCATACAATATCCCACACTATATAACATCATGCAACGTAAGGAGGATTACATAGGCACAATATTTCAATCGATTCCCTTGAATATTCAGTTCAGACGTGCGTTAGTTGGTGAGCGATGGACTGCCTGGATGCACTTGGTCCGGAGATTGATAGATGTTCAATTATCCGACCAACCTGATTCGACGCGCTGGAAGTTGGCTAGAAATGGGGTGTTTACGGTGAAATCTTTCTACATGGATCTGATTAATTCTGGCCCAATCTCGTGCTTGTTACATATTTGGAAGGTTAAGGTTCCCTTGCGTATTAAAATCTTTATGTGGTTCGTCCACAAGCAAGTGATCCTCACCAAAGATAACTTAATAAAGAGGCGGTGGGTAGGTAGTTCTCGTTGTTGTTTTTGTGATCATGATGAAACAATACAACACTTATTCATAGAGTGTCCACTCGCCAAATTGCTTTGAAGAACTATCCATATAGCCTTTAACATTACTCCTCCAGTTGACATTGAATCGTTGTTTGGAACGTGGTTAGCTGGGGTTGAGCATATTACCGCGGCTCGTATTCGGATTGGAATATGTGCGCTCCTATGGGCTATATGGAATTGCAGGAATGATATGATTTTTAACAGACAACATACTTTAACTTTCTTGCAAGTCATCTTCAGAGCTACCGCATGGATCCGTACGTGGTCCTTACTCACTCCTATGGACTCCAGGGAGCCTTTGGTTACTGGGTGCAGCCAGTGGGAGATGGTAGCACGGGTTATATTCAACCGGTTCGGATGGCGGTCGCATAACAGGATAGGAGTCTTGGGAGCTTGTCCTTTACAATGTCATACCGGTTGTGATTTTGAGCATGTACTTTTCTGTTCATTTTTCGCTCCACTTGCGAGCTGTAATTCTTTATGACTTTGTGCTACTTCGAGACTCTTTAATAAGATGGCTGCATGCATCGTCATGATGCAGAGGCCGGGGGCACGCCTCCATTTCCAAAAAAGGAGGTTGCTTTATTTCTGTAAAAAACAAAGATGTCTTTTCCTGATATGAATGTGTCTCTATAAGCCTTACTAGACATGCTCGAAGTCGACAAAGCTGCCATCCTGTGATTTTTTGGGAGCAGATCTTAATATCTAGAAGTTCATCATGACTGGAAGTTTCTTATATCACGATTTGCATTAGGTTGAATTTCTAAATCTAGAGGTTCATCAGGATCAGGGCACTTCCCTAGGCACATTGTAGCTTCGATCAGGGAAGTACATTAAAACCAGGATGCCTTCGGCAGCCTCAGTCATAGCACGTGGATTTTGTGCAAAGACATGAGTCCCATACTGTTGAATGATTAATTTTGTTGCATCGTACTTCTGATGTAAGGAGTTAACTACACTGTTTCTTTGGGTGCCAATAACTGAGGTAAAAAACTCTTGCTCTTCGACCTGTTCATTGTTTATACTTCTAGAGTACATTTTACTTCCAACCAGTTTTTTACATGTACAATGAGTCCTCCACTGACTAGCCCACATTTGTGGCAATTTTTTATGGTGATATCTTGCGTGGCTAATGCTTCTGATTGAATCGCTATATACCTTCCTCTTCGCTCAGATCGACGGGACTTTATGCATAGGAAATGCTCTATTATCCTGCCCCTAAAACTGTAATTGCATATTTTCTAGCGAATAAGAATGTTATACTATTTCAGTTTGATCATCTAATTACATTTTCTATGAACACTCCAGTAATTTATAATCTCAGTGGGCACGCTTTATAGTTCTTGGCCCTGTTAATAATTTCATGCTTCCTTTAATTCGCCTACATTCGTACTTTATTGTTCCGGATGGCAAAGGGGAACTCAGGTTACTATTGCATGTTTGATCATCCTATTTAGTCAAATTTTGGTCAGGTATTCTATCATGCAACTATACTTGTTACCAGGTACTACCTGTTGCTCTTTTGCAAGCTCTCTCAGCTGCTCAAAACTGGGGATAGTTGGTCAACCAGATGGGTATTTTATTTGCCAATTTACCATTTTGTTTTCTTCAAAATTACATTGGAATACTAATTTGCTTGGAAGGGAATCAAAGCACATATGGAGCCTACACAATCAAGACAATTCCTATGCAATGCGAATTAGTTATGAGAACTAATGGAATTAATGAGGTGGTAATGAGTGAAGTTTGTGATAAATGCATGCATGGTTCAGTAGATATGAATAATTGATGTGTTAGCTTTTATTGATGGTGCTATGCGTGTTAGATGGAGTTTCAAGCACACAAACAACTGCATGTTTGAGTTTTTTCCTTATCACTTCTCACAAATAACATCAAACATAGCTTATGTTTGATAAACTAATTAATGACATATTTTTTCTGGATAAAATTCAATTTTATTGCTTAATTCTGAACTATCTATATTGTTTAAAATGGGCTCTGAACTATCTATATTATTTAAAATGGAAAAATATATATTAGACTACCACTACATCTTGACACGATGTTTTCACTGTTTTCATACCAGGATATTCTGTTTGCATCTATGCAGACATCATGCACGCTGTTTAAGGCCTAGGTCTCCCTATTTTAAAATTTGGTTTAAAAACATTACAATATATCATTGTTTTTAATTGCTTTCTTTCCTTCATTGGGAGTCTGGCAGCTGAAATTCCTCGACTGCTGAACCCTTTGTACTTAGTGCTATAAATTATCAGATGGAAGTAGACACAATTAACAATCATTTAGTAGTTGCTTGCGGCGTGAAATGAATTCCCAATTTTAGAAAAAAATTAAAAAACGGAATGTAAGATATAAACTTCCACGGAAAAAGGGATGTACATGTCACCTAATGTCATTTGAATAGTTGGATGGTTGTTGCGGGTTAAGTAATAGATATTTGTTTACGCACTCCAGCGTCAGACATGTAAGCATTTTTAACAATGTGAATTCATCAATGACTCTTTTAAATGAATTTATTTTGAAATTAATTCAAAAAAATACAATCCAATGATACAATTATTTTCTTAAAGTATTTTACAAGTTAACAATCTCATATAAATCATACATGCATAGAAAATAAAAGGCAACACAAATGGCAAGAATAATTATGTTATGCAAAATCCCAAAGACAAGCACGTGTGGATGCACGGGTTAACGACTAGTTACTATTAATTGGTATTACAAGAAAGACTTGCTACTTGTGAGTTGCGTTGGGATTTTCCCAGAAGAGGAAGGCTGAAGCAATATAGTAGCGGATAGTGTTTTCCTCAGTGAGAACCAAGGTTATCGAACCAGTAGGAGAACCAAGCAAATCCTAGTGAGCAGTACCTACACACAAGAGAGCAAATACTTGCACCCAATGTGGGCAAGAGGGTTGTCAATCCCCTTGAACTCGTTACTTGCAAGGATTAAATCTGATACTGATAGATATATAAATTGAAAAGTAATTAAAAAGTAAATTAATTGTAGCCAAGTAAATTAGGGTTTTCTAGTATAATTAAAGTAGACCCGGGGCCCATAGTTTTCACTAGAGGCTTCTCTCTCGAAACATAGCATACGGTGGGTAAACGAATTACTGTTGGGCAATTGATAGAAAAGCTCATAGTTATGATGTTATTCATGGCAATGATCATGTATGTAGGCATCACGTTCGTGACAAGTAGACAGACTCCTGCCTGAATCTACTACTATTACTCCACTTCGAGAGAACTTCTATGCTTGCCTCTCTACGTATTAAGTTTATAACAAACAGAGTAATGCATGAGGTATGCTGACATGATGTAGACAAAGTAAACCCAAGCAATATGAATAAACCCCGTCGTTTTACACTTAATGGCAACAATACAAATACGTGCCTCACGACCCCTTCTGTCCCGAGGTGAGGACACCGCAAGATTGAACCCATTACAAAGCACATCTCCCACATAAGATAAATCAATCTAGTTGGTGATGTCTACTACACAACTTATTCTTGTAGACTCGTGTTGAGCCTCCAAGCGCAGAGGTTTGTAGGACAGTAGCAGTTTTCCCTCAAGTGGATGACCTAAGGTTTATCAATCTGTGGGAGGCATAGGATGAAGATGGTCTCTCTCGAACAACCCTGCAAACAAATAACAAAGAGTCTCTTGTGTCCCCAACACACCCAATACAATGGTAAATTGTATAGGTGCACTAGTTCGGCGAAGAAATGGTGATACAAGTGTAGTATGGATAGTAGATATAGGTTTTTGTAATCTGAAAATATAAAAACAGCAAGGTAACTAGTAACAAAAGTGAGCACAAAAGGTATTGCAATGCTTAAAAACAAGGCCTAGGGTTCATACTTTCGCTAGTGCAATCTCTCAACAATGCTAATATAATTGGATCATATAACCATCCCTCAACGTGCGATAAAGAATCACTCCCAAGTTCCTATTAGCGGAGAACATAAGATAGAAATTGTTTGTAGGGTACAAAACCACCTCAAAGTTATCCTTTCCGATCGATCTATTGAGCTATTCCTATAAGTGTCACAAACAACCCTAGAGTTCGTACTAAAATAACACCATATGATACACATTAACCAACTCTAATGTCACCTAGATACTCCAATGTCACCACAAGTATCCGTGAGTTGATTATATGATATGCATCAAACAACTTCATAATCATGATATTCAATCCACACAAAGAACTCCAAGGAGCACCCCAAAGTTTCTATCAGAGAAAAGATAATGAAAACGTGCATCAACCCCTATGCATAGATTACCCCAAAGTCACCACGGGAATCCGCGAGTTGACTGCCAAAACATATATCAATTGATTCAATATAATACCCCATTGTTACCACGGGTATTCATATGCAAGACATACATCAAGTGTTCTCAAATCTGTAATATTCAATCCGACAATAACGAAACCTCAAAGGGAAAAGATTCGATTCATCACAACATGGATAGAGAGGGAAGAAACACCATATGATCCAACTATATTAACAAAGCTCGCGATACATCAAGATCGTGCCAAATCAAGAACACGAGAGAGAGAGAGATAAAACACATAGCTCCTGGTACAAACCCTCAGCCCCGAGGGTGAACAACTCCCTCCTCATCATGGAGACCGCCGGGATGATGAAGATGGCCTCCGGTGATGCTTTCCCCCCTCTGGCAGGGTGCCGGAAAAGGGCTGTAGATGAGATCGTGGAGGTACAGAGGCTTGCGGCGGTGTAAAAACTCATCTAGGTTAACTTTCGGGGGTTTCTGAATATATATGATTTTTCAGCGTTGGAATCACGCGAAGAGGTGCCACAGGGGGCCCACGAGGCACCAGGGCGTTCCTGGAGAGGGGGGGGGGCAGACGCGCCCAGGTGGTTCGTGGGGCCCCTGTGGCTCTTCTGCTGCTCCTCCGAAGCTTCCTGGGTCTGTTTCCTTCCAGAAAAAATCGTCAAAAAGTTTCACTGCATTTGGACTTCATTTGATATAGATTTTCTGGAAAATCAAAAACAAGCAGAAAACAGCAACTGGCACTGGGCACTAAGTCAATATGTTACTGCATAAAAATCGTATAAAAGCCATATAAAAGTGCACCAAAATCATACAAAACTATAACAAACATGGCATGAATACTTCGTAAATTATAGATACGTTGGAGACGTATCAGCATCCCCAAGCTTAATTCCTGCTCGTCCTCGAGTAGGTAAATGATAAAAGAAATAATTTATGAAGTGTGAATGCTAGCATAGTGCATAAGTTTGATCAATGATAATTTCAATCACTTTTTCTAGCATCAATATATATCATAATCAGTAGCTCATCATATAAAACTTCTCATGATCAAGTAGCAAGCTATTCACATGTTTAAAGTATAGGCCATAAACTTTCTTGAAAACTAACAAACTATGTTCTCAGTCATCAAACAATTGCAATTCATCTTATTTTCAGGAAGGGTCTATGTAAGAGCTTTGATCTAGCAAATTCCACATACTCAACCATCTTTTAGTCTTCCATGATTGCTGACAATCAAAGCATATTTTTAGAACAAACCATTTTAGTCAAACACATAGGAAGATAGGGGCTTAATGTTTCGCCTCCCAACTTATTTATCTCAGGGATAATGTCAACAATAATAACTCATGCTCACCTATATTCAACTAGATATATGTGCCAGGATAATTCCCTACCACATAATGCTTGCCAACTAAAGAATAAATAGAGCGGAATAGGGATGATCATTAATGACTCTTGCATAAAAGTAAATTCAGAAAAGTAAATACAGAAAAGTAAAAGATAGGCCCTTCGCAGAGGGAAGCATAGGTTGTCATGCGCTTTTTGTTGTTGGATGCACAAGCCCTTAATGCAAAGGAACGTCACGTTATATTTCCCCTTGTGATAGCAACTTTATTATGCAGTCCGTCGCTTTTATTTCTTTACCATCACAAGTTCGTACAACACTTATTTTCCCTTACAATAAAAGATCATACAAATTTTAGGAGCAATTTTTATTGCTTGTTGCACCGATGACAACTTACTCGAAGGATCTTATTCAATCCATAGGTAGATATAGTGGACTGTCATGGCAAGAAACTGGGTTTAAGGGTTTTTGGATGCACAAGTAGTATCTCTACTTAGTACAAATTATTGGCTAGCAAAAGATCCTAAGCAAGCACCACATGTTAAAGGATCCATGACAATATAACTTCTATGTGAATATAAACAAACATAACTCATTACGTTGTCTTCCTTGTCCAACGTGAACTACTCGATCAAGCTTGAAAATAATTAATGGGGGCTCACAATCATAGAAGATGTCCAAGATAGTATATTTATATGTGAAATTTCTCTTCCTTCAAAATTCTTTCATGAATTGTTCAAGTGACCAATGCTATGTTTGTTAACTTTCAATAAATTTTACCACTTATACTTCTTGTATGTGAAGTCACTACTCCCCATGGGACAAGCATATGAAGCATATAAATTTCAACTTTATGATATTCAATTCATTCAACAATTTACTCATAGGATATAAGTGAAGAACAAGAGTAAATGACAAACTACTCCAAAAAGATATAAGTGAAGACTAAATGAGTAGTTAAGTAAATTGGTAGCTATGTGAGGACTCTCTCTCATTTAAATTTTCAGATCTTGATAATTTTATTCAAACAGCAAAGAAAACAAAATAAAATGACATTCCAAAGATAGAACATATCATGTGAAGAAGCAAAAACTTAGGCTCAACCAAAACTGACCAATAGTTGTTGAAGAAGAAAGGTGGGATGCCTACCGGGGCATCCCCAAGCTTAGTAGCTTGAGACTTCTCGAAATATTACTTTGGGATGCCTTGGGCATACCCAAGCTTGAGCTCTTGTGTCTCCTTAATTCCTCTCATATCACGGTTTCCCTAAATCTTAAAAATTTCATCCACACAAAACTCAACAAGAACTCGTGAGATAAGTTATTATAAATCAACTCAAAACCTTAACATTCTCTACTGTAACAAATCACAAAAATTATAATTAAACATTGCATACTAAATGCCTCTGCATATTTAATACTTCTATCCACAAATAGAAACATTAAACAAGCAAACATATGCAAACAATGCAACTATAACAGCAATCTGCCAAAACATAACAGTCTGTAAATTGTGAATAAGAATCCATACTTCCCTGACTCCAAACATTCTGAAAACTTACCACGTGACAGAGAACTCATGCATGCTTACTGTGTAAAAATTTCAGATTTTTATCATGTTCTGACTATTCAGGAATATTCTGGACATAACAGAAAACTTTCTGTTTTCAAACAGCAACACATGAACTTCTAAACTGAGCATGGTATAGGCTATAATTGGCATTTTATTGAACTAAAAGATACAAAACATGATTATTGATAACATCAAGCAAATATCAACAGAAGAAAATGATGCTCCAAGCAAAACTCATATTATGTGACGAATAAAAATATAGCTCCAAGTGAGGTTACCGATAATGTTGAAGACGAAAGAGGCGATGCCTTCCGGGGCATCCCCAAGCTTAGTTGCTTGGGTGTTCCTTGAATATTAACTTGGGGTGCCTTGGGCATCCCCAAACTTAGGGTCTTGCCGCTCCTTATTCTTCTCATATTAATATCTCACCCAAAACTTCAAAACTTCAATCACACAAAACTTAACGGAACTTCGTGAGATAGGTTAGTATGATAAAAATAAAACATCCACTTAGGTACTGTCAAGACAAGATTCATAATTGTTCTCACATAATTCCTACTGTATTCTATCATTTCCACAATTTATATTACTCAATGTAAGCTATGGAAACACTAAAGCAATCAAACTATGCATCGAAAACAGAATCTGTCAAAAACAGAACAGCGTGTAGTAAAAGTTTTAAGCCAAAACTGTGGAAAGATTTCAGAATTTTTTCACGCTCCAGTACAGAATAGAAATTCCAACACTGGACGCAAAAGTTTCTGTTTCTGCACAGAATCAAATCAACAAGCATCCATACTATCCCAAAGGATTTACTTGGCACATTATTGAAAGAAAACATATAAAGCATGATTACTACAATAGCTTAATCATGTGGACACACAAAAATAGTAGGTATAAGTATTGGGTTGTCTCCCAACAAGCGCTTTTCTTTAATGCCCTTTTAGCTAGGCATGAAGATTTTAATGATGCTCACATAAAAGTGAAGAATTGAAACATAATGGGAGCATCATGAAGCACATGACAAGCACATTTAAGCCTAACCCACTTCCTATGCATAGGGATTTTGTGAGAAAATAGTTTATGGGAGCAAGAATCAACTAGCATAGGAAGGCAAAACAAGTATAACCTTGAAACTTTCAACACATAGAGAGGAAACTTTATATTATTGCAACACCTACAAGCATATGATCCTCTCTCATAATAATTTTCAGTAGCATCATGAAGAAATTCAACAATATATCCATCAAACAAAGCATTCTTGTCATGATACATAAGCATAGAATTTTTAGTACTCTCCACACAAGCAAAATTATTCTCATTCATAATGGTGGGAGCAAATTCAACAAAATAACTATCATGAGATACTTGATTGGAATAATCCATTTGAAAATTAAAATCATGATGACAAGTTTCATAGTTATCATTATTCTTTATAGCATACATGTCATCACAATAATCATCATAGATAGCAACTTTGTTATCATAGTCAATTGAAACCTCTTCCAAAATAGTGGATTCATCATTAAATAAAGTTGTGACCTCTCCAAATCCACTTTCATAATTGTAATCATCATAATTAGGAGGCATGCAGTCATCATAATAAATTTGCTCATCAAAACTTGGGGGACTAAAAATATCATCTTCATCAAACATAGCATCCCCAAGCTTGTAGTTTTGCATATCATTAGCATCATGCGTATTCAAAGAATTCATACTAACAACATTGCAATCATGCTCATCATTCAAAGATTTTATGCCAAACATTTTATTAAATTCTTCTTCTATCAATTGAGCACAATTCTCCGCTCCATCATTTTCAAGAAAGACATGATAAAGACGAATAATATGAGGCAACCTCAATTCCATATATTTTTTGTAGTTTTCTTTTATAAACCAAACTAGTGATAAAACAAGAAACTAAAAGATTCGATTGCAAGATCGAAAGATATAACTTCAAGCACTCACCTCACCGGCAACGGCGCCAGAAAAGAGATGGTGATACAAGTGTGGTATGGATAGTAGATATAGGTTTTTGTAATCTGAAAATATAAAAACAGCAAGGTAACTAGTAACAAAAGTGAGCACAAAAGGTATTGCAATGCTTAAAAACAAGGCCTAGGGTTCATACTTTCACTAGTGCAATCTCTCAACAATGCTAATATAATTGGATCATATAACCATCCCTCAACGTGCGATAAAGAATCACTCCCAAGTTCCTATTAGCGGAGAACATAAGATAGAAATTGTTTGTAGGGTACGAAACCACCTCAAAGTTATCCTTTCCGGTCGATCTATTGAGCTATTCCTACAAGTGTCACTAACAGCCCTAGAGTTCGTACTAAAATAACACCATATGATACACATCAACCAACTCTAATGTCACCTAGATACTCCAATGTCACCACAAGTATCCGTGAGTTGATTATATGATATGCATCAAACAACTTCATAATCAAGTGTTCTCAAATCTGAAATATTCAATCCGACAATAACGAAACCTCAAAGGGAAAAGATTTGATTTATCACAACAAGGATAGGGAGGAAAGAAGCACCATATGATCCAACTATATTAACAAAGCTCGTGATACATCAAGATCGTGCCAAATCAAGAACACGAGAGAGAGAGATAAAACACATAGCTACTGGTACAAACCCTCAGCCCCGAGGGTGAACTACTCCCTCCTCGTCATGGAGACCGCCGGGATGATGAAGATGGCCTCCGGTAATGCTTTTCCCCCTCCGGCAGGGTGCCGGAAAAGGGCTGTAGATGAGATCGTGGAGGTACAGAGGCTTGCGGCGGCGTAAAAACTCATCTTGGTTAACTTTCGGGGGTTTCTGAATATATATGATTTTTCAGCATTGGAATCATGCGAAGAGGTGCCACAGGGGGCCCACGAGGCACCAGGGCGCGCCTGGGGGGGAAGGGGGGCAGGCGCGCCCAGGTGGCTCGTGGGGCCCCTGTGGCTCTTCTGCTGCTCCTCCGAAGCTTTCTGGGTCTGTTTCCAAACCAAATAGATAGATCGGAGAGAAATACAAAGTGTAACATCCCCCAAATCTTAACCCTGTCATTAAGCTAATTGATTGCCATGTCATCATGATGATCCTAATTAAATTGCATTTAGGAAATAATCCAACTTCACATTTTAAATTCAAATGCAAATGTAAGTCAAATTATTAATTTTTCGAACTGCAAAACTAAATAGTTCATAATATTGCAAATAGTCTGAAAGCAATTATAAAAACAAAGCCAACATTATTTGAGTTTCCGCATTCACCCTAACATCCAAACACTGTTACCAAAACAACCCAATTAATCCATTTTCATTTATACAAAATTCAAATGAAATCATCTTGCCTCCAAACTTTTTGTGGCAGTGCCAGATATTGCAACGTAATTATTGTGGCAAGCAACACATTTTAGAAAAGTCTTTTTGGTGCAAAAACTAAATACGAAACAGTAGATAAAAGAGTAAAAGGAAAGAAAATGCATTACTGTGCACTGGAGGCCTAGTGCTACACTAACACAACCCAAGCCCACCACAGGCCTTTCTTCCTTCTCTGTACAGAGAGGAGGCGGAGCCTGTGTGTGTCGGGCATCCGTGCCGCCACGGCCACTGTGGCCGCCGTGTCGACCATCCGACGAGCCCCTGAGGCATATAAGGCCCTTCCCGGCGCATGAGACAACCCCTAGGCCACTTGTTCTTCCTCCCTCGCTCGTCCCCTTCCATTTTCTTCGTTCCCGAGCTCGAGGTCGCCGCACCACCATCGTCCACGCGCTTCGAAGCCTCCCCTCGTCACGCCAAGATGTCCAGGAGCTCCCTCATCGTCGACTCCTTCGCCTACATGCATCAGTTCGAGTAGGGGCGCACCAGAAGCTCGCCATCGCCGCCATCTTCGCCCACGGCCTCCACATCTTGCCGTCAAGTCCGTCGCATTCCGGCCGCCCCGCGCCTCCTAACCATGTCTACAAGCTCCGAGGTGAGCTTCTCCCCCGATTCCCCTATTTTTTCCCTTCGATCCGTGCCTTTTTATGCCGTGGATCGCTGTGGACCGATCTCCCGAGAGCGTCTGCGCACGTGCACACTGCTGCTCCTCTGCTGCTGATGCGCGTTGCTGCTGTTACGTGTTGCTGCTCCTCCTAGCTGCTGCTACTCTACTGCTCCTGCTAGCGCTGCGCTACTGCTGCTGTTGGCTGCGCTGCTGCTGCTCGCTGCTCTTGCCGCTGCTTGCTGTCGCTGCTCTCCTGCTGCTTGCCGCCGCCCCTGCTTTGCTGCTGCTCCTGCTAGTTGACGCTGCTGCGTGCTACTGCCACTGCTAGCGCCGCCCCGCTGCTAGCGCTGCTACTACTGCCGCCGCTGCTGCTGCCATGGCCATGGCCATGGCCGATCGGCCGTGTGTGTGTTGCGTGCTGTGTGTGTTGTGTGTGGTGTGTGTGCTGTGTGTGTGTGTGGGGCCGGCTAGGCCACTGCCTAGTGGGGCCGGTCCTATTAGTTTAGGTCTAATTAATTTCTGGCTAGATTAATTAGGGCCTAGTTAGTCTATTGTATGTCTGACATGTGGGGCCCCCCTATTAATTACTTTTTATTTAAACATTAGACAATGACAAATGGGCCCCACTTACACTGTTCACCTTTGACCAGTCAACACTGACTGGGCTGTTGACTTTGACCTGGCCCCACATGTCATTGACTGTGGCTGGCACTACACTAAGTGACAAAAGCATTTTACTGTTTTAATTTTGGAATAATTTTAAATTAATTCCAGTAATTTCAGAAAGTGATTAAAACTTTGAAAAAATCATATAAGATAATCCGTAACTCGGATGAAAATAATTTATATATGAAAATTGATCAGAAAAATATAACGAATCCGAATATGTCATCCGCATTCATGTTAGAATCCTCTAAGTAGGTGAACCTGTAACTTTTGGCCTATTTCTGGTAGATGAATAGTGCCTGACCTCCGAAAAATAATTCCAAATTAATTCCTAAATTAACTAAAATGGTTTAGAGAGGCATTATGTCACCCGTGCACTACATTTTGCCATGTCATGCTTTGTGGTTGCATTTGTATGCCTTGTATTTATTTGTTTCATCCCCCTCTTCTCTCCGGTAGACTCCGAGACCGCTGATGATCCGGTGATCGTCTACTTCGTTGAAGATTCGTATCTGTCTGTAGAGCAACCAGGCAAGCAAAACCCCCTTGATCATTTCAATATCGCCCATTTCTTTCTCCCCCCAGCTTGCATTAGATTTTGCTACTGTAATTGATTGCTCCTATTCTGATGCATAGCCTGATTTTGTAACCTGCTGTTGATACTTTACCTGTTGTCCTAAATGCTTAGTATAGGCTGGTTAGTGATCCATCAATGGCTTACACCCTTGTCCTTGTTGCCATGCTTTACCACCGGTGACTTGATCAATGTGATCGATGTGTACAGACTGAACACCGCACCGCACACCCCCTTAGTTGTACGACTCTGAAGGGATACTATCAAGTGCCGAGGGTGATACCTCCTACCTCACTCCTGATGATATCTCTGTAGCGTAGCTAGTCAGTTGTTGGTTACCGAGGGTGAATCCTCTTTCACCACCTCCGATGACGCCTTTGTCGTGCAACTCTTCAAGTGTGAATCCATCGAGGGTGATTCCTCCGGGTTCACCTTGACGGTAGCATCGAGTGGGAATCCATCGAGGGTGATTCCTCGGATTACCCCCCCCCCCCTTGATGTTACAGACACATGGTTATCTTTAACTGTTGCCCCCATGTACTGTTATTGCTGGACTGAAGGGACAGGCGGTACCACCCCGGTTGAGGTTGACCTGAGTTCCCGACAGTCCCTTGTGGAGTCGGGTTGACCTGGAGGGTACCCGCGAGATAATTACGAGGCGCGGCCGGGCAGGCAAAGACCGCCCTAGAGAGGGATGGGCCTGACCCTTGTTGCACTTCCTCGAGACGGGGCGACAGGAGTACTGATCGTCACCGCGAGCTCCTAATAATTCACTAACGGATTTGGGTATTTGATCTGAGTTGGCCACTGGCCTATACGCACTACCACCACGCGGGATAATGGTTTAATGGGGCCCTCGGCGCCGTATGTATTAGCCGAAAGCTTTGTCAGACTTCCAGTTCAGCATTGTGGCACGGTCGGATCGTGCCATCCAGGAGAGGGGTGGTGCTGGTATCCACCGTCCTCACAACGACCCGGAGTGCGAAGGGCGATGTGCCCAAGAGCCCTGAGCGCTTAGGATGTAGACCGGCGGGGACCTCTCTGCGGAGCCTAGGTAGGACTACGTCGTGTCGATCAGACGAGGCCGGGCATGACCAAGAAAAGTGCGTCCGGCCAGAGTTAATCGAGCGTGTTGGGTAACAGTAGTGCACCCCTGCAGGGAAGATTATCTATTCGAATAGCCGTGTCCACGGTAACAGGACGCTCAGTGTTGTATCCCGATCTACTACAACTTGAACTGGACACATGTTAATTAATTGTAAGCTCCGGGGTCGCTTTCTCGTAGGGAGTCAAGGAAGGATCTCTGGCTTTGCTACTACATGCTTGTTACTTTATGTTATGCTCCTAATCTACACTATTCTAATGCTGCAAGACGATGCAAGATGCTAGTCTTCGATAGGCTAGGCCTTCCCTTCTATTCTGGCATTTCTGCAGTCTAGTCCACAGATACAGCCCCTTCATTTGATACCATTGCATAAATATAATAGTTCTGATGTAAGTCTTGCGAGTACTTTGGATGAGTACTCACGGTTGCTTTGCTACCTCTTTTCCCCATACCTGATTGCTGCGACCAGATGACGAAGCCCCAGAGCCAGCTACCCCCGTCGACGACTACTACTAACCCCCACCGGTGGAGCTTACTACTACGTGGAGACCAACGACCAGGAGTAGTTTAGGAGGCTCCCAAGCAGGAGGCCTGCGCCTTTTCATTCAGAGCCGTTGTTTGTTTTTGCGTTCTGAAGGCAGATTTGTTTAACTTTGTGTCTATACTCAGATAGTATTGTTGCTTCCGCTAACGCTTGTGTAACTCGAGCTTATGAATTCGACCCCTCGAGGCCCCTCGCTTGTAATATAAAGCTTGTATTATTTTATTTTGTGTCTAGAGTTGTGTTGTGATATCTTCCCGTGAGTCCCTGGGCTTGATCGTGCGCATTTGCCTGTATGATTAGTGCACGGTCGGGCCGGGGGCGTCACACAAAGCTATAACAATCATGCATAATAAAGTTCAGAAAAGACTCAATGACTTTCAATGAATAATCTGATCATAAACCCACAATTCATCGGATCCCAACAAACACACCGCGAAAGAAGATTATATCGGATAGAACTCCATGGAGATCATGGAGAACTTTGTATTGAAGATAAAAGAGAGAGAAGAAGCCATCTAGGTACTAGCTATGGACCCGTAGGTCTGTGGTGAACTACTCACACATCAATGGAAGGGAAGGTTGATGTAGAACCCTCCGTGATCGATTCCCCCTCCGGCAGATCGCCGGAAAAGGCCTCCAGATGGGATCGCGGAAGAACAGAAGCTTGCGGCTGCGGAAAAGTTATTTCGGGTGGCTCTCTGTTGGTTTTCAAATATTTGGGAATTCATAGAAGTGGAATTAGGTCAAACGAAGCTGTGTGGGACCCACGAGCTCAGGTGGCGCCCCCCCCCAGGGGCGCACCAGACGAGCTCGTGGCTCTCCTGTAGGGCTTCTGGCCTCCTCCCGAATCTTCTAGGGTCCCTTCTGGTCCAGAAAAAATCATTTTAAAGTTTTTTTTCTTGTTTGGACTTCGTTTGGTACTGATCTCCTAAAAAACCGAAAACAACAACTGGCACTGGGCACTGAGTTAATAGGTTAGTTCCCAAAAATGATATAAAATTGCATATAAAGAATATAAAGTATCCAAGATTGATAATATAATAGCATGAAACAATCAAAAATTATAGATACGTTGGAGACGTATCAAGCCTCAATCCATGAAAAGCAATAGTAATTTTTTACACATTTTGATGTTACTTGCTTGTTATTGCTACTCTCTGTAGAGTTACTGGGCTTCCCTGAAGGGGAAGGGTGAAGTAGTATAGTAGCAGATAGTATTTCTCTCAGTTAAGAACCAAGGTGTATCGAACCATAAAAGACGACACACAAACAACGTGAACATTACCTGCACACACACACAAAGCAAATACTTGCACCCAACGATGGCAAGGGGATTGTCAATTCCCTTGTTCTCGCCAATTGCAAGGATCAAATCTGAGAGTGATAGGTGTATAGAACAAAATGAAATAAAGTAAAGGAAAACAACGAGCAATTGTAGGATTCTTAGTAATAATGGAAAAGGGACATGGGGACCATAGTTTCACTAGAGGCATCTCTCCCATAAACATAGAATGGGTGGGTAAACAAATTACTGTTGGGCAATTGACAGAACTGCACATAGTTATGATTGTGATTCTTCATGGCATAATTCATACATAGGCATTACGTCCATGTCAAGTAGACCATTAAACCTATTGACGTCTACTACTATTACTCCACCCCAAGACTGTTATCCAGCATGCATCTCAAAGTATTAAGTTCATGATAAACAGAGTAACGCATTAAGCAAGATGACATAATGTAGACAAAGTAAGACCAAGCAATATGTTCAAACCCCATCATTTTATCCTTAGTAGCAACAATACAATACGTGCCTTGCAACTTCTCCTGTCACAAAGTAAGATCACCGCAAGATTGAACCCACTACTATGGACCACTCCCTCTGAAGATCTACTCATCCAATTGGCCAAAGAAGACTTATAGATCGGAAAGCATAGATACTTATAAAATTATGCAGCAAATAATTCTCAAGAGACTCAAATAATTTCAATGAATAGTCTGATCATAAACCCACAATTCATCGGATCCCAACAAACACACCACGAGAATTACATCGATTAGAACTCAGAGGAGATCATTGTATTGAAGATCAACGAGAGAGAGGAAAGCCATCTAGCTACTACTATGGACCCGTAGGTCCTCAGGGAAGTACTCACACATCATCATGGAGGCAGCAAGGTTGATGAAGATTGCCTCCCCAATGGTTTCACCCTCCGGCAGAGTACCAAAAAAGGCCTCCAGATGGGATCGTGAAAGAACAAAAGCTTGTGGCGGCCATAAAATTGTTTCGGGTCTCGCTTCGTGGGTTTTGGAATATTAGGGAATTTATAGGCCAAGAATTGGGTCAAACGAAGCCATGTGGGCCCCACAAGTGCTGGTGGCGTGCCCTCCCCCCGGGAAGCACCGTGTGAGCTTGTCGCCCCCTTGTACGTGTTCTGGTCTCTCCCCGATGCTTCTAGGGTCTCTCGTAGTCCAGAAAAAATCACCGTAAATTTTCATCGTGTTTGGACTTCGTTTGGTATGGTTTTTCTGCGAAACAAAGAAAATGCAAACAAAAAAACAAGAACTGACACTGGGCACTAAGTTAATAGGTTAGTCCAAGAAATAATATAAAATGACATATGAAGCATTCAAGAATGATAATATAATAGCATGAAACAATAAAAAATTATAGATACATTGGAGACGTATCAGTTATTAACTATAGATTATGGCTTTGAATCACTTTTGTCTTGAGTTCACACTATTGTTTCATCATTTGATCAAGATTATGCTAAGTAGCATTCAACATAAAAAATTATCTTTGTTTATCCTTTACCTACTCGAGGACGAGCAGGAATTAAGCTTGGGGATGCTGATACGTCCCAAACATATCTATATTTTTTATTGTTTCATGCTATTATATTATGACTTCTATATACTTTTTATAGCAATTTATATTATTTTTATGGACTAACCTATTACTTTACTGCCTAGTGCCAGTTCCTGTTTTCTGCTTGTTTTTGGTTTCGCAGGAAATCAATATACACGATTTTTTGGGCGATAAGAAACACAGGAAGCTTCGGGGGAGATCGAGACGAGCATCGAGGGGCCCACATGGAGAGGTGGAGCGGCCACGGGATGTCCGCGCCCCTTCCCCGTGTGGGGCCCACAAGCACTGCCTTAACCTGATTCCACCACGATAAATCCCTATAAATACCGAAACCATCTGTCGTACCTTCAGAAGAATTTTACCGCCGCTGCAAGCCTTTGTTCCAAAGAGATCCCATCTAGAGCCCCGTTCCAGAGCCCTGACGGAGGAGGAAGCCATTGCCGAAGCCATCTTCATCAACCTTGTTACCTCCATGACCATGTGTGAGTAGTTCCTTTAGGGCCTACGGGTCCATAATAGTAGCTAGATGGTTCTCTCTCTCTTTTGGATCTTCAATACCATGTTCTCGTTCTTGATCGAGATTAGTTCGATGTAATTGGTGGTAGTGACATGATGAATTGTCACTTTACGAGCATATTGTTCATTGAAATCAATTGAATCAATTTGGGTTTTGTTGCTGCATAATTAAATAGCTTTGTATGCTCTCCGATCTATATATCTTCTTTGGCCAAGTTCGATGGGTTTTTGTTCAAAGGGAGTTGTGCATTGTAGTGGGTTCAATCTTGCGGTGCTCTAACCTAGTGACAATAAGGGCCAAGACATGTATTGTATTGTTGCCACTAAGGATAAAACGACGGGGTTTAGTCATATTGATTGAGTTCTTCCTATCTACATTATGTCATCTTTTTTATTGCGATACTTTGTTTCTTACAAACTAAATACCTTGAGATTTATGCTGGATAACGGTTTTGGGATGGATTATTAGTAGTAGATGCAGTTGGATTAATGGTCTACTTATCACGGACGTAATACCTATATGAGATTATGCCATGAATGATCATAGTCATAAGTATTTTAATCTTTTTAATTGCCCAACTATAATTTGTTTACAATGTCCTTTGTCTGTTTGAGAGAGAGAGAGAGAGAGAGAGAGAGAGAGAGAGAGATGCCACTAGTGAACCAATGACCCCGTGTCTATTCTCTATTAATAAATTCATCTACAAAAATTCTCTTTTTATTTGTCGTTTCACTTCACTATTATCTACTTCTATTATTTGCTTTTAATCTTGTAACTAGCAGGACAAGGGGCTTGACAACCCTCTTGCCACGCTGGGTGCAAGTTTTTATTTTGTTTGTGTGCAGGTGTTGTTTATCTTGTTAGGTTAGAAGCTCCTACTGGTTCGATAAACCTTGGTTCTTAACTGAGGGAAAAGTTTGTTGCTATCTACTTCACCCTTCCTCTTTGGGGAAACCCAATGACTCCTGCGGGAGTTGCAAGGTTCATGATGCATACAAGGAAGATCCACAAGACTTCATATACAAGACAAGGACTCCTCTCCACCGACTTAGCCGACTAGGACTCCTATTATCCTAGGCCTCCAGTACATTATATAATCCGAGGCTAGGCTAGTTGATGGATCATTAGAATCTTACATAACAATCTCGTGGTAGACACATGTAGTCTGTACTATACCCCAATACAATAAACGCAAGCAGGACATAGGGTATTATCTCTACGGGAGAGCCCAAACCTGGGTAAAACCTCGTGTCTACTGTTACCGTCGAGTCGAGGTACTAGCTCAGGACCCCCCTACCCAAGATCTGCTGGATTTGACTCCATCAGAGAGGATCACCCTCCAATTTTTGAAGAAAGGCCAGAAGCCACTCCGGCCTCCCCTGTTCCTGTGATGCCTGAGCGGCCTACTCAGCCAGCCATCTTCCCGTCTACAACAGTCGACGATGGTGCGCCTGACTCCTCGACAATTTCCAAGGCCCAACAGGCAGTGAGCCATCAGGAGGTGGAAGTGGCTCTAATGAGCTCAGCCCTCCTTCCCGACAAGTGCACCAGCTTTCTCGCCGCCTCGAGTCAGTTTCAATCTCTCGAGGTTAGGGTGATGGAGATGTTCCTCAGCTTCACCCAAGGCATGGAGGTATGACTATTTTTATCATCGAGCACCTCGTTTTGTTCTAAGCGTGTTAGTATACACAGTAGCCCTCAGGGTGTACCTCGGCTTCAAATATCCGAGGACACCATTCGAGTAGTGAATTCGTAGTTTAGTTGTTACTTTCAACCGAGGTGTAGCTTTAGTAGAGAAAGATGATAAACTGCTGGTGTGCCCCCTTTTTAAAGAACTCTACGATTCACAGTAGCCCTCGAGCCTTAAGTTACTTAACAAACTGACTTGAGGGTCGATATTTTATCTCATTTTCGATGCATAAACTATAAAAGAAAAGTTTTCATATTGTATCCAGTAGCCCCTGAGACTTGCGTTGGTTTAAAGAAAACGATGTGAGGATCGAATTTCGTCAACCCGGCAACATCATAGGGAAAACACGAATAGACAGTAGCCCCCGAGACTCGTGTTGGCTTTTCAAGAAACCGACATGAGAATCTATCACCACGTCTTGGAGCTATATTGTGCTGGGTTTTCACACCTCTTTTTGTGATTTTGTGCAGAACACCACTTCCAGCCTCCAGACGACGTCATCGGAACTTTAGAAAATAGAGAGCCGACTTGCTCAAGTCGAGTGATACATCTCAAATGTATCTATAATTTTTTTTATTGTTAAATGCTATTATATTATCACATTTGTATGCTTTTATACCATTTTATATTATTTTTTTGGACTAACTTATTAATTTAGTGCCCATTGCAAGTTCCCTTTTTTCATGTTTCTGGTTTCGCAGAAAATCCATATCTAGGAAGGTCCAAACACGATGATTTGTGATGATTTTTTATGGAAAATAAGAAACCCTAGAAGCTTCGGGAGAAGACTAGAAGATGCACGAGGGGCCCACAAGCCCAAGGGGCGTGGCCTACCCCCTAACCACACCATTCAGGCTTGTGGGGCTCCTGCTGCTTCGTTTGACCTAATTCCTCTGCATATAAATTCCATAATTCCCGAAACCCTCCGAGAGACAGACAAGAGAAATTTGTCGCCATCGCAAGACTCTGTTCTGAAGCGATCCCATCCGGAGCCCTGTTCTGGTGCTCTGCCGAAGGGAGAAGCCACAACGGGAGGCCTCTTCATCAACCTTGCTGCCTCCATGATGACTTGTGAGTAGTTCCTTTAGGACCTAAGGGTCCATAGTAGTAGCTAAGTGGCTTCTCTCCTCTCTCTTTTGGATCTTCAATACAATGATCTCCTCTGAGATCAATCCGATGTAATTCCTGTGGTGTGTTTGTTGGGATCCGATGATTTGCAGATTTGTGATCAGATTGTTCATTGAATATAATTGAATCTTTTGAAGTTTCTTTGTTGTCTGATTGAGTAGCTATGTATGCTTTCTGAGTTATTTGTCTTCTCTGGCCAAGATAGATGGGTAATTCTTCAGAGGGAGTGGTGCATAGTAGTGGGTTCAACCTCACAGTGATCTATATCCCATTGATAGAATGAGGAGAAGGCACGTGATATGTTGTTGCTACTAAGGATAAAAGACAGGGATTAATCTTATTGCTAGGTTTCTTTTTGTCTACATCATGTCATCTTGCTTATTGCGTTACTCTGTTTTTCATTAAACTTAATACCTTGAGATGCATGCTAGATAGCGGTTTCGGGGTGGAGTAATAGTAGTAGATGTAGTTGGACTACGATCTACTTGACACGAACGTGATGCCTATATGAGATTATGGCATGAATGATCATAGTTATAAATGTTGCTCATCTTTCAATTGCCCAATAGTAATTTGTTTACCATGCCACTACCCGCTTTTGAGAGAGAAGTCACTAGTGAACCTATGCCCCCCCGCGTCCATTCTCTATTAATATTTGCTTTGCTCTATTGCTCTTTTACCATTTTGCCTTTTTGCCATATCACTATCAATCACTCTTTGCTTTTAACCTTGCAACTAGCAAGACGAGGGGATTGACAACCTCCTTGCCAAGTTGGGTGAAGCATTTATTCTGTTTGTGCGCATGTGCTGTTTATCTTGCTAGGTTGTAGACTCATACTGGTTTAATTAAACCTTGGTTCTTAACTGAGGGGAATACTTTATGCTTCTCTGCTACATCAACCTTCCTCGTCGGGGAAATCCAACAACTCCTACGGGAGTAGCATCGAGCTTGAGGTCCAACATCGGAGCAACCCCTGGAAAGTGACCGGCATCTTTTCGCTCATATTCTTTTATGCGGGCTTATGTACATATCCCATTGTGATCCGTTTTGGCCGTGCAGACATGGAGCAGCGCATGGTTATCATGAAGCCAGAGCTAGAAAAATCTCGTGCCGAGGTGCAGGGCCTTAGGGAGAAGTCGCAAGAGGATATCGATCTACTCTATCAGGAGCCAGAGACGTGCAAGGGTGCGTAGTTAAGGGTGGTTGCTGTCGAGGAGAACCTCAAAAATTGCATCAAGGAGCGCGATTTGCTAAAGGCCAAGAAGGACACCGCTACTACCGAGGCAACGTGACCCGCTCGGGACCTCCAGTTGACCAAGTTCTAACCGACGTTCGCAAAGGAGGAGCTGAAGCAGGCCTCCAAGACTGTGCCCGGTAAGCCGTATCTTTTGCAGTGTATCTTCAGGAGTCGAGCTTTCCCTGAGATGATGCAAGTGTGGCATTCTCCAATGGCTTTTCCCGACCTGCCCCCCTTAGTGCCAATCAGGCTTGCCACTTTTATAGTGGAAGTCATGACAAGGCTCGTGAGTAGGCCTGGTTGTTCTTGCGCCAATTCCTGGATTCGACACGTAACGTCGTCCTCGGAGAGAAGCTGACATAGCTCGAAGAGCTGCAAAAGAGGTGTGGCCAATGATGGAGCAGATTTTCAAGGTCTTATGGCCCGAGGAGGCCCTTCCTACCTCTTTCTTCGAGCTCTCTCGGTGCCTTCAAGTGGTGCGTGCTTGGATCCAGACTTGGCAGCTGTCAGCCTGCCGAGAAGGAGCTCGGTAGGCCTAGGCAATGATGCAAACACATTTTCCTGGTCTGGATCTAGAGCCAATTGTCGGCATTGGCCCCATGGGTGAGGACGGTGAGGAGGTCAAGCTAGACACCAACTTCAAGCGGGTCATGCCGTATGCTATTCTATCTGAGAAGAACTGCCACCTTAAGAAGATTCTTGAGTAGACTCACTAGATGTGTTCCCTTGGTATGTCGAGGAGAGGAGTTATAAACAAAATATTAAGTTCGACAAGCTACTTGTATTTATATTGATTTTGCTCGGCAAATCGAATTTTCTTTTTTGATTTTGACTCAATCTTGGCGTTTAAATTCGTAGTTAACCGGTCTTCGTCTTCTACCTCTAAGTTAATTTCTTAGAGTGCTTTCCGGTACCAATCCTTTTCTGATGACTCGGTGCCCGGAGATGGCTGAACTAAAAAACCAGGCAATCCGACCTGTAAGGCCTAAATATACGCTTGTCAGAGAGCATGTATGTGATATTTGAAATAAATAGCCCCTGGTTAGGGTTCTTCTGGGCCTTCATCCTTCCTATTCCGATGTTTAACCACGGCTGTTGTAGCCGAGCTGCTTTTCTATTGTGACCTCGGACATGCCCAACACCGTTATGAAAGCGATCGTGGTGACTTATCGAAAAGTCTTTGTCTCACACAGACAACCTTTATGGTTTTAACTATGTGTTTTGTTCTTCTGACCTGCCAATCGAGTTTGTGCATTTTGTGACAGTCAGCTTTCAGCTTCTCGCACCTGAGGTACTTTACTGATTTACCCGGAAGTAGCAATTGCAGAGGTGCTCCCGGTACACCCTTAGACGAATGCGTGGAAATGTAAGGGGAAAACGTAGGAGCCTGGCAATCCAGCTTTTGACGTAAGATATAGGTCAAAATCAATGCATATAGTGGCGTAAGGTTCGAGGAAGTTGTCGTCGGCTCCCCGGAGCACTTCGACCTTTGTGATTCGGGGCTACTCTACAGCCCACAGGTGCAACCTGTGGCTCCACTTTTGTGGCTTCCGACGACGTGTGTGACTCGAGGATGATGAATAGCTGTACTGATCATGATTGAATTAACCGGTATGCATCAGGAGCATATATGAGGCCTGAATTTGGGGTGTCTCTTTATTCAATTCAAACTATGGTCGAGCCTAATGATCGAGCTAGACAATAACTAAAGAAAAATATATTAAAAGTTGTACAGATAATAGTAGCAGAGATAGCGTTCCGAGGTCTGAGCTTCCATCTTCATCTCCAGCATGTCATCGTGTCGTCTTGCAGTCTCAGCTTTCTTCTAGCCCTTGTCCATCCAGGGGTGGTGCCGCCTGCACCTTCAAGCATAGAGAGGTACCCTAATCCTCGTTTAAACTGAGGAGTGTGGCATGTGGTGACTTTAACAGTCGGTGATAATGATCCCTTGCATTCAACAGCCCGAAGGGTGCCGCTCAAATATGACCTTGGCCGAATGAGGCCGAGCTTTCGGCCAGCCCCCAGTCAGGCTCAGCTGGTTCATCCCGTCATTACTCCTGATGAGCATCTGGGGATCCGAGGAGATAGTGACCGTATTGCGGGGTGATACGTCTCCAATGTATCTATAATTTATAAAGTATTCATGCTATATATGATTTCAGTGCACTTTTATATTATTTTTATGGACTAACTTATTAAACTAGTGCCCAGTGCCAGTTCCTCTTTTATGCATGTTTTTGTTTTACAGAAAATGAATATCTAGGAAGGTGAAAACACCCCGGGAATTTAATATGATTTTTTACTGATATGTGATTTTTGGGCAAAGGAATCAACGCAAAACACAGCCCGAGGGCCCCACAATGGCAGGGGCGTGACCACCCCATGGTCGCGCTATGGGCCCTTGTGGGCAGCACTTAAGTTGGATGGACCCCTTCTTTTGCCACAGGAAAGCTAATTTCCGGAGAAAAGTCCCCTCAAAATTTCATCCCGATCGGGGTTACGAAACTCCCGCTATAAAAGAAACAATGGAAGGCCAGAAAACATATGCGAAAAACGGAAGATAGAAGAGAGATCCAATCTAGGGGAGAGCTCCCACTCTCCCCGGAGTGCTAAGGAAAAAGAAGGAGGAGGGGCCCCTTCCCCCTCCCATCCGGTGGCGCCGTGACACCACCGGGGACATCTCCGTCATCACCATCACCACCAACTTCTCCTCTGCTCTCATGGTGATGTGTGAGTAGTTCATCCTCGAGGCTGAGGGTATGTACTAGTAGCTATTTGTTCGATCTCTCTCTCATGTTCTTGATGGATTCAATCTTGATTGTATCATGATCTTTATTAATAAAGTTGGATCTTATGATGTTTTCCCCCTCTATCCTTTTCGTGGTGAATTGAGTCTTGCTCTTTGAAGTTTCTTTATGTTCGATTGAATATTTTGGATTTGAGATTACATGATGCATGTCTAGTAATTAACTTGCGGATACCCGTGGTGACATTGGGGTAATCTAGGCATAAAGGTTGAACGATACATATCATATCTTGTTGTCGTAGTTTGATCTCTAGGGCTATACGCGACACTTTGGGGGTGCTTCAATAGATTGATTGGAAACACAAATTTGAGGTGGTTTGCTACCTACGCGATTTCATCCAACTTTCTCTGATAGAATAGAAACTTTGGAGTGATTCTTTGTTGCACTTTGAGGTATTATCATGTGGTTTAATTATGTTAATGATGTTGAGAGTTGGCACTAGCAAAAGTATGAACCCTAGGCCTTGTTTCCAAGCATTGAGACACCATTTTTACTCACTTTTGTTACTTTCTACCTTGCTGTTTTTATTTGTTCAGATTACAAAAAGCTATATCTACCATCCATATTACACATCTATCATCACCTCTTCGCTGAACTAGTGCACCTATACAACTGACAATTGTATTGGGTGTGTTGGGGACACAAGAGATTACTTGTATTTGATTGCATGGTTGTTTGAGAGAGAACCACCTTCATCCTGCACCTCCCACGGATTGATAAACCTTAGGTCATCCACTTGAGGGAGATTTGCGGCTGTCCAACAAAACTCTACACTTGGAGGCCCAACAAAGTCTACAATAATAAAGTTCCGTAGTAGACATCACGGGCTGGCCTTTTGGCCATGGTGCATCGGGGTTGCCAACCTCCTTGGGGCATACTGGTGAGTGTTATTTTTACGCTCATCAAACCAGAGTTTAACCCAAGATATTCGCTTTGATATTGCCACTAATGACTAATGAATGCAAAGGATTCCAAATATCTGATCATTATTTTTTTTCCACGGGAAATGGGCTATATATGGACGAAATGTAGCTAATACATGGAAAGGAGAAAAGAGGAGATAGAGGAGATCAAGTGGGAGGCGCACCAGGAAGAACAGAGCGCAAGACGGTGCTCCATACGACCGCACGCGGTCATATGGACTGTCAATGGCATCCCTGATCCAATTGAAAAGACTATATAAAATGCCTCATGTCAGAAGAGAAACAGAACATCGCCGAGACCTCCATCTTCCTCATCCACAGCAACCTAGCCGCCACCATTTCCCATCTCCATCTCCATAGCCACCACCATCTCCATCACCGTAGCACTCAGCCAACTAGCCATACTTTGTAATCGTGTATCACATCTGACAACTATTGTAAGACATATTATTAGTCAATCTTCATGGTGTGTTCTTCAATGGTTTCTCCTTGCGATCTGATCTCCATGTGTGAGTAGTTCGGTAAGGTCATGGGTTGAGGCATAGCCCTACAACCCTATGTATTTGTTGGAGGGATCGAAGGAAGTACTTTGAATTAACGTCCCGCATGTGTATCATAAAATTGGTTTGCAGTTGTGTCTTGTCATGTCCGGGTTCTCCATCCCTAAAGGTACCCAGGATCATGGAGAGCGAGCCATGGAGAGGCTAAGGCAGGGAGACCGTGAAGTGTTATACTAAACACTAGTGACAGAAAGGTTTAGTATGGTAACACGGATCCTATTGATACGTCTCCGATGTATCTATAATTTCTGATTGTTTCATGCTATTATATTATCATTCTTAGATACTTTATATGCAATTTTATATAATTTTTGGGTACTAACCTATTAACTCAGTGCCTAGTGCCAGTTGCTGTTTTCTGCTTGTTTTTGGTTTTAAAGAAAATCTATACCAAACGGAGTCCAAACGCTACGAAACTTTTTGACGATTTTTTTGGACAAAAGAGACCCTAGAAGCTTTGGGGGAGGACCAGAGGACTTACGAGGAGACGGCAAGGCAACAGGGCACACCTTGATGACTTCTGGGCCCCTTGTGGCTCCGTCTGACCTAATTCTAGTGCTAGAAATTCCAAAATATTCCAAAAACCCCAGAGAGCCATCCGAAACAATTTTTCCGCCACCGCAAGTCTCTGTTCTTCAGCGATCCCATCTGGAAGCCTTTTCCCGTACTCTGTCGGAGGGGGAATCAATCACGTAGGGCTTCTAAGTCAACCTTGATGCCCTTCCGATGATGTGTGAGTAGTTCACCACAGACCTACGGGTCCATAGCTAGTAGCTAGATGGCTATCTCTCTCTTTGATCTTCAATACAATGTTCTCCATGATCTCGATGGAGTTATTTTCGATGTAATCTTCTTTTGTTGTGTGTTTGTTGGGTTCCGATGAATTGTGGGTTTATGATCAGATTATTCATTGAAAGTAATTGAGTCTTTTCTGAAATTTATTATGCATGATTATTATAGCTTTGTATTTCTCTCCGATCTATCTGTTTGGTTTGGCCAACTAGATTGATTTATCTTTAGTGGGAGAGGTGCTTTGTAATGGGTTCAATCTTGCGGTGTCCTCACCTCGTGACAAAAGGGGTAGCGAGGCACGTATCTGTATTGTTGTCATTAAGGGTAAAACGACGGGGTTCAATCATATTGCTTGGTTTTATTTTGTCTACATCATGTCATCATACTTCATGCATTACTCTGTTCGTTATGAACATAATATGTAGAGAGGCAAGCATAGAAGCGCTCTCGAAGTGGAGTAATAGTAGTAGATGCAGTATCGTTTCGGTCTACTTGTCACGGACGTGATGCCTATATACATCATCATTGCCACGAAAGCATCATAACTACGCGCTTTTCTATCAATTGTCAAACAGTAATTTGTCTACCCACCATATGCTATTCTTATGAGCGAGATGCCTGTAGTAAAAATTGTGCCCCCCGGGCCTACTTGAATCATATTACTAAAACCAAAATCACCTTGCTGCAATTTTATTTCTTTTATTTTACTTTGCAATTTACCTACCTACAACTATCAGATTTGATCCTTGCAATTAACGAGTTCAAGGGGATTGACAACCCTCTTGCCCGCGTTGGGTGCAAGTATTTGCTCTTGTGTGTGCAGGTACTGTTGACGGGTGTTTTTATGGTTCTCCTATTGGTTCGATAACCTTGGTTCTCTACTGAGGGAAATACTTATCCGCTACTATATGGCTTCACACTTCCCCTTCGGGGAAAATCTCAACTCAGCTCACAAGTAGCAGAAAGAGTTTTTGGCGCCGTTGCCAGGGAGATATAATCAAACACTTACAGGTCCCTACATTCACATTATCATTTGCTTGATCTACTTCTTAGTTGCTTTTATTTGTCTCGTTAAAAATATCAAAAACACAAAAATACTTTATTTCGCTTGTTCGCTTGCTTGCTTTTCTTGCCAACTATGGCTAGTTCTTCACTTGTTACTTGTATCCCTAAAAATGAAGTGATTAGTTTTAAACAAAGGGGAGGAGAAAATTTAAAAGATGCTTGGTATAGGATTTGCGATGCTCAAAATAGATCTACTCATGAGCAATCCACTACTGTTCTTCTTCGCAATTTTTATGTGGGTGTTACTACTTGGTATAGATTTGTGCTTGACACTATTACTGGAGGAAATTTTCTAAGTAGTCACCCTTGGGATGCTTTTCAATGCTATGGGAAATTTAGTAGGATCACCACCTATTACTATTAATGAAACGGCATTGACTTTAGAACATGTTATGCAAAGGTTGGAAGCTATTGAGAATAAAATGACTACTATTGAACATATTGAAATTTAGACAAGAAGGTCCATAATCAAGTTACTAAATTTGGCTCAACAGTAGGAACCACATGTGACACCCTGGTTTTTCTCAACTTTTCTTTTTCAAAAACCCATTTGAAATTTTATTTGGAATTTGGCTTGGATTTTAGCTGGAATGGCTCTATGGACTTAAAACTTGGGAATACTTTTACTTTTCCCTCCCAAGTGAATCAAAGCTTCCAAAAACTTCTCACAAGTCATGTCATTTCTATTCTTGCTGAATCTCAATTTTTCTTCCAATTCAATATTCCTTTTCCTTTAGGTTGTGAAGCAACCTACATTTCTATCTACCTAAAAATCCTAGGAAAATTCCCATAAAATCTTTGGACCATATGAACCTTGGATATGTGAAAATATTCAAAATTCCATTCCTATGGTGAGCACACCATCCAATCTTTGTTTTTGGCAATAATTTCAGTTTGTGAAGCAAATATATTTTATATTGCTCCAAAAATTTGGAAATTAATCCAGGACTTAGATATCATTATATCATTTGAGCATGCCAAAATACACACCATTTTTTCAAGCCCTTTTCTCCACAAAATTCCCCCAAGTTCCTGTCCAGTAGGAGGCATTATGAAGGAAGTACCATTTATGCTTACCCAAATGGTCTGAAATTTTTATAGCATCTTGCGACCACCAAATAACCACCAAGTACCAAATTTCACCCCAAGGAGCCTATCCATGTGAGTGCAACCTCTTCTACAAGTTTCTGGACCAGGGAAGAAGTTGTGAAGCAACTACATCCAAAATTTGACCATTTGTTCTGAAATTTCTCCAGCATGGGCACCTTCCTACCACAAACCAGTGTGACAAACTCCCTCTCTCATTTACTTACATTTTTACCTTAGCTTGTTGCTCAAGTTTCTGTCCAGAAACTTGTCTGGAAGCTCCAGTGCTGTCCAGGCCACCTCTTGCCAAACCAGCTACACAGGGAGGCCACAGAGTGGATGGACTACCGCGTAGACACGACCGGACGTGCCAAAGCGCACCACGGGCGCCAGTACATGCGGTGACCACACATCTGCCAGTGCCAAAGTCGCGCTCTGCACGCCGACCGCGTCGAACGCGACCACTCCGGCCACCCCGTGCTGCCCCTCCTTGTCCTGTCGTGCCGACGTCGTCGCCGCCACCCACGTACGCCCTCCAGAACCCTCTACCGTCTCCGGCAAGGCTTCCCGCCGCTCACGGCCAAGTTCACCCATGGGCAGAACAGTGCGGCACGGTTGTCGCCGTTGTCCGCACGCCCTTAATGGCCCTGGACTTGTACCGTCGCCCATGCGCGCTCACGTCCCCTCCCTACATGGGCCGGCTGCCAGCGCAATGGCCAGCTCACCCGGAGCTCGTCCGTATCTTCTCGGCGCCGATCGGCATGGGCACCTCCCGCCCGGCTATAAAAGCCGTAGCCCGGAGCCCCAGCTCCTCACCACTCCACTCCCTCTCCTCTCAATCGACCCCCAAGGCCACCAGATCAAGCCGGAGAGCTCTCCTTCTCCATCTCCGGCGAAGAGCTCCGCTGCTCTGCTCCTGCTTCACCTTCTCGACTCCGTCCACCCCAACCTCAACCAAGACCACCGTCAAGCTCGTGGTGCTCCACTAACCATTCCCAGTCCCTCCCCTGCTCGAGAGCTCGCCGGAGTCGCCGATTCAACCAACGCCCCGAAGCTCGCCGCCGCCTGAGAGGAAAGGACCGACGCCGTTCGGCCACCTCCCGATGAGCTACGGGTATGGGAGTGTTCACCGTCGAGCACCCAGCTCCGCCGTGGCCTCTACGCCGGTGAACGTCGCCGGTGAGCTCCGTCGTCCTCTGTTCCCTCTCTCTTTCTCTTTAAAACAGACAGCCGGGCCCCACATGTCAGCGACTCCACGCATGCCCGAAGCAGTACGTAAGTGGAGGCGTATTCCCACTTTACGCCTTCGACGTGGCCGGCAGTGGTTTTTCTGATTTTTGCTTAAATTCAATTGAAATCCAGAAGTTTGACTCAACTTTGACCAGCTATATCTTTTAAACCATAAGTCCAAATGAGTTCATTCTTTTTGCATTATTTTTCTTATGAGTTCCTTTATTTGCTGGAAAACTTTAGTATTTTTCTCTACTGTCTAGGATTTCTAGACAGAGGAAAATGCCCTATGTGATATTTACAAATGTTTTCAAAAAAGTTTTTCAGAGTGTTTTGAGCACTAGGTGAAGACTAGGGGTACTCCCACATTCCTTTGGTGCAAGGCAAGCCACAACTTTCATTTGCATTAAAGCATTGCAATGCCATGGTTTAAATAATTATTTGAGCCAAGATTTGAATTATTCATAAATAGTTTATTGATGCAACACTTGGAGAAATACTTGATATGTTGCTGTCATGTGGATGATGGAATTGTTAGTCATTAGTAATCCACAAGGTTGATGGTGCCAAGATGCTATTGGACTGTGAGATTACCGTGTATGATTACTTTGTGATTCCATCCGATATTTCGTCTATGGAATCAGTAGCAGTAGTTTGATCATGTTACTCATTGGAATACTAGTTGGCTATTGTTATAACCTAGATCACTATAATACCGGAGTAGCAGTTATGACAAAGAAGCCACTTGGGGATTACTTCCTTCATTCGTTGATCAAGTGCCACTGAACCGAGCTTTCCAGTGCAGCCACATCTGCCGGAATGGGACGGCCTTGACTTGGTCTAATCTCGTGCTCTTTTATCAGTACCACCAAAGAGGGAAAGTTATGCGTGTGTGCTACCATGATCAGGTAGACGGCGATAATCTTGTGAGCCCAGTTTGGTTATTGAGCTCAGGTCCCCGTTTGGGATAGTTTAGTTTGGCCACGACGGTGGCAGGTGTCAGAAGTGACACAGGGGCCACCCAGGGCATGACCTCAGAGAGGACGTGTCGGTGGTACGATAGAAGAGTCATAGGTTAGGCAGGTTTTGTTGGACGAATGTCCATGGTGTGGGTAAAGTGCGCAACCTCTGCAGAGTGTAAGAATCTATTCGAATAGCCGAGTCCACGGTATTGGACACAGTTTGTACTAAGTCACAATGTCCGATCAACGCCAATGAAGGAATGACTTGTTAATGATGGAAGAACTCATCATGGTATGGTAAGGTAACCGCGTGGCAGAAGGACACGGGTAACCTTGGGGATGATCTTGAGGAGGACCATTAGGTGATATTGGGATGACCATGAGTTGGTCGCGAGAATAGTGGTTGCTAATAGTTCAGAGATAGCATGTTATTATTTTCCTCCCGCCTTTTATAACAATTGGATCTGATATAATCATGATTGTTATGATGTTGTTGTGCCTTGATGCTCTTGTTTGTTGTGAGCTTGCGAGTACATTCAAAGTACTCACCTGGTGTGTCATGCCAGTTTGCAGGTGCTGCCATGTTTGCATAGCCCGAGGATTCCGAGTTGCGAGCTAGGACGTGTCCCAGCCAGAGTCCATGCGGAGTGGAGTCCGTCAACGTCGTCGTTGTTCCACTAGTAGGAGTTGTTCCGTTGCTAGCATAGAGCTGCCTTAGCTGGCATAGTGTTGCCATGCTAATGTGATCCTTTGTATTTCCCCAAACCCTTGTATCTCGGTTATTTGTAATAAGAGCTGATTTGTTCTATGCCAAGCAGTGTCGTATTCTAGAAGGCTTGATCTCTGGGCTGGAATACGGGGTGTCCCGGTCCCTCTGAGCCGGGGTGCCACAAGGTTTGGTATCAGAGCAGGTCTGGCTGTAGGACGCCCTAGGCAACCCGAGCGCTAGAAACCGATAGTATAGGGCCCAGCTAGCTTGTGTGATGCATTTGGTTGCTACACTTGTTTGTTGCATAGCATGCATATAGATTTGGCTCACAAACCAGTTGATTTTGTAGTTGGCATCCCTTTCGATTAACTACGACTCAGCCCCTGCACCACTCAGCTTCGCATCCCTGCTTCGTGATGTTTGGCATCTTCTCTATCCCAGTGGAGAGATGCCAAGGTACCAAGTGTTCCAGACCCCGCTTGCAGGACTGGTGCTTGAGTATCATGCCAATGTCCTCCAGTCAGTCGCCCTGCCTATGGGGCAACGCACCTATAGTCTCCATGGTGTTTATGCCTCTACACCAGAACGCGCTATCCAACTTGCCGCTCTAGTAGGCCTCACTGTTCTTCGTCATCAGGAGAGCGCGATGCAAGAGAATCATGCCTTCCACTACTATCCCACTATAGCCACCACTCCCAGACGGGTTAGATTTCCTCATGTTCGCTCGGATGACGACCAAGCTATGGCATACAAGTCTCGTTACATGATGGCAGAGTACGTCCTCATCGCTGAACTGGCCAGAGATGCAACCCATGCCCGAAGAGCGCTTGGTATGGCTTTAACTCCGTCAACCTCTCCACCAGCTCCGTCGCTCTCCATTAACCCGCCACCCGATAATAGTACCTAAGTATCTGCGAGGTGCATGCTACATAAGTTGTAGCAGTACCGAGTGTTGTAAATTGCCTTGAGTAGCAATAAAGTGTGGTTTTAGTAAGCTTGGTGCATTTTATTCAGGAGTTTTCATTTGCCTTCCCATTTGGCTCCTCGGTTTCACATTACTTTCCCTATGGAAATTGCTCATCAACCTCCAACGGATTCAAAGAATTAATGATGATTTCAAATACTTGGAAGGTTAGCTAAACCTTATGGAATTATTAATGGACTGCTTGGTATTGGGAATATTTGGTTTGAATGCAAATAATACCCTGGATTGGCTATCAGCATCAAGTCTGCCTCGGTGTGTAACCATTTCAACCGTGAGGAACCAGCAAGATAATTTGGGTACAGGACCAACAGGGTCGAAGGTATGGATTGTATATGAAGTTTGGTTCTGCTTTGGTAAAATATAAAACAGGTTATACCCGGAAGAAAACAAGAACGTGCCATGTATCTAGTACTCAGTAAGGAGAGTCGGACAAATTCTTTTCGTACAAGTAATCAACAACTGGAGTTGTGAGTTGGTATATATGGCATTCAGTCAGCATATCACAAAGAGAAACTTCGGGTGTAAGCAACCCAGTCTTCCTTCGCACGCCACCAGAGCAGCTTACAGTGCAAGGCTCCTCAAATCTTCCTCAGTACGATATGTGGATAGCTTCCGGCATAAGCTACTCTTGCTTCTTTGGTAAGCTACCACAGAAAGCTTCCGGCATAAGGCACCGAGTCTTCCCCGATAAGCAACCAGGAGGGGAAGCTTCAGAGGTATGCTACCCAGCCTTCTTCAGCACGCTATCCCGGCAGAAGCTTTGAGCATAAGCTACCTAGTCTTCTTCAGCACGATACTCTCGAAGGCTTCCCACACAAGCTATCCAACCTTCGTCAGTACGACACCACCAAACAGCTGGCAATAGTGGTACCAGCAATTATGCAGTACATTGGCAGTGCATCGTGTAGGGTAACGCAGCAGAAAAAAAAATCCGGTACTGCGAGCACGCCCAGGAACACTATGGAGATGCATTCAGGGTTTGATCTAATCGTTACCGATTCGTAGTGCAGCGGAAGTAGAGTCGATGTAGATCGTTGGTGCAGATCCCTGCAGGTAGGATTTACAACCTCCCAACCACGAGGATGTACTCCCTCGTCTGCCCCTCGGACAGCCCTCCGGGAGGCGGTCGGACAACCCCTCGGACGGTGTCACGGACAGCCCTCCGGGAGGACCCTCAAAACTCGGACGGTCACTCGGACAGCCCTTCGGGAGGCACTCTCGAACTACCCCACGGGCAAAAAGATCGAACCTATGACCTCTCTACGGGGTTGCACACATACGGTGTCATCTATCCAGCAGGGCTTCGCCGTCCAGAACTAGTTCCCACCGAAACCCAGACAGACTTTCGGCTCTACAAAACTATTTCGCGGGGAGGGAGAGAGAAGACAGATCATGCATGGCACTTGTATGTGAGAAAGGAGTGAGTGTGGAGAGCACCTCTCCACCTCTATTTGTAGGAAATCCCAAGGGGTGGGGTGGCATTCCAAAACCCCAAAATGCCCATGAATGGAGTCCTCCACAAGGGCATAAAGGGGAAGGTAAGAGGGCAAGTGGAGCCCCATGTAGGAGCCTCACCATGGCCGGCCACCCCCTAGTGGGTCCCCCCAAAAGGGGTTCCTTAGTCCCCAGGTCCTTCTAGAAGCCTTTTGGTAAAAGCCCTAAAAGGTGGCTTTCCATAAAGTAACCCAAAAAGCACTTTCACTATTCATGGAAACATTTTTCCGCGACCGTTAAACCGAAAATATTTCTGTAGGTCTTAGAACATTTCTAGTACGCACTAAAATAATTTTGGACGCGTTCCGAAACAATTCAGGATTAGTGATTTTCATCTGCGAAAAGCAAACAAAGCGGTTCCGGCAGCTCCGGAACATTTCCGGGGTTTTTCTCCGAAAAATCCCAGAAGTTTCCAGAACAATTCTGGCACCCTCCAAGAATTTCCAGGCGTGTGCCGAAACCAATTTGACTTAATGGTATACCATGAAACAACTTTTCAGTTTTACCGAAACTATTCCGGTGTTCTCTCTCCGGAACTTTTCCGTTGTCTCCGAAACTTTTCCGGTGACTTTCTCTCAGACTCCCTGTCTAGAATTTAGCAGATAGATGACCCTTAAGCTTGTGACCCTATAGGTTTGGTGAAGTATAGACATGACCGGAACACTTTCCGATCAATGATCAACATCGGAGCCGTGGACACCCATATTGACCCCTATACCCAAACGAATGAATATTCGAGTGAACCTCCAGTTGCCGTGTGCTATTCCTGTTGCGTTGCGATATGTTACAAACACCCGAGGTGAGATTTATCGGCATCCCCGTGGATCAACACTTGTCCACAATGCCAGTTACCTCGTTACCGGTTTTGTTCGCTTTTCTCGTTTCCGTGTTGCGGCATCCCTGTGATCAAATCACAATGTGTCTGGCCAGACGATGATGGATACCGTAACACCGAGAGGGCCCATTGATATCTCTCCATCGTCGGAGGAGCAAATCCCAATCTTGAGCTATCAAGTTACTTGTCATACTTTCCCATGAACCCGTAAGCCGCTGTAATAGCCACCCATTTACAGATGACGTTTAACAAACCCCAAAGTTCATGAATCAAGCATGAAGGAACTCGATACACTCATGGTCTAAGGAATTATGCAAACATTAACTTTCTCTGTGTTATTAACCATTAACTTGTGACGAATGTATCTCATAGCATAACATCAATTCGGGTCGATTCAACACAAGTGTTCTCCTAACATTGTGCCCTCAAAGTTGCCGGCATAGTCATGCCCATGATCAGGAAAACAGAACCATCATGCAACACTTGACCCAGTCTTAGAGGCTAGACTAGGAATACATTTTACCGTTTATTATTCCACACATGCATATGAGTCTTCCTCCGAGCCTCGTGGTTATTGTAGACTCGAGAACCACAGCAGTTATAGCACGGAATATAAACTTAATTACGAACATGGGGATAAATAATAACATTTATTATTGCCTCTAGGGCATATCTTCTACACATCGCAAGAGTCAAGCCCATAACCGCTTGATCTAAAACCCGAGCTAGTCAGGATACAAGTATCCGCCTCGGAAATAAGAGGTTAAGCTATGCATACTTCCATACATATCGTGGGCATGCCGCCCAGGTTATGCAAGTCGCTCATACAAGGAGCGACTATGTTCAAGCAGGTCTACCGGAGGAAGGCAGGAATCCAACACCTACATAAGTCATGCAAGAGGAAGAAGACCAATATACACCTCAGCACGTTGCAAGGACTAATAAGCTATGAAGAATACAGTTTGGAGCAACAATTTTGGCAGTGGATATCAAGGTACTCGTGAACCTGGTATATGATCCTGATGAACCCTTGCTTGCCTTTTCTTGGTAACGGCACCACGCCTGTGTTCTGAGCTGCTTTCAGCCGTCCGGGGTGGTATTGGGTTCCGCGATAGAAAACAAAAATTTCCGGTATAGCGAGCACGCCCAGGACCACTATGGAGACTGCATACAAGGTTTGATCTGATCCGTACCGACTCGAAGCGCAGCGGAAGAAGAGTCGGTGGAGATCGTTGGTGCAGATGCCCGCAGCTAGGATTTTAGAACCTCCCAACCACGAGGATGTACTCCCTCGTCGGACAGCCCTTCGGGAGGTGGTCGGACAGTCCCTCGGACGATGTCACAGACAGCCCTTCGGGAGGACCTTCGAAACTCGGACGGTCACTCGGACAGCCCTTCGAGAGGACCTCTCAAACTAAGACGATCACTCGGACAGCCCTTCGGGAGGACCTCTCAAACTAAGACCGAAACTACGATCTCTCTACAGAGTTGCAGACATACGGTGTCATCTATCCGGCAGGGCTTCGCCGTCCAGAACTAGTTCCCACCGGAACCCAGACAGCCTTTCGGCTCTACAAAACTATTTTGCTAGGAGGGAGAGAGAAGCCAGAAATGTCTTTGGCATGTGTATGAGAGCAGGCATGAGGTTTGGGGCAGCCCCTCACCTCCTATTTATAGGAAAACCAAGGGGTAAAGTGGCCATTCCAAAAACCCAAAAATACCCATGAAGGAACACTTCCACAAGGGCATTTTAGGGAACTAATGGAGCAACTGGAGCTCCACCATGGAGCCCACATGTGGCCAGACAAGCCCTCATGGGGGGCCCCCAAGGGGGGCTTCCTTGGCTCCCAAGTTCTTCTAGAAACCTTTTTGGAAATATCCAAAAAGGTGCTTTCCCAAAAATATCCAAAAAGCACTTTCACTATTCACGACGACATTTTTCAGCGTCTGATCGAACTGAAAATATTTATGTGGGCTTAGAACATTTCCAGTACCCACTAAAATAATTTTCAATGCGGTCCGGAACAATTCTGGATTAGTGATTTTCATCTGCGAAAAGCATCTGAAGTGGTTCCGGCAGCTCCGGAACATTTCCGGTTTTTTTCCGGAAAATTCCCAGAAGTTTCCAGAATGATTCTGGCACCCTCCAAGAATTATCAGGCATGTGCCGAAATCAATTTGACTTAATGGTATCCCCTGAAACAACTTTTCAGTTTTACCGAAACTGTTCTGGTGTTCTCTGTGCGGAACTTTTCCGCTGTCCGAAACTTTTCCGGTGTCCGAAACTTTTTCGGTGATTTTCTCTCAGACTCCCTGTCTAGTATTCAGCAGATAGATGACCCTTAAGCGTGTGACCCTATAGGTTCGGTGAAGCATAGACATGACCCGGAACCCCTTCCGATCAATGATCAACATCAGAGCCGTGGACACCCATATTGACCCCTATACCCACACGAATGAATATTCGAGTGAACCTCCAGTTGCCGTGTGCTATTCCTGTTGCTTCGCGATATTTCACAAACACCCGAGGTGAGATTTTCTGCATCCCCATGGATCAACAACTTGTCCACTATGCAAGTTACCTCGTTACCGGTTTTGTTCTCTTTTCTCGTTTTCGTGTTCCGGCATCCCTGCGATCAAATCACACTGTGTCTGGCCAGATGATGATGGATACCATAACACCGAGAGGGCCCGAGAATATCTCTCCATCGTCGGAGGAGCAAATCCCAATCTTGAGCTATTAAGTTACTTGCCATACTTTTCCGTGAACCCGTAAGCCACCGTAATAGCCACCCAGTAACGGATGGCGTTTAACAAACCCCAAAGTTCATGAAGCAAGCACGAAGGAACTCGATACTCTCATGGTCAAAGGAATTATGCAAACATTAACTATCTCTGTGTTATTTAACCATTAACTTGTGACAAATGAATCTCATAGCATAAGATCAATTTGGGTCGATTCAACACAAGTGTTCTACCAACATCGTGCCCTCAAAATTGCTGGCATAGCCATGCCCATGATCAGGAAAACAGGATCATCCTGCAATACTTGAGCCAGTCTTAGAGGCAAGACTAGGAATACAATTTACCATTTATTATACCACACGTGCACATGAGTTTCCCTCCAAGCCTCGTGGTTATTGTAGACTCAAGAATCATTGCAGTTATAGCATGGATCATAAAGATTCATTACAAACTCGGAGATACAAAATAACTGTTATTACTGCCTCTAGGGCATATCTCCTACAGTCTCCCACTTGCACTAGAGTCATAATCCAGTTACATGGCTTCCCTAACACCAATGGCTATCCGGTGTTGCTCATGCTTTGCTCGTGGTAGAGGCTTTGTCATTGGGTCTGACACATTCAGATCCGTGTGAACTTTGCATACTTTCACTAAACCTTCTTCGACATGATGTCGAATGAGTTTATATTTGCGTTGAATATGCATTGTCTTATGGTGCGAACATGGCTCCCTTGCCTGGGCCACGGCGCCACTATTATCACAATAGATCTCCACCGGGTCCAGAGCACTTGGAACCACACCAAGGCATTCAAGAAATTGCTTGATTCCGACAGCCTGCTTGGAGGCTTCTGAAGCTGCAACATATTCCGCCTCCGTTGTAGAATCCGCCACAGTCTTTTGTTTGGAACTTTTCCAATCAACTGCGTCGCCGTTCAATATGAAAACATAGCCAGATTGAGAGTTGAAGTCATCTGGGTCAGTCATGAAGCCTGCATCAGTGTAACAACTTACAATGAGCTCTTCATCACCTCCGTACACAAGGAGTAAATCCATGGTCCTTCTGAGGTACTTAAGAATACCCTTGACTGCGGCCCAGTGTTCCAATCCTGGATCACCTTGGTACCGGCTACTAACACTTAGCGCATAGGAAACATCCGGTCTTGTACATAGCATGGCATACATAATAGAACCAACTGCCGAAGCATATGGAATATCATTCATTTGTACTCGCTCATCGAGGGTCCGAGGACACTGATTCTTGCAAAGCACTGTGCCAGGTGACATGGGGAGTAGGCCTTTCTTGGAGTTCTCCATGTTGAACCTTTTCTACACCTTGTCAATGTACATGCTTTGGCTAAGCGCTATCAGGCATCTTGATCTATCTCTATAGATTCTGATGCCCAATACATATGCCACTTCGCCTAAGTCTTTCATTGAAAAACTCTTCTTCAATGACTCTTTTATTTCGCTAAGAAAATTCACGTCATTTCCAATCAACAATATGTCGTCCACATACAAGATTAGAAATGCTTTTGCGCTCCCACTAAACTTCTTGTAAACACAAGATTCCTCATCGTTCCTGATGAAGCCAAACTCTTTGACCACTTCATCAAAACGAATGTTCCAGCTCCTTGATGCTTGCTTCAGACCATAAATGGCTTTCTGAAGCTTACATACCTTTCCAGCATTCTTAGGATCGACAAAACCTTCTGGTTGTATCATGTATACATCCTTTTCAAGGTTTCCATTTAGGAAAGCCGTTTTGACATCCATCTGCCATATTTCATAATCGAAATAAGCAGCAATTGCTAGTAATATCCGAACAGACCTAAGCATGGCTACGGGCGAGATAGTCTCGTCGTAGTCTACCCCTAGAACTTGCGTGAACCCTTTCGCGACAAGTCTAGCTTTGTGGATAGTAATGTTACCATCCGCGTCCGTCTTTCTTTTGAAAATCCATTTACAACCAATGGGTTTTACGCCATTTGGAAGTTCTTCCAAGTTCCAAACTTGGTTTTCGTACATGGATTTCATTTCGGATTTCATGGCCTTGTGCCATTCCCTTGAGCTAGGCCCCATCATCGCTTCCTTGTAGTGCGCAGGTTCATCGTCTTCAAGAATGAAGATTTCGTTATGAAACCACTCAGGTGGCTGGATAGCCCTACCTGATCTGCGCGGTTCAGTTACAACATTGTCTGAAGTTTCCGCATCACATGCAGCAACTTCCGGCTCGGTTGTAGGGATAATTTGCGGAATTACTTCCGGTTCCTTAGCCATATCAACGGTTGCCGAAGATTCACTAATCTCATTAAGTTGCACTGTCCTCCCACTTAATTCTTTGGCGAGAAACTCTTTCTCAAGAAATTGTCCATTTCTGGCAACAAACACTTTGTTATCGGACGGGTGGTAGAAGGAATACCCAATTGTTTCCTTGGGATAACCTACAAAGTAACATTTTTCTGATCTGGGATCAAGTTTGGTAGGTTGTAAATGTTTTACATATACCTCACAACCCCAAATTCTGAGATGCGACAAACCGGGTTTCTTCCCGTTCCATATCTCATATGGTGTCATCTCAACTGACTTAGACGGTGCTCTGTTAAGTGTGTGAGCGGCAGTTTCTAGTGCGTGACCCCAAAAAGATATCGGAAGATTTGTAAGAGACATCATCGACCTTACCATGTCTAACAGGGTTCGGTTACGTCTTTCCGACACTCCGTTTCGCTGTGGAGTTCCGGGAGGCGTAAGCTGTGAAACGATTCCACGGTCACTCAGATGTTGGCCAAACTCGTGACTAAGATATTCGCCTCCGCGATCAGACCGCAGAAACTTAATCTTTTTGTTACGATGATTTTCTACCTCATTCTGAAATTCCTTGAACTTTTCAAAGTTTTCCGACTTATGCTTCATCAAGTAGATATATCCATACCTACTTAAATCACCAGTAAAAGTTACGAAGTAGAAATACCCACCCCGTGCGACTGTGCTCATTGGACCACATACATCACTATGTATTATTTCCAACAATTCACTCGCCCGTTCAGGATGACCTGTGAACGGCGTCTTGGTCATTTTTCCCATCAAGCAAGCTTCACATGTGTCAAATGATTCAAAATCAAGGGACGGTAAAACTCCATCTTTATGGAGTCATTGCATGCGTTTCTTTCCGATGTGGCCAAGGCGACAGTGCCACATGAAAGTGGTGGTGGTATCAGCCTTCTTAAGGCGTTTAGCATTCACGTTAAAGACATCATTTTCACATTCAAGATTCAGTATGAAAAGGCCCCCAACAATGGGTGCAAATCCATAAAACATATCCTTACAATAAAGTGAACAACCATTATTCTTAGACTTGTAGGAGTACCCATCGTGCACTAAACATGATCCAGAGATAATGTTTCTACACAACAACGGAACAAAATAACAGTTACTTAGTTCCAAAATAAATCCTGAAGGGAGACGTAAAGGCATAATGCCGACGGATTGAGCGGCGATCCCAGCACCGTTCCCGACACGCATCACGACTTCATTCTTTGCCAGCTTGCGCACCTTCTGAAGCCCCTGTATCGAGTTGCAAATGTGAGCAACCGATCCGGTATCAAATACCCAAGACTTAGAATTTTCGCTAACAAGCAAAACGTCAATGACATTAACTTGTATAACAATTATACCTTTTTCGGTTTTCCTGGACTTCTTATCTTCCAGATACTTCTTGCAGTTTCTCTTCCAGTGTCCTATGCCCTTGCAGTAGAAGCACTCAGTTTCATTCTTGGCTTTGCCCTTAGATTTGCGTTGGAAGCCGGTCTTACCGGCGCCCTTGCCCTTCTTTGGCTTGCCCTTTTTGAAACTGGCAGTTTTATTCGCAAGCAACACTTGCTTGCGATTTTTCCGCAGTCCTCCTTCAGCAGTTTTCAGCATGGCAAGCACCTCATTAGGTGTTTTGTCCATCCCATTCATGTTGTAGTTCATGACAAAACCATCGTAAGAAGGGGGGAGTGAACCAAGCAACATGTCCATAACATGCTCTTCTGGAAGTGGAAATTCCAGGGTTTTAAGCCTTTCAGCGTAGCCAATCATATTGACTACGTGCTCGCCAACTGAACTGCCCTCAGCCATCTTGGTCTCCATCATCATTTTCATGATATCAAAACGTTCAGACCGTGCATTAAACTTGTACAGAGCATCCAGATCCTTGATCATATCAAAGGAGCTATGGAATTCAAAACGTTTTTGAAGCTCTGAACTCATGCAAGACAGCATGAGGCACTGCACTAAGTTGAAATCATCATCCTTAGTGGCCCAGACATTTTGTTCATCTGCCGGGGCGGTTGCCGCCGGCTTAGGTGGAAGAGGTCCGTCAAGCACATACACTTTCTTAGCAATCCTGAGGACAATCCCCAGGGTACGGACCCAGTCCGCATAGTTGTTTCCATTCGTAGCTAACTTCTCTTTCTCTAACATCGGGCCTAAGTTGAATGCGCTATTATGAGCCATTTGATCTACAACGGAAAACACAAGTTCACTTAGACTTTGTTCATAATGATTTTTGCACTAGTGAATAAACAGTTTTATTCTAAAGTGTGCTCCCACTCAAATCAATATCTCTCAAAATTGATTGTGAGTGATTCAAGACCCGCATTTCAATTCGACGCCATTGACGGGTTCATCACTGATGACGCGATTTCAATCGGTAGGCCAACTTGCCATTCACATCTCTATGTGATTCTTGTCCATCTTTCGATGTGTGTGTTCCGAGCTCATGACTCTCATGCCTGAACGTCAAAGACAACCAAGTGATATTGCTGCGAGGTCTGACCTCACCCGCCTCGTTCCTCTCAATTCGTTCGTGCTCATGTGTACATGGCGCACCCCGAAAAGATACGAATTTCAGACGGTGCTACACTTGGGTGAACACTAACTACTTTGATATTTTAAGTGAAAGATCACCCTAATAAAAAGCGACTACCGCGCAATCAAGAAGGGTGCATCAAGAGGGATAAACATCTCAGGCAATTCATAATAGTCAAGTATTTCTTCGTCTTCGGCATTCGCGTCGGTGTTCACCTTCGCGAAGATTGCCACCACCTTGTCGATGCACCAGATAATATTGCTATCTCTCTAGCTAATAAAATAAGTGCATTACATAAGGTTGACACGCAGGTCATTAAAGTGCAATCATATGGCTCCAGCCATCATGCCGAATCATGACACGCAGGTCATGTTAATTACATTATATAGTCATCTCATACATAATCAAATTAATATGAGACTTGCTATACCACATCACATGCAAACCATCCTGTAAAACCAAGTTAAACGCCTCTAATCGGTTTATGCAAAATTTTATTTTACGTGGCTTCTAAGGTTTTGACTCAAACCGCAGTTACCAACGCTCATCATCAAGTATGATAATTCAAGTTGCTAGATTAACTTTCCAGGGTGTATGAAACACTAGATAATAAAATCTCGAGCCCCATACTAAACTTCGTCATACGCGTGACCCCCGTGCAGATCATATCTGCATTGCCCTTTCGTCTGCGAAACATCCATCTTTCTTTAACTATGGTGGAACCCAAAGAACTGTTAGCACTTCGTTGATCTGTCAATCACATACTCAGGAGCAGCATGAAAGGATCGCGGATTGCCAGAACTTTGTGAGATTCCACCATGCCGTCAAGATCAGGACTACGCAAATTCAAGGGAAGCAACAGGAACATCGGGTAACAGATTTCATCTGCTACCCGCACAAATAATTTTCAGTAATAGAACTCATCTACTACCTAATTATATTGTGCAATACCCATACATCTCATGTATTCTAGATCATAACATGCATCTACGCATAGCCTGGCTCTTGATGCCACTGTTGGGGAACGTGACAGAAAACAAAAATTTCCGGTATAGCGAGCACGCCCAGGACCACTATGGAGACTGCATACAAGGTTTGATCTGATCCGTACCGACTCGAAGCGCAGCGGAAGAAGAGTCGGTGGAGATCGTTGGTGCAGATGCCCGCAGCTAGGATTTTACAACCTCCCAACCGCGAGGATGTACTCCCTCGTCGGACAGCCCTTCGGGAGGCGGTCGGACAGTCCCTCGGACGATGTCACAGACAGCCCTTCGGGAGGACCTTCGAAACTCGGACGGTCACTCGGACAGCCCTTCGGGAGGACCTCTCAAACTAAGACGATCACTCGGACAGCCCTTCGGGAGGACCTCTCAAACTAAGACCAAAACTACGATCTCTCTACAGAGTTGCACACATACGGTGTCATCTATCCGGCAGGGCTTCGCCGTCCAGAACTAGTTCCCACCGGAACCCAGACAGCCTTTCGGCTCTACAAAACTATTTTGCTGGAAGGGAGAGAGAATCCAGAAATGTCTATGGCATGTGTATGAGAGCAAGCATGAGGTTTGGGGCAGCCCCCTCACCTCCTATTTATAGGAAAACCAAGGGGTAAAGTGTCCATTCCAAAAACCCAAAAATACCCATGAAGGAACACTTCCACAAGGGCATTTTAGGGAACTAATGGAGCAAGTGGGGCTCCACCATGGAGCCCACATGTGGCCGGCCAAGCCCTCATGGGGGGCCCCCAAGGGGGGCTTCCTTGGCTCCCAAGTTCTTCTAGAAACCTTTTTGGAAATATCCAAAAAGGTGCTTTCCCAAAAATATCCAAAAAGCACTTTCACTATTCACGACAACATTTTTCAGCGTCTGATCGAACTGAAAATATTTATGTGGGCTTAGAACATTTCCAGTACCCACTAAAATAATTGTCAATGCGGTCCGGAACAATTCTGGATTAGTGATTTTCATCTGCGAAAAGCATCTGAAGTGGTTCCGGCAGCTCCGGAACATTTCCGGTTTTTCTTCCGGAAAATTCCCAGAAGTTTCCAGAATGATTCTGGCACCCTCCAAGAATTATCAGGCATGTGCCGAAATCAATTTGACTTAATGGTATCCCCTGAAACAACTTTTCAGTTTTACCGAAACTGTTCCGGTGTTCTCTCTGCGGAACTTTTCCGCTGTCCGAAACTTTTCCGGTGTTCGAAACTTTTTCAGTGATTTTCTCTCAGACTCCCTGTCTAGTATTCAGCAGATAGATGACCCTTAAGCGTGTGACCCTATAGGTTCGGTGAAGCAGAGACATGACCCGGAACCCCTTCCGATCAATGATCAACATCGGAGCCGTGGACACCCATATTGACCCCTATACCCACACGAATGAATATTCGAGTGAACCTCCAGTTGCCGTGTGCTATTCCTGTTGCTTCGCGATATTTCACAAACACCCGAGGTGAGATTTTCTGCATCCCCGTGGATCAACAACTTGTCCACTGTGCAAGTTCCCTCGTTACCGGTTTTGTTCTCTTTTCTCGTTTTCGTGTTCCGGCATCCCTGTGATCAAATCACACTGTGTCTGGCCAGACGATGATGGATACCATGACACCGAGAGGGCCCAAGAATATCTCTCCATCGTCGGAGGAGCAAATCCCAATCTTGAGCTATTAAGTTACTTGCCATACTTTTCCGTGAACCCGTAAGCCGCCGTAATAGCCACCCAGTAACAGATGACGTTTAACAAACCCCAAAGTTCATGAAGCAAGCACGAAGGAACTCGATACTCTCATGGTCAAAGGAATTATGCAAACATTAACTATCTCTGTGTTATTTAACCATTAACTTGTGACAAAAGAATCTCATAGCATAACATCAATTTGGGGTGATTCAACACAAGTGCTCTACCAACATCGTGCCCTCAAAATTGCTGGCATAGCCATGCCCATGATCAGGAAAACAGGATCATCCTGCAATACTTGAGCCAGTCTTAGAGGCAAGACTAGGAATACAATTTACCGTTTATTATACCACACGTGCACATGAGTTTCCCTCCAAGCCTCGTGGTTATTGCAGACTCGAGAATCATTGCAGTTATAGCATGGATCATAAACATTCATTACAAACACGAAAATACAAAATAACTGTTATTACTGCCTCTAGGGCATATCACCTACAGGTGGATGACGACTTTATATTTCTCTTTCCAACAATTGTCCCATGTTCTGAGCTACTTTTCGGCCGTCTCGGGCAGCTGTTGAGTTTCTTTTGGGTAGCAATGACCCTATGCTCTGGGCTGTTTTTCGGCTGTCTTAGGGAACTGCTACATTCTTCTTATCAACATGGTCTCATGCTCTGAGTTGTTTTTCAACCGTCTGGAGCCATGGTTGAGTTATTTCAGTGATGACCCAGATCTGAATTGTAAAGACCGTTCTGGTGGCTACTGATTTGTTTGCCGACTTCATACGAGGGTTCGGATGATCATTGCCTTATAGTTATAGTTCGTGAGATGATAAACTTTCCATTAAAAAGCTGTTGCCGAAATATTGCACCTGACCACACCTATGGTCACACGAAGAATTAAGGATATATATGGCCAAGTTTTTGCGGTGAAGGATTCAGGAAAGAAAACAATGATGAAGAGCAAGACCGACAATGCAGGTAATGATGATCACTACAGGAACAACATGGACTTATGGATGTATCGACAGAATGGGTACTTGAAATGCTGAACAACAGCCTCGGATTATGTGCTCTCACATATAGTACCCTGCCATAAACAGAATTCTTCCCCCGGAATCATCGCCAGTCAAGTTTCTAGAAGCTATTGCTATAAGGTAGTACTTCTTTACACTGGTCATGACAGATGACAGTCGAGTCGCCGGTACGGATTTGAGACAAAGAAGTCAGCCCAGACAATTCAGACTCCCTGCAAGTAGTCAGATTCCACCAGGAGCAACGTCACAATTTTCAGCATTGTAACCCGATGCAATGGTCAAATGGTTGTATCCACCCAAGGAAATTGTTCATAACTTCTATCGGTGCTGGATGGAAAAATGACACGTCCATCGGAAATCACTTCCGGAATCGTGTGGTAGATCACATATTCCAGTCCAGATAACACAGCAGCCAAGCCAGCAAACATAAGAGAATTGGAGTCAGCATAATGATGATCATATGAGGTAAGACCTGACAGGATGAGGGGATGGTGAAGCAAACCACCCCAGAGTAAGGCAGCCAGATCGTATGAGATTCAGCGGGAACCAGTTATAAAAGAAAAGAACACCCGAGATGAAAAAGGTTTCCGTAAGATGGGTAAGTATACTTGTTCCCTGAGCAACCAAATCTCGAGGACGAGATTTATCCTAAGGGGGGTAGGTTTATGACACCCAGGTTTTTCTCAACTTTTCTTTTTCAAAAACCCATTTGAAATTTTATTTGGAATTTGGCTTGGATTTCAGCTGGAATGGCTCTATGGACTTAATACTTGGGAATACTTTTACTTTTCCCTCCCAAGTGAATCAAAGCTTCCAAAAACTCCTCCCAAGTCATGTCATTTCTATTCTTGCTCAATCTCAATTTTTACTCCAATTCAATATTCCTTTTTCTGTTAAAGGAATAACCCTTTTCCTTTAGTTTGTGAAGCAACCTACATTTCTGTCTACCCAAAAATTCTAGGAAAATTCCCATAAATTCTTTGGACCATATGAACCTTGGATATGTGAAAATATTCAAAATTCCATTCTTATGGTGAGCACACCATCCAATCTTTGTTTCTGGCAATAATTTCAGTTTGTGAAGCAACTATATTTTATATTGCTCCAAAAATTCAGAAATTAATCCAGGACTTAGATATCATTATATCATTCACTAGTACAAAACAGGGCATTGGTCCAGGCCAGATCAAGCGACAGTCCCGGTTCTATTACGAACCGGGACTAATGCGTGCTTCAGTCCCGGTTCGAGCGGGCAGGACGCGGGCCGGACCCCTTTAGTCCCGGTTTGTGGCTGGAACCGGGACTAAAGGGGCCGATACCCTTTAGTAACACCAACCGGGACTAAAGGTCCTCCCTCCCCCGCCCCAGGCAGCGCCACGTGGATGGCCTTTAGTCCCGGTTGATGTCTCCAACCGGGACTAAAGGGGTTGTACTGTAGCTAGCCCTTTTTTCTGTTTTTACATTTGTTTTCTGTTTTTAGTTTCTGTTTTAATTTGCTTATATCTTTTAGGATATTTGATGTTTTTGAGTGATTCTTTTTGCATTGGATTCAAAATTTTGTCTAGTTTCTGTTTGTGCCATTAGTTTTCAAATTTGAATGGTTTAAATTTGAATTTATTCAAATTTGCTTCAAACCCTAGATTGTGAATGACTTGAGTTTACAAATAGTTTTTAATTTAATTATTTTTGCTCCTAGTCACGTGTTAGATTCTTGTCACAGTAAGATTTATTTGGTTATTTTTAGAATAATTTAAATTAGGATTTAATTAAAACAATACAGTTTTGCTTATATAGTTGTTTTAGTCATTTAATTGTTGTTTTTTATTATTTTTAGTTAGTTCTTTCTGTAGATTTTAACATGTTGTAGTATGGTGCATATTGAATGCACAAAAAAGTCTGGAGTTGAAATAAGTTTAAAAAAATGAAATGCCTTTGTAACAGATGGGTTTTCGTCCGAAACCCTGACACTTTGAAAGAGATTGTTCATTTTGAACACGAAGTGCATCCAGTTTTTGCCGTAACCCTCTCAACTTTTTAGCACATGCTATGTGGGTGAAATGATGATACCATGCCAAGTTTCAACCTTTTCAGAGTTCATTTGTAGGGCTTTTCAATTTCAGGGTCATTTAGCTCAAAAAAATCAGTAAATGCATGAAAAATAGCAAATGAAGTCAGAAAGGGTTGAAAATTGATGGCGTGGTTTCGAATGGTGCATAATGAACACACAAAAAGTCTGGAGTTGAAATAAGTTTCAAAAAATGAAATGCCTTTGTAACAGACGGGTTTTTGTCTGAAACCCTGATACTTCGAAAGAGATTGTTCATTTTGTACACGAAGTGCATCCAGTTTTTGCCGTAACCCTTTCAACTTTTTAGCACATGCTATGTGGGTGAAATGATGATACCATGCCAAGTTTCAACCTTTTCAGAGTTCATTTGTAGTGCTTTTCAATTTTAGGGTCATTTAGCTCAAAAAAATCAGTAAATGCATGAAAAAAAGCAAATGAAGTCAAAAATGGTTGAAAATTGATGACGTCGCTTCGAATGGTGCATAATGAACACACAAAAAGTCTGGAGTTGCAATAAGTTTAAAAAAATGAAATGCCTTTGTAACAGACGAGTTTTCGTCTGAAACCCTGATACTTCGAAGCCGACGGCCGCATACCTTTCTGACTTGGTTAACCTTAGTTGTGACTCTGGCTGGGACGGTGCTAGCAGATTTGTAGTCGACGGTATGATTGGATGGACACCAACCCGGACTAAAGGGGTTCTGAAATTTTCAAACTCTACCCCCCCTCCCCGTGAACCGCCTTTTTTAGTTTTGTAGAAAATAAACAAAAATGATAAATTCTTCAAAAAATAAAATCCTTTGAGATGTAGTTAGGTTTTAGTGTCTAGTTGGTATAGAAAGTTTGAAATATGAATTTTGACCTTTTTTGCAAAAAAACAAAAAAACTGTAAAACGGCCATAACTTTTGCATACGACGTCGAAAGAAAAAGTTTAATATATAAAAAAAAACTAGAGAAAAATTGGGACTCGATTTCACCCGGGTTTACCCGGTGAAGTTTTCTCAGATTCTCAAAATTCCAAAAGAAAAAAAAGTTATTTCAAATCAAAAATAATAATTTTAATAATTTTAAAAATTAATTTTGTTTAAAAATAATAAATGATGTCATATTTGGATTCCTCACATTTTTCTGATAATAATGGATATATTATTTGTCAAATTTCGATTTATAGATTTAAAGATATTAATTATGTCATATTAAATGAATAAATGGCAAAAAAAATGAATAAAATAATATTATTACTTATTTCATTTTCATTGAAATTCAATATTATTAGTACTTATTTTGTTTATTTTAATAATTGTTTAGAATTCAAAAAATTAAATCATGTGACATCAAGACCTAAGGGTTAATAGGATTGATAGCTTACTATTGTCAGGAAAACAACAAGTGCAGACTTGGAAACTAGGGTCGATAGAACCAGGAAGTTAAGCGTGCTGGGGCTGGAGCAGTGAGAGGATGGGTGACCGACCGGGAAGTTAAGCATGCTGGGGCTGGAGCAGTGAGAGGATGGGTGACCGGCCGGGAAGTTAAGCGTGCTGGGGCTGGAGCAGTGAGAGGATGGGTGACCGGCCGGGAAGTTAGACGATTTGAAATGAGTGCTCCACGCTGGAGCAGTGAGGACGGGTGATTAGAGATTAAATTGTCAAATAATTCAAAGATTTGAAAATTGAAATAAAACTTAAAAACAAATCAAAAAAATATTCAAAAAAAACTTAAATCAAAAAATTCAAAAAAAAAATTCAATTTTTTTTTCTAAAAATTCCTTTAGTCCCGGTTGGTGTTACCAACCGGGACTAAAGGCTCCACCTTTAGTCCCGGTTGGTAACCTTCAGCCCACGCACAGAGAGCGGCCACGTGGAGGGCCTTTAGTCCCAGTTCGTAAGCCAACCGGGACTAAAGGATTTGGGCATTAGTCCCGACCCTTTAGTCCCGGTTCCAGAACCGGGACTAAAGTCCCTCTGGAACCAGGACTAATGGGCCTTTTTCTACTAGTGATTTGAGCATGCCAAAATTCACACCATTTTGTCAAGCCCTTTTCTCCACAAAATTCCCCCAAGTTCCTATCCAGTAGGAGGCATTGTGAAGGAAGTACCATTTAAGCTTACCCAAATGGTCTGAAATTTTTATAGCATCTTGCCACCACCAAATAACCCCCAAGTACCAAATTTCAGCACAAGGAGCCCATCCATGTGAGTGCAACCTCTTCTACAAGTTTCTGGACCAGGGAAGAAATTGTGAAGCAACTACATCCAAAATTTGCCCATTTTTTCTGAAATTTCTCCAGCATGGGCACCTTCCTACAACAAACCAGTGTGACAAACTCCCTCTCTCATTTACTTAACATTTTTACCTCAGCCTGTTGCTCAAGTTTCTGTCCAGAAACTTGTCTGGAAGCTCCAGTGCTGTCCAGGCCACCTCTTGCCAAACCAGCTGCACAGGGAGGCCATAGAGTGGATGAACTACCGTGTAGACCTGACTGGACATGCCAAAGCACACCGCGGGCGCCAATACACGCGGTGAACACGCGTCTGCCAGTGCCAAAGCCGCGCTCTGCGCGCCGACCGCGTCGGACGCGACCACTCCGGCCACCCCGCGCTGCACCTCCTTGTCCTGTCGTGCCGAGTTTGCCCACTAGGGGGTGGCCGGCCTCCAGAACCCTCTACCTTCTCTGGCAAGGCTCGCCACCGCTCACGGCCAAGTTCGCCCATGGGCAGAACAGTGCGCCGCGGTCACCGCCGTTGTCTGCACGCCATTTCAACCGTGAGGAACCAGCAAGATAATTTGGGTACAGGACCAACAGGGTCGAAGGTATGGATTGTATACGAAGTTTGGTTCTGCTTTGGTAAAATATGAAATAGGTTATACCCGGAAGAAAACAAGAACGTACCATGTATCTAGTACTCAGTAAGGAGAGTCGGACAAATTCTTTTCGTACAAGTAATCAACAACTGGAGTTGTGAGGTGGTATATATGGCATTCAGTCAGCATATCACAACGAGAAACTTCGGGTGCAAGCAACCCAGTCTTCCTTCGCACGCTACCAGAGGAGCTTACGGTGCAAGGCTCCTCAAATCTTCCTCGGTACGATATGTGGATAGCTTCCGGCATAAGCTACTCTGGCTTCTTTGGTAAGCTACCACAGAAAGCTTCCGGCATAAGGCACCGAGTCTTCCCCGATAAGCAACCAGGAGGGGAAACTTCAGAGATATGCTACCCAGGCTTCTTCAGCATGCTATCCCGGCAGAAGCTTTGAGCATAAGCTACCCAGTCTTCTTCAGCACGATACTCTCGAAGGCTTCCCACACAAGCTATCCAACCTTCGTCAGTACGACACCACCAAACAGCTGGCAATAGTGGTACCAGCAATTATGCAGTGCGTTGGCAGTGCATCGTGTAGGGTAACGCAGCACAAAACAAAAATTTCCGGTATTGCGAGCACGCCCAGGAACACTATGGAGATGCATTCAGGGTTTGATCTGATCGTTACCGACTCATAGTGCAGCGGAAGTAGAGTCGATGTAGATCGTTGGTGCAGATCCCTGCAGCTAGGATTTACAACCTCCCAACCACGAGGATGTACTCCCACGGCCAAAAAGATCGAACCTATGACCTCTCTACGGGGTTAGACACATACGGTGTCATCTATCCGGCAGGGCTTCGCCGTCCAGAACTAGTTCCCACCGAAACCCAGACAGCCTTTCGGCTCTACAAAACTATTTCGCGGGGAGGGAGAGAGAAGACAGATCATGCATGGCACTTGTATGTGAGAAAGGAGTTAGTGTGGAGAGCACCTCTCCACCTCTATTTGTAGGAAATCCCATGGGGTGGGGTGGCATTCCAAAACCCCAAAATGCCCATGAATGGAGTATTCCACAAGGGCATAAAGGGGAAGGTAAGAGGGCAAGTGGAGCCCCATGTAGGAGCCTCACCATGGCTGGCCACCCCCTAGTGGGTCCCCCCAAAAGGGGTTCCTTAGTCCCCAAGTCCTTCTAGAAGCCTTTTGCTAAAAGCCCTAAAAGGTGGCTTTCCATAAAGTAACCTAAAAAGCACTTTCACTATTCATGGAAACATTTTTCCGCGACCGTTAAAACCGAAAATATTTCTGTAGGTCTTAGAACATTTCTAGTACCCACTAAAATAATTTTGGACGCGTTCCGAAACAATTCAGGATTAGTGATTTTCATCTGCGAAAAGCAAACAAAGCGGTTCCGGCAGCTCCGGAACATTTCCGGGGTTTTTCTCCGAAAAATCCCAGAAGTTCCCAGAACAATTCTGGCACCCTCCAAGAATTTCCAGGTGTGTGCCGAAACCAATTTGACTTAATGGTATACCATGAAACAACTTTTTAGTTTTACCGAAACTATTCCGGTGTTCTCTCTCCGGAACTTTTCCGTTGTCTCCGAACCTTTTCCGGTGACTTTCTCTCAGACTCCCTGTCTAGAATTTAGCAGATAGATGACCCTTAAGCATGTGACCCTATAGGTTTGGTGAAGTATAGATATGACCGGAACACTTTCCGATCAATGATCAACATCGGAGCCGTGGACACCCATATTGACCCCTATACCCACACGTATGAATATTCGAGTGAACCTCCAGTTGCCGTGTGCTATTCCTGTTGCTTTGCGATATGTTACAAACACCCGAGGTGAGATTTATCGGCATCCCCGTGGATCAACACTTGTCCACAATGCCAGTTACCTCGTTACCGGTTTTGTTCGCTTTTCTCGTTTCCGTGTTGCGGCATCCCTGTGATCAAATCACAATGTGTCTGGCCAGACGATGATGGATACCGTAACACCGAGAGGGCCCAGAGATATCTCTCCATCGTCGGAGGAGCAAATCCCAATCTTGAGCTATCAAGTTACTTGTCATACTTTCCCATGAACCCGTAAGCCGCTGTAATAGCCACCCATTTACAGATGACGTTTAACAAACCCCAAAGTTCATGAATCAAGCATGAAGGAACTCGATACACTCATGGTCTAAGGAATTATGCAAACATTAACTTTCTCTGTGTTATTAACCATTAACTTGTGATGAATGTATCTCATAGCATAACATCAATTCGGGTCGATTCAACACAAGTGTTCTCCTAACATTGTGCCCTCAAAGTTGCCGGCATAGTCATGCCCAAGATCAGGAAAACAGAACCATGATGCAACACTTGAGCCAGTCTTAGAGGCTAGACTAGGAATACATTTTACCGTTTATTATTCCACACATGCATATGAGTCTTCCTCCGAGCCTCGTGGTTATTGTAGACTCGAGAACCACAGCAGTTATAGCACGGAATATAAACTTAATTACGAACATGGGGATAAATAATAACATTTATTATTGCCTCTAGGGCATATCTTCTACACATTGCAAGAGTCAAGCCCATAACCGCTTGATCAAAAACCCGAGCTAGTCAGGATACAAGTATCCGCCTCGGAAATAAGAGGTTCAGCTATGCATACTTCCTTACATATCGTGGGCATGCCGCCCAGGTTATGCAAGTCGCTCATACAAGGAGCGACTATGTTCAAGCAGGTCTACCGGAGGAAGGCAGGAATCCAACACCTACATAATTCATGCAAGGGGAAGAAGACCAATATACACCTCAGCACGTTCCAAGGACTAATAAGCTATGAAGACTACAGTTTGGAGCAACAATTTTGGCAGTGGATATCAAGGTACTCGTGAACCTGGTATATAATCCTGATGAACCCTTGCTTGCCTTTTCTTGGTAACGGCACCACGCCTGTGTTCTGAGCTGCTTTCAGCCGTCCGGGGTGGATGACGACTTTATATTTCTCTTTCCAACAACTGTCCCATGTTCTGAGCTACTTTTCGGCCGTCTCGGGCAGCTGTTGAGCTTCTTTTGGGTAGCCATGACCCTATGCTCTGGGCTGTTTTTCGGCTGTCTTAGGGAACTGCTACATTCTTCTTATCAACATGGTCTCATGCTCTGAGTTGTTTTTCAACCGTCTTGAGCCATGGTTGAGTTATTTCAGTGATGACCCAGATCTGAGTTGTAAAGACCGTTCTGGTGGCTACTGATTTGTTTGCCGACTTCATACGAGGGTTCGGATGATCATTGCCCTATAGTTATAGTTCGTGAGATGATAAACTTGCCATTAAAAAGCTGTTGCCGAAATATTGCACCTGACCACACCTATGGTCACACGAAGAATTAAGGATATATATGGCCAAGTTTTTGCGGTGAAGGATTCAGGAAAGAAAACAATGATGAAGAGCAAGACTGACAATGCAGGTAATGATGATCACTACAGGAACAACATGGACTTATGGATGTATCGACAGAATGGGTACTTGAAATGCTGAACAACAGCCTCGGATTATGTGCTCTCACATATAGTACCCTGCTATAAACAGAATTCTTCCGCCGGAATCATCGCCAGTCAAGTTTCTAGAAGCTATTGCTATAAGGTAGTACTTCTTTACACTGGTCATGACAGATGACAGTCGAGTCGCCGGTACGGATTTGAGACAAAGAAGTCAGCCCAGACAATTCAGACTCCCTGCAAGTAGTCAGATTCCACCAGGAGCAACGTCACAATTTTCAGCATTGTAACCCGATGCAATGGTCAAATGGTTGTATCCACCCAAGGAAATTGTTCATAACTTCTATCGGTGCTGGATGGAAAAATGACACGTCCATCGGAAATCACTCCCGGAATCGTGTGGTAGATCACATATTCCAGTCCAGATAACACAGCAGCCAAGCCAGCAAACATAAGGGAATTGGAGTCAGCATAATGATGATCATATGAGGTAAGACCTGACAGGATGAGGGGATGGTGAAGCAAACCACCCCAGAGTAAGGCAGCCAGATCGTATGAGATTCAGCGGGAACCAGTTATAAAAGAAAAGAACACCCGAGATGAAAAAGGTTTCCGTAAGACGGGTAAGTATACTTGTTCCCTGAGCAACCAAATCTCGAGGACGAGATTTATCCTAAGGGGGGTAGGTTTATGACACCCAGGTTTTTCTCAACTTTTCTTTTTCAAAAACCCATTTGAAATTTTATTTGGAATTTGGCTTGGATTTCAGCTGGAATGGCTCTATGGACTTAATACTTGGGAATACTTTTACTTTTCCCTCCCAAGTGAATCAAAGCTTCCAAAAACTCCTCCCAAGTCATGTCATTTCTATTCTTGCTCAATCTCAATTTTTACTCCAATTCAATATTCCTTTTTCTGTTAAAGGAATAACCCTTTTCCTTTAGTTTGTGAAGCAACCTACATTTCTGTCTACCCAAAAATTCTAGGAAAATTCCCATAAATTCTTTGGACCATATGAACCTTGGATATGTGAAAATATTCAAAATTCCATTCTTATGGTGAGCACACCATCCAATCTTTGTTTCTGGCAATAATTTCAGTTTGTGAAGCAACTATATTTTATATTGCTCCAAAAATTCAGAAATTAATCCAGGACTTAGATATCATTATATCATTCACTAGTGCAAAACAGGGCATTGGTCCAGGCCAGATCAAGCGACAGTCCCGGTTCTGTTACGAACCGGGACTAATGCGTGCATCAGTCCCGGTTCGAGTGGGCAGGACGCGGGCCGGACCCCTTTAGTCCCGGTTTGTGGCTGGAACCGGGACTAAAGGGGCCGATACCCTTTAGTAACACCAACCGGGACTAAAGGTCCTCCCTCCCCCGCCCCAGGCAGCGCCACGTGGATGGCCTTTAGTCCCGGTTGATGTCTCCAACCGGGACTAAAGGGGTTGTACTGTAGCTAGCCCTTTTTTCTGTTTTTACATTTGTTTTCTGTTTTTAGTTTCTGTTTTAATATGCTTATATCTTTTAGTATATTTGATGTTTTTGAGTGATTCTTTTTGCATTGGATTCAAAATTTTGTCTAGTTTCTGTTTGTGCCATTAGTTTTCAAATTTGAATGGTTTAAATTTGAATTTATTCAAATTTGCTTCAAACCCTAGATTGTGAATGACTTGAGTTTACAAATAGTTTTTAATTTAATTATTTTTGCTCCTAGTCACATGTTAGATTCTTGTCACAGTAAGATTTATTTGGCTATTTTTAGAATAATTTAAATTAGGATTTTAATTAAAACAATACAGTTTTGCTTATATAGTTGTTTTAGTCATTTAATTGTTGTTTTTTATTATTTTTAGTTAGTTCTTTCTGTAGATTTTAACATGTTGTAGTATGGTGCATATTGAATGCACAAAAAAATCTGGAGTTGAAATAAGTTTAAAAAAATGAAATGCCTTTGTAACAGATGGGTTTTCGTCCGAAACCCTGACACTTCGAAAGAGATTGTTCATTTTGTACACGAAGTGCATCTAGTTTTTGCTGTAGCCCTCTCATCTTTTTAGCACATGCTATGTGGGTGAAATGATGATACCATGCCAAGTTTCAACCTTTTCAGAGTTCATTTGTAGTGCTTTTCAATTTCAGGGTCATTTAGCTAAAAAAAATCAGTAAATGCATGAAAAATAGCAAATGAAGTCAGAAAGGGTTGAAAATTGATGGCGTGGTTTCGAATGGTGCATAATGAACACACAAAAAGTCTGGAGTTGAAATAAGTTTAAAAAAATGAAATGCCTTTGTAACATACGGGTTTTCGTCTGAAACCCTGATACTTCGAAAGAGATTGTTCATTTTGTACACGAAGTGCATCCAGTTTTTGCCGTAACCCTCTCAACTTTTTAGCACATGCTATGTGGGTTACCATGCCAAGTTTCAACCTTTTCAGAGTTCATTTGTAGTGCTTTTCAATTTCAGGGTCATTTAGCTCAAAAAAATCAATAAATGCATGAAAAATAGCAAATGAAGTCAGAAAGGGTTGAAAATTGATGGCGTGGCTTCGAATGGTGCATAATGAACACACAAAAAGTCTGGAGTTGAAATAAGTTTAAAAAAATGAAATGCCTTTGTAACAGACGAGTTTTCGTCTGAAACCCTTATACTTCGAAGCCGACGGCCTCATACCTTTCTGACTTGGTTAACCTTAGTTGTGACTCTGGCTGGGACGGTGCTAGCAGATGTGTAGTCGACGGTATGATTGGATGGACACCAACCCGGACTAAAGGGGTTCTGAAATTTTCAAACTCTACCCCCCCCCCCTGCCCCCCGTGGACCGCCTTTTTTAGTTTTGTAGAAAATAAACAAAAATGATAAAATCTTCAAAAAATAAAATCCTTTGAGATGTAGTTAGGTTTTAGTGTCTAGTTGGTATAGAAATTTTGAACTATGAATTTTGACCTTTTTTGCAAAAAAACAAAAAAAATGTAAAATGGCCATAACTTTTGCATACGACGTCGAAAAAAAAGTTTAATATATCAAAAAAAACTAGAGAAAAATTGTGACTCGATTTCACCCGGGTTTACCCGGTGAAGATTTCTCAGATTCTCAAAATTCCAAAAGAAAAAAAAGTTATTTCAAACCAAAAATAATAATTTTAATAATTTTAAAAATTAATTTTATCTAAAAATAAATAAATGATGTCATATTTGGATTCCTCACATTTTTCTGATAATAATGGATATATTATTTGTCGAATTTCGATTTACAGATTTAAAGATATTAATTATTTCATATTAAATGAATAAATGGCAAAAAAAATGAATAAAATAATATTATTAATTATTTTATTTTCATTGAAATTCAATATTATTAGTACTTATTTTGTTTATTTTAATAATTGTTTAGAATTCAAAAAATTAAATCATGTGACATCAAGACCTAAGGGTTAATAGGATTGATAGCTTACTATTGTCAGGAAAACAACAAGTGCAGACTTGGAAACTAGGGTCGATAGAACCAGGAAGTTAAGCGTGCTGGGGCTGGAGCAGTGAGAGGATGGGTGACCGGCCGGGAAGTTAAGTGTGCTGGGGCTGGAGCAGTGAGAGAATGGGTGACCGGCCGGGAAGTTAGACGATTTGAAATGAGTGCTCCACGCTGGAGCAGTGAGGACGGGTGATTAGAGATTAAATTGTCAAATAATTCAAAGATTTGAAAATCGGAATAAAACTTAAAAACAAATCAAAAAAATATTCAAAAAAACTTAAATAAAAAAATTCAAAAAAAATCAATTTTTTTTTCTAAAAATTCCTTTAGTCCCGGTTGGTGTTACCAACCGGGACTAAAGGTCCTCCAGCCCACGCACAGAGAGCGGCCACGTGGAGGGCCTTTAGTCCCGGTTCGTAAGCCAACCGGGACTAAAGGATTTGGGCATTAGTCCCGACCCTTTAGTCCCGGTTCCAGAACCGGGACTAAAGCCCCTCTGGAACCGGGACTAATGGTCCTTTTTCTACTAGTGATTTGAGCATGCCAAAATTCACACCATTTTGTCAAGCCCTTTTCTCCACAAAATTCCCCCAAGTTCCTGTCCAGTAGGAGGCATTGTGAAGGAAGTACCATTTATGCTTACCCAAATGGTCTGAAATTTTTATAGCATCTTGCCACCACCAAATAACCCCCAAGTACCAAATTTCAGCACAAGGAGCCCATCCATGTGAGTGCAACCTCTTCTACAAGTTTCTGGACCAGGGAAGAAATTGTGAAGCAACTACATCCAAAATTTGCCCATTTGTTCTGAAATTTCTCCAGCATGGGCACCTTCCTACAACAAACCAGTGTGACAAACTCCCTCTCTCATTTACTTAACATTTTTACCTCAGCTTGTTGCTCAAGTTTCTGTCCAGAAACTTGTCTGGAAGCTCCAGTGCTGTCCAGGCCACCTCTTGCCAAACCAGCTGCACAGGGAGGCCACAGAGTGGATGAACTACCGTGTAGACTTGACCGGACGTGCCAAAGCACACCGCGGGTGCCAATACATGCGGTGAACACACGTCTGCCAGTGCCAAAGCCGCGCTCTGCGCGCCGACCGTATCGGACGCGACCAGTCCGGCCACCCCGCGCTGCACCTCCTTGTCCTGTCGTGCCGAGTTTGCCCACTAGGGGGTGGCCGGCCTCCAGAACCCTCTACCTTCTCTGGCAAGGCTCGCCACCGCTCATGGCCATGTTCGCCCACGGGCAGAACAGTGCGCCGCGGTCACCGCCGTTGTCTGCACACCATTAATGGCCCTGGACTTGTACTCTCGCCCCTGCGCGCTCACGTCCCCTTCCTACGTGGGCCGGCTGCCAACACGATGGCCAGCTCACCCCGGAGCTCGTCCGCATCTCCTCGGCACCAATCTGCACGGGCACCTCCCGCCCGGCTATAAAAGCCGTAGCCCGGAGCCCCAGATCCTCACCACTCCACTCCCTCTCCTCTCAATCGACCCCCAAGGCCACCAGATCGAGCCGGAGAGCTCTCCTTCTCCATCTCCAGTGAAGAGCTCCGCCGCTCTGCTCCTGCTTCACCTGCTCGACTTCGTCCACCCCAACTTCAACCAAGAACACCGTCAAGCTCGTGGTGCTCCACTGACCATTCCATGTCCCTCCCCTGCTCGAGAGCTCGCCGGAGTCGCTGATTCAGCCAACGCCCGAAGCTCGCCGCCGCCTGGGAGGAAGGGACCGACGCCGTCCGGCCACCTCCCGATGAGCTGCGGGTATGGGAGTGTTCGCCGTTGAGCACCCAATCCATCCCGACCATCGCCCAGCTCCGCCGTGGCCTCTACGCCGGTGAATGTCGCCGGTGAGCTCCGCTATCCTGTGTTCCCTTTAAAACAGACAGCCGGGACCCACATGTCAGCAACTCCACGTGCGCCCGAAGCGGTACATAAGTGGAGGCGTATTCCCACTTTACGCCTTCGACGTGGCCGGCTGTGGTTTTTCTGATTTCTGTTTAAATTCAATTTAAATCCAGAAGTTTGACTCAACTTTGACCAGCTATATCTTTTAAACCATAAGTCCAAATGAGTTCATTCTTTTTGCATTATTTTTCTTATGAGTTCATTTATTTGCTGGAAAACTTTAGTATTTTTCTCTACTGTCTAGCATTTCTGGACAGAGGAAAATGCCCTATGTGATATTTACAAATGTTTTCAAAAATGTTTTTCAGAATGTTTTGAGCAGTAGGTGAAGACTAGGGGTACTCCCACACTTCTTTGGTGCAAGGCAAGCCACATTGCATTAATGCATTGCAATGCCATGGTTTAAATAATTATTTGAGCCATGATTTGAATTATTCATAAATAGTTTATTCATGCAACACTTGGAGAAATACTTGATATGTTGCTGTCATGTGGATGACGAAATTGTTAGTCATTAGTAATCCACAAGGTTGATGATGCCAAGATGCTGTTGGACTGTGAGATTACCGTCTACGATTACTTCGTGATTCCGTCCGATATTTCGTCTATGGAATCAGTAGCAGTAGTTTGATCATGTTACTCATTGGAATACTAGTTGGCTATTGTTATAACCTGGATCACTATAATACCGGAGTAGCATTTATGACAAAGAAGCCACTTGGGGATTACTTCCTTCATTCGTTGATCAAGTGCCACTGAACCGAGCTTTCCAGTGCAGCCACATCTGCTGGAATGGGACGGCCTTGACTTGGTCTTATCTCGTGCTCCTTTATCAGTACCACCAAAGAGGGAAGGTTATGCGTGCGTGCTACCCTGATTAGGTAGACGGCGATAATCTTGTGAGCCCAGTTTGGTTATTGAGCTCAGGTCCCCGTTAGGGACAGTTTAGTGCCACGACGGTGGCAGGTGTCAGAAGTGACATAGGGGCCACCCAGGGCATGACCTCAGAGAGGACGTGTCGGTGGTACGATAGAAGAGTCACAGGTTAGGCAGGTTTTGTTGGACGAATGTCCATGGTGTGGGTAAAGTGCGCAACCTCTGCAGAGTGTAAGAATCTATTCGAATAGCCGAGTCCACGGTATTGGACACAGTTCGTACTAAGTCACACTGTCCGATCAACACCAATGAAGGAATGACTTGTTAATGATGGAAGAACTCGTCATGGTATGGTATGGTAACCGCGTGGTAGAAGGCCACAGGTAACCTTGGGGATGATCTCGAGGAGGACCATTGGGTGATATTGGGATGACCATGAGTTGGTCGCAAGAATAGTGGTTGCTAATAGTTCAGAGATACCATGTTATTATTTTCTTCCCCCCTTTTATAACAATTGGATCTGATATAATCATGATTGTTATGATGTTGTTGTGCCTTGATGCTCTTGTTTGTTGTGAGCTTGCGAGTACATTCAAAGTACTCACCTGGCGTGTCATGCCAGTTTGCAGGTGCTGCCATGTTTGCATAGCCCGAGGATTCCGAGTTGTGAGCTAGGACGTGTCCCAGCCAGAGTCCCGGCAGAGTGGAGTCCGTCAACGTCATCGTTGTTCCACTGCTAGGAGTTGTTCCGTTGCTAGCATAGAGCTGCCTTAGCTGGCATAGCGTTGCCATGCTAATGTGATCCTTTGTATTTCCCCACACCCTTGTATCTCAGTTATTTGTAATAAAGAGCTGATTTGTTCTTTGCCAAGCAGTGTCGTATTCCAGAAGACTTGATCTCTGGGCTGGAATACGGGGTGTCCCAGTCCCTCTGAGCCGGGGTGCCACACCACATTGAAGATGCTAAAGGAAAAGGAACCAATAATTACTGAGAGAGTAGAATAAAGTCCTGCTAGAATTGATAAATTGGAAGAAATCATTAATAATTTGGGTTCAGCCTTTTCTTCCGTGAAAACTGTTGAGAGGACTCCTATGAATAATAATACTAAGTTCATGTATGTTCCTAAAAATAAGGGTGCTTCTTCTAGTAAAGAGAGAGAGGATCTGAAAATGATAAGTGTGCATACCAACTTCATTGACATGATAAAGGACCTATTACTGAAAATAAATTCCTCAACTTTGTTCCTAGGAGTGTAATTGTTAAAAATATGTTTGCTAAACCTCCTAGAAAGTCTGGATGTGTAATTGAGGACATGGAAACGAAAGATGACAATACTTGAAATAATACATTATGCCTAGCTAGGGGCATAAAACAATAGCGCTTGTTGGGAGACAACCCAATATTTATCTTTATTGCAATTTTTTTATTTTTTATTGAGTCACATGATTTTTTCTACTGTAATGATTGTGTTTTTTCTTTTAATTAGTGTTTGTGCCAAGTAATGCCTTTGGGGTGATTTAAATGATAGTATAATTGATGCTGCTTGAAAACAGAAAGTTTTGCGCCCAATATTTGATTTTACATTTCTTACTGGAATATCATAAAATTATGAAATTTTTACACAGTATCGGGATACAAATATTTTACGTTTTCCTAATTTTTCAGAATTTTTGGAGTTACATAAGTATGGATAAATATTCTGTCATTGCGTACTGTTCTGTTTAAGACAGATTCTGTTTTTATTGCATAGTGTGCTTGTTTTAATGATGCTATGGATTATATCGGGGGGTATAAGTCATGGAGAAGTTATAATATAGTAGGTATTATGCAAGAATAATTATGAATGAGTTTATAATAGTACCTAACGTGAATGATTTGATTTATTATACTAACGGATCTCACGAAGTTTCTGTTGAGTTTGTGTGCTGAAGTTTTCAAGTTTTGGGTGAGATCACGATGAGTAAAGGAATAAGGAGTGGCAAGACCCTAAGCTTGGGGATGCCCAAGGCACCCCAAGGTAATATTCAAGGAAGACCCAAGCGTCTAAGCTTGGGGATGCCCTGGATGGCATCCCCTCTTTCGTCCTCAATTCATCAGTATGTTACTTGGAGCTATATTTTTATTCATCACATGCTTTGAGTTTTACTTGGAGTGTCTTGTGCCATAGTTTTTGTTTGCTTTTTAGTTTGCCACAATCATTGTTTGCTGGACACACATTTTGAGAGAGACACACATTCTTCATGATTTGTTAGAATACTCTATGAGCTTCACTTATATCTTTTGAGTTATGCAGTTGCTCTTGTGCTTCACTTATATTCTTAGAGCACGGCGGTGGTATTATATTTTATAAAAATTATTTCACTCTCATGCTTCACTTAAATCTTTTTGAGAGTCCGAAATAGGAAGTGGTGATATACACGAGTTATAAGACTAGTCTGAAAATGATAGGTATATAAGAGTGGTATAATAAAAACTTTCATGTAGATCACTAAATATGAGGCGTATGATTTAATTATATTGATGTAGCAATATGAAAGGGTATTAGTTCATGATCATTGGTTAGTAAAAATATCGATATTAAAGCTTGTTACGCACTACTCATTTAAGTGTCCGTCATGGCATGGTGGGGAAGTTCGAGCATTTTTATGTCTGATTGAAATCCATGAGTGTTGTCATAATCGGGGGTGCGCGATGGTTAACTCCTACCAACCTCCTCCCTAGGGGCATGCGAGTAGTACTTTGCTTCGGGGGCTAATAAAAATTTCACAATAAGTATATGATTTATTTATGACAAATGTGAGGTTCATGGACAATTATGCACTCCCACCTTTCCACAATTTGCTAGCCTCTTCGGTACCGTGCATTGCCCTTTCTCACCTCAAGAGTCGGTGCAAACTTCGCCGGTGCATCCAAACCCCGTGATATGATATGCTCTATCACAAATAAGCCTCCTTATATCTTCCTCAAAACAGCCACCATACCTACCTATCATGGCATTTCCATAGCCATTCCGAGATATATTGCCATGCAACTTCCACCGTTCCGTCTTATGACATGTGTGTTCATCATCATATTGCTTTGCATGATCATATAGAGCTGACATGATATTTGTGGCAAAGCCACCGTTCATCATTGTAATACATGTTACGCTAGATCATTGCACATCCTCGTACACTGCCAGAGGCATTCATATAGAGTCATATTGTTTCAGTTTTATCGAGTTGTAACATCGAGTTATAAGTAAATAAAAGTGTGATGATCATCATTATTAGAGCATTGTCCTAGTGAGGAAAAGAATGATGGAGACTAATGAGTCCTCCAAAATGTGGGGATGAGGTCCATGAGATTGTTCTAAAAAAATGAGAGAAAAAGAGAGAAGGGACAATGTTACTATCCTTTTACCACACTTGTGCTTTAGAGTAGCACCATGTTCTTCATATAGAGAGTCTCTTGAGAAATCACTTTCATATACTAGTGGGAATTTTTCATTATAGAACTTGGCTTGTATATTCCGATGATGGGCTTCCTCAAAATGCTAGAGGTCTTCATGAGCAAGCAAGTTGGATGCACACCCACTTAGTTTCCATCGAGCTTTCATACACTTATAGCTCTAGTGCATTCGTTGCATGGCAATCCCTATTCCTCGCATTGATATCGATCGATAGGCCACTCCATTGCCTATTGATCCTCCGAGTTGATGCGATACTTTCTTCCTTTTGATCTCTACCACCGCATTCTATTCCACCGTAGTGATTTGTCCATGACTAACGCTCATATATTGAGTGGAGTTGCAAATGCTGAAGCGCGTGATAAAGTATGATACAATTGCCTGATTTGAAACCGGGGTGCTCATGATTTATATTTATGCGGTGAAGGCAGGGTCATGTCATGCTAACATAATTCAATGAGTAGGGATAACATTCGTTGAGCATAGTATATTTTGAAAGAGTAATGATTTTGTTCTTGTATTCATGGATATTATTATGTTGATATCAATTACTTCCTCGTTCCTCAATATTTATACCGTAAGAGAGATTACATGATAAACATGCTAGGTAGCATTCAACATCAAAAATTATTTTGTTTTATCATTTACCTACTCGAGGACGAGCAGGAATTAAGCTTAGGGATGCTGATACGTCTCCGACGTATCTATAATTTTTGATTGTTTCATGCTATTATATTATCATTCTTAGATACTTTATATGCAATTTTATATCATTTTGGGGACTAACCTATTAACTCAATGCCTAGTACCAGTTGCTGTTTTCTGCTTGTTTTTTGTTTTACAGAAAATCTATACCAAACGGAGTCCAAACGCTATGAAACTTTTTGACGATTTTTTTCTGGACAAAAGAGACCCTAGAAGCTTCGTGGGAGGACCAGAAGACCTACGAGGAGATGGCAAGACAACAGGGGGCGCGCCCTAGGGGGGTAGGCGCGCCCTGATGCCTCATGGCCCCCTCGTGACTCTGTCTGACCTAATTCCAGCACTACAAATTCCCAAATATTCCAAAACCCCCAGAGAGCCACCCGAAACAATTTTTCCGCCACCGCAAGTCTCTGTTCTTCAGCGATCCCATCTGGAAGCCTTTTCCCGTACTCTGTCGGAGGGGGAATCAATCACGTAGGGCTTCTAGATCAACCTTGATGCCCTTCCGATGATGTATGAGTAGTTCACCATAGACCTACGGGTCCATAGCTAGTAGCTAGATGGCTATCTCTTTCTTTGATCTTCAATACAATGTTCTCCATGATCTCAATGGAGTTATTTTCGATGTAATCTTCTTTTGTTGTGTGTTTGTTGGGTTCCGATGAATTGTGGGTTTATGATCAGATTATTCATTGAAAGTAATTGAGTCTTTTCTGAACTTTATTATGCATGATTATTATAACTTTGTATTTCTCTCCGATCTATCCGTTTGGTTTGGCCAACTAGATTTATTTATATTCAGTGGGAGGGGTTCTTTGTAATGGGTTCAATCTTGCGGTGTCCTCACCTCGTGACAGAAGGGGTCGCAAGGCACGTATTTGTATTGTTGCCATTAAGAGTAAAATGATGGGGTTCAGTCATATTGCTTGGTTTTATTTAGTCTACATCATGTCATCATACTTCATGCATTACTCTGTTTGTTATGAACTTAATACATAGAGAGGCAAGAATAGAAGCGCTCTCGAAGTGGAGTAATAGTAGTAGATGCAGTATCGTTTTGGTCTACTTGTCACGGACGTGATGCCTATATACATCATCATTGCCATGAAAGCATCATAACTATGCGCTTTTCTATCAATTGCCCAACAGTAATTTGTTTACCCACCGTATGCTATTCTTATGAGAGAGATGCCTCTAGTGAAAACTATGGCCCCTGGGTCTACTTTAATCATATTACTAAAACCAAAATCACCATGCTGCAATTTTATTTCTTTTATTTTACTTTGCAATTTACCTACCTACAACTATCAGATTTGATCCTTGCAATTAACGAGTTCAAGGGGATTGACAACCCTCTTGCCCGCGTTGGGTGCAAGTATTTGCTCTTGTGTGTGCAGGTACTGTTGACGAGTGTTTCTGTGGTTTTCCTATTGGTTCAATAACCTTGGTTCTCTACTGATGGAAATACTTATCCACTACTATATTGCTTCACCCTTCCTCTTCGGGGAAAATCCCAACGCAGCTCACAAGTAGCACCTATCTCTAGGGATACAAGAGGTGTAGTCATTAAACACGCAATGCTTTTATCTAATTCTATCTTTATTACCAGGGTAACCCCGCGCGACGAATAGGGCCTATGGTTGGACAACTAACCCTTGATGTAGGACGCGCTCCGGTTAGGACGTGATGCAGTATCGTTTCGGTCTGCTTGTCACGGATGTGATGCCTATATACATCATCATTGCCATAAATAACATCATAACTATGCGCTTTTCTATAAATTGCCCAACAGTAATTTGTCTACCCACCGTATGCTATTCTTATGAGAGAGATGCCTCTAGTGAAAACTATGGCCCCTGGATCTACTTTAATCATATTACTAAAGCCAAAATCACCTTGCTACAATTTTATTTCTTTTATTTTACTTTGCAATTTACCTACCAACAACTATCAGATTTGATCCTTGCAATTAACGAGTTCAAGGGGATTGACAACCCTCTTGCCCACATTGGGTGCAAGTATTTGCTCTTGTGTGTGCAGGTACTGTTGACGGGTGCTTGTGTAGTTTTCCTAGTGGTTCGATAACCTTGGTTCTCTACTGAGGGAAATACTTATCCGCTACTATATTGCTTCACCCTTCCTCTTCGAGGAAAATCCCAACGCAGCTCACAAGTAGCACCTATCTCAAGGGATACAAGAAGTGTAGTCATTAAACGCGCAATGCTTTTGTCTGATTCTATCTTTATTACCAGGGTAATCCCACGCGACGAATAGGGCCTACGGTTGGACAACTGACCCTTGATGTAGGACGCGCTCCGGTTAGGACGTAATTTGGACACATCCCCACTTCGATACGTTGCAAGCACATCTCGATGGATGACTTCCAGGGCACAAATTAATATCATGATGACCCTGTTCGCAAATATATGGTTGTAAGAAAAGTCCTCATAGCCAGGCCTAATTTTATTATAAGTGTTTTCAGTTTCAACTTGATTTCATTTGGGTCAAAAGCTGGAATTAATACGCTTGCAAAAGTTTGATAGAAACCCCTGACTTTAAGGGCACCTTCCTCTCATGGGTGTGATAACTCAGGGTCACCTCTGGGGAAAAGGCGAGAATCCTTTCTGCTCCTTTATCGGGTAACTAAAGATACTAATCACATGCAATGCCCGCACCTATGGCGCGGGGATACATTGACTTGTACCCGGTTGATGCCAGATGTTTGATACCTCGTATGGGTCTTGATATCTTCGAATAACACCAAAGCTTTATGCTTGGTTTCCGAAGAGATCAATGTTGCCGGTTTACCGGACGGCCCTGTATGGCATGTGCTCACCCCAAGGAATTTTCAGCACAAGATTGTGGTGCCAAGGGACGTCGTCCTTGGGAGCACGCTGGGGGTAGCAGAACATGTATTCCTATTCAGGATCAACAGAGCATTCAAAAGGATCATCTTTATATATATATATATATATATATATATATATATATATATATATATATATATAGGATAGGTAACAAATATAGGATTAGGGGTAAATATTTTAGTGCTCTTTTCTTAAACAATTCAATCATACCATCTATTCCACCTTCAATATCATAAGCCATAAATTTCCTAGAGAATTCTTTTTTTTGAGGACTCATACAGTGGGAGAGACTCCCACTGTGTTATATTAAGCAAAGGAATAGTACAATGTACAAGTCATGGTTACATCTTGCCCCCACTCCACTTTGGGAGGGATGGGTTAAGCTTAAAACAAAAAAGATCTAAGTGGAAGGTATATTATCTACAAAAGAGAGAATGAAGTCTCTCTTCTCCTCACTAGCTCTGTGTTGGAGGAGGCTAAAGTCTGTTTTGAACCTCACAAGCCAAGAAAGGTATGTGGGGGTGATACGTCTCCAACGTATCTATAATTTATGAAGTATTCATGCCATGTTTATTATAGTTATGTATGATTTTGGTGCACTTTTATACGGCTTTTATATGATTTTTATGGACTAACATATTAACCTAGTGCCCAGTGCCAGTTGTTATTTCTGCTTGTTTTTGGTTTTCCAGAAAATCCATATCAAATGAAGTCCAAATGCAGCAAAAAAAATTGACGATTTTTTCTGGAAGGAAACGGACCCAGGAAGCTTCGGGGAAGCAGCCGAAGAGCCACAGGGGCCCCACGAGCCACCTGAGCGCGCCTGCCCCCCCCCCCCAGGCGCGCCTTGGTGCCTCGTGGGCCCCCTGTGGCACCTCTTTGCATGATTCCAACGCTGAAAAATCATATATATTCAGAAACCCCTGAAAGTTAACCTAGATGAGATTTTACGCCGCCGCAAGCCTCTGTACCAAGGAGATCCCATCTGGAGCCCTTTTCCGGCACCCTGCCGGAGGGGGGAAGCATCACCGGAGGCCATCTTCATCATCTCGCGGTCTCCATGACGAGGAGGGAGTAGTTCACCCTCGAGGCTAGGGGTATGTACTAGTAGCTATGTGTTTGATCTCTCTCTCTCTCGTGTTCTTGATTTGGCACGATTTTGATGTATCGCGAGCTTTGTTAATATAGTTGGATCATATGGTGTTTCTTCCCTCTCTATCCTTGTTGTGATGAATCAAATCTTTTCCCTTTGAGGTTTCGTTACTGTCGGATTGAATATTTCAGATTTGAGAACACTTGATGTATGTCTTGCATATGAATACCCGTGGTGACAATGGGGTATTATATTGATTCACTTGATATATGTTTTGGCACTCAACTCGCGGATTCCCGAGGTGACATTCGGGTAATCTATGCATAGGGGTTGATGCACGTTTTCATTATCTTTTCTCCGATAGAAACTTTTGGGGTGCTCCTTGGAGTTCTTTGTGTGGATTGAATATTATGATTATGAAGTTGTTTGATGCACATCGTATAATCAACTCACGGATACTTGTGGTGACATTGGAGTATCTGGGTGACATTAGAGTTGGTTGATGTGTATCATATGGTGTTATTTTAGTACGAACTCTAGGGCTGTTTGTGACAATTATAGGAATGGCTCAATAGATCGATCGGAAAGGATAACTTTGAGGTGGTTTCGTACCCTACAAACAATTTCTATCTTATGTTCTCCGCTAATAGGAACTTGGGAGCGATTCTTTATTGCACGTTGAGGGATGGTTATATGATCCAATTATATTAGCATTGTTGAGAGATTCCACTAGCGAAAGTATGAACCCTAGGCCTTGTTTCTAAGCATTGCAATACCATTTATGCTCACTTTTGTTACTTGCTACCTTGCTGTTTTTTATTGTTCGCACTACAAAAACCTATATCTACTATCCATACTACACTTGTATCACCATCTCTTCGCCGAACGAGTGCACCTATACAATTTACCATTGTATTGGGTGTGTTGGGGACACAAGAGACTCTTTGTTAGTTTGTTGCAGGGTTGTTTGAGACAGACCATCTTCATCCTACGCCTCCCACGGATTGATAAACCTTAGGTCATCCACTTGAGCGAAAATTGCTACTGTCCTACAAACCTCTGCGCTTGGAGGCCCAACACGAGTCTACCTGAACAAGTTGTGTAGTAGACATCAAGCTCTTTTCTGGCGCCGTTGCCGGGGAGGTGAGTGCTTGAAGGTATATCTTTAGATCTTGCAATCGAATCTTTTAGTTTCTTGTTTTATCACTAGTTTGGTTTATAAAACAAAACTACAAAAAAATGGAATTGAGGTTGCCTCATATTATTCGTCTTTATAATGTCTTCCTTGAAAATGATGGATCGGAAAATTGTGCTCAATTGATTGAAGAAGAATTCAATAAAATGTTTGGCATAAAATCTTTGAATGTTGAGCATGGTTGCAATGTTGCTTGTATGAATTCTTTGAATATCCATGATGCTATTGATATGAAAAACCATAAGCTTGGGGATGCTATATTTGATGAAGATGATATTTTTAGTCCCCCAAGTATTGGTGAGCAAATTTATCATGATGCCTCCTATTTATGATGATTATAATTATGAAAGTGGATTTGGAGAGGTCATGACTTTATTTAAAGATGAATCCACTATTTTGGAAGAGGTTTCAATTGACTATGACAACAAAGTTGCTATTTATGATCATTATTGTGATGACATGTATGCTATAAAGAATAATGATAAATATGAAACTTGTCATCATGAATTTAATTTTCAATTGGATTATGCCAATCAAGTATCTCATGATAGTTATTTTGTTGAGTTTGCTCCCACTATTTTGAATAAGAAGAAAATTGCTTATGTGGAGAGTAGTAAAATTTCTATGCTTCTGGATCATGAAAAGAATGCTTTATGTGATAGCTATATTGTTGAATTCATTCATGATGCCACTGAAATTTATTATGAGAGAGGATCATATGCTTGTAGGTGTTGCAATAATATCAAGTTTCCTCTCTATGTGTTGAAAGTTTTGATGTTATGCTTGTTTTGCCTTGCTATGCTAGTTGATTCTTGCTCCCATAAATTGTTTGCTCACAAAATCCCTATGCATAGGAAGTGGGTTAGGCTTAAATGTGTTAGTCATATGCTTCATGATGCTCCCTTTGTGTTTCAATTCCTTACTTTTATGTGAGCATCATTGAGATCATCACGCCTAGCTAAAAGGCATTAAAGAAAAGCGCTTGTTGGGAGACAACCCAATATTTCTACCTACTGTTTTTTGTGTTCACATGATTAAGCTACTGTATTAATCATGTTTTATATGTTTTCTTTCAATAATGTGCCAAGTAAAGCCTTTGGGATAGTGTGGATGCTTGTTGATTTGATTCTGTGCAAAAACAGAAACTTTTGTGTCCAGTGCTGGAATTTCTATTCTGTACTGGAGCATGAAAAAAATTCTGAAATTTTTACACAGTATTGGGTTACAAATTTTTTACGTTGTCCTAATTTTTCAGAATTTTTGGAGGTGCAGAAGTATGGTTTTCAAATCGCTCACTACATGTTGTTCTGTTTTTGACAGATTCTGTTTTCGGTGCATAGTTTGCTTGTTTTATTCTTTCCATAGCTTATATTGAGTAATATAAATTGTGGAAATGATATAATATAGTAGGCATTATGTGATAACAATTATGAATCTTGTCTTGACAATACCTAAGTGGATGATTTATTTTTATCATACTAACCTATCTCACGAAGTTCCGTTAAGTTTTGTGTGATTGAAGTTTTCAAGTTTTGGGTGAGATATTGATATGAGGAGAATAAGGAGTGGCAAGACCCAAAGCTTGGGGATTCCCAAGGCACCCCAGGTTAATATTCAAGGAAGACTCAAGCGTCTAAGCTTGGGGATGCCCCCGAAGGCATCCCCTCTTTCGTCTTCAACATTATCGGTAACCTTACTTGGAGCTATATTTTTATTCGTCACATAATATGAGTTTTGCTTGGAGCATCATTTTATTTTGTTGATATTTTCTTGCTGTTATCAATAATCATGTTTTGTATCTTTTAGTTCAATAAAATGCCAATTATAGCCTTTACCATGCTCAGTTTGCAAGTTCATGTGTTGCTGTTTGAAAACAGAAAGTTTTCTGTTATGTCCAGAATATTCCTGAATAGTCAGAACATGATAAAAATCTGAAATTTTTACACAGTAAGCATGCATGAGTTCTCTGTAAAGTGGTAATTGTTCAGAATTTTTGGAGTTAGGGAACTATGGATTCTTATTCCCCTTTTACAGACTGTTCTGTTTTGGCAGATTGCTGTTATAGTTGCATTGTTTGCATATGTTTGCATGTTTAATGTTTCTATTTTTGGATAGGAGTATTAAATATGAAGAGGAATTTAGTATGAAATGTTTAATTATAATTTTTGTGATTTGTTACAGTAGAGAATGTTGAGGTTTTGAGTTGATTTATACTAACTTATCTCACGAGTTCTTGTTGAGTTTTGTGTGGATGAAGTTTTAAGATTTAGGAGAAGCCATGATATGAGACGAATTAAGGAGACACAAGAGCTAAATCTTGGGGATGCCCAAGGCACCCCAAGATAACATTCCAATAAGTCTCAAGCAACTAAGCTTGGGGATGCCCCGGTTGGCATCCCACCTTTCTTCATCAACATCTATCGGTTAGCCTAAGTTTTTACTTGTTCACATGATATGTGCTATTCTTGGAATGTCATTTTATTTTGTTTTTCTTGCTGTTTGAATAAAATAATAAGATCTGAAATTTTTAAATGAGAGAGAGTCCTCACATAGCTACCTATTTACTTAACTACTCATTTGATCTTCACTTATATCTTTTTGGAGTAGTTTGTCATTTACTCTTGTTCTTCACTTATATTCTATGAGTAAATTATTGAATGAATTGAATATCATAAAGTTGAAATTATATGTGCTTCATATGCTTATATCATGTCTAGTAGTAGTTTCACATTTGGGTTAGAAAGTGAAATCTATTGAAGCTTGACAATCACAATATTGGTCATACAAGCAATTCATGAATGATTAGTATAAGGAAGAGAACTTTCACATATAAATATATTATCTTGGACATCTTTTATGATTGTGAATACCCATTAATTATTTTCAAACTTGAGCAAATTTGTTGAAGTTGGACAAGGAAGACAACGTAATGAGTTATGTTTGGGTATATTTGCATAGAAGTTATATTGTTATGGATCCTCCAACATGTGGTGCTTGCTTAGGATCTTTTGCTAGCCAAAAATTTGTACTAAGTAGAGGTACTACTTGTGCATCCAAAAACCCTTAAACCCAGTTTCTTGCCATGAGTGTCCACCATATCTACCTATGGATTGAATAAGATCCTTCAAGTAAGTTGTCATCGGTGCAAAAAGCAATAAAAATTGCTCCTAAAATATGTATGATGTTTTATTGTAAGGGAAAATAAGCGTTGTACAAACTTGTGATGGTAAATAAATAAGAGCGACGGACTGCATAATAAAGGTTGCTATCACAAGGGGTAATATAACGTGACGTTCCTTTGCATTAAGGGCTTGTGCATCCAAAAATAAAAAGCGCATGACAACCTCTGCTTCCCTCTGCGAAGGGCCTATCTTTTACTTTTATGCATTTACTTTTATGTATTTACTTTTATGCAAGAGTCAGTAAGTATTCATTCGCATTTCAACCTCAATTATTCTCTAGTTGGCAAGCATCATGTGGTGGGGAAAGATCCAGGCACATATGGCCAGTCAAATATATTTGATCATGAATTATTATTGTTGATAATTATCTCTATGATAAATAAGTTGGGAGGCGAAACATTAAGCCCCTATCTTTCCCTGTGTTCGATGGATGCCATTTGTTCTAAAAATATGCTTTGAGTACTAGCAATCATAGAAGACTATATGATAATTGAGTATGTGGAGCTCTTACTTAGACTTTGTTGAAATTAAGTTGAATTGCAATTGTTTGGTGACTAAGAACATAGGTTGTTAAGTTTCAAGAGATTGCATTGTTTGAACCATAATATGTGAATTGATTGCTACTTTATCATGATGAGTTTTATGAGAAAGAGTTGATGTTATGATGCTAGGAAAAGTGATTGAAATTATCATTGATCAAACTTATGCACTATGCTAGCATTCACACTTCATAAATTATTTCTTTTATCATTTACCTACTCGAGGACGAGCAGGAATTAAGCTTGGGGATGCTGATACGTCTCCAACGTATCTATAATTTATGAAGTATTCATGCCATGTTTATTATAGTTTTATATGATTTTGGTGCACTTTTATACGGCTTTTATATGATTTTTATGGACTAACATCTTGACCTAGTGCCCAGTGCCAGTTGCTGTTTTCTGCTTGTTTTTGGTTTTCCAGAAAATCCATATCAAATGAAGTCCAAATGCAGCGAAACTTTTTGACAAATTTTTTTGGAAGGAAACGGACCTAGGAAGCTTCGGGGAAGCAGCAGAAGAGCCACAGGGGGCCCACGAGCCACCTGGGGGCACCTCCCCCCCCCCCCTCAGGCGCGCCCTGGTGCCTCGTGGGCCCCCTGTGGCACCTCTTTGCGTGATTCCAACGCTGAAAATCATATATATTCAAAAAACCCTGAAAGTTAACCTAGATGAGTTTTTACGCCACCGCAAGCCTCTGTACCAAGGAGATCCCATCAGGAGCCCTTTTCCGGCACCCTGCCAGAGGGGGGAAGCATCACCGAAGGCCATCTTCATCATTCCGGCGGTCTCCATGACGAGGAGGGAGTAGTTCACCCTCGAGGCTAGGGGTATGTACTAGTAGCTATGTGTTTGATCTCTCTCTCTCTCTCTCGTGTTCTTGATTTGGCACGATCTTGATGTATCGCGAGCTTTATTAATATAGTTGGATCATATGGTGTTTCTTCCCTCTCTATCCTTGTTGTGATGAATCAAATCTTTTCCCTTTGAGGTTTCGTTATTGTCGGAATGAATATTTCAGATTTGAGAACACTTGATGTATGTCTTGCATATGAATACCCGTGGTGACAATGGGGTATTATATTGATTCACTTGATATATGTTTTGGCACTCAACTCGCGGATTCCCGAGGTGACATTGGGGTAATCTATGCATAGGGGTTGATGCACGTTTTCATTATCTTTTCTCCGATAGAAACTTTGGGGTGCTCCTTGGAGTTCTTTGTGTGGATTGAATATTATGATAATGAAGTTGTTTGATGCATATCGTATAATCAACTAACGGATACTTGTGGTGACATTGGAGTATCTAGGTGACATTAGAGTTGGTTGATGTGTATCATATGGTGTTAGTTTAGTACGAACTCTAGGGCTGTTTGTGGCAATTATAGGAATGGCTCAATAGATCGATCGGAAAGGATAACTTTGAGGTGGTTTCGTAACCTACAAACAATTTCTATCTTATGTTCTCCGCTAATAGGAACTTGGGAGCGATTCTTTATTGCACGTTGAGGGATGGTTATATGATCCAATTATATTAGCATTGTTGAGAGATTGCACTAGCGAAAGTATGAACCCAAGGCCTTGTTTCTAAGCATTGCAATACCGTTTATGCTCACTTTTGTTACTTGCTACCTTGCTGTTTTTTATTGTTCACACTACAAAAACCTATATCTACTATCCATACTACACTTGTATCACCATCTCTTTGCCGAACTAGTGCACATATACAATTTACCATTGTATTGGGTGTGTTGGGGACACAAGAGACTCTTTGTTATTTGGTTGCAGGGTTGTTTGAGAGAGACCATCTTCATCCTACGCCTCCCACGGATTGATAAATCTTAGGTCATCCACTTGAGGGAAAATTGCTACTGTCCTACAAACCTCTGCGCTTGGAGGCCCAACACGATTCTACAAGAACAAGTTGTGTAGTAGACATCTGGGGGTGATGCTTCTAAAGTGTTTGTTGTTTCTTTCCTTCCAGATGCTCCAGGCGGCCTGCAGAAAAATTTCCATGAACATGGGTCTGCTCCAATCAGTTTTTGCATGGCTTAGCCAGTCGAGCCTGGAGCCATGGGTCTCCCACGTTATTCCCAGCTTGGACCAGCAAACCTTGCAGAAAGGGCAATGGAAGATCATATGCTCCACATCCTCCTCTATTTGTTGACCACATAGAAGACAACTGTACTCATCACCAATATTGTAATGCCTCCTTTTCAGCATGTTCCGTGTGTTTAGGCGGTCAAAAAGGAGCCATCGAAATACTTTTATTTTCATTGTTACTTTCGATTTCCAAAGACAGTGGTACGTTTGATGGGCCACGACATCTCTGAAATAGAACTTGTAATAACATCTGGCTGTGTACTCTTTGGCGCCCCAGCAGTATGACCATGTGTGATAAGCATGTAAGTCCTCACTGTTACCTACATGAGCCATCATTTGTTGTAATCCCCTAACCTCCTCATGCGCTTGAACGGAGAGGGGTAGGTGAAACGCTTCATGTAATGTTGTGAATCCCAAGAAATCTCTTACTGACAAATCTTCATTTTTTGCGAATGAGAAGGCTCTTGGGTGTGTTTCTGCAAGTATATCATCCAGCCAAAGGTCTTTCACATAAGTACCATGTCCCCTCTATGAACTGTTGCTTTTGAGATGCCTTTGTATATTGGGGTGAGTTTCAGCACATCTCGCCACCAGAAGGAACCGCATGGGTCTGAGGCATGAGGGATTTTGTTGGTGTAGTAGGATGACCAGATTAGATCCACCCCGGGTAGGTCATGCCGATTGTAGAACTTATGTAGGTATTTGAGAAGGAGTGCCTCACTTTGGATTCACAGGTTGATTATTCCAAGACCTCCACTCTGCTTTGGTCGGCATACTGATACGTCTCCGTCGTATCTATAATTTTTGATTGTTTCATGCCAATATTCTACCACTTTCACATATTTTTGGCAACATTTTATATTATTTTTGGGACTAACATATTGATCCAGTGCCCAGTGCCAGTTCCTGTTTGTTGCATGTTTTTTGTTTCGCAGAATATCCAAATCAAACGAAGTCCAAATGCAATAAAATTTTACTGAGAATTATTTTGGAATATATGTGATTTTTGGGAGGTGGAATCAACGCAAGGCGGTACTCGTGGGCCCCACGAGCCACCAGGGCGCGCCAGGGGGCCCGGCACGCCGTGGTGCCTCATGAGGCCCTTGTAGGTCGGTTGACCCCCTTCTTTCGCCACAAGAAAGATAATATCTAGAAAAAAATCATGTTAAAATTTCAGCCCGATCGGAGTTACGGATCTCCGGGAATTTAAGAAATGGTGAAAGGCCAGAAAACAGGAACGCGAAACAGAAGAGAACAGAGAGAGAGATCCAATCTAGGAGGGGCTCCTGCCCCTCCGCCGCCATGGAGGCCATGGACCAGAGGGGAAACTCTCCTCCCATCTAGGGGGGAGGCCAAGGAAGAAGAAGAAGGAGGGGGGCTCTCTCCCCCTCTCTTCCGGTGGCGCCGGAGCGCCGCCGGGGGAAACATCGTGACGGCGATCTACACCAACAACTTCGCCGCCGTCAACACCAACTCTCTCCCCCTCTATGCAGTGGTGTAACCTCTCAATTCCCGATGTAATTCTCTACTTAAACATGGTGCTTAATGCTACATATTATTATCCAATGATTTTGTGGCCATCCTATGATGTTTGAGTAGATTCGTTTTGTCCTATGGGTTGATTGATGATCGTGATTGGTTTGAGTTGTACGTTTTATTTTGGTGTTGTCCTATGGTGCCTTCCGTGCCGTGCACACATGGGGGATCCCCGCTGTAGGTTTTGCAATACGTTCATAATTCTCTTATGGTGGGCGGCTAGAGTGACAGAAGCTTACACCCGAGTAAGGGGGTTGTTGCGTATGGGAGTAAAGAGGACTTGATACTTAATGCTTTGGTTGGGTTTTACCTTAATGATCTTTGGTAGTTGCGGATTCTTGCTAGAGTTCCAATCATAAGTGTATATGATCCAAGTACGGAAAGTATGTTAGCTCACGCCTCTCCCTCATATAAAATTGCAATAATGATTACCGGTCTAGTTATCGATTGCCTATGGACAAATCATTCTCTTGTGTTACAAAAGCTTTCTACTAAACAACTAACTTTTATTAACTTGCAAATTACTCATAGTTTTATTCTCGCAAAGTACTTCTAGTTTTATTCTTGCAAACCTATCCTATCACCTACAAAATAGTTTCATACTTATTCTAGGTAAAGCGAACGTTAAGTGCGCGTAGAGTTATATCGGTGGTCGATAGAACTTAAACGGAATATTAATTCTACCTTTAGCTCCTCGTTGGGTTCGACACTCTTATTTATCGAAAAAGCTACAATTGATCCCCTATACTTGTGGGTTATCAAGACCTTTTTCTGGCGCCGTTGCCGGGGAGCAATAGCGTGGGGTTGATATTCTCGTGTGTGCTTGTTTGCTTTATCACTAAGTACATTTTATTTTATGTTCTAAGTTGTTTTATATCTTTAGTTATGGATATGGAACACGAAACACCAAAAAAATTAGTTGTACTTGCTACTCATGGAGATGGGGAACCTCCTAAAACCCTCGATGCTCGTTACGTGGAAAACATTAAATACTACTTTGATAATCCTGATAAAACTCCATTCAACTTGATAATGGGAGTTACTTTGGATCAACGGGAATACTTTAGGGATTATCACTTGTCTCAAAAAGGGAAACTCTTATGGGATCAAATTTATTATTTGCATTGGTATGCTTGGAATTTATGCTTGAGATATGATTATACTTGTTGCTCTAGGATGAAGGCTCCACACCTTCCCTTTTCATGTGAATTTAATGATAATGAAACCTTGGCTTCTTATGCTAATGGTATATATGATTACTATGATGTGGAACGAATAGAAGAATTTGTTGCTTTTAAGGGTGCTTATGAAATTGAATCTTTGTTTGAAAAGTATGAAGATTGTGATGATGCTGTTTACAGATCTGAAAATTTTGCTATACTTAAATATTGCTATGAGAATTATAAATACAATGCCGATATTGATGAATTTATTGAGAAAGTCTTCGCTGTCCAAGAAGACACTAATATGTTGCAGGAATCTATGGAAGAAGAAATTGATGACATTGTGAGCTCATTGGATGAAAAATATGACGAGGAGAGCGAAGAACAAAAGGAGGAAGAGCGGATTAGCTACCCATGCCCACCTTCTAATGAGAGTAACTCTTCAACTCATACAGTGTTTAATTTCCCTTCGTGCTTACCGAAGGATGAATGCTATGATGATTGCTATGATCCCTTTGATTCGTTTGAAATATCCCTTTTTGATGAAATTGATGCTTGCTATGCTTGTGGCCATGATGCCAATTTGAATGATGCTTATGGAGATGAACTTGCTATAGTTCCTTATGTTAAGAATGAAATTGTTGCTATTGCACCCACACATGATAGTCCTATTATCTTTTTGAATTCTCCAAACTACACTATATCGGAGAAGTTTGTGCTTATTAAGGATTATATTGATGGGTTGCGTTTTACTACTACACATGATAATTTTGATGAATATAATATGCATGTGCTTGCTACTCCTACTTGCAATTATTATGAGAGATGAACTACATCTCCGCCTCTCTATGTTTCCAATACGATAAAATTGCAAGAAACTGTTTATACTATGCATTGGCCTTTACTTGATGTGCATGAATTGTTCTTTTATGACATGCCGATGCATAGGAAGAAAGTTAGACTTCGTTGTTACATGATATATATTACTTTGTGCTCACTACTAAATTACAAATCATTGTTAATTAAAATTGTCTTTGATATACCTTGGGATCCGGGTGGATCCATTACTTGAGCACTTTATGCCGAGCTTAATGGCTTTAAAGAAAGCGCTGCCAGGGAGACAACCTGGAAGTTTTAGAGAGTCATTTATTTCTGTTGAGTGCTTTTAAAAGTTTAAAAACAAAAAAAAATATAGAGGGGAACCTAAAACTTTTCAAAAAGGAAAGTGAAAGTAAGAAAGACGAGCACCGTTGAAGTGGGGGAGCTCCTTGAACTTTTTCATGCCCATGGAAACTTTGTGAATCTTGAATTACAGAAAATTTTCAACAAAAATAATTATCCCCTTGTACAAATCCATTGTATTATAAAAATAATGTGCCAAGATTTACCGTTAGGATGTTTAAATTGCTTGTTTGGTGTGTGCGGTGCAAAAACAGAAACTTTTTCTGTAGTGCATGAATTTACATTTTATACTGGAACGTGTAAAAATTCTGAAATTCTTACACAGTACTTATATGCAAATTTTTTATTTTTTCCTAAGTTTTCAGAATTTTTTGAGTTACATAAGTATGGTCAATGTTCAGATTACTACAGACCGTTCTGTTTTTGACAGATTCTATTTTTGATGCATTGTTTTGCTTGTTTTGATGAAACTATGGATTGTATCGGATGGTATAAGCCATGGGGAAGATAGAATACAGTAGGTATAATGCAAAAAAAAAATATTAATGGGTTTGCAATAGTACTTAAAGTAGTGATTTGCTTTATTTTACTAACGGATATCACGAAGGTTTTGTTAAGTTTTATGTGGATGAAGTGTTCAAAGATCGAGGAGGTACTGATATGAGAAGAATGAGGAGAAGCAAGAGCTCAAGATTGGGGATGCCCAAGGCACCCCAAGTAAATATTCAAGGAGACTCAAGCGTCTAAGCTTGGGGATGCCCCGGAAGGCATCCCATCTTTATTCAACAATTATCGGTATGTCTCGGTTTTTGTTTTGTTCACATGATATGCGTAAATTCTTGGAGCGTCGTGTGCCTTTTATTTTTCTTTTAGTGATGCATCATGCTGGTATGAGATAGTCCTTGGTTGATTTATAGAATGCTCTTTGCACTTCACTTATATCTTTTGAGTATGGCTTTATAGAATGCTTCATGTGCTTCACTTATATCATTTGAAGTTTGGATGCCTGTTTCTCTTCATATAGAAAACCGTTATTTGTAGAATGCTCTTTTGCTTCACTTATATTTATTAGAGTGTGGTCTTTTATAGAAAGAATTAAACTCTCTTGCTTCACTTATATCTATTTAGAGAGTCAACAGGAATTGGTCATTCACATGGTTAGTCATAAAATCCTACATAAAACTTGTAGATCACTGAATATGATATGTTTGATTCCTTGCAATAGTTTTGCGATATAGAGATGGTAATATGTGGGAGGTACTAGTAAATGATTGTGGTTTAGTTGGAATATTGGTGTTAAGGTTTGTGATTCCCGAAGCATGCACGTATAGTCTCTCGTTATGCTAAGAAGTTGTTTCATGATTTATTATTGATTGTGTTCCTTTACGTGGAGGTCGGGGGGGCGCGATGGTTAACTCCTACCAACCTCCCCCCTAGGGGCATGCGTAGTAGTACTTTGCTTCGAGGGCTAATAAACTTTCGCAATAAGTATGTGAGTTCTTTATGACTAATGTGAGTCCATGGATTATACGCAGTCTCACCTTTCCGCAATTTGCTAGCCTCTAAGGTACCGTGCATTGCCCTTTCTCACCTCGACAGTCGCTGCAAACTTCGCCGGTGCATCCAAACCCCGTGATATGATACGCTCTATCACACATAAGCCTTCTTATATCTTCCTCAAAACAGCCACCATACCTACCTATTATGGCATTTCCATAGCCATTCCGAGATATATTGCCATGCAACTTCCATCATCATCATATACATGACTTGAGCATTCATTGTCACATTACTTTGCATGATCGTAAGATAGCTAGCATGATATTTTCATGGCTTGTCCGTTTTTTGATATCTTTGCTACGCTAGATCATTGCACATCCAGGTACACTGCCAGAGGCATTCATATAGAGTCATACTTTGTTCTAGTATCAAGTTGTAATTTTTGAAGTTGTAAGTAAATAGAAGTGTGATGATCATCATTATTCATTATTAGAGCATTGTCCCAGTGAGGAAAGGATGATGGAGGCTATGATTCCCCCACAAGTCGGGATGAGACTTCGGACAAAATAAAAAAAATAAAAAAAAAGTGAGGCCAAAAAGAGCCCAAGAAAAAAATGAAAAAGAAGAAGAAAAAAAAGAGAAAAAAAAATGAAATGAGAGAAAAAGAGAGAAGGGGCAATGTTACTATCCTTTCCACACTTGTGCTTCAAAGTAGCACCATGTTTTTCATGTAGAGAGTCTCCTATGTTGTCACTTTCATATACTAGTGGGCATTTTTCATTATAGAACTTGGCTTGTATATTCCGATGATGGGCTTCCTCAAATGCCCGAGGTCTTCATGAGCAAACAAGTTGGATGCACACCCCACTTAGTTTTCAGTTTGAGCTTTCATACACTTATAGCTCTTAGTGCATCCGTTGCATGGCAATCCCTACTCCTCGCATTGACATCAATTGATGGGCATCTCCATAGCCCGTTGATTAGCCGCGTCGATGTGAGACTTTCTTCCTTTCTTGTCTTCTCCATATTAATCTCTACCACCGCATTCTATTCCACCCATAGTGCTATATCCATGGCTTGCGCTCATGTATTGCGTGGGGGTTGAAAAAGCTGAAGCGCGTTAAAAAGTATGAACCAATTGCTTGGCTGACACCGGGGGAGTACATGATTTATATTTTGTGTTAAGAAGATGGAGCATGCAAGGCTATATGATTTTGTAGGGATAACATTCTTTAGCATTGATATTTTTAAAGACATGATTGTTTATTGGGATGCCTGAGTATTGATGTCTTTATATCAAATTATAGACTATTGCTTTGAATCATTCGTGTCTTAATATTCATGCCATGACTAGATTATATGATCAAGATTATGCTAGGTGGCATTCCACATCAAAAATTATCTTTTTTATCATTTACCTACTCGAGGACGAGCAGGAATTAAGCTTGGGGATGCTGATACGTCTCCATCGTATCTATAATTTTAGATTGTTTCATGCCAATATTCTACCACTTTCACATATTTTTGGCAACATTTTATATTATTTTTGGGACTAACATATTGATCCAGTGCCCAGTGCCAGTTCCTGTTTGTTCCATGTTTTTTGTTTCGCAGAATATTCATATCAAATGAAGTCCAAATGCAATAAAATTTTATGGAGAATTATTTTGGAATATATGTGATTTTTGGGAGGTGGAATCAACGCAAGGCGGTGCTCGTGGGCCCCACGAGGCACCAGGGCACGCCAGGGGGGCCCGGCGCGCCGTGGTGCCTTGTGAGGCCCTCGTAGGTCGGTTGACCCCCTTCTTTCGCCGCAAGAAATAAAATATCTGGAAAAAAATCGTGTTAAAATTTTAGCCCGATCGGAGTTACGTATCTCCGAGAATTTAAGAAATGGTGAAAGGCTAGAAAACAGGAACGCGAAACAGAAGAGAACAGAGAGAGAGATCCAATCTAGGAGGGGCTCCTGCCCCTCCGCCGCGATGGCGGCCATGGACCAGAGGGTAAACTCTCCTCCCATCTAGGGGGGAGGCCAAGGAAGAAGAAGAAGGAGGGGGGCTCTCTCCCCCTCTCTTCGCCGGGGGAAACATCGTGACGGCGATCTACACCAACAACTTCGCCGCCGTCAACACCAACTCTCTCCCCCTCTATGCAGCGGTGTAACCTCTCAATTCCCGCTGTAATTCTCTACTTAAACATGGTGCTTAATGCTACATATTATTATCCAATGATTTGTGGTCATCCTATGATTTTTGAGTAGATTCGTTTTGTCCTATGGGTTGATTGATGATCGTGATTGGTTTGAGTTGTACGTTTTATTTTGGTGCTGTCCTATGGTGCCTTCCGTGCCGCGCACACATGGGGGATCCCCGCTGTAGGGTTTGCAATACGTTCATAATTCTCTTATGGTGGGCGGCTAGAGTGACAGAAGCTTACACCCGAGTAAGGGGGTTGTTGCGTATGGGAGTAAAGAGGACTTGATACTTAATGCTATGGTTGGGTTTTACCTTAATGATCTTTGGTAGTTGCGGATGCTTGCTAGAGTTCCAATCATAAGTGCATATGATCCAAGTACAGAAAGTATGTTAGCTCATGCCTCTCCCTCATATAAAATTGCAATAATTATTACCGGTCTAGTTATCGATTGCCTATGGACAAATAATTCTCTTGTGTTACAAAAGATTTCTACTAAACAACTAACTTTTATTATCTTGCAAATTACTCATAGTTTTATTCTTGCAAAGTACTTCTAGTTTTATTCTTGCAAACCTATCCTATCACCTACAAAATAGTTTCATACTTGTTTTAGGTAAAGCGAACGTTAAGTGCACGTAGAGTTGTATCGGTGGTCGATAGAACTTGAAGGGAATATTAATTCTACCTTTAGCTCCTCGTTGGGTTCGACACTCTTATTTATCGAAAAAGCTACAATTGATCCCCTATACTTGTGGGTTATCACATACCATCCCCCAAGCAGCCAAAGAATTGCATGTATCTCCTTGATCTGTTTTTTTGGTCCAAAGGCATTTTCTGCGGATTTTATCTAGGAGCTCCAGTATCTTTGACGGGAATTTTAGAGTGCAGAGAGGAAAGATAGTTAAGGATGTGATTACTGTGTTTAGAAGAGACAATTTGGCGCCATATGACATCATTGCCAGGGTGCTGGTCAATCTTCTTTCCACCGTGCAGACAAGCGGCATGAGGTCCTGGACCGTTGGTTTAGATGTTCCAAGAGGCAATCCCAGGTAGGTGAAGGGCATGCTTCCAACCTTACACCCAAAAATGTTGGCTAGCTCATTGTAACAACTTTCATCACAGTTGATTGGGATGATTCTAGATTTGTGGAAGTTTATCTTGAGTCCAATTGAAGCTGCGTAATCAGCTAGGATTGCCTTGACAGTTCATGCTTGATTGAATCACCGGATAATCTTGCTGATTTTGTCTTGGGAACAGGAGCTGGATTTTTCCTTGTCTGAATGCGTCATTAATGGCAGCTTGAAGGAGGTCCGCGGCTAGCACGAAGATCAGAGGGGATAATGGGTCGCCTTGTCGTACACCACATTTGCAAATGAATTGTCTGCCCGGAACACTATTTACAAGGACCACAGATTTACTAGAGGAGAAGATGCATTGGACCCAATCAAGCCATTTACTGTTGAAGCCCATATGTTTCATAATTGCAATCATTGCATCATGTTCAATCGTATCAAATGCTTTTGCGAAATCAAGCTTCAGTAGGACAATCTTTTGTTTTGAAGCTTGACATTGATGAATGTACTCGAATGCCCATGCAAGGCAGTCTTGGATCGATCGACCTTTTATGAAACCATATTGGTTGCGGTTGACAATTTTAAGAATGAGTTTCTGGAGCCGGTTGGCGAGCAACTTAGTGATTACCTTAAGGCAGCAATTAAGTAGTGTAATGGGCCTGAAATCATTGACTGTCTCAGGGGAGTGGACCTTGGGTATTAGGGTGATGAATCCCTCATTGATGCTTGCCAGATTAAGATTTCCATCAAAGAACTGATCACAAAGCTTGTAGAAATCCTCTTTGATGATATGCCAACATTTTTTCAAAAAGACCCCAGTGAACCCATCCGGGCCAGGTGCTCTGTCGGCAGGCATTTCATGTATGACAGCGTCAATTTCTTCTTTGGTGAAGGGGCCAGTTAATTGGTCCATGTCATCCATTTTTTTGATGATGTTTGGAAGGTCAAATTTCATTTGGAAGTAACCAGATTTACCTAGTCTCTCTTTGAATGCTTGACAGATAAGCGCTTCCTTACTAGCATGATCTTCCACGATTGTGCCATCTGAAAGTTTGAGAGCGGGAATTGTATTACGTCGGTATCTCTCAGAGGCCATTGCTTTGAAAAACTTAGGATCTTCATCCACGAATTTGACCCATCGAATGGTGCATCTCTTCTTCCAGTACTGTCTTTGATAATTCAAGAGGCGAAGAATGTGCTTTTTGAGGATTTTTTTGAAATTTCTCTCTGGAGTTGTAAGAGCCCTTAAGTTTTCGAGTGCATCCATGTTAGCCAAAGCCAGGTTGGAATTATCGATTGCAACGGATAGTTTGGAGATGCTTTTACTCCAACGTTTCAGCTCATACCTGAGGGTCTTGAACTGCAGATCATTGTGGCCGCATTTGAGGGTTTCACAGGCCTGGACCAAATGGAATCCACAAGCTCCAAGAATCCAGGATGTTCCGACCAATAGGATTCAAATCTAAATATTTTACTGCGAGGGATGGAAGTTTCGATTGTGACTACACAAGGGATATGGTCTGAGACTGGTTTCCCCAATGGCATAACTAGAGTTTTGGGGTAAGATGAGGTCCAGTTGTTGGAGATAAGGAACCAATCAAGTTGCTCGAGCAATGGGTCGGTCTGCATGTTGCTCCAAGTGTAAGCACGACCTTTGATTGGCAGTTCAATTAAGTGTTGTGTACGGATGATGTCATTAAATGCAATCATGTCATTAAGGTTGCCTCCCGGTTTGTTTCAGTTATCAGGGCTGCGAATGTAATTAAAATCCCCTATTAAAAGCCAATCTTCATTTGGAGGGATATTGAGGTTGAGGAGCCAATTAGTATAGATCACTCTCAAATCACCCTGACATGGCCCATAAACATTTACCAGTGTCCACTCTTGGGCCGATTGTCTGGATCTGAATCTAATCACAAGAGCGAATTCTTCTTCCATCAGTATAGTACCAGTGAAGATAGCACTGTTCCAGATTGTGGCAATTCCTCCCGAAGCACCCCGAGAGGGGATGTAAGCAAATTTATCAAATCTTCGCGGGCAGCAAGTTTTTATGAACATATTATCAGTAATAGATTTTTTCGTTTCTTGCAAGCAAATGACCACACAGCCACTAGATGAAATAGCATCCGAGAGAGCCAAAAGCTTAGGTTCAGAGTTTAAGCCGCGTACATTCCAACACAAAATATTCCAGTTCGCTAAAAGTGCCATGAGAAGAGAAAACAAAGTACTAGAGCAACTTAAGCAGAGAAGATAATAAGAATCAAGCGGTTGACGGGCCACCCTCTTCTTCGGCCATCAGAGCTTCAACGGTGATTTCTTCAGGAGGGATGGCACACTTGGCGATTCCAATCTGCTGCAGGACTAGGATAGGGGTGGGTGGTGGAATCGAAACATCATTAAGGACATCCAAAGCACCAGAAGGCACCTGAGGAGCAGCAGCACTAGGGATAGTTTGAGGCTTGACTTTGGAGGTTTTTGGTCTTGCTGTCAGTGATCAAAGGCACTTTAAACCCATCATACTTGTTCGAGCGGTTGCTCCTACGGACTTCCATGACAGAAGCAGGGGTCTTGGACTTGCCCCGCCTAGCCTTGGTTATCTGCTTGTTCAAATTGTCAGAGCCACCTGCGTCAGAAATTTCAGAGGGAGCATCAACAAGCATATCCTGTCCAATACTGTCAGCAGAGAGCATAAGATTATCCTCAGTAATCTCCGTGATGACCACATTAGAGCTAGGAGCCAACGGGGTGGGATCGGAATAATGCTCTGGTCCAGAGGTAATAGCTGCATCCTAGGGCAGGGGGGTCAAAGATGACCCAGCTCCAACAGTCAGGGTCCAAGAGGTATTGTCAGTCAGCATTTCAGTATAAAATCCCGAATCAGCAGTGTGTTGGACAGTTTTTGTCGCCACCACAACATAGAAATTCCCATTGACTTCTTCAATATCAACTTTGAATTGCACCAAAACATCTTGTAGACCAAATCCCGAGCTCCAAGGGCCATATGCAGCAATAATAGGCCTGACAGCCGCCATCAGATAAGTGTTGAGCCTCAACATTGGGATGCGGTCATTTAGAAGAAGAGAAGCATACGTATTCTCTTGGGTAGACATGGATAGTTGCAGACCAGCGTTGGACAGAGACAGAGAAACTTCCAATGACCTGGCTTGCTGAGTAGGAAGACTGGGACTGTGAACAACTGCAGCAGAACTGGAAGCACCTGTAGCAGAGCTTGCTATAGCAGAACCACTGGCAGTCAGGAGCTGGCTGAAGATGTTCAGAGGAACCAGTGCATAGCCATCAGACAGAGTTGCACTAGAATCAGAGCTGCTAATTATAGAGATTGAGTCATTCCATGCAGCAGCCGGACTATCATGCAGATTGTTGTTTGGTGGAATTCCATGATATACCTATAATCCTTCGCCTGCAAGCCAAGCCTGAAAATTGAATACAACAGGTGGAGAGTGTGGGGGGAAGGGGGCCAAGCCCCCCACTGGGGCTGAAACTGAACCTCTTCAGCATTGTCAATCACCACATTCTCATCAACCTGTTCATTGGCAGCATTCCCATTCCCATTGGTAGCTACATTCTGTGCAATCCAATTATGGAGCTGCATCTGGTAGAGCTGTTTGGCAGTTAAGTTATCACCATGGAGGGGGTGAGGGATACCATCATCCGGCGGCGGATCCTCACCGGCCGGAGGGACGTCAGGGATGTGCGCGTTCCAATCACTACTGCGTGGGATGGTAACAGCAACAGTCCAGCAGTGCCTCGGACCACCCAGCTGACGCATGACCAAGCTCTTAGGAACATGCTTAAGATGGATCACTCTAACCTTGATCAGAACTAATCTTTGATCCCCACGAGGATTATTCCACTCAATAAGACTACCAAACTTGTCAACAGATTTGTGAATATAGTGTTGTGTCTGACAGTCATACGGGAAACCAATATAGAGCAGCCAGACTTCAGGTCCAAAGGAAGTGACATGCATATTCAAATCAGCATCATGAGGAACAAAAGAGATAATAACATGCTCATCAAACTCCTCCTCATCAATCTCAAACGTGGTACCAACTACAGCATCTCTAGCGACCGTGTCCACAAATCCAAAAATGCCAACTCCAAGTGGATGATCACCAACCTCGGTCAGAAAGAACTCAGATTCATGGAGCAAACCTTCGATGATGTGACGAAGCTCGGCTTTGTGGTGGAAGGGGATGAACCTATTGGCCTCAGCAATGGCGAGGAAGTCATGGCGCAGCGGGGGAACCGGAGCAATCACCATGTCGTCGCGCACCTTGCGTTCAGGCGGTCCGAGCTCGACGGTCATGCCCGGCGGGATGTAGGGGATCACATTGATGGGAAAGTTTGCCATTGTTGAAGCTCTCTGGAGAGTAGCAGGGGAGTGTTGGGGAACGTTGCATGGGAAACAAAATTTTTCCTACGCACACACAAGATCTATCCATGGTGATGAGCATCTACGAGAGGGAGAGTGAATCTACATTCCCTTGTAGATCGCTAAGTGGAAGCGTTAAGAAACGCGGTTGATGTAGTCGAACGTCTCCGCGATCCAAATCGCAAGTCGTCCCTCGATCCGATCACGAACTAGTGCCGAACGGACGGCACCGCCGCGTTCAACACACGTACGGCTTGATGACGCCTTCACCTCCTCGATCCAGCGAGCGATGGTGAAGTAGTAGATGAGTTCCGGCAGCACGACGGCGTGGTGATGGTGGTGAGGAACAATCTCTGCAGGGTTTCGCCAAGCACTACGGAGATTATGACAGGAGAACTAGAGGGTTAGGGTTGCCGACACACGGCTTGGGAAATCTTAATGTGTCCCGTGTGCTAGCCCTGCCCCTCTATTTATATGTTGAGCCCTGGGGTCTAAACTTGGAGAGAAAACCTCCACAAGGTCGGTTTTGCCTGCACAAGGTCGGTTTGGCCCGCACGGAAAGAGTCCAACTCGGATTCCAGCAGTATCGCGTACAAGCGGTAGTACCGCTCACGAGTGGTAGTACCGCTTCACACAAGCGGTAGTACCGCTTACGCGGTAGTACTGCCTTACCAGCGGTAGTACCACTTAAGGCAGCAGCAAAACTTCCTTTTGCACTTTCCAATACCTCGTGGGCTTTACCTCTTTGGCCCATATAAAGTGTTGCTGCACCCGAACACTTCGGTAAACATCCGGAACCCCTTCCGGTGAATTCCGGAACCCTTCCGGAGATCAAAACATATTATCACATATATCAATCTTTACCTCCAGACTCTTCCGGAGATCCTCGTCATGTCCGGGATCTTATCCGGGACTCCGAACAACCTTCGGTCACCAACAAAATAACTCAACTATACTAATCGTCACCAAACGTTAAGTGTGTAGACCCTGCGGGTTCGAGAACTATGTAGACATGACTGAGACACCTCTACGATCAATAACCAATAGCGGGACCTCGATGCCCATATTGGCTCCTACATATTCTACGAAGATCTTTATCGGTCGAACCTCTATGTCAAGGATTCGGTTAATCCCGTATGCTGTTCCCTTTGTTCTTCGGTATGTTACTTGCCCGAGATTCGATCGTCGGCATCTCTATACCTAGTTCAATCTCGTTACTGGCAAGTCTCTTTACTCGTTCCGTAATACAAGATCTCGTGGCTAACACTTTAGTCACATTGCTTGCAAGGCTCATTGTGATGTTGTATTACCGAGTGGGCCCTGAGATACCTCTCCGTCACACGGAGTAACAAATCCCAGTCTTGATCCATGCCAACCCAACAGACACCCTCGGAGATACCTGTAGAGCACCTTTATAGTCACCCAGTTACGTTGCAACGTTTGATACACACAAGGTATTCCTCCGATGTCAGGGAGTTGCATGATCTCATGGTCATAGGAACAGATACTTGACATGTAGAAAACAATAGCAATAAACTGACACGATCATATGCTACGTTTATAGTTTGGGTCTTGTCCATCACATCATTCTCCTAATGATGTGATCCCGTTATCAAATGACATCTTATGTCCATGGCCAGGAAACCTTCACCATCTTCTGATCAACGAGCTAGTCAACTAGAGGCTTACTAGGGACACAGTGTTGTCTATGTACCCACACATGTATTTGAGTTTCCAATCAATACAATTATAGCATGGATAATAAACGATTATCATGAACAAGGAAATATAATAATAACTAATTTATTATTGCCTCTAGGGCATATTTCCAACAGGGAGGGTGCAGATAGCGAGGTGGAATGCGTATCGGCGTCCCTTGGGAGAGACTTGGGGACCCAGCACCAGCCCTGGTCACGCTTCGACTTGAAACACGACGAAGCCACGTGTCCCGGAAAGCTACAATTGTTCCATCGGACGGCACTAGGCCTCTGCTGGGGTTCCAGGCCAGGTTTGGTAGGCGGATTAATTACAGGGGTCAGATCGACTTGATGATTCAGTGGCCATGTATTAACCCCATGAAGGTTTTGTGGAACCGTGAATATTACGTCGCCCAAAGGCAAGTTATCAGAAGTTGATGGTAAAATCATTGTACGGGTATAATTAGAATCGCTGGTTTCCTTTTGCCCAAAAAAATCCGTGAAAGTGGCAGAACAATAAGGATCCAATTGATTAACACGATTATCCTCCAAAGAAACCTCTGAGATCATATCATGTTTACCCATAGAATTGACAGATTTGGCAGGGTCATGGGCTACCACTGTGGCAACAAATTTAGGCCTCCAAATGTAACGGCCCGCCAACGGTTTAGAGCATTGTCGGCTGGTATGGCCCAAGAAAGAGCAAAATCTGCAGCGGGAAGCCGCTGGGCAACAAAATGTAAAGTGGGCCAGAGTGCCACAAATGTAACACAATGGGCTTTGATGTTGGACCTCCAAATTAGAGTTTGTAGAAATGATCTCCTCCGGGGAGTTTGACTCGTTACAAGAGCATGGTCTATCCCAACAAGATGTGTAATACATACCGGGGCAAGAATCAGCCAGATGACCCGTGTCATTGCATGAAGCACAGAGATTTAATCGCTTGTAAATATAATCCATTGGGGGGACACTAGATAAATCTCAGATAGTCGCGATATGCTTGTCAGAATATCCAAAGCAGCGATAATCCATAATATATCGGAGAATAAAATCCGGGATAGATTGCCAGGAATCACTCTTGAACCGACAGCCTTCAAATTTCCCATTATGAGTAATAACTCTGTCATAAGATACTGATTGGAAGCTACCAAAAGTAATCTCAGTCAATAATGATGGAATTTCCTGTTCCGTGGATGGCGCCTTACCAAAAGAGTTTGAATGTGGTAAAATTCCAGTATAGTCCCTCACCGGCGATGAGCTTCGAGGTAATGATTTCGGCGGATTAACAGCGGCCACGGGCTCAGCAAAACCAAATTTTGCAAGTTCAGAATAAGAGCTAGCATCTTTGCTTGACCCAACTTCCAAGAATGTGAGTTTTGACTTGATGGCCAATGGGGAGCGGGAAGCAACTTCCGGACTCTGTGTGTCCGAGTGCCAGAAATTGGCCAGATGTCTAGATCGCCGAGAGCCCGAACGAAAAAGTTGAAAATGACAAACAAAGTCTGGCCAAATACGATCTTTGAGACCATAGATGAAGTGACCCACCCGATTGGAAGCAACAGAAAATCGATAACGCCTCCCCTTGAGGTGATGCACATTGAATCCAGAAGGGAGACCACCGATGCAACATTTTAGAGCAATGGCCACAGGTTCTTCAGTGAGAGGGAAAGAAGCCGAAGAGAAGTACACAACCAAAAAGAACTCTTTGGTCGATCCAGATGGGGATAAGTGGACATGGGAGCCAAAACGACGACGCACCTGAGCCGTGACCACCAGGCCGGGCGAGAAATCCCAGTGTAGGAGGCCTTCCATGGGCGCCTAGGTCAGAGGACGCCATAGCTTGGTGGTGGAGGTGGTGGAGGACGCCATGATCTTTCTCTTCCAACAACTCATAGAATTCTTCAACAAATACAATAGGTGTGGTGGTGTAGGGTAACGCAGCAGAAAACAAAAAAATTCTGACCTACGCACTAGCCCAGGACCACTATGGAGATGCATACAAGGTTTGATCTGATCGTTACCGACTGGTAGCGTAGCGGAAGTAGAGTCGATGTAGATCGTCGGTGAAGATCCCCACAGCTAGGATTTACAACCTCCCAACCACGAGGATGTACTCCCTCGTCTGCTCCTTGGACAGTCCCTCGGACAGCCCTTCAGGAGGCGGTCGGACAGTCCCCCAGACGGTGTCACGAACAGCCCTTCGGGAGGCACTCACAGAAACTCGGGCGGTCACTCGGACAGCCCTTCAGGAGGCACTCTCGAACAGCCCCTCGGGCAAAAAGATTGAACCTACGACCTCTCTACGGGGTTGCACACATACGGTGTCAGCTATCCGGCAGGGCTTCGCCGTCCAGAACTAGTTCCCACCGGAACCCAGACAGCATTTCGGCTCTACGAAACTATTTCGTGTGAGGGAGAGAAGAAGCCAGATCATTGCATGGCATAATGTATGAGAGAAAGAGTGTGTTTTGGGCAGCCCCCTCAACCCCTATATATAGACCAAGCCCAAGGGTGGCTTCTCCAAGAAGCCAATAGGGTAAAATACCAAAAGGCCCTCAAGGTGGCTTCTCCAAGAAGCCACCAAAAAGTGCTTTTCACTATTCACAAAAACAATTTTCCGCGGCCGTTAAATCTGAAAATATTTCTGTAGGTCTTAGAATAATTCCAGTACCCACTAAAATAATTTTGGACGCGTTCTGAAACAATTCCGGATTAGTGATTTTCATCTGCGAAAAGCAACCAAAGCGGTTCCGGCAGCTCCGGAACATTTCCGGGTTTTTTCTCCGGAAAAATCCCAGAAGTTCCCAGAACAATTTTGGCACCCTCTACGAATTTCCAGGCGTGTGCCAAAACCATTTTGACTTAATGGTATACTCCAAAACAACCTTTCGGTTTTACCAAAACTATTCCGGTGTTCTCTCTCCGGAACTCTTCCGTTGTCTCCGAAACTTTTCCGGTGACTTTCTCTCAGACTCCCTGTCTAGTATTCAGCAGATAGATGACCCTTAAGCATGTGACCCTATAGGTTCAGTGAAGTATAGACATGACCGGAACACTTTCCGATTAATGATCAACATCGGAGCCGTGGACACCCATATTGACCCCTATACCCACACGAATAAATATTCGAGTGAACCTCCAGTTGCCGTGAGCTATTCCTGTTGCTTCACGATATGTTACAAATACCCGAGGTGAGATTTATCGGCATCCCCGTGGATCAACACTTGTCCACTATGTCAGTTACCTCGTTACCGGTTTTGTTCTCTTTTCTCGTTCCCGCGTTCCGGCATCCATGTGATCAAATCACATTGTGTCTGGCCAGACGATGATGGATACCGTAACACCGAGAGGGCCCAGAGATATCTCTCCATCGTCGAAGGAGCAATTCCCAATCTTGAGCTATGAAATCCCTTGACATACTTTCCCATGAACCCGTAAGCTGCCGTAATAGCCACCCAGTTACGGATGACGTTTAACAAACCCCAAAGTTCCTGAATCAAGCATGAAGAAACTCGATACTCCCATGGTCTAAGGAATTATGCAAACGTAAACTTTCTCTGTGTTATTAACCATTAACTTGTGACGAATGTATCTCATAGCATAACATCAATTCGGGTCGATTCAACACAAGTGTTCTTCTAACAATGTGCCCTCAAAATTGCCAGCATAGTCATGCCCATGATCAGGAAAACAGAACCATCATGCAACACTTGAGCTAGTCTTAGAGGCCAGACTAGGAATACATTTTACCGTTTATTATTCCACACGTCATATGAGTCTTCCTCCGAGCCTCGTGGTTATTGTAGACTCGAGAACCATAGCAGTTATAGCACAGAATATAAACTTAGTTACGAACATGGGGATAAATAATAACATTTATTATTGCCTCTAGGGCATATCTCCTACAGACTCCCACTTGCACTAGAGTCAATAATCTAGTCAATGCTAATGCACTTCACACCCATGGCATACCGGTGTAAAAATGCTTCGCTTGTGGTATAGCCTGATGTCCAACGGATCTGACAACTTCAGCTCCGTGTGTATCTATGCAAATCCTCGCGTTTTCACGCTTTCACAAAATTCATATTTTGTGTGGACTTGGCTTTGTATATATGTGAATCACAGGTCAAACCTTGATTCCTCAGACTGAGCTATGGAGCAACTATCTGCAATAGTGTCCCATTGACCAAAACCATCTTGGAACCATACTAAGTTCATGAATGAACTATATGATTCAACATCTTCTTTATCGCTTCTAAAGCGCCAACATACTTAGCCTTTGTTATAGAATTCGCCACAGTAACCTGTTTGGAACAATTCCAACTTACTGTGTCACCATATCGTGTATTACACAAAACCCTTAACTTAAATCGAAAATCTCATGAAGCATTAATGAAGACTGTATCGATGTAATTTCTTACAATGAGCACTTCATAATCTCTGCTTGCGAGAAAACATGTCATAAGTGCTACTTTAGTACTCAATGACATTTTTCACTGTTGTCCCATGATTAGTACTTTGATCACTTTGGTATCTATACTCGCAACTGCTTGGGAGTACCGGACATATCTGGTTGTTTTACATACCATGGAATACATGATTAATCCAAACACGAAAGTGTGTGGGACCCCATCATGTATTTTGCTCATCAGTGTTTTGGGACACCGAGTCTTGCAAAAACTCTTTCCATGTGACTTCGGCAAGAATCACTCCTTGGCGTTTTAATGCTAAACTATTTTAGCATCTTGTCAATATGTATTTAGGCTTAGCCCTATCAGGAAATTCTATCTCGTAGATAAATATGCCTAATATCGAGGCTACCTAGCCTAAGCACTTCATGGAAAAACTATTTTCAATGAAGTCCTAATTCGTGTCAAGAAATTTATATTATTTCCAATTAACAATGTGTCAAGCACACAAAGTTTTTAGAAATATTATTATGCTCCCACTTACTTTCTTGTAACCACAAGCATCTTCGTTATCCATTGATGAAATCAAACTCTTTTGACTGTTTCATCAAACTAGTAAGCTTGCACGTGCAACGCACGTCTCAACCAATGCTCATTTCAAAGATACACTTCGAATCGCACCTGAACAAGTAAACCACAACAAGTGTGAATTCAAAGATCAAACTAAAGACACTCACCATGCTTGAAGATAAAGCTAGACACCATATTCGGCTCGCTATCATTATCTAAGTTGAGCAACAATGAGAAGTTTTTCAAAGGAAGATCAATGGTGGACATGCGGTCCAATACAGCTCACAGAACTACTACAAGCAAACAAAAAAATGTAAATGAATAAACAATTGGTATAGAATACAAGCATGAGGTACCTTAACCGTCTCCAACCCTAGGCGACACGGGGGAGATCACGCAGCCGGCCCTCGGCCTCCTCTTCCCGATCCCTCCCTCCCGCCGCCGCCCGAGTTCACGCCGGCGAAGCCCGGGCTGTGGGCTGTGACGGCGGCGGCGGGGTCTTCTCCCTCGCGCACGGTGGCGTCTTATTCTGGCGGCAGCGACATGGCCACTACGGTGATTCGGCGGCGCGGTGCGGCGGGATCCCGGCGGAGGATGTGGCGACGGCAACAGCGGCGGCGCGGCCTTCCCGCGGCGGAGGCGCCCCTGTGGCGGTGGCCGGAATCTCGGATCTCGCCGGGCCCAGATGGGCTTAGGCGGGCTGGCGGATCTGGTGCGCGGCGGCAGGCTGGCGCGGTGGGCCTGACGAAGCCGGCTGCTCTGGCACCGTGATGGTGCCGTGGCCGGTCAGGCAGCGGCGGCTGGATCCTTTTGGTCCGGTCCCCGGGATAGAAGGCGGCGATTCGTTCACAAGAAGCTGGATGGAGTTCTTCAAACAGATCTGGGTGAAAACCTGCTCTCGGCTAGATGCCAAGGCCGGCGATGGCGGCGCTCTTCGGTGTCGTTCCCTTCTTGGAGGCATCGTCGTGGAGAAGTTCTAGACCACTATCTGCTACCTCCGGGGGAAACCCTAGATCAGTAGATCGGAAGACGGCGGTGCTCTTATGTCGTTTCCCCCTTGGGGGCGTCATTCTTGGAGGTGTGCATGGGCTCGAGGGACCAGTGGACCGCATCTTTGGTGGAGCGGTGCTTCATCCTACACATTGATGGCGACGAATCTCGACGGCGTGGCGCAGTGCAGATTCGGCGTCCGATGTGCGAGGATGGACTCGCGCAGGAGGACGACGCTGTCTGGCGTCGTGGTGGCGTCGATGGCAGAGAGGCCTGGCACGGTCGATGCGTCAGTTTCTGCTCTGAAGATGGATCGATGGAAGACGGTGGTGTCGGGCCTTGCAGGGTGCGCATGTGGTGCCCACTGTGAGTGCGCTGGACCGGTGTGTGACCCAGTCCCGGTATGTGGCTAGGCTGGGGTATCTGGCTTTAGATGTTAGGCTTTGGTGCGATGTCTGTTTGGTATTAGGCTCGGACATTCAGCACCCCTTCATCAAGGGGATAGGAGTAGCAACATGTGTTGGCAGGATGGTGGCTTCAGGCGTACTGATGTATTACTCTGTAAGGTTTTGTGAATAATTAATAAAATGGTTGCATGCATCGTCCAGATGCAGAGGCCGGGGGTACATCCTCCTTTTCAAAAAAAAACCCAAATAAAGAGCATATAATGCTGGAGAAAATGGAACATAATGTATTGGACAACAATGCCCAACCATGTTATGAATTTTGTAGAGTAACTTCAAAAAAATGCAAGGAAGAGTAACTTCAAATTCGATTGTGAGATATCATCTATTCCAAGTTGATAACGTGCAAAATACATCGGGAGGGAAATATAGAAACGAAGCAATAAAATTTGCTATTGCTCTAGTCCAATGAATTTAGTTGTAAAACATTGTCCCATCTCCTTTGAAATGTCTTCACCAAGATTATATTCTCTGCACCTCTTCATCCAGATTCGTTACTGAAATGGCATTTAGGTTGCTCATTCGTCAACACACAACATGGGAGATCGATAATAATTTCACAGTAATACACAAAAAGGAAAATACATTTCATAAGCATGTCTCATGTTGCAATATATTTGTAGTACTTACTGTCAGTGTAAGAAAATAACAACAAAAAACAGCCAAGATTACGCTCATATATGACATGGTACCTTACTTTGCAAGTTAGTTTTGTTAGTTAACAATCTGAAACTATGGATACTAATTGAAATAAGATGTGTCTTGTACAAGCAATCCAAGTACCTGGTTGTGTGCATCCGGGGTTATCCTCTTTAAAAAAACAATCCAAGTACCTTCAGACATTTTGAATTTAACCAGCAAAAGGGTACCTAATCCCTGAAAAATAAGTGAACTGTTTTGTCAGCATATTCAAATCACATACAATGAGTGCATGATAGCTGATTAAATGGGCCAACCATTTCCACCGGAAAAGATCTGAATTCTACTTATTGTTGTATAAAAAAATGCATGGTGTACAGTTCATCAAGGTGTAAGCATGCAAGGAAAGATCTTGCCAGCTCAAACATGAGTGAAAACAATAACTGAAGATATCGAAGGGTTGTACTCAATATCCAGGTATTAGGGAATTAATGTGAGTTCTGCTCTATAAAAGACGCCGCCAGTGGTGAAACGCTGATAGTAAATACACAACATTTCTTGTAGTCCATTCTTTCATAGTAAACGCTGACCGTATTATAGTTGCCAACACTCATGCATCACAACGCCAGGAGTAACCTGTAAAATAGCAGGAATATCACTAATTTTAACATCTGAAGCACAAATGCGTACAAGGAAAATAATCTAAATCCTTACACTAAAGTGGCAATAATATCGGAGACTTTTGATTTTCAGTAGAACTGGTAGCAATCACACATGGAATATTCCTACAAAAACGCACATCGACGAAGTACACCAAAGATAACAATTGGCCAACATGTAGAACAAAATACATCAGAAAACTGAAGTGAGAAAGAGAGGTGACATTCGGATTCCTTTCCATCACCGTGCCATTGTAAGCAACTAAGCATGCACAACCACCATGTTGTGGAGCAAATCCTGATAAGGATGATGGGTGGTCCAAAATATAAGAACAAAAGGAGAAAAGCAATATTCTGTCATACTGAACAAAATTCAAAACTCACCCATTGATGCGTCATGAACCTGAGCTTTTGAATCTCTTGTTCGTGCTGTAATGACAAATAGGATAATGCCTATGAGGTTAGGATTTGAGAGACCTCTTACCAAAGGAGGTAGAGATACATGATAATTTGCAGATTTCTTTTGTTGATACTGACAACTCAAAAATTGCAGAGGCGAGAATATAAGGAATCACTCAGACCAGAGAGGAGGCAGGGCCGTCCGGTGCGGTGGGGGTGAGGTCCGGCGGGTGCACCGCGGGAGATGAGGCGTTGTGCGCGGATGGTGAGGCAGCGGCGAATCAGGGCCGAAACGTGCGGCGCGTCGAGTGAAGCAGTGGGCGACAACACGTGGGTGCGTGGAAGAAGGAACAACTCCTCCTCGCGCGTCCCCGGAGGTGGATCTTGTGCTGTCGTGGAGTTCCAGCTCCGGGCGAGAGCACCTGTGTCTTGACAGCGTACGCGGGTGGCTCTATCATCCGGCCGTATGTCAGCTCTTCATGTGCCTCCCATGGCGCACACGCCTCCGCCGGACAGGGCTAGGGCACGCGCGTTGCCGGCGGGCTCGCCGGCGTGTACTTCTGATATCTTCGACACTGACACCACTACGTGTCTCCTCCTGGGAGCGTTCGCCCTCGATCCTTGGGGGCATGCGCCGCCGGCGCCGGACAAGACCAGGCCGCGTGCGTGTTGCCGGGCGAGCGCACCGTTGCCCTAGGCGCGTCCTCTCCTCTGTGTGCCCTCTTCTCCCTCCCTCGTGTGTTGCTTTGGGTTCCTCAACAACGGGCTCCTCGCGCGTCCCGGCGGCGGCGTCTCGCTTGCATTGGCGGGCGGCTTGCATGCTCTTGGGAATTTCTCTCTTTTGGATGGAGGTTTCGTACGGGAATTGATTAGATTGAGAGGTGCGCGCTAATTAAGGGAGAGAGGTTAAACGGTGGCAGCTTAGATTGCGTGCGTTGCGTGATTGTAGGAGTTGTTGATGCGGGGCGTGGGGTGTTTTTCTCTGCGGTGGAGTATGGTCAGTCAATTAAAATTGCTAAACGCACATACAAAAGGGATTAGATTAAGGCTAGCTGTTAGATCGATTTAGTGGGTCTAATCATGCGGTGGTAATTGATCCGCGTACGTTTTGTGGGGTGCTTTAGAGAAGATTTTGTTTGCTCTTTTATAAGTAGTGTAGAAACAAAGATTCCAACTCCATTTTGCTCTCTTCTGTCCATCGCTGGAACTCTGAAGTTTGCATACTCACTAGCATCCTCTGGAATGACAAAACACCTTGGACTGTATCACATGCAAGTCCTAGGTAGCATTTCCATTTCATGGAAATCCTTTTGGCATCCATGTATCATATCTCATGATTGAAATATGTATCAGTTGCTAGTTTAACCCGAACCGACTTTAAACATCGCTACGGAGAGACAATCTCACTGTAGTCAATTCCTTGAATTTGTTATAAGCAACAAGTCGAGCTTTATGGATAAAACATTTTTATCCATATCAGTTTTTAATATTCGTTAGACTCTAAGTCTTCCGAAAGGGGTATCAAGATATAATCTTGAATCATTTGTATGGAAACTATCTTGGATTATATTGGCATTTAGCCAATTCCGGAGTCAGGGCCCTTCAACGCTTCCTTGTGTATCGTAGGTATACTGTTGTCTAGCAACAATATCTCGTATGCGCACCTGAGAGGTTTGCACGAGTTTTGCCTACGTGGTTCAGCTGCAAGTTTGACCGAAGTCCATACATCTTATGTAGAGGCTTCCGTATCAGTCGCGGTAGGAAACTCTAGAATCACTTCCAAGGTTTCTTTCCCTTGGCCTGATGATGAAGATATTGTTATCTCGTCGAGTTGTACTGTCCTCCCACTCACCTTTTTGCAAGAAACATTTTTCTTCAAAATCATACGTTCTTTGTGGCAAACCTTTTGCCTCGGTATAGTGATGGAGGAATACCCAATAAATTAGGATAACCTACATAGTAGCACTTGTCTGATTTGGAATAGGTTTGTAAACATTTTACACAAGCCCCATATTCCAAATGTCAAGAAAAGACATAACATGGTTGGGTGTACCAAACCATGCCGTCATTTCAACAGACCTGATGGCGCTCTTTTCAGTGTAAAAGCCGCAGTCTCTAAAGCATTACTTAAAAGGGATAATGGCAAATTGATTTATGTCATCTTTGATCTTACCATGTCATAACTGGTTTGATTACATCTTCACGGACATTCCACTCATAGTGGTGTTCCGAGAGGTGTAAGTTATGAAACTCTTTTCACAACTCATCAGACATTCGCTAAACTTGTAACTCAAATATTCCTTTCCGCAATCTAATTGTAGAAACATAATTTTTGTTACAATAATTTCTACTTCATTTTTTAAAACCTTTTGAATGATTTCAAAAGATCCAGACTTACGTCTCATCAAGTAAATATCCATATATCTACTTGAGTCATTTCTGAAGATAGATAAATCCACTACTAGCAACAACATTTATCGGACTACATACATCAAAATGTATGATCACCAATAAGTTCGTTGCTCGTTCCTTATGGCCTGTGAACGGTATTTCAGTCACTTCACTTTTCGGAGAAAAGTTGCAAGTGTCAGATGATTCATAATCAAACGACTTCAAAATCCATCATTATGGAATTTCTCCATGCGGGTTTCTCCAATGTGACCAAATGCAGTGCCACACATGTGTGGTATTCTTTTAGTCTTGCGACATTTAGCGTCTGTGTTATGGATGTATCATGTTACCATCAATATTCATAACATACATCCCATCCATGATGGAAGTATGGCCCTTATGTTATTCATAAGACTGAACAACAATTGTTCTTTTATGAACAACACTCTTGCAACAAACATTATGCAAATGGGCTAGAGTGTATAAAACTCTAAAATGAATTATGAAAGCAAATACAGAGGTAATGTATTATTATCAATATTCTTAACATACATCTCATTCATAATGAAAGTATGGCCCTTATGTTATTCATAACACTGAACATCAAAAGTTCTCTTATGAACAACCTTCTTGCAAGATACCTTATGCAATGGGCTAGAGTGTATGAAACTCCAAAATGAATTATGAAAGTAAATACAGAGGTAATGTATTATTATCAATATTCATAACATACATCTCATTCATAATGAAAGTATGGCCCTTATGTTATTCATAACACTGAACATCAAAAGTTCTCTTATGAACAACCTTCTTGCAAGATACCTTATGCAATGGGCTAGAGTGTATGAAACTCCAAATATGAATTATGAAAATAAATACATAGGTAATACACCGATGGAAGGTATAGTAACATTTACTATGTTCCCAGCGCGTATCTAAACCTCACTCTGGCAAGTCTTTTAGGCCGTAGTAGTTCTTGCATCGAGTCGCAGCAGAATGCAATCGAGCGGGTATTTCTGTGATCAATTCTAATCACAATACCCAAAAAATCAGTGACTAACAATTTAATCACAATTCCCAAGAACTATTTCTTTGACCAGCCTTCTATACATCAATAGCTTGTATGACTTTCATACATGAGCTAGACATTCCAGTCTTCTCTCTTTTTGCCTTTATACTTCTAACAGTTTAACTTTTAGTATTTCTTCTACTCTCAGATGAAGCACTCAACTTAAGAGTGGCGTTAGCCCCGGACTTCCTAGGCGTGTAAGTCACACTAACACCCTTTGGACATTTCCTTTCTCTTTAAGTTGTTGTTTTATTCACCATCATCATATGACCGGCGTTCTTCTGGATCCCTCTCTCAACAGTTAAATGCATAGTAAACACTTTACTAATAATTTGCAAAACAAACATTGCTTTGGATATCCCATATCTTCTAGCCTTTGTTTGTATCTGAAACTAATTTTTAGTTCCATGAATATCACATAGCTATCCCAAACTTTGGAAGTTCGGGTCTCATGGAAGCAAACATATTGCACTTGACCGTAACGGAATTCTAGCTTTTGGATCGAAGGACGAGAGTCACATTATCCATAGCATTAGAGGGAGAATACCAAAAGCATGCGATAGAACAAAGTCCTTCTCGGCACTTTTGAGGACAATCCTCACATTACGTTACCAACCATAAAGTTTTAACCAGATACTAAACAGCTATTCAATTTTTAATAGGGAAGGTGGAAACGTAAGCCATTATTCTACAACTATTATGCAAATTTCACTTAGACAAAGTTCATAATTAATTGCACAGAGAATTAAACAAGTTAATTCTACAGTGCGCTCCCACTCAAATCAATATCTCTCATAATTGATTGTGAGTGATACAAGACCCGCATTTCAATTCAACGCCATTGATGTGGACATCACTGATGACGAGAGTTTCAATCGGTAGGCAAACTTGCCGATCACATCTCTATGTGACTCTTGTTCATCTTTCGATGCGTGTGTTCCGAGCTCAGGACGATCCTGCCATGAATGTCAAGACAACCAAGTGATCTCGCTGCGAGGTCTGACCTCACCTGCCTTACACCCGTACAATCGTTCGTACCCATGTGGACATGGCGCACCTCGAAAGGAAAGATGCTGTGACGGTGCTACACTTGGGAGAACACTAACTACTTGATATTTTAAGTGAGAGATCACCCTAATAAAAAGCGATTACCGCGCAATCAAAAGGGTGCACCACAAGGGATAAACATCTCAGGCAATTCATAATAGCATGATATGGTATAGCCCTTTTTGACGGAGAAGTCTTTAATTTCTTCGTCTTCGGCATTCGCGTCGGTGTTCACCTTTGCGAAGATTGCCACCACCTTGTCGATGCACCAGATAATATTGCTATCTCTATATCTAATAAAATAAGTGCATTACTTAAGGTTGACATGCAGGTCATTAAAGTGACAATCATATGGCTCCAGCCATCATGCCGAATCATGACACGCAGGTCATGTTAATTTACATTATATAGTCATCTCATACATAATTGAATTAATATGAGAACTGCTATACCACATCACATGCACATCCTGCAAAACCAAGTTAGACGTCTCTAATCGGTTTATGCAAAATTTTATTTTACGTGGCTTCTAAGGTTTCGAAACAAACCGAAGCTACCAACGTTCATCATCAAGCATGATTATCCAAGTCGCTAGATTTAACAATGCGGGGTGTATGAAACACGAGATAATAAAATCTCGAGCCCCATACTGAACTTCGTCATACGCATGACCCCAGTGCAGATCATATCTGCATTGCCCTTTCGTCTGCGAAATTTCATCTTTTTTTTAACTATGGTGGAATTCAATGAACTGTTAGCACTTCGTTGATCAATCAGGATCGCGGATTGCCAGAACTTTGAAACTCCACCATGCCGTTATCAAGATCAGAAATACGCAAATATCAGGGAAGCAACAAGAACATCGGGTAACAGATTTCATCTGCTACCCGCACAAATAATTTTCAGTAATAGAACTCATCTACTACAAATTATATTGTGCAACACCCATACATCTCTATGTATTCTAGATCGTAACCTGTATCTACGCATAGCACGGCTCATGATGCCACTGTAGGGTAACGCAGTAGAAAACAAAAAATTTCCGACCTACGCACTAGCCCAGGACCACTATGGAGATGCATACAGGGTTTGATCTTATCGTTACCGACTCGTAGCGCAGCGGAAGTAGAGTCGATGTAGATCGTCGATGCAGATCCCCGCAGCTAGGATTTACAACCTCCCAACCGCGAGGATGTACTCCCTCATCTGCTCCTTGGACAGTCCCTCGGACAGCCCTTTGGGAGGCGGTCGGACAGTCCCCCAGACGGTGTCACGGACAGCCCTTCGGGAGGCACGCACAGAAACTCGGACGGTCACTCGGACAGCCCTTCGGGAGGCACTCTCGAACAGCCCCTCAGGCAAAAAGATCGAACCTACGACCTCTCTACGGGGTTGCACACATACGGTGTCAGCTATCCGGCAGGGCTTCGCCGTCCAGAACTAGTTCCCACCGGAACCCAGACAGCCTTTCGGCTCTACGAAACTATTTCGTGTGAGGGAGAGAAGAAGCCAGATCATTGCATGGCATAATGTATGAGAGAAAGAGTGTGTTTTGGGCAGCCCCCTCCACCCCTATATATAGGCCAAGCCCAAGGGTGGCTTCTCCAAGAAGCCAGTAGGATAAAATACCAAAAGGCCCTCAAGGTGGCTTCTCCAAGAAGCCACCAAAAAGTGCTTTTCACTATTCACGAAAACAATTTTCCGTGACCGTTAAATCCGAAAATATTACTGTAGGTCTTAGAATAATTTCAGTACCCACTAAAATAATTTTGGACGCGTTCCGAAACAATTCCGGATTAGTGATTTTCATCTGCGAAAAGCAACCAAAGCGGTTCCGGCAGCTCCGGAACATTTCTAGGTTTTTTCTTCGGAAAAATCCCAGAAGTTCCCAGAACAATTCTGCACCCTCTAAGAATTTCCAGGCGTGTGCCGAAACCATTTTGACTTAATGGTATACTCCGAAACAACCTTTCGGTTTTACCGAAACTATTCCGGTGTTCTCTCTCCGGAACTCTTTCGTTGTCTCCGAAACTTTTCCGGTGACTTTCTCTCAGACTCCCTGTCTAGTATTCAGCAGATAGATGACCCTTAAGCGTGTGACCCTATAGGTTCGGTGAAGTCTAGACATGACCGGAACATTTTCCGATTAATGATCAACATCGGAGCCGTGGACACCCATATTGACCCCTATACCCACACGAATAAATATTCGAGTGAACCTCCAATTGCCGTGTGCTATTCCTGTTGCTTCGCGATATGTTACAAATACCCGAGGTGAGATTTATCGGCATCCCCGTGGATCAACACTTGTCCACTATGCCAGTTACCTCGTTACCGGTTTTGTTCTCTTTTCTCGTTCCCGCGTTCCGGCATCCATGTGATCAAATCACATTGTGTCTGGCTACACGATGATGGATGCCGTAACACCGAGAGGGCCCAGAGATATCTCTCCATCGTCGGAGGAGCAATTCCCAATCTTGAGCTATGAAATCCCTTGACATACTTTCCCATGAACCCGTAAGCTGCCGTAATAGCCACCCAGTTACGGATGACGTTTAACAAACCCCAAAGTTCATGAATCAAGCATGAAGAAACTCGATACTCTCATGGTCTAAGGAATTATGCAAACGTAAACTTTCTCTGTGTTATTAACCATTAACTTGTGACGAATGTATCTCATAGCATAACATCAATTCGGGTCGATTCAACACAAGTGTTCTTCTAACAATGTGCCCTCAAAATTGCCAGCATAGTCATGCCCATGATCAGGAAAACAGAACCATCATGCAACACTTGAGCTAGTCTTAGAGGCCAGACTAGGAATACATTTTACCGTTTATTATTCCACACATGCATATGAGTCTTCCTCCGAACCTCGTGGTTATTGTAGACTCGAGAACCATAGCAGTTATACCACGGAATATAAACTTAATTACGAACATGGGGATAAATAATAACATTTATTATTGCCTCTAGGGCATATCTCCTACAGGTAGTATATCAGGAAAATATCTTTCAGGTGGTGCAATAGGTGATGTTTTAGTATTTCAACATTCTAAAGTTCTTCAGCTTGGCAATACGAGCATCTTAAAGATCTCCAAGTGGGATAGTATTATCAAGCGTATTAGAAGCATCATCGTATTTTTCATCAGAAGCAGAAGCAAAATCAACTACATGTGACATAATAGACTATGGTGTATCTTGTGTATGAGAAGATGGTTATGGTGGTGGTGGTGGTGTCACAAGTTAATTAAAGCATTATGTTAATTGAGAGTAGCACTAGTACATAAGTTCATACCTTTTCTTGTCCTAGATGAAACGATATTCAGTTTGGGATCTTTAGTTTTTCCCATGATGGATAATAAATTTAGCGAACAAATAACTCTCCTAGTGGACTTATAAATAGAGCTATACTCCCAGGCAACGGCGCCAGAAAATAGTCTTGATAACTTAGAAGTGTATGGGATCGCAATAGTCTTCGAGGGAAGTATCACAACCCAAATTTATTGATTCGACACAAGGGCAGCCATTTAATATTTATAAGCCGTAGCAGTTGAGTTGTCAATTCAATCACATCCAGAAACAAATACTTGCTCGATAGAATTTATTAGTAGCCAAAGCGATGTAGTGATTGTAGTTGCATTACGGAATAGTACCAAAACCAGTAATTCTCAGCAGTAATCAAGAACAAAAGTGACTTAAAGAGATCAACAATAATGAAAATCGTAGGCATGGGGATGGATAATTGACATTACATGGATAGAATCAGTTATGTAATCGTGGTAACATGGGGCGATAATAAGCTAACTCCAATTAATCAATCATATGTAGGCATGTATTCCGTATGTAGTTGTGCGTGCTTGCCATAAGAACTTGCACAACATCTTTTGTCCTACCATCCCGTTTCTGTGGGATCCTAATGGAAATTAGGTGTAATAATGGTACTCCTTTCAGAAAGCACCGGATCAAAGCATTAAAAAATAATGAATACATGTAATCCTCAACTTACATCCATCCCCTTTGATATCCTGATTGCTCTCACTTCAGGGTCTCTGGTTCAGAACAATAATAGGTGCATACAACTTGCAAATATGATCCAAAACTGATATATATTCATGAAAACATAAACGGTTCAGATCTTAAATCATGGCACTCGCGCCCAAGTGTTAAGCATTAAGCATAGCAAAGTCATAACAGCATCAATCTCAGAACATACATGGTACTAGGCATCAAACCCTAAAATTCGGCAACTATTACATAAGAGATCTCATCCAATTCACATCCACCACATGTGTCTACAGAGAAATTACTCACACATGAGTGGGGAGATTATGATCGTGGTGATGGAGAAGTGATTGGTGATGACGACGGTGAAGAATCCCCCTCTTTGGAGATGAAATCAACATCCAAACAGCCCTTCAGGAGAAGAAAATTGGTAGCGGCGGCTCCTTCCCGCGGGAAAATCCAATTTATTTCTTCAAGGGTTCAGGACAGAAGCAATATACATGCCGAAGGGCATTAGGAGGCATGCACCAGGGGGGCCATGCTCCCCTAGCTTGCACCCATGTAGAGAGGGGGGAGCCTGGGCCGTGTGGTGGCCTTGGTCACCCCCGAACCCCATCTTGTGGATCCATGGTTCCTTTTCCTTGAAAACATCGGCTGTATTTTTATTTGATTTTTTTGGAGACTTTTAATTTTTTTTACTCAAAAACAACATCATGGGAATTTTGCGGAAAAAGCATCAGTCCGGTTAGTCTTATCCAAATTATGCAAATTAGAGGGTAAAACAATAGCAAAAGTGTTTGGAAAAGTAGATACGTTTGAGACGTATCATTCCCCGAGTGCAGCCGATCACATCGAGCCGACACCAAACCAATCTATCACATAGATCGACCGCCAAGAACGGCATTAGATCACATCTCCTACCTCCCTCATATCATATATGCACGTAAACCAAATCTAAAGCAACAATGAAGGATCTGATACCACTGTTGGGCTACACGACATGCGCAACACTTGCAAAATAAAATTTCCGTACCACGCAAAACATCCAGGAGCATGCTTATGAGACAGATCATAGGATTACCACTAGATCATAGGATAACAAATAATAGTAGCATTATTACAAATTGATTAACTTGTGTTTCAGGCAACTCATAAATAAAACCATTAAAAAATGTTCATCTATATTGTATTCTATTATCTACACAAGTATAATTTTTTTGTTTTTCCTTTCAATTATAAGGGTATCATCTGTTTAAGAGGTCACTTAACACCCGGTTCCAAAAGTAATTACCTTGTACGTGCTTTATGTATGTGATTTTGACTCGATTGTTCAAAGGGGAACACCCGCCCCAAGTGTTTAATTAAATTTCTCTCTGGTCCACTTGCAAGCTAAAGTGACACCCTAGTAGTATATCCGACCTATGGGAAGCTGTCAGCTTCAAAGAAAAGACCAATAAAGCTCTGTCTTTTCTAATCAAAATTATATATCCACTTGACATTTCATAATGGAGATCTTTGTACAACACACTATCGTAAGATTGTTAGTGCTTATTCTATTAACAAGTAAGAAGAAGTACTTCCACAAGAATCATTTGGCAGTGAAGTCACGCCAAGAGATAACAATATAAATATTTTACCGAGATCCCAAAAGACATCCAAAGAATGTTTTTTCTTTCCAACAAGCAAGAAGCTAAAATATAATGATTCAATCACCAAAAGCTGATCATAGCAAACGTTGTTTGTTTCACCCACACTTCTGTTCGTACTGATGAATTGGTCGTATCATGACTCAATTAGTTTACTCAATTTTGGGGGCAATCATTGGATTGTGAGGTTGATGCATGAGTGCCCAAAGCATATGTCCACGAGTGCTTAATTATTTAATTAATTGGCAACTAACCATAGCCCAGAGCACGCTATCAAGCTCATCCACAAGTTAATTTCAGAAGCTATATAATATGCATACTAATATTATTGTACTTTTCACCGTGCATGCATGTGACCTTTTCCTAACATGCTCCCGTTTTGCCCGTAAAGTAACTAGACCAGGCACTACATAGCAACAAAAGAATATACTCTGTAAAGCTTCAGGCGTGATTATCCATAAGAGCTTAAGTTATCCAATCACATAGAAAGTATGCACAGGATATAAAAATGGAAAAGAAGAACCACGAAGTCAACTAGAGGTAACACAAAGAATAATTTGGAACTAATGAACACACTTATAAAACACAAAAGTAATTAACAAAAATCTGTTCCTATATTACTTTATTCACTCCCTAATCATCACTTAATAATGGTCTCCTATCATTTGGCCTATTAACAAAACATGATAGGAATCTTATGATCGAGGTTAGTCAACAGAAGGAATGATATGGATAGCTGTAGACGTATATACAAACAAACGTATACATGCACACACGTCTCCAACGGATGCATGCTCTCGTTCACGTCATTTACCTGGAAGGTGCAGCATCTCTGGACTATACGTTACCCGCAGGCTTCTTTGCGGTCTTGCATTCTTTTCTTCTTTTGGAAGGTATAGGACGCAATTATCACCAAATCATTTTTGGCAGCGTGTCACTGCGTTTGTCAGATTCTTTTGCCACCTATATATATTCTGACTTGATCCACATCTCTAATTTTCTATGTTTGTATTGATTTAATAGCTGCAAAATGTGTTGATACACCAAAATTGGGATGTATCACCTACTACTACTGATTTGTTGACCACCGGAGAAAGGAAATGATACACAATTTTTTTTCCTGATGAGCTAACAATGGGTGATAATTGCTCACTGGAGCTAGGGTTATGATACACGTTCAAGCTGGCTTGGAAGTTGGAAAGACGAGGAGGTGTAGGAGGCTATAGTAGACCTGCGCAAGGGCAGCCCGGCCCGACGACCAAAGCCCAAAAGCCCAACATCCCGGCCATAGATGGGATTAGCTTTTCCGCCCGAAGCCCTGCCCGAAAAAAGCCCGAATGAGGTTAAAATAATTATTTTAATTGAAAATAAGTGTAGTAATGTATTTAAATACCCTGAAAACCATTATATTGAATAGAAAAGTTGCATTGCTCACATGTTTCGGGGTGGGCTGGGCTCGGGCTTGGCATTTTCACTTCGCACTTTGTCAAGCCCGGCCAAAAACCCATCCTGGCCCGAGGTATGATCAGGTTTAGGCTATATCATGTCCATGTGTGGCATAACAATAAGCTAGTTTGGAACGAAAGGTGAGGTTAAATGGTGCCCTGTATAAATTTAATGGATGTAAAATGTTGATATTCTAATAGGGTCGTATCACCTACTACTATCTTGGTAACAACCGGAAAATGATATCATCAGCAAATATTCCTTTCTATGATCTAAAATTGTCGGGCCCATTGCTCAATAGAGTTAGGGTTATCATGGAGATGACGGTAGTCCACGGGTAGCATAACGATAAGCTAGGTTAGGCCGAGGGATCGGGTAAGGGGAACTCTGAGTTAATATAGAGAGCATCTATGTCCCCCACAACTAAGAATAAACTAACTCTTATTAATTTTACAAAATTGTTATTACAAAACAAAAATTATTTACCGTGTTTAAATATATTTTTCATCTAGCTAGTAGAAAATATACAATATTATCTCAATCGACTAAGAATTAACTAATTCTCAGCCGATTTTACCAATGTGCTCATACAGATTAAAAATATACATTCAGGGTAATGTAATAATTGAAAAAAAATACAAAATCTTGCAGGGATTTCAAAGTTAAATTGATGGAGTAATTAGAATTAGCAACTCTGATAAATTCAATAGCTATAAAATACGTCTTTCTGAAAAAGTCTGCACTCACATCCCTTAACTTTTTTCAATAGTAGAAATGGAAGTTGCCATGGCTCTATGAAGGGTATAATCTGGAATTAAAAATATTAGTAGGACATGGGATGGTGTAACACAACATTGTAGCCATACATTCTTATTTTAATTTATAAAGGAAGCCATGCACCGTCTTTAATTTTGCTCTGCTCTCCTACAAGGCAAGCAGACCCTTCAATCACACATGATTTATGACTTGCATCAGTCAAAGCATGGCACCCTTAATTTTCCCCACCCCACCCCAATTGGAGGGAGGGCTCACTCTCTCTCTGTCCAAATTATTCCGGGCCCCTGAAGAGTAGACACATACATGCTCTGTTTGGCATATATGTACGGTTAATTTCCCCCCCTCCCATTTTAATCCCACCAATTATTCATGCATGTCCCCAGCCAGCCACCCATATTGCCCTCCCTCCCTCCTACCTAGCTCCCCCAACACAGGCCCAAAAAAATCTCAAGCCCCCATATAACCTTTAGAGAGAGAGAGAGACAGGAAGAGAGAGAATGGGTGGGTCCTAGAGAGAGAGAGAGGCACCAGCACGAGCGCCCTTTAAAAAATACTGCATAAATAAAGGGGGCAATAACTGGGGAGAAAGGGGGAGAGAGAGAGAGAGAGACAGAAGTGAAGAGGGGAGAGAAGAAGAAGGGGTCACTGCAGACAGAAGAGAAGATCAAAAGAGATCGGGCGATGCAGCACAAGATTGGAGGGCAACAACAAGCGCAGCAGCAGCAGCAGCCGGCAGCAGGGGCAGACGAGCAAAGCAGCCAGCAACGCCAACGGCTTCTTCCACTTCTCCTCTTCTTCAAGCTCCGGCTGCAGCTCTCGATCTGATTCATCGAGCTTCTTCTTCCTCCTCTCCCTCTCCGAATTGACTGATAGAGGAGGAGGAGCAGGATTAGCAAGAAGCTGGTGCGGCGCGGCGGGCGGCCATGGACGACACCCTCAAGTCGCTGTCCATGGACTACCTCAACCTGCTCATCAACGGCCAGGCCTTCAGCGACGTGACCTTCAGCGTGGAGGGCCGCCTGGTGCACGCGCACCGCTGCATCCTCGCCGCGCGCAGCCTCTTCTTCCGCAAGTTCTTCTGCGGCGCTGCCGCGGACCAGGCCGCCGCCGCAGCCGCCGCCGGCTCCCCGGGCGCGGTGCTCATGGACCACCTCAGCCCGCGCTCCCCCTCCGGCGCATCCGCCTCCTCCCCGCGCGGCGCCGGAGGGTCCGGCTCCGGCTCGGCCTCCGCGGCGGCCATGGCGCCGGGAGCGGTGATACCCGTGAACTCGGTGAGCTACGAGGTGTTCCTGCTGCTGCTCCAGTTCCTGTACAGCGGGCAGGTGTCGCTGGTGCCGCAGAAGGGGGAGCCCCGGCCCGGGTGCGGCGAGCGCGGCTGCTGGCACACCCACTGCGCCGCGGCCGTCGACCTCGCGCTCGACACCCTCGCCGTCGCCCGCTCCTTCGGCGTCGAGGAGCTCGCCGTCCTCACCCAGGTAATTGCTTAATCTTCCTAGTTAATTAATCCCCAATTCCCAATTCTTGCTCTTCACCCCTCTTTCGCCATGGACAAAAAAATCAAAAAAGTTTTAATCTTTCTCTCCTGGGGCTGGGGATCGACCGATTGTGGGGATCAAGATGGGGTTGGTTATGTTGGGATCGGCGAGCATTCTGATCTCTGCAGCAGCATTGATTTGATCTTTGTCCGTACCTTTTTAAATGAAGTTACTCGAGTGTGGTAGCAGTATCGTCGACGTCGTCGTCGTCGTCGCCGTCGACCCGTCGTGTCGTCTGCAGGCAGCGCACGCACGCGTGCGTGCGTATATGCATATGCATACGTACGTGCGCGCTTTCTTCCTCCTCCTGCCGCCTGCCTGCCTGCCGCTTTCTTTCCTGCTCTCTTTATCCGTCCATCCATCCGTCTTTCCGTCACCCATCCATCCACCCCCCCCCCCCCCCCCCCCCCCTTGCTTTCAGCTCTTGTTGCTAGCTAGGGTTCGTTAATGGTAAATTTCTCCTTTCCTTTTCGTCACTGTTCCTCCTTCTCATGCCACCATGGCCGCCACTGTTGCAGCACGAGCAGCACACCACGGCTGCAAGTAGCCGGCGATTCGGCAGCACTCGGAAAGGCACACACTTTCTTCCTTTCTTTTGCTCCTGATTTGCGATTTTGCGCTAGGGTTTTCTTTGTGAGACGGTTAATTTCCCCTTTTCGAAAACTTTTTTTGCCAATCCCTAATCCTGTCTCCAATCAGCGCCATGATGCTGCTATACATACGTACAGTTGCACCCTTCTGTTCTCCTCCTTATATTTTATGCACAGGGACAATCCACTATGCACATCTCATATATGGGTAGAGATCTTTTCCTTTATATCGTCTCTTCTTTGCTTATATTACCACCGCTCTCTCGGTCTCTCCATGCCATACCTGTGAGCTGTGTGTGAGCTTTTGCAACTTGTGAGTGTACACATGATGGATGTGGAAAAAGTATTGAGCTTTTTGCGACGGTGATGGCTTTGTGGTTTTGCAGAAGCAGCTGGCGGGCATGGTGGAGAAGGCGTCCATCGAGGACGTGATGAAGGTGCTCATGGCGTCGCGCAAGCAGGACCTGCACCAGCTCTGGAACACCTGCTCCCACCTCGTCGCCAAGTCCGGCCTCCCGCCGGAGGTGCTCGCCAAGCACCTCCCCCTCGACGTCGTCGCCAAGATCGACGACCTGCGCCTCAAGTCCTCCATATCCCGCCGCTCCCCCTTCCTCGCCCACCACCAGCAGCACCAGCAGCACCACCACCAGGGCTCCGTCATAGAGGCCTCCGCGGCCGAGCTCGACGACCACAACAAGATCCGCCGGATGCGCCGCGCGCTCGACTCCTCCGACGTCGAGCTCGTCAAGCTCATGGTCATGGGGGAGGGGCTCAACCTCGACGAGGCACTCGCGCTGCACTACGCCGTCGAGAACTGTAGCCGGGAGGTGGTCAAGGCGCTGCTGGAGCTGGGTGCCGCCGACGTCAACCACCCAGCAGGGCCCGCCGGAAAGACGCCGCTGCACGTCGCGGCCGAGATGGTCTGCCCGGACATGGTGGCCGTGCTCCTCGACCACCACGCCGACCCCAACGTGCGCACCGTCGACGGGGTCACGCCGCTTGACATCCTCCGCACGCTCACCTCCGACTTCCTCTTCAAGGGCGCCGTGCCGGGGCTCACCCACATCGAGCCCAACAAGCTCCGCCTCTGCCTCGAGCTCGTGCAGTCGGCGGCCATGGTCATGTCCAGGGAGGACGCCGCCGGCAATGCGCCGGCGCCCATGTACAGCGACCACCATCCGGGCGCTGGCACGAGCATGAACCTGAGCTTGGACAACAGGATGGTGTACCTCAACCTAGGGATGGACGTGATGAACCACGGCAACGGCGGCGGTGACGACGGCGGGAGCAGATCAGGGCAAGGAGGCCCCTCTTCGTTGTTCTCCCCCCATGGCTTCCCATGAGACATGGCTGCTCTACTATCTCCTTGTAAGGCTTAGAACTAATTAATCATATGCTCTATTTATATCCACATTATCACAGGAGATCAGTCGATGAGAATGCATGATCAGATCAGATGATCCTTTTGGGCTGTTAATTAATTAAGTAGTGTCTTTTGTAGAGAGATCACGCATGCATGGAAGTTGAATTTCAATAGTTAATTTCCTGGTGAGTTGATATGTGTTCGTTAGGGTCTACATTAATTTCGTTTTTTTTTATTTGGTGACGTGTTCTTTTGAGAATTTTGAGAGGTGATGTTTTAAAAAAATTGAAAAATGTTTCTGTTTTGTGCATGTGTGTTGGTGTTGGTGGGTCATGTTCTTTGATGCACTGAAACATGGACAAGAAAGGTCGATTGGTACTTGATTTCATATCATGTCTTACTACTTTTTCTGCTCAAATGATCCTTTTGAAATCACACAAGATAGATTGGGCTATATGACATTATTTACTATATTGTCTTCCTATGCGCTAGTACTCCCTCTGTTCACAAATGTAAGACGTTTTGGTTACTTTAGCGACGGGCGGCACTTGCTTTTTTTTTCCTTACTGGAATTTGTTTGGCCAAAATTCATATTTCTGCCAATTAACTAATAAAACTTATGTTACTTATAGCAAAGTGCATTCAATAGAGGGCATCATGCACATGTACTAATTGTCTATAAATTTTTTGCTATCTCAACTGATGGTAGCACTGTTCTTGAAAAAAGAAAAACATGTAGTGATAATTTTCTCTTTGGGAGTTATTTGAGGCTGAGAAAATTTTGAGATAATTTGGGCGCGCAATGAGAGGGAGGGGCACACAAGCATGTGGGGGTTGGCATGAAGAGGGGAGACAACGGGAATCTAACTTGAGCTTATGAATGATGGAAGCGATCGATGCTGGTCAATGCTTTTACCCCACAACCCCTCCCATTTTGTTCTTATTGCAAATTCGGCCGGCTTCCAAGTTACTACAACCTATTCAAATGGGCAGAGGGGGGAAATTAAAGGGAGATGAGTGCAAAAAGGAAAATAACTCTTCATTTTCACCTCTCCTTTTTCTCCACTTCTTTTGTTGACCTTGGTGTTGGTTTCCTCAGAGGTGTGGGTTCCTATCCTTTTTCTCTCTCTACACATTTACCTTTTATCTATTGGTGTCTCTTGGCTGGGTGTAGGATACCGTGATGAGAGAGAGAGAGAGAGAGATTGGATACAAGTATCTCTAGCTTTGAAACAATGGCAAATCTTGAGTCTTAACTATAAGCCGGAGGCCATATCCTAGTGAGGGGAAGGGCTGTCCCCCCTCCTCTCACACACCATGCATCTTTCTCTCTCTCATGGATCTATAGTGCATGACTATTGCATGGTATTGATTGTCTCTCTTTCTCTCTCTAGTGCATGCAACGCTTTCCATGCAGCAATGGCCTATCTATCTGTCTTTATGGCCCAATAGTGCTTGGGCTGGCCTCACGCACAGCCCCATCCCACGCACAAAATAGTTGTAGTGGGGCTTGCATTGGGCACACAGCTAGGCTGTGGACAAATGTATCCCTTGTCTTGCATGAGTGCAACATTGTGTAATGTCACTGTGGCCTCACGCATAAAGTCACAGGCTAAAACCCCACCTACACATTGTGTAGATCAGTAATGTTGTGCTGCTGCAGTGCTGCATCAACATGGATCTCCCCCGATGATGGCTCCTTGCATGCATGATGATCTATTCTTTCCTGGCCTTGCAACCATTCACTTTCCATTGGTGTGTCTCTTTTAGCGTCTTCGTGCAAAGCCTACATATGTACACGGCCACTGTTTCTGGCCTCTGATTTGCTGCTGTAGCGAGCCAGCAGCCAGGTTAATTAATTTGACTGCATGCATGTCTTTGACTACCCTATTCTCCGTTTCAAAAAAAATCTCTTGTAGAAAAAAAATATAGCAAGATCAAGATGTTCAGGTGCATGCACATTGTGTATGTACTCTATATGTGTGTGTATAATATTCTCTTGGGTATGTGTCTGGTAAGGCGACAGCTAGAGAGATAATAAGACAGCGTCATTTGTTCTCTTCTTTCTTGTAGTACAAATTTTTATTATATAAGCCTAGGTCTTCCCGGCTGGTCTCCAGCTCCTAGCTAGCAACAATATATTATCATAGCTAACGTACAGCCTATGCTTGCTACCCAGACAATTGACACACAATTGACAGGAATGTTTTTGAATATATACTGGTTTCGAGAAGGCACTATATATTTATATAACATGATTTGATCTGCATGCATGTATGCGGTGTGGTTTTAAACTTGTACTAAATGAAATGTGTTCCCCTACAGCTAGATACAAATGCATGTGACCAGCACCTCAATAATAACCATATAGTTTTTATTTGCTAGGAAAATAATGGCAAGATTCATGTCAATATATTCAGTGTGTATATTTATTATTGACTTTATCTTTTAAATAAAAAATATGTTGTTTTGGACATATAGTTTGGCCAATATGATTACCACTACACTTGTTTTGCATATATAGTTTGTCAAAGGACTCGCTTCATCCATGTATGCAACAACACTTAGTCTTGTCTTAAGTCAAACTGTTTTAAGTATGATCAAGTTTGCAAAATAAAATGATTTATTTATAAACCTGATCAAACTTAAATGGTTTGACTTTATAAACTTGATCACGCCTTAAAAGGTTTAAATTAATTAAGACAAGACAAGATTGTAAGACAAGAGAGAGAGAGAGAGAGAGAGAGAGAGAGGGAGGGAGGGAGGGAGGGAGGGAGGGAGTATTTTGATAGAAAATGGAGTGTGCTAGCTGGCTTACTTGCTAGTGGACAGACATCTTGCATAGTTGGAATCTTGCATTTAGGTTAGTTCGAGCATAATTTTGTATTTTATATTGGTGACCTTATGTGTAGGTGAACTGATATCACACATCCATATGTTCGCGTATGACCCCATCCCTGTGTTTGTAATGTGTATTACTTCCTCCGACTCCCAAAGGAGGGCTTGCATGTCGTTTCATGCATAACAATGCCTTTCCAAGCCCACCAATCCTATAAGAGCATGGTTAATAATGTAGCCCACTGCTGGCTATAAAAAAGGTCATGTCACCTGAAGCCTTCAAGAAAAACAATCTCATATAATAGGCTGACTGTTAGATCACCTATGAGCATGGTTAATAGTATAACCAACTGCTGATTATATGATGTTGCCATGTCATATATAGTCATCATTTATAGTCACTCATAGAATAAGGTGAGCTATAAGGTTGTCTATAAGGCTAGTCATAGTGGAGAGTAACATAGACTAGTAACATGCATATGTTACTAGTCTATGTTATGTAGTAACATAGACACCCTCATTTATTATTTTGTAGAGTCATCTTTCATTGGGAAGCGCTATGTGATGGTAACATATTATGTTACTCTATTTGTCTCTCTCCTCTTTAATTGCTTGTCACATCACCTATTTTGCTTATGTGGCATGCATGTTACTATCTATGTTACTCCCACTATGATAATTGGGGGTAACTTAGCTAGTAACTTAACATACCCCGAGGCAATTTGGCTTATGTAGCAAGTATTTATTGAGGAGAGAGGTGTTTGTGGTAACATAATATGTTAGTGTAACATAGTGCTTAAATGAGTCTATAAGCTAATAAATGAAGCCATATATGACATCACTACTATGTTACTTTACACTATGGAGGCATTAACTTAAACTAGTGTCATATGCATGACACTAGTATAAGTTACTCCCCACTATGACCAGCCTTAGAGTAGTACTTTTTCTCACCTTCTCGCTGTCTCTTTCTTCATATTTTATTGTATCTGCCTAGGAGTCTGCATATAGCTAGGCTCTTGCATGAGAGCCCAGTCCCCTCACTTTTTCATGTCTCTCTCCTCCGCATAGGAAAAATTGCCATGTAAGCAGGCTTATGCGGGGGGGGGGGGGGGGGGGGGGGTCTATATATATAACGTAAAAAGCATTAACCCATATTGCTTGAGTTGCATCCTAAGGTCTCTTGTCCCAGAACTACTATAGAACCATCCTCGACTCGTGCCTAAACCCCTCCACTGAGGGTTGTGCACGTGTCAGTGACTATACGTCGGTGGAAACAAAAAAATCACTAACGGGTGGCCTAGTTGTTGGTATGTGCCTTGCATGCCCCATGGCCTCTCTTTAGCATCTTCCAAGTAAGGCCACACTGGTGCGGTGAGGGCGAGCTCAAGGACGGCAACATGAACAATGAGATTGTGGAGGAGGATGGTGTACAGGGACTGTGTTGGGAAGAAGGTAAAGAAAAATTGTCGAAGAGAGGTGGGGTTCAGCGGAAGTGGTCAAGGTTGATTGAGGGAAGGTTCATAGCGGGAGAAGGCGGATGGGAGTGGAGGAACAAGCAGATGGAGGCCGAGAGTGGTAGCGGTGGGAGGAGCAGGGATTAGAGGTGTGGGGGTAGGTGACATGGATGGCAAAACAGAAAGCGGGAGGAGAAGAGAAGACATATTCACTTCTTTCAGAATTATAGTGCCATGCTAGTTCAGAAGAGGAAAAAAAGACCAAGGGAGATCCCTCCATCTTAGAAAAAGGAAGAAACAATTTGGTGCTGATTGAACTCTTCAATTGCCAACTGCAGCCCATTGTGTTGCAAGCTTTCTCGAGTCCATCAATATCTCGCTTCACAAGAGATCATGCTAATGGGCCAGCCTGGTAGCGTGAACCTTCGTTCATTAGTTTGATATGTACCTTTTTATTTTGTCTATATTTTGAAATATTCTAATCATATATTTTAAACAATACATAACTTAAATTTTGTTAAACGATCATGGCGCATTTAAAACTATTAATGCAGTGTAAAAAATTGTTCGTGCAATTTTTAAAAAATGTGTGCACCATTCAGGAAAAACATTGTGACATTTAAATACTGTTCACATATTTTAAATTTTTTTGTGTAATTCGTAAAAAAAGTGTATCATTCAAAAAAATCATAAAATTAAAAATTGTTCACATGTTTTAAATAAATTATGTTTCATGACATTTTAGAAAGTTGTTCATGAAATGAAAAAATTGGGTGCGCAGTTTAGGAAAAAATGTGTAAAATTATTTGTGACATTTTAAGAAAAATGCTCTAATACTTCACAAATGCATGCAAGTTTCAGAAAAATGTTCTCAACATTTTTAAAAAATGTTCACATGTGTTTAGAAATGTTCTCTGTGTATTCAAAATATTCTATTTACATTTACAAATCGTAACAATGTATTCGGATAAATGTGCAACTTGTATTTAAAAATGTTCATTGTGTATGTAGAAAATGTTCAATTTGTGTACAAAAATGTTTAGTGTGTACTAAAAAAAGCCGACATGTATTTTGAAAAAGAAAAAGAAAAGACAAAACAAAAAACCTTTAAAATAAAAAACCAACAGAAAAACCGATGAAAACCGATAAAGAAATACACGAGGAAGAAAAAATAATTACTGGGCAGGCCCACATCAGCGCTTCAGGGTGCTCCCTGTAGGCGAGGCTTTGTCGGGCTTGTAGTGAGACTGAGTACGGCGACACCTCAAGGGACCCTCAAAATGGGCCGGCACAATAGGAAGTTACTTTGCTTCATCATGTATGTGTCCATCTAGATCGTTTCAGGAGGGTTTCTTGTGCCGCCGCCGCCACCATCTAAGAAATTTAGGTCCCCTCGCCTCCGGATGCCATCTTGGCACTGAGAGGTGGGGGGACCTCGGATCTTCAAGACCTCTATGTTCTTCGTTAACATCTAGTGACGATCATAGTTTTGTGAGAATAAATTTTCTCTCATTCTTTTGGTGGTGCCATGAGGTTAGAGAGTTTGTTGTCCTCGCAGATCCGATTATTCGGATCAGATGAGTTTATGTTGCTGTGTCAAGTTTTTTTTGTTGGTCTGATTCTTTGTGAAGGTGAAATCTTTCATCGACACCATGGTGAAGATATAGTGATTTGACGGCCTGCACTTCTAAGGGATCATCCCCGGCCCAAGTATGTTTGTCGATCAAGGCTTCCCATCTTTTTGGATGGCCGACTCAAGCGCTTTCAAAAACCATTATTGTTAATGTTCGGGCGGGTGAAAAAGTGACAACATCGTTGCTCCAGTCCAATTGCAGTCTCTTTACCGAAGTCTTTGGAGTATTTTTTTTCGAGCAGAGATTGATACCGCGAAAAAGGTGTTTTCAAGGGATTTCATTGTAATTCTTAGTCATCAGAGTTACTTTGTATTTTCTTGGATGTTAGGTGCAAATCAGTGTACCTGTAATTGTTATGAGTATGAATAATGTTACAGGTGTTTCTAAAAAAAAGTATGTGTCCATCTGTAGTGTTTTATCCCCTTACTTTAACTTATACTTTAAAAAGATAATTACTCAATTTTAGGAAATGTTCATCACACAACAAAAATGTTTATACAATTTAAAACACTGCTTGGGAAACTTTAAAACAATGTTGATAGCATTACAAAAATGTCAAGTCATTCAAAAAAATTACGCATTTCAGAAAATATGACATGAACATTTTTTTAAATGCTTATACAATGTAAAAAAATATTTAGGTAATTTAAAAAATAATTTGTACCATTCAAAAACAATTCATGAAATTTAAAAAACATGTTCATGTGTTTCTAAAAATATGTTCATCATTTTTTTAAATGTTAAGACAATCTAAAACAAATATTCACGTAATTTAAAACAATGTTTTGTACCATTCGGAATAATGTTTGTGACATTTAAAAAATATTCATGAATTTCAAAATATGTTAGTGACTTTTAAAAACTTTTTGTACAATGTAAAAATGTTAATGTAACTTAGCAAAATGTTCCGTACCATTCAAAAAATGTTTAGCATTTATCTAAAAAATGCTTAACATCGATAATAAAAATGTTCAAACATGTATTTAAAGAAATGTTCATCATGCATTCGAAAAATGTTCAATGTTTATCAAAATAATGTTTCCCATATATACATAAAATGTTCAAAGTGTATTAAAAAAAGTTGACATGTATTTGAAAATAAATAAATAAAGATAAATAAAAAATATCCAAAGGAAAAATAGGAAAAAATAAAAAATTGAAAAATGAAAGACCTACAGACGAAAACCATAAAGAAAAAAAATACAGAATTAAAAATGCATGGAACCGTCCCAAACCTGGTGGAAGCTAGGTTCCACAAACTGCTACTCCGGAACCTTTCCAAAACCGCTTGACTGGGCCGGCCCACTAAGACAACATGGAGATATATCCCCCGCGAGCATTCTTAGCTAGTCTTACTAGCCTAGTTTGTCTTGGTCCTTTTTTCTAGGAAAGGTTGCGCTGTTGTGACCATGACCTGACTACCATGCTAATATGGGCATGGGTATCAAACCGAAAAGACCTAGCCACCTTCTTCTGTTAACTAGCTAAATATGTGTGTGTTGCAACGGGGGCAACTTTATTCTAGTGGTTCTACATAGGAAAAAAATTATTGGGTTGAAACTTGGATATGTCGTGTGGCGGGAATCCATAAACAAAGATAAGGAAATATATGAAGTGATTGTGATTGTGTACGTACAACTACATTAGTTGGTTTTTTTTTTTACTTTCTAGAATTTTCTTGCTATAGACGATTCATTTGATTTCTGTTGATTGCTTTGCAAGGGATTTTTTTCCTCGTATACGAGTAGGTCGGGTCGGTTTGGAACAAAATTAACAGGGGTTATTGCGTAGTTTGAAAAAAAAAGGTGGAAGGGGGCATGTATCGACGAGAGTGATAAAAACGATGGAAGCGCAACCAACAAACCCTCCTGCAATATTGCAGGCTTGTTCACGCCCACTTATAGGGCCGAGATACAACATTCATGTCGTTGTAGGCCCATTTAGCGTCTCATTTTCTGCTTTTTTCATTTTACAATATGTTAGTAAAACGTAATTGGTAAATCATGTTTTCTAAAACAGTCGAGTGTAATAGACTATTTGAAAAAAGTTCTTTAACCAATAGTGTTCTGCCATCTATGAAAAATAGCCATCTATGTTTAAAAAAATATTTGCTTATCCAATAAAATGTTTATTCTACATCTAAAAAAAATCCGCTTCTAAAAAATTAGTGATAATTATTTTTAATGGTCTATGAAAAACTCTCATGTCTATCAAATCAATTATTCATGTATTTAAAATAGAAAATTAACTCAACTTTTGAAAAGTCTTTTAACATATGCAACTCTTAAGAAGTATTCCGGCATAAAAAATTGTCCAATATCATTTTTGAATCACTAGATATAATTCATGTTTCAAGGTAAATATTCATGTATGAGTAATAAAATGTGCATCCTATTACTAAATTATTCAATGTAGAAAATGTTTCATCGAAAAAAAAAGGTTGAACAGATTTTGTCATCGTCATCCACTAAACATGTTAGTGTAATATCAATGAATAGATTATTACTAAATTTTGAAACATAAAAATCCACCCTCTTTAATTTACAAAAGTCAAACAGTAAACAAAAAAGGTGAAAGAATGTTAAACAAGTTTTGCCGTCCATGAAATCTGTTACTTATATATCAAAGGAATATAAAATTACTATATATTAACAAAAATCATGCACACGTTTTTATAACTAGAGTCAAATTAAAAAAAATAGTCATGTAAAAAATAAAGAAAATACAAAAATAAAACACAAATAAAAAGATAAAAAAATAAAAAAAATCTGAGAAAAATAATTTCCTTTCACGTGTTGTTAATGCAATCGTATATATCATCGGATCCACTACAGACGTCCAACATGAGTCCCTGTTCAGCCATTTGCTTAGACTTCACGTGTTGTTAATGCAATCGTCTGATTCCGAAAGCCTAAATAACCATCTTTTCTCATTCACATTCTCTTGTGCTTCCTGTCCACGTCTCTTTTGCTCCCCATGGACCACATAATTCCTCATTTCTACATCTCTGTTGTCCATACCGTCCAGACTACCTATAGATTTGGCTGTGGCATATGGTTGGCTCCTTTTGGTATTTCTCTGTGCTCATCACTCACTGTGCCCAGGTATCCTATATACCTAAATAGTTGATCCCCACTAACTTTAGTTCTCTCAACATGCAACCCTCCACATCACCAAATTTGCCACATCATCATCCACAGTTTTGGTGATTTCTCTTTCGTCCAAATCGGTTTTTATGGATTATAAATGGAAAACCAAGTTATTTGCACTATTTTAGTTGCAGAATTCGGTCACATTTTCCCAAGGTTTATGTATCCAATATTATAGAAAAATCGACCCAAATCAATTTAAAGGCATGCTTTTTGAAGTCTTATTTCCAATTCTTTAAATTTGAGGGTGTGATCTTTTTTGGTTATTCAATACTCAGTTTGACTTGCATACTAGAAGGATACTATGTAACTACAGTTTGACTGTGGGCATGTAGATTGTAAAACTTATGTGGTGATAATAGCACATGCTATAAACTACAAAATGCTATCTCTGTGCTCTTTGTTTGTGCACACTCTAATATATTATTTCATGAGGAACTACTTCATGATTATTATTTAAAATTTTGATTTAGTATTTAATTTATATTTTTATCCTCAAATTTTCGCAGCAACGCGCAGGGCATTTGTCTAGTTGGCTATATAACACGTCCCACGCTGGTTTGTTTAGGGAAAAATTGCCAAATCCTATCTGGCACTTATGGCGCCAAATAGAGGCCAAACCATATGGGGCGCACATCCGGTCATTCGCTAGGGTCGAAGTGGCTTGCCGACCCATTATCTCTGCCCCTACCTGTAGGAGATATGCCCTAGAGGCAGTAATAACAGTTATTTTGTATCTCCGAGTTTGTAATGAATGTTTATGTTCCATGCTATAACTGCAATGATTCTCGAGTCTGCAATAACCACGAGGCTCGGAGGGAAACTCATGTGCACGTGTGGTATAATAAACGGTAAAATGTATTCCTAGTCATGCCTCTTTGACTGGCTCAAGTATTGCATGATGATCCTGTTTTCCTGATCATGGGCATGTCTATGCCGGCAATTTTGAGGGCACAATGTTGGTAGAACACTTGTGTTGAATCGACCCGAATTGATGTTATGCTATGAGATACATTCGTCACAAGTTAATGGTTAATAACACAGAGATAGTTAATGTTTGCATAATTCCTTAGACCATGAGAGTATCGAGTTCCTTCATACTTGCTTCGTGAACTTTGGGGTTTGTTAAACGTCATCCGTAACTGGGTGGCTATTACGGCGGCTTACGGGTTCACGGAAAATTATGACAAATAACGAGATAGCTCAAGATTGGGATTTGCTCCTCCGGCGATGGAGAGATATTCTCGGGCCCTCTCGGTGTTACGGTATCCATCATCGTCTGGCCAGACACATTGTGATTTGATCACTGGGATGTCGAAACACGGATACGAGAAAAGAGAACAAAACCGGTAACGAGGTAACTTGCATAGTGGAAGTTGTTGATCCACGGGGATGTAGAAAATCTCACCTCGGGTGTTTGTAATATATCATGAAGCAACAGGAATAGCACACGGCAACTGGAGGTTCACTCGAATATTCATTCGTGTGGGTATAGGGGTCAATATGGGTGTCCACGGCTCCGATCTTGATCATTGATCGAAAAGTGTTCCGGGTCATGTCTATACTTCACCGAACCTATAGGGTCACATGCTTCAGGGTCATCTATCTGCTGAATACTAGACAAGGAGTCTGAGAGAAAATCACCGAAAAAGTTTCGGACGAAACGGAAACGTTACGGAGAGAACACCGGAATAGTTTCGGTGAAACTGAAAAGTTGTTTCAGGGTATTCCATTAAGTCATATTTGTTCCGGCACATGCCTGGAAATTCTTGGAGGGTGCCAGAAATGTTCTGGAGCAGCCGGAACCGCAATGGTAGCTTTTCTCTGAAGAAAAACATTGTTCCGGAATTGTTTTGGAATGCGTTCAAAATTGTTTTAGTGGGTACTGGAATTATTCTAGGCACACAGAAATAATTTGGGATTTAACGGACGCAGAAAAATGTCTTCGTGAATAGTGAAAGTGTTTTATGGATATTTTTTGGAAAGTCACCTTTTGGGATATTTCTAAAAAGGCTTCTAGAAGGGATTGGGGAGCAAGGCACCCCCATGTGGGGGGGGGGGGGGCTAGAGGTGGCCGGCCAAGGTGGTGCTCCTCCATGGAGCTCCACATGGCACCCCTTTTCCCTTTTATTCTTTTATGTGAGACATAAAGTGGGGGTACTTTTGGTATTTTTGTATGCCAACTTTACCCCTTGGCTTTCCTATAAATAGAGGTGGAGGGGTGCTCTCCAAACCTCATCCTTGCTCTCATACACATGCCATGCTCGTCTGGCTCTCTCTCTCTCTCTCCCTCCCAGCGAAATAGTTTCGTAGAGCCGAAAGGTTGTCTGGGTTTCGGCAGGAACTAGTTCTGGACGGCGAAGCCCTGCCGGATAGCTGACACCGTATGTGTGCAACCCCGTAGAGAGTTCGTAGTTTTGATCTTTTGCCCGAGGGGCTGTTCGAGTGTCCTCCCGAAGGGCTGTCCGAGTTACCGTTCGAGTTTCGGGTGTCCTCCCGAAGGGTTGTCCGAGTTCCCGTTCGGGTTTCGAGGGTCCTCCCGAAGGGCTGTCCGCGACATCGTCCGAGGGACTGTCCGACCGCCTCCTGAAGGGCTGTCCGACGAGGGAGTACATCCTCGCGGTTGGGAGGTTGTAAATCCTAGCTGCGGGGATCTGCACCGACGATCTACACCGACTCTTCTTCCGCTGCGCTACGAGTCGGTACGGATCAGATCAAACCTTGTATGACATCTCCATAGTGGTCCTGGGCGTGCTCGCTGTACCGAATTTTTTTGTTTTCTGTCGCGTTCCCCTACACTACCAGTTTACTGGGCTGGGTTTTGTGTGGGTTCCTTTTTCATCGCATTTTGTCTGATTTTTTTTAATTTTTTGTTTTCCTTTCTGTAATTTTTTTCCTTTTTTATTTGCAATTTCATAATTTTTTTGAATATCACAAACAATTTTCAAATTTGTGAGTTTTTTCAATTTTCATGAACATTTTCAAATTCACGGAGAAGTTCCAAATTCATAAAAAAAATATCAAATTTTACTAATTCATGAAAGTTTCAAATCCAAAATTATTTTTCAAATTCAAATAATTTTAAAATTTTATGAACTTTTTACAAATCCATGAATTTTTCAAACTTCATGAACAGTTTTTTCAAATCCGTGAATTTTTTATGAAGTCAACGACATGATCAACGATCAATTGTCTATGGTGAGTGGTCGATGGTCAATGGTTAGTGGGTAATGGTCAAAGGTCAATGGTCGGCGGTCAATGGTCAAATGGCCAGCAATCAAAATGATCAGTAGCCAAGTGGTCTCATGGGTCAGAGTCCATATAGCGCCCAAATAAGTGCCAGCAACCTAATGGGCGCCTCTATATCTCGCTTCACGTGAGACAGAGGGAAGCCTCATCTGAAGGGAGGCGCGAGATGGCCCGGCCCAGGCGCACAGGAGGCCACAGCCTCGTTTTCTTACTTTTTTTTTGCTTTATTTTTATACTTTTCTTTATATTTCCAAATGTTCTAAATAAATATATTTTAAAAACAACTGAAATAAAACATTTGGAAAAATGTTAGCCAAGCATTTGAAAAAGGTTAAATGTGTATAGAAATAATGTTTCTCATGTATACAAAAAATATCATGTGTATGAAAATTTTGATCATATATTTAAAAAATGTTAATCAAGCATTTGAAAAAATGTTAATCAAGTAATTGAAAAAAAACTATCAAGCATTCAAAAAATGTTAAATATGTATAGAAAAAATGTGACCATGTATTCAAAATGTTAATCTTGTAACTTAAAAATATTAACCAAGCATGTAAAAATGTTAAAGATATATAGAATTTTTTTTGACCATGTATTCAAAAAAATTTAAACTTGTACTTGAATTTTTTTAAACGTGTATTAGATATATACCAAAAATTTACAATGTGTATGGGAAAAAGTAAACATAAAAAATATACGATTTCAAAAAAAATTAATCATGTATTTCAGAATGTTAAACGTGTGCATAAAACATATTTCTGATCCATTCGAAAAATGTTCAATGTGTACTGAAAACCGAGAAAATCCAAAAAAAGAATAGAAAACAAAGAAACAAGAAAACCCGAAGAACATCGAGAAAGAAAATAAAAAAAACCTAGTGAAAACCGAGAAAAAATGAACAAAACTGATGAGAAAACAAAGAAAACGCAAAAACGGAAGAAAAATGTGAAAGAAACATAATACCCCAGAAAACCGTAAAGAAAAAAAAGAAAAAAAAAAGGGGGGGGGGGGGGGGTGGGGGAAACCAACCCAGTGAACCAACACAGCAAACCCAATTGAAATCCAGCGAATGAAAAAACAACAACGAATATGGGCCCGGCCAGTAGCTACAGGTGGAGGAAATCCTCCAGACGAGAAACTTCCTTCCATCATCTAGGAAAAAACTCCCTCGATTTTACCACGACCTGGCTTCCATGCTAATACGGGCCTGAGTATCAAACAGAAAAGACCTAGCAACCTTTTTTGTGTTAACTCGTTCACACAGGAGTGATTTCGCTGTAGGCCCATTTAGCATCTAATTTTCTGGTTTTTGCATTTTTACAGTATGTTAGTTAAAGGTCAATTGGTAAATCCTATTTTTAAAATAATCAAGTATAACGGAGTATTTTTTTAAAAAATTGTACAAAATAGTGTTCCACCATCTATGAAAATAGGCATGAATGATAATTTTTTTTGCTTGTCAGATAAAATGTTAATTCTCCCTTGCAATATTTTTAATGTGTTTCTAAAAAATGAGTGATAAAAAAACACCGTCAATGAAAAACACTCATGTCTATCAAATGAACTTTATATGTATGTAAAATGGAAAACTAATGTAACTTTTAAAAAGGGTTTTTTCATATGTCAAATAGAACATTACTCAACTTTTAAAAAGTCTTTCGGCATACAAAATTGTCCTATATAATTTTTTAGTCACTAGATATACTTTATGTTCCATGGTAAATGTTCATGTAAATCTGGACCCTACTACTAAAATTTTCAATGTAGAAAGTGTCATCTAAAAAAAGTTGAACATGTTTTGTCATCCATGAACCATGTTAGTGTAATATCAAAGAATAGATTATTACTACATATTAAAACAAAAAAACAAGCACCCTTTTTAATTAACTAGAGTTAAATAGTAAAAAACAATAAAGTGAAAGAATGTTAAACAAGTTTTGCCGTCCATGGAGCATGTTAGTTATATATCGAAGGAATATAAGATTAGTATATATTAACTAAACCATGCACACTTTTTGTATTAACTAGGGTCAAATCGTAAACCAAAATTATGTAAAAAATAAAGAAAATACGAAAATAAAACACAAATAAAATGAAAATGATCCAGGAGAAAATAATTTCCTTAAGATGTAAACTAACAAAAATAACGTAAGACAGGAAAGGAAAAATGACCGACAAAAGATTAGGGATTTTTCATTTTTTGCGGAAGGACAAGAGAATAAAAAACAGATTGTGAGTCAGACTGACCACGACATTGTAGGGGAACGCGACAGAAAACAAAAAATTTCGGTACAGCGAGCACGCCCAGGACCACTATGGAGACTGCATACAAGGTTTGATCTGATCCGTACCGACTCGAAACGCAGCGGAAGAAGAATCGGTGTAGATCGTCGGTGCAGATCCTTGCAGCTAGGATTTACAACCTCCCAACCGCAAGGATGTACTCCCTCGCCGGACAGCCCTTCGGGAGGCGGTCGGACAGTCCCTCGGACGATGTCGCGGACAGCCCTTCGGAAGGACCCTCGAAACCCGAACGGTAACTCGGACAGCCCTTCGGGAGGACACCCGAAACCCGAACGGTAACTCGGACAGCCCTTCGGGAGGACACTCGAACAGCCCCTCGGGCAAAAGATCGAAACTACAATCTCTCTACGGGGTTGCACACATACGGTGTCAGCTATCCGGCAGGGCTTCGCCGTCTAGAGCTAGTTCCTGCCGGAACCCAGACAGTCTTTCGGCTCTACGAAACTATTTCGCTGTGAGGGAGAGAGAGAGAGAGCCAGACGAGCATGGCATGTGTATGAGAGCATGGATAAGTTTTGGGGCAGCCCCCTCACCTCTATTTATAGGAAAACCAAGGGGTAAAGTTGGCATTCAAAAATCCCAAAAGTACCCCCACTTTATGCCTTTTCATAAAAGAATAAAACTAAAAGGGATGTCATGTGGATCTCCAAGGAGCCTCACCTCCCTTGGCCAGCCACTCTTGGGGGGCCCCCATGAGGGGGCTTCCTTGGCTCCCAAGTCCTTCTAGAAGCCTTTTGAAAAATATCCCAAAAGGTGCTTTTCAAAAAAAATATCCATAAATCAATTTCTGTGTGCCTAGAATAATTCCAGTACCCACTAAAACAATTTTCTGCGTCCGTTAAATCCCAAATTATTTCTGTGTGCCTAGAATAATTCTAGTACCCACTAAAACAATTTTGAACGCATTCCGAAACAATTCCGGAACAATGTTTTTCTTTAGCGAAAAGCAACCAAAGCGGTTCTGGCAGCTCCGGAACATTTCCGGTTTTTATCCCGGAAAATTCCCAGAAGTTTCCAGAACACTTCTGGCATCCTCCAAGAATTTCCAGGCGTGTGCCGGAACCAATTTGACTTAATGGAATACCCTGAAGAAACTTTTCAGTTTCACCGAAACTATTCCGGTGTTCTCTCCGGAACGTTTCCGTTTCGTCCGAAACTTTTCCGGTAATTTTCTCTCAGACTCCCCGTCTAGTATTCAGCAGATAGATGACCCTTAAGCGTGTGACCCTATAGGTTCGGTGAAGTATAGACATGACCCGGAACACTTTCCGATCAATGATCAACATCGGAGCCGTGGACACCCATATTGACCCCTATACCCGCACGAATGAATATTCGAGTGAACCTCCAGTTGCCGTGTGCTATTCCTGTTGCTTCACGATATATTACAAACACCCGTGGTGAGATTTATTACATCCCCGTGGATTAACAACTTGTCCACCATGCAAGTTACCTTGTTACCGGTTTTGTTCTCTTTTCTCGTTTCCGTGTTCCGGCATCCCAGTGATCAAATCACAATGTGTCTGGCCAGACGATGATGGATACCGTAACATCGAGAGGGCCCGAGAATATCTGTCCATCGTCGGAGGAGCAAATCCCAATCTTGAGCTATCTCGTTACTTGTCATACTTTTCCGTGAACCCGTAAGCCGCCGTAATAGCCACCCAGTTACGGATGACGTTTAACAAACCCCAAAGTTCACGAAGCAAGTACGAAGGAACTCGATACTCTCATGGTCTAAGGAATTATGCAAACATTAACTATCTCTATGTTATTAACCATTAACTTGTGACGAATGTATCTCATAGCATAACATCAATTCGGGTCGATTCAACACAAGTGTTCTACTAACATTGTGCCCTCAAAATTGCCGGCATAGACATGCCCATGATCAGCAAAACAGGATCATCATGCAATATTTGAGCCAGTCTTAGAGGCAAGACTAGGAATACACTTTACCGTTTATTATACCACACGTGCACATGAGTTTCCCGCCGAGCCTCGTGGTTATTGTAGACTCGAGAATCATTACAGTTATAGCATGAAACATAAACATTCATTACAAACTCGGAGATACAAAATAACTGTTATTACTGCCTCTAGGGCATATCTTCTACAGACATTTCATTAAGGTGTTTAGAGATTTTTCATTTTTTGCGAAAGGACAAGAGAATAAAAAACAGATTGTGAGTCAGACTGACCACGACATTTCATTAAGGTGAAAGGTGTGTACACACGGAGATTGCGAAAGCACTCGAACTCTGTTGGGTGGGCTGGTATCAGCAAAAGAATAGACATGATGAAAAGGAAAAATAAGAAAAATAACTAGGAACCCAGAAAAGAAGGTAAATCAAGACAAAAACGAAGAGCAAGAAGTATAAAATTCGCCGGATCTAGCGTCCATGAGATTAATCGTCCCGTTTGACGAAAAAAAGAAATGCCGGGCATCGGATTCGGATCGGCTGCTGCTTCTCCTTCCCTGCTGAAACTCAAAGGATACAGAGAGAAGGCAATGCATCTCCCTTGCCATGCCATACGGTTGTTGAGACCGAAGAAACCAACCAGCCAACCAACGCCGTGCTCGAGAGAAAGCAGCTACGGCGGCATATGCCCAGAGCCAGAGGTAGACGAATATCTCAAGCAGCGCCCGGGAATCGAATCGTTTGAAAAACCTCTGCTCGGGGTTACATGAGCAGAGCAGCTTGAAGATCTCGCTCGCTCGATAGATCGTATCGTATGCATCCTTAATGTTCCTGCTCCTAGCTAGTGTGAACATGTATCTGGCCGGTCGACGATTCCAGCGCTTCCTTGACACCGAAGCTTCTTCATCCGGAGCCGGCCCGGAGAACCCGATTCCCAACCACTGGATGATCTCACACACAGTGTTGGGCAACGAATATCACCTAGCTAGCCTAGCCAGGCTGAAACACCAGTCAGAAAGCGCCGCCTCCGACGCGTCACGCGGTGCTTTGCATCTCGTCTGAAGCCATAGCTTTCCCTACCCCGGCCGCCGACGGCGCCACCCGAGCCGTCGATCAGCACACCAACGCATGGGCATCACTGTGCTTACTTGCCATGTCGATCTCTTGCGTGTGTGTGTGTCTGCTCAACAAACCTCGGCGATTCGAGTAGTACGCTTTGAATTTGTCAGTTAACAAAGGCGCTGTTTGAGGCGGAATCGAATCAAACCACTTGTCAATCGGCGACTGCGTGGCGCGGTGTCAAAAGTTTTCTCCTTTTCCGAAACGGGGTGGCGTCGAAAGCGGGGAGAAGCTTCCGTGCTCTGCTCTATCTACTACTCCTATCTATGTGCTCTGTGTGTGCCTGTCATCATCTCATCGATCGCAGACGGCCTGGCGTGTGTATATATAGAGGACGCTGGAGTAGGAGACAGGTACCCATCAGCTAGCTGAATCCCATCCCCATCGCTCACCCACAGCGCAGCACTAGTTCTCCACTCGCACCAACCTGATGGAGAACAACAGGAGCAACCAGCAGGCTCCACCGCCACCACCAGGTATCGACCGATCGATCCATGCTACTAATTCGCTGGGATTCAGTTCGTCTTCAGATAGATAGACTTGTGAGCGTCCAGCTGCTGCATGTAGTTTGTCTGCTCATTCATTCACTGGTGTTGGTGTTGCAGGGTACCCGACGGCGGCGGCGGAGCAGGGCCAGGTCGGCGGGAAGAAGGGGCGCCGGGCGAGCACCAAATCCAGGGGCGAGAAGGGATTCATCGAGGGATGGTACGTACGCCCCACCACCACCACCAGCTAGCTGCTCCATCGATCAATACCACTACCACCTCCTCTGTAACTTGCTTGACTGTCGCTAGTGATTTCCGGCCTGATATATAGTGTCTGAATTTGGTGTGTGTGTTTTCAGCCTGGCGGCGCTGTGCTGCTGCTGGATCTGCGAGATGTGCTGCGACTAACCGGCCGGCGAGGCCGCTACTGGCTGGCACAAGACCTCGGCGGTGCTATAGTACCCACGAGGAGGGTATGCGTATACAGAGAGGGAATTGTTTCGTAATTTCAGTGCCCGTTGTTGTTTTAGGTTCCATATATATACTCCTAAGGTGATGCATGCATGATCAGTACCTGCCTGCCTGTGTGCGTGTGTGAGATATTCATGTATCCGTCCGTGTGCGGTGCCATATTCATGCACCGCGTCGTGTGTAATTATTCGGTGTGTACGAGACAGACGATATATACTTACTACTAGTACTGTCTACTGTGATTGAGTTTGAGTATTTATTGATGGTGCTTCACTGCGCATTATTCACCCATTTGCATCTTCTTACTCTGGCATCAACGCCCCGCCCCCCCCCCAAAAAAAAATCAAAGAAGGAGGAGGGAAACGGATGGAACCGAAGAACTCGAATCCTCCTTTCATCATCATCAAAATTAAAAAAGAAGGAACTTGAATCCTGGTGGGTAGTGTCGACATACATCACCCGAAGCTCCCTTGTAGCTGAAGTTTTAGCCGGCTTATCTTTCCCGGGGACAAACCTGATTCCCAGTGATGTCACGCACGCCTCTTTTTTTTTTTTTTTTAATAAAGTTCCCAACCCCACGTCGACATGATATGACATAAAAAAGTTTACTCCCTGGAGAGAGCGTTTTTGGCTCCTGGGCTGCATGGAACCTCAAATTTTCAAAAAAAATTTCAAAAATCAACTTTGTAAGTTTCGATAAATTCTGAAACAGTACACATGTACTTATAGATGTATACTACATGTGCGTGTGTGTAAAATTTCATGATGAAATACGTTTTTTTGTGAGCTACGTAAGATTTGTTTTGTATCTAGCTCGCATAATAATGTATTTCACCATGAAACTTTACAAACAGGTAGTATACATCTATAGGTAAGTGTATAATTTTTTTGCAGAATTTTTAACACCTAAAAATCATATTTTTGTTTTTTTTAATCCAGGCTCCATATAACACGGGAGTCAAAACCAATTTGTGTTACTCCATACCTCTACATAATGAGATACACACAACCTATACAAAATGACAAGAAGTTTATATTCTGGTCCGACAACATTGGGGCACGCCCCCAAGCCACTTTCAACGGCGACTCATGGAGAAACCCTAAATCGTTATCACCATCATCTTCCCCCACTCCCTCCTCGCCGTCATCGAAGGTTGTCGGTCAAAGCACGCGCGGTGGGCGACAGCGGTGAGGAGCGCACAATCCACATGGAGCAACAAAGGCCCGAGACTTGGTCATGGCTGAAGGCAATTAGAATTGTTGCACTTGGATTGATTTGATCCCGTGATGGGATTATATAGTACAAGGAGGCTACAATATTTGGAAATAAACTAAACAGACTAGGATACGAATCCTCCTTGATTCGGTTGGCTGGGCGTGTCCTGCACGTACACGTCTAACACCCCCCCGCAGTCGGAGCGGGAGCTGGGCGGACGTTCAGGCTGTAGCGGAACTCGGTGAACAGAGTCGACGGTAACCCTTTGGTGAAGATGTCAGCATACTGAGAAGACGTCGGCACATGGAGAACACAGACATCTCCAAAAGCAACCCGCTCACGGACAAAATGAAGATCAATCTCCACATGCTTGGTGCGTTGATGTTGAACCGGGTTTGTCGAGAGGTAGACGGCGGAGATGTTGTCGCAGTAGACCACAGTAGCGCGCTGAAGAGGACGGTGGAGCTCGGACAAAAGCTGGCGTAACCAACATGCCTCGGCGACGACGTTGGCGACACCGCGGTATTCAGCCTCTGCGCTTGACCGGGAAACAGTTTGCTGTCGTTTGGAGGACCAAGAGACCAAATTGTCACCGAGGAAAACGCCGTAGCCGGAGGTGGACTTGCGTGTGTCAGGGCAGCCGGCCCAGTCGGCATCAGTGTAGGCAGTGAGCGATGCTGGCGAAGAGCGATGTATTTGAAGTCCATGATTGATGGTGCCGCGAAGATACCGGAGAATCCGTTTGACGGCATTAAGGTGTGGCTCCCGTGGGTCGTGCATGTACAAGCATACCTGCTGCACAGCATAGGCGACGTCTGGTCTGGTAAATGACAGGTATTGGAGAGCACCCACGAGGCTTCGATAGGTGGAAGGATCATCGACAACAGCGCCAGTAGCACCGAGCTTGGACTGTGTGTCAACAAGAGTGGAACAGGTGTTGCACTCGCTCATGCCCGCACGGTCGAGTATGTCAATGATGTACTGTCGCTGGGAGAGGAACATGCCAGTGGAGGACCGAGTGACGGCGATACCAAGGAAGTAGTGCAGGGCTCCAAGGTCTTTGAGAGAGAACTCCCGCTCGAGAGCCAGAATGGTTTGCTGAAGAAGTCGCTCAGATGAAGCTGTCAGGACTATATCATCAACGTATAGCAGGAGGTAGACAATCTCACTGTTGCGGTTGTAGATGAAGAGCGAGGGGTCTGCACGGGAACTGACAAAGCCGAGGCGAAGAAGATGGTCAGCGAAACGGCTGTACCATGCTCGGGGCGCCTGTTTAAGCCCATAGAGAGACTTATTAAGGCGGCACACATGGTCTGGTTTGGAGACATCGACAAATCCCGACGGCTGCGCACAGTAGACTGTCTCAGTGAGTGTACCATGTAGAAAAGCATTGTTGATGTCGAGTTGATGAACCGGCCACTCTTGTGCAACGGCAAGAGAGAGGACGGTTCGAACTGTTGCTGGCTTGACTACGGGGCTGAAAGTCTCGCCGTAATCGACGCCGGCACGCTGGGTGAAACCGCGGAGGACCCAACACGCTTTGTAGCGATCCAGAGACCCATCTTGCTTAAGCTTGTGCCGAAATATCCATTTACCTAAAACGACATTGGCACCAGGCGGACGGGGAACAAGATCCCATGTCCGATTGTTTTGAAGGGCACTGAATTCATCCATCATAGCAGAGTGCCAGTGAGTATCTTTAAGAGCACTCCGGTAGCTCGTAGGTAGAGGACTAAGGACATCAACAAGAAGATTAAGACGATCAACGGGCAAAGACAGGCCACGCTTTCCACGGGTAAACATCGAGTGAGAATTGTTGGCAAGGGGAGGTCCAACAGGAGCTAAAACTACAGGTGGAGTTGGAGGTGTAACTGGAGGAGTGGGAGGGGTGGGCGGCTCAGGTGAAGGAGGCATGGGTGGCTCAGGTGGATGTGGTGTGGCCGGCACCGGTGCCGGAGGTTGGTTGATTTGTGAGGGAAGAATGATAGGATGATCATCTAAAAAGGACAGATCAGCAGCCGTAGGGGGTGGTGTGGATTGTTTAGCGAAAGGGAAGGTGTTCTCATCGAAGACAACATGTCTAGAGATGATGATTTTATGTGTAGTGAGGTCAAGACAGCGATATCCGCGATGGTTAGAGGGGTACCCGAGGAAAACGCACGCGGTCGTGCGCGGAGCTAGTTTGTGTGGTGCTATAGCGGATAGGTTAGGATAGCACAGACAACCGAAAACACGCAAGTGCTCTAGAGGGAGAGGTAGGCCGTGAAGAGCCTCATAAGGTGTACGTTGTTGTAGTGTTTTGGTTGGATGTAGGTTGAAGAGGAATGTGGCAGTATGAAGAGCTTCAACCCAATAGGTTGGTGGTAAGCTGGCTTGGAAAAGAAGGGAACGCACCATGTTATTAGTGGAGCGGATGACACGTTCAGCTTTGCCGTTCTGTGGAGAGGTGTATGGACAAGACATGCGAAGGGTGGCACCGAGGGATAGGAGAAACTTGTGAGCACTGGTATTGTCGAATTCGCGTCCATTGTCACACTGTACAGATTGGATGGTTGCTTTAAACTGAGTGGAGACATAGGCAAAAAAGTGTTTGAGTGTAGAGAAAGTGTCAGATTTTAGTCGCAAGGGAAAAGTCCAAAGGTAATGGGTGAAATCATCTAACACAACTAGGTAGTATTTATAGCCAGACACACTAGGAAGAGGCGAAGTCCACAAATCACAATGGATGAGTTGAAAAGGACAAGTAGTCTGAGTAGTAGATGTATCAAAAGGAAGGCGAACATGTTTTCCTAATTGACAAGCATGACATAAATGATCATCGTTATTGTTTTTGTTACAAGGAAAAGAAAAAGCACGTGCTAGGTGCGACAAAGCTTGACTACTGAGATGGCCTAGACGACGATGCCACAATGTTGATGATGACGTGGTGGTGGAGAGAGCATGCGGAGTGGAAGACGGCCACCAGAAAGGGTAGAGTTCGCCGGAACTATTGCACCTGACGATCTCGTTCTTGGTGCGGAAGTCCTTCACAGAGAGACCAAAAGGATCAAACTCAACAGAAACAAGATTATCATTGGTGAGCTTACGTACAGAAATAAGATTTTTGATAATGTCAGGTGTAACTAGAACATTATTAAGAGAGAATGAATGATTAGGAGTAGAGAGGGTGGTGTGACCGGTGCACGTGATGGGAAGGGCTTGACCATTGCCAACGATGACATGAGGGTAAGAGGAGTTAGAAGGGAGGAGGTGTGAAAGGTTACCCTGATTGCCAGTCATGTGAGCGGAAGCGCCTGAGTCCATGTACCATTCGTTTGAAGATGGTGGTGTCAAGGACATTGTGTTGAAAGCCTGCATGAGTGATCCTTGGTCGAAGGACGGAGGCGGAGCAGCATATGTCGGTCCAGATGGTGGAGCGGGTGGCGGCGCTCCGGGTGGCCATGAGATGGGTGGCGTAGACGGCCCGGCTGACCACGACATTGGCGAGGGGGCACCATAGGGCCAGGGAGGCGGGAGGGATAACATGGCATGATGTGCCTGTGCCGGGCCAAGAAGGAACGGTCGTTGAGGCTGACCTGGCCACATCTGGATGGACCCCGCCCAAGGGTTTTGCATGCATGGCCATGGTGCCGACGAGCCCTTCCCCGGTGGATTGGTGTTGCCGCCTTGCTGTTGGGAAGGTCCGGAGTGGAGATAGCGGCACCGTGCGCCAAATCGGCAACTCCCACGTTGGAAGTTGCGGCATGCGTCGAGGCGACGCGGAGCTGGCATGGGAGCTGCGGGTCCACGCGATGGGGGAGGCGCAGAGACGCCTCGGGCGATGAAGGCGGTCGGAGTCGAGGAGGAGGACTCCGACTGCTGCAGCGTGAGCTCCTCGAGCAGAAGGGACGAGCGCACATCCAGGAAGGACGGGAGTGGGCGCTGCTTGAGGGTCAACGTGCGCATGTAGGCAAGCCGTGATCCGAGGCCGCGGAGCGTGTTCTGAACGAGACGCTTGTCGGTGATCGTCGTGCCCAGCGCGTTGAGCTCGTCGGAGAGGACCTTCTGCTTGCGGCAGTAATCAGCCACGGTCATGGTGCCTTGCTGGAGACCATGGAACTCTTGCTCGAGATAGGAGGACCGGGTCTCAGAGTTGTCGTGGTAGATGTTGGAGAGCCGCGTCCACAGCGAGTGGGCAGGGAGTGGCGTGGTGGTGTCAACGATCATGGCGAGAAGCTCGGGCGCGACGGCGCTGTTGATCCATGAACGGACAATCGCGTCGTTCCGACCCCACTGCGGCGTCGGATTGGCGGGGTATTCTGCCTCGAGTAGATGGTCCTCCAAGGCGTACTTCTGAACAGCGTCGGAGAACATGCCGCGCCATTGAAGATAGTTGGAGGTCGAGAGCTCGAGGGTGACCGGAACGACGGCGCGGATGCTTGGGAGTGCGGCCGCGAGGGCCCAGAGAGCAGCCTTGGCGTTAGCTTCGGCGGCGGCGGCGGCGGCGGCCGCGGCCGCGGCCTCCTCCTGGGGCGTCGGCGCCATGCGTACTGGTTACGTACGTGAGACGAGCGGAGAGAGAGGATCGAAAACTCTAATCTGATACCATGAAGGCAATTAGAATTGTTGCACTTGGATTGATTTGATCGTGATGGGATTATATAGTACAAGGAGGCTACAATATTTGGAAATAAACTAAACAGACTAGGATACGAATCCTCCTTGATTCGGTTGGCTGGACGTGTCCTGCACGTACACGTCTAACAATGGCGGCATGTACTCCAGTGCACGCGGAGCGGTGGCGACATTTTAGGGCGCAACGGATCTGGGGATATCATTCCCAAATTCAGCATCAACAGGAGAACCTCGAGCAATGGCTCAAGGCGGCGGTCCAGAATGGCAGGAGGGTGTGGGCCTTGCATAGGATGTGGTGGGTTCTACTTGTGGTGTCTAGCATGTTTAGAGGATGCTAGGGAGGCGAAGACGGTGACTTTAGTGAGGTGTGGTTTGGACAAATAATGTTTGGTGGGGCTACACATTAACCTGCGAGGTGAGGTACCTCACCAGCCAGCTAGCAAGATGGTGATGGTGGAGTGGTCTTTGTGCTCTTAGAGCAATAGTGAGGGCAATGGCATGGCCAACAAAGGTCGGTGGTGGTGCGATTCGTGAGGCTACGACGACTGTCGATGAGCACATTGGTGAGCAAGTTGTACCACAAGATGGCTCATCGCTTCACCAAGACGTGTTGAAGTTGGAGTTGTCATGTTATAGAGGGTGACATGAGCGGCGACCATGATAGCCGACGAGGTGAAGGCTGATGCGAGGCTTGTCTGGCGCTTCGCTCTTCAACAAATAAAGTAATTGAAATACGAGCCTCCTCAACAACTTTCTGATAGCCATTTTTTGGTGTATTGGTGTGTGTGGGGGAGGGGGGCTTATAGTGTTCCCTATGATGATCATCCAGTCGTGGTTAGTGGAGATGTTAGAGTCACTGAGTCACGAGGCGATGGAGTAATGATGATGACTCCTGGATGGGTATGACAGATAAAATCTTGACAGGTTTTTATCTCCGTGACCATTTTAGGTTGCAATGCCATGAACAGTGTTGTGGGTGTGTTTGTTGTTCTGGTTCTCAACACGTGTTCATTTAACTAACTGGATAACTATGTTCTTCTTAATTAATAGAAAAGACAAAGCTCATGCCTCGATTTCAAAATACAATGTTTGACAAAGAGAGATAGCCTAAGAAAAAACTGGAGGACCGACTACATACCATCCATGCATGTTGGGTAAAAAACCTCATTGACCACCCAGTCCACCTTGGTATATGCCATGGTAAGGACTCATTGTGCTCCAATCACCGCCATGGGAACCAAGTACAGAGACAATGCATACATAAGTAAACAATTCGTAACGGGAAAAAGATCTACTTTTTGTCCAAAATAACATCATTCCTACAAAACCACATCAACCAACATAGCCATTTGCAGTAGGATAATAGCTCCGAGCTTAACATGTATCCTTGCAACCAGTTGCCAAACAAATTCTGAAACATTAGACGATGGATATGAACTTACAAGCTAATGAATTATAACACAATTGGCGCGAACGAGCAGGCATGCGAAGGATGGATGTTCGATAGTCTCATCACGAGAACAAAAGAAGCATTGCTTGCTCCCATGTTTGTTACACTTCCTGAGGTTGTACCTCGTTAAGATCAACCCCTTTAGGAGTGTCTCAAAGTACTTAATTGTTGACCGGTACATCACATTGGATAAGTGCTAGGTATGTCGAGTTGACCGAGATTTTTCTTATCCTGATGTAAATTCAACGGAATTCATCTGACCATTGTATTAACTAGACCGATTTGAGGTGTTGCAATATAAAGTTCCATGCTGCAAGAGCCACGATCAAATTATGTCACATCTAAAGGCCACATCTCGTGGTGTGGCATGTAGGACTTACGCGATTGTGACATGTTTATGATACATAATATGGTTCATGGGTACAATTCACAAAGTGGTGTATATTCTAACCATGGATCTGCTCTCTAAGGGCTATCTTTAGCAGATCCCTTAAAAAATGTATTTAACAGGAAAAAATTCATTTAGGAGATTAAGCATCAAATCCCTCATAAAGTTTACTTCCTTGAATAAGACTTTTCCCCCTAAAACTCCCCCCCCCCCCCACTTGCCCAAATTTAGTACAACCACGGTCGTTCTCACGACAAATAAGGCTAAGCCGCGCTGCTTCCCGCTCATTCGTAGCCTTCGCTCCCAACCCCGCCACTGGCCTTTCCTGGCCCCGATGATTGATGGAATGGAAAGCCCCACCCCCCTCCACACCCATGGCCACCCTCGGCACCGCCGAAAACCCAGCTTCGGTCAGGATTCGTTGCTTTAAGTACCAAAATGCGGCGCCAAGGCAAGAAACTTATCGAGAGCTCTTGGTCGCCGGCGGTGGTCACCACTCACTCCGCCGCCACCACCCTACAACCCTTGTCGGCGTTGACTAGAAAATGGGGCCGTTAGCCAAGGCGGCAGACCGCATGACAGCTGCAATGAAGAAGGATGTAGTTGCCCAGTGCCTCCCCGTCCCGCTCGGCCTCGAGCGGCGCCTACAACTACCCCGCGGCCTCTTGCAGCCGTGCCGCCACCCCTCCACCTCTGGCAGCGGATGATGACCCGAATTCAGACGAGACAAGGAGGGAGACCGACGTGCTCGAGGATATGCCCGCAAGGTAATAAATTTTATTTTTTTTCGTTTTTGTTTCGCAACTGCTCAAGAGATTGATGCATGATATGATACTGATTGCTAGGTTCTCTCTTTGCTTTTGTAGTGAGCAATTGAATGATGATGGGGCGGATTTCATGGTGGTGCCGACAGTGATGGCGCAGGTACATGAGGCAATGTGAACTACGATGGCTTTTGGTCCACCATGTGTTGGTGTTTTTTGTAATGAACTTGTTCATTTGGTGCCTTTTGGCATAAATTACGTTATGTTTTAGAAGTTTGATGAATCCGATTAACTTTACTTATGCTCGTAGTTGAATTATGATGTGGTGCATTTGAATTGTCTATGTTTGTTTTAAAATGCCGTGAATTTGTTTCAGTTGCTTGCGCAAATGTTTGGAAGAATTTGGAATTTTTTTTTGAGAGATTAAGTTTGTTGGAAATCTAGCTACTAGGTAAATAAACGTTTAATCACTGTAAAACTTGCATATAAAGAAATAGAATAATGAAGAGGTTTTGGACTTTTAGAATAAAGGATATGCTAGAGATGGACTTAATGTAAGAGCCGTCTTTGATGGTGACTGTTCCAAAACGGAAGAAAAAACTGCTTCGTCTCCGTTAAGCTGCTCCAAAAGTGCGAGTCCGGGGGCTTTTTGAACTTGTAAGTGTGTCTCATATTCCAAGTTAGTTTGAATAACCATTTACTGAGGAGCATTATCTTATATCTCTACACCACCTTGATCTTTCCCGACAAAGAAGGCTCCATCTATCCAGATAACTTTCCTGGTCGCATCACAAAAATTTCACGCAGGCTTTGGCCAGCGAATATCAAGCAGCCGAGCCGGAAACACCAGTCAGAAAGTGGCGCCGGAACATGGTTGCTTTGCATCTGATCTCTAGCCAGCTTTCTCCGGTCAGCCAGCCGGCGATCGACGGCGCGACCCGAACCGTCGATCCCTTGCACCAACCCGTGCATGCCCGGCTAGCTTCTCGATCAATGTACGTGCGTACCATGTCGATCACTAGCTAATGTGAGTGTGTGCCCCTCTATCTGCTCAACAAACCTAGGCCATCGATTCACACTTTGGATTTGTCAAGCTGGTAAAGGCACGTGCTGTTGAGTCACTCCGAATCGAATCCGGCTAGGCTAATGGTCAATCCGCAACCGCGTGGCGTGGTCTGAAAAGGTAGGGAGAGAACCTTTGTGTACTCTGCTCCTCTATCTATGTGCTCTCCGCGTGCCTGTTGTCTATGAGCATCTCTCCGGCGGTGGGGGTGGCCGGCAGCTAGCCGGCGGTGTGTAGTGTATATATAGATGGGACCTTGGGGCGTCGAGAAGAGGAGAGAAGCACCCATCATCACTCAGCTGAATCTCATCGATCGCCCGGCCACAGCATCGGCTCTCCAAACGACGACGATGGAGAACGACAGGAACAACCAGGCTCCGCCGCTACCCCCAGGTTAATATATTTCGATCGCCATTGTCGACCTCCGTTCTTATGACTGAAACTGTCGCTGGATTCACTGCATCGATTCAGTTAGCTGCAGTGTCGCCTTCAGATGTTGAGATCAGATAGGCTAGCATATACCCCAAGTCGTTGGCTTATTTGCTCATGCTTGTGCCGTGTGCGTGTGCAGGCTACTACCCATCCGCGGCTGCGGAGCAAAGGCAAGCCGGCGGCGGGAAGAAGGGCCGCCGGGGAAGCACCAAATCCAGGGGCGAGAAGGGATTCATCAAGGGATGGTACGTACATACGCCCCACTACCACCTCCTCTGTAACGTGCTTAACTGTCGTTAGTGATTTCCAGCCTGATAATGGTCTGAATTTGGTGTGTGTTTTTCAGCCTGGCGGCGCTGTGCTGCTGCTGGATCTGCGAGATGTGCTGCGACTAACCGGCCGGCGACGGGCGCTGGCCCGAGCGTTGGCGCTAGTACATAGTTACATGGTTTGTTTGGTTTCAGTTCTACACAAATACCCGAGGTGATGGTCAGTCAGTCAGTACCTGCACGGGTGCGTGCGTGTGTTATCCATGTACTCAGGATGTGCGTATCCGTGTGTGATTGGTGTGTAGGAAATACGGAGTATAACATTGTTGAATTAATCAAGATGCCGCGTCATTTAGTCCTCATCGGCAGGTCCAACATGGAACCTTTTCGTCCTGTGAACATGAATGTTCACCAGCAGTCACTTGCACAGAGATAGGAGTAGTGGGATCGAATTGGAACGCGGATTATCTGAGCTCGAGCTCATGTCATCTCGGCTCAACATTAAAATCCAGAAAAATAAAAAAAACATCCAAAAAAATTGAATGTCTTTTGCAGCAAACATTGAAAAATGTTTTGATTTCTTGCAGAAGACACACGTGGTAAAAAAATCGATGCCCCAAAAATGTTATATTCAAAAGCATTTTGGGTGCTAAATTTTTTTCCACGACTTCCACCAATCCATTTCATGATGAAACTTTGCAAGCATTCAAAACATTTATTAATATTTGCTACAACAAAATTCATAATGTTTTTAACTTTTTTTAATAAAAAGTTAGATTTTACTGTTTGTACAGAGCTCATATGAGCTCGAGCTGAGAAGGGCATCAGATCGGTTCTACTATCTCTGACTGCTCATTTGGCAGCGAAGCGAGCATGGGCAGCTTCGTTGATGGGCCTTTGAGTCATGGCAACCATTCAAACGAAATCTGCCATCCTTCCTGAAATATGCCAACAAGCCCAGCAATGAAATGTCTGTGCAAGCACTGAAGATTCATCGGCGATTCCTATTCCCCACGTGGATTGGGGTTAGCGACCAAACACGCACCCCCGCCCGCGCGAATGGGCCGGTCCACTAGTCTGTTCTGCGTTTTTTTGTCTGTCTTTTTTCCTTTTTTTCATTTTTCGTTTTTCTCTTTTTTCAGTTTTTATTTTTTATTTTTACTTTTTTGTTTTCTTAATTTTCTTTCCTTTTTTATTTTTCCAAATTTTGCAAAAATATAAGAAATTCGTAAATTATTTTTCAAATTATGAACAATAATTGAATTGATGAACTTTTTTGAAAATGGCAAAACATTTTATAAATTTGTGAACTTTTATTGAATTTAGGAACATTTTACAAAAATCATGAATATTTTTTCCAAACTTGCAAATATTGTTTTGAAAGTCGTGAGCATTTTTAAAACTCAGGATTTTGTTTGAAGTTTAGAAATATTTTTTAAATTCATGAACATATTTCGAATTCACGATTTTTTTTTAATATTTGAACGTACACACACACACACAGAGAGAGAGAGAGAGAGAGTCGTAGCTTGATTACAGTGTTTGATTGTTTCTTTAGGTTTTGCGGAAATAACCGAGACCGCGTGCATGTGTGATGTCCATGTACCGTGCGCCACCTATAATTAATTTTAAGGCACCAAATTGGGCTTACTGTTGAAGATCCTCTAATTATAGATAACATCTGCTGTACAAAGTTGAAAGCTTTTATTTGCAGAGGGAGAAATCGTGAAGGCATAATCAGCAGTCACTTGTGCAGAGGTATTAGTAGTAGTAGTGGGATCGAGTCTCTTTATTTTTTGAGAAATATAGTGGTATCGAGTTAGGTCCATCTCTAATTGCTCGATAATCGAGTTGTGTGCATCGTAAAGATGCAGATCGAGTGGGGTTAGCCTCCTCTAAAAAAGGGTCTATCTCTCATTGCTCGTTTGGCAGCGAGAGAGAGAGCATGTATAGCATCGTTGATCGGCCTCGGACTCTTGACAGTCCAAACTAAATTGGCAATCCTTCCTGGAATTTTGCCATGAATAAATGTCAACACCTTTGTCTCGCTTCATGCGAGACCGAAGGAGGTCTCGCCGTAAGAGCGCCCTCCCGTCGCTACTATTGGGCCGGCCAAGTAGCTTCCTGTGTGTTTGTTCATTTTTATATTGGTTTATTTGTATTTTAAAATATTTTAAATACATATATGTCGGGGGATGACCCCCGGGTAGGCAAGCGGACCCAGAGCCCCTTTTCAAAACGTCGGGGCAGCCCGTGCCCCTCCCCGCCAGCTGGCCGTCCGGCCGACTTCCCAACGCGAGCCGGCTAGGCCCGACCCCGGGCCGGGTCCGGCTGTCCGCTAGCCGGCTGGTGACGGGTCAGCGGCCGTCCCATCGCTCCCAACGACAAGACAACCCTCCACGACGGGGGAGCGTGGCTACAGTGCAATCCGTCTCCCGGGACGACCAGCGTCAGCACCAGCGCGCCACTGCAGTCCCCACGACGCCAACCCCTCCGTGACGCACGAGGCGACGGGCCATAGTGCCGAGCAGCCGGCGGGCCCCGCAGCCGGCGGGCCCCATAGCCGGCTCCAGACGCCGACATCCGGGTCCCGCAGCGTGTAATTTTACCCATGTAACCCCGGGGGGTCGGGCTATAAGACCCCGGGAGGCGTCCATGCAGAGGGGTTCACTTTCTCTCAGTCGACACTCAGTAGCGACACCCACGCACTCACACTCAAAGGAGAGGCCGAATGGAGAACTAGCTCCTTCTTCCTCCTCCGCCCAAACAGCTCCAGGAGCGCCATTGTAACCTTTGAGCCTATCATCCCATTCGGCACGACTAGGGGTGTTACCTTCCCGGAGGGCCCCGAACCTGGGTACGCATTGTGTCTCCCGCACGCGTGTGCCAACCTCGCTTCCGGAACCCACCGGCGTCCTCACGCAGCCCCCCATTTTTAGCCATCTCATGGCATCTGCCGCGATTTCACCACGACAGTTGGCGCCCACCGTGGGGCCGCTCGCGGCGTCGGCCGGAGTCAAGTTCTGGACGAGGCCCTTCACCAGCTCCGGCGAGCGCATTACGCACGGCTTGGTCCGCGCGCCTTGCGCGGCCAACCCGCCCGGCTGTGACGCTGCGCCAGGCGCGGATGCCGCCTGCCCCGCAGGCTGCCTCGTCGTCCCTTTCGGCGCGCTGCGCGTCTTCGTCGCGCTCATCCCCGACGAGTACCCCAGCGAGGTACACAGCTTCGCCGACTCGCCGGTCCCCGTTGGCTGCGCCGTCTCCGACGACGTCGCGGCCCTCTGCGCCCGCGCGGAGGTGCTGACCATCGTCGCTAGCTCCGGCTCCTCGCGCAGTAAGGAGAAGGCCGCCGCGGCTGCCGCTGCCATGGCTGTGGCCCCACTTCGCGAGACGATCCGGAGCCTACAAGCCCCCATCACGCCCGACGCCGACACGGCGGCCGCAGCGGCTCAGCTCAACGAGGACCGTCAGCAACTGCTGGTCGAGGCCACGGCGCTCGCGGCAATGCGGCGCCGGCTGGAGTCCGCCCAGCGAGAGTACGACAACGTCCACGGCTTCACGCCGGCCGCCGCTGAGCGCGACCGGGTCGCGGAGGTGCGAATCCGTGGGGGCGCAATCGGCCGTGCGCTAGGCGCAGGCCGGACCGTCTATGACACCCCCGTCAAGAACATGCGCGCGGCGCAGGCGGCCATGGCGGATTTCGAGTTCCTGGAGGGCGAGGAGCTGTTGCAGCAGCAGTAGCGCATCCGCGACCTTATCACCACAGCGAATGAGCAGCAGAAGCGTTTCGACCCGGCCCAGCCATCTGCCTCCGCTTCGGGAAACACCACGAACCCGGAGAAGGCCCTTCGGGACACGCAGCAGGCGTCTTCCCCTGCCGGCAGCGCCAGCCGCTCTGGCCGGCGCCGGGCAAGCCAGAGCCAGCACAACCGCGTCACGACGGCTGGCGACGACATTGCCGACAAGACTGCCGGTAACGACCGGGTCCAGCAGCCGGAACTTCCTCCCCCGCCGCCGCGACGGCCCCGGCCGGCTTCCGCCGGCGCGGTGCCACGCGGCCCCGTCGCGAGCCGGCTGGGCCCCCGCGAACCCTACGACGAAACCGATGCTCACCACCGCATCGACCGGCTGGCGCGGTCCACACTTCTCGAGGAGGAGAGCTCCGTTGGCCCCGCCTGTTTCGGACCCCGCATCCGCGAAGAGCCCTTCCCCAAAGGGTTCACGCTGGCCCGCGACACCCCCAAGTACAGCGGCGTCTCCAAGCCGGAAGACTGGCTAACCGACTACACCACGGCTGTCGGCATCGCCGGCGGCAACCGGCGCGTGGCGGTTCGCTACGTCCCCTCATGCTGCTCGGCTCGGCCCGGACATGGCTTAACAACCTGAGGGCTGGCAGCGTCAACTCCTGGTTGGACTTCGAGGATGCATTCGTACGCAACTTCACCAGCACGTACAAGCGTCCGGGTCGGCCTCGCCAGCTCTCCATGTGCATTCAGGGCCAGGGCGAGCCTCTCCGCGACTTCCTCACACGGTGGAGCGAGCTGCGCAACTCCTGTGAAGGGGTCCACGAAGTGCAAGCCATCCAGTACTTCGTCGACGGGTGCCGAGATGGCACCCTGCTCAAGCACCGCCTGATGTGCGACGAGCCGTACACCCTGGCGGAGCTCATGGCGGTTGCGGACAAGTACGCCACGGCCGACTCCGCAATGCGCGTAAAAATCACCGTCGACGCAGACGGCAAGCCGGTCCCGGTCCAGCCGGCCATTCCAAAGCCGGCTGGTGAAACCAACCAGCGCCGGCAAGACAACAACAGCAACAAGCGAAAGGCCGAGCAGCCGGCTCCTCGCTACAACAACCAGCAAGTGGCCGCCGTGGCGGAGGAATAGCCGGCCGAGCAAGGCGGCGTCAAGCGCCAACGCACCGGCAAGATGGCCTGGCAGCCCAAATTCTCCTTCGAGCAGATGCTGGACGCCCCCTGCAAGCACCACAACGGCGCGAAGCCATCCACGCACACGCTCCGGAACTGCAGCATCACCCAGCGCCTGATGCGAGGCGACTTCCCACCGCCACCTCCCGGTACGAGGCGGTCATCCCCACGGATCTCGAGTTCGACTCGCCTTGGGTCACCCTATACACGAAAGTGGAAGCCCAAGCGGCATGCGAAGACGGCGTCGACCTGCTGGAAGAGGCGCGCCTCCTGGTCCTCAGCCGGTCAGCCATCTACCAGCAGAACCTACGCCACTACCACAGCAAGAAGATCAAGCCCCTCGCTTTCCGCGAGGGCGACCTCGTACTCCGGCTAATCCAGCGAACAGCCGGCCAGCACAAGCTATCCTCCCCATGGGAGGGCCCCTTCATCATCAGCAAGGCCCTGCGCAACAACGCATACTACCTCATCGACGCGCAAAAGCAAAACAAGCGCAAGAGAGACGCCTCCGGCGAAGAGACAGAACGCCCCTGGAATGCGGAGCTCCTCCGTCCGTTTTACAGTTGAACCATGTATGTATGTATCACTACCCCTTTTGGAAGTTAGTGAAAGCAGCAGGTCCCCCGAACGACACTCGGGGGCTACCTTTTCATCTCTATCAAGTTCTTGCGCACTTTACCGCATTCGCCTCCCTCCTGCCGGGTCGGCACGGCCGGCTCGGTGGCTCGGGGGCTCGCCGGCTAGACCGCGCCGCGTTCTCCCCAATCCGGCCCGTAACGTGTGCACCGCCGAGGCCCTCTCTCTGCCATAAGCCACAGACCGGCCCCCGGCTGTCCAGGCTGGCAAGAGCCAAAGGCCGAAAGCATCCCCACGCGAAAAACGGCTAAGTACGAACGTCCGGCTCGGCCAACCCGGCTCTTCTCCTCTTTCATTCTCCGCCGCACAGACCAGCTGTGCTCCGGCCGGCTTCGCTGTCCGCAGCCAGCCGGCCTAGTGGGCATTTCGCTCGCGCTCAAAATCCTAAGGCCTAAGTACTGCTCGCTCTCTTTCGAGTCCGGCTCCCCGTCCCAGCTATAGATCGGCTCCCGGCTGTCTAGCTGGCGGGGAGGAGGGCGAAAAAGGGAGAGAACTGGAAGACGGCTTGGGAAAAAGAACAAGAGCGAAACCGCCAGACGGCAGGCACAAGCATAGAAGGAAACAAACATGCATCTATATACAGCAAGGCCCACGGCCAGTAGTTCATTACATTAACTCACACCCCCCAGTGGATGGATCTGCCGGCTAACAAAAAGTTTCAAGTTTAAAAGAAACAGAGAGACAGGAAAACTAAAACACCCTAGGCGGCGGCCTCGTCGGCGTCGCTCGGCGCCGGATCCTCCGTGGTGGCGGTGTCTTCCAAGTCGGTGGCGTCGTCATCCGCGCCGGCTCTCATCTCGGCCGAGCTCCCCTCCGGGTCCTCGAGTGCCAACCGAAGTCGTCGGCGGGTAGCTCCGCGCCGTCCGGCGCCCGCTCCGGCACGAACTCACCATGTGGGGTGAACGACGCGATGTCGCTGGCCCGCACGGCAATCGGCGTCGCTCGCTCCGCCAGGTTTGCCTCCGCCCCAGCCCTCCGCGCGTGCAGCCGGTCCAGGCGGATGCCCGGGTACCAAGACACCACGAGCCCGAGCGCCATCCCCGCGCCGGCTCGGGCCGCGGATGCCCTCCACGCGCCAAGACGCGCCGCATCGGCTTCCAGCCAATGCGCCAGCCGGCTCACGGTGGTCGGCACCACCGCACCCGGCCAGAGGGCGGCCACCATCGACAAACCGGCTTCGAAAAGCCGGTTCATGTCGCGCTCCACCGCCTCCAAGCGGGCCTTGCGGCCACGGTGATCTCCGCCACCGACCAGGCGGCATACTCCTCGATGGCGGCCCTCGCTGCCATCTGCTCTTGCCGGTGGGCGTTCACTGCCACCTCGGCCGGCTCTTGGGTCTCGGGGAAGACCCCTGGAAAAGAAGGGGAAGAAGAACGATCAAAAGGCCGGAGGGTGGAAAACGGGAGGAAACAAAGACGCAAACAAGTAGAGACGCTTACGCATGAGGAGCTCGTCGATATACAGCGCCTCCTGCAGCGCCTCCCGCTCCCTCGCCGCCAGCGCATTGGCGCTGCGGTCGCGGTCCACCTTGAGCTGGGCGACCTCCTCGGCGGCCTTCTTCGCCTCCTCCTCCTGCCATGCCGCCGCCTGACGGCGCTCCTCGGCAAGCCGGTCCAGCTCGGCCTTGTGGGCGGCGGTGGCCTCATCCCTCTCCCGGACCGCCCGCGCCGCCTCCTCCTGCAGCCGGTTGCGCTCCGCGACCGCCTGGTCACGAAGCCGGCCGGCTTCCGCCACTTGGCGTCGGAGCCCCTCCATTTCCGCCGGGTCGACGGTGGCGGCTGCGCGTCCGGATCCGGATTCCGGTCAGAAGCCGGACGAAAAAGTGAAATACAAAGCAAAGGAGATCCGACCCAGCTGCTGCGCAAACTGGCCCGGATCTCGGGGGCTACACCCAGTGGGAGCGCTGGCGTGCCCCCACTGAAGAAACGCAAGAAAAACCTTGACGAAATACCTCTGGCCTGGCGAAGCTCCCCTTCCTTGGCTGCCAGCTGATCCCTGGCCGTGCGGTACCGGCTCAGGACACAGTTGTACGCCGCCACCCGCTGGTCGTAGATGGACTGCGAGGAAAGAAAAGTTAGCACACAAACGCCTGAGAAGGCCCGACCCGCCTACTGCGCAGCCGGCCCGGGCCTCGGGGGCTACACCCAGTGGGTGCGCTGACGCGCCCCCACTGGAAAGCGACCAAGCCGGTCAAGAAAAGCAAAGAAGAAACGAGACGTAAGAAAACACGAAGGACGGGCGAACTTACCGCGAAGGTCTGCTCCAGCTGCTATAGCCGGCCGCTCTCCGCCTGGGCGAAGCTCTGCCACTGGCCGCGGTGGTTGGCGATCTGCAGCCACAGGGAGTCCACAGCCGCGTCCAGTTCGCTTCGAGGGGCGCCGCTCGTCGCCTCGCTGGAGCTCGCCGCCCAGGCTCGCTGTGGCTGAACCGCGGACCCGGCGCTGGTTCCGCTGCCGGCTGGCCTCAGTTTGAGGCTGCGCCCCGCAGCCTGATGTCTACTACACAACTTATTCTTGTAGACTCGTGTTGGGCCTCCAAGCGCAGAGGTTTGTAGGACAGTAGCAGTTTTCCCTCAAGTGGATGACCTAAGGTTTATCAATCCGTGGGAGGCGTAGAATGAAGATGGTCTCTCTCGAACAACCCTGCAACCAAATAACAAAGAGTCTCTTGTGTCCCCAACACACCCAATACAATGGTAAATTGTATAGGTGCACTAGTTCGGCGAAGAGATGGTGATACGAGTGTAGTATGGATAGTAGATATAGGTTTTTGTAATCTGAAAATATAAAAACAGCAAGGTAACTAGTAACAAAAGTGAGCACAAAAGGTATTGCAATGCTTAAAAACAAGGCCTAGGGTTCATACTTTCGCTAGTGCAATCTCTCAACAATACTAATATAATTGGATCATATAACCATCTCTCAACGTGCGATAAAGAATCACTCCCAAGTTCCTATTAGCGGAGAACATAAGATAGAAATTGTTTGTAGGGTACGAAACCACCTCAAAGTTATCCTTTCCGATCGATCTATTGAGCTATTCCTATAAGTGTCACAAACAGCCCTAGAGTTCGTACTAAAATAACACCATATGATACACATCAACCAACTCTAATGTCACCTAGATACTCCAATGTCACCACAAGTATCCGTGAGTTGATTATACGATATGCATCAAACAACTTCATAATCATAATATTCAATCCACACAAAGAACTCCAAGGAGCATCCCAAAGTTTCTATCGGAGAAAAGATAATGAAAACGTCCATCAACCCCTATGCATAGATTACCCCAATGTCACCACGGGAATCCGCGAGTTGAGTGCCAAAACATATATCAAGTGAATCAATATAATACCCCATTGTCACCACGGGTATTCATATGCAAGACATACATCAAGTGTTCTCAAATCTGAAATATTCAATCCGATAATAACGAAACCTCAAAGGGAAAAGATTCGATTCATCACAACAAGGATAGAGAGGGAAGAAACACCATATGATCCAACTATATTAACAAAGCTCGTGATACATCAAGATCGTGCCAAATCAAGAACACGAGAGAGAGAGAGATAAAACACATAGCTACTGGTACAAACCCTCAGCCCCGAGGGTGAACTATTCCCTCCTCGTCATGGAGACCGCCGGAATGATGAAGATGGCCTCCGGTGATGCTTTCCCCCCTCCGGCAGGGTGCCGGAAAAGGGTTGTAGATGAGATTGTGGAGGTACAGAGGCTTGCGGCGGCGTAAAAACTCATCTAGGTTAACTTTCGGGGGTTTCTGAATATATATGATTTTTCAGCGTTGGAATCACGCGAAGAGGTGCCACAGGGGGGCCCATGACGCACCAGGGCGTGCCTGGGGGGGGGGGGGGGCAGGCGCGCCCAGGTGGCTCATGGGGCCCCTGTGGCTCTTTTGCTGCTCCTCCGAAGCTTCCCGGGTCTGTTTCCTTCCAGAAAAAATCGTCAAAAAGTTTCGCTGCATTTGGACTTCATTTGATATGGATTTTCTGGAAAACCAAAAACAAGCAGAAAACAACAACTGGGACTGGGCACTAGATCAATATGTTAGTCCATAAAAATCATATAAAAGCCATATAAAAGTGCACCAAAATCATACAAAACTATAATAAACATGGCATGAATACTTCATAAACTATAGATACGTTGGAGACGTATGAGCATCCCCAAGCTTAATTCATGCTCGTCCTTGAGTAGGTAAATGATAAAAGAAATAATTTATGAAGTGTGAATGCTAGCATAGTGCATAAGTTTGATCAATGATAATTTCAATCACTTTTTCTAGCATCAATATATATCATAATCAGTAGCTCATCTCATAAAACTTCTCATGATCAAGTAACAAGCTATTCACATGTTTAAAGTATAGGCCATAAACTTTCTTGAAAACTAACAAACTATGTTCTCAGTCATCAAACAATTGCAATTCATCTTATTTTCAGGAAGGGTCTATGTAAGAGCTTTGATCTAGCAAATTCCACATACTCAACCATCTTTTAGTCTTTCATGATTGCTGACACTTAAAGCATATTTTTAGAACAAACCATTTCAGTCAAACACATAGGAAGATAGGGGCTTAATGTTTCGCCTCCCAACTTATTTATCTCAGGGATAATGTCAACAATAATAACTCATGATCACCTATATTCAACTGGATATATGTGCCTAGATCATTCCCTACCACATAATGCTTGCCAACTAAACAATAAATAGAGCGGAATAGGGATGAACATTAATGACTCTTGCATAAAAGTAAATTCAGAAAAGTAAATACAGAAAAGTAAAAGATAGGCCCTTCGCAGAGGGAAGCAGAGGTTGTCATGCGCTTTTTGTTGTTAGATGCACAAGCCCTTAATGCAAAGGAACATCACATTATATTACCCCTTGTGATAGCAACCTTTATTATGCAGCCCGTCGCTTTTATTTCTTTACCATCACAAGTTCGTACAACACTTATTTTCCCTTACAATAAAAGATCATACATATTTTAGGAGCAATTTTTATTGCTTTTTGCACCTATGACAACTTACTCGAAGGATCTTATTCAATCCATAGGTAGATATAGTGGACTCTCATGGCAAGAAACTGGGTTTAAGTGTTTTTGGATGCACATGTAGTATCTCTACTTAGTAGGAATTTTTGGCTAGCAAAAGATTCTAAGCAAGCACCACATGTTAAAGGATCCATGACAATATAACTTCTATGTGAATATAAACAAACATAACTCATTACGTTGTCTACCTTGTCCAACGTCAACTATTTGATCAAGCTTGAAAATAATTAATGGGGGCTCACAATCATAGAAGATGTCCAAGATAGTATATTTATATGTGAAATTTCTCTTCCTTCAAAATTCTTTCATGAATTGTTCAAGTGACCAATGCTATGTTTGTTAACTTTCAATAAATTTTACCACTTATACTTCTTGTATGTGAAGTCACTACTCCCCATGGGACAAGCATATGAAGCATATAAATTTCAACTTTATGATATTCAATTCATTCAACAATTTACTCATAGGATATAAGTGAAGAACAAGAGTAAATGACAAACTACTCCAAAAAGATATAAGTGAAGACCAAATGAGTAGTTAAGTAAATAGGTAGCTATGTGAGGACTCTCTCTCTCATTTAAAATTTCAGATCTTGATAATTTTATTCAAACAGCAAATAAAACAAAATAAAATGACATTCCAAGGGTAGCACATATCATGTGAAGAAGCAAAAACTTAGGCTCAACCAAAACTGACCGATAGTTGTTGAAGAAGAAAGGTGGGATGCCTACCGGGGCATCCCCAAGCTTAGTAGCTTGAGACTTCTCGAAATATTTCTTTGGGATGCCTTGGGCAACCCCAAGCTTGAGCTTTTGTGTCTCCTTAATTCCTCTCAGATCACAGTTTCCCTAAATCTTAAAAACTTCATCCACACAAAACTCAACAAGAACTCGTGAGACAAGTTAGTATAAATCAACTCAAAACCTTAACATTCTCTACTATAACAAATCACAAAAATTATAATTAAACATTACATACAAAATGCCTCTGCATATTTAATACTTCTATCCACAAATAGAAACATTAAACAAGCAAACATATGCAAACAATGCAACTATAACAGCAATCTGCCAAAACAGAACAGTCTGTAAAGGGTGAATAAGAATCCATACTTCCCTGACTCCAAAAATTCTGAAAAATTACCACATGACAGAGAACTCATGCATGCTTATTGTGTAAAAATTTCAGATTTTTATCATGTTCTGACTATTCAGGAATATTCTGGACATATCAGAAAACTTTCTGTTTTCAAACAGCAACACATGAACTTGCAAACTGAGCATGGTAAAGGCTATAATTGGCATTTTATTGAACTAAAAGATACAAAACATGATTATTGATAACATTAAGCAAATATCAACAGAATAAAATGACGCTCCAAGCAAAACTCATATTATGTGACGAATAAAAATATAGCTCCAAGTGAGGTTACCGATAATGTTGAAGACGAAAGAGGGGATGCCTTCCGGGGCATCCCCAAGCTTAGTTGCTTGGGTCTTCCTTGAATATTACCTTGGGGTACCTTGGGCATCCCCAAACTTAGGGTCTTGCCGCTCCTTATTCTCCTCATATCAATATCTCACCCAAAACTTGAAAACTTCAATCACCCAAAATGTTGGAAATATGCCCTAGAGGAAATTAATAAAGTGTTTATTATCATATTTCCCCGTTCATGATAATGGTTTATTATTCATGCTAGAATTGTATTGACCGGAAACTTAATACATGTGTGAATAGATAAACAAATACTGAGTCCCTAGTAAGCCTCTACTAGACTAGCTCGTTGATCAAAAGATGGTCAAGATTTCCTGACCATGGACATGAGTTGTCATTTGATAACGGGATCACATCATTAGGAGAATGATGTGATGGACTTGACCCAACCGTCAGCATAGCATATGATCGTTCAGTTTAATGCTATTGCTTTCACTATGTCAAATACACGTTCCTCTGACCATGAGATCATGCAACTCCCGGATACCGTAGGAATACTTTGCGTGTATCAAACGTCACAACGTAACTGGGTGATTATAAAGGTGCACTACAGGTATCTCCGAAAGTGTTTGTTGAGTTGGCATGGATCAAGATTGGGATTTGTCACTCCGACTATCGGAGAGGTATCTCTGGGTCCTCTCGGTAATACAGCATCACAGAAGCCTTGCAAGCACCGTGACTAAAGAGTTAGTTGCAAGATGATGTATTACGGAACGAGTAAAGAGACTTGCCGGTAACGAGATTGAACTAGGTATTGGATACCGACGATCGAATCTCGGGCAAGTAACATACCGCCGGACAAAGGGAACAACGTATGTTGTCATATGAGGTTCACCGATAAAGATCTTCATGGAATATGTAGGAACCAATATGAGCATCCAGGTCCCGCTGTTGGTTATTGACCAGAGAGTTGTCTCGGTCATGTCTACATCATTCCCGAACCCGTAGGGTCCGCACACTTAAGGTTCGATGACGATATAGTATTATATGAGTTATGTGATTGGTGACCGAATGTTGTTCGGAGTCCCGGATGAGATCACGGACATGACGAGGAGTCTCGGAATGTCCGAGAGGTAAAGATTCATATATTGGAAGGCTATATTCGGACGTCGGAAAGGTTCCGAGTGATTCGAATATTTTTCGGAGTACCGGGAAGTTACGGGAATTCACCGGGAGAAGTAATGGGCCTTATTGGGCCATACGGGAAAAGGAGAGGCAGGCCACGTGAGGAGGCGCGCGCCCTCCCTTGCCCAAACCGAATTGGACTAGGGGAGGGGGCGCAGCCCCCTCTTTCCTTTCCCTCTCCCTTCCCCCTTTCCTACTCCGTATGGGAGGTGGAATCCTACTAGGACTAAGGAGTCCTAGTAGGACTCCCCACACTTGGCGCACCCCTAGGGGGCCGGCCTCCTCCCTCTCATCCTTTATATACGGGGGCAAGGGGGCACCCCAAAGTACACAATTGTCCCATAGCCGTGTGCGGTGCCCCGATCTCCGTTTTCCACCTCGATCATATTTTCGGAGAGCTTAGGCGAAGCCCTGCCGGAATCACTTCACCGTCACCGTCGCCACGCCGTCGTGCTGACGGAACTCATCTACTTCCTCAACGTCTTGCTGGATCAAGAAGGCGAGGATCGTCACCGAGCTGCACGTGTGTAGAACTCGGAGGTGCCGTACGTTCGGTACTCGATCGGTGGAGCTCGAAGGATTGTTCGACTACATCAACCGCGTTGTGAGACGCTTCCGCTAATGGTCTACGAGGGTACGTATACACACTCTCCCCTCTCGTAGCGATGCATCTCCATGGATAGATCTTGCGTGAGCGTAGGAAATTTTTGAAATTCATGCTCCGTTCTCCAACAGTGGTATCAGAGCCAGGTCTATGCGTAGATGTGATTTGCACGAGTAGAACACAAACGAGTTGTGGGCGTGGGTGTATACATATTGCTTGCCATTACTAGTTGATACTTGATTCGGCGGTATTGTGAGATGAAGCGGCCCGGACCGACATTACGCGTACGCTTACGCGAGACAGGTTTCACCGCTACGTGCACTCGTTGCATAAAGGTGACTGGCGGGTGTCTGCCTCTCTTACTTTAGTTGAATCGGTTTCAATGAAGAGGGTTCTTTTAGAAGATCAAAAAGCAATCACTACACCACGTTGTGGTTTTGCGTAGGTAAGAACGGTTCTTGCAAACCCGTAGCAGCCACGTAAAATTTGCAACAACAAAGTAGAGGACGTCTAACTTGTTTTTGCAGGGTATGCTGGTGATGTGATATGGCCAAGACATGATGTGATATAAGTTGTTGTATGAGATGATCATGTTTTGTAAGTTATCAGGCAACTGGCAGGAGCCTTATGGTTGTCTCTTTATTGTATGCAATGCCAACGCTATGTAATTGCTTTACTTTACCGCTATGAGTTAGCAGTAGTAGTAGTAGCAATAGCTGGCGAGACGACCACGACGCTGCGATGGAGATCAAGGTGTCACGACGCTACGATGGAGATCATGGTGTCAACCCGGTGACGATGGAGATCATGACGGTGCTTTGCTGATGGAGATCAAAAGCACAAGACGATGATGGCCATATCATGTCACATATTGAATTGCATGTGATGTTAATCCTTTTATGCATCTTATTTTGCTTAGGACGACGGTAGCATTATAAGATGATCCCTTCACTAAATTTCAAGATAGGTGTTCTCCCCTAGTATGCACCGTTGCGAAGGTTCGACGCTTCTAAGCACCACGTGATGATCGGGTGTGATGGATTCTTTCGTTCGCATACAACTGGTGTAAGCCAGTTTTACACACGCAGAATACTTGGGTTAAACTTGACGAGCCTAGCATGTACAGACATGGCCTCGGAACACAAGAGACCGAAAGGTCGAACATGAGTCATATAGTAGATATGATCAACATAAAAGATGTTCACCATTGATAACTAATCCACCTCACGTGATGATCGGACGTGGTTTAGTTGATGTGGATCATGTTACACTTAGACAACTTGAGGGATGTTAATCTAAGTGGGAGTTCTTAAGTAATTTGATTAATTGAACTTCAATTGTCATGAACATAGTCTTACTTGTCTTAGCAAATTTATGTTGTAGATCAATAGACTGCGCTGTAGTTCCCCTGTTTTTATTATGTTCCTAGAGAAAACGAAGTTGAAAGTTGATGGAAGCAACTATGCGGATTAGGTCCGTGATCTGAGGATTGTCCTCACTGCTGCACAGAAGGCTTATGTCCTTAATGCACCGCTCAGTGAAATACCCCTACGGCTTCGTCTGAGGACGTTATGAACGTCTGGCAGACAAGAAAAGATGACTACTCGATAGTTCAGTGCGCCATACTTTACGGCTTAGAACCGGAGCTCCAAATATGTTTTGAGCAACACGGAGCATATGAGATGTTCCAAGAGCTGAAAATTTGTTTTTCAAGCTCACACCCGGGTCGAGAGGTATGACACCTTCGATAAGTTCTATAGCTACAATATGGAGGAGAACGGCTCCATTAATGAGCATGTACTCAGAATGTCTGAGTACTTCAAACACTAGAATCAAGTGGGAGTTAGACTTCCGAATAAAGTGGTGATTGATAGAGTTCTCTAGTCACTATCACTAAGCTACTGGATCTTCGTGATGAACTATAAACATGCAAGGGATAGAAGATCCTTAAGCTATTCGCGATGCTACAATCTGCGGATGTAGAAATCAAAAGAGGGAGCATCAAGTGTTGATGGTTAATAAGAGCACTAGTTTCAAGAAGGGCAAGGGAAAGAAAATGGAACTTCAAGAAGAACGGTAAAATAGTTGCCGCTCACGCGAAGAAACCCAAGGCTGAACCAAACCCGAGACTTAGTGCTCCCATTGCAAAGGGAAATGTCACAGGGAGCGGAACTTCCCCAAAGTAACTGGCAGATAATAAGACTGGCAATGTCAACAAAGATATTTGATATACATGTTATTGATATGTACCTTACTAGTACTCGTAGGAGCACCTGGGTATTTGATACTTGTTCAGTTGCTTACAACTTGAAACATGGAGCTTCGGAATAAACGAGGGCTAGCTAAGAACGAGGTGACGATGTGCATTGGAAGTGTCTCCAAGGTTGATGTGATCACCATCGCCACGCTCTCTCTACCTTCAGGATTAGTGATGAACCTAAATAATTGTTATTTTGTGCTTGCATTAAGCATGAACATTATATCTGATAGTGTTTATTGCAAGACAGTTATTCAATTTCAGAGAATAATTGTTATTCTATTTATTTGGATAATATCATTGATGATCATGCACTTAAAATGAAAGGTTTATTGAATCTTGATCGTAGTAATACATATGTTCATAACACGAATGCCAAAAGATAATGATAGTACCACATATTTGTGGCACTGCCGCTTAGGTCATATCAGTGTTAAACACATGAAGAAACTCCATGCAGATGGGTTTTTGGAATCTCTTGATTATGAATCATTTGAGACATGTGAACCGTGCCTTATTGGCAAGATGACTAAAACTCCGTTCTCCGGAACAATGGAGCGAGCAACCAACTTATTGGAAATAATACATACCGATGTATGCGGTCCGATGAGTGTTGACGCGTGCGGTGGATATCGTTATGTTCTCACGTTCACAGATGATTTGAGTAGATGTCTACTTGATGAAGCATAAATCTGAAACATTTGAAAAGTTCAAAGAATTTCAGAGTGAAGTAGAGAACCATCGTAACAAGAAAATAAAGTTCTTACGATCTGATCGTGGAGGAGAATATTTGAGTTACGAGTTTGGCAATCACTTAAGACAATGTGGAATTGTTTCACAGCTCACGCCACATGGAACACCACAGCGTAATGGTGTGTCCGAACGTCGTAATCGTACTCTATTGGATATGGTGCATTCTATGATGTCTCTTACCGATTTGCCACTATCATTTTGGGGTTATGCATTAGAGACAGCTGCATTCACTTTAAACAAGGGCACCGTCTAAATCCGTTGAGATGACACCGTATGAACTGTGGTTTGCAAGAAACCTAAGATGTCGTTTCTGAAAGTTTGGGGATGCGATGCTTATGTCAAAAGGCTTCAGCCAGATAAACTCGAACCCAAAGCGGATAAGTGCGTCTTCATAGGATACCCAAAAGAGACCGTTGGGTACACCTTGTACCACAGATCCGAAGGCAAAGTTTTCGTTGCTAAAGAATGGATCCTTTCTAGAGAAGGAGTTTCTCTCGAAAGAAGTGAGTGGGAGGAAAGTAGAACTTGATGAGGTAATTGTACCTCCTCTGGATAGTAGTACGCCACAGAAAGAAATTTCTGTGACACCAACACAGACCAGAGAAGAAGTTGATGATGATGATCATGAGGCTTCGGATCAAGTTACTACAAAACTTCGAAGGTCAACCAGGACACGTTCCGCACCAGAGTGGTACGGAAATCCAGTCTTGGAGGTTATGTTGTTAGACAACGGTGAACCTTCGAACTATGAAGAAGCGATGGCAAGCCCGGATTCCGACAAATGGCTTGAGGCCATGAAATCCGAGATTGGATCCATGTATGAGAACAAAATGTGGACTTTGGTAGACTTGCCCGATGAACGGCGAGCTATTGAAAATAAATGGATCTTTAAGAAGAAGACGGATGCTGATGGTAATATCACCGTCTATAAAGCTCGACTTGTTGCTAAAGGTTATCACCAAGTTCAAGGAGTTGACTACGATGAGACTTTCTCACCCGTAGCGATGCTAAAGTCTGTCAGAATTATGTTAGCAATTGCCGCGTTTTATGATTATGAAATCTGGCAAATGGACGTCAAAACGGCATTCCTTTACGGATTCCTTAAGGAAGAATTGTATATGATACAGCCGGAAGGTTTTGTCGATCCTAAAGGCGCTAACAAAATATGCAAGCTCCAGCGATCCATCTATGGACTGGTGCAAGCATCTCGGAGCTGGAATACTTGCTTTGATGAAGTGATCGAAGCATTTGGGTTTATACAAGTTTATGGAGAAACTTGTATTTACAAGAAAGTGAGTGGGAGCTCTATAGCATTTCTAATAGTATATGTGGATGACATATTGTTGATTGGAAATGATGTAGACTTTCTGGAAAGCATAAAGAATTGAAAGGAGGTTTTCAATAAAAACCTGTTTTTGAGTTATCCACAGATTGGGCATCGAGATCTATGGAGATAGATCAAAACGCCTGATAAAAGTTCACACATCTTGATGAGTTTTTTGAAGAAGTTCAAAATAGGATCAAGTCAAAGAAATGAGTTCTTGCCTGGTGTGAAGTGGAGTAAGACTTGAAAATCTAGGTAAAGGTTGTTTTACATGTTAGGCATCAAAATCTATAGAGATAGATTGAGACGCCTCATAGGACTTTCACGAAGCACATACCTTGACAAGATTTTGAAGAAGTTCAAAATGGATCAGTCAAAGAAAGGGTTCTTGCCTGTATTGCAAGGTGTGAGATTGAGTAAGACTCAAAGCCCGACCACGATAGAAGACAAAGAGAAGATGAGTGTCATCCCCTATGCCTCAGCCATAGGCTCCATTTTGTATGCCATGCTGTGTACTAGACCTGATGTATGCCTCGCTATTAGCTTGGTGGGAAGGTACCAAAGTGATCCAGGAGTAGATCACTGGACAGCGGTCAAGAATATCCTGAAGTACCTGAAAAGGACTAAGGAAGAATTTCTCGGGAATAGAGGTGATAAAGAGTTCGTCATAAAGGGTTACGTCGATGCAAGCTTTAAACACCGATCCGGAAGACTATGAGTCTCAGACCGGATACGTAAAGTGGGACAGTCGTTTTTGGAGTAGCTCCAAGCAGAGTGTGGTAGCAGCATCTACATATGACATAGAGATTTGCCAAGAACACACGGATCTAAATATTGCAGACCCGTTGACTAAAACCTCTCTCACAAGCAAAACATGATCAACCCTAGAACTGATTGGATGTTAATTACATGGAGATGTAAACTAGATTATTGACTCTAGTGCAAGTGGGAGACTGTTGGAAATATGCCCTAGAGGCAATTAATAAAGTGTTTATTATCATATTTCCCCGTTCATGATAATGGTTTATTATTCATGCTAGAATTGTATTGACCGGAAACTTAATACATGTGTGAATAGATAAACAAATACTGAGTCCCTAGTAAGCCTCTACTAGACTAGCTCGTTGATCAAAAGATGGTCAAGATTTCCTGACCATGGACATGAGTTGTCATTTGATAACGGGATCACATCATTAGGAGAATGATGTGATGGACTTGACCCAACCGTCAGCATAGCATATGATCGTTCAGTTTAATGCTATTGCTTTCACTATGTCAAATACACGTTCCTCTGACCATGAGATCATGCAACTCCCGGATACCGTAGGAATACTTTGGGTGTATCAAACGTCACAACGTAACTGGGTGATTATAAAGGTGCACTACAGGTATCTCCGAAAGTGTTTGTTGAGTTGGCATGGATCAAGATTGGGATTTGTCACTCCGACTATCGGAGAGGTATCTCTGGGTCCTCTCGGTAATACAGCATCACAGAAGCCTTGCAAGCACCGTGACTAAAGAGTTAGTTGCAAGATGATGTATTACGGAACGAGTAAAGAGACTTGCCGGTAACGAGATTGAACTAGGTATTGGATACTGACGATCGAATCTCGGGCAAGTAACATACCGCCGGACAAAGGGAACAACGTATGTTGTCATATGAGGTTCACCGATAAAGATCTTCGTGGAATATGTAGGAACCAATATGAGCATCTAGGTCCCGCTGTTGGTTATTGACCAGAGAGTTGTCTCGGTCATGTCTACATCATTCCTGAACCCGTAGGGTCCGCACACTTAAGGTTCGATGATGATATAGTATTATATGAGTTATGTGATTGGTGACCGAATGTTGTTCAGAGTCCCGGATGAGATCACGGACATGACGAGGAGTCTCGGAATGTCCGAGAGATAAAGATTCATATATTGGAAGGCTATATTCGGACGTCGGAAAGGTTCCGAGTGATTCGGGTATTTTTCGGAGTACCGGGAAGTTACGGGAATTCACCGGGAGAAGTAATGGGCCTTATTGGGCCATACGGGAAAAGGAGAGGCAGGCCACGTGAGGAGGTGCGCGCCCCCCCTTGCCCAAACCGAATTGGACTAGGGGAGGGGGCGCAGCCCCCTCTTTCCTTTCCCTCTCCCTTCCCCCTTTCCTACTCCGTATGGGAGGTGGAATCCTACTAGGACTAAGGAGTCCTAGTAGGACTCCCCACACTTGGCGCACCCCTAGGGGGCCGGCCTCCTCCCTCTCATCCTTTATATACGGGGGCAAGGGGGCACCCCAAAGTACACAATTGTCCCATAGCCGTGTGCGGTGCCCCGATCTCCGTTTTCCACCTCGGTCATATTTTCGGAGAGCTTAGGCGAAGCCCTGCCGGAATCACTTCACCGTCACCGTCGCCACGCCGTCATGCTGACGGAACTCATCTACTTCCTCGACATCTTGCTGGATCAAGAAGGCGAGGATCGTCACCGAGCTGCACGTGTGTAGAACTCGGAGGTGCCGTACGTTCGGTACTCGATCGGTGGAGCTCGAAGGATTGTTCGACTACATCAACCGCGTTGTGAGACGCTTCCGCTAACGGTCTACGAGGGTACGTAGACACACTCTCCCCTCTCATAGCGATGCATCTCCATGGATAGATCTTGCGTGAGCATAGGAAATTTTTGAAATTCATGCTCCGTTCTCCAACACAAAACTTAACGGAACTTCGTGAGATAGGTTAGTATGATAAAAATAAATCATCCACTTAGGTACTGTCAAGACAAGATTCATAATTGTTCTCACATAATTCCTACTGTATTCTATCATTTCCACAATTTATATTACTCAATATAAGCTATGGAAACACTAAAACAAGCAAACTATGTATCGAAAACAGAATCTGTCAAAAACAGAACAGCGTGTAGTGAAAGATTTAAAAACCATACTTCTGTACCTCCAAAAATTCTGAAAAATTAGAAAAACGTAAACCATTTGTATCCCAATAGTGTGGAAAAATTTCAGAATTTTTTCACGCTCCAGTACAGAATAGAAATTCCAGCACTGGACGCAAAAGTTTCTGTTTTTGCACAGAATCAAATCAACAAGCATCCACACTATCCCAAAGGCTTTACTTGGCACATTATTGAAATAAAACATATAAAACATGATTACTACAGTAAATTAATCATGTGGACACACAAAAACAGTAGGTATAAGTATTGGGTTGTCTCCCAACAAGCGCTTTTCTTTAATGCCCTTTTAGCTAGGCATGATGATTTTAATGATGCTCACATAAAAGTGAAGAATTGAAACATAATGGGAGCATCATGAAGCATATGACAAGCACATTTAAGCCTAACCCACTTCCTATGCATAGGGATTTTGTGAGCAAATAGTTTATGGGAGCAAGAATCAACTAGCATAGGAAGGCAAAACAAGTAAAACCTTGAAACTTTCAACACATAGAGAGGAAACTTTATATTATTGCAACACCTACAAGCATATGATCCTCTCTCATAATAATTTTTAGTAGCATCATGAAGAAATTCAACAATATATCCATCACACAAAGCATTCTTGTCATGCTACATATGCATAGAATTTTTATTACTCTCCACACAAGCAAAATTATTCTCATTCATAATGGTGGGGGCAAATTCAACAAAATAACTATCATGAGATACTTGATTGGCATAATCCATTTGAAAATTAAAATCATGATGACAAGTTTCATAGTTATCATTATTCTTTATAACATACATGTCATCACAATAATCATCATAGATAGCAACTTTGTTATCATAGTCAATTGAAACCTCTTCCAAAATAGTGGATTCATCATTAAATAAAGTTGTGACCTCTCCAAATCCACTTTCATAATTGTAATCATCATAAATAGGAGGCATGCAATCATCATAATAAATTTGCTCATCAAAACTTGGGGGACTAAAAATATCATCTTCATCAAACATAGCATCCCCAAGCTTGTAGTTTTGCATATCATTAGCATCATGGGTATTCAAAGAATTCATACTAACAACATTGCAATCATGCTCATCATTCAAAGATTTTATGCCAAACATTTTATTAAATTCTTCTTCTATCAATTGAGCACAATTTTGCCCTCCATCATTTTCAAGAAAGACATGATAAAGACGAATAATATGAGGCAACCTCAATTCCATATTTTTTTTGTAGTTTTCTTTTATAAACCAAACTAGTGATAAAACAAGAAACTAAAAGATTCGATTGCAAGGTCTAAAGATATACCTTCAAGCACTCACCTCCCCAGCAACGGCGCCAGAAAAGAGCTTGATGTCTACTACACAACTTATTCTTGTAGACTCGTGTTGGGCCTCCAAGCGCAGAGGTTTGTAAGACAGTAGCAGTTTTCCCTCAAGTGGATGACCTAAGGTTTATCAATCCGTGGGAGGCGTAGGATGAAGATGGTCTCTCTCGAACAACCCTGCAACCAAATAACAAAGAGTCTCTTGTGTCCCCAACACACCCAATACAATGGTAAATTGTATAGGTGCACTAGTTCGGCGAAGAGATGGTGATACAAGTGTAGTATGGATAGTAGATATAGGTTTTTGTAATCTGAAAATATAAAAACAGCAAGGTAACTAGTAACAAAAGTGAGCACAAAAGGTATTGCAATGCTTAAAAACAAGGCCTAGGGTTCATACTTTCGCTAGTGCAATCTCTCAACAATGCTAATATAATTGAATCATATAACCATCCCTCAACGTGCGATAAAGAATCACTCCCAAGTTCCTATTAGTGGAGAACATAAGATAGAAATTGTTTGTAGGGTACGAAACCACCTCAAAGTTATCCTTTCCGATCGATCTATTGAGCTATTCCTATAAGTGTCACAAACAGCCCTAGAGTTCGTACTAAAATAACACCATATGATACACATCAACCAACTCTAATGTCACCTAGATACTCCAATGTCACCACAAGTATCCGTGAGTTGATTATACGATATGCATCAAACAACTTCATAATCATAATATTCAATCCACACAAAGAACTCCAAGGAGCACCCCAAAGTTTCTATCGGAGAAAAGATAATGAAAACGTGCATCAACCCCTATGCATAGATTTCCCCAATGTCACCACGGGAATCCGCGAGTTGAGTGCCAAAACATATATCAAGTGAATCAATATAATACCCCATTGTCACCACGGGTATTCATATGCAAGACATACATCAAGTGTTCTCAAATCTGAAATATTCAATCCGACAATAACGAAACCTCAAAGGGAAAAGATTCGATTCATCACAACAAGGATAGAGAGGGAAGAAACACCATATGATCCAACTATATTAACAAAGCTCGCGATACATCAAGATCGTGCCAAATCTAGAACACGAGAGAGAGAGAGATAAAACACATAGCTACTAGTACAAACCCTCAGCCCCGAGGGTGAACTACTCCCTCCTCGTCATGGAGACCGCCGGGATGATGAAGATGGCCTCCGGTGATGCTTTTCCCCCCTCCGGCAGGGTGCCGGAAAAGGGCTGTAGATGAGATCGTGGAGGTACAGAGGCTTGCGGCGGCGTAAAAACTCATCTAGGTTAACTTTCGGGGGTTTCTGAATATATATGATTTTTCAGCGTTGGAATCACGCGAAGAGGTGCCACAGGGGGCCAATGAGGCACCAGGGCGAGCCTGGGGGGGGGGGGGGGGCGGGAGGGCAGGCGCGCCCAGGTGGCTCGTGGGGCCCCTGTGGCTCTTCTGCTGCTCCTCTGAAGCTTCCTGTGTCTGTTTCCTTCTAGAAAAAATTGTCAAAAAGTTTCGCTGCATTTGGACTTCATTTGATATGGATTTTCTGGAAAACCAAAAATAAGCATAAAACATCAACTGGGACTGGGCACTAGGTCAATATGTTAATCCATAAAAATCATATAAAAGCCATATAAAAGTGCACCAAAATCATACAAAACTATAATAAACATGGCATGAATACTTCATAAATTATAGATACGTTGGAGACGTATCACAGCCCGTGGCTCCGCAGTCACCAGGGCGCGAGAGCTCCCTGGCATGGCCTCCGTCCTTGGGGGCGGCGCTCCTCCGCCGCCTGGCGCGGCCTCCGGCTCGCGGTCCCCTCCATCTCCGCCTCCGGCCCCGTCGGCCGGGTCGACAGCCGGCGGTACCTCCGGGTCGGCCTCCGGCTTGTGGTCACCGGATTCGCCGCGACTGGCGTCTTCTGTGGTGGCTGCGCGGGGATCCACCTCCGCCCGGCGGGCGGGTCGTGCACCGACTTGGAGCGATGCTCCGCAACCGGCGACGGCGGTGGCGATGACGCCGTCCATTCCGGCCACGCGGCCTCCTCCGCGACCCGCCGCCGCCTCGCCACGACCTCGGCCACGGCGTCGCCCCACGCCTTGGCCGATGCCTCGCCACGACCTCGGCCACGCCGTCGCCCCACGACTTGGAGCTGCATCGCCCGTCCCATCCTCGTCATCTTCGTCGTCATCCGGCCACTCGCACAAAACATCCGGGATTAAAGACTTACCGTCTTGAGCGTCGCCGTCTCCCGCGTCGCCGTCTCCCTCGTCCTCTGGGTCCGATTCGTCCCGGTCCGGCTGCAGAACCATGGGACTCGGGCCGTCATGCAACAGCTGGCTCGGAAAGCGCTGCAGCCGGCCTAGGGCGTCAGGGCGCATGAAGAGGGCGGACGCCGCGATGAACAAAGACTAGAGACTCACCGCTGGCGCTGGGGCATCCTAGCTGTACGGCTCCTTGCCGAATCGCCACTCCTTCACCTTGAGCCCGGCGGCGGAGACGTCGTTGACACGCTGGGCGATCTCAGCCGGTGTCAGCTCCTTCGTGGACAGCCGGCAGGGGTCGTGCCGGCCGCTCATATCGTAGATCCGGTGCGGCCGCCGCTGCAGCGGCAGCACCCGGTGGCTGATGAAGGCGGCGATGAGGTCCACGGCGGTGAGCCCCTCCCGGTCCGTCATCTCCTTGACCCAGCGGCAGATGCCCAAGATCTCCGCGGACGGGTTCTTCGGATTGTGCCCCCAATTCAGCTTCTCAGCCGGGGGCACGTCGACGAAGGGGGGGAGGTTGATGCGGTCGTTGGCCGGGTCGGCGTTCTTCACATAGAAGAAGGACTTCTGCCACTTCTTGGCGGAGTCCTCGAGCGGCAGCTTCGGGAAGGGGCCCGCCGTCCGGGTAACTGGCACGGCCGCCCCGCACTCGGCCATGACGCTGGCGGCTGTACCTTGCTGCTTCAAATAAAACATGCGGCACCACAACTCCACGTACGGGAGAAGGCCGACGTAGCCCTCGCACAGCGTCGCGAAGCCAGCGAGCTGCAAGATGGCGTTCGGTCCCAGATGATGCGGCTAGAGGCCGAAATACGTGAGGAAGCGCCTGAAGAAGACGCTCGCGGGAAGCCCAGGCCCGCGGAGGAAGTGGGTGTAGAACACCACCACCTCACCGTTCCGCGGCGCCGGGGCCATCTCCTCGCCGGGCGCGCGCGCCTCCACCTCCTCCGCCGGCGGCAGCCGCCGCGTTCGGCGCAGGTACTCGATGTCGTCGGTGGTTACCACTGACCCCTCCCAAGAACCTTTCGGTGGCGCCATCGGCGAGAGCGAGAGGGGCGCGGGCGGTGGAGCGGCGAGAGAATGGCCGCGTGAGGGTTGCAGCACGGCGTGGTGGCAGCTCAAGCGAGCGATGGCGCGCGGGTGATGGCGTACGGCGGCGGTGTGCGCGTGAAGGAGTGTGGAGAGGTGGAGACGAAGCAACGGGCGGGGGCAAGGGAGCGAATGCCTCGGCCTCTCCCCCTCCCTTCCCATTTAAAGAGCATGGCGAAACGTGAGGGAGTGGGATCGTCTGCGCCCACGATCCCCACTCCCCCGTAATGCACGGGCGCATTAAGGCGTGCCTTAACTGCCCCGAGAATTCCAACAGGCGCGTGCGGCCGCAGTAAATCCCGCGCGCGGGCCGAGGCTGCGGCCTAGTAGGACCCAGCCCACCGCGACGTCCCATCGCGCGCGTGGCCTGGCAGGCCTCATCGGCCGCTGGGCTACACGTGGCGGGGCTTCGTCAGGCGACTGGCGCGCTCCCCCGTTTCGGCTGGACCAGCCGGCTGAACCGTTCGTACTCCGGCACGGTTGAGTACCTCGACCCGGCTCTCGGCAGCCGGCGAACGGCGGCCTCAAGCCGGTACTTCCTCGCCACGCAACCGCGCTCCTTCGGGGAGGGGATAAGCTGCAAAGCCTCTCCCGCTTGGAGCCGGCGAGCCTTTACAGCTTCGGGGACTACTGTCTGGGGGATGACCACCGGGTAGGCAAGCGGACCCGGAGCCCCTTTTCAAAACGTCGGGGCAGCCCGTGCCCCTCCCCGCCAGCTGGCCGTCCGGCCGGCTTCCCAACGCGAGCCGGCTAGGCCCGGCCCCGGGTCGGGTCCGGCTGTCCGCTAGCCGGCTGGTAACAGTCAGCGGCCGTCCCATCACTCCCAACGACAAGACAGCCCTCCAAGACGGGAGAGCGTGGCTACAGTGCAATCCGTCTCAGGAAGGCGCGACGGCAGAGCCGCCGACCCCGCTGTCCGGGATGACCAGCGTCAGCACCAGCACGCCACTGCAGTCCCCACGACGCCAACCCCTCCGTGACGCACGAGGCGACGGGCCCCGCAGCCGGCGGGGCCCAGCAGCCGGCGGGCCCCATAGCCGGCTCCAGACGACGACATCCGGGTCCCGCAGCATGTAATTTTACCCCTGTAAGCCCAGGGGGTCGGGCTATAAGACCCCCCGGGAGGCCTCCAATGCAGAGGGGTTCGCTCTCTCTCAGTCGACACTCAGTAGCGACACCCACGCACTCACACTCACAGGAGAGGCCGAATGGAGAACTAGCTCCTTCTTCCTCCTCCGCCCAAACAGCTCCAGGAGCGCCATTGTAACCTTTGAGTCTATCATCCCATTCGACAGGACTAGGGGTGTTACCTCCCCGGAGGGCCGGAACCTGGGTACGCCTTGTGTCTCCTGCACGCGTGTGCCAACCTCACTTCCGGAACCCACCGGCGTCCTCACGCAGCCCCCCATTTTTAGCCATCTCATGGCACCTGCCGCGATTTCACCACGACAATATATTTCAAAATTTAATTTAGTTCAAAAAATTAAAAATGTTCACCGCAGATTAGAAAAATGTTAACACAGTGTACAAAATTAGTTTGCACAACTTTAAGAAAATCTTGATATTTTTCAAAAAATGTTCATGGCATATTTTTAAGAAGGTTTGACAATTAAAAATCTTAGTGTATTTCATAAACAATGTTTCGTGTGACATTTTAAAAGATGTTCATGCATTTCAAAATATGTTCATGATATTTTTTTTAAATGTATTTATATTTTTTTTTTTCATAGAGTTAAGAAAAATGTTACTCCATTGAAGAATATGTCAAACGTGTTTCTGAAAAATGTTTATTATGTATTCAAAGAAATAATTCGGAACATGTATTTGGAAAATATTTAACGTGTATCTGAAAAGGGTTCTAGATGTATAAAAATTGTACAACCTATATTGAAAAAAGTATAGGTATGTACTAAAAAAGAAAAACACTCGCAGTAGGCGACCGCCAGATGGCCGGTACAATATGGACTCATGAGGATCGAGTTTTACTTCGTCTCACAGTAGACAGTAGGCAAGATATACCTTGTGTGTGGCCCGTGGCCCGCGCGTCAGGTGGCGGAAGGAAAACTGGCTGGAGCAACGAGGCTCGACTTGGATGCAGACCTTCTTTGTTTCCTTGCCAGCACGTCGTGCCGTGTGGGTCGAGGCTGCCGGCCCCGAGCGCAGCGCAGCCCTGTGGCGTGGCGCGGTGCACCCAGGCCGTGGCATGAGCGCCACCGGCTTCACGCCCGGGTCGAGGAGACGAGATTTTTTTTTTTTTTTTTGAAAATATGACCGAGCTGGTGTAGATCGCGACCTGCCCGTCTCCGGCGCTGCGACAAAAGGACGGTGGAGCTGACCCGTTCACGTGCCACTCCTTTCAGCTCCGCGCGCGAGAACAGGTCAACACTGATATAGTAGCCGTCCGATAGATGTGAAATTAACCAACCGTTCACGCATCAACCAATCCATCACGCCGCACGGACAAGTTAGGCCAGTCCATTTGCCCTGTTTACAATTCTTGTGGACAATTTTATTGATCCATACATACATGCACGGATGGAAAGATAGGCGCCATACAAAATATATTAGCAATGGAGAAGGTAAGAGCATCTCCAACGTTGACCCATAAAACAAACACTGCATTTGTCCGCGGACGAGTACACGAACTGTGATATGGGAACCGACCATCCAATCGTGTATGCATACATTTCAAAGTGAATTTTAACAAACTGGACGAATTTCATGCAAACCGGATGATTTTCGCTTAAACCGGACCAAATTCTTTATATTTTGACATATTTCAACTAAACAAAAATGGACGACACTTTTTTAACCTAGTTTAAAAAGTTTGCCGGCCGTGGAGGTGTCGGTGTTCCACGTCATGTTTTCCCCATGCCCGGCAAGATCAACGGCTATAAGCCTCTGAAAGTGAAGTTGCGGGAGGGGGAAAAAATATGACATGGGACACGAGACGGCTGCGTATGTGTCCCACCTCCTACTCTTGGTCTCCTCGGCCCTAAAGGCACTAGCAGCCGGACCAGGAAAAAGATTGAGCCATTGTGGATGGGCGTTGAGCTCAAGGTTCTTTTGGTAGCTTACGTACCAATAGGAAATCCATCACGGCAGAATTTTGCACTTCTTAGTCCTGACCTCGATTTTACAAAATTCCTCATGCCTCCTACTCCTATGTACTGAGAACGAGAAGAATTCGTGTCCTGGGTATTTAATTTTAAGATCCCATACAAGAATTTTGAAGATTATATAACCAATCTAGGTGATGATCAGCTCCATGTTACACACAAAGTGGTATATTTGGGCCCTATCTCTGTGAAGACATCTGTGAAAAGACATCGGAGAAGGAGAGGGGGCACCTTTTAAAGACCAAGACGGTACCAGTTTGCACATAGATCATAAATACTGGCTGATCTTTACATTGCAATCGCCGTGTTTGTACTGCAAGGGCTATGAATTCATAGCTCAATGGTACACCCACATGTTAGCTCCATATATCGACCAAATCAATATTCCACATTTATAAAATTAAAAAAGAGTTAGCAGATGAAATCGTTGGCAAAGAAAATTGTGTTTCAACATACAATAAAATACTGGAAAAAGAGAGCGGTTAGAATAAGTAATCCAGTGATATTGAAATTCGTTGTTGCTAGCTAGACTTGTGTTGTGAAAGACGCACACACATTTTTTGGCGGTTACCGTGCAATGGTGTAACACTCCTCTCGTCCCTGGTGGCTTGAAACCCTAGCCGCCACCAGCAAGAGGCTAGCCTTCCGCCACCGTTGCCCCGGTCTGATTCGTTCAACGTTAATGGCTTCGCCTTTGGTGAGCCACCTTGGAGGTCCGCAAAACTGCATATCGGCGATGGAGCCGCGTCAAGTTCGGATGAGGAGGTGATCCGTCATTTTTTCCTTTGATGGCTGCTGTGGTGGTGCCAGAGGCAGGTGACGGGCGTTGGTGTCAAGCTCATGGATTCTTCGGTCTTGATTGTATTTTTCCTTCTTTTTTGTAGTTTCTTTGTGCAAAGGCTAGCGTTTTGGTGTCTTTTCAGTTTTGTCAGGTGGTGTTTACGTGACTTGTACTATGATCGTTATTATATGAATGAGACATGTATTACCATGAAAAAAACTTACAAATTGGCAGTAGTTACGCATGGAAACACAAATCTTTTTCAGCACATTTGGTGCCCAATAATACTCTAAGTCAAACATGCTTGACTAAGAGGTTTTCACGCGATCGCTTCCAGAAAAGAAGATGCATCTTATTAGTACTAGATGAATTTCTCCCTTTTTAATTGGTCCCGCAGAGATACATACGGCTATGATTCTTGGTTATCGGCACCCATGGCTGATGCCAAATCCTCTCACAATGTTGCTTCTTTAATTTGGTTACAAAAGGAACCTGATGTTATTTTTAGTTTCGATTCAGAAATTCATCACTGCAACCAAGTTGAATCAATTTTGATATTGAATGCTAATGGAAGGGGACAGAGCGTCTGGGAGGAGTTGTGCGCGGCCTCTCAAGTGGAGTCTAAGATGGGTTGAATCAACTTTAATATAGAATGATAATGGAAGGGGACAGAGCGTCTGGGAGGAGTTGTGCGCGGCCGCTCGACTGGAGTCTAAGATGGGATGGCTCCGCGATGAAAATCATCGAGGAAATAGTTACATGTGGGGTTGAGCGGCACCGTCGTCTCGCTGGTCGCCACATAGGGCTTGCTATATATATGAGATGGTCGAAAAGCCATAGTGACAAACTGACAACACACATGAAGAATCAGTGAGGATGCCTAGAGTGGGTGTGATGTAGGGTGCAAGGATTAACACAGAGGAGGGTCATTGTCGTTGTCTCGGTGGTGGTGCGACTCGTGAGGCTACGACGACTGCCGATGAGCGCATTGGTGAGCAGGTTGTACCGCAAGGGCTCGTCGCTTCACCAAGACACGTTGAAGTTGCAGTTGTCGTGTCATAGATGGTGACATGGGCGCGACCATGATAGCCAACGAGGTGAAGGCTGATGCAAGGCTTGTTCGGTGCTTCGCTTTTCAACAAATAATGTCATGGAAATAGGAGCCTCCTCAACAACTTTGTATTAGCCAGTTTGTGGTGTATTGGTGGGGGTGGGGGTGGGGGTGGGGTGGGGATGGGGGCTTATGATGATCGTCGAGCCGTGGTTAGTCATTGGTGATGTCAGAGTCACTGGGTCACGAGGCGATGGGGTGATGATGATGATGCCTGGATGGGTATGATGGATAAAATCTTCTCCGTGGCGGTGCCAGTTTTTTTTTTTAATCTCCGTGACCATTTAGGTTGGCAATGCCATGAGCAATGTTATGGGTGTGTTTGTTGTTACGGTTCTCAACAAGTGTTCTTTTACCTAAATGGATAACTATGTTCTTCTTATAATTAATAGAAAGACAAAGCTCGTGCCCCAATTTCAAAATACGAATGAGAAGTTTATGTTTGACAAAGAGACATAGCCTAATACAAAACTGGAGGACCGACTACATACCATCCATGTTGGGTATAAACCTCGTTGACCACCCACTCCACGAGAACAAAAGCAACATTCCTTGCTCCCATGTTTGTTACGCTTCACGAAGTTGTACCTTGTTAAGATCAACCCATTTAGGAGTGTCCCTCGCCCCGATGATCGATGGAATGGAAAGTCGCCCCTCCCCCCTCTGCACCCCTGGCCACCCTCGGCACCGCCAAAAACCTAGTACCGGTCGTGGATTCAGTGCTTCAAGTACCAAACTGCGGTGCCAAGGCAAGCTCTCGGTTGCCAGCGGTGATCACCACTTGCTCCGCTGCCACCACCCTACAACCCTTGTTGGTGCCGACTGACAAACGGGACTGTCGGTCATCGGCCAAGGCCGCAGACCGAAGGGCAGCTGCAGTGAAGCAGGAAGTGGTCGCCCCCCCCCCCCCCCCCCCCACCTCGGCCTCGAGGGGTTCCACCTCATCCACCTTTGGCGGCCGACGAAGACCTGAATTCAGACGAGACAAGGAGCGAGATTGACATGCTCGAGGATATGCCCGCAAGGCAATAAAAATTCCTCTTTTTTTGTTTTTGTTTTGCAATTGCTCAAGAGATTGATGCACGAAGGCATCCCTAGGGCGGCGCATACAGCCTTGCCGCGCGGTTGATGACGAAGTGGCCGGTGTAGAGTCGACGCCGATGTCGGAGTAGAGGCGCGCGGGGGTCGACGGCGGTGGCGGGCGACGCAAACCAATCTTAGATCGGAAAACCAAAAAGAAAACGCCGATCAAGACAACCGGCGAGAGAGAAAAACCCGGAGCAAGGGCTCGGGAAAAAGACTCTCTAGGGCAGCCGGTCAACACGACCGGCGGACAAACACTAGGTACGGGCGGCGCGGCCCCTGGCGGCGGTCATGGAGGCCTCCCCGGGGGCAACGCTCGGGGTGGAAGCGGCGGGCGGCGGCTAGGGTTTGGATCGGTTAGGCTGATACCATGTTAGAAGGGACATAGAGGGATTGGTGAGTCGATGTTTATTGCTTAAGCCTCGTGGGCATATATATATAGGAGTACATGATCAACTTGGAGTACAAGACAAGCCAGAACATATCCTAGCCTATCTCTTATTTCCTAACTAATCACTATACTCAACAATCGGTACCCATGGCTGATGCCAAATCCTCTGATAACGTTGGTTCCTTAATTTGGTTTCAAATGGAAATTGATGTTATTTTCAATTTGGATTTAGAAATTCATCGTTGCAATCAAGTTGAATCAATTTTGACAGAGAATGATTATGGAAGGGGACAGAGCGTGTGGGAGGAGATGCGCGTGGTCGCTCGAGTGCAGTCTAAGGTGGGATGGCGCCATGATGAAACCATCAAGGAAGTAGCGACGCGTGGGGTTGACCGGCGCCGTCGTCCCGATCGTCGCCACATTGGGCTAGCTACGAGAGGGTCGAGGAGCCGCAGTGATGATCTGACAACGCACAGGAAGAATTAATGAGGGTGTCATATAGGGACATGGATTAACGCAGAGGAGGGTTATCGTCGTCGTCTCGCTGGTCGCTGGTCGCTGGCTAGTGCTGGGATTTTATTTTCCTCGAGAGATTGGATCTACCCAGTCTGCAACCCAACCTTGAGGTAGGAGACGTAATTATTCTCTACAGTATGGTGAGAAGATAGGGGGATTTCTGCAAAAGAATGTTCAGTGGCTGGAGGGCATCCCACCTCGCATCATGACTGTCCATCCATGATCTGGTTGTTAGAGCTCGAAGTTTTCAGATTTTCATTGAATTTGAGTTTTCACATGATACATCGCCTAACTTATGGCTGAAAAGATAAAGATAAAAATCGGGAGAGAGAAAACAAGTGTCATGAAAAACATCGACCGTAGTATCCAAAGTCAGGTTCACCCAACACACCCTAACTTCTCATGGCAAATCTACGCATTTCAAGCCCTGTTTAGAAGCAAGGGAACTACGTTTTTTCTTGTGGATAATTTTATTGATCCATACATACATGCATGGGTGAACACATAGGCACCACACATAATATATTAGCAATGGACGAGGAAAATTGTTGAGCCATTAAGCAGGGGCGTTGAGCTCAAGGTTCTTTTGGTAGCTTTCGTACCAATTGAAAATCAATCATGGCAGAAGTTTGCACTTCTGAGCTTTGACCTCGATTTTATAAAGTTCCGCATGCCTCCTACTCCTGCGTACTGAGAACGAGAGGAAATCTTAATTGACGATCTTTTCACACTTGGAGGGGGGTGGGGGGGGGGGGGGGGGTGGGGAGGGAAGAACAACAAAGGGGAAATCACTCAAACAAACCCAAATCAGATCCACAAGCATACAAGATCAATCCATGGAAATAAGCACAAAGACAAAGTTCTTCTCACTCCAAAGGAGGTGAGGTCTTGATGATCTAGGTGAGATCCTTCTCCCTTAGGAGGTCTTGATGATCCTATGATGGGGATCCTTCTCCCTAGAGAGGTCTTGATTCCCCAAGAGGAGATACAAGGAGCAAAGCTCTACTCAAATGTCTCAATGTCTTTGCTAACCCTGGCTAGGAGGAGGTAAGGGGGTATTTATAGTAGTCCACGAGGTAGGAGGGGAGTTACATGGCCGGATGGCCGAACGCATGCTGGCAGGGGCCGGATGTCCGGCGGTTCATTGGGGTGCCGGATGTTCGGGCTCTCGGGCCGGATGTCCGGCCGGCGTCTGGCCGGCTCGGTGGCGCTTCTGGACAGGAGGGTTGGATTTCCGGGCAGGGCCCGGATGTCCGGGTGTTTTCGGGCTGGATGTCCGGGGCCAGGCCGGATGTCCGGGCCCTGGAGCCTCTCTGCTGCTGGGCTGTGGCTGCGGCTGCTGTCTCCAGGGGCCGGATGTCCGGGCCAGGGGCCAGATGTCCGGCCGCTGTAGCATTTCAGTGGTCTTCCTCGCGCTTGTCCGTCCGTGCACTTGTCGACTTGGCCTTCATTCCGAGCGTTTCCGAGGTGGTATTCTTCATACCTAAGCACACATAGCATTCCGGCTTGAGGTAGTAGCCATGTCTCACACGTGTCATCTGGAAGTTCATTAAGGTGAGATGTCACCTCGGTCTCGATAGCTCTTGCACGTGCTCGTGTCATTGGTCCGCTTGGCACTTGAGGAGACGTAGGTGGGTCCATGGGGATGACCGTAGGATGCTCCGCATCATCTCCCCCTCCCCCCTTGAAAAAGATCCGTCCTCGGATCGGAATCCACATCACCATGGAAGGGAGATAAGTCCTTGACGTTGAAGATGTCGCTCACGTTGTACTTGTCGCGAGGGATGTTGATCTTGTAGGCGTTGTTGTTGTATCGTGCTAGCACCTTGAAGGGTCCATCGGCTCGGGGTAGTAGTTTGGACTTGCGCTCATTGGGAAAGCAGTCTTTGCGAAGGTGTAGCCACACAAGATCTCCGGGGTTGAACACCATGGCGTCCTTGTTGATGTTGACCTTGGTCGCGAGTCGTTGTACTTGACGCTCGATCGCGTGCCTTGTATCTTCATGCATCTTCTTGAGGTAGCTCGCTCGTGCACTCGCGTCCATGTCGATGCGCTCTTGTAGAGGTAGCGGTAGAATGTCCAATGGGGACAACAGATTGAAACCGTAGACGACCTCGAAGGGGGACTTGCCGGTAGTAGAGTGTCGTGCTCGATTGTAGGCGTACTCGGCGATGGGTAAACATTCCTCCCACTCCCTTATGTTCTTCTTGATCAGCACGCGAAGTAGTGTGGATAGCGTCCGGTTCGTGACTTCCGTTTGGCCGTCAGTTTGTGGATGATATGCCGAAGAGAATCAGAACTTGATTCCGAGCTTGGCGCATAGTGTCTTCCAAAAGTAGCTAAGGAACTTGACGTCGCGGTCCGACACAATTGTCTTGGGCACTCCATGCAATCGCAAGATTTCCCTACAAAAGAGATTTGCAACATGTGAAGCATCGTCGATCTTGTTACATGGAATAAAATGTGCCATCTTAGAGAAACGGTCCACAACAACAAATACCGAATCTTTGTCGTTTTGAGTTCTAGGCAAACCAAGCACAAAATCTATATTAATATCTTCCCATGGGTGATATGGAATAGGAAGTGGTATATATAGACCATGAGATTGAGCTTTGGACTTAGCTTTGCGGCATGTAGAGCACCGGTTGGTGTAGCGTGACACATCTCGAAACATCTTTGGCCAAAAGTAATTCTTGAAGAGCGTGGCAAATGTCTTGTCGCGACCGAAATGTCCCATGAGTCCTCCACCGTGAGCCTCTTGCAAAAGCAACAAACACAGAGAAGACTCGGGGATACAAAGTTTGTTAGCTCGCATAAGATAATCATCTTTCAAATAGTATCGCTCCCAAGTTTTGTGTGATAAGCATTTGGCATATGGAATCGCAAATGAAACATCATTCGCATTCAAGTCTTTAATGTGCTCAAATCCTATAACATTCAATTCAAGTTTAGTAACTAGCATGCACTTGCGGGAAAGAGCGTCCGCCACTACATTTTCCTTACCTTTGATGTACTTGATAACATAAGGAAAAGATTCAATGAACTCACTCCATTTAGCATGACGCTTGTTCAATTTTGTTTGACCCTTAAGGTACTTAAGCGTTTCATGATCCGTATGGATGACAAAGTCACGTGGTCGGAGATAATGTTCCCACACATGCAAGACTCTCACTAAAGCATATAGCTCTTTGTCATAGATGGGATAGTTAAGTTGCGCGCCGGATAGTTTTTCGCTAAAGTATGCAATGGGTCGCTTCTCTTGCATTAACACACCACCTATGCCATTACCACTAGCGTCACAATGCACTTCAAAAGATTCTCAAAGTTGGGTAATGCAAGCAATGGAGCATGTGTAAGCAAGTTCTTAAGCTCATGAAATGCAGCATCTTGGGAAGGACCCCAAACAAATGGTGCATTCTTCTTACTCAATGCGTGCAATGGTGATGCGATAGTGCTAAAATCCTTCACAAAGCGATGATAAAATCCGGCTAAGCCAAGGAAACTACGCACTTGAAGCAAATTGGTTGGTTGTGGCCAAGTTTTAATAGCATCAATTTTAGCTTCATCAACTTGAACACCCTTGGAGGAAGCTACAAAGCCCAAGAAAACAAGCTTGTCAACACCAAAAGTGCATTTCTCCATATTAGCATAAAGGCTCTCGTTTCTAAGAACTTGCAAAACTTCCCTAAGGTGTATGACATGATCTTCAAGCGATTGGCTAAACACAAGAATGTCATCAAAGTATACCACAACACAAATGCCAATGCATTTGCGAAGAACATAATGCATCACACGCATGAAAGTGCTAGGTGCTTGAGATAATCCCATAGGCATAACTAACCATTCATACAAGCCAAATTTGGTTTTGAAAGCCGTTTTCCATTCATCACCTTCTTGCATGCGTAATTGATAGTAGCCACCTTTAAGATCAATTTTGGAGAAAATGGTGGCTCCACTAAGTTCATCTAGCATGTCATCTATGTAGGAGATATGCCCTAGAGGCAATAATAAATATTATTATTTATCCCCATGTTCGTAATTAAGTTTATATTCCGTGCTATAACTGCTATGGTTCTCGAGTCTACAATAACCACGAGGCTCGGAGGAAGACTCATATGCACGTGTGGAATAATAAATGGTAAAATGTATTCCTAGTATGGCCTCTAAGACTAGCTCAAGTGTTGCATGATGGTTCTGTTTTCCTGATCATGGGCATGACTATGCTGGCAACTTTGAGGGCACATTGTTAGAAGAACACTTGTGTTGAATCGACCTGAATTCATGTTATGCTATGAGATACATTCGTCACAAGTTAATGGTTAATAACACAGAGAAAGTTTACGTTTGCATAATTTCTTAGACCATGAGAGTATCGAGTTTCTTCATGCTTGATTCATGAACTTTGGGGTTTGTTAAACGTCATCCGTTACTGGGTGGCTATTACGGCGGCTTACGGGTTCATGGGAAAGTATGTCAAGTAACTTGATAGCTCAAGATTGGGATTTGCTCCTCCGACGATGGAGAGATATCTCTGGGCCCTCTCGGTGTTACGGTATCCATCATCGTCTGGCCAGACACAATGTGATTTGATCACAGGGATGCCGGAACACGGGAACGAGAAAAGAGAACAAACCCGGTAACGAGGTAACTGGCATTGTGGACAAGTGTTGATCCATAGGGATGCCGATAAATCTCACCTCGGGTGTTTGTAACATATCGCGAAGCAACAGGAATAGCTCACGGCAACTGGAAATTCACTCGAATATTTATTCGTGTGGGTATAGGGGTCAATATGGGTGTCCACGGCTCTGATGTTGATCATTGATCAGAAAGTGTTCCGGTCATGTCTATACTTCACCGAACCTATAGGGTCACACGCTTAAGGGTCATATATCTGCTGAATTCTAGAAAGGGAGTCTGAGAGAAAGTCACCGGAAAAGTTTCGGAGACAACGGAAAAGTTCCGGAGAGAGAACACGAGAATAGTTTCGGTAAAACTGAAAAGTTGTTTCAGGGTATACCATTAGGTCAAATTGGTTTCGGCACACGCCTGAAAATTCTTGGAGGGTGCCAGAATTGTTCTGGGAACTTCTGGGATTTTTCAGAGAAAAAAACCCAGAAATGTTCTGGAGCTGCCGAAACCGCTTTGGTTGCTTTTGGCAGATGAAAATCACTAATCTGGAATTGTTTCGGAACGCGTCCAATATTATTGTAGTGGGTACTGGAAATATTCTAAGACCTACAGAAATATTTTCGGATTTAACGGTCGCGGAAAAATGTTTCCGTGAATAGTGAAAAGCACTTTTTGGTTACTTTATGGAAAGCCACCTTTTAGGGCTTTTCCCAAAAGGCTTCTAGAAGGACTTGGGGACTAAGGAACCCCTTTTGGGGGGGCCCACATGGGGGGTGGCCGGCCAAGGAGGAGCTCATCCATGGAGCTCCTCTAGCCTTCCCATTTTGCCCCTTTGGAAAATCCATATGATGGGTTTTTTGGGTATTTTGAGTTCCACCCTACCCCTTGGGATTTCCTATAAATAGAGGTGGAGAAGCACTCTCCACACTCACTCTTTCTCACATACAAGTGCCATGCAATGATCTGACTTCTCTCTCCCTCCCCGCGAAATAGTTTCGTAGAGCCGAAAGGCTGTCTGGGTTCCGGTGGGAACTAGTTCTGGACGGCGAAGCCTTGCCGGATAGATGACACCGTATGTGTGCAAACCCATAGAGAGATCGTAGGTTCTATCTTTTTGCCTGAGGGGCTGTTCGAGAGTGCCCCCCGGAGGGCTGTCCGAGTGACCGTCCGAGATTCTGTGTGTGCCTCCCGAAGGGCTGTCCGTGACTCCGTCCGGGGGACTGTCCGACCGCCTCCCAAAGGGCTGTCCAAGGGACTATCCGAGGGACTGACGAGACATCCTCGCGGTTGGGAGGTTGTAAATCCTAGCTGCGGGGATCTGCACCGACGATCTACATCGACTCTACTTCCGCTGCGCTACGAGTCGGTAATGATCAGATCAAACCCTGTATGCATCTCCATAGTGATCCTGGGCATGCTCGCAGTTTTGAATTTTTTTGTTTTCTGCTGCGTTCCCCTACAGTGGCATCAAGAGCCGTGCTATGCGTAGATGTAGGTTACGATCTAGAATACATAGAGATGTATGGGTGTTGCACAATATAATTTTGTAGTAGATGAGTTCTATTGCTGAAATTATTTGTGCTGGTAGTAGATGAAATCTGTTACCCGATGTTCTTGTTGCTTCCCTGAAATTTGTGTATTTCTGATCTTGATAACAGCATGGTGGAGTTTCAAAGTTCTGGCAATCCGCGATCCTGATTGATCAACGAAGTGCTAACAGTTCATTGAATTCCACCATAGTTAAAAGAAAGATGAAGTTTCGCAGACAAAAGGGCAATGCAGATATGATCTGCACGGGGGTCATGCGTATGACGAAGTTCAGTATGGGGCTCGAGATTTGATTATCTCGTGTTTCATACACCCCGGAAAGTTAATCTAGCGACTTGAATTATCATACTTGATGATGGACGTAGGTAGTTTCGGTTTGTTTCGAAACCTTAGAAGCCACGTAAAATAAATTTTTGCATAAACCGATTAGAGGCGTCTAACTTGGTTTTGCAGGATGTGCATGTGATGTGGTATAGCAGTGCTCATATTAATTTGATTATGTATGAGATGACTATACAATGTATATTAACATGACCTGCGCGTCATGATTCGGCATGATGGCTGGAGCCATATGATTGTCACTTTAATGACCTGCGTGTCAACCTTATGTAATGCACTTATTTTATTAGCTATAGAGATAGCAATATTATCTGGTGCATCGACAAGGTGGTGGAAATCTTCGCAAAGGTGAACACCGACGCGAATGCCGAAGACGAAGAAATAAAAAACTTCTCCGTCAGAAAGGGCTATACCATATCATGCTATTATGAATTGCCTGAGATGTTTATCCCTTATGATGCACCCTTTTTGATTGCGTGGTAGTCACTTTTATTAGGGTGATCTCTCACTTAAAATATCAAGTAGTTAGTGTTCTCCCTAGTGTAGCACCGTCACATCATCTTTCCTTTCGGGGTGCGCCATGGATGCATGGGTACGAACGATTGTACAGGTGTAAGGCGGGTGAGGCCAGACCTCGCAGCGAGATCACTTGGTTGTCTTGACGTTCATGGCAGGATCGTCCTGAGCTCGGAACACACGCATCGAAAGATGAACAAGAGTCACATAGAGATGTGATTGGCAAGTTGGCCTACCGATTAAATTCCCGTCATGAGATGATGATTATATGGCGATGAATTGAGATATGGATCTTGTATCACTCACAATCAATTATGAGAGATATTGATTTGAGTGGGAGCACACTTTAGAATTAATTCTTTTAATTCTTAGTGCAATTAATTATGGACACTGTCTAATTGTAAATTGCATAATAGTTATAGAATAATGGCTCGCGTTTCCACCTTCCCTGTTGAAATTGAATAAGTTGTTTAATATCTGGTTAAAACTTTATGGTTGGTAACGTAATGTGAGGATTGTCCTCAAGAGTACCGAGAAGGACTTTGTCCTATCGCATGCTTTTGGTATTCTCCCACTAATGCTATGGATGATGTGACTCTCGTCCTTCGATCCAAAAGCTAGAATTCCGTTACAGTCAAGTGCAATATGTTTGCTTCCATGAGACCCGAACTTCAAAAGTTTGGGATAGCTATGTGATATTCATGGAACTGAAAATTAGTTTTAGATACAAACAAGGCTAAAAGATATGGGATATCCAAAGCAATGCTGGTTTTGCAAAGTATTAGTAAAGTGTTACTGGGCATTTGACTGATGAGAGAAGGATCCGGAAGAACGCCTGTCATATGATGAAGGTGAATAAAACAACAACTAAAAGAGAAAGGAAATGTCCAAAGGGTGTTAGTATGACTTACACACCTAGGAAGTCCGGGGCTAACGCCACTCTTAAAGTTGGGTGCTTCTTTTGAGAGTAGGAGAAATACTGAAAGTTAAACAGTTAGAAGTATAAAGGCAAAAAGAAAGAAGACTGGAATATCCAGCTCATGTATGAATGTCATACAAGTTATTGATGTATAGAAGGCTGGTCAAAGAAATAGTTCTTGGGAGTTATGATTAAACTGTTAGTCCGTAATTCTTGGGTATTGTGAGTTGATCACAAAGATACCCGCTTGATTGCATTCTGTTGTGACTCGATGCAAGAACTACAACGGCCTAAAAGACTTGCCAGAGTGAGGTTTAGATACGCGCTAGGAATATAGTAAATGTTACTATACCTTCCATCGGTGTATCACCGTCTATATTTATTTTCATAATTCATTTAGAGTTTTACACACTCTAGCCCATTGCATAAGGTATCTTGCAAGAAGGTTGTTCATAAGAGAACTTTTGATGTTCAGTGTTATGAATAACATAAGGGCCATACTTTCATTATGAATGAGATGTATGTTATGAATATTGATAATAATACATTACCTCTGTATTTACTTTCATAATTCATTTTAGAGTTTTACACACTCTAGCCCATTTGCATAATGTTTGTTGGAAGAGTGTTGTTCATAAAAGAACAATTGTTGTTCAGTATTATGAATAACATAAGGGCCATACTTCCGTCAAGGATGGGATGTATGTTATGAATATTGATGGTAACCTGATACATCCATAACACTGACGCTAAATGTCACAAGACTAAAAGAATACCACACATGTGTGGCACTGCATTTGGTCACATTGGAGAAACCCGCATGGAGAAATTCCATAATGATGGATTTTGAAGTCGTTTGATTATGAATCATCTAACACTTGCAACTTTCCTCCAAAAAGTGAAGTGACTGAAATACCGTTCACAGGCCATAAGGAACGAGCAACGAACTTATTGGTGATCATACATTTTGATGTATGTAGTCCGATAAATGTTGTTGCTAGCAGTGGATTTATCTATATTCAGAAATGACTCAAGTAGATATATGGATATTTACTTGATGAGACGTAAGTCTGGATCTTTTGAAATCTTTCAAAAGGTTTTCAAAAATGAAGTAGAGATTATTGTAACAAGAAAAATTATGTTTCTGCAAACTTGATTGCAGAAAGGAATATTTGAGTTACAAGTTTAGCGAATGTCTGATGAGTTGTGAAAAGAATTTCATAACTTACACCTCCCGGAACACCACTGTGAGTGGAATGTCCGTGAAGATGTAATCAAACCATTTATGACATGGTAAGATCAAAGATGACATAAATCAATTTGCCATTATCCCTTTTAAAGTCATGCTTTAGAGACTGCGGCTTTTACACTGAAAAGAGGGCCATCAAATCTGTTGAAATGACGCCATGGTATGGTAACCCCAACCATGTTATGTCTTTTCTTAACATTTGGAATATGGGGCTTGTGTAAAATATTTACAAACCTGTTCCAAATCAGACAAGTGCTACTTTGTAGGTTATCCTATTTTATTGGGTATTCCTCCCTCACTGTACCGAGGCAAAAATGCTTGCCACAAAGAACGGTGTGATTTTGAAGAAAATGTTTCTTGCAAAAAGGTGAGTGGGAGGACAGTGCAACTCGACGAGATAACAATATCTTCGTCATCAGGTCAAAGGAAAGAAACCTTGGAAGTAATTCCAGAGTTTCCTACTGCGACTGATACGGAAGTCTCTGCAATAAAATGTATGGACTTCGGTCGAACTTGCATCTGAACCACGTAGGCAAGACTCGTGCAAACCTCTCAGGTGCGCTAACGAGATATTGTTGTTAGACAATAGTATACCTACAATACACAAGGAAGCGATGATGGGCCCTGACTCCGGAATTGGCTAAAAGCCAATATAATCCGAGATAGTTTCCATATAAATGATTCAAGATTATATCTTGATAAACCCTTCGGAAGACTTAGAGTCTAACGAACATTAATGGAACTATAAACTGATGTGGATAAAATGTTTTATCCATAAAGCTCGACTTGTTGCAATAACAAATTCAAGGAGTTGACTACGATGAGATTGTCTCACCGTAGCGATGCTTAAAGTCAGATCGGGTTAAACTAGCAATTAATACATATTTCAATCATGAGATATGAAACATGGATGCCAAAAGGATTTCCATGAAATGGAAATACAAACTAGGACTTGTATGTGATACAGTCCAAAGTATTTTGTCGATCCAGAGGATGCTAGTGAGAATGCAAACTTCAGAGTTCCAGCGATGGACAGAACAGAGCAAAAAGGAGTTGGAATCTTCGTTTTTGATGAAATAGTCAAAAGAGTTTGATTTCATCAATGGATAACGAAGATGCTTGTGGTTACAAGAAAGTAATTGGGAGCATAATAATATTTCTAAAAACCTTGTGTGCTTGACACATTGTTGATTGGAAATAATATAAATTTCTTGACACGAATTAGGACTTCATTGAAAAATAGTTTTTTGATGAAGTGCTTGGGCTAAGTAGCCTTGATATTAGGCATTATTATCTACGGAGATAGTATTGCCTGATAGGGCTAAGCCAAAATACATATTGACAAGATGCTAAAATAGTTTAGCATTAAAAATGCCAAGGAGTGATTCTTGCCAAAGTCACATGGAAGGAGTTTTTGTAAGACTCGGTATCCCAAAACACTGATGAGCAAAATACATGATGGAGATTCCACACACTCTTGTGTTTGGATTAATCATGTATTCCATGGTATGTAAAACAACCGGATATGTCCGATACTCCCAAGCTGTTGCGAGTATAGATACCAAAGTGATCAAAGTACTGATCATAGGACAACAGTGAAAAATATCATTGAGTACTAAAGTAGCACTGATGACATGTTTTCTCGCAAGCAGAGATTATGAAGTGCTCATTGTAAGTAATTACATCGATACAGTCTTCATCAATGCTCCATGCGATTTTCGATTTAAGTTAAGGGTTTTGTGTAATACACGATTTGGTGGCACAGTAGTTGGAAATTGTTCCAAACAGGTTACAGTGGCAAATTCTGTAACAAAGGCTAAGTATGTTGACGCTTTAGAAGCGACAAAGAAGATGTTGAATCATATAGTTCATTCATGAACTTAGTATGGTTCCAAGATGGCTTTGGTCAATGGGACACTATTGTAGATAGTTGCTCCATAGCTTAGTCTGAGGAATCAAGGTTTGACCTGTGATTCACATATATACAAAGCCAAGTCCACACAAAATATGAATTTTGTGAAAGCGTGAAAACGCGAGGAGATGCAAAGATACACACGGAACTGAAGTTGTCAGATCCGTTGGACATCAGGCTATACCACAAGCGAAGCATATTTTACACCGGTATGCCATAGGTGTAAAGTGTTTTAGCATTGACTAGATTATTGACTCTAGTGTAAGTGGGAGTCTGTAGGAGATATGCCCTAGAGGCAATAATAAATGTTATTATTTATCCTCATGTTCATAATTAAGTTTATATTCCGTGCTATAACTGCTATGGTTCTCGAGTCTACAATAACCACGAGGCTCGGAGGAAGAATCATATGCACGTGTGGAATAATAAACGGTAAAATGTATTCCTAGTCTGGCCTCTAAGACTAGCTCAAGTGTTGCATGATGGTTCTGTTTTCCTGATCATGGGCATGACTATGCTGGCAACTTTGAGGGCACATTGTTAGAAGAACACTTGTGTTGAATCGACCCGAATTGATGTTATGCTATGAGATACATTCGTCACAAGTTAATGGTTAATAACACAGAGAAAGTTTACGTTTGCATAATTCCTTAGACCATGTGAGTATCGAGTTTCTTCATGCTTGATTCATGAACTTTGGGGTTTGTTAAACGTTATCCGTTACTGGGTGGCTATTACGACGGCTTACGGGTTCATGGGAAAGTATGTCAAGTAAATTGATAGCTCAAGATTGGGATTTGCTCCTCCGACGATGGAGAGATATCTCTTGGCCCTCTCGGTGTTACGGTATCCATCATCGTCTGGCCAGACACAATGTGATTTGATCACAGGGATGCCGGAACACGGGAACGAGAAAAGAGAACAAACCCGGTAACGAGGTAACTGGCATTGTGGACAAGTGTTGATCCACGGGGGTGCCGATAAATCTCACCTCGGGTGTTTGTAACATACCGCGAAGCAACAGGAATAGCACACGGCAACTGGAGGTTCACTCGAATATTTATTCGTGTGGGTATAGGGGTCAATATGGGTGTCCACGGCTCCGATGTTGATCATTGATCGGAAAGTGTTCTGGTCATGTCTATACTTCACTGAACCTATAGGGTCACACGCTAAAGGGTCATCTATCTGCTGAATTCTAGACAGGGAGTCTGAGAGAAAGTCACCGGAAAAGTTTCGGAGACAACGGAAAAGTTCCGGAGAGAGAACACCGGAATGTTTTGGTAAAACTGAAAAGTTGTTTCAGGGTATACCATTAGGTCAAATTGGTTTTGGCACACGCCTGGAAATTCTTGGAGGGTGCCGGAATTGTTTTGGGAACTTCTGGGATTTTTCAGAGAAAAAAACCCGGAAATGTTCCGGAGCTGCCGGAACCGCTTTGGTTGCTTTTCGCAGATGAAAATCACTAATCCGGAATTGTTTTGGAACGCGTCCAAAATTATTTTAGTGGGTACTGGAAATGTTCTAAGACCTACAGAAATATTTTCGGATTTAACGGTCGCGGAAAAATGTTTCCGTGAATAGTGAAAAGCAGTTTTTGGTTACTTTATGGAAAGCCACCTTTTAGGGCTTTTCCCAAAAGGCTTCTAGAAGGACTTGGGGACTAAGGAACCCCTTTTTGGGGGGGGGGGGGGGGGCACATGGGGTGTGGCCAGCCAAGGAGGAGCTCCTCCATGGAGCTCCTCTAGCCTTCCCATTTTGCCCCTTTGGAAAATCCATATGATGGGTTTTTTTGGGTATTTTGAGTTCCACCCTACCCCTTGGGATTTCCTATAAATAGAGGTGGAGAGGCACTCTCCACACTCACTATTTCTCACATGCAAGTGCCATGCAATGATCTGGCTTCTCTCTCCCTCCCCGCGAAATAGTTTCGTAGAGCCGAAAGGCTGTCAGGGTTCCGGTGGGAACTAGTTCTGGACGGCGAAGCCCTGCCAGATAGATGACACCGTATGTGTGCAACCTCGTAGAGAGGTCGTAGTTTCGATCTTTTTGCCCGAGGGGCTGTTCGAGAGTGCCTCCCGGAGGGCTGTCCGTGACTCCGTCCGGGGGACTGTCCGACCGCCTCCCGAAGGGCTGTCCGAGGGACTGTCCGAGGGGCTGACGAGGGAGTACATCCTCGCGGTTGGGAGGTTGTAAATCCTAGCTGCGGGGATCTGCACCGACGATCTACATCAACTCTACTTCCGCTGCGCTACGAGTCGGTAACGATCAGATCAAACCCTGTATGCATCTCCATAGTGATCCTGGGTGTGCTCGCAGTTCCGGAAATTTTTGTTTTCTGCTGCGTTCCCCTACAATCTAGGCGTGGAATGGGATGGCGATATCTAACGGTGATAGCGTTTATAGGACGGCAATCGGAACACATGCGATAGGTACTATCTTTCATAGGCACAAGCACACTACTAGGGAATACCTTATTGGTAGAACCTTAACAGTAGCGTGGGGAAATAGGCCAGCGCTACTGCTACTTAGCACTAGCGCCGGGTTCAGTCCAGCGCTACAGGTAAGTCTGTAGCAGTAGCGCTGCTGCTAAATGATCCCCACCTTTCCCACCGAGGCTACCCGTAGTAGCAGCATGTCTTGAAATTCCCTCGCTACTGCTAAATTTATAGAAGTAGCGTGGGCTTGCGGCACACCGCTACCACTATGGGTGCACAGTGCCAGCAGGTGGGCCCCACTTAGCAGCAGCGTGGGCTGAAGGCCCAGCGCTACTGTTATGGCCTTTAGCAGTAGCGCTGGCCCTAACCCGCGCTGCTGCTAAGCCCGCATTATCCACTAGTCTCACTCTCCCTCTCCTCACTCTCCCTCTCCTCACTCTCCCTCTCCCCACTCGCTCTCTCTCCCTCTCTCACCATCGCCGTCGCTGCATTGCCACCGTCCTTTGAGCCCCGGCACCCCCAGCGACCTCCTCCTCCTCCACACCTCCGTCGACGCCCTAGGTGAGCACGCCCGAGCTCCGCCGCGCCCCTTCTCCCTCCTCCTCCTGCCGCCGCCGGCCCTCCTCCCTCCTCCTCCTCTCTCCTCCCTCCCTCCTCCATTCTCCAGCCACCGCATCTCCTCCCTCCTCCCTCCTTGTTGGGGATATTCCCCACAGTTATAACCCAGCTAAATGTTTGACCCGGCCTAGAGCTTGAAGGCTCTATGGGTCTCCCCGTTTTCCGGGTTAAGACAAGATGACGAGGAGGAATCCAGGGCCCAGGGACGAGACCCGGCAGGAGGCCGGCTTGACAGGAGCCCAATGGACTGGCTCGCAGAGAAGGCCCGGAGAGATGACCCGGCGTGGGAGACCCGGCCCGAAGAGATGACCCGTCCTGGGTAGATCAGTTTGGAAGAAAAGACCCGGACTAGGATTCGACTTGTTGTAGTCCTACTAGGACTCTACATGTAAGCCGGCCCCTTCAACTTATATAAGGAGGGGCAAGGAACCCCAAGAGAGGGAGGTGAAGAGAGACAGATCAACAACTCTTGAGATTAGAGGTAGCGAAAGAGCACCCTTGTATTCGAGATCATGATCAATAGTAATCAAGCAGGATGTAGGCTATTACCTCCACCGCGAGGTGCCGAACCTGGGTAAAACTCGCGTCTCTCGATTCCGACCAACCCCTTCAAGCTTCCACCTAGTCGTGATGGCCTCACCACTAAGTCCTTTCACGAGGACATCTGCCGTGACAAAACCACGACAGTTGGCACCCACCGTGGGGCCAGCGCACGATGGTGTTGTGTTCTTGGAGGGAGATCTTCCAGGGATTGAGAAGATTGCGATCGGCCGAAAGAAGAAGAGCCGGCATGGAAGGATCTATATCAAACTCCGAGTCGAGATGGAAAAATTTCAGCGCGGCATAAAAATACCGGACTCAGAAGGATTTTTGGGAAGGGTTGCCGCAAGTGATCCAGTCTGTACACTGCGGCCAGGAGCACCTCAACCTTAACAATCAGATTGGAGGTGATCAAGACCATGGCAAAGATTGTACGCGAGCGGTCAGTTCCAAAGGGAAAAAAATTATGATACAACAGCAGTGCGAGGCCGACCAACGGCGCTGTCTCGAAGAAAAAAACACGGGCGTCTTCCGAGTACCGCTACTTCCCTGGTTTTCCTAGCTACAAGTAAAGCCGTCTGCTGTTTCCATCCAAAAACCTGCGGCGGCGGCAGGCTTTAATTGATCAGCAATCAGCGGGGCCTAAGCAGGTGCAGGAAACTTATCTGATAAAGAAAAGGGTCACGCCCGATCTGTTATGGTCAGTTACCGGAGGAGGTCAACATCAATTAGTACTCCACGTCAAAACCAATACTACTACTACATGCCAAAACTTGATGCACGGACTCCAAAAAACTCTTTTATTTTTCCAATCCCACCTGAAGAGCCAGGAGTTTGCCAGCATCTGCGGTTCGTCCGGTTTGCGCTACCGTCACCGATCTGGACTGCTACTACTGAACGCCGGTACATTACTACACGTACTAGGACATTTACAGAGCAGTATTTCATCCACTTTTTCGTCCGACTACGTCCAGCATTATCCAATACCAGCGTCCGCGTTCATCCAAAAAAAACAAGATGCTATTCGCCTTATCTATTTTTTAGTGCATATTAATTCATCCGAGAACAATTACTCTGGCCTGTAATATTTTACGCAGGACAAAAGTGGTGTTATACCACGGATACGGAGCGCGCACCAGCATCATTTTACACTGGCATTCGTCCGTGCCGCGCTGCTCGACGGACACGCGTGTAAGCCGCCGCTTCCGCGGTTTAGTCTACATGAACACGCCAGGCGACTCCCTCGTCCGCGCCGGCTTACAACGCCGCGGCCGACTCGCGCGCCCCCGCCTGTTTACAACGCCACAAGCCGTCTCGCGCGTCCGCGCCAGCTTACAACGCCACGGCCGACTCTCGTGTCCGCGCCGGCGTCAAATGTCGTGGCTGGTTCCCGCGTCCACGTCAATTTATCGGCCAGCTCTCGGTCTACATCAACGCGCCAGGACCGCGCCCGCTCGCGCGAGTTGCCCAACGGACACCCACGCGAGCCGCCGCCACCGCAGTCCAATTTACGTCAACACACCAAAGCATGCGAGAGTCCGCTTCGTCGACCGGCCCACACCAAGCTATCCGGCGTAATACGCAGCTCAACATCTTGTGGTCTGGTCCAATTCACCACATCAAAAGAAACAGAAGAGTCGGCCATGGAGAAAACGTCCCCGAAAGAGCAAAGAGAGCTGACAGCGAAGAAACAGAAAAGAGAACGGCCCTGGAGGAGCCAGGAGAGCCGAACCAAGAGGTGTACGAAATCACTTTGGGCAAAAACGTCCCTGCAAGATCATCAACTCGCCACATCGCCTCCAGCTTCGATAAATTCCAGTTTTCAGCTGTCAACTATACGCCGGTTTATGCCACAGCCAAGTACAATGAATCTCAAGCCGGCTCCTCGAGTTGACTTAAGACTCGGGGGCTACACAGATATAACTCGGCGGATTTGGCCGGTTTTAACAAATACAAGAACCCCGGATCGTTGAAGGGAAGAAAACCCGGTCCCGGCGACTGCTGCTTTATTTTTGAAAAGGTAAAAGGTTGCCAAAGAGGACTAGCTGCCATGATGCGCAGTTTAAACATAGGTATCCTGCCTTATTTGCGAAAAAGTAAAGGTTGCCCAAGAGAACTAGCTGCCACGATGCGCAGTTCAAACATGGGTACCCTGCCATATTGGCGAAAAGAAAGGTTACCAAAGAAGACTAGTTGCCATGATGCGCAGTCTAAACATGGGTATCCTGCTCAATAATGATCAATGGAATAAAGTCGGCTTATCAGGACCCCAGATGTTTTGCAGTAGTAGCATTGTCTCCTGTATATCCTATGCTGAGCTTTTCCATGATCATATGGTTACTTGGGGGCTTCCAACTCATCGAGTTTAGCTTACAAAACCCTTTAACCTGGCGAGATGCCATAAGTTGGTTAAACCTGCCTGTTAGAAAGATGCTACTCCCTAAATGCGACCCGGCGTACGCCTGATGAGTCAATCACAAAGGTGACCCCGAATTCATCAGAGTTAAAACGCTCGATTGGTTGCGTGAGAGCCGGCTTTCGGAAAGCGAGGATAAACCAACAAGCCAAAATATACTTGGTTAAACCTGCCTGTTAGCAAGATGCTACTCCGAAAAGGTGACCCGACGTACGCCTGATGAGTCAATCACAAAGGTGGCCCTGAATTCATCAGAGTTAAAACGTCAGTTGGTCACGTGAGAGCCGGCTTTCAGAGAGTTAGGACAAACCAAAAGAGGCCAAAAAGCCTGCTTCCACAGGAAGCGAAACCAAGACTTGAGCCTCGAAAGCCGGTGTTTTTATGCTCTATTATCATACACATACATCATCATACATTCCATCCTCATACATTGCATCATCATACAATGCATCATATATACATGTCTATATTTATTTATGTCGCAGGAGCCGGTTTTCAAACCGGGTTACATTGTAACTCTGTAGGAACAAACAAATCTTTGATAGCCAAAATGGCTGGGTCTTATATGGTTTATCAAAACCAGTCTCAAATAACATGGCTATCACTCCCGACTTTGAAACAATTGCAAGTACATATTTACTACATCTACGAAACCGGCTTACAATTGAGAGCCGGGTCTTCATCATGGTTTCTCATAACCAGTATTAAATGATTGAGGTGTTCAAAGCCGGCTCAGAGAGATGGCTATTCTTTCTAAATCAAAAACACCGGCTTACAGTAAGGAGCATGGTGTAATAAATTACCAGTGGCAATTCACAAATTTGGATTATTCCGATGTTGCAAAGGAGAGCAAAATTCAAAAAAGAATATCATGGCAAAAGATCATGGCAATCGGCTTTATCAAAGGCAATGAAATATGAAGTGTTATGCAAAGCAGCACTCTTGATGGATTTAGCAACAAGTTCAGCATTGATATGCAAAGCATTCAACAACATCATCCAGACTGTCTCTCCATCTCAGAAGAAAAAGTAAGTCCCGAGTCGCCGCAGGCAATACGACCCGGCACTTGGGGGCTACATTGTTCAAATCAAGATTACATTAAGTATGAAAGTCCCATGTCGCTGCAAGCATGCACCACGACACTTGGGGGGCTAATGCATTGTCATTTTAAACTACTTTCATTGAATATCCGGCTCACTATTAATAGTAACCCTGCCCTTGGGGGCTACAGTCATTGACTCTACAGATAGGTCAAGTTCCAGATTGATGAGGAGAGCTAACCCGGCCCTTGGGGGCTATACTATTTTCAGCTATACATCTACAAACATCAAAAGCTAAGTTCAAGTCACAGGTTGCTGCAGGCAAGACAACCCGGCACTTGGGGGCTACAACGTTCAGTTGTTTAAACAGATTATAAGGTCCAAATTGAAGACCCGGCCCATAATATACTGATGAGCCGGCCCTCGGGGGCTACACATGTGAAATGCAAACATTCAGTTTATGATTGGTGACTCAGATGAACAACCTGGATTTTTGCCAAAGTTGCAACATTTATATTTAAGCAAGTCTTAAGCTCTCACTACTTTCCACTCTTAAGACTTGGGGGCTACAGGTAATATGGATATAAAGGAGGAACACCTTCAAGTCCTCAGTTTTGAGCGAACCGGGTCTCATATTCTCGAAGGAAAAATTTGCAAAGTTTATTAGCTCCAAGCTATTCTTAGAAGGCCCAGAAAGCCGGCTCAACATCAGACGGGTTTTTATTCCCAAAAATTTTATCAAGTTGAAGCACTGAAAACCGGCTCAACATCAGATGGATTATTTTTCTCAATATTTTTCTGCGAGGATTCAGTGTCAGCAAGTTGATTGTGATGATAGAATGTTGATATGATAAAGAAACCAGGATTTTTTTCCAGGAGCTGGTGCATTGAATAAACCAGTTATTTGAACGAGCCGGTCCTTTAACATAATACTTATTCTTATTTCAGGAGCTTAGCATGAATAAATTCAAGCTAACCTGGGGGCTAATGTTGGGGATATTCCCCACGGTTATAACCCGGCTAAAGGTTTGACCCGGCCTAGAGCTTGAAGGCTCTATGGGTCGCCCCATTTTCCGGGTTAAGACAAGATGACGAGGAGGAATCCAGGGCCCAGGGATGAGACATGGCAGGAGGCCGGCTTGACAGGAGCCCAATGGACTGGCTCGCAGAGAAGGCCCGGAGAGATGACCCAGCCTGGGAGACCCGGCCCGGAGAGATGACCCGGCCTGGGTAGATCAGTTCAGAAGAAAAGACCCGGACTAGGATTCAACTTGTTGTAGTCCTACTAGGACTCTACATGTAAGCCGTCCCCTTCAACTTATATAAGGAGGGGCAAGGCACCCCAAGAGAGGGAGGTGAAGAGAGACAGATCAACAGCTCTTGAGATTAGAGGTAGCGAAAGAGCACCCTTGTATTCGAGATCATGATCAATAGTAATCAAGCAGGATGTAGGCTATTACCTCCACCGCGAGGGGCCAAACCTGGGTAAAACTCGCGTCTCTCGATTCCGACCAACCCCTTCAAGCTTCCACCTAGTCGCGATGGCCTCACCACTAAGTCCTTTCACGAGGACATCTGCCGTGACAAAACCACGACACTCCTCCTCCTCCCTCCTAGCTCCCTTATTTAACTAAATTATTTTATAGTTTCTAGTTTGTAGTTTACTGAATTAGTTTATAGTTTCTACTTTATAGTCTATAGTTTCTATTTTATAGTTTGCAGTTTACTAAGTTTACTTGGTATAATTCTAAAAAATGTCATGTACTTGTTATATTGTGAAATTAGGGCATTATTCTAGGGTTCATGGTATATTTTCAAATATATTTCAGCAATCAAACTCTAAGTTATATTGTGAAATTAGGGCAACTTTTCTAGGGTTCAAGAAGTAGATAGTAGGTAAAAAAACTAGGGCATTTTTTAGGGTTTAGGAAACAAATAGTAGACAGTAGAAATTTTTATTTGGAATCAAGTTGGATATTCTCATAGGTTGCTGTTAACTAGCCATTTGGAGATTTGGATAGCATATCAAGCATAGCTCACGTAGTTATTTTATTTGTGTGCAGGGAAGATCACCGACGTGCCGCTCGACGACACCCAGAAGATCACCGGCATCCTCGACAGCCGTCTAGTGAGTAAAGATGGTGCATTTGGACATGATATGTGGAGTAGTGCTGTGTAGGACCAATGTTTTGCCAGAGTGCTATCTTGGCCTTTATTGTGTAGCCCAAGTGCTGTGTAGGACATGTTATTTTATTTGTGTTGCCCAAGTGCTATCTTGGCCTTTATTGTTTGCAGCGAAACTCCGAGTTGCCTATGTTTTGCCGGAATGTTGATTCATTTCCGTTCCGGCAAATTTCAGGCACTCGATATGTCGTGTTTTTAGCAAAGGTCATGCCGATTTTTTTCGTGAATTTTGGCATGACTTGTGTTAGAATGTAGGACCTATCGAGTGCCCGTGATTTGCCAGAACGGGAATTAGTTGACATTCCGGCAGAACATAGGCCATTTTTTATGACATTGCTCCGTATATGTAATGGGTTGACTTTCAGTCTATTGGGGCTCCTTGCTCCATATATGAGAGAGAAGAATCCCGACTGTTGCCGTGGGGGTCCCTCTTCCTCTTCTTTCTCGTGATATACCTTTTGGTAATGCACGGGAAAGAAGAGAAGAGCGACCATCACCGATGGTCGAAATATCAGTGAGAGAGTGCCCACCATATACACCACGTGAGATGAGAGGAAGAATCCCGACTGTTGTCGTGGGGGTCGCTTCTCCTTCGATCCCGTGTGTTAGACATTTTAGTGTAATGCACTCGGGAATGAAGGGAGGAGCGACCATCACCGACGGTCGCAATATTAGAGAGGGAGTGCCCACCATATACACCACGTGAGATGAGAGTTTAGCAAGGAAGACTCGACGGACCGAAAGTCAACCCATGCTGAATAGTGATCTATGTGTTGAGTTTCCTGGTAATTGCCGTCGATCGATTTTTAATCTTTGAATTATGAACATAGGAAATGTCTGACGATGCTAGGATCCCTGAGTGCGAGTACTGCTCCAACGACCGGGGTATGTGCAACAGGCCTCACCTGGAAGACAGTAGGCGCTTCACCATCAAGCTCGACGAGACCTTCGATGTTTTTATGGTACCTCACAATGACAAGTCTTTTTTCGTAATTAAGCATGACTTCTGCTTCTTTGCTTCAATGTGTAATTTCCGTTTTTTACAATTCGACTAGTGCATCCCCTGCCATGCAAGACCTTATGTCTTGGATAAGCTGGATTTCGAAGATCGTGAGAATATAGAGACGAAGAGAGTTCACCTTTAGGACCCAACATGGTTACGCTTTTTTCGTTGAGCTGTACAATGCAGTGAACCACTCCCATTTTGGTTCCTCAAATTGGAGAGTACTACGCAAGGCATATGGATTCCAGGAGGATATGCATGTCACCTTCGATATTCGTCCTGAAGATGAAATTGAAGATAATATCGACATTTGGGTCGATGTGGATACGCTTCCAGTTCTACCTCTATGTGAGTTTTTCAAACATATTTATTAAGTAATTTATATTGTTTATTTAAAAATAGTTGACAGCTTATTTCCATTGACAGCTTATTTCCATTCTTCAAGAAATGTAAGGAACATAGTAGACAAAACCTACTACAGTTATGGCTCTGAACTAACTTGCGAGGAGATAAATCATCTTGTCTCATGGATTAATGATGTTGAGACTTTCACGACGAATTATGATATTCCTCCAAATTATGTTCAATACGTGCCACTAGTGTACGTGTTGAACTACGGTAACATCCATCGAGATACCATGGTAAGATTTTTTCTATTATGTCACCAGTGCATCTTTTGCATACATTCTTCTTAAGCTAAACTACATTGCTAAGTATGTTATTATGATGTTCTTCAACAGAAACTGCCGAAGGATTGTGTTCCTCGTCTGATGCATATGAAAGGTGACATGAACATTATGAGCTTACGGCCAAGTTGGCCTACAGTTCACCGCAGTGCATACATGATTTCTCGAAGAGATGAAGACCTCACAATCAAAGGATGGAGAAAAGTTCTAAATGATCGCATGGAACTACTTGGGGGCAACATGAAGTGTAGCCCACAAGTGGGAGACAGGTGGATCTCTATTCTCCATAATAGAGATTCAGGGGTTTACCTGCTTTATGCTATTTTACCTTCGAGAGAATAGCAGGTCCTAGGTAGTACTCATCACGTGCTAAGAATAATTAGCTATGTGCTACATTGTGGTAGAATGATTAGCTATGTGCTATAGTGTTGGTTATGACTCTGATGATGATTAGGAGTTGTTATTATTATTATGATGATGACGATGAGTTATGTGCTACATTGTGGTAGAATGAAGGGCTAGTTCTTATATGACTATGAAGATGAGTTATCCTACTAATCTAACTTTTGGTCACTTTGGATCCATCCACATGAATCTAATTCGTGTTTCTTTCACCCAATGATATAATAACTCATCATGATCATAATGATATAACAATCTCTTAAATGCTACTGTATCAAAATTTGTATAATAATGTATATATACAGTATAAAATAAAATAAATGAAATACAGACGAATAGTAGTAGCGCTGGGTTAAACCCACGCTACTACTACTTAGCAGTAGCACCTGTTTATACCAACGCTACTGCTAACTTCATTAGTAGTATCGCGGGTCAGGACCACGCTACTGCTAATATTTAGCTGTAGCGCCCTAGCAGTAGCGCGGGAGCAAAAACCCCGCGCTACTACTAAGGTTTTCCCTAGTAGTGGGATTACCGGAATGGCAAATGGACTTAAGCTTTCGCGTACATACCCATTCTCCATGAGATGTTGGACTTGCCGTTGGATCTCTTTGGTCTCGTCGTGGTTGATGCGGTAAGGTGCCTTATTCGGTAGAGGTGCGCCGAGGATGAGGTCGATGCGGTGTTCGATTCCGCGAAGTGGAGGAAGTCCGGGAGGTAGTTCATTGGGGAAAACGTCCGTGAATTCCTGCAATAGATGAGACAATACCAAAGGAAGATGTTGTGAAGTATTAGTCCGCACCACTTCATCTTTGCACACAAGCACAAAGTGAAGAAGACTTGATGGGCTCTCACTCACATCCCTCAAATCTCTTTTGGTGGCTAAAAGTACTAAATCTTTCTTGTCGCTCATCGCGGAGTCGCTCATTTTTGGCTTGTGGCGCTCACTCTCTTTTTGGTGGTTCACTCGCTCACTAGTCTCTCCACGATGGGTAGATGCTTGCTTGTCGGCGATGACTTGACTTGGTGACATTGGTCGAAGCACGAATTCCTAGCCCTTCATCTTGAAGCTATAGTGAATGGTCCGTCCATTGTGGATGATGCCGCGGTCGAATTGCCAAGGTCTTCCAAGGAGGAGATGGCATACAGACATGGGAACCACATCACACTCCAAGGTGTCTTCATATGCGCCAATCTTGAAGGACACTTGAACGGTGTGCTCCACTTGAATGGTGCCGGAGTTGCTTAACCATTGGACCTTGTAGGAGCGAGGGTGCTTCTTCTTGAGCAATTATAGCTTCGAACATAACTCTTCACTTGCCAAATTGTGGCAACTTCCGCCGTCTATGATGATCTTGACGGAACGTCCTTGGATATCCGCTTTGGTATGGAAGATATGGCAACGTTGGTCTTCGTGTTGTTGTTATTGAAGTGTCAAGATCTTGGAGACAACAAGAGCGGGGCTCGAATCGTTGTCGCAAAAGACTTGATCGTCTTCATCTTCATTCACTTGTCGATGCATGGCCACGTGCTCAAGTGCTTCCATTTCTTCTTCGCTCATAGAGTCGTAGGTGCCGTCCGCGTTGGCGATCATGGTACGCCGTGTGGGGCACTCAAAAGACTTGTGGCCTTTGCAAGTAAAGCACTTGATGTCACTTGTTTTGTCGGTGGCATCCGTAGGAGTTGTTGATGATGAAGTTCTTTGCTTGGAGTTTCTTGTAGTAGTAGGAGGACGACTCGAAGATGTCGAAGGGTTCTTGTAGCTTGACTTGTCACCGGTACTTGGTGTAGCTCGAGTCGTTGGAGGAGGTGTCGTAGTCGTTGAAGCTTGAGTGTAAGAACCGTACGTCTTGAAAGAGTACTTGGAGTACTTGTAATCCTCTTGCACTTTTCGCTCCACTTTCGTGGCTTGGTGCACTAGCTCGAGGAGGTTGGAGTAAGGTTGAAAGTCCATAATTTTCTTGATTGGATGGTTGAGACCATTCAAGAAACACGCCATAGTTTGTTCATCATCTTCCTTGACGTTGGCTCGTATCATTGAAATCTCCATTTCTTTGTAGTATTCTTCAACCGACTTGGTGCCTTGCTTGAGGAGTTAAAGTTTCTTGAAGAGGTCGCGGCTATAGTGTGTAGGCACAAAGCGAGCTCTGATGACATCCTTCATTTGAGTCCGCGTTGTGATAGGTGGTTCGCCTTTCTCTTGGCGTCTCTCGATCACTTGCTCCCACCAAATGAGAACATAGTCTTGGAACTCAAGTGATGCCATGGCTACCTTCTCTTCCTCGTCATAGTTGTGTAGACGGAATATCTTCTCCACTTTTAAGGCCCATGAGAGGTAGTCTTCGGGGTCGTTGCTTCCGGAAAACTTGGGCATGTTGAACTTGAGCTTGCCGTAGCATTGTTCGTCATTATGCCGATGTTGTCGTCGCTCTTGTCTTGGAGGTGGGTCTTCATCCCCGTTCTCTTCTTGTTCTACGCGATTGGCTTGACGGTGGGGACGAGGAACAAAAAAAAGGGAACTACGTTTTTTCTTGTGGATAATTTTATTGATCCATACATACATGCATGGGTGAACACATAGGCACTGTCGTGGGTATCAGCCTGACAGTAGTGTATGGGGGTACGAATTAGAGGGCAGAGCCTAGCTACGGCGCAATTGTTACACTCGGATTTACGAGTTCAGGCCTCTCAGCGGTGGAGGTAATAGCCCTACGTCTCGGTGCTCTGGAGCTTGATTGACTTGAGTGTATATGTTACAAAGGATTGTGAATCCTTGTTATGGAGCTGGGGGGCGGCTTATATAGAGTTCGCTAGGCCCCCATCAATAGCGCCATAACCAAGGGTTAAAGGGGGGTTTAAGGGCGCCAGCTATTAGTAACGGGCGTATTGATTACAATTGATGAGGGTGGACGCACGTCCTGACCGTTGCGTTTCCGGAGAGCCTCCTGGTCTTCTCTGGTCGAGTGACTATCAGGTACCCCGAGTGAAATAAGCCGGTCGAGTGAACTGCTGCCTCCCGAGTGGTTCATTGAACTCCGAGTGAATGTCAGATTGCAGAACTCCTGGCTGCTGGTGTGGCCCTGGGGCCCAGTATAAGGTGTGTGGCATCCTAGGGTAGGGTCTGTAGGTCAGGCCTGTTACCCTATTCCTAGTACATGTCCTCGTCATTAGCCCCCGAATCGGTCGAGGTTAAGCGGGTCGAGTCAAGGCGAATTCCCAGGTGAGTTGAGCACTACAGGGGCGCTCAAGAACTCCTACTGGTGATTAGACGGACTTGTCTTCGTGCGGCACCTTGACAGATTCTGGACCATATGACGTCTGAGTGAAAGTCTCCATCCGAATGAAATGAGCCATCTCCATCCGGGTGAAACGAGCCATCACGTGTCAGGTGACGGAAGGAATCCAAGCGTTTATGGAATGTCTTTAAAGGGTGAGCAATCGGGTTGCTCGACCCCGGATCTTGCGGGATTTGAAATCAGATTCGAGCGCGCGCGAACGGTTGCAGCGCAGCGAGTGGGGAAAGTGGGGCGTGATGCCTCGATTTTCGCCCCGCTTTTCGCCATGTAACGCTGCATCTCCGCCAGCGAGATTTGAGGAGATCTGCGGGCCCGTGAATCACTGCAGAGGATTGGGGAGCGGAACGGGCGACGGTATAAGGGGCTGCTGCGTCAGAGAGGGAAAGAGAACAGATCCCCTTTTCTCCAACTCTTCCAGCCGCCCAATCTCCTCTCCAGCACCCCACTCTGCGTGAATCCCCCTTGGCGCTGGAGAGCTCTGCGGCGATGGCGAAGGACAAGACGGCGAAGCTGGAGCGGGCGAAGAAGGCGGCGAAGGGGAAGAAGGCATCGAGCTCCAGGGTCACGCCCCCGCGCGGGTGGATCCAGGGTGATTGGCTCCCGCCGACCACCACGGTGGACGACATCTACGGGCTCGTCGTGGATGGGCTGGTGCGCGACGGGACGTGGAGGCTGCCGGAGGAGGGGGAGATCGAGCCCGCGCCGCGCCCCGGGGAGCACGTGCTCCTCACCACTCACGTGGAGAGAGGTTTCTCCATGCCAACCCACCCCTTCTTCCGCGGGTTCTTGAACTTTTTCGGTGCCCACCTTCATCATCTTCCTCTGAATGCCATAGTGTACCTTGCTGTGTTCATTTCCTTGTGTGAGAACTTCTTAGGCTGCCAACCGCACTGGGGATTGTTCAAACATATCTTCACGTGTCGTTCTCAGCCGGTTAAAAAGGCTGACCCCGATGGAGAGAGGACCCACGTGACCCAAATGTGCGGCGGCTTAGGTGTCCAGATGAGGGGTAAGAGTGCGTTCCCCTCCATGTCTTTCCCTGATTCGGGTTGAGGTTGGCAGTCGACCTGGTTCTACTGCAATGACCTTCCTTGCACCGGTTCGTCGACTGGTCTTCCTCCCTACACGACTGAGAGGGTCAAGACTCCTTCCTAGCTGACGATTGCTAAGGAGGAGAAGACCGAAGTGGGGATCTTGGTGAGTGCCGTGGTCGGTCTGATTCAAGGCGGAGTGACGGGCCTAGATCTTCTGGAGGTCTTCCTCAGTCGACGGACCCAGCCGCTGCAGGAGAGGGCTCACCCCATGTGGTGCTACACCGGAGCCAACGACTCGACCCGAGTGCACCCGGAGGATGTTGATGAGAAAATGGTGGAGCAGTGGATCAGGTGCATCACTGGCGCATGTGACAATCCGCGAGGGTCGAGACGGATCCCGCCCTACGACGACGCGCATCAACCGTCAGAGGTAAGACGTGCATTTCCGAGTGAATTACTTTCGCGCAAATTATCCGAGTGAGCTGAATGATCCGAGTGAACTGACTGAACTCGTTGTCCCTGTTCTTCGTGTCTTGCAGGATTTCCAGAAGATGCTCTCGCCTGTGCCGAATGGAGAACACCTTGTCGGAGACGTGGAGAGCGATCATGGCAATGTCGAGGGCAGCTACGTGGAGGACAGCGAGGAGGAGAGCGACGGCTCGGAAGGCAGTGACGAGGTCGAGTTTTCCCAGTCTCTAGAGTTGCGCTCTGAGCACCGCTCTAAGCAGACTCATGATCCGAGTGCTGGCTCGGAGAAGACAGTGGCTCCGAGTGCTAAGACTTCGAAGCGCACTCGGACATCGACGCCGGAGCCGACCGAGAAGACTGCCAAGCAGCTCAAGGTCGCTTCCCACAAGCCTCAGAAGGCTCTACCCAGGATCAAGGTCACCGTGCCCATCGCCTCAACGTGAGTGTCACGCCTTTTTTTTTTTGTTTCTGTGAACTTATGGACCTTTCAGGCCGATTCAAATTTATGAACCAGAGCTGCAACCTGGACGACGTCCCCCATGCAGATCGACGGAGACCGCGTCGAAGCCGAGTCGGCGGACGCGGCCACTTCTCAGAAAGGTAGCAATGATTCCATTTTTTACTTTGATCTATGATCCGATTGAATTGTCTCCATCCGACTGAATTGCGTATTGCGACTGACGGTGTCAAGTGGATGTAGCGCTTGCAGAGATCATCCACGTCGCGGACGACGATGAAGGACCGCCACAGAAGGACACCAGGAAAGAGACCACAGCTCCGACTGCCTCTCAGACCACCACACAGAGGGCACCGCCAAGCCAAGTGCCTCAAGTTGTCCTTGCGCCTAAGGTGACTGTGCCTCTGGGGCAAGGCTCTTCTCAGGCCGGTGTCGGCCCCGTCTTAGCCTCGTCGACTGCTCTGGCCTCGGCTCCGACTCCTCCCGTCAACATATTCAGCCTGTATAAAGTGCCAGAGGACCAAACCGCAGCCAGCAAGGAGGCGATGATCCAGGCGGATCTGATGACCCAGCGGCTGAAGGAAATGTGTGCGACTGGCAAGTTGGCGTACGATGCCAGTGCTGCTCTCTAGGAGAACGTTCGAGTAAGTGCTCTTGTAAGTTGATCTCCAATTCATTTTTCTTCTGAAGGAGTTTCAGTCGGTAAATTTTTTGGTACACCCATTGGGGGTGTGTCGACCTGTGGGGGCACGCTGAGTGCACCCACTGGGTGTAGTCCCCGAGACTGCCGTCGACTGAAGGCAGTCGGCGGGAGGCATAGAACTTGTTTTTTTTGTGTTTGGCCGTCACTCGGATCGGGCGGACCGTTCCGAGTGGATACCATTCCGGTGGGGGCACGCTGAGTGCACCCACTGGGTGTAGTCCCCGAGACTGTCGTCGACTGCAGGCAGTCGGCGGGAGTCTTAGAACTTGGTTTTTTTTGTGTTTGGCCGTCACTCGGATCGGGCGGACCGTTCCGAGTGGATACCATTCTAGTGGGGGCACGCTGAGTGCACCCACTGGGTGTAGTCCTCGAGACTGCCATCGACTGCAGGCAGTCGGCGGGAGTCTTAGAACTTAGAATCTGATACTGGTCAAGCTTGTTCCTCCCTGACAAAGGGTACTTCAGGATCTGGTATTGGTCAAGCTTGTTCCTCCCTGACAAAGGGTACTTCAGGATCTGGTATTGGTCAAGCTTGTTCCTCCCAGGAGTGCTGGTCTCTGGGCACTCGGAATATTCCTTAACATTAACTGGTCTGCTCTCTCTTGTGTTTCAGAAAACTTGCGAGCTTGGGACTCAGTATGTGTCACTGGAGAAGGAAACGGTCCAGCTCCGACTGGACTTGGAGGTGGAGAAGAGGAACACAGCACGCGCCCAAGCGGAGCTCAAGGCCATGGGAGGTAAGTTTTGATTACTGAGCGTTCTGCTTTCACCTCTTTCCATTCTTTGAACCGAGTGACTTCACTCGAACAGATGTGCATAGTGAAAACCATCGACTCCAAGTGTGGCTCAGAACCTCTGTCTCTTTAGAAACTATGAAGCAGGCACTCGAAAACAAGGACAATGAGCTGGCGGGGGCACAGAAGGTGGCGAGAGAGAAGACCAAGGCCACCGAAGAGAAATTGGCCTCACTCGAGAAGCTTGAAGGAGAGAACAAGTCGCTGAAGGCCGCCGTCACGGAGGCGAAGAAGGAAGTGGCTGAGCTCAAGAAGTAGAAGACCGAGTGGGACGGCAAGCTCAAGGCTCAAGCGAATGTTTACGAGCAAGAGAAGAAGACTCTGAGCGAGAAGATCGCCCAGCTCACTGAAAAGAAGAATGCTCTGGAAAAGTATATAGAAGACTTCACGGAGGAGATGTACACCAAGCTTGCAGGTAACTTGCAACATCCGAGCGAGTTTTAACTTGTTTCCGACTGAACTTCATGCATGCTGATATTCGACTCTCCTCTTTTTTTGTTTACAGAGTACTGCCAGGACTTCGAGCTGGAGACTGACAGAATCGAGAGGGATCTGGATCCATCCAGGTCACTCGTCGGTGACAAGGCTGCCCTAGGCGTCTTGTGGCTTGAATCTCGCGATGAAGACGTTCTGGGGTACATCATCCGTCTGCGGGGTGCACTTGGAAGGATCGACAAGGAGCTGTGGCCAGAAGACACTCTCGACACCGATCTGGAAGCGATGATGAGTCGCCTCAACGAGATTCCTAGCCGAGTGCAAGCATGGAAGAAGTTAGCTGCTCGCTGCGGAGCCGACGTGGCGCTCTCTCTCTCGTCCGTGTGCACTGCAAGGACGCCAAGGAAGAGAAGCTGAAGTCTCTCCAAGTTGCCAACATGAAGAAGCTCAAGTTTGAGGACTTCATGGAGACGTTCATAGAGGCAACCACTCGGATCGCAGATGGTATCGACTTGGACGCCTTCATCGAGCCGGCCAGCCCTTCTGGAGAATGAGAAAACTTTAAGCTTTACCCATTTGCCTCGGTATGCCGAGTGGATTTGTATCTGTTAAACTCTTTCGGGCTCAGGGCCCAAGTACTCGCATTTACTTTTGAACTTCTAAAGTTATCCAATGCTTTCTTTCGAGTCCTTAAACGCGTGCAGCTTAGGCGAAAGCTGGTTCGCAGCTAAGCCTCCCGAGTGAGAGGGACGCTCTTCACTCGGAGTAGTGTTTTTAACTTGGGCGAAAGTTGATTCGCAGCCAAGTCTCCGAGTGAGAGGGATGATCTTCACTCGGAGTAGGTTTTTAACTTGGGCGAAAGCTGGTTCGCAGCCAAGCCCTTGAGTGAGAGGGATGCTCTTCACTCGGAGTAGGTTTTTAACTTGGGCGAAAGCTGGTTCGCAGCCAAGCCCCCGAGTGAGAGGGATGCTCTTCACTCGGAGTAGGTTTTTAACTTGGGCGAAAGCTGGTCCGCAGCCAAGCCCCCGAGTGAGAGGGATGCTCTTCGCTCGGAGTAGGTTTTTAACTTGGGCGAAAGCTGGTCCGCAGCCAAGCCCCCGAGTGAGAGGGAAGCTCTTCACTCGGGGTAGGTTTTTAACTTGGGCGAAAGCTGGTTCGCAGCCAAGCCCCCGAGTGAGAGGGATGCTCTTCACTCGAAGTAGGTTTTTTAACTTAGGCGAAAGCTGGTTCGCAGCTAAGCCCCCGAGTGAGAGGGACGCTCTTCACTCGGAGTAGGTTTTTGAACTAGGGCGAAAGCTGGTTCGCAGCCAAGCCCTCGAGGGAGAGGGACGCTCTTCACTCGGAGTGGGTTTTTTTAACCTAGGCGAAAGCTGGTTCGCAGCTAAGCCCCCGAGTGAGAGGGATGCTCTTCACTCGGAGTAGGTTTTTGAACTTGGGCGAAAGCTGGTTCGCAGCCAAGCCCCCGAGGGAAAGGGACACTCTTCACTCGGAGTGGGTTTTTGAACTTAGGCGAAAGCTGGTTCGCAACTAAGCCCCCGAGTGAGAGGGACGCTCTTCACTCGGAGTAGGTTCTTTAACTTAGGCGAAAGCTGGTTCGCAGCTAAGCCCCCGAGTGAGAGGGATGCTCTTCACTCGGAGTGGGTTTTTTAACTTAGGCGAAAGCTGGTTCGCAGCTAAGCCCCCCGAGTGAGAGGGACGCTCTTCATTCGGAGTGGGTTTTTGAACTTGGGCGAAAGCTGGTTCGCAACCATGCTCCCCGAGTGAGAGGAACGCTCGTCACTCAGGGTAGTGTTTTTAACTTGGGCGAAAGCTGGTTCGCAGCCAAGCAACCGTGTCGTGGTTTTGTCACGGCAGATGTCCTCGTGAAAGGACTTAGTCGTGAGGCCATCGTAGCTAGGTGGTAACTCGAACAGGGTTGATCGGAATCGAGAGACAAGAGTTTACCCAGGTTCGGCCCCTCACGATGGAGGTAATAGCCTACGTCCTGCTTTGGTTGTATTGATGATGATGTCGATACAAGGGGCGACTTGGCTAACCTAGTACTCGAGAGCTTGTAACTTAATATTTTCCGCCTCAGGGGCTCGCCTTTATATACAGGTCGAGGCCCTGGGTTTACAACAGAGTCCGGGTCGAAGAGACGACCCGTGTCATACTCTAATTCCTACTCATCTTGTTTCACAAGTAAGAATACTCTCTGGACGCCTTAGATGGAAAGGCTCTGGGCCGTGAGCCGGCCTCCTCCTGGTGGCAGCTTATCCACTGGACTCCGGTCTTCTGAATACCCCAGCCCATCTATAGAAACCTTCTTCTAAGTCGCCGTATAGTGACCCGGCCCTGAACGGGCGGGTCACATCCAGGCGGGTTGTGTCCAGGGGTTATATCCCCAACATTAGCCCCCAGGTTGATTTGAATTTAGTCACGTCAACCTTCAAAAATAAGAATAACCCGTACTGATCTTCTGGGTCGTGGCCGGCTTATAATTGCCGGCTTATAACATGCTGCACACTTGTCATATCTTCCCTTTGAAATCCATGACTCCTTTCAACTGATATCCGCAAATCTCGCGTGACGTCATTTAAAATCTTGAGTGGATCTGACAGGCCCGATAAACGAGGCGCCTTTTATCACTGCGTCGCCTTGATTCTCGCGCTTGCCGTTTCGCTTCTCCTCTCCTTTTAAATGCTTCCCGAGGGGTCCTCATTTTCACGTTTACCGCCTCGACTCTGCTTCTTCTTCCTCTCACCACGCGTGCGCTTGGAGCTCCGCCGCCGTTCGCCCTGAAGCTCGCCGGCGTCCCCAAGCCCTCGTCTTCCTCGCGCGCGTCGTCATCAGAACTCATTCAAACCACCCGGGATCATCTCCCGCAACCAGGTACTCATTCCCGTCGCCATAGATCTACACTGTAGCTCAACCTAGTTCTTCTCTGTTCTTGCCTCGGCTATACCGCCATTACCATTGTTAGATCTAGGTTCTATACTTCCTTGACTCAGAAATACTCCGCCGTTAGTCGTAGCATCATTTTTGTATCTGGACGAACTTGAACTTTGGTAGAAACAACAGATAGATCGACTTAGGTTTCCAGTGTATGAACTCGGCGCTGAAAATATTCTTCTTTAAACTGATTTTTTAGATCTGAAATATCATCCGATCTGTGTGAAACCTGTTTGTGCAACACTTAGCAAAAACTAGAAATTTTAGCATCTGGTAAGCCGCCCTTACTCTTGGCGACTCATGTCCACTTATTATGATCCGCCCAATTTTGATAATCATAGCTGAAATCCCAGTCAGGCGACCTACTGAACGTGGTGACTCGCCCCTGTACCTTTAATCATATGATGCGAGCTTATCATGAACATGAATAATCCTGCAATTTATGTTTTTGCATTCCTCGTTCATATTTAGGGCTTTGGTCCTACTGAACGTGGGGCGACCTACTGAACGTGGTCAAAATTCTTCTGGGATGTTCTACACTTTTTCAACCTTCACCCTCAAGACATTGGTCCGAACTCCGTATCCAATCTGTGCCAATTTCAAGTTTTGTGTGAGGTATATTTGCAAATAGAGCCCACCGTTCCTCTCTTTAGAGAGTTCTTCTATCTCAACCGGCAAACTAAGTGTGCTGATGGCCCCTGCCTAGAACTTGGCGGGGTCTCAATTCAAAGACGAAGAGACGTCCCTTTTCCTGCAGCTGTTCTGCCGAGTCACCCTAAAGGTTGGAACAGAACATGGTTCTACTGCAAGAACACAGCTCCAGCTGACGAAAACCCTCTGCCGGGTTATAGACCTGAACGCCTTCCCCCAACCTTTGAACTTCCTGGCTGGGCTTCTCAAGAAGAACGTGCACAAGTCGCCCACGTATATCCAAAGTTGAGGGCTTTGCTAGTCAATGGTCTGACTGGTGTTGACTTGACCCGGTGCTGGCTTACCTGGAAGATCCTGCCCTTAAGACGCCGAGGCGACTTAATGTGTAACTAGCTAGGCTACCCGCGCATTTGCGCGGCTAGATTAACCCCTTTGGATTTTTTTCCCTTTTGTTAACTATATAGCCTCTCACTCAACCATTTTTTAGGTTAAATTCTCCACCAATTGTATGCCATTATACAAAAAAAATGAAAATCCCAATGAAAATGCAAGTGCATTAGGTTATTAAATAAATTCTTTGGCATGTGACATTGGAAGAACGATGCAAAACTATATATATGATTTCATGCAAATCTTGTTGTTTTTTCCTCTTTAATCCACTCTTCTTTGCCATTGCTCAATAAGTTTATGAGCAGTTCCCTACCAAGAATTAAATCTAAACATGAAAGTTTGCATGTAAAGCTCTCTTCTTTCACCCATATCAATCAATTGCCACATTCTTGGTTACATTTATTGATTAATGCTATTTACCAACATATGTATCCAGAGATGCACATCTTGTATGATGTTTATTTTTATCTATTATATTGATAATATTTAACGTAAATATTCTCTCTAACTCGCTCCCTTCAAAGCTTATTCATGATGATCATGCCCTTGTTGTTTTGTATCATCTTGTATTTTGATATTTTCGTTAATTATATGAATCATCAAAAGCTACTATCGATCAAATATTTTTAAATGTATCTTTTTATGAAATTCATATGGAATGATAATATTATTTGGGAACTTCATGTTATCTTTTATTCCGAATTCGAATTTCATACAGGAAGTATATGCTTACATTCTTCATCTGAGTTTCCTTTTGTTAAGTTACTGAGTACAACTGTTCTCTTTATTAACCTATATAATTGTACAAACTATTTTAATTTCATTTGTTTATATAACTCCATTGATTTATCGTTCAAAGAATGCTTGAGGCAATATGTATACCTTGTGAAACAATTATTGAACTTTAGTTAAAATATTTTCATTAGTTGTATGGGTTTGTTGGTAAGGATTATGGTATATGTCAGTGTGAAAGGAAATATTGTGGTTAGTATCTTAGCTCATTATATAAACATAATAATATAAAGTCTCATTCAACTTTAGCTTTAACTTGCGCTTTCAATCATTCATTTGTGTCTATCTTTCCATTAGAAACTTAGTTCAAAGCTAATGGGTAGCTTCTACATAAATATTGCTTGTATGCACTTATGTAAAATATAAAAGAACAGACTCATTCACACTGTAATAGTTTGTATTGAGAGCCACCGCAATTAATATACTGCAGATATATATTTCAATCTAATGTTGTGCCTTGTTTTCCAATCGACCTCTAGCTTCACTAAAATAACTGTGTATAGTCACCTACAAAAAAAAATCTGATGATTAGATTCACATATTTGATCATGGCTTGGGCGTGTGTGATGGGTCCTTATGAAGGTTTTTTTTTCTTTTGTCTTAACCTCCAAACGCACCATGCTAGGTGTGTATTTAAATTCTTTTCATCGTTCCATTTTACTATGTTTTGTGGGGTTCCAGAGTTTTACTATTGTTACAGTGGATAGATCCATACATAATTCTATCGTGGTGCATTGATCATTTAATAAATCATCCTATGGGATGACTTCTTATTGGAAACTAATTACTATGTATTCATACAATGCATCTACAACCTATTTCACGTGCATGGCTTTGGTGTCAAACTCAGAGATGTTCTGCTATCTTTTCAGTTTTGTCATGTCGGTCCTTACGTGACTTGTACTTTGATCTTTATGATATGAATGAGACACGTATTACCATGCAAAAAAAAAATAGGAGGTGACATAATTTATTCGAATCGACTTGATCCATTGTGCGGTCAGTTCGAACTTTATTTTATGACGCAGAACTCTAAACTTGGGTCGTCTCATGTGATTGATTAGGAAATAATCGGAGCACAACTGATGCGAACTGAGTGGCACAGAGGATAGAAAAAAATCATGCACCCTGTCTGCCATGCCCCATGTGTCACCGTCTTTGCCGACATGGGATCACCATCTATTAAAACAGCTTCCTGGCCTTCTGACGCTGTAATTTCTGGCCATATCGGACTCGAATTATATCTTGCCTTAGACCTATAGACCCATTACTGCTTGCCAGATCGATATCGCCATATAGGCCTGTCATAGAACTAGTACAAAAGGGCCCATTTGTCCCGGTTCGTAAGGCCCATTTGTCCCGGTTCTGGAACCGGAACTAAAGGGTCGGGACTAAAGCCCAAAACCTTTAGTCCCGGTTTGCTTACGAACCGGGACCAAAGGCCCTCCACGTGGCCGCTGGGGGGAGCCCAGGCAGGAGGACCTTTAGTCCCGGTTGGTAACACCAACCGGGACCAAAAGGCAGGACCTTTAGTCCCGGTTGGTAACACCAACCGGGACCAAAAGGCAGGACCTTTAGTCCCGGTTGGTAACACCAACCGGGACCAAAAGGCATCTGTCAGGAGCTGGGCTTTTGTTTTTTTTTTTTGAAAGGGAGGGGGGTTAGGTGGTTTTGTAGGGTTAATTTAGGGGTTTCATATTGTGTTAGCTAGCTAATAGAGAGAAGTGTCCTCTTTTTCTCCGTGCTTGGTCGACGCTAGCTACTATAGAGAGAACTCGACACGCTAGCTAGTAAGCAAATGAAGGAACCATTAAGTACATAAGATCGTCATGAACATATACAGAGAGAAGTCATCGACCTCTCTTTCTCCGAGAGATTGGTCGAACAACAAGTTTTCGTATATCTATCCGACGCTACTACATATGTACAATATATAACATCCCTTACAACAATTTCAATTTCACATGGTATTCTCCTTGTTCAGGTATGACATGGTCAAGAAAGAATCCCGCCAATTCCTCTTGAATTGCTCGTATGCGATCATGTTGTTGGGGAACGTTGCATGGGAAACAAAAATTTTCCTACGCACACACAAGATCTAGCCATGGTGATGAGCATCTACGAGAGGGAGAGTAAATCTACATACCCTTGTAGATCGCTAAGCGGAAGCGTTTAAGAAATGCGGTTGATGTAGTCGAAAGTCTCCGCGATCCAAATCGCAAGTCGTCCCTCGATCCGATCACGAACTAGCGCCGAACGGACGGCACCTCCGCGTTCAACACACGTACGGCTTGATGACGCCTTCACCTCCTCGATCCAGCGAGCGATGGTGAAGTAGTGGTTGAGTTCCAGCAGCACGACGGCGTGGTGATGGTGGTGAGGAACAATCTCTGCAGGGCTTCGCCAAGCGCTACGGAGATTATGACGGAGGAACTAGAGGGTTAGGGTTGCCGCACACGGCTTGGGGAAATCTTGATGTATCCCGTGTGCTAGCCCTGCCCCTCTATTTATATGTTGAGCCTTGGGGTCTCAACTTGGAGTAAAAGCCTCCTCCAGGTCGGTTTTGCCCGCACAAGGTCGGTTTGGCCCGCAGGGAAAGAGTCCAACTCGGATCCCTGCAGTACCGCGCACAAGCGGTAGTACCGCTTTACACAAGCGGTAGTACCGCTTGGGCGGTAGTACCGCTTCACACAAGCGGTAGTACCGCTTGGGCGGTAGTACCGCTTCACACAAGCGGTAGTACCGCTTCACAAAACGGTAGTACCGCTTACGCGGCAGCAAAACTACTTTTTGCACTTTCCAATACCTCGTGGGCTTTATCCCTTTGGCCCATATAAAGTGTTGCTGCACCCGAACACTTCGGTAAACATCCGGAACCCATTCCGGTGAACTCCGGAACTCTTCCGGAGATCAAAACACTATTATCACATATATCAATCTTTACCTCCGGACTATTCCGGAGATCCTCGTCATGTCCGGGATCTTATCCGGGACTCCGAACAACCTTCGGTCACCAACATAATAACTCAACTATACTAATCGTCACCAAACGTTTAAGTGTGTAGACCCTGCGGGTTCGAGAACTATGTAGACATGACCGAGACACCTCTACGGCCAATAACCAATAGCGGGACCTGGATGCCCATATTGGCTCCTACATATTCTACGAAGATCTTTTATCGGTCGAACCTCTATGTCAAGGATTCAGTTAATCCCGTATGCTGTTCCCTTTGTTCTTCGGTATGTTACTTGCCCGAGATTCGATCGTCGGTATCTCTATACCTAGTTCAATCTCGTTACCAGCAAGTCTCTTTACTCGTTCCGTAATACAAGATCTCGTGGCTAACACTTTAGTCACATTGCTTGCAAGCTCATTGTGATGTTGTATTACCGAGTGGTCCCTGAGATACCTCTCCGTCACACAGAGTAACAAATCCCAGTCTTGATCCATGCCAACCCAACAGACACCCTCGGAGATACCTGTAGAGCACCTTTATAGTCACCCAGTTACGTTGCGACGTTTGATACACACAAGGTACTCCTCCGATGTCAGGGAGTTGCATGATCTCATGGTCATAGGAACAGATACTTGACATGCAGAAAACAATAGCAATAAACTGACACGATCAAATGCTACGTTCTTAGTTTGGGTCTTGTCCATCACATCATTCTCCTAATGATGTGATCCCGTTATCAAATGACATCTCATGTCAATGGCTAGGAAACCTTAACCATCTTTGATCAACGAGCTAGTCAACTAGAGGCTTACTAGGGACACAGTGTTGTCTATGTACCCACACATGTATTTGAGTTTCCAATCAATACAATTATAGCATGGATAATAAACGATTATCATGACCAAGGAAATATAATAATAACCAATTTATTATTGCCTCTAGGGCATATTTCTAACAGTCTCCCACTTGCACTAGAGTCAATAATCTAGTTCACATTACTATGTGATTTACATTGTAATGAATCGAACACCCATGCAGTTCTGGTGTTGTTCATGTTTAGCCCTTGGAAGAGGTTTAGTCATCGGATCTGCAACATTTAGATCCGTGTGTACTTTGCAAATATTTATGTCGTCCTCCTTGATGTAATCGCGGATGGAATTGAAACGTCGCTTTATGTGTCTGGTCCTCTTGTGAAATCTTGGTTCCTTGGCTAGAGCAATGGCACCAGTATTATCACAAAATAGAGTCATTGGGTTAAGCGCACTAGGCACTACTCCAAGATCTGTCATGAACTCCTTCATCCAGACACCTTCCTTCGCCGCCTCCGAGGCAGCGATGTACTCCGCTTCGCATGTAGAATCTGCTACCACGCTTTGCTTGGAACTGCACCATCTAACCGCACCCCCATTAAGAATAAATACGTATCCGGTTTGCGACTTAGAGTCATCCGGATCAGTGTCAAAGCTTGCATCGACGTAACCCTTTACGACGAGCTCTTGATCACCTCCATAAACGAGAAACATGTCCTTAGTCCTTTTCAGGTACTTCAGGATATTCTTGACCGCCGTCCAGTGTTCCATTCCTGGATCACATTGAAACCTTCCGACCATACTTATGGCAAGGCTGACATCGGGTCTTGTGCACAGCATTGCATACATGATAGAGCCTATGGCCGAAGCATAGGGGATGACACTCATCTTTTCTCTATCTTCTGCAGTCACTGGGCATTGAGTCTTACTCAACTTCACACCTTGCAATACAGGCAAGAACCCCTTCTTGGACTGATCCATTTTGAACTTCTTCGAAACTTTGTCAAGGTATGTGCTTTGTGAAAGTCCTATCAAACGTCTCGATCTATCTCTATAGATCTTGATGCCTAATATGAAAGCAGCTTCTCCTAGGTCCTTCATTGAAAACTCTTGTTCAAATATTCCTTTATGCTTTCCAGCATTTCTATATTGTTTCCAATCAGTAATATGTCATCCACATATAATATTAGAAACGCTATAGAGCTCCCACTCACTTTCTTGTAAATACAAGCTTCTCCGTAAACTTGTATAAACTAGAACGCTTTAATCACCTCATCAAAACGAAGATTCCAACTCCGAGATGCTTGCACCAGTCCATAAATGGATCGCTGGAGTTTGCAAACTTTGTCAGCATTCTCTGGATCGACAAAACCTTCTGGTTGCATCATATACAACTCTTCCTTAAGGTAACCGTTAAGGAACGCTATTTTGACATCCATCTGCCAAATTTCATAATCGAAAAAGGCAGCTATTGCTAACATGATTCTGACGGACTTAAGCATCGCTACGGGTGAGAAGGTCTCATCGTAGTCAACTCCTTGAACTTGTAAAAAACCCTTTGCCACAAGTCGAGCTTTATAGACGGTGACATTACCGTCCGCGTCCGTCTTCCTCTTAAAGATCCATTTGTTCTGAATGGCCTTACGCCCTTCAGGTAATACTTCCAAAGTCCATACTTTGTTTTCATACATGGATCCCATCTCGGATTTCATGGCCTCTAACCACTTCTCGGAATCCGGGCCCATCATCGCTTCTCCATAGCTCGTAGGTTCATCGTTGTCTAACAACATGACCTCTAAGACAGGGTTGCCGTACCACTCGGGAGCAGTACGCGTCCTTGTCGACCTACGAGGTTCGATAGCAACTTGATCCAAAGCTTCATGATCATCATCATTAACTTCCTCTTCAGCTAATGTAGGCTCCACAGAAACATCTTTCTGCGCTGCGCTACTCTCAGGTTGAAGTAAAGGTTCAACAACCTCATCAAGTTCTATCTTCCTCCCACTCAATTCTTTCGAGAGAAACTCTTTCTCAAGAAATGTTCCATTTTTAGCGACAAACACTTTGCCTTCGGATCTGAGGTAGAAGGTATACCCAACTGTCTCTTTTGGGTATCCTATGAAGACGCATTTCTCCGCTTTGGGTTCCAGCTTTTCAGGCTGAAGCTTTTTGACATAAGCATCACATCCCCAAACTTTAAGAAACGACAGCTTTGGCTTCTTGCCAAACCAAAGTTCATATGGCGTCGTCTCAACGGATTTCGATGGTGCCCTATTTAAAGTGAATGCAGCTGTCTCTAATGCATAACCCCAAAACGATAGTGGCAAATCGGCAAGAGACATCATAGATCGCACCATATCCAATAAGGTTCGATTACGACGTTCGGACACACCATTACGCTGTGGTGTTCCAGGCGGTGTCAGTTGTGAAACAATTCCACATTGTCTTAAGTGACTGCCAAACTCATAACTCAGATATTCTCCTCCTCGATCAGATCGTAGGAATTTAATCTTCTTGTTACGATGATTCTCAACTTCACTCTGAAATTGTTTGAACTTTTCAAATGTTTCAGACTTGTGTTTCATTAAGTAAATATACCCATATCTACTTAAGTCATCAGTGAAGGTGAGAAAGTAACGATAACCACCGCGCGCCTCAATACTCATCGGACCGCACACATCAGTATGTATGATTTCCAACAAGTCACTTGCCCGTTCCATTGTTCCAGAGAACGGTGTTTTAGTCATCTTGCCCATGAGGCATGGCTCACATGTGTCAAGTGATTCAAAATCAAGTGACTCCAAAAGTCCATCAGCATGGAGCTTCCTCATGTGTTTTACGCCAATATGACCTAAACGGCAGTGCCACAAGAAAGTGGTATTATCATTATCAATTCTACATCTTTTGGCATCAATGTTATGAACATGTGTATCATTACTATCGAGATTCAATAAGAATAAACCCCTCACATTGGGTGCATGACCATAAAAGATATTACTCATATAAATAGAACAACCATTATTCTCTGATTTAAATGAGTAACCGTCTCGCAATAAACAAGATCCAGATATAATGTTCATGCTTAACGCAGGCACCAAATAACACTTATTTAGGTTCATCACTAATCCCGACGGTAATCGAAGAGCGAGCGTGCCGACGGCGATCACATCAACCTTGGAACCATTTCCCACGCGCATCGTCACTTCGTCCTTTGCCAGCCTCCGTCTATTCCGCAGTTCCTGTTTAGAGTTGCAAATATGAGCAACCGCACCGGTATCAAATACCCAGGCACTACAACGAGGGTTGGCAAGGAACATATCAATAACATGTATATCATATATACCTTGTTTGTTGTTGGCCGCCTTCTTGTCAGCCAAATACTTGGGGCAGTTCCGCTTCCAGTGTCCAGTTCCCTTGCAATGAAAGCACTCAGTTTCTGGTTTGGGTCCAGCCTTGGGTTTCTTCACAGGAGCAGCAACTGCTTTGCCACCCTTCTTAGATTTACCCTTCTTACCCTTGCCATTTTTCTTGAAACTAGTGGTTTTATTGATCATCAACACTTGATGCTCCTTCTGAATTTCAGACTCAGCGGCTTTCAGCATCGCAAACAGCTCGGCGACTGACTTGTTCATCCCGTGCATGTTATAGTTCAACACGAAGCTCTTGTAGCTAGGTGGCAATGATTGAAGAACTCTGTCAGTGATAGCCTCTGGCGGAAGGGGCATCCCTAATTCAGCCAGACGGGTGGAGTACCCAGACATTCTGAGCACGTGATCACTGATAGACCCGTTCTCCTCCATCTTGCAAGTATAGAACTTATCGGAGATCTCATATCTCTCGATCCGGGCATTCTTCTGAAAGATAAACTTCAACTCCTGGAACATCTCATATGCTCCATGACGTTCAAAACGTCTTTGAAGTCCCGGTTCTAAGCCATACAACATTGCACATTGAACTATTGAGTAATCATCAGAACGAGCCTGCCTGGCGTTCACAACGTCTAGAGACTCAACTGGAGCGGGTGGATCACCAAGCGGTGCATCAAGGACATAATCCTTCTGGGAAGCCGTAAGGATAATCCTTAGATTACGGGCCCAGTCCACAAAGTTACTTCCATCATCTTTCAACTTAGCTTTCTCTAGGAACACATTAAAATTCAGGGGTGCTACTGCGCGAGCCATGATCTACAACATAAATATAGCAAAGACAACTTAGACTATTGTTCAAGATAACGAGTTTAATTAATCATATTACTTAAAAACTCCCACTCAAATTGACATCCCTCCGGTCATTCGAGTGTAACATGATCCAAATCCACCAACTCAAGTCCGATCATCACGTGAGTCGAGGTGGTTTCAATGGTGAACATCTTCATGTTGATCATATCTACTATATGACTCATGTTCGACCTTTCGGTCTCTTGTGTTCCGAGGCCATGTCTGTACATGCTAGGCTTGTCAAGTTTAACCCGAGTGTTCCGAGTGTGCAACATGGCTTGCACCCATTGTATGTGAACGTGGAGTCTATCACACCCGATCATCACGGCGTGTCTCGAAACGACGAACTTTCGCAACGGTGCACACTCGGGGAGAACACAATTTATCTTGAAATTTAAGTGAGGGATCACCTTATAATGCTACCGTCGTCCTAAGCAAAATAAGATGCATAAAAGGATTAACATCACATGCAAATCATAAGTGACATGATATGGCCATGAACTTGTGCTTTTGATCTCCATCTCCAAAGCACCGGCATGATCTCCATCGTCACCGGCATGACACCATGATCTCCATCTTCTTGATCTCCATCAACGTGTCGCCATAAGGTTGTCGCGCCGACTATTGCTTCCACGACTATTGCTAACGTTTAGCGATAAAGTAAAGCATTACATAGCGCTTAATGATTGACACGCAGGTCATACAATAATTAAAGACAACTCTATGGCTCCTGCCAGTTGCCGTACTCATCGACATGCAAGTCGTGATATTCTATACAACACATGATCATCTCATACATCACATATATCTCATCATGTAATTGGCCATATCACATCACAACATACCCTGCAAAAACAAGTTAGACGTCCTCTAATTGTTGTTGCAAATTTTACGTGGCTGCTACGGGTTTGCAAGAACCGTTCTTACCTACGCAAAACCACAACGTGGTGTAGTGATTGCTTTTTGATCTTCTAAAAGAACCCTCTTCATTGAAATCGATTCAACTAAAGTGAGAGAGACAGACACCCGCTAGCCATCTTTATGCAACAAAATTACATGTCAGTTGAAGGAACCTGTCTCGCGTAAGTGTACGCGTAATGTCGGTCCGGGCCGCTTCATCTCACAATACCGCCGAATCAAGTATCAACTAGTAACGGCAAGCAATATGTATACACCCACGGCCACAACTCGTTTGTGTTCTACTCGAGATCTCATCTACGCATAGACCTAGCTCGGATGCCACTGTTGGGGAACGTTGCATGGGAAACAAAAAATTTCCTACGCACACACAAGATCTATCCATGGTGATGAGCATCTACGAGAGGGAGAGTAAATCTACATACCCTTGTAGATCGCTAAGCGGAAGCGTTTAAGAAACGCGGTTGATGTAGTCGAACGTCTCCGCGATCCAAATCGCAAGTCGTCCCTCGATCCGATCACGAACTAGCGCCGAACGGACGGCACCTCCGCGTTCAACACACGTACGGCTTGATGACGCCTTCACCTCCTCGATCCAGCGAGCGATGGTGAAGTAGTGGTTGAGTTCCAGCAGCACGACGGCGTGGTGATGGTGGTGAGGAACAATCTCTGCAGGGCTTCGCCAAGCGCTACGGAGATTATGACGGAGGAACTAGAGGGTTAGGGTTGCCGCACACGGCTTGGGGAAATCTTGATGTATCCCGTGTGCTAGCCCTGCCCCTCTATTTATATGTTGAGCCTTGGGGTCTCAACTTGGAGTAAAAGCCTCCTCCAGGTCGGTTTTGCCCGCACAAGGTCGGTTTGGCCCGCAGGGAAAGAGTCCAACTTGGATCCCTGCAGTACCGCGCACAAGCGGTAGTACCGCTTTACACAAGCGGTAGTACCGCTTGGGCGGTAGTACCGCTTCACACAAGCGGTAGTACCGCTTGGGCGGTAGTACCGCTTCACACAAGCGGTAGTACCGCTTCACAAAACGATAGTACCGCTTACGCGGCAGCAAAACTACTTTTTGCACTTTCCAATACCTCGTGGGCTTTATCCCTTTGGCCCATATAAAGTGTTGCTGCACCCGAACACTTCGGTAAACATCCGGAACCCATTCCGGTGAACTCCGGAACTCTTCCGGAGATCAAAACACTATTATCACATATATCAATCTTTACCTCCGGACTATTCCGGAGATCCTCGTCATGTCCGGGATCTTATCCGGGACTCCGAACAACCTTCGGTCACCAACATAATAACTCAACTATACTAATCGTCACCAAACGTTTAAGTGTGTAGACCCTGCGGGTTCGAGAACTATGTAGACATGACCGAGACACCTCTACGGCCAATAACCAATAGCGGGACCTGGATGCCCATATTGGCTCCTACATATTCTATGAAGATCTTTTATCGGTCGAACCTCTATGTCAAGGATTCAGTTAATCCCGTATGCTGTTCCCTTTGTTCTTCGGTATGTTACTTGCCCGAGATTCGATCGTCGGTATCTCTATACCTAGTTCAATCTCGTTACCGGCAAGTCTCTTTACTCGTTCCGTAATACAAGATCTCGTGGCTAACACTTTAGTCACATTGCTTGCAAGGCTCATTGTGATGTTGTATTACCGAGTGGGCCCTGAGATACCTCTCCGTCACACAGAGTAACAAATCCCAGTCTTGATCCATGCCAACCCAACAGACACCCTCGGAGATACCTGTAGAGCACCTTTATAGTCACCCAGTTACGTTGCGACGTTTGATACACACAAGGTACTCCTCCGATGTCAGGGAGTTGCATGATCTCATGGTCATAGGAACAGATACTTGACATGCAGAAAACAATAGCAATAAACTGACACGATCAAATGCTACGTTCTTAGTTTGGGTCTTGTCCATCACATCATTCTCCTAATGATGTGATCCCGTTATCAAATGACATCTCATGTCAATGGCTAGGAAACCTTAACCATCTTTGATCAACGAGCTAGTCAACTAGAGGCTTACTAGGGACACAGTGTTGTCTATGTACCCACACATGTATTTGAGTTTCCAATCAATACAATTATAGCATGGATAATAAACGATTATCATGAACAAGGAAATATAATAATAACCAATTTATTATTGCCTCTAGGGCATATTTCCAACACATGTCTTAGGAGTTCATCCCGCATCTGCCAGATCTAATTTAAAGAAGGGGTCAATACATATATATGAATGAAACTCAACACAATTGATGGTAATATATAAAATAAAATTGTGAATATTGTTTACGTACTTCAAATTGTTTCTCAGAGGAGGCCCGTTCAGAGGTATAGTAGCGAATGAACTCGCATACGTAGTAGCCACATAAATGAGTGTTGGGTGCCTGCAACAAGCACTTTACGAGAATAGAGTTCAATCAAACTGATAAGCAAGCATGATAATGGTATTGATGAAACTAGAATCAATGAGAGATGCGCGGAACTAGCTAGTACTACTTACTTTGGGGTGTGTAAATCGCAGCTCCTTCTTAAGACCCGGAACCTTAGCGGTGAACGTTTTCCAAACCCTGGCAGGCAAAGAAAATGATTACTTGATATCAGGAAATGAACGAAAGTTGCCGATATGGTCCCGGTATTGATTGAACTTACTTCTGGAGCATTGCAGTCATGTCCGCATAATACTTGGGATCTTTACGGAGCGAGTCTAAGACAGTTACTAATGCCCCGTCAAGGTTAATGGATAGCAGAATATAGTGGAAGCTGCGCACGCATAACTCATCAATTACATTACTTAACCACGAGTAAGCGGAACCGAATATGCAGAAGACAGTAACACTCACTTGAAGTTGTAAGGAAAGAGTATTTCCCTTTTGTTTTGATGTTTAAGGAACGTTTGTAGTAAGTTGTTCTCGGTATCTTCAGCCGCCTTTCGTACCGACCATTCATTTACGGTATTTGGGCTAATGAACCCAACGTCGAAGATTCCTATTTTTTGGCATTCGACCATCTTCAATCTGCATAATATAGTGAGGATAATTATATATACATGCAATGAACGAGCTGAGCTAGAGACTTAATTATAGAAGTAATACTTACAGACAGTAGCAAGTCATGAGTTGTTTGTCGAGGGCCTTTTGATTGTATAATTGAAATAACTCCACAAATTCAACAGGCAGCAGGTCGACTCCAGGGAAGTCATGCTCTTTTTTAATTCCGACTAACAAACTGTCTTTCCCAGACTTCCTGCAGGTTTCCATGTACCAGTCATGCAATTTTTGCATCATCGTTGTTAGATGAGGATGATCAGGTTTGACGAGAGGCTTCCCGTGCTCGTATCTAAAGACGTCTACTACCTCAGCCGTTTCAAACAGTACATCATCGGGCAGGTAATCATCAAGAGAGGTACCGGGCAGTAACACCGGATGATTAGCGATATCGCTAGACACCTTGAGCGGGGGGCACGATTGCTTCTCCTGTTCGCCGAGCTGGGGAATTGTTTTCCCACTTCTTCGTTTTTTCGCTCTTGCAGCACTGGAAGTACTTCCCGACTGCTGCGCTTTAGCATGTGTCTTAGTAATTATGCGGTCATAGTTGGAATCCGGCGGGGGCGGTGGTGGTCGCTTCAGGGCATCGATAGTGCGCTTCACTTTCACCGGATCTAGCTTCTCCTTCGGAGGTGGAGTTTTCTTTGCAAAATGGTCCCTCACTTCGGCACGACATATGTCCTCGTTTTCCTGCTCGGTCCTCTCATATGGTAACTTTTCCACAGGCTTGAGACATGGACCGTATCTGAATTGCCTCCCGCCTCTGCTTGTACTGCTAGCCGCCGGAGCGGCGGCGTCTCTCTTCCGTCGTTGCTGAGGAGGCGGAGAAGGAGGCGGTGTGCTCCAACGCGCCGGAGTAGGCGAAGAAGGAGGCGGAGTGCCCTCACGCATCGGAGGAGCCGGAGAAGGAAGCGGAGTGCCCTGATCACTCGCCGGAGGAGGAGGAGGAGGCGGAGTGCCGTGACTCGCCGGAGGAGGAGGAGGAGGCGGAGGCGTCCAGTTTGGAAGCTTGATGTACTCCTTCTGCCATAGACATGTACTCCTCAGAGCACGAACCAGCTGATTCTCCCCTTCACCTGTAGAGTGGTAAAGCTCGAGCTCCTCAAATCCTTCCATTACTTCATCCACCATCACAACAGCATAGCCATGTGGAATCGTAAGGCAGTGAAAAGTTCCGTTGGGTTGAGGAGGTGCAACAGAGCCGAGAGCCGCCTTGAAAGTGAGGTTATGGCATTTCGTCATAAGCTCGCAATTTTGAGCCTCCGTGATAGTATCCACGGGGTAGATAGGCTCCGTGAAGTCAGTCTGAACGGGTTCCGTGGAAGCCACGCTGCTTCTCCGCTGAGATGGCGGGGTAGCTTCTGGGGTAGCTTCGTGCCGCTGAGATAGTTGGCCGGCAGCTCGCTGGCTCTCAGCTTCCTCTAGCTTTTGTAGTCTTGCACTCATCTTCTGCATGTCGCTCAGCTCCGCTTTCCTCTTTCTCTCCCGGCTTCTGTAACCGCCTGCGTCGGGAAACCCAAACTTCCACGGAACGGAGCCTGGTGTGCCTCGTGTTCGTCCAGGGTGCTCAGCATTCCCTAGGGCCTCAGTCAGCTCGTCCTTCTCTCTGTCGGGAATGAACGTCCCTTGCTACGCTGCGGTGATATACTTCTGAAGCTTCGTGACGGGTATTGCAAGTTGCTCGTCCGTCCAACGGCACTTCCCTGTTTCAGGGTCCAAAGTTCCCCCAACCCCGAAGAACCAAGTCCTTGAACGGTCTGGCCAGTTCAATGTCTCTGGTTCGACCCCTTTAGCAATCAGGTCATTCTCAGCTTTGTCCCGCAACGGCCGGGCTTTGAGGTAGCCACCTGACCCCGTGTGATGGTGATACTGCTTCTTTGCAGCGTTGTTCTTGTTTGTCTCTGACATTTTCTTACTCTTGTCTGATGTCTTGTAGGCCACAAATGCGGGCCAGTGATCTCTTATCTTCTCAAATCGGCCGATGAATTCTGGAGTCTCACCTTTGTCGACAAACTTTGATTTCAACTCCTTCTTCCACCTCCTGAATAGATCTGCCATCTTCTTAAGAGCACACGCCTTGACCAGTGGCTCTATAACGGGCTTATTCGGATCCTCCTCTGGCGGTAGGGTGAAATTTGCCTTCAGCAAGGTCCAAAGATCATCTTTTTGTCTATCGGTGACATAATCACCTTCAGGGGCGTCGTCCTTAGGCTTATTCCATTGCTTGATGCTGATCGGGATGTTGTCCCTAACAATAGCTCCGCACTGAGCAGAAAATGCGTCCTTGGTCCGCTTGGGTTCAATCGTAGGCCATCGTCCGCGAGTGCTGTGATCGTGAACCTTTCATCCTTGCGCAACCTCTTCTTCGGGCCTCGTCTCGTTACCGAAGTTTGGCTCGATCCGGAGGGCTATAAAAGAAGAAAGAAGAGTTAATATATATATGTACATACCAAAACAATTAATGCATCAATTAGCTAGTCAGCACCTCCGGAGCCATCATGATCATGTCACCGGAGCCATCATGATCATGTCCTTCCTCCTCCATTGTTCCATCGGTGTCGTTGAGAAACGACAAGACAGCACCACCTCCGGCGAGGATTATCTCCCCCAACAACTGTTCTTGTTCCAAGTCTCTTTGATCCATAGTTTCTGCAAATATAGAAGAATATATATATAGATGAGATCAGAAAAAAATTGGATCAACTTGTGCACATCCATAATGGGGGTATTCTTGATAAATCTATGTTACCGGAGTTATCTATGTTACCGGAGGGGGTTGACGACAACGACGCTCACCCCTCATGTCATGTCCGACGTCCCTCCTCATGTCGAAGTTATCGGGGAGGGGGTAGACAACAACGACGCTCACCCCTCATGTCCGACGTCCCCCCTCATGTCGAAGTTATCGGGGAGGGGGTACAGGTGGCCTCGAGAGTTGGTCGGGCGAGCGGACCGGGAGTAAGTAACTTTTAACTCATTTTAACCTTTAAGGAATTTAATTAACAAAATGGCGCCATTCTGAATGTGCAGAAAATGGTCCATATTTTTCCTGATCTCATCTACCCTTCTATATGTCACGTTGTCTAGTGTCAAAGGATTCAAGAAAATGATGGCTTCATCATTAGCCGGAAGTAACAGGCGCATAATGGTACGAAGCTCTCCAAAATTGTTTTGGAACGGAGTCTCGGATAGGAAAATTAATTAGCTTTTTGGTACGAAGTTCAGCAAGAGCCTTCCGAATATCGCTATTTGGAAGGCCTTTGCTGAAATTCGTACCAAAAAGTGAATTATTCTATCCGGAACTCCGTTCCAAAACAACTTTGAAGAGCTTCGTAGCATCATACGCATGTTACTTCCGGCTAATGATGAAGCCATGGATTTCTTCAATACTTTCACAGACAACGTGACATATAGAAGAATATATATATAGATGAGATCAGAAAAAAATTGGATCAACTTGTGCACATCCATAATGGGGGCATTCTTGATAAATCTATGTCAAAATTCAAACTTTGACATATGATCAAACTTCGATATATGATCAAATGTTGCATATGTCAAAATTCAAACTTTGACATATGATCAAACTTTGATATATGTCCACCGCGATATAAAATGATACATAGACTTGTTCGGGCGAGAGGGGGTTGATCGACGTCCCCCCTCATGTCGAAGTTACTGGAGTTTTCTTCTAGTGGTTTGGGTGGCCTCGAGAGATTGTCGGGTAGGGGCGGGAGGGGGTAGGAGATCGACAACGTTTTTTTCTAGGGTTTGGGTGGCCTCGAGAGTTGGTCGCCCGGTATATCGAGAGGGGGGTGAACATTTTACCTTAGTAACTTAGAAAAAAAATGTTATCGGGGAGGGGGTATATCGACAACGCTTTTTTTCTAGGGTTTGGGTGGCCTCGAGAGTTGGTCGCCCAGTATATCGAGAGGGGCTTGAACATTTTACCTTAGTTACTTAGGAAAAAAATGTTATCGGGGAGGGAGTATATCGACCCACCCTCATGTCGAAGTTATCGGGGAGGGGGTATATCGACAACGACATACATACATGGAAAAAAATGCTATCCATCTATACATACATAGCCACATACATATATACATGGAAAAAATGCTATGAAAAAAAATACATATATGAACAAAAAAATGCTATGAATAAAAATAATTAATACACAGATGAACAAAAAATATACATATATGAACAAAAAAATGCTCTGAACAAAAAAATTAATACATATATGAACATCCATACATACATATAGCCACATACATATATACATTATATATATATATGAACAAAAAATTCATCATATAAAAAATGAACAAAAAAATGATATGAACAGAGCCGGGGCGGCGGCGGCTCACAGCGGGGGCGGCCGGCGAGGGCGACGGCGACGGTGGGGGCGGGCCGGGGCAGGGGCGTGGCCGGGCGCGCTCAGGGGCGGCGGACGGCGTCGGCTGGCGAGGGCGACGGCGGGGGCGGCGCGCGAGGGAGCCGGCGACGGCGTCGGCTGGCGGGGGCGACGGCGGGGGCAGCGCACGAGGGAGCCGGCGACGACGGCGACGGTGGGGGCGGGTCGGGGCGCAGGGTCGCGGTCGGGCGCGCTCGGGGGCGGCGGACGGCGACGGCGTGGGCGGCGAACGGCGTCGGTGTGGGCTCGGGGGCGGGGCAGGGGCACGGGCGACGGCGACGGCGTCGGGGCAGCCTGGCGACGTCGAGGAGGTCGGCGTCGTCGGGGGGAACTGCGAGATGAAAATGAAAATTTTCACAAGTCCTGCTTATATACACTCAGCATTGGTCCCGGTTGGTGGCACCAACCGGGACCAATGCCCACCTTTAGTCCCGGTTGGTGCCACCAACCGGGACTAAAGGTCTCTTTTCGTCAGCCCAAAGGGCGGGAAGCAGGGACCTTTGGTCCCGGTTGGTGGCACCAACCGGGACTAAAGGGTGGCATTGGTCCCGGTTGGTGCCACCAACCGGGACCAAAGGTGGGCATTGGTCCCGGTTGGTGCCACCAACCGGGACTAAAGGGTGGTGCTACCCGGGGCCAAAAGTTTAGTCCCAACTCGCTAGCTGAGAGGACTCGAGAGTGGTTTATAAGCGCTGCTGCGCACACCCTCTCGAGCTCCTCTCAGCAGCAGGCTTACAGGCCTAATCGCATGACCTCTGCCTGTGGGCCTTCTGGGCCTTCTGCGGGCCTGAATCCTGGCCCAACTAGATGGTTGGGTTTCTAGTCGTATTCACGCCGTGGTGGCCCAGTAGGCGGCATTTTTTTTAATTTTTTTCTACTTTTTTTGTTTTCTTTTTTGCTTTATTTATTTTCTTTTGTTTCTACTTACAGTTTTTCAGTGATTCTTTTTGCTTTTAGGTCACAAAAATTATAAACTTTCTGTTAGTGCCATTAGTTTCTAAATTTGAATAGTTTAAATTTGAATTCTTTTAAATTGGTGTGAATCACTAGTTTGTGAATAACTTTACTATAAAAATAGATTTTTGAGTGATTCTTTTTCCTGCTATTTAATATTACTGTGTTTTATCATTATATTCAATTTGGTAATTTTTAGGTAATTTTAAATGTCTGTTTTAACCAAAAACAGATTTTGTTATTTTAGTTTGCTATTAAAGTTTCTAAAAAAATTCTTTATGAAAATTCTTTTTGCTATTAATGTTTTGAACAAAAAATACTTTGATAACTTTAGTTGCATAAATTTTATATAATTTTAGTTTCATAAATACTAGAGGTTTATAAAATATTTTTAGTTGATTCCTTTTGCTATTAGAGTTTTATAAAAGCTTTTTAGTTGATTCTTTTTGCTATTGAAGAATATTATAGTTTTATTTTAGTTGATCATAACAGAATTTTTTAATTAATTATTTTTAGTTCATTATTTTTTCTATTAGAGTTTCATAAAGGTTTTCTAGTTCATTCTTTTTGCTATTAGTTCATTCTTTGAGCTAAATGACCCTGAAATTGAAAAACACTTCAAATGAACTCTGAAAAGGTTGAAAGTTGGCATGGTATCATCATTACACCCACATAGCATGTTCTAAAAAGTTGAGAGGGTTACGGCAAAAACTGGATGCACTTCATGTACAAAATGGACAATCTCTTTCGAAGTATCAGGGTTTCGGACGAAAACTCATCTGTTACAAAGGGATTTCATTTTTTTGAACTTATTTGAACTCCAGACTTTTTGTGTGTTCAAAATGCACCATTCAAAGCCACATCATCAATTTTCAACCCTTTCTGACTTCATTTCCTATTTTTCATGCATTTACTGATTTTTTTAAGCTAAATGACCCTGAAATTGAAAAGCACTACAAATGAACTCTGAACAGGTTGAAAGTTGGCATGGTATCATCATTTCACCCACATAGCATGTGCTAAAAAGTTGAGAGGGTTACGGCAAAAACTGGATGCACTTCGTGTACAAAACGGATAATCTCTTTCGAAGTATCAGGGTTTCGGACGAAAACTCATCTGTTACAAAAGGCATTTAATTTCTTCACATGTAACTGCAATGATATAGTTGTGGAGAGAAAGTCTTCACTTTTTCTTCGCTTGTGTCCTTTGCTTATTGCGCCGTAACCATGGATAATCTTCATCGTTTAACAGGGTGCTTGGGTCAGCCTTGACTTTGAAGGGAGGAATTTCATGAAACTTTTCATAATCTTCAGACATGTCTGTCTTGCCCTCCAATCCCACGATGTCTCTTTTTCCTGAAAGAACTATGTGGCGCTTTGGCTCATCGTATGATGTATTCGCTTCCTTATCTTTTCTTTTTCTCAGTTTGGTAGACATGTCCTTCACATAGAAAACCTGCGCCACATCATTGGCTAGGACGAATGGTTCGTCTGTGTACCCAAGATTGTTGAGATCCACTGTTGTCATTCCGTACTGTGGGTCTACCTGTACCCCGCCTCCTGACAGATTGACCCATTTGCACTGAAACAAAGGGACCTTGAAATCATGTCCATAGTCAAGTTCCCATATGTCCACTATGTAACCATAATATGTGTCCTTTCCCCTCTTGGTTGCTGCATCAAAGCGGACACCGCTGTTTTGGTTGGTGCTCTTTTGATCTTGGGCGATCATGTAAAATGTATTCCCATTTATCTCGTACCCTTTGTAAGTCAATATAGTCGAAGATGGTCCCCTGGCCAACGAGTACAGCTCATCAGAAACAGTGTTGTCACCCATGAGACGTGTTTGCAACCAACTGCCGAAAGTCCTGATGTGTTCATATGTAATCCAGTCGTCACACTGCTCCGGGTGTTTGGAGCGCAGAATATTCTTGTGTTCATCGACATACGGGGTCACCAAGGTAGAATTCTGTAGAACTGTGTAGTGTGCTTGAGACCAAGAATGCCCGTTCCTACATATTATTGAGTCCGCTCCTAGCGTGCCTTTTCCAGTCAGTCTCCCCTCATACCGCGATTGAGGGAGACCAATCTTCTTAAGGTCAGGAATGAAGTCAACACAAAACCCAATGACATCCTCTGTTTGATGGCCCATGGAGATGCTTGCTTCTGGCCTAGCGCGGTTACGAACATATTTATTTAAGACTCCCATGAACCTCTCAAAGGGGAACATATTGTGTAGAAATACAGGGCCCAGAACGACAATCTCGTCGACTAGATGAACTAGGACGTGCGTCATGATATTGAAGAAAGATGGTGGGAACACCAGCTCGAAACTAACAAGACATTGCACCAAATCACTCCTTAACCTTGACAGGATTTCTGGATTGATCACCTTCTGAGAGATTGCATTGAGGAATGCACATAGCTTCACAATGGCTAATCGAACGTTTTCCGGTAGAAGCCCCCTCAATGCAACCGGAAGCAGTTGCGTCATAATCACGTGGCAGTCATGAGACTTTAGGTTCTGGAACTTTTTCTCTGCCATATTTATTATTCCCTTTATATTCGACGAGAAGCCAGACGGGACCTTCATACTGAGCAGGCATTCAAAGAAGATTTCCTTCTCTTCTTTGGTAAGAGCGTAGCTGGCAGGACCTTCATACTGCTTTGGATGCATGCCGTCTTTTTCATGCACACGTTGCTGTTCCTCCCGTGCCTCCGGTGTATCTTTTGTCTTCCCATACACTCCCAAGAAGCCTAGCAGGTTCACGCAAAGATTCTTCGTCACGTGCATCACGTCGATTGCAGAGCGGACTTCTAGGTCTTTCCAATAGGGTAGGTCCCAAAATATAGATTTCTTCTTCCACATGGGTGCGCGTCCCGCATCGTCAGTCGGAACAGATAGTTCGCCAGGACCCTTTCCAAAGATTACATGTAAATCATTGACCATATCAAGTATGTGATCACCAGTACGGAGGGCGGGCTTCTTCCGGTGATCTGCCTCACCTTTGAAATGCTTTCCTTTCTTTCGACATTTATGGTTGGTCGGAAGAAATCGACGATGCCCCAGGTACACATTCTTCCTGCATTTGTCCAAATATATACTGTCGGTGTCATCTAAACAGTGTGTGCATGCGTGGTATCCCTTGTTTGTCTGTCCTGAAAGGTTACTGAGAGCAGGCCAATCGTTGATGGTTACAAACAGCAACGCATGTAGGTTAAATTCCTCCTGTTTGTGCTCATCCCACACACGTACACCTTCTCCATTCCACAGCTGTAAAAGTTCTTCAACTAATGGCCTTAGGTACACATCAATGTCATTGCCGGGTTGCTTAGGGCCTTGGATGAGCACTGGCATCATAATGAACTTCCGCTTCATGCACAACCAAGGAGGAAGGTTATAGATACATAGAGTCACGGGCCAGGTGCTATGATTGCTGCTCTGCTCCCCAAAAGGATTAATGCCATCTGCACTTAAACCAAACCATACGTTCCTTGCGTCACCTGCAAAGTCCCCCCACCTTCTCTCGATTTTTCTCCACTGCGACCCGTCAGCGGGTGCTCTCAACTTCCCGTCTTTCTTACGGTCTTCTTTGTGCCATCGCATCAACTTGGCATGCTCTTTGTTTCTGAACAGACGTTTCAGCCGTGGTATTATGGGAGCATACCACATCACCTTGGCAGGAACCCTCTTCCTGGGGCGCTCGCCCTCAACATCACCAGGGTCATCTCGTCTGATCTTATACCGCAATGCACCGCATACCGGGCATGCGTTCAAATCCTCGTACTCACCGCGGTAGAGGATGCAGTCATTAGGGCATGCATGTATCTTCTGCACCTCCAATCCTAGAGGGCATAGAACCTTCTTGGCTTCGTACGTACTGCCGGGCAATTCGTTATCCTTTGGAAGCTTCTTCTTCATTATTTTCAGCAGCGAACTAAATCCCTTGTCAGATACACCATTGTGTGCCTTCCATTGCAGCAATTCCAGTGTGGTACCGAGCTTTCTGTTGTCATCTTCGCAATTTGGGTACAAGCCTTTTTTGTGATCCTCTAACATGCGATCGAACTTCAACTTCTCCCTTTCACTTTCGCATTCTCTCTGTGCATCAACAATGACCCGGCGAAGATCATCATCGGGCACATTGTCTGGTTCCTCTTGATCTTCAGCTTCCCCCATTGCAGCATCACCGTATTCAGGGGGCGGGTAGTTGTCATCATCCTCTTCTTCTTCGTTGTCTTCCATCATAACCCCTCTTTCTCCGTGCTTGGTCCAAACATTATAGTGTGGCATAAAACCCTTCTCAAGCAGGTGGAAGTGAAGGGTTTTAGAGTTGGAGAAAGCCTTCGTATTCTCACAGACAGTACATGGACAATGCATAAAACCATTCTGCTTGTTTGCCTCAGCCGCTTCGAGAAAATTATGCAGGCCCTTAATATACTCGGAGGTGCGTCGGTCACCGTACATCCATTGCCGGTTCATCTGCGTGCGTTATATAGATCTTATTATTGAACAACATATAACTCTCTAGAGCATCTAATTAAAACACACAAATAAGAACTTTTTTCTTTTAGAAAGAAGATAAGAAGAAGAGGCTAACCACGGTGTTGCCGGCGCCGAGATGGGCACGGGCGATCGACGGCGGTGAGGACGGGGACGGGACAGGACGGACCGCCAAACCTAGACAAATCTTGAGGAAAATGGAACTTGGACAAGGAGCTTCGAAAGGAGAAAGCTTAAGTGTGGCTCGGGCATTTCATCGAACACCTCATGTGCATAGGAGGTGAGCTAGAGCACCACAAAAGCTCTCCCACGGCCGGGCAAAAAAACAGAGCAATGCTCGCGGGCGGGGGCTATATATAGGCCAACCATTGGTCCCGGTTCCAGCCACAAACCGGGACCAATGGTTGTGGGCCAGGGGCGAGGCGCATTGGTCCCGGTTGGTGGCTGGAACCGGGACAAAAGGGGTCACCTTTAGTCCCGGTTCCAGCCACAAACCGAGACCAATGGTTGTGGGCCAGGAGCGAGGCACATTGGTCCCGGTTCGTGTCTAGAACCGGGACAGAAGGGGTCAGACGAACCGGGACCAATGCCCCACGAGGCCCGGCCGGCCGCCTGGCCTCACGAACCGGGACCGATGCCCCCATGGGTCCCGGTTCGTGAGTGAACCGGGACTAATGGGCTTCTCAGGGGTGGACCGATGCCCTGTTTTGTACTAGTGGCTAGACCTGGCTGCGGACTGATCTAGATCGATATAGCTGTGCGGATTCGTCCCTAACCTTGCTGCAGATTCAGGGATCCTTTGCGTGTTCACGCGAGATGGTGGTGGTCGCCGGGGCTCATGTATCGCAGTCTTTTTCTCATGTATATATATGCTGGGCTATATAGAAGGGTTGCTGCTATCTCCAGGTCAACTTGATGGGCCTTTGTGCATGTCTGTTTTTTCTTGGCAAGATTTGTGCATGTCTAGTTGTTGCTGGACATCCTTCCATGTGTGCTTCTACAGTTGTTTGGAAGCCACGATCAACCCTACCTCTCCGTCGTGCACAACCTGCAAATATGATGGCTGAGATTGTTGACTGCATCCGTGTTTGTTGACCAGTCAGAAGCACTTCCAACCTTATCGTAATGGAGCTTGTCATAGACCTCATCGTAAACTCCAAGAACTTGTTGTACTCGTGCGGAACGCTGACATCTATATAGATCCACTCAACGGCGCCGTTCTCCTTGGATGCTGCTGGCATTATTGTCGTCGGCCGACATGCCGTATCCTCCGCGCTTCATTGTGAATCAATCTAAACAAATAGACCAGCTATGGAGTATGGATAGGTGTCCGAGTGCTTCTTACTTTGTTGGCCTTATCTCGATCCCTAGTTGCATTACGCCTGGCCGAGATGCTCAAATACTATCGAAGCTAGGGTGATTGATTTGCCGGCGTCAACTCGCCGGGAGCAATCTGTACGTACAAAGCTAGCTAGGCTTGATGGAACGCACACACAAAAACGATCTATGGCCAAACGCACAGGTGTATTAGAGGGACGTACATGTATTTATATACACGGCTAAGCGCAGACCAAACAACAACCCCGTGATAGTTCCTACTTTTAATCGGACACGTGCACAATACCATGTTTAATCTCTAACATTGGCCCTTCCTAAAAAAATTAAAATATTGCCTTGGAGTACACGAACCGACTTTATGTACGTCGTTAGACTCAAGCACGCACGTGAATTACAGCCAACATGCTAATTAATCTGTGCCGTTCAAAAATCTTTAACTATAGAGTGATTAATCTCCATCGTTCGTTTTCTATCGTTTTAAGTATATAATAGATAGATAGATTATTCTGGCGAGTCAACCGACCCACAACAGTTCAGTCCCGTTGATATGTCAGTTGATGACATAAATAAGGCTACGAAGAAGCTACTCGGGGAAACTCAAGAAGCATGCAACAAGACCGAACTGAAGCCATTTTATGCCCTCGACCAGGCTCCTCCAGTAAGCATTCTTGTAATTGTTTCATCCGACTTATCAATCCAAAAATTAAGCTTGTTGATCTCATTAAACTACAGGCCAACTCTTCATTCTGGAACAGGAGGACGAAGAAGGCAGTCGCCAAATCCAAAGCTGTGTCGGCTCGGAAAAAGAACAAGCCGGCCGCTGAACATGAGACGGCAGCTAGGGGCCAGTCGCCATTGGCTGATGATGAATCAGAGGTAAAACTTGACTCCCTTGGCTGTCTTTTCATTGAACTGGCTGACGCCTCTTATTTCCAGGACGATGTTGATGTAAGCCGGGCTGATGACGTTGAGGTAATTTCTATCTCTTCCGACTCAGACAACTTTGTTCCCCAAAAGCTAAGAAAAACTGTGAGGAAAGTGCCCTTTTCTCATCCACTTGCTTACTTAGACCAAAAAATTTCTTTAAAGAAATCACAGCATGCCGAATCAATAAGGCGCCAGACTCGAAGTGGCTCTGGAGAGCTTTTGGGCGGCCTATCTGATACGCCAAACCCCCGCAAGCGTCGAAATGAGGTGCCTAACAGTCCCACTCCATCTCACCCGCTTGCCGGTCTTTTTAAACAACCACTTAACCCGTCTGATTCGGATTATCAGGAGTCGCCGCCATCATCTGGCGACTCATCTGCCACTCAATTGCCACCCTTGATCATCAAACCAGGGTAAGTGCTTGTCGATGAGTCATGCTTGGTTATACCTGTTGTATTATTTATCTGAATCTGCTTGTGCTTACGCAGGGCCAAGGCCAAGAAGAGGAAAACTGGCGAGTCATCTTCGACCCCAGAAAACCTTGAACCGAAAGATCCAAATTTGGTGACCCCTGTAAGACAACATGAGACGGCAAAGGATCAAGCTGGTGCAAATGTTGATCCGCCCAAGGAAAACGAGCCGCCAACTACTGAAGAGGTGAATACTCAAGTAGGCGCATCTGACACGATGGAGGATCTTAACCCGCCAAGTCCTATTCACCCTTCTAGTCCAAGGAAGGCGACTGAAGATATCGCTTTATCATCTCCGCAACCTGCTGACGAAGTCACCATCATAGGGGCGTCTTTTAAAGCTCCAAAGCCATCAACTGTTTTGACTAAACTTGTATCAAAAGATGACCCGGTGGCGGCTGAGAAAGGGAAAAACAAACTTGAACTTCCAATGCTTGAAGGACTCAGCGCGGCTGATATTCATGAATTATATCTGACTCGGCTATCTACAAGCCGGGAGATGGAAGCCAACTTGGTCAACATGTTGAAGAGGAAATATGAGGTAAATAGAATCTCGTCCGTTCCATACTTATATATCTTGTGTAGCCGCCAAGTCTTAGACAGAGGTCAGCATGAATGTGTGTAAGACTTCCAGGATGATAATACTTCGGTACGGTACTGTAGCCCCCAAAGGCCGGGTTGTTATGTATATAACAGGCCAGTTTTTTAACGTGTAGCCCCCAAGGGCCGACTCATTTTGATAAAATGAGCCGGGTCTTCAATAATTGTCCTTTGTAAAAGTGACGTGTAGCCCCCAAGGGCCGGCTTGCTTCGATGAAACAGCCGGGTCGTCAATAATATTGAGAACAAAGTGATGTAGCCCCCAAGGGCCGGCTTGTTTCTGTGAAACGGCCGGGTCTTCAATAATATTGAGAACAAAGTGACATGTAGCCCCCAAGGCCGGCTTGTTTCTGTGAAACAGCCGGGTCTTCAATAATATTGTTTCAATATGTAGAAGAAATTTGACTGTGATAGCCGCCAAGGGCCGACTCATTATACTGAGATGAGTCGGAGCTTTCCCTGGATATTTGGAAAAGCAAAATGAACTTGCATTAGCCCCCAAGTGCCATGTAGATTGCTAGCAACTGCTTGGGACTTCAGTTTACAAAATTGTGGTTGTATCAGAGTCGCCAAACACAAAAGTCGCCAACTTTGTAGGCGCATTGGACTAATGTCACCGGGTTATAACAGGATCTGCTGAATGATGCCGAGTCGAGGGCGGCCAGCTTGCAAGAGCAACTGAAGGCGGAGAAGAAACTTCAAGCGGATGCCGAGTCAGCGGCCACGTCGCTAGAAGAATCAGCATCGACGACCGCCGAAAAATTGAGAGTGTTGACGGCCTCTCATGAGAAAGAGAGAACTTTGCTGTTGAAACGTGCTGAAGAAGCAGAAAACAAACTCAAGCCCCTTTCGGATGAGTTAGCCGGGTTAAAGCAGCACGTCAATCACATGACCCAGGCCATCTTTGGTAAGTGATCCGCCACTTGTAGTTGATTCATAGTTGGTACTGTTAACTCGCCTGTAAACCGCAATCCGTAGTTGAACCATACTTGAGCAAAAATTGCAGGGAAACGGACTGTGAATCTTGGTCAAGAGCCGCTGGTCAAGCTGAAAGCGATGTACGCCCTGTGTGAGCAACTCTATGCAGGGAGCATGTTCACGATTATGTCAGTGATGAGACATAAAGAGCCGCCAATATATATCAAAGACGTGCTGAATCAGCTTGCCACCGTGCCGAAGTACATCGAGGAGTTCAAGAAATCAGCCGCCCGATCAGCCAGCATGCTAGCCCTGGGCCGGGCCAAGGCATATGTGCCGGATATGGACATGTCTGAGCTTGCTGGCGGGTTTCCAGAACTTAAGACGGACGGCCAAGAATTCACGTCGGCTGACTATTCCCGCTGTATGAAAGAAACTCGTGTCGTGGCGAGTCAGATTGTTGAAGAGGTGGACTTGAAGAGGTACCAGGCGGCTTATACTCAAGGGAACCAACGCGTTACGCCGCCAATCTTCGAGCCAATCAACCTGACTCCAGCAAGGCATAAGCACATCTTTGCTCCCGATGTTGATCCATCAATTATAATAGGAGAGAACGCCGAGTTCCAAGCTTTGACCACCCTCGACTGGGACTTCAAAAATCTACAGATAAAAGAAAAGGCAGAGCCGGAGCAGGGTAACCTGGAATCTCAAGCCGCCAAGAAACAGCAGGAGGGAGCTAACCCGGGAGCTGATAACCCGGAGGGCGCTGAAACTGGTGACCAGGAGTAGAGCTCCAAAGAACTTTGATATTATGGAGCCCAGCTGTGGCTTTTTGTAATAGGATAGTTCAAAAAACACTTAGGTGCTCTGCCGTGCCTTCGCGCACTTGAAAATTTTGCAGTATGTTAGATGAAACAACTGAACTGGTGTGATGATTTATTAACCCGCCTAGCTCTTTTTGGAAAAAACTGCTGCATGGAATATGGCGAGTTATATTTGTATGAACCAGCAGTAGCTTATCCATCACCGCAGAACACAGGCTGAGAAAAAATCCGGGTCGCTTAATAGTTGTCTGGCTCATGATTAGCACGTCAGAAATAACTAGTTTAGGATGTTTGTTGTAACCCGGCTTCATCCATGATCCGGCGGCTCATGGCCAAAGGGAAACAAAGATAACCCCTGTAAAAATTGAACTGAAATCATGAATAGATATTAATGTTGAGTCGGCTTTCGAGGCACGACAATATAGACCGGCTTTCGAGGCACGAGTCTTGCTTTAATGAAGCTGGCGTGATAGCCCATGGTTTATCCTCGCTCTCTATAAGCCGGCTCTCACGTGACATCTGATGTTTTAACCAAGACAAGTTCAGGGTCATAGAGATGATTGACTTGTCAAGAGTACACCGGGTCACCTAATCGGAGTAGCATCAAACAGACAGGCAGGTTTAACCAAGATAATATGGCGTTAATTGCCGGGTCAAGAGGGTGAGATAGCTAAACTCGGTGAGTTGGAAGCCCCCAAGTGACCAATGATCAAAAGCAAAAAGACTCATGCACAATATTTGAGATGAAAACGACAGAGGCCCCGAGTGTCGGGGATGCCGGCTTATGTTTATTGATCATAATATATAGAAAGGTATGTACAAACTTGAGCCGGTGGCTCTAAGTGTAATAAGGACGGAGATGAGCGATATTCCAAGGCCTGTTGGTCTCCTCCTCCGACGTACGTGATTTATTGTGCTCACGTATATCCATCAGGTAATATGAACAGTTGTTGAGATTCTTGCTGATGACAAAAGGCCCTTCCCAGGGAGGGGAAAGCTTGTGCATACCCGCCTGTTCTTGAATCAGACGGAGTACTAAGTCGCCCTCTTGGAAAGTACGGCTACGAACCCGACGGCTGTGATAGCGATGTAGGTCTTGCTGATAGATTGCAGAGCGTGCTGCTGCTAAATCACGTTCCTCCTCCAATGCATCGAGAGAATCTTGACGAGCCTGCTTTTTATCTGCTTCGACATAGGCAGTGACCCGGGGGGAATCATGACGAATATCACTGGGTAAAACAGCCTCTGCACCGTATACCATGAAGAAAGGCGTAAAGCCTGTTGATCTGTTAGGGGTAGTTCGGATGCTCCAAAGGACAGAAGGAAGCTCCTCAACCCAGCAACCCGGCGTGCGCTCGAGGGGGACCATAAGCCTTGGCTTGATACCTCGTAAAATTTCTTGATTAGCACGTTCTGCTTGGCCATTGGACTGAGGATGTGCAACGGAGGAAACATCAAGCCGGATATGCTCTTTGTGACAAAACTGCTTCATAGCTCCCTTGGACAAATTTGTGCCATTATCAGTGATGATGCTATGTGGATAACCGAAACGAAAGATCAATTTTTTCAAGAACCTGACTGCTGTAGCAACATCACAATTGCTGATTGGCTCGGCTTCAACCCACTTGGTGAATTTATCAACAGCAACCAAAAGATGTGTCTTTTTGTCTTTGGACGGCTTAAACGGCCCAACCATGTCGAGCCCCCAGACTGCAAAGGGCCAAGTGATTGGGATCATCCGGAGCTCTTGAGCCGGAACATGAGCTTGGCGAGCAAACTTCTGGCAACCATCACACTTTTGTACGATATCCTCAGCATCTGCGTGAGCCGTAAGCCAGTAAAAAACCATGCCGAAAAGTTTTTGCCACCAAAGATCTTGAGCCGGCATGATGACCACAATCGCCAGAATGAATCTCATTGAGGATCTCTCTCCCTTCATCAGGGGAAACACAATGCTGGAAAACTCCTGTAATGCTCCTCCGATGTAACTCGCCATTGACGATAGACATAGACTTAGAGCGGCGGACGATCTGTCGAGCCATGAGTTCATCTTCAGGGAGCTCGCCTCGAGTCAGATAATCCAGATAAGGAACCATCAAGTCCGGAATAGCGTGAAGAGCCGCCACCAACAGCGCCTCCGGGTCAGGAACGGCGAGATCTTCCTCGGAAGGTAACTTGACAGAAGGGTGATGGAGCACGTCAAGGAACACATTAGGGGGGACCGGCTTACGTTGAGAGCCGAGTCATGACAATGCGTCAGCTGCCTCGTTAAGCCACCGGTCGATGTGATCGACTTGATATCCTTTGAAGTGTCTAGCCACATTGGTTACTTCTTGCCGATAAGCCACCATAAGCGGGTCCTTTGAGTCCCACGTTCCTGAAACTTGTTGAGCGACCAAATCTGAGTCGCCCAAACACCTGATCCGGCTTAGATTCATCTCCTTAGCTATCCGAAGACCGTGGAGGAGAGCCTCATATTTAGCTGCATTGTTAGTATAAGTAAACAGAATCCTCAGGACATAACAAAAATTGTCACCTCGAGGGGAAGATATGACGACTCCAGCCCCTGAGCCTTCTAGCTGTCTGGAACCATCAAAATGTATAGTCCAATATGTATTATCAGGCTTCTCTTCCGGAGCTTGGAGTTCAGTCCAATCATTGATGAAATCAACAAGTGCCTGAGATTTGATGGCCGTGCGAGGCACGTATTTAAGATGATGTGGGCCAAGCTCAATCGCCCACTTGGCAACCCGGCCTGTGGCTTCCCTGTTCTGGATGATGTCTCCCAAGGGTGCTGAACTGACCACGGTGATGGGGTGCTCCAGGAAATAATGTCTGAGTTTGCGACTAGCCAGAAAAACGCCAAACACCAGTTTCTGCCAATGTGGGTACCTCTGCTTGGACTCAGATAGAACTTCGCTGACATAATAGACTGGCCGCTGCACTGGATATTCTTTCCCTGCCTCCTTTCTCTCAACAACAACTGCAACACTTACCACGCGATTATTAGCAGCAATGTACAGGAGCATAGGCTCTTTGTCAATAGGGGCAGCGAGAACGGGCGGCTCAGCCAGCTGCTTCTTAAGGGCTTCGAAGGCAGCATCAGCTGCATCACTCCAGAACAAGTCATCAGTCTTTTCAGCATCTGGTACAAGGGGATAGCCTTCTCACCAAGGCGGCTTATGAACCGGCTTAGAGCTGCAATACGACCCGGCATGCGCTGAACGTCATTGATATTCTCTGGCTTCGCAAGTGAGGTGATCGCCTTGATCTTGTCCGGGTTAGCTTCGATGCCCCGTTCTGACACCAGGAAGCCCAGTAGCTTGCCTGCAGGAACACCAAAAACACACTTATCCGGGTTAAGCTTCATCTGGTACGTCCGAAGATTAGCGAAAGTTTCCTTGAGATCATCCAGCAGGGTCTCCTTCTTCAATGATTTGACCACGATATCATCCACATAAGCATGAACGTTGCACCCAAGCTGCTTGTGAAAGCAATTATGGACACACCGTTGATAAGTCGCCCCTGCACTTTTGAGCCCAAAAGGCATAGAGACATAGCAGAAGGCGCCAAAAGGTGTGATGAAAGCCGTCTTCTCCTGATCCTCGACGGCCATCTTTATCTGATAATAGCCGGAGTAAGCATCCAGGAAACACAAACTCTCACAACCCGCCATGGCATCAATGATCTGATCAATGCGAGGGAGAGCAAACGGGTCTTTGGGACAAGCCTTGTTTAGATCTGTGTAGTCAATACACATGCGCCAAGTGCCGTTTTTCTTTAGAACAAGCACTGGATTAGCCAACCACTGAGGGTGAAAAACTTCAACGATAAACCCGGCAGCTAGGAGCCGGGCTACTTCTTCCCCAATAACCTTGCGTCTCTCCTCGTTAAAACGACGGAGGAATTGTCGAACAGGCTTCATTTTTGGATCCACATTAAGGTGGTGCTCAGCGAGTTCTCTCGGTACACCTGGCATGTCAGAAGGTTTCCATGCGAAGATGTCCCGATTCTCATGATGAACTCGATGAGCGCGCTTTCCTATTTGGGATCCATACCAGTTCCAATAGTGAACATTTTGGACGAGTCGCCTGGGACAAACTCAACCTGTTTGGTGTCCTCGGCCGACTTGAACTTGAGTGGCGGGTCAGACTCTGCAGTGGGTTTCTTCAAGGGCGTCATATCGGCCGGGTCAACATTTGCAGTATAAAATTTCAACTCTTCCGCAGCGCAAGCCGTCTCAGCATAAGCTGCATCCCCCTCCTCGCACTCAAGAGCGATCTTTCGATCTCCATTAACTGTGATAGTGCCATTCGGTCCAGGCATTTTGAGTTTGAGGTAGACATAGCAAGGTCGAGCCATAAAGCGGGCATAAGCCGGCCGCCCGAACAGGGCGTGATACGGACTCTTGATTTTGACCACCTCAAAGGTCAAAGACTCGCACCGGTAGTTATCATCAGTGCCAAACGCGACATCCAGCTTGATCCGCCCGATAGGATATGCAGACTTTCCGGGAACGATCCCGTGGAAGACGACTGGAGCTGTTTTTCAGACAGATTCATCCGCCGAAAAGTGTCGTAGTACAAGATGTTTATACTGCTCCCTCCGTCCATGAGTACCTTCGTGAGTGAATAGCCGCCGACTTGAGGCGCCACCACCAAAGCCAAACAACCCGGACTGTCGACCCGGGGCGGGTGATCCTCTCTGCTCCATGTAATGGGCTGTTCCGACCAACGTAGATACTCCGGTACTGCCGGCTCAACTACACTGATGGCTCGTTTCCGGAGTTTGCGATCCCGCTTGTCAGTATGGGTCGTGAACACGTGATACTGCCCACTATTCAACTGTTTGGGATTGCTCTGAAAACCAGATTGATTGACATGTTGATTGCCCTGCTGCTGATTTCCTTGCCCCGGATGCTGATTGCCTCCGCTGTTGCCAGAACCCTGATAACCTGTACCTGAGCCGCCCGGGCCATGAAACCCCGGGTTATGAAATCCACCGGACGAGCCGGCTCCAGGCTGCCCCGGGTTGCCTCCGCCGCCGCCTCGACGATTCTGAAAGAACTGCTCGCCAAAAGCCTGCATTATGTGACAGTTTTCCCAAGAGTGGGTTGACGGCTTATTAGGGAGGCTGTGCTTTGGGCATGGCCCTTTGAGGGCCTCCTCAAAATTACGGGGTTTGTTGCCACTATAAGATCTTCCCGAATTATTTCCCTTCGGGTATTTATAACCAGTGTTGGTATTAGCAACCAAATCTGATCCTCCTTCCTGATTCTTACGCTTCCCTCCATTGCCATGATTTCCATTGTTCCCTGAATTGTTCTGCTGGTTACCCTTGCCACCATTGTTTTTCTTTCCCTTGCCGGTCTGGTCATCATCCGGGTTAGGATCCTTCGTAGTGTCTAACTCGGCATACCTAGTGAGGACGTCCATGAGCTCGCCCATATCCTGAACCTTCCGCTTAAGCCGGCCAAGTTTCTGTACGAGGGGCTCGAAGTGACAGTTTTTCTCCAGGATCAAAACCGCTTGAGCCGCCGTGATGCTGTCAGAGGCGTGAATTATTTCCGTGACCCGGCGCGTCCAGTGATGGGCCGACTCACCCTCACGCTGGATGCAGTGCTGAAGATCGACGATCGTCATTGGGCGTTTGCAGGTTCCCTGGAAGTTCTTGATGAAACGGTCTTTCAACTCTGCCCAGGTGTTGATGGAGTTGGGGGGCAAATTTTTCAACCATGTACGAGCCGGCCCTTCCAACATCATCGTCAGGTACTTAGCGCAGACAGCGTCGCTGACATCCAGCATGTCCATGGCTATCTCGTAGCTCTCAATCCAAGCAGGCGGCTCAAGATCAGCCGTGTAATTTGGAACCTTACGAGGGCCTTTGAAGTCCTTGGGCATGCGCTCGTTACGTAAAGCCGGCACCAAACACGGTATCCCGATGGTCCTGCTACTGGAAGTCAATTGGGTTGTGACAAGGGGCACTTGAGCCGCCGCATTCGCTGCCTCTGCAGCCCGCTGAGCCCGAGCCGTGTCAACGATTTCCTGGGCGTTAAGGGGCTCACGGCGTGGCGGATCATGAGGCTGCTCACGATGTCGACGAGCACTGCTTGAGACGGTCGGCGACTCGTCATGGCGGTTCCTGCTCCGGCTTGGAAGCGGGGTAGAGTGGAGTCGCTGTCGACTGTAGGAGTAGTTTGCCTGCTGGGCGACCGCGGTTTTTAACATCTCAATAGAATTCCGGGCTTCGATCTCAACTGGCGAGTTTCCCGTGATTGGGAGCGCAGCCAAGTTGGTTGCTGCTGCCACCAAGTTATCCAAAGGGTTGGTGAAGTGACCCGCCGGTGTGAGGAAGCGATGCGGAGGCGTCTGAACCGGCGGGGGTTGCTGGGCCGGTTGATGCGGTTGACCCGGCGACGGCTGCCTGCCTCCGCTCGGGGGTACAAACGGAGCTTCCGGGGTGCCTGCCCCAGCCCCTTGAACAGGCGCATCCTGCGGCGTGTTAAACAGACGCATGGGCTCATAGCTGGGTGGTAGACGACTCATATGGCGCCTCTGATGAACCGCCTCTGAGGCATTCTGACGAAGCCCCATGCGCCAGGCTTCGGCTTTCAGGCGCTCTACCTCGGCTTGGACTTGAGACTGTAACTCCACCATGCGAGTGTTTTCAGCGTTGATATCTGCCTGTACCTTAGCCATCTGGTCGCGGAGCTTAGCTACCTCCATGTTACGCTCCGCCTGGTTCTCTGTGGTCACCGGCGTCACAAGAAGCGTTGCCAGGGCGGTTGCCAGTTCTGTCAAGGCCTGAGCCGGCCCCTGAGGTGCCGGTTCCCGTCGCCGCGCCAGACAACGTGGAGTTAAGGGCCAGGGTTGAACCGGCCATATAAACAGCAGCCCGGGGGGCGCGTTGAAGGAGTCCTGGGCCGGCTGGTCGTCGGAGTAGCCCCCAAGCCCGCCATCGTAGAGCGGGAGGATCGACTCGGTTTTGCCTACCGAGGACTCGCCATCAGAGTAAACGAGGGTTTCGCCGCCGGACGCGGAGTTATCTGCAAGGTCCACCCCCTGGGTGAAACCGACGAAGATGTGCTTGCGGGCGGCTTGAGCCTGGGCGGGTTGCGTGCGCCGAGCCGGCTCGACGATGTCGGTGCAGATGTCCGGCTCGGGTTCAAATCTGCCGGCTTTGCCGATGAAGACGTGGATGTTGCCGAAGGGGACCCGGTACCCGTACTCGATTGAGTCGGCCTCGGGGCCCCAGCCTGAATCGTCAATGTAGAGCTTGCCGCGGCGACTCTTGGTCATGCGGCCGATCGCGTATCCCTCGATCCCTGCGGGAGTTCCCTTCGAGTACTCAACACCACCGAGCGTGAGCCCCACGGTGGGCGCCAACTGTCGTGGTTTTGTCACAGCAGATGTCCTCATGGAAGGACTTAGTCGTGAGGCCATCGTAGCTAGGTGGTAACTCGAACGGGGTTGATAGGAATCGAGAGACAAGAGTTTACCCAGGTTCGGCCCCTCACGATGGAGGTAATAGCTGTTGGGGAACGTTGCATGGGAAACAAAAAATTTCCTACGCACACACAAGATCTATCCATGGTGATGAGCATCTACGAGAGGGAGAGTGAATCTACATACCCTTGTAGATCGCTAAGCGGAAGCGTTAAGAAACGCGGTTGATGTAGTCGAACGTCTCCGCGATCCAAATCGCAAGTCGTCCCTCGATCTGATCACGAACTAGTGCCGAAGGGACGGCACCTCCGCGTTCAACACACGTACGGCTTGATGATGCCTTCACCTCCTCGATCCAGCGAGCGATGATGAAGTAGTAGATGAGTTCCGGCAGCACGACGGCGTGGTGATGCTGGTGAGGAACAATCTCTGCAGGGCTTCGCCAAGCACGGGAGAACTAGAGGGTTAGGGTTTCCGACACACGGCTTGGGAAATCTTGATGTATCCCGTGTGCTAGCCCTTCCCCTCTATTTATATGTTGAGCCTTGGGGTCTAAACTTGGAGTAAAAGCCTCCTCCAGGTCGGTTTTGCCCGCACAAGGTCGGTTTGGCCCGCAGGGAAAGAGTCCAACTCGGATCCCTGCAGTACCGCGCACAAGCGGTAGTACCGCTCACGAGCGGTAGTACCGCTTCATACAAGCGGTAGTACCGCTTACGCGGTAGTACTGCCTTACAACGGTAGTACCGCTTAAGGCAGCAGCAAAACTTCCTTTTGCACTTTCCAATACCTCGTGGGCTTTACCCCTTTGGCCCATATAAAGTGTTGCTGCACCCGAACACTTCGGTAAACATCCGGAACCCCTTCCGGTGAATTCCGGAACCCTTCCGGAGATCAAAACACTATTATCACATATATCAATCTTTACCTCCGGACTCTTCCGGAGATCCTCGTCATGTCCGGGATCTTATCCGGGACTCCGAACAACTTTCGGTCACCAACAAAATAACTCAACTATACTAATCGTCACCAAACGTTAAGTGTGTAGACCCTGCGGGTTCGAGAACTATGTAGACATGACCGAGACACCTCTACGATCAATAACCAATAGCGGGACCTGGATGCCCATATTGGCTCCTACATATTCTACGAAGATCTTTATCGGTCGAACCTCTATGTCAAGGATTCAGTTAATCCCGTATGTTGTTCCCTTTGTTCTTCGGTATGTTACTTGCCCGAGATTCGATCGTCGGTATCTCTATACCTAGTTCAATCTCGTTACCGGCAAGTCTCTTTACTCGTTCCGTAATACAAGATCTCGTGGCTAACACTTTAGTCACATTGCTTGCAAGGCTCATTGTGATGTTGTATTACCGAGTGGGCCCTGAGATACCTCTCCGTCACACGGAGTAACAAATCCCAGTCTTGATCCATGCCAACCCAACAGACACCATCGGAGATACCTGTAGAGCATCTTTATAGTCACCCAGTTACGTTGCGACGTTTGATACACACAAGGTACTCCTCCGATGCCAGGGAGTTGCATGATCTCATGGTCATAGGAACAAATACTTGACATGCAGAAAACAATAGCAATAAACTGACACGATCATATGCTACGTTTATAGTTTGGATCTTGTCCATCACATCATTCTCCTAATGATGTGATCCCGTTATCAAATGACATCTCATGTCAATGGCCAGGAAACCTTTACCATCTTTGATCAACGAGCTAGTCAACTAGAGGCTTACTAGGGACAGTGTTGTCTATGTACCCACACATGTATTTGAGTTTCCAATCAATACAATTATAGCATGGATAATAAACGATTATCATGAACAAGGAAATATAATAATAACTAATTTATTATTGCCTCTAGGGCATATTTCCAACAGTCTCCCACTTGCACTAGAGTCAATAATCTAGTTCACATCACTATGTGATTTACATTGTAATGAATCGAACACCCATGCAGTTCTGGTGTTGTTCATGTTTAGCCCTTGGAAGAGGTTTACTCATCGGATCTGCAACATTCAGATCTGTGTGTACTTTGCAAATATTTATGTCGTCCTCCTTGATGTAATCGCGGATGGAATTGAAACGTCGCTTTATGTGTCTGGTCCTCTTGTGAAATCTTGGTTCCTTGGCTAGAGCAATGGCACCAGTAGTATCACAAAACAGAGTCATTGGGTTAAGCGCACTAGGCACTACTCCAAGATCTGTCATGAATTCCTTCATCCAGACACCTTCCTTCGCCGCCTCTGAGGCAGCGATGTACTCCGCTTTGCATGTAGAATCAGCTACCACGCTTTGCTTGGAACTGCACCAGCTAACTGCACCCCAATTAAGAATAAATACGTATCCGGTTTGCGAGTTAGAGTCATCCGGATCAGTGTCAAAGCTTGCATCGACGTAACCTTTTACGATGAGCTCTTGATAACCTCCATAAACGAGAAACATGTCCTTAGTCCTTTTCAGGTACTTCAGGATATTCTTGACCGCCGTCCAGTGTTCCATTCCTGGATCACTTTGAAACCTTCCGACCATACTTATGGCAAGGCTGACATCGGGTCTTGTGCACAGCATTGCATACATGATAGAGCCTATGGCTGAAGCATAGGGGATGACACTCATCTTTTCTCTATCTTCTGCAGTCACTGGGCATTGAGTCTTACTCAACTTCACACCTTGCAAAACAGGCAAGAACCCCTTCTTGGACTGATCCATTTTGAACTTCTTCAAAACTTTGTCAAGGTATGTGCTTTGTGAAAGTCCTATTAAGCGTCTCGATCTATCTCTATAGATCTTGATGCCTAATATGAAAGCAGCTTCTCCTAGGTCCTTCATTGAAAAACTCTTGTTCAAATATCCCTTCACGCTTTCCAACATTTCTATATTGTTTCCAATCAGTAATATGTCATCCACATATAATATTAGAAACGCTATAGAGCTCCCACTCACTTTCTTGTAAATACAAGCTTCTCCTTAAACTTGTATAAACTCGAACGCTTTGATCACCTCATCAAAGCGAAGATTCCAACTCCGAGATGCTAGCACCAGTCCATAAATGGATCGCTGGAGTTTGCAAACTTTGTCAGCATTCTCTGGATCGACAAAACCTTCTGGTTGCATCATATACAACTCTTCCTTTAGGAAACCGTTAAGGAATGCTGTTTTGACATCCATCTGCCAAATTTCATAATCGAAAAAGGCAGCTATTGCTAACATGATTCTGACGGACTTAAGCATCGCTACGGGTGAGAAGGTCTCATCGTAGTCAACTCCTTGAACTTGTGAAAAACCTTTTGCCACAAGTCGAGCTTTATAGACGGTGACATTACCGTCTGCGTCTGTCTTCCTCTTAAAGATCCATTTGTTCTGAATGGCCTTACGCCCTTCAGGTAATACTTCCAAAGTCCACACTTTGTTTTCATACATGGATCCCATCTCGGATTTCATGGCCTCTAACCAATTCTCGGAATCCGGGCCCATCATCGTTTCTCCATAGCTCGTAGGTTCATCGTTGTCCAACAACATGACCTCTAAGACAGGGTTGCCGTACCACTCAGGAGCAGTACGCGTCCTTGTCGACCTACGAGGTTCGATAGCAACTTGATCCAAAGCTTCATGATCATCATCATTAACTTCCTCTTCAGCTAATGTAGGCTCTACAGAAACATCTTTCTGTGATGCGCTACTTTCAGGTTGAAGTAAAGGTTCAACAACCTCATCAAGTTCTATCTTCCTCCCACTCAATTCTTTCGAGAGAAACTCTTTCTCAAGAAATGTTCCGTTTTTAGCGACAAACACTTTGCCTTCGGATCTGAGGTAGAAGGTATACCCAACTGTCTCTTTTGGGTATCCTATGAAGACACATTTCTCCGCTTTGGGTTCCAGCTTTTCAGGCTGAAGCTTTTTGACATAAGCATCACATCCCCAAACTTTAAGAAATGACAGCTTTGGCTTCTTGCCAAACCAAAGTTCATATGGCGTCGTCTCAACGGATTTTGATGGTGCCCTATTTAAAGTGAATGCAGCTGTCTCTAATGCATAACCCCAAAACGATAGTGGCAAATCGGCAAGAGACATCATAGATCGCACCATATCCAATAAGGTTCGATTACGACGTTCGGACACACCATTTCGCTGTGATGTTCCAGGCGGTGTCAGTTGTGAAACAATTCCACATTGTCTTAAGTGACTGCCAAACTCATAACTCAGATATTCTCCTTCTCGATCAGATCGTAGGAATTTAATCTTCTTGTTACGATGATTCTCAACTTCACTCTGAAATTGTTTGAACTTTTCAAATGTTTCAGACTTGTGTTTCATTAAGTAAATATACCCATATCTACTTAAGTCATCAGTGAAGGTGAGAAAGTAACGATAACCACCGCGCGCCTCAATACTCATCGGACCGCACACATCAGTATGTATGATTTCCAATAAGTCACTTGCCCGTTCCATTGTTCCAGAGAACGGCGTTTTAGTCATCTTGCCCATGAGGCATGGCTCACATGTGTCAAGTGCTTCAAAATCAAGTGACTCCAAAAGTCCATCAGCATGGAGCTTCCTCATGCGTTTTACGCCAATATGACCTAAACGGCAGTGCCACAAGAAAGTGGTATTATCATTATCAATTCTACATCTTTTGGCATCAATGTTATGAACATGTGTATCATTACTATCGAGATTCAATAAGAATAAACCCCTCACATTGGGTGCATGACCATAAAAGATATTACTCATATAAATAGAACAACCATTATTCTCTGATTTAAATGAGTAACCGTCTCGCAATAAACAAGATCCAGATATAATGTTCATGCTTAACGCAGGCACTAAATAACAATTATTCAGGTTCATCACTAATCCCGATGGTAATCGAAGAGCGAGCGTGCCGACGGCGATCACATCAACCTTGGAACCATTTCCCACGCGCGTCGTCACTTCATCCTTTGCCAGCCTCCGTCTATTCCGCAGTTCCTGTTTTGAGTTGCAAATATGAGCAACCGCACCGGTATCAAATACCGAGGCACTACAACGAGAGTTGGTAAGGTACACATCAATAACATGTATATCATATATACCTTGTTTGTTGTTGGCCGCCTTCTTGTCAGCCAAATACTTGGGGCAGTTCCACTTCCAGTGTCCAGTTCCCTTGCAATGAAAACACACAGTTTCTGGTTTGGGTCCAGCCTTGGGTTTCTTCACGAGAGGAGCAACTGCTTTGCCACTCTTCTTGGAGTTACCCTTCTTACCCTTGCCATTTTTCTTGAAACTAGTGGTTTTATTGACCATCAACACTTGATGCTCCTTCTGAATTTCAGACTCAACGGCTTTCAGCATCGCAAACAGCTCGGCGACTGACTTGTTCATCCCGTGCATGTTATAGTTCAACACGAAGCTCTTGTAGCTAGGTGGCAATGATTGAAGAACTCTGTCAGTGATAGCCTCTGGCGGAAGGGGCATCCCCAATTCAGCCAGACGGGTGGAGTACCCAGACATTCTGAGTACGTGATCACTGATAGACCCGTTCTCCTCCATCTTACAAGCATAGAACTTATCGGAGATCTCATATCTCTCGATCCGGGCATTCTTCTGAAAGATAAACTTCAACTCCTGGAACATCTCATATGCTCCATGACGTTCAAAACGTCTTTGAAGTCCCGGTTCTAAGCCATACAATATTGCACATTGAACTATTGAGTAATCTTCAGAACGAGCCTACCAGGCGTTCACAACGTCTAGAGACTCAATTGGAGCGGGTGGATCACCAAGCGGTGCATCAAGGACATAAGCCTTCTGGGAAGCCGTAATGATAATCCTTAGATTACGGGCCCAGTCCACAAAGTTACTTCCATCATCTTTCAACTTAGCTTTCTCTAGGAACGCATTAAAATTCAGGGGTGCTACTGCGCGAGCCATGATCTACAACATAAATATAGCAAAGACAACTTAGACTATTGTTCTAGATAATGAGTTTAGTTAATCATATTACTTAAAAACTCCCACTCAAATTGACATCCCTCCGGTTATTCGAGTGTAACATGATCCAAATCCACCAACTCAAGTCCGATCATCACATGAGTTGAGGTGGTTTCAATGGTGAACATCTTCATGTTGATCATATCTACTATATGACTCATGTTCGACCTTTTGGTCTCTTGTGTTCCGAGGCCATGTCTGTACATGCTAGGCTCGTCAAGTTTAACCCGAGTGTTCCGCACGTGCAACATGGCTTACACCCGTTGTATGTGAATGTAGAGTCTATCACACCCGATCATCACGGCGTGTCTCGAAACGACGAACTTTCGCAACGGTGCACACTCGGGGAGAACACAATTTTATCTTGAAATTTAAGTGAGGGATCACCTTATAATGCTACCGTCGTCCTAAGCAAAATAAGATGCATAAAAGGATTAACATCACATGCAAATCATAAGTGACATGATATGGCCATGAACTTGTGCTTTTGATCTCCATCTTCAAAGCACCGGCATGATCTCCATCGTCACCGGCATGACACCATGATCTCCATCATCTTGATCTCCATCAACGTGTCGCCATGAGGTTGTCGCACCGACTGTTGCTTCCACGACTATTGCTAACGTTTAGCGATAAAGTAAAGCATTACATAGCGCTTAATGATTGACACGCAGGTCATACAATAATTAAAGACAACTCTATGGCTCCTGCCAGTTGCCGTACTCATCGACATGCAAGTCGTGATATTCTATACAACACATGATCATCTCATACATCACATATATCTCATCATGTAATTGGCCATATCACATCACAACATACCCTGCAAAAACAAGTTAGACGTTCTCTAATTGTTGTTGCAAATTTTACGTGGCTGCTACGGGTTTGCAAGAACCGTTCTTACCTACGCAAAACCACAACATGGTGTAGTGATTGCTTTTTGATCTTCTAAAAGAACCCTCTTCATTCAAATCGATTCAACTAAAGTGAGAGAGACAGACACCCGCTAGCCATCTTTATGCAACGAAGTTACATGTCAATTGAAGGAACCTGTCTCGCGTAAGCGTACGCGTAATGTCGGTCCGGGCCGCTTCATCTCACAATACCGCCGAATCAAGTATCAACTAGTAACGTCAAGCAATATGTATACACCCACGCCCACAACTCGTTTGTGTTCTACTCGAGATCTCATCTACGCATAGACCTGGCTCAGATGCCACTGTTGGGGAACGTTGCATGGGAAACAAAATTTTTCCTACGCACACACAAGATCTATCCATGGTGATGAGCATCTACGAGAGGGAGAGTGAATCTACATACCCTTGTAGATCGCTAAGCGGAAGCGTTAAGAAACGCGGTTGATGTAGTCGAACGTCTCCGCGATCCAAATCGCAAGTCGTCCCTCGATCCGATCACGAACTAGTGCCGAACGGACGGCACCTCCGCGTTCAACACACGTACGGCTTGATGACGCCTTCACCTCCTCGATCCAGCGAGCGATGATGAAGTAGTAGATGAGTTCCGGCAGCACGACGGCGTGGTGATGCTGGTGAGGAACAATCTCTGCAGGGCTTCGCCAAGCACTACGGAGATTATGACGGGAGAACTAGAGGGTTAGGGTTGCCGACACACGGCTTGGGAAATCTTGATGTATCCCGTGTGCTAGCCCTTCCCCTCTATTTATATGTTGAGCCTTGGGGTCTAAACTTGGAGTAAAAGCCTCCTCCAGGTCGGTTTTGCCCGCACAAGGTCGGTTTGGCCCGCAAGGAAAGAGTCCAACTCGGATCCCTGCAGTACCGCGCACAAGCGGTAGTACCGCTCACGAGCGGTAGTACCGGTTCATACAAGCGGTAGTACCGCTTACGCGGTAGTACTGCCTTACAACGGTAGTACCGCTTAAGGCAGCAGCAAAACTTCCTTTTGCACTTTCCAATACCTCGTGGGCTTTACCCCTTTGGCCCATATAAAGTGTTGCTGCACCCGAACACTTCGGTAAACATCCGGAACCCCTTCCGGTGAATTCCGGAACCCTTCCAGAGATCAAAACACTATTATCACATATATCAATCTTTACCTCCGGACTCTTCCGGAGATCCTCGTCATGTCCGGGATCTTATCCGGGACTCCGAACAACCTTCGGTCACCAACAAAATAACTCAACTATACTAATCGTCACCAAACGTTAAGTGTGTAGACCCTGCGGGTTCGAGAACTATGTAGACATGACCGAGACACCTCTACGATTAATAACCAATAGCGGGACCTGGATGCCCATATTGGCTCCTACATATTCTACGAAGATCTTTATCGGTCGAACCTCTATGTCAAGGATTCAGTTAATCCCGTATGATGTTCCCTTTGTTCTTCGGTATGTTACTTGCCCGAGATTCGATCGTCGGTATCTCTATACCTAGTTCAATCTCGTTACCGGCAAGTCTCTTTACTCGTTCCGTAATACAAGATCTCGTGGCTAACACTTTAGTCACATTGCTTGCAAGGCTCATTGTGATGTTGTATTACCGAGTGGGCCCTGAGATACCTCTCCGTCACACGGAGTAACAAATCCCAGTCTTGATCCATGCCAACCCAACAGACACCCTCGGAGATACCTGTAGAGCATCTTTATAGTCACCCAGTTACGTTGCGACGTTTGATACACACAAGGTACTCCTCCGATGCCAGGGAGTTGCATGATCTCATGGTCATAGGAACAAATACTTGACATGCAGAAAACAATAGCAATAAACTGACACGATCATATGCTACGTTTATAGTTTGGGTCTTGTCCATCACATCATTCTCCTAATGATGTGATCCCGTTATCAAATGACATCTCATGTCAATGGCCAGGAAACCTTTACCATCTTTGATCAACGAGCTAGTCAACTAGAGGCTTACTAGGGACAGTGTTGTCTATGTACCCACACATGTATTTGAATTTCCAATCAATACAATTATAGAATGGATAATAAACGATTATCATGAACAAGGAAATATAATAATAACTAATTTATTATTGCCTCTAGGGCATATTTCCAACAATAGCCTACGTCCTGCTTTGGTTGTATTGATGATGATCTCGATACAAGGGGCGACTTGGCTAACCTAGTACTCGAGAGCTTGTAACTTAATCTTTTCCGCCTCAGGGGCTCGCCTTTATATACAGGTCGAGGCCCTGGGTTTACAACAGATTCCGGGTCGAAGAGACGACCCGTGTCATACTCTAATTCCTACTCATCTTGTTTCACAAGTAAGAATACTCTCTGGATGCCTTAGATGGAAAGACTCTGGGCCGTGAGCCGGCCTCCTCCTGGTGGCGGCTTATCCACTGGACTCCGGTCTTCTGAATACCCCGGCCCATCTATAGAAACCTTCTTCTAAGTCGCCGTATAGTGACCCGGCCCTGAACGGGCGGGTTACATCCAGGCGGGTTATGTCCAGGGGTTATATCCCCAACAAACCGAGTGAGAGGGATGCTCTCCACTCGGAGCAGGTTTTTAACTTGGGCGAAAGCTGGTTCGCAGCCAAGCCCCGAGTGAGAGGGATGCTCTTCACTCGGAGTAGTGTTTTTAACTTGGGCGAAAGCTGGTTCGCAGCCAAGCCCCCATGTGAGAGGGATGCTCTTCACTCGGAGTAGTGTTTTTAACTTGGGCGAAAGCTGGTTCGCAGCCAAGCCCCCAAGTGCGATGGACGCTCGTCACTCGGAGTGGGTTTTTTAACTTAGGCGAAAGCTGGTTTGCAGCTAAGTTGAAGGGCGTACACCCACTGGGGGTCGTAAGCCAGAGAATGCATACGAGTGAACTCAATGTAGAACTGGAAAAGTCATACTTTTATTCATCAAACATCGCTCGAGTGCTTTTATTACATCTCAACATCAAGTATAAAAACGTCGAAGCAAGTCTGCATTCCAAGCGCGGGGCTCGTCTGCTTGCTTCAGAAGGTTGTACGGGTGGTATGCCCCGTTATGCAGAACTTTTGAAATGACAAAAGGACCTTCCCACGCAGGAGCAAGCTTGTGAGGTCGTTGCTGATCCACTCGGAGCACAAGATCACCTTCCTGAAAGGCCCGACCCCTGATGTGCCTGTCGTGAAAATGCCGTAGGTCCTGCTGATAGGTGGCTGAACGGATAAGAGCCATCTCCCTCTCCTCCTCCAAGAGATCCACGGCGTCTTGTCGCGCCTGCTCTGCTTCAGCTTCGGAGTATAGTTCCACTCGGGGTGAATTGTGGAGCAGGTCACTCGGCAGGACGGCTTCAGCTCCGTACACCATGAAGAAGGGAGTGCGATTGGTAGACCGATTGGGGGTCGTCCTCAGGCCCCACAGAACTGACGGCAATTCAGTGACTCAGGCTCCGGCTGCATGCTCCAAATCACGCATAAGCCGCGGCTTTAGCCCTTGAAGGATCAGTCCATTCGCTCTCTCGGCTTGTCCGTTCGACTGTGGGTGAGCCACGGATGCCTAGTCGACCCGAGTGCCTTGGGCGGCACAGAATGCTCTGAACTCTTCGGAGTCGAAGTTTGAGCCGTTGTCAGTGATGATGCTGTGAGGCACGCCGTATATGAAGATTATCTCTTTCATGAACTTGATCGATGTACGAGAATCTAGTTTCTTGATGGGTTTAGCTTCAATCCACTTAGTGAACTTGTCAACTGCAACCAGCAAGTGGGTGAATCCACTCGCCCCTATCCGAAGGGGCCCCACCATGTCAAGTCCCCAAACTGCGAACGGCTAGACGAGTGGGATCGTCTTCAGGGCAGACGTGGGCTTATGTGATAAGTTTGCATAGAACTGACACCCGGCGCAGTGTTGGACTATCTCCTGCGCAGCTTCATTAGCACGTGGCCAGAAGAAGCCGGCTCGGTAAGCTTTAGCCACGATTGTCCGAGAGGACGCGTGGTGTCCACAAGTTCCCGAGTGAATTTCCTTCAAGATCAATCGTCCTTCCTCCGGAGAGATGCAGCGCTGAGTCACACCGGTGACGCTCTTTCTGTACAACTGATCACCCATCACTGTAAAGGCCTTGGACCTACGAACAATCTGGCTAGCCTCGACTTCATCCTCTGGAAGCTCCTGTCTGAGCAAGTACGCAATTTATGGCACCGTCCAATCGGGCGCGATCGCCAGAACCTCCATGACCAAGTCAATGACCGATGGGACCTCAATTTCAGTCGAATCGGAGGGACTGACCACCTGCGAGGGCTCTTCAGTGAAGGGATCTTCTTTCACCGTTGGGGAATGCAGATGCTCAAGGAATACATTGCTTGGAATAGGTTTCCGAGTGGACCCGATCTTTGCCAGATCGTCTGCCGCTTGATTCTTGGCTCGGGGAATGTGGTGGAGCTCCAGTCCCTCGAATTTCTTCTCGAGCTTTCTCACTGCGTTGCAATATCCTGTCATAGCAGGGCTCCTGATGTCCCACTCCTTCATCACTTGATTCACCACTAGATCCGAGTCTCCGTAGACCATCAGGCGTCGGACGCCGAGTGAGATGGCCATACGCAGACCATAAAGGAGCGATTCATACTCGGCCTTATTGTTGGAGGAATCGAAGTGGATCTGCAAAACATAACTGAGTCGATCGCCCTTTGGAGATACCAACACTACTTCGGCCCCTGAACCATTCAACATCTTGGAACCATCAAAGAACATGGTACAGTGTTCCGGGTGACTCTGAGTCGGTTGCTGCTATTCTGTCCATTCGGCTAAGAAATCAGTTAATGCTTGGGACTTGATCGCCTTTTTCGCCTCGAACTTGATATCCAGGGGTGGGAGCTCGATAGCCCACTTCACCACTCGACCAGTCGCATCCCGATTGTTCATGATCTCAGACAGCGGGGAGTCGCTGACGACCGACATGATGTGCTCTTGGAAGTAATGGGCTACTTTCTTCGCAGTCAGGTAGATGCTGTAGACGAACTTCTGATAATGAGGATACCTCTGCTTGGATGGAGTCAGGACTTCAGAAATGTAATAGACTGGGCGCTGAACTTTGTAAGCTTTGCCCTCTTCTTCTCGCTCGACTGTGAGGACGGTACTGACTACTTGACCAGTGGCCGCAATGTACAAGAGCAACGACTCGTTGCTGTTCGGAGCGGCGAGCACCGGCTGGGTGGAAAGCAGGGCTTTGAGCTCAACAAACGTTGCTTGTGCTTCAGCAGTCCACTCGAACGACTCAGACTTCTTAATCAATCGGTAAAGGGGCAGTGCCCTCTCACCGAGGCGGGAGATGAATCGGCTCAGAGCCGCAAGACAACCCGTGAGCTTTTGTACATTATGAAGCCGTTCTGGACGTTTCATTCGTACAATCGTACTGATCTTCTCGGGGTTGGCATCTATCCCTCGTTCAGAAACGAGGAATCCGAGTAACTTGCCCCCGGGCACCCCGAAAGTGCACTTTGCTGGATTCAGCTTAATATCATACTTCCGCAGATTTGCGAAAGTTTCAGCTAGGTCAGCCAGCAGGTCGGAACCTTTTCTGGACTTGACTACGATATCATCCATGTACGCCTCGATGTTCCGACTGATCTGCGTGTGCAAACACTTTTGAACCATGCGCATAAAAGTGGCACCAGCATTTTTAAGACCGAATGGCATGGTGATATAGCAGAAACACCCGAATGGGGTGATAAAAGCTGTTTTTATTTCATCTGGCCCATACAGTCAGATCTGGTGATACCCGGAGTACGCATCCAGAAAAGACAGTCGCTCACACCCCACGGTGGGCGCCAACTGTCGTGGGTATAAGCCTGACAGTAGTGTATCGGGGTACGAATTAGAGGGCAGATCCTAGCTACGGCGCAATTGTTACACTCGGATTTACGAGTTCAGGCCCCTCAGCGGTGGAGGTAATAGCCCTACGTCTCGGTGCTCTGGAGCTTGATTGACTTGAGTGTATATGTTACAAAGGATTGCGAACCCTTGTTATGGAGCTGGGGGCGGCTTATATAGAGTTCGCCAGGCCCCCATCAATACCGCCATAACCAAGGGTTAAAGGGGGGTTTAAGGGCGCCAGCTATTAGTAACTGGCGTATTGATTACAATTGATGAGGGTGGACGCACGTCCTGACCGTTGCGTTTCCGGAGAGCCTCTTGGTCTTCTCTGGTCGAGTGACTGTCAGGTACCCGAATGAAATAAGCCGGTCGAGTGAACTGCTGCCTCCCGAGTGGTTCATTGAACTCCGAGTGAATGTCAGATTACAGAACTCCTGGCTGCTGGTCTGGCCCTGGGGCCCAGTATAAGGTGTGTGGCATCCTAGGGTAGGGTCTGTAGGTCAGGCCTGTTACACTATCCCTAGTACATGTCCTCGTCAGGCATCACAAATAATATATTAGCAATGGACGAGGAAAATTGTTGAGCCATTAAGCAGGCGTTGAGCTCAAGGTTCTTTTGGTAGCTTTCGTACCAATTGAAAATCAATCATGGCAGAAGTTTGCACTTCTGAGCTTTGACGTCGATTTTATAAAGTTCCGCATGCCTCCTACTCCTGTGTACTGAGAACGAGAGGAAATCCTGTCCTGGTATTTAATTTTAAGATCTCATACAAGAATTTTGAAGATCATATAACCAATCTAGATGATGACCAGCTCCATGTTACACACAAAGTGGTATATTTGGGCCCTATCTTTGTGAAGACATATGTGAAGAGAGATCGGAGAAGGAGGGGGCACCTTTTAAAGACAAAGACGGTACCAGTTTGCACATAGATCATAAATACCAGCGAGTCTTTACATTGCAATCGTCGTGTTCGTGCTGCAAGGGCTATAATTCATGGCTCATTGGACATTGGTACACCCACATGTTAGCTCCATATATTGACCAAAACAATATTCCACATTTATAAACTTAAAAAAAGAGTTACCAGATGAAATCGTTGGCAAAGAAATTATGTCTGATCATACGGTAAAATACTGGAATAAGAGAGAGATTAGAATCAGGAATCCGATGATTGAAATTCGTTGTTGCTAGCTAGACTTGTAATTCGTAGATACAATTCCCGCGCCGCATCAATACCGGCCCAGAGCACGCAGCGGCCGGCATTGATGCCGCATGATGTGACCGGACAGGAGGTCGGCGTTGACCGACGCGACCTCTCGGGGCCGCCCCTTCAATGCGGACGCAGCTTCCCGAGGAACAAACTCTGACCGCTGCGCCGCACTGAAGCAGCTGACCGTCGGTTCGCATGGCCTGGCCGAGGCTTTATAAGCCGTGCTCCGGCGCTGTCCACATCGCACTCACCGCATCGCTCTGCACGTCCTCATCCTCAACAACTCCGGCGATGGGCAAGTCGTGGGCCTCGGCACTGGCAGGCGGCGGCTCCAGAACGGGCTCCGGAGGATCATGGCGACACGGCCCTCAATATCCAGGGCCATCGTCCTCATCGGCGGCCGGCTCCTTGGCGACGGAGGAGATCGTCATCTTCTTCGGCGACGAGGAGGACCAGCCGCCGCCGCAGCAACCGGCGACACAGGGCGCGGTCTAGCTGCCACGGACAAGGAGTACGAGAAGCAGATGGAGGTCATGCTTCGTCGCTCCGTCCTCCACGTCAACGGCCCAGCGCCGCCATCGGAGACGCTCCTCCGCGTCAAGCCGGAGCCCGCGTCCCCTCCCCGCTCTCCCCCGACGTCCAAATCAGACGCCGCGTGAAGGAGGAGCCCCTTTCTCCGCCTCCCCTACGTGTCAAGGAGGAGCGGCGCTCTCTGCCGGCCCGCCGCGTCAAGGAGAAGCGACGCTCGCCACCGCCCCTGCCCCAGCTGATCGCCGCGAAGGCGCGCAGTCGCCTTCGCCACTACCTCGGCGGCGGCAGCGGCGGCGGCAATAGCTCGTCCCCCCGAAGCATCCTAATGTCGGCGGAGTATGCCGACAGGGAGCGGCGACGACGGGACAGGCTCAACGCGGCGCGCCAGTTGGAGTTCACGAACTCCGACGTCCCGCCGCCACACATCGCGGCGGACCCGGAGCTGGCATACGCCAGGGCCCTTGACCGCTCCAAGACGACGACGGAGACGTGCAAGCGTCGTCTCCGCCGACTCGACGGGGAGATGGCCAAGTACGCCGAGGAGTTGCCGCCGCCGCCTCCTCCAAGGCATGCCGCCCTCTTCCCCCTCTCACATCGTCGGTGGCCGCGGCGCACTGCGCAAGGCGCGGGAGAAAGCAGAGGGGATCATCCGCGAGCGGCAGGCAGCTGCCGGGAAGCCCTGCTGTCACGCCGCGCCCTTCCGCCACCGCAAGCCCGACAACGATGACTCCGACCACAGCTCCAGCGACGATGAAGGAGGAGCCGCCGGCCAGCCCGACATGGCCTACGAGGTCACAGTCAAGTATAGGGTAGTGTAGGGTTAGTTGTTTTTTTTAGGTTTTTAGTTCACCGGATGTAATATCGTCCGGTTTTATGTAAAAATTATCCTAATTTAAATGAATCAAATTTGTTCATTTTCGACAAAATTCATTTGAAATATAACCGGACATATGCAGCTAGCTTTGGATGGCCGGTTCCGACATCAGTGTCCGCAGACAGATCCCTCATGTCCTTAGACGGATGCCGGAGCCAATTACAGGTTAGCATTGAAGATGCCCTTAGGCGAGTCCATTTGCCCTGTTTAGAAGCAAGGGAACTACGCTTTTTCTTATGGACAATTCTATTGATCCATACATGCACGAATGAAAAGATACCATCAGCCTATATTAGCAATGGAGAAGGTAAGGGCATCTTTAAAGATGACCCTTAAAACGAACACTATATTTGTTCATGGACGCGTCCATGGACAATGAGACGGTAGCTGACCATCGTGTCCGCATACATTTGAAAACGAATTTTAACAAACTGAATAAATTTCATGCAAGCCGGATGATTTTCATTTAAAGCGGGTCAAATTCTTTACATTTTTGACATATTTTAACTAAACAAAAGCGGACGACACTTTAGCCTAGTTTAAAAAAAAATTGCCGACTGTGGAGGCATCGGTGTTCCACGATATCTTCCCCATGTCCGGCAAGCTCAATGGCTATGAGCCTCGGGAAGTGAAGTTGTGGGAGGGGAAGAATATGACGTGCAGCACGAGATGGCGCCGCGTCGGTGCCCCACCTCCTACACTTCGTCTCCTCGGCCCTGAAGGCATTCGTAGTCGGACCAGCAAAAAGATTGAGCCATTGTGCATAGGCGTTGAGCTCATTGATCTTTTGGTAGCTTACCTACCAATTGGAAATCCATCACGGCAGAGTTTTGCACTTCTTAGCCCTGACCTCGATTTTACAAAGTTCCTCATGCCTCCTACTCCTATGTACTGAGAACGAGAAGAAATTGTGTCCTGGTATTTAGTTATAAGATCTCATACAAGAATTTTGAAGATTATATAACCAATCTAGATGATTATCAGCTCCAAGTTACACACAAATGGTATATATTTCGGCCCTATCTTTGTGAAGACATCTGTGAAAAGACATCGGAGAAGGAGGGGGCGCATTTTAAAGACCAAGACGGCACCAGTTTGCACATATGTAGATCATAAATACCGGCGGATCTTTACATTGCAATCTCCGTGTTTGTGCTGCAAGGGCTATAAATCATGGCTCATTGGTACACCCACATGTTAGCTCCATATATCAACCAAAACAATATTCCACATTTATAAACTTAGAAAAGAGTTAGCAGATGAAATCGTTGGCAAAGAAAATTATGTTTGATCGTACTGTGAAATACTGGAATAAGAGAGCGATTAGAATCAGGAATCCGATGATTGAAATTCGTTGTTGCTAGCTAGACTTGTGTTGCAAAATTCGTAGACACATTTTTTGGCGGAGACCGTGCAATGGTGTAGCACCCTCGATACAAATTGGCAGTAGTTACGCATGACAACACAAATCTTTTTCAGCACACTTGGTGTCCAATAATACGCTAAGTCAAACATGCTTGACTAAGAGGTTCTCACGCGATTAAAGATGCATAGCTGAATTTCTCCCTTTTTTAATTGGTCCTGCACAACGGCTACAATTCTTGGTTCTCCGTACCAATGGCTGATACTAAATCCTCTCACAACGTTGGTTCCTCAATTTGGTTGCAAACGGAATCTGATGTTATTTTCAATTCGGATTCAGAAATTCATTGTTCAATCAAGTTGAGACAATTTTGACAGAAAATGATTATGGAAGGGGACAGAGCGCGTGGAAGGAGATGCATGGGGCCGCTTGAGCGCAGTCTAAGGCGGGATGGCACCGTGATGAAATCATCGAGGAAGTAGTGACGTGTGGGGTTGAGCGGCGCCGTCGTATCGTTGGTCGCCACGTTGGGCTAGCTACGAGAGAGTTGAGGAGCCGCAATCATAATATGACAACACACAAGAAGAATTAGTGAGGGTGTCATGTAGGGCACATGGATTAACGCGGAGAGGGTCAGCGTCGTCGTGTCGCCTGTCGCCGGCTAGCGTTGCGATTTTATTTTCCTCGGGGCATTGGATTTACCCAACCTGCAAGGCTGCAACCCAAGCTCAAAGGTAGGAGACATAGTTTTTTTTTTTTTTTGAACACAGTACAGACGCAAGCGCTCATATACACGCGCATACACTCACCCCTATGAACGCACACACGCACACCCTACCCTTATGAGCACCTCCGAATGACTGAGCCGGCATATCATCTTGAAATTTACGAAGTCACCATAGGCACCTCGTTGTCGACGGGAACGTCTCCTCCCACTGAATGCACATCGCCGGAAATCCTGAAATAAATCCAGGAATAAATGCGAGCACCAGAATTTGAACCCTGGTGGGCTGAGGATACCACAGTCCCTCTAACCATCCAACCACAGGTTGGTTCGCTATAGTACGGGGAGAAGATAGGGGCTTTCTGCAAAAAGAATGTTCAGTGGCTGAACGACATCCCACCTCGCATCAAGGCTGTCCATCCATGATCTGATGGTTAGGGCTCGAAGTTTTCAGATTTTCATCGAATTTGAGTTTTCAACCGATACAACGACTAACTTATGACTGAAAAGCTAAAGCTAAAAATTGGGAGTGAGAAAACAAGTGTCATGAGAAACATCGACCATAGTATCCAAGGTCACGTTCCCCAGCACATCCTAACTTCATGGCAAATCTATGCATTCATGGCCTGGAGCTCAGGGTCGAGATCCCTCGGCGGTGACCATGGGATGGTGTAATAACCCAACGCATCATTTTAGAGATATAACTTGTCTGTTTGGTGTGCACATGGCCTCTTGTGGAGCGGCTAGCAAGAGGCTAGTGGTGGTGGAATGTCTCGCTAGTGCTGGTCGCTTCTCAGGGCGAGAGTCTCCAGGGCACAATGCATGTCGTTGCTGATCCTTCGTAGGGGATGTTGTTCTCAGGACCGCATACTCCTTTAGTTGGATATATAGGCGCGCGGGGGTACGGTGACCCAGACAGTTTGGAGATATGGTTGTGCTACGAAGGTGTCCAACCTGGGTCAAGATGCGACCTTGACGATCGGGCCAAGCAAGATGATTCCTTGTCACTATGGTCACACAGTCGACCATAGTGTCATCTTATATCTCTACACCACCTTGATCTTTCGCGATAAAAAGAACGCTCCATTTAGCCAGATAATTTTTTCCTGGTCGCATCACCAAAATTTCAGGCACGATATACAGCCGAGCCGGAAACACCAGTCAGAAAGTGGCGCCGGAGCATGGTTGCTTTGCATCTGATCTCTAGCTAGCTTTCTCCGGCCAGCTAGCCGGCAACGGCGCGGTCGATCCCTTGCACCAACCCGTGCATGGCCGGCTAGCTTCTCGATCACTGTACCTGCCTACCATGTCGATCAGTAGCTAGTCTGCTAGTGTGTCTCTCAATCTTCCCAACAAACCTTGGCCATTGATTCGAGCAGCACACTTCCCATTTGTCAAGCTCGTAAAGGCACGTGCTGTTGAGTCACTCCGAATCGAATCCGGCTAATGGTCAATCCGCAACAGCGTGGCGTGGTGTGCAAAGTGGGAGAGAACCTTGTGTACTATGCTCTCCCCGTGCCTGTTGCGACGGTGGGGGTGGCGAGCAGCTAGCCGGCGGTTAGTATATATAGAAGAAAAAGGAAAACCAAACAAAAAATGAAGAAGAAAAAAGAAAACAAAACAAAAACGAAGAAAACCCTGTCAATAAACAAAAAGAAAAAATATAAAAAAAAACCCTATGAAAACCAATGGAAAAAACGGCTTCATTCGCCTCAAGTACACAACTCGCCTAGTGCTTATGACGTGCAAGACATGGGCGCAGTGGCTAGTAGAGCGAGCCGTCTCCGAGTGTTAAAAGATATATTTGGGTTACATGTATTTGGTAGTCTAGGATTTGTAATCCGTCTCTTATCTTATCTTCAGAAGAGGCTTCTTACCCTTCAAGTCTTGTACTCAATATATACTCGCTCTCGAGGCTCAATAATACATCAATCGCATTCCACCAATCTCTACTCCCTTCAAACATGGTATCACCCTAACCGATCCAACCCTAGCCGCCGCCCGCCGCTTCCTCCCCGCGCGCCGCCCCCGGGGCGGTCGGCCTCCATGACTACCGCCGGGGGCCGCGCCGCCCGTACCTAGGGTTCGTCCGCCGGTCGTGTTGACCGGCTGCCCTAGAGAGCCTTTTTTCCGAGCCCTTGCTCCGGGTATTTCTCTCTCGCCGTTCGTCTTGATTGCCGTTTTCTTTTTGGTTTTCTGATCTAAGATCGGTTTGCGTCGCCCACCGCCGCCGTCGACCCCTCGCCTCTACTCCGACACCGGCGCAACCACCCGGCCTCTTGTCCGACTGGGCGGCCTCGCGCGACGCGGCGGCCTGTCACGGCCACCATCCGCGCATCTGCCCGCCCGTCGCTCTGCGCCGATTGTCACTGCCATGTTCCCGAATTCAGCGCGCCCCTCCACCGATCGAGCAACGGGCTGCCGCCGCGTCGCCCCGTCGGGCCGCCCGTGGTTCTCCCCGTGGCTGCACCGATCCACGCCGCCGCTGCGTCGCCCCTTCGGGCCGTAGCGCCGCGGCACGTGGTCCCCGCTGCCGTGCTGAGGCCGTTCCCGTGGTTGCACCAACCCGCGCGCTGCCGCTGCGTCGCCCCTTCGGGCCGTAGTGCCGCGGCCCGCGGTCAAACGCCGCCCCGAGGCCGTCCGCTCCAGGCCGTCCCCGAGGCTGCACCGACCCTCGCGCTGCCACTGTGTCGCCCCGTCAGGCCGTAGAGAGCGTGGCACGCGGTCCCGGCAACTGCCCTGAGGTCTTCCCCGCCGTTGCCCCGACCCACGCGCTGCCGCTGCGTCGCCCCTTCGGGCCGTAGCGCCGCGGCGCGTGGTCCACTCCGCCGTCCCCGCGCGTCGACTTCTACGTGGTATGCGTCGGGCCGCCTCCCTAGGCGCGGGAACGCCACCGTCCGCGCCGGTCTTCGTCACGCCGTCGGGTTCTTCCTCGCCTACTTCGAGCACCGTCGCCGCGCTTCTGACCTAGCCGCCGCCGCCGCTGTTCTTCCCGGTCCACGGCGACTACCTCGACACCGGCCACCCCGACTCGACATCGACCACTGCGTCCCTTGCACGGCTACCTCGACCACGGCTACACCACCCTACGCTCTCGGCTACATCGACATCGGCACAAAGGGCTATCACCTCGCTTGAGCAACTCGTCGGCTTCCTCTACAGTCAACGTGTCCGCGACGCGACACTGTCCACGACGCTACCGCTACGACTGCGGGGGGATGTCAACCCGACGGCTGCTATTCTCTCCAGTCTGACCGTCCGCGACGCTCCTGTTGTTCGCAACGCTACCGCTACAACTGCGGGGGGATATTAAAGATATATTTGGGTTACATGTATTTGGTAGTATAGAATTTGTAATCCGTCTCCTACCTTATCTCCAGAAGAGGCTTCTTGCCCTTCAAGTCAAGTCTTGTACTCAATATATACTCCCCCTCGAGGCTCAATAATACATCCATCGATTCCACCAATTTCTCTATCCTTCTAACACCGAGGAGCCCAGGTATCCAAGAGTTCGTACGGTCTCGAATCAAGGTAGGGGCGAGCGCCCTACCGAGAGCTCCGCCTGTGAGTCCAAAGTGTGTCACGGAGCTCGTCAGGCGACGAAAAAACGAAATCAGGGTTTATTTCACACTTTTCTCAATTTAATATGACCCGGTCACCTTGCTGGTGTGGATCGCGACCTGCCCGTCTGCGGCACTGCGACAAAAGGAAGGTGGAGCTGACCCGGTCACGTGCCACTCCTTTCATCTCCGCGCGCGAGACCAGGTCAACACTGATTAAGTAGCCGTCCGATTGATGTGAAACCAACCATTCACGCATCAACCAATCCATCACGCCGCAAGGACAAGTTAGGCCGGTCCATTTGCCCTGTTTAGAATTCTTGTGGACAATTTTATTGATCCATACATGCACGGATGGAAAGATAGGCACCACACAAAATATATTGGCTATGGAGAACGCCACAGCAGCAACATGATTTGTACTCTCACATTTTCCGCTTGCGAGCCAATCAATAACTGAACCCAGTCCACTCTTGTGTATCTAAACGCGAAAGACACTTTTTTAACCTAGTTTAGAAAAAAGTGCCGGCCGTGGACGCGTCGGTGTTCCACACATCCTGTCTTCTCCATGTCCAGCGAGCTCAACGGTTGTGAGCTTCGAAAACTGAAGCTGTGGGAGGGGAAGAATATGACGTGGGATACCACACGGCGCTGCGTCTGTGCCCTACCTCGTACCCTTCCTCTCCTCGGCCCTTAAGGCACTAGCAGTCGGACCAAGAAAAAGATAGAGCCATTGTGCAAGGGCGTTGACCTCAAGGTTCTTATGGTAGCTTACGTACCAATTGGAAATCCATCACGGCAGAATTTTGCACTTCTGAGCCATGACCTCGATTTTACAAAGTTCATCATGCTTCCTACTCCTATGTATTGAGAACGAGAAGATATCTTGTCCTGGGTATTTAATTTTAAGCTCTCATACAAGAATTTTGAAGATTATATAACCAATCTAGATGATGATCAGTTCTATGTTACACACAGAGTGGTATATTTGGGCCCTATCTTTGTGAAGACTTACGTGAAAAGACATCAGAGAAGGAGGGGGCGCCTTTTAAAGACCAAGATGTACCAGTTTGCACACAGGTCATAAATACCGACAGATCTTTACGTCGCAATCGCAGTGTTTGTGCTGCAAGGGCTATAAATCATGGCTCATTGGTACACCCACATGTTAGCTCCATATATCGACCAAAACAATATTCCACATTTATAAACTTCAAAAAGAGTTAGCACATGAAATCGTTGACAAACAAAATTGTGTTTGATCATACGGTAAAATACTGGAATAAGAGAGCGATTAGAATCGGGAATCCGGTGATTGAAATTCGTTGTTACTAGCTACTTGTGTTGCAAAATTTGTACACAGTTTTTGATCGATTGAAACCGCTGCCACCTGGCCCACCAAACAACCCCAACCGCCTCTCTTGCGCTTCCTTTTGATGCACGCGCCGCATCAATGCCAGCCCAGAGCACACAGCGGCCGACATTGATGCCACGTGATGTGACCAGAGGGGAGGGCCGCCGCTTCAATGCGGACGCAGGTTCCCAAGGAACAAACTCCGGCCGCTACGCCGCACTGAAGCAACTGACTGTTCGTTTGCATGGCCTGGCCGAGACTTTATAAGCCGTGCTCCGGCACCGTCTACATCGCACTCACCGCATCGCACCGCACGGCCTCATCCTCACCTCCCCTCTTCCTCCACAAATCCAGCGGTGGGCAAGTCGCCGGTCTCGGCGCCGGCAGGCAGGGGCTCCAGAACGGGCTCCGGAGGATCATGGCGACGCCGCCCTCGATCTCCGGGGTCGTCGTCCTCATCGGCGGCCGGCTCCTTGGCGAAGGAGGAGATCGTCATCTTCTCCGGCGACAAGGAGGACCAGCCGCCGTAGCAGCAATCGGCGACACAGGGCGCGGTCTACGCTGCCACGGACAAGGAGTACGAGCAGCAGATGGAGGTCATGCTCCGTCGCTCCGTCCTCCACGTCAACGGCCCGGTGCCACCATCGGAGCCGCTCCTCCGTGTCAAGCCAGAGCCCGCGTCCCCTCCCCACTCTCCTCCACGCTACCGCGGCGTCCAAATCGGACGCCGCGTGAAGGAGGAGCCCCTCTCACCGCTTTCCCTACATGTCAAGGAGGAGTGGCTCTCATCGCCGCCCTCCTGCGTGAAGGAGGAGCGGCGCTCTCCGCCACCCCGCCGCGTCAAGGAGGAGCGGCGGTTGCCGCCGCCCCTACCCCAGCCGATCGCCGCGAAGGCGCGCAGTCGCCTTCGCCACTACCTCAGCGGCGGCAACAGCTCATCCTCTCGAAGCGCCCTAATGGCGGGGGAGTACGCCGACAGGGAGCGACGGTGGTCGGACATGCGCAACGCGGCGCGCCAGTTTTAGTTCACGGACTCCGACGTCCCGCCGCCACACATCGCGGTGGACCCGGAGCTGGCGTACGCCAGGGCCCTTGACCGCTCCAAGACGACGGCGGAGACAAGCAAGCACCATCTCCGCCGACTTGACGGGTAGATGGCCAAGTATGGCGAGGAGTTGTCGCCGCCTCCTCCTCCAAGGCTCGCCGCCCTCTTCCCCCGCTCACGTCGTCGGTGGCCACGGCCGCACTGTGCAAGGCGCAGGAGAAAACGGAGAGGGTCATCCGCGAGCGGCAGGCGGCTGCCGGGAAGCCCTGCCGTGACGCCGCACCCTTCTACCATCACAAGCCTAACAACGGCGACTCCGACAACGGCTCCGGCGACGATGACGGAGGAGCCGCCGGCTGGCCCGCCATGGCCTACGAGATCACAGTCAAGTATAGGGTAGTGTAAGGTTATTTTTTAAAGGTTTTTAGTTCACCGGACGTAATATGTCCGGTTTTATGTAAAAATTATCCTAGTTTAAATGAATATCGTCCGATTTGTTTGAGTTTTGAATAAAATTTGTTCATTTTTGGCAAATTCATTCGAAATATAACCGGACATATGCAACTAGTTTTGGATGGCCCGCTCCAGCATCAGCGTCTGCGGACTGGTCCCTCGTGTCCTCATACGGATGCCGGAGCCAATTTACGGGTCAACATTGGAGATGCCCTTAGGCGAGTCCATTTGCCTTGTTTAGAAGCAAGGGAACTACGCTTTTTCTTATGGACAATTCTATTGATTCATACATGCACGAATGAAAAGATAGCATCAGCCTACATTAGCAATGGAGAAGGTAAGGGCATCTTCAATGATGACCCTTAAAACGAACACTGTATTTGTCCATGGACACTGAGATGATAGCTGACCATCCAACAGTGCCAGCATACATTTGAAAACGAATTTTAACAAACTAAATAAATTTCATGCAAACCGGATGAGTTTCATTTAAAGCGGACCAAATTCTTTACAATTTTTGACATATTTTAACTAAACAAAAGCGGACGACGCTTTAGCCTAGTTTTAAAAAAAATGCCGACCGTGGAGGCATGGGTGTTCCACGATATCTTCCCCATGTTCGGCAAGCTGAATGGCTATGAGCCTCGGGAAGTGAAGCTGTGGGAGTGAAAGAATATGACGTGTGACACGAGACGGCGCCGCGTCCGTGTCCCACCTCCTACACTTCGTCTCCTTGGCCCTGAAGGCACTGGTAGTCGGACCACCGAAAAGACTGAGCCATTGTGCAGAGGCGTTGAGCTTCAAGGGTCTTTTGGTAGCTTACCTACCAATTGGAAATCCATCACGGCAGAGTTTTGTACTTCTTAGCCCTCACCTCGATTTTACAAGTTCCTCATGACTCCTACTCCTATGTACTGAGAACGAGAAGAAATCGTGTGCTGGTATTTAGTTTTAAGATCTCATACAAGAATTTTGACGATTATTTTATTTATTTTTTTGAAAAGGAGGAACAAAGCCCCCGGTCTCTGCATCAATCGATGCATGCAGCCATATTATAAAAAAAGAACAATAACAAAGTCTTAGGTCCACAATGAGCTCACGAACTGAGCATGAAAACAAGTGCTAAAGTAAATAAAATCTGCCACAGCCGGCGAAACCAAAAGTAGGCTATGATGCCTATACGCCTAGCCTATTATTAGCTTGCCATCCAAATCGGTTGAAGATAGCCCGTGCGACCGTCTCCCACCGGTTGCATCCAATAGCCATAAGCTCCCTAGAGCCCGCATGGTTGAGTAACGACCACGTACGGATCTAAGATGTGGCTCTGTAGATAACCTGCAAAAAATTATTGAAGTTCTTGCCATTAAATATCATATCGTTTCTAGTGTTCCATATAGCCCAAAATAAAGCACTTATACCAATCCGGATATGATTCGCTATAGTTACGTCTACTCCATTGAGCCACGTCCCAAATAGCGTATTAATGCTCGTTGGTGGATTAATGTTAAAGGCTATATGAACAGTGCGCCATAATAATTTTGCAAGTGGGCAATCGAGAAAGAGGTGTCTTATAGTTTCATTCTGATCACAATAGCAACATGTAGACCTGCCTATCCATCTTCGTTTTATCAAGTTATCCTTGGTTAGTACAACTCCCTTGTGTACAAACCACATGAAAATTTTAATTCGAAGTGGCACTTTAATTTTCCAAATATGTAACGATCTCGAAAGAGGCCCAGAGTTTATTAGATCCATGTACATCGACTTCACTGAAAAAATACCATTCGTAGCTAATTTCCAGTGAATATTGTCTGCCTGATCAGAGAGTTGAACATCCATCAATCGTCTGACCAAGTGTAGCCAAGAATTCCAGCGTTCTCCCACTAGAGATCGCCTGAATTGGATATTCAGAGGTACCGACTGTAATACTGTGGCAACATAATCTTCCTTATGTTGTGCAATATTATATAGAGTAGGATATTGTAGAGCTAGAGGCGCCTCCCCAAGCCATGTATCCTCCCAGAATCTGGTTGTGGTACCGTTGCCAACTAAAAACTTCACCCGCTGGAAGAAGGTTACCTTCACCTTCATTAACCCCTTCCAAAAGGGTGAGTCATTAGGTCTAGCAGTAACCTGGGCCAATGTCTTAGACTGTAGGTATTTATTCCTCAAGATTTGTACCCACATCCCTTCGATCTCAGTAGATAACCTGTAAAGCCATTTGCTAAGTAGGCATTTATTTTTCACTTCTAAATTCTCAATGCCGAGACCCCCTTGATCTTTGGGTCTGCAAATAATGTCCCATCTTGCCAATCTGTATTTCTGCTTAGCCTCGTCACATTGCCAGAAGAAATGAGATCGATAAAAGTCTAGTCTTTTCCGTACCCCTACCGGTACTTCAAAGAAAGATAGAAGGAACATCGGCAGGCTTGTCAAAACCGAGTTTATCAACACAAGCCAACCTCCATAAGACATAAGCTTGCCCTTCCAGCAACTTAGTCTTTTTTCGAATCTATCTTCAATACATTTCCATTCCCTATTCGTCAAACGTCTATGATGAATGGGAATCCCTAGGTAACTAAACGGCAATGATCCCATTTCACATCCGAATAGTTGCCTGTAAGAATCTTGTTCCTCCTTTGCTCTCCCAAAGCAGAACAATTCGCTTTTGTTAAAATTAATTTTTAGTCCAGACAATTGTTCAAATAGGCAAAGAACAAGCTTCATATTCCTAGCTTTTGCGATATCGTGTTCCATGAAGATGATTGTGTCATCCGCGTATTGTAGTACGGACACTCCCCCCTCTACAAGGTGTGGGACAAGTCCTCCTACTTGGCCATTCTCTTTAGCCCGACCAATAAGGACTGCCAACATATCCGCTACTATGTTGAATAACACGGGAGACATGGAATCTCCCTGTCTCAGTCCCTTATGTGTTTGAAAGTAATGACCTATGTCATCATTAACTTTAATTCCAACACTACCTTTCTGAATGAAAGCATCCACCTGGTCTCTCCAGGATTCGTTGAACCCCTTCATACGCAAGGCCTGTTGAAGGAATGGCCATTTGACCTTATCATATGCCTTCTCAAAATCCACTTTAAAGATAACCCCATCAAGTTTCTTTGTATGGATTTCGTGCAACGTTTCATGCAAGACGACGACCCCTTCTAGGATGTGTCTCCCAGGCATGAAAGCTGTCTGCGTCGGTTGGACTACCGAATGGGCAATCTGCGTCAACCTATTCGTGCCAACCTTTGTAAAGATTTTGAAACTGACATTAAGCAAACAAATCGGTTTGAACTGCTCAATGCGAATGGCTTCCACCTTCTTTGGCAACAATGTTATTGTTCCAAAGTTAAGGTGAAATAGCTGTAACTGGCCATTAAATAAGTCATGGAACATCGGCAAAAGATCACCCTTTATAATATGCCAACACTTTTTATAAAATTCCGCCGGAAACCCATCCGGTCCCGGTGCCTTGTTATGTTTCATTTGTGCTATTGCGTCGAACACCTCTTTCTCAGTAAACGGAGCTGACAATACCTCATTCTCACCTGCGCTGAGCTGAGGTATGTCTCCTGTTGTGCTCTCATCCAAAGAAACAAAATTCTCTTCGGGTGCACCAAACAGTTTCTTATAGTATTCGGACATGTACAATTTGAGGTTCTCATGTCCTACAATTGTACCCTCATCCTGTTCGAGTTGAATTATTTTCTTCTTCCTATGCTTGCCATTCGCAATCATGTGAAAGAATTGCGTGTTATCATCCCCTTGGACCACCTTCGTCACCTTTGCTCGAAGGGCCCATTTCATCTCCTCCTCTCTCAAAAGAGTTTGCAACTTCTTCTCAGCCTCAATCTTAATATTCCGCTCTGACATATTAAGAAGTGTAGACTCTGCTTTCACATCTAACTCATTAATGAGCTGAATAAGCCTCTCTTTTTCCACTTTGTAAATACCACTTTGATTCTTGGCCCAGCCTCTCAAGAACTGGCGCAAGTGTCTAATTTTGTTTTGCCACCTATCCATACTAGATGACCCGCCAGCTTCCCTGGCCCATTCAGTAGCAATGAGATCCATGAATCCTTCTCTCTCGAACCAGCTTAATTCGAAAGAGAAAATATTTCTGTTACCCACATGAGTCACTTCCCCAGAATCGACCAGTAGTGGTGTGTGGTCCGAAATGGCCCTTTGCAAGGCATGGACTGTGACCAGCGAAAACTTCTGCTCCCATTCTACACTTGTCAGAACCCGATCCAACTTCTCATAAGTTGGTACCGGTAATGAGTTAGCCCATGTGAATTGTCTACCAGTGAGGTCAATCTCCCTCAAATCAAGACTCTCGATAATCATGTTGAACATAAATGACCATCTTCCATCGAAGTTGTCATTATTTTTTTCCTCTTGTCTTCTAATGATATTAAAGTCTCCCCCAACCAGAATGGGGAGTCTTTCATCTCCACACATTCTCACTAAGTCGGCGAGAAACTCAGATTTAAGCTCAGGCTGCGCCGCCCCATATACGGCCACCAGAGCCCATCTGAAGCCATCAGGTTTCGACCTGACACGAAATTTGACGGAAAACTCTCCATAGACCACATTCAACACCTCTAGTGTTTCGCACTTAACCCCAAGTAAGATCCCCCCAGATCTACCCCTTGGTGGTAAACAATGCCAATCAAACTCAACACCTCCTGAAATGGTGTTGAGAAATTGTGGCGTGAAGTTATCTCTACCCGTCTCTTGTAGAGCCATAAAATCAAGCTTATGCTCTAAAGATGCATCTCTAAGGAATCTCCTTTTAGCCAAGTCTGCTAGACCTCTGCTATTCCAAAAGATTCCTTTCATATTTCATCATGGAATTTTTTTCTTTTGCTTAACTCCCGCACTCCTCCGTATCGCTGATACAGGATAAACCTTCCTCTTCCAAGGTCTCTTAGGTTTATCCTGTATCATGCCGGTGTCCTCATGGGCGGATGCCACGTGAGGAAGACTGTCGAGCATCGAAGGAGCCATATACCCCTCCAATCCCACGTCTTCCTCTTCCACCTCAACTCCCTCTGTGGGTATTAAATCCTCACAAAAACTCTGTAGTGATGTGACTCCAAGGTTATTAATATCCGCCTCATTCATCGGTTTTACCGCCGCTAAGTTTGTAATAATCTCCATGGCTCTATCCGCTTCTAAGTCTAGAATGTCATTAATTGATTTAGCTATTTCTTTCCCATTACCAACAAGGCCCTGAAGTCTGTCGGGAACTTTGGCAATGATTTCCTGGTCTCCTCTAATCCTGGTTGCATTCCCCGGGAACATGTGAGATCTTGTACTCAGCAAAGACTGCAAGGCTAGCTTTTATGTCCAGGATCAGGCCAAATAGGGGCGATCGACTTGGGGTGTCAGCACTGCAAAGGTTGGTCAGGGACTTGCAATCAGTTTCCCACACCACCGGCCCCTTGTAGAATTTTGCCAAGGACTGAAGGCCGATCAGCGCTGCTCGACCCTCCGCTTCCTCAGCCGTGCGTGAATGTGGTAGCTTCCTGCAGACTGAAGAAAAGACACGCCCGGCATGATCACGGCTCACCGCTCCCGCCCAACAGTTGCCATTTTCTTGAATGAACGCCGCGTCAGTATTGCACTTTGCCCAGCCAACTGCCGGAGCCGACCAATGCAAGCGCTGAACACTAAGGGCGCTCACCCCTGGTTTGGACAGAGCCCCAGCAGTTTTGCCCGAATCCGAAAGCTCTCCGAACGATGCAGTTCTCCATTCCTCCTCATATCTCTGTATATATTTCGGCCCTATCTTTGTGAAGACATCTGTGAAAAGACATCGGAGAAGGAGGGGGCGCCTTTTAAAGACCAAAACGGTACCAGTTTGCACACAGGTCATAAATACCGGCAGATCTTTACATTGCAATCGCCGTGTTTGTGCTGCAAGGGCTATAAATCATGGCTCATTGTTACACCCACATGTTAGGTCCATAGATCAACCAAAACAACATTCCACATTTATAAACTTAAAAAAGAGTTAGCACATGAAATCATTGGCAAAGAAAATTATGTTTGATCATACTGTAAAATACTGGAATAAGAGAGCAATTAGAATCAGGAATCCGGTGATTGAAATTCATTATTGCTACCTAGACTTGTGTTGCAAAATTCGTAGACACATTTTTTGGCGGTGACCGTGCAATGGTGTAGCAACCCAACTGCTTACAAATTGGTAGTAGTTACGTACGAGAGCACAAATCTTTTTCAGCACACTTGGTGCCCAATAATACTCTAAATCAAACATGCTTAACTAAGAGTTCTCACGCGATTGCTTCCAGAAAAAAAGATGCATCTTATTAGTACTAGCTAAATTTGCTCCTTTTCTTTTCTTAATTGGTCCTTCACAACGGTTATGATTCTTGGTTCTCGGTACCCATGGCTGATGCCAAATCCTCTGATAACGTTGGTTCCTTAATTTGGTTACAAATGGAAACTGATGTTATTTTCAATTTGGATTTATAAAGTCACTGTTGCAATCAAGTTGAACAAATTTTGACAGAGAATGATTATGGAAGGGACAGAGCGTGTGGGAGGAGATGCGCATGGTCGCTCGAGTGCAGTCTAAGGTGGGATGGCGCCGTGATGAAACCATCGAGGAAGTAGCGACGCGTGGGGTTGACCGGCGCCGTCTTCTCGATCGTCGCCACATTGGGCTAGCTACGAGAGGGTCGGGGAGCCGCAGTGACGATCTGACAACGCACAGGAAGAATTAATGAGGGTGTCATGTAGAGTCGTAGAGACATGGATTAACGCAGAGGAGGGTCAGCGTCGTCGTCTCGCCGCTCACTGGTCGTTGGCTAGTGTTGGGATTTTATTTTCCTCGAGAGATTGGATCTACCCAGTCTGCAACCCAAACTCGAGGTAGGAGACGTAGTTATTCTCTGCAGTACGAGGAGAAGATAGAAGGCCTTCTGCAAAAACATGGCTGTGTTAGATGTGTGTTAGGCGGTACTACCGCTCTGAGTGCGGTACTACCGCCCGAGGCGGTACTACCGCTATGAGTGCGGTACTACCGCTTGTAATACCTCACATGTATATGTACTGGCCTTTGGCCCACAGTGAATACTAGTTGCTCATTATCCAACATGGTATCAGATGCCAGGTTCCTCCTCCACCTCCACCGTCGCTGCCGCTAGAGCAACTCCGGCCGATGTCTCTGCCCCGCGCAGCCGCGGCTCCTCCTCCCCGTCCTCTACCCCGCGCCGCGCCGGTCGCCGGCCGCCTCTGCCTCGCGCCAGCCCGGTCTCCGGCCGCCCCTGCTCGCGCCGGCCGGCCCCTGCTCGCGGACGACCCGGCCGCCCCTGACCGCGCCGGCTCCGGACGCCCCCGTCCGCCAGGCCCCCCCCCCCCCCCTCGCCCGGGCTCACCTCCGCGCTGTCCCGCGCCCGCCCTCCCTGCTCCTCCTCGCTCGGCAGCGATTTGGTCGATCCCGATTCAGCGGCGCTGCGCGGTACTACCGCTGGCAAGCGCGGTACTACCGCCCGAAGCGGTACTACCGCCCGTTACTGCCGCTCTACTTCCGCTTGAAGGCCAGGCATACCAGACGACTAAAAATAAGCGGAAGTGCCCACGGCACTGGACCGCGGAAGTACCGCACAAGCGGTACTACCGCTTAGCATAGCGGTACTACCGCCCTGCGCAGCGCGGTACTACCGCTGCACAAGAGCGGTACTACCGTCTGAAGCGGTACTACCGCTGAGAAGTGCGGTACTACCGCGCACTCAGGCGTCATGTCTTCGTCGGGCTATGTGGCTGTTCCTCGGTGCTCGGTGATCTTCGATGGCACCAACTATGCTGAGTTTGTGGGTTTCATGCGCATCCACATGCGCGGTCTTCTCCTGTGGGGCGTTCTCTCTGGCGAGGTTCCCTGTCCGCCTTGCCTTGTTGCACCTGTGGCTCCTACCCCGCCGGTGCCGCCTGTTCTTGCTGCTGATGCTTCTCAGGCTGATCGGGATACAGCCAAGGCCCTTGACGATGCTGCGGTTGATGCTTATGATCGGCAGGTATCTGCCTACTCAGATGCTCTTGCTGTTTACCGAGATGATCTGTCTGCTTACACTCAGTGGTGCAACGATGATGCTCGAGCTGCTGCTGTTCTCACTGCGAGTGTCTTACCTCAGTTTGCGTCTGAGTTCATGGGTCTCGGTCCTGTTGCTGCGATGTGGTCCTATCTTTGTCAGCGATATCAGCCATCTGGTGATGCTCTCTACTTATCTGTGGTGCGTCAGGAGCACGCTCTTCAGCAGGGTGACTCTTCTGTCGATGAGTTCTACTCACAGAGCTCTGCCATCTGGCGCCAGCTTGACTCTCTCCGGACGGTTGTTTGTGGTACTTGCCGTTGTTGCCAGACTGTGCGGTAGGACTTGAAGTTTCATCGCCTCCATGAGTTCTTATCTCGCCTTCGTCCAGAGTTTGAGCCTCGGCGTGCTCACCTACTTGCTCGTGGTCGTGTTCCTATTTCGGAGGTGCTTGCAGAGCTTCGTGCTGAGGAGACACGCCTCCGTTCTGCTGGTCTGCTTGTGGTTCCCACTGTTCTTGCTGCCCAAGCTCCTGTGTCGTCTGCTCGCCTCACCACTCCACCGCTCCTGCCCACACCGTCAGGGGGGGTGGGTCGCCCTCCTTATGCTGAGAAGGGCCGGTCGCGCCGTGACACCTTCTGTGGCTACTGCTCCAGGCCAGGTCACCCAGAGTCTGAGTGTCGCCAGAAACAGCGAGACCAGAGGCGATCTTCCAGTGGGACTCATGCACCTTCCTCGATTCCGTCACTCACTGATCAGGACATTGTGCGGCTCAAGCGCCTCCTGGCTTCCTCCGGCTCCTCCTCGACGGGTTCTGTTGCCGCTGTGACTGCCACCACAACTCCGCCCCCGCCGGAGCATACTCAGTCAGGTACATCCTCGTGGGTTCTGGATTCTGGAGCTTCTTTTCATATGTCTTCTGATTCCTCTGCTTTATCTTCTCTTCGACCTCTTGATTTTCCTCTTAATGTTCTCACTGCCGATGGCACACCTCTTCCTGTTGCTAGTCGTGGCATCCTTTCCACTCCGTCTTTTTTGGTTCCTAGTGTTTCTCATGTTCCTCGTCTTACCATGAATCTCTTTTCCGCTGCCCAACTTACTGATTCTGGCTGTCGTGTCATTCTTGATGCCGACTCTTGTTCTGTTCAGGATCGTCGCACTCAGGCTCTGGTTGGCGGTGGCCCTCGGCGCCGTGAGTCTGAGGGCCTTTGGGAGGTTGACTGGCTTCGTGTTCCTTCCGCTGCTACCACATCCGCCAGCTCTCATGCTCTTGCTGCCTCCTCTTCTGCGTCCTTCCAGCAGTGGCATCATCGACTTGGTCACATCTGTGGCTCTCGCTTGTCCTCATTAGTACACCAAGGCGTCTTAGGGTCTGTCTCCGGTGATGTTTCGTTGCATTGTGATGGTTGTAGGCTTGGCAAACAAACTCAGTTACCTTATCCTACCAGTGAGTCTGTATCTCAGCGTCCTTTTGACTTAGTTCATTCTGATGTATGGGGTCCTGCTCCTTTTGACTCGAAAGGGGGTCATCGCTACTATGTTCTGTTTATTGATGATTTCTCTCGCTACACTTGGCTTTATTGTATGAAATCTCGCAGCGAGGTTCTCCCCATATACAAGCGTTTTGCTGCCATGGTTCGCACTCAATTTTCCACGCCTGTCCGTATCTTCCGTGCTGACTCAGCTGGAGAGTATATCTCTCACATGTTGCGTGGTTTTCTTGCGGAGCAGGGTACTCTTGCCCAATTCTCTTGCCCTGGTGCACATGCTCAGAATGTCGTTGCTGAACGCAAACATAGCCATTTGCTTGAGACGGCTCGGGCGATGATGATCGCCGCCTCTCTTCCACCCCATTTTTGGGCTGAGGCCGTTTCCGCATCCACCCACCTCATCAACATTCAGCCTTCGGCTGCCTTGAAGGGTGGTATTCCTATGGAGCGTCTCTCTGGTCGCTCTCCTGACTACTCCGCTCTTCGTATGTTTGGATGCGTGTGCTATGTTCTTCTTGCTCCACGAGAACGAACCAAGTTGACTGCTCAGTCCGTTGAGTGTGTTTTCCTTGGCTACAATGATGAGCACAAGGGCTATCGCTGTTGGGATCCTGTTGGTCGCCGTCTACGCATTTCTCGTGATGTGACGTTTGATGAGTCTCGTTCTTATTATCCGCGTCCCTCCTCCTCGAGCTTTTCCGTGGAAGACATTTCCTTCCTCCTCCTTCCCGACACATCTCCCTCTATGCCTCCTGTTCTTCCCTCACCCCCGGTGCGTCCCCCTACACCACCGGTTCCACCATCCCCTCCCTCCTCCTCCTCTTCCTCATCTCCACCATCCCCTCCCTCCCCACCCTCCTCCCCAGTTTTTCGACCTCACTCCCCGTTTCCTCTCCACTACACTCGTCGTCCTCGTGCTGTGGATGATCCTACTGATGTGCCCTCTACTTCCAGTGCACCTCCTCTCACGCCTTCGCCGGTCCATAACCTCCGTGTTAGGCCTTGTCCCCCACCTGATCGCTATTCCCCTGACAGGTATTGTCTTTCTGCCATTGCTGAGCCCACCACCTATCGGGCTGCCATGACTCAGCCTGAATGGCAGCTTGCGATGGCCGAGGAGCTTGCGGCGCTTGAGCGCAATGGCACGTGGGATCTGGTTTCTCTTCCCTCCGGTGTTCGTACCATCACCTGCAAGTGGGTCTATAAGATTAAGACTCGCTCCGATGGTTCCCTTGAGCGATACAAAGCTCGTCTTGTGGCTCGTGGCTTTCAGCAGGAGCAGGGACGCGATTATGATGAGACATTCGCTTCTGTGGCCCACATGACCACTGTCCGCACTCTCCTTGCTGTGGCTTCTGTTCGTCATTGGTCTGTATCTCAGCTTGATGTCCAGAATGCTTTTCTCAATGGTGAGTTGCGTGAGGAGGTTTATATGCAGCCACCACCGGGGTACTATGCTCCTAATGGTATGGTCTGCCGACTTCGCCGCTCCCTCTATGGTCTTAAACAGGCCCCTCGCGCCTGGTTCTCGCGGTTCGCCTCTGTCGTTACTGCCGCTGGCTTCTTGCCCAGTGATCATGATCCAGCACTGTTTGTCCACACCTCTTCTCGTGGTCGGACTCTTCTCCTTCTATATGTGGATGACATGATCATCACTGGTGACGATTCTGAGTATATTGCCTTTGTTAAGGCCCGCCTCCGGGAACAGTTTCTGATGTCTGATCTTGGTCCTCTTCGCTACTTTCTTGGGATCGAGATTTCTGAGACCTCTGCAGGCTTCTTCATCTCCCAGGAAAAATATATTCAGGATCTTCTTACTCGTGCCGCTCTCGGTGATGAGCGCACTGTTGTGACTCCTATGGAGCTCAACGTTCAGCTTCGTGCTTCTGATGGTGACCCTCTTCCTAATCCCACTCGCTATTGCCACCTCGTTGAGAGCCTTGTCTATCTTGCTGTTACGCGTCCTGACATCTCCTATCCTGTCCACATTCTCAGTCAGTTTGTTTCAGCCCCCACCTCTGTCCACTATAGTCACCTCCTCCGTGTTCTACGATATCTTCATGGCACGATCTCTCATTGCCTTTTCTTTCCCCACTCTAGTTCTCTCGAGCTCCAGGCCTACTCTGATGCTACGTGGGCTAGTGATCCCTCTGATCGACGCTCGCTGTCTGCTTACTGTGTCTTCCTTGGTGGCTCTCTTATTGCCTGGAAGACAAAGAAACAGACTGCGGTTTCTCGCTCGAGTACAGAGGCTGAGTTGCGAGCGATGGCTATGCTGACGGCTGAGGTGATCTGGTTACGATGGTTACTTGAGGACTTTGGTGTGTCTGCTACTACATCGACTCCCTTACTGTCAGACAGTACCGGTGCTATCAGTATTGCGCGTGACCCGGTGAAGCATGAGCTCACCAAGCACATCGGTGTGGATGCCCACTTTGTACGTGCTGCTGTGCAGGATCAGACACTGGCTCTTCACTATGTGCCCTCTGAGTTACAGTTGGCGGACTTCTTCACGAAGGCACAGACTCGAGCGCAGCATGGCTTCTTTCTCTCCAAACTCAGTGTTGTTGATCCACCATGAGTTTGAGGGGGGGTGTTAGATGTGTGTTAGGCGGTACTACCGCTCTGAGTGCGGTACTACCGCCCGAGGCGGTACTACCGCTCTGAGTGCGGTACTACCGCTTGTAATACCTCACATGTATATGTACTGGCCTTTGGCCCACAGTGAATACTAGTTGCTCATTATCCAACAGGCTGGAGGGCATCCCACCTCGCATCAAGACTGTCCATCCATGATCTGGTTGTTAAAGCTCGAAGTTTTCAGATTTTCATCGAATTTGAGTTTTCACCTGATACATCGCCTAACTTATGGCTGAAAAGATAAAGATAAAAATCGGGAGAGAGAAAACAAGTGTCATGAAAAACATCGACCGTAGTATCGAAAGTCACGTTCACCCAACACACCCTAACTTCTCATGGCAAATCTACGCATTTCAAGCCCTATTTAGAAGCAAGGGAACTATGTTTTTTTCTTGTGGACAATTTTATTAATCCATAAATACATGCATGGGTGAACAGATAGGCTCCACACAAAATATATTAGCAAAGGGCGAGGAAAAATATTGAGCCATTGAGCAGGGGCGTTGAGGTCTTCTGGTAGCTTTCGTACCAATTGAAAATCAATCATGGCAGAATTTTGCACTTCTGAACTTTGACCTCGATTTTACAAAGTTATTACTGATGCCTCCAACTCCTATGTACTGAGAGCGAGAGGAAATCATGTCCCCATATTTAATTTTAAGATCTCATATTGTGCTGCTGCTGGATCTGCGAGATGTGTTGTCGTTGTTAGTAGTCTGACAGTAAGTACTAGGGGTACGAATGAGGAGCAGAGCCTAGCTACAGCACAGGTGTGACACTCGGATTTAGCGAGTTTAGGCCCCTCTCGGAGGAGCTAAAAGCCCTACGTCTCGTGCCCTGAGGCTTGTTTTCTCTGAGGGTATCTGATTACAATGAGTGCTTAACCCTTGCAACGGAGGGATAGGGCGGCTTATATAGGAGTGCGCCGCAACCTCTCAGCCACCACGTCGCCGGGCATTAATGACAATAAGTACAGCGGTTAAGGGCGTTTAACACTAATTAACACGGCTATGACTACGGCAGTTACTGCTAACGATAGCCATAACTATGCTTAAAGTCTAGTTGAAGACTACTCGACCGTTGCAGCTCCACGTCGTCCGTACGCCTCCCGCGTCTGAGTGATGATGACTGGCCGACTGGAGAGTAGGCGTCCGTCCGAGTGCTGTCCGTGCAGGGTCCGAGTGAATCCTTCGCGGTGTGCATCCGGTTGCACTCGTGACCCAGGGGTCTCTGAATAATAGTGTGGGCCTTAGGTGGGCCCTAGATGTCAGGTCCTTGTCCCTACCGGTGGTAGGTGACCCCATCATTAGCCCCCGAATCGGTTGAGGCTTAACAGGACGAGTGGGTTGAGCTTTCGGAGGGGTCCGAGTGCTTCGGTGGCACTCGACCTCCGCTCTTCCCGTGGTTATCCTTAGGAGAAGCCGCAACGGATTCTGGACTAGAGAACTTCCGAATGATCGGATGGTGCTGATTGCTAGGTAAAACTTGGTGGCATTCGCATGTCTCTCGGGAGAGATGAACTTGGAGCCGAGTGAAGGCATGCCATGAAACTCGAGTGACGACGCCGGCGCGTGGACCGAATCTCCGGAGAGACGTCACTCCATATCCCGGGGGAACGCCAGCGCGGGCCAGTTTTGAGTCCAAATTTACGAGACACGCGCCTTGGAGCCTAGTGAAAGGGCCAAGTTAACCCGTGGAGGGGCGTCGAGCTCGTCCTTCGCAATCCTGGAGGTGACTCCAGTCGGGTGTTTAACGTGTCCGAGTGCACGGAAACCTGTGGAAGGTGGTCGGTCGGGCCGACGAGTGTTTCTTAGGAAACGACGCGGATGCGATCTGTCAGGCCGATTCGCTGCGGGATTTCCAGGATTCGAAATCGCACGTGCGCGCGCAGAAGCGGTTACGTCGCGGCTAGTGGGGAAAGTGGGGCGTGGCGCCTCGATTTTTGCCCTGACAACCGCTATGTGTCCCGATATGTCTGTGCACACTCCCGCCGCGAGCTCCGTCCGATCCAGAGATCTGTGGCCGAGATTCCGCCCGACGAATTTTTACCCGCGGTATAAAGTCTGCGTGGGCTAGGGTAAATTTCAGATCCCCTTTTCTCCTCGCGTCCTCCACTCTCCTCTTCCTCTTGCTCTTCCGCCTCGAGCTCCCGAGCACCCGAAACCATGGTGAAGGACACGACGGCCAGGCTAGAGAGGGCAAAGAAGGCGGGGAAGGGTCCGTCTTCGAGTGGCGGCGTAGCAGCGGGCCGCGTCCAGGGGGACTGGGTCCCCTCGCGGGTGACGGAGGGCCGGCTGAAAGAGCTGGAGGATGAGGGACTGATCCCTGTGGGCAGCTGGAGGCTGGCCGAGGCGGACGAGGTCGAGCCCGCTCCGAACGCCGATGAGCGGCTCCTCCTCGTCACCCACGTCGAGCGAGGTTTTTCGATGCCTCCACACCCTTTCCTTCACGCGTTCTTAGATTTCTTTGGGGTGCAGCTCCACCACCTTCCTCCGAATGTGGTGGTCTACTTGGCAGTGTTCGTCTCGCTGTGTGAGAACTTCATCGGGTGCTACCCCCATTGGGGGTTGTTCAAGCATATTTTCACCTGTCGGTCGATGACGGTGAAGAAGGACTCGCCCAGGGGCACCAAGACCATCGTGACGCAGCAATGCGGGGGATTAGGGATCCAGCTCAGGGGGCACTCAGCCTTCCCCAAGATGAGCTTCCCCGACTCCGTCAAGGGCTGGCAGGACAGCTGGTTCTACTGCAAGGACGCCCCGAGTGAAGGGAACCCGATTGGGTTGCCTCCGTACTCGGCAGCAAGGGTCACTGCTCCTCCATCGCTCACAGTCGCCAAGGAAGAGAAGGTGGACGTGGGAATCTTGGTTGATGCTTTGGTGGGAGTGGTGCGGGCCGGAGTCGACGGGATGGACCTGCTGGAGGCGTTCCTCAGTCGGTGGATCCAGCCGCTGCAGGATAGAGCGCACCCTATGTGGCAGTACCAGGGGCCGAGTGACCCCACTCGAGTGCATCCTGGCATCTTGTCGGCGAAGGCCCTCGAGGGCAAGATCAAGGCGATCACCTCAGCGCGAGACAATCCGCGCGGAGCCAGGAGGGTACCCCCGTACGACTTGGACAACCAACCGATCGATGTAAGTTCACTCTTCACCCGAGTGCTCTATACGACAGTTCTTTCGCGCTTGCTTATGTTTTGACGGGTGGCTTCTTTTTGCAGAGTTTCTAGAAGATGCTTTCGCAGGTGCCGGCCGTCGACCGTGACCCGGAGGACGTGACGAGCGACACCGAGCGCCAGCACCCGGATGACAGCGACGAGAAGGAGGAGGCAACGACGAGGAAGAGGAGGAAAGTGACGAAGACGCGAGTGACACTGAGGAGGGCGAGGAAGCTGAGTCTTCCCCATCTGAGACTGTTCCTTAGGAGCGCCACACCAAGGAAAAGAACGACCCAAGTACCAAAGCGAAGAGCACTCGGGCGCCGAGTGATTCAAGGCCGACTGCTTCGGCTTCTTCACGCGGAGCGAAACGCCTGAGGGCGGAGGCTGCTGACTCGGCAGAGAAACAGCCCAAACAGCCGAAGCAAGTCTCTGCCAAGCCCCGGAAGGCGGCGGTGCCGAAGATCAAAGTGGCGGTGCCACTGGCTTCAATGTAAGTACTTGGGACCAGCTCTCTTTCCCGTGTAATTTTCATTCGTCTGAGTTACCGAGTGATCTCCTATCTTGCAGCAATGAGACGTCAACGACTTCACCAGACCCGGACGCTCCAAAGCGAGGATAGACTGAGGGTGATGCTACCGACACTGCTACTTCCAAGGGTAAGGTTTTTCTGATTGCCATTCGACTTGAATCTTGACCGAGTGGTTTATAACTCGACATTGTCTCCCGAATGTTCTCGCAGCCCCGACTGAAGTCATCCATCTGGACGAGGACGACAAGGCCAACCCGCCGAACCTAGAGGTCGACAAGGTGGTGCCGACTGGAATGGACATCGTGATGCGAGAGGCTTCGCCCGGCCAGAAGACCCGAGTTTCTCCTGCTAAGGCCGCCAGGAAGCCCGTTGGTCCAAGTCCTCCGGCACAGGCCAGCTCTTCGTTGGTGCTCACTGCGCCGCCTCCTGAGCCCACACCCATGCCACCCTCGGCTCCTGCTACTGCTTTCGCCTTGCACAGGGTCCCAGAGGACCAGGTGGGAGAGAGTAAGGAAGCCTTGATCCAGGTGGAGGTGATGAACAATCGGCTGAGGGAAGCGTACGACGCCAGTGAGGCTCTGAAGACCAACGTCCGAGTAAGTACCATTGTAAGTGTTGTTCAAAGTTTTTGTTTTGAATTTAAAACTGAACTTCCGTCAGTGGGTTTGCGCGGGGCACACCCACTGGGTGTTCGTTTTTCTCCAGTGGGGGCACGCTGAGTGCACCCACTGAGTGTAGTCCCCGAGGCTCCCGTTGGCTGGAGACAGTCAACGGGAGTCTTAGAACTCTGTACTGTCGTTATTTCCACTTGGGTCGACCAGAGTCTTTACCGAGTGTGTTTTCTCCGGTGGGGGCATGCTGAGTGCACTCACTGGGTGTAGTCCCCGAGACTGCTATCGATTGCGGGCAATCGGTGGGAGTCTGATAGAATCCACACATAAGCTCTCTCTTTTTTTAGCTCAACACAAGTCATTTTCCAGTGGGGGCACGCTGAGTGCACCCACTGGGTGTAGTCCCCGAGACTGCCGTCGGCTGGAAGCAGTCGGCAGTAGTCTTAGAGTTTTTTTTATAACACTCGGAGTGTCCTTCCTCACTCGGCGGGCCGAGTGGGAAGCTTGACAAACTAGGAAGCTTCGATCTGATCGAGCTTGTCTGCCTTGAGGTCGATGATGAAGACCAGTGTATTGTTGTCTTCGATCTTCTTCATTGCTGACTCAGTTGTAAGAGGGTACTTCAGGGTTTGATACTGGTCAAGCTTGTTCCTTCATCCGACTGACAACTTCCTTGTTTTGCGACAGAGGGCCTGCGAGCTGGGAACCCGCTACGCCGACTTGGAGAAGGAGGTGGTGCAGCTCAGAGTGGACTTGGATGCGGAGAAGCATAGGAGCAGTCGCCTTGAGAAGGAGAAGAACACCCTTGGAGGTAAGCCCCGTTGTTTGACCATTAGCCGAGTCGTGTTTTTCTTTTGATCCGAGTCAATTGCTTCTTCAGATGTCCGTGGTGAGAATGCTCAACTTGTAATGAGGCTGAGGACTTCTATTTCTTTAGACACCATGAAGCAGGCCCTGGAGGACAAGGACAAGGAGCTGGCGGGCGCAGAAGGAAGCCAGGAGTAAGACCAAGGCTGCTGAAGAGAAACTGGCTTCGGTCAGCAAGCTTGAGGAGGAGATCGAGACCCTGAAGGCCGCTGCCGAAACAGCCAAGAATGAAGTTTTCGAGCTTAAGAATTCCAACGCCGAGTGGGAGGTGAAGCACAACACCCAGGCAAACGTCTTTGAAGAGGAGAAGAAGAAGCTGAACGACCAGATCACCAAGCTTCTTGAGAAGAAGGGTGAACTCGAGGAGTATATCCAGGAATTCGGCGATGACATGGGCAAGAAGCTTGAAGGTAGGTAGTATCGCCGATTGAATTTTGTCTGCTTTGCACAGAAGTCTTATAACTCTGATCCCGAGTCACTTTTCACAATAGAGTTCTGCTATGACTTTGAGCTGGAAACCGGCCGAGACGAGAAGGACTTGGACCCCTCCAGGCAGATTCTCAGGGACCGTGCTGCCATGGCCATTCTCCGACTAGAGGAGCGTCTTGAGAGCGCCGTGGGGTATATCATCCGACTGCGGTCTGCCATGTCCAAGATCGACCAGGAGCCCCTCCCGGGCGACGAGCTTCTGAATGATCTGGAGTCGATGATGACCCGGCTGAAGGACATCCCAAGCCGAGTGTAGGCCTGGAAGAAATCTGCTGCTCGCTGCGGCGCCGACGTGGCCCTCGCACTTGTCAGCGTTCATTGCAAGGACGTGGATGAAGGGAAATTGAAGTCTCTGAAGGTTGCCAACACGAAGAAGCTCAAGTTTGAGGACTTCATGGAGACATTCATCGAGGCCGCCACTCGAATTGCAGACGGCATCGACCTGGATACCTTCGTCGACCCGGACAGTCCTCCCGCAGCGGAGTGAAAAAACATTTAAGTTCTGATTTCCCTCGGAATGCCGAGTGGTTGCTGTAACCATGAAACTTTAATCAGCCTTGGGCTCGCGTACTTCTCTTTTTGCTAGGAGAAACTCGAACGGATCGGAGTTTACTCGAATGCTTGAGTTCTTATACCGTTTGCCAATGTTGTTTTTTCCAACTTAGGCGAAATCTGGTTCGCAGCTAAGCCCCCGAGTGTGGAGCGTGTCCGCACTCGGATAAGTTTTAACTTAGACGAAATCTGGTTCGCATCTAAGCCCCCGAGTGTGGCGCGTTTCCGCACTCGGATAGTTTTTAAATTAGGCGAAATCTGGTTCGTAGCCAAGCCCCCGAGCATGGACCGTGTCCGCACTCGGATAGTTTTTAACTTAGGCGAAATCTGGTTCGCAGCTAAGCCCCCGAGTATGGAGCGTGTCCGCACTCGGATAGTTTTTAACTTAGGCAAAATCTGGTTCGCAGCTAAGCCTCCGAGTGTGGAGCGTGTCCGCACTCGGATAGTTTTTAATTTAGGCGAAATCTGGTTCGCAGCTAAGCCCCCGAGTGTGGAGCGTGTCCGCACTCGGATAGTTTTTAACTTAGGCGAAATATGGTTCGCAACTAAGCCCCCGAGTGTGGAGCGTGTCCGCACTCGGATAGTTTTTAACTTAGGCGAAATCTGGTTCGCAGCCAAGCCCCCGAGTGTGGAGCGTGTCCGCACTCGGATAGTTTTTAACTTAGGTGAAATCTGGTTCGCAGCTAAGCCCCCGAATGTGGAGCGTGTCCGCACTTGGATAGTTTTTAACTTAGGCGAAATCTGGTTCGCAGCTAAGCCCCCGAGTGTGGAGCGTGTCCGCACTCGGATAATTTTTAACTTAGGCGAAATCTGGTTCACAGCTAAGCCCCCGAGTGTAGCGCGTGTCCGCACTCGGATAGTTTTTAACTTAGGCGAAATCTGGTTCGTAGCTAAGCCCCCGAGTGTGGAGCGTGTCCGCACTCGGATAATTTTTAACTTAGGTGAAATCTGGTTCGCAGCTAAGCCCCCGAGTGTGGAGCATGTCCGCACTCGGATAATTTTTAACTTAGGTGAAATCTGGTTCGCAGCTAAGCCCCCGAGTGTGGAGCGTGTCCGCACTCGGATAATTTTTAACTTAGGCAAAATCTGGTTCGCAGCTAAGCCTGCACACCCACTGGGGACACGTTGTTAGTTTTCGAATGTTGTTAGTCACCGGAATGAAAACATGGTGTTGGTCCAAATTAGACGAAATACAGGAAAAGTAATACTTTTATTCATCTAATTTCATTCGGAACATTATTACAGTGGGGAGAAATTTATTCTAAGTAAAGAATTTGCAGAGCAGATCCGCGTTCCAAGCTCTGGGCTCTTCCTCACTCTTGGTGAAATTGTAGAGCCGGTAGTCTCCGTTGTTCAGCACTTTGGATATCGCGAAGGGTCCTTGCCACAGAGGCGCGAGCTTGTGAGGTTTCTGCTGGTCCAGTCGGAGGACCAGGTCGCCTTCCTGGAAAGCGCGTCCTCTGACGTGTCTATCGTGATAACGGCGCAGGTCTTGCTGATATGCAGTCGTCCTGATAAGAGCCAAGTCGCGCTCTTCCTCCAGTAGGTCGAGGCCATCTTGACGTGCTTCCTCTGCCTCCGCCTCCGAGTATAGATCCACTCGGGGAGAGTTATGGAGCAGATCACTCTGCAGAATGGCCTCCGAGCCATACACCAAGAAGAACGGAGTAAGCTTCGTGGATCGGTTCGGGGTCGTCCGCAAGCCCCAGAGGACCGACGGCAGCTCGGTGACCTAGGCTCCTGCTGCATGATTCAGGTCACGCATGAGACGTGGCTTGAGCCCCTGGAGTATCAATCCATTCGCCCTCTCTGCTTGTCCATTCGACTGCGGGTGAGCCACGGAGGCGTAATCGACCCGAGTGCCCTGGGAATAACAGAATTCACGGAATTCGTCCGAGTCAAAGTTCGACCCATTATCCGTGATGATGCTGTGAGGGACTCCAAACCGGAAGATTATTTCCTTGATGAACTTAATCGCAGTTGAGGAGTCTAGCTTCTTTATGGGCTTCGCTACGATCCACTTCGTGAACTTATCCACTGCGACCAACAGATGTGTAAACCCGCTGGCCCCAGTCCAGAGTGGACCGACCATGTCGAGCCCCCAGACAGCGAACGGCCACGCGAGCGGGATTGTCTTCAGCGCGGACGCTGGCTTGTGCGATTGATTAGCGTAGAACTAACACCCGACGCACTGGTCAACGATATCACGAGCGACTTCGTTGGCTCTGGGCCAATAAAAACCTGCCCGGAACACTTTGGCGACCAAGGTCCGAGAGGAAGCATGGTGACCACAAGTTCCCGAATGAATCTCCTGCAGGATCTGCTGCCCTTCTTCCGGCGTGATGCAACGCTGAATGACGCCAGTGGCACTCTTCTTGTAAAGTTGATCTCCCATGACGGTAAAGGCTTTTGATCGACAGACGATCTGACGAGCCTCTTCTTCGTCTTCAGGGAGCTCCTGCGTGAGCAGATATGCGAGGTACGGCTCGGTCCACTCGGGAGTGATGACGAGTACCTCTTGGACCAGATCCAACACCGCTGGAATGTCAACTTCAGTTGGATTCGACGGTCCGACTGGTTGTGGGGGCTCCTCCACAAAAGGATCTTCCTTGATTGTGGGCGAGTGCAAGTGCTCTAGGAACACATTCTTTGGGACTGCTTTCCGAGTGGAACCAATCTTGGCCAAGTCATCAGTCGCCTAGTTTTTGATTCGCGGCATGTGGTGGAACTCTAGTCCTTCGAAGTTCTTCTCCAGCTTACGGACGGCATTGCAGTAGCCTATCATAGCTGGGCTCCGGATATCCCACTCCTTCATCACCTGGTTCACCACTAGGTCCGAGTCGCCATAGACCATCAGTCGGCGGATTCCCAGGGAGATCGCCATACGCAAACCGTGCAGGAGGGCTTCGTACTCTGCCTCATTGTTCGAGGAGTCAAAGTGGATCTGAAGAACATAGCTGAGCCTGTCGCCCTTGGGGGACACTAGGACAACACCAGCTCCTGAGCCATTCAGCATTTTAGAGCCATCGAAGAACATAGTCCAATGCTCAGGGACACTCGGGGCAGGCTGTTCCTGCTCAATCCATTTGGCTAAGAAATCCACCAGGGCCTGTGATTTGATAGCTTTCTTGGCCTCAAACTTGATGTCCAAAGGGAGGAGTTCGATGGCCCACTTGGCTACTCGGCCCGTGGCCTCTCTGTTGTTCAGGATCTTCGACAGGGGAACGTCACTGATCACTGTGACCGAGTGCTCTTGAAAGTAATGAGTCACCTTCTTCGTAGTCAGGTAAATCCCGTACACCAGCTTCTAGTAGTGTGGATATCTTTGCTTGGAAGGGGTCAGAACTTCAGAGATGTAATAAACCGGCCTCTGGACCTTGTAAGCTTTGCCTTGTTCCTCGCGCTCCACGGTGAGCACAGTGCTAACAACTTGGCCTGTGGCCGCGATGTACAAGAGCAAGGGCTCTTGGCTGCCCGGAGCAGCAAGCACCGGCTGGGTGGAAAGCAGGGCTTTGAGTTCTTGGAACGCGGCCTGCACTTCTGTTGTCCACTCAAACTTCTCTGATTTCTTCATGAGTCGATAGAGCGGCAGGGCCTTCTCACCGAGTCGTGAAATGAATCTACTCAGGGCTGCCAGACAACCCGTGAGCTTTTGAACATCATGCAGACGTTGTGGCTGCTTCATTCGGATTATGGCACCGATTTTCTCGGGGTTAGCATCGATCCCTCGTTCAGAAACAAGGAAGCCGAGTAACTTGTCTGCGAGCACCCCGAAAGTACACTTGGCCGGATTGAGTTTGATGCCGTATTGGCGCAAGCTCGCGAAGGTTTCGGCGAGGTCAGTCAGGAGGTCGGACCTCTTCCGTGACTTGACCACGATGTCATCCATATAAGCCTCCACGTTCCGACTGATCTGCTTTTGTAAGCATTTCTATATCATGCGCATGAAAGTTGCCCCGGCATTCTTCAGTCCGAAAGCACGTTTCGACTGATCTGCTTTTGTAAGCATTTCTGTATCATGCGCATGAAAGTTGCCCCGGCATTCTTCAGTCCGAAAGGCATTGTGGTATAACAGAAACACCCGAATGAGGTGATGAATGCAGTCTTTATTTCATCCGGCCCATACATTCGGATCTGGTGGTACCCGGAGTACGCATCCAGAAACGACAAGTGCTCACACCCCGCAATAGAGTCTACGATCTGATCTATGCAGGGAAGTGGGAAGTGGTCCTTCGGGCAGGCTCAATTGATGTGTTTGAAGTCAATACACATTCGGAGAGATTTATCTTTTTTGGGGACTAACAGGGCATTGGCAAGCCACTCGGAGTGGTATATTTCATGGATGAACTCGGCGGCCAAGAGCTACGCGATCTCCTCGCCAATCGCCTTGTGTTTCTCCGTAGTGGAGCGTCGGAGATGCTCTTTGACAGGCTTCGCTTTCGGGTCCACTCTGAGACGATGCTCAGCCAGTCCCCTGGGAACACCCGACATGTCAGAGGGTTTCCATGCGAAGATGTCCCAGTTCACACGGAGGAACTGGATGAGCTCGCTTTCCTATTTGCTGTCGTGTGTCGTCGATATGTTGGTCGGGGCGGCGTTCGGGTCTTCCGGATGAATGTGAACCTGCTTCGAATCACCAGCTGACTGGAAAGCGGATTCCACAGCCGGCTTCTTGCTCTTGAGCAGATCACTCGCATCAACCGTCTTCTTGTACTTGTCTAACTCCGCCAACGCCATCTGTTCGTCAACGATCTGAGATCCTTTCTGCAAGCACTCTTCAGCTATCTTCCAATTCCCTGTGATGGTGATCACGCCCTTCGGGCCTGGCATCTTACGCTTAAGATACACGCAACATGGTCTGGCCATGAATCGTGCGTAGGCGGGCCTACCCAGGATGGCATGATAGGCACTCTTGAAGTCCACCACCTCAAAGGTTAACCTCTCTTTCCTGAAGTTCTTTTCTCCGCCGAATACGACGTCGAGGGCAATTTGCCCGAGTGACTTCGCTTTTTTCCCAGGAATAACCCCGTGGAACTACATATTGCTCTTACTCAGTCGGGACATCGGAATGCCCATCGCCTCCAGAGTGTCAGCGTAAATGATGTTGAGCCCGCTGCCGCCCTCCATGAGGACTTTACACAGTCGGACTCCTCCAACAGCGGGATCGACTACCAGCGCTTGCCGCCCGGGGGTCGGTATGTGAGCCGGGTGATCCGACTGATTGAAAGTGACCGGGGTCTGGGCCCAGTCTAGGAGCTTGGTGACAGTCGGAACTGCCATATTGACCTCTCGGTTAATCACCTTGAGGCGACTCTTGCTTTCAACGCCAGCAAAAATCATCAGAACCTTCTCGACATGGGGGTACCCAGAGGTGCCTTTATCCCCATCGTCATCTTCGTCCTCATCCTTCCCCTCGGAGGGGTCTTGCCGCATCTCTTCCTTGAGTAGCCGGCATTCCCGAGTGGTATGCTTCGGCAGAATCAAGTTGCCCTCTTCATCTTTCTTCGTGTGAATCTGACAGGGCTGATCAAGGATGTCATTTTTTTGGGTGGCTTTCTTCTTGCCGGCCCACTCCTTCTTCTGCTTTGGCAGACCCTTGCTTTTGCTTTGGCCGGCCAGAGCCGCAGCCTCCGCATTGCTGGCCGCCTCAGCTTTGCGCTTCTGCTTCTTGCTCTTGTTGCTGTCCGACTGATTCGCATCTCCGGCGCGGCCCTTGCCGCTTCTCAGTCGGTCTTCTTCTTCGCCGTTGGCATACCGATTGGCTATTTCCATCGCCCGACTGAGAGTCGGGATCTCAGTGCGGCCGAACTTCAGGGCCAACTCACGATACCGGACGCCAGCCTTGAAGGCACAGATCGCCTGGTACTCAGTGACGTTTTCTACCGTGTTATGAAGGGTGGTCCATCGCTGGATGTACTCTCGGAGAGTTTCATTCTTCTTCTGGACGCAATGTTGCAGCTCTGACAATCCACCCGGGCGCTTGTATGTGCCCTCGAAAGTCTTGATGAAGACTCGGGCCAAATCATCCCAACAGTATATGCTGCCGGGTGCTAACTGATTGAGCCACGCCCTGGCTGACCCCTCGAGCATCAGTGGCAAATGCTTCATAGCCACGCTGTCATTGCCGCCGCCGATCTGAACGGCCACTCGATAGTCTTCAAGCCAAATCTCCGGCTTTGACTCGCCAGTGAACTTGCTGATGCCTGCTGCCAGCCTGAAGTTGTGCGGAATATCGGCCGTGCGAATATACCGGCTGAAACACTCAGCTCCGGAGGGTACGGAACCACTCGGAACATCGGTGTCCAGACCTTCCCTCAGGGCCCGTCCTCTATCGACCAAGTTCTGAGCGAGGACAGATCTCGCATTGAACTGGGGGTCCCGGAGGTTACCCGGACGATATGCGGGGCTCGGCCTGCGATCATTCCCGAGGGAGCGCCTGTCGCCATAGGGCTGGCGCCCGTATGGGACGTCCCGCGGAGGGGGCATCCTGGTCCGATCGTAATCATCATATCGCCGAGGCGAAAGACTCGGTCGCGCCTCCGCTCCCCGTGGTGATCTCTGGAGGAAGGTGAAGCCCGGCGTCTTCCTGAACCCAGCGGGCTATGAGCCGACTGGACAGTCTCGGAGCGCACTGACGCGCTGTGGATGCGATCGCGGGACTGTGACACTGTCGCGTTCTGCGACAGGGCCGTCTTCAGGAGCACTTGGATCTGTCGGATCCCCTCCCCGGTCGCGGAATAGGAGGGCTGAATGGAATCAGCAATCCTGGTAGCCGCTGCCAGGTTCTGCAGAGGAGTTTCAGCACCTGGTACTTCCGAGGTTGATCACTCGGGAACAGCCGGCGCTTGTGCCGACTGGAACTGGGTTGTTAGCGAGCCCGGTCGTCCAACTCCCTCTGCAACCGCTCTAGGCGGTCTCGTTCAGCCAGACTGGCCAAACGCACCGACTCCATGGCCAGGGCCTCAGGAGTCGTCCCAGTGACGGGAGTGTGCAAAGCTTGTTCGTTTATCCATCGGAGCTCGTCACTCTGCTCCCGAGTGAGAGCCTGCGAGATGTAAGGATCGTGGTGAGGCGAACGGTCGCCCCCGTGACGATCGTTGTCGTTCCCGCGCGAAGTGCCCATGTGCCCGTCGCGGGTACCGGAATAACCCGGAGGGCCGCGTGGCTCTGTGCCGGCCATGAGAACCTCGGCGGTGGACTCTACGCTCTCGCACTCAGACTCGCTGACAGAGTGCTCGTGGAGCTCAGCGAAGAGGTCTAGGGCGGGCTCATTGGGATCAAGAGCCGCCACATGATCCGTCGCGGCCTGGACGGCCACCGCGTGCTTGGTCCAGCGCTGGAGCCGCGAGCGCCTGGAGCGCTTGCGACGAGGTCCAGCGGGAAGGACGGAAGCCACTCGGTACAGAACCGATGGCTGTCGAAGGAGAACTCCGAATGAAGATGCGCGGAAGTGCGCCGCGCCACGGGTGGGCAATGACTCCACGTCCAGCGGGGCCTCCGGGAGCCACGCCGAGTCATCGGCGATGAAGCTGAGAGCTCCGAAGCGGATTTCACCACTGACTAACATGGTGATGACGGAATTCCACCTGAACTGCTAAAAGTCGCTAGACGCTCCGCCCCACGGTGGGCGCCAACTGTCGTGATTACTAGTCTGACAGTAAGTACTAGGGGTACGAATGAGGAGCAGAGCCTAGCTACAGCACAGGTGTGACACTCGGATTTAGCGAGTTCAGGCCCCTCTCGGAGGAGGTAAAAGCCCTACGTCTCGTGCCCTGAGGCTTGTTTTCTCTGGGGGTATCTGATTACAATGAGTGCTTAACCCTTGCAATGGAGGGAGAGGGTGGCTTATATAGGAGTGCGCCGCAGCCACTCAGCCACCACGTCGCCGGGCATTAATGACAATAAGTACAGCGGTTAAGGGCGTTTAACACTGATTAACACGGCTATGACTACGGCAGTTACTGGTAACGGTAGCCATAACTATGCTTAAAGTCTAGTTGAAGACTACTCGACCGTTGCAGCTCCACGCCGTCCGTACGCCTCCCGCGTCCGAGTGACGATGACTGGCCGACTGGAGAGTAGGCGTCCGTCCGAGTGCTGTCCGTGCAGGGTCCGAGTGAATCCTTCGCGGTGTGCATCCGATTGCACTCGTGACCCAGGGGTCTCTGAATAATAGTGTGGGCCTTAGGTGGGCCCTAGATGTCAGGTCTTTGTCCTTACTGGTGGTAGGCCGGCCGGCGACGGCGAGGCCGCTGCTGGCCCGAGCGTTGGCGCTAGTACATAGTTACATGGTTTGTTTGGTTTCAGTTCTACACAAATACTCGAGGTGATGGTCAGTCAGTACCTGCAGGGGTGCGTGCGTGTGTTATCCATGTACTCAGGATGTGCGTATCCGTGTGATTGGTGTCTAGGAAATATGGAACCTTTTTCTCTTGCGAACATGAGGAGAAAAAGGTTCCAGGTTGAATTAATGAAGATGCCGTGAGTACCGCGTTATTGAGTCCTCACCGGCAGTTCGAACATGGAACCTTTTTCTCCTGTGAACATGAAACCAGCAGTCACTTGCACAGAGATAGGAGCAGTGGGAACGAATTGGGACGCGGATTATCTGAGCTCGAGCTTATGTGATCTCGGCTGAACATTAAAATACAGAAAAATCTAAAAAGCAGCAAACATTGAAAAATGTTTTGATTTCTTGCAAAGTTTCATCATGCGATGACATTCGTGGAAGACGTGGTACAAAAATCGATGCTCCAAAAAATTTATATTCAAAAGCATTTTGGGTGCTAATTTTTCTTCCACGACTTTCACCAATCCATTTCATGATGAAACTTTGCAAGCATTCAGAACATTTATTAATGTTTGCTACAACAAAATTTCATAAAAAAAAATTAACCTTTTTTTAAGTTGAATTTTAGTGTCCGTACCGAGCTCATATCAGATGAGCTCGAGCTGAGAAGGGCATCAGATCGGTTCTACTATCTCTAACTGCTCATTTGGCAGCATGGGCAGCTTCGTTGATGGGCCTTCGAGTCTTGGCAACCATTCAAACGAAATCTGCAGTCCTTCCTGAAATGTGCCAACAAGACCAGCAATGAAATATCTGTGCAAGCAGGGAAGATTCATCAGCCATTCCTAGGGGAATCCTATTTCGCGCTTCAGGCGTGCGCCCGTTTATATGCATTTTGCAAACGGGCGCCTGAAGGCGCCTCCGCGCTGGGCCAGCCCAATTTCCCTTTCTGTTATCTGTTTTTTTTTTCAAAAACGCAAAAAAGTGCGCCTACAGAGAATCGAACCAGTGACCTCTCGCTTCACGGGACGGTTCCCACACCACACGGCAACTTCGCCCAGGCTAGTAAGTTGGAGCTTTTCAATATTTTCCTCTTTACTCCTTTTTTTTTCTTTCTTTTTTCCTTTTTCCTTTTTACCTTTTTCATTTTCTTTTTTTTCTTCCTTAGACGATGAAAGAACTTTATTTTTGTGAACTTTTTTTAAAATCAATGAACTTTTTCAGAATTGATGAACTGTTTTCATTCTACATCGAACTGTTTCCATTTATCGATAAACGTTTTTTCAAATTCGACGAACTTTTTTCAAATTCGATGAACATTTTTTCAAATTAGATGAAGTTTTTCTCAAATTTGATGATTTTTCCTCAAATTCAGTGAACTTTTTTTCAAATTTGATGAACTTTTTTCAAAGTCGGTGATCTTTTTATCAAATCGATGATCTTTTTTCAAACTCGGTGAACTTTTTTCAAAATTGACGTTTTTTAAAAAATCAATGAACTTTTTTCAAAATTGATGAACTTTTTTTCAAAATTGATGAACTTTTCTTTCAAAATTGAGTAACTTTTTTCATATTTGTGATTTTTCTTGAAAATTTATAAACATTTGTGAGTGATTTTCGCAAAAAAAAACTATTTTTGAGGAACTGCACTCTCGAGTGAACGTACGTGTGCGATCGTGAGCGAACGTACCTGTGCGATCGAGAGCGATTTGTTTTTTTGAGGGAGTGCGTTCGAGAAGGAATCAAAGCTGTACTTTTTAATGGGCCGTCCCAATTGTTCGTTCGTGTGGGCGCCTCTATAGGAGGTCCCCGATTCCTCGAGATCACTAATTAAGTAGTACTCCTAACAAAAATCACTCTCACCTTCCCATGTTGCGACAAGTAGCGCGCACTGCATGCGTGCCACTTGTCGCAACCCGGGAGTTTTTTTTTTCATAGATCCGTTTATTCAAAACGTTTTATCTTTTAAATCGTGCGTCCAAATCTTGAACCGTTTTCACCATTGGATTTCTCACGTCGAGATCTTTAAAACTAGATCACATGTTGATAGATTTTGACGAACTTTTTTTCACGAAAAAACTGAACCGGAAGCACTCTTTTTCCCCTTTCCGAAAAAGGCACGGCCGTGCCTCTCGTGAAAGCAAAACCGTGCCTCTCGCGGAAGGAAAAAAACAGAAATCGTGTTTTTTTCGTTTTCCGAGAGGCACGGCCGTGCCTCTCGCGAAAGCAAAACCGTGCCTCTCGCGGAAGCAAAACCGTGCCTCTCGCGGAAGCAAAAAAAACAGAAAACGCGTGTTTTTCCCGTTTCCGAGAGGCACGGCCCTGCCTCTCGCGAAAGCAAAACCGTGTCTCTCGTTGAAGCAAAACCGTGCATCTCGCGAAAGGAAAAAAACAGAAAACGCATTTTTTTTCCGTTTCCGAAAGGCACGGCCGTGCCTCTCGCGAAAGCAAAACCGTGCCTCTCACGGAAGCAAAAAAAAAGTATTTTCACGCAAAAAAAAAAATCGTCCAAAAGCTAAGGAAGACCGGTGGAAAACCAAAAGGCCGATAAAAACCGGGAAAAAACCGTTTAAAAAGCTGAAAATGCGTGCGGAAAATAAATAAAAATAATAAAATTCGGAGGGAGCGCCCAGAGCGCGACACGTGACGGCGGCTGAGAGCGCGCCAAGTGGCGGAGCGCTCCTTAATTAGTTGCTCTCCCGATTCCTATTCCCCGTGCAGATCGGGGTTAGCGACCAAACGCGCACCCCCTGCGCGCACGAATGGGCCGGCCCGTTTGTCTGTTCTGCATTTTCTTGTCTGTCTTCTTTCGATTCTTTTATTTTCCATTTTTTCAGTTTTTAATTTTTATTTTTACTTTCTTGTTTTCTTAATTTTTAGTTTACTTTTTATTTTTTATAAATTCGCAAAAATTTAGGAAATTCGTAAATTATTTCTCAAATCATGAACAATTATTGAATTCATGAACTTTTTTGAAAATCACAAACATTTTAGAAAATTTGTGACCATTTTATGAATTTAAGTTCATCTTTAAAAATTCGTGAACATTTATCTAAACTTTTGAATATATTTTTTAATGTCATGAGCATTTTTAAAACTCACAATTTTGTTTTTGAAATTCATGAACACTTTTTAATTCATGAACATCTTTCGAATTCATGATTTATTTTTGAATATTTGAACACTTTTGGAAATTAGACACACGATGTTTTTAAGTTCACAAAAAAAATTGAAACTCAGGATTTTTTTAAATTCACGAACATTTTTTTTGTTCATGAACATCTTTCGAATTCAAGATTTATTTTTTAATATTTGAACTATTTTGAATATTAGACACATGATTATTTTGAAATTCACAAACATTTTTATAATTCATTAACTATTTTTCAATCCGCAAATATTTTTTATTTGTGATTTTGCTTTCAAATTCTTGAACATTGTTTTGCATTCGCAAACTTTTTCATATTCGTTAACATTTTTTGAATTCTAAAACCTTTTTTGAACTTGCAAACATTTTTAAAATTCATGAATATTTTTCAAAGTTTTGCGAACATGTTTTGAATTTCTTTTAAAAAAGAAAAAGGAACGAAAGAAGAAAAAAAGTGTTGCCCTGCACCTGGGCCTGGCCAAAACACTTGTGCGGGAGCGAGGGGTGTGCGATTTGGCGCCAGGCACCACCCAGGTCGGGTAATAGGAGGTCCCATATTCATCCTACTAGTGGTATCGATGTCAGCTGTGGTGCACGGCCTGGTGGGCCACACGTTGGATTGCCAGAGTGTGTGTCGCTGCCTCGCCAGGCAGGCAAAGCAAGCGAGTCATGCCTTGTGTGTCCCATGCGTCAGCTCGAGGTGGTTCCCGACCAAGGGTGCACCCATCCTACAGGAGAACCGGATGTCGTAGTACATTTTAAAATGTTTAATTTTTAAAAAAAGTATCTAGCACATTGAAACAACATCCATGTATGTTGTCCTAAAATTTCGTATTATACTTCAACAAATTGCTTAGAAGATACAAAAATGATAATGAGCCAAATCTAAATCCCAATTTATGTTACGTACTCCTATTTAGTGTCAAATTTGTTGTTTTTGTTTTTCAAGTTATGTTTTGAATAAGAGCAGTTAGCGGTTGCGTACCCCTTCGCTCTCGTACGCGAGGGCACCCTAGGCGCTAGGGTTTCTCGTGCCTCCCGTCGGCGGCGCCGCCAGTCTATCTTGTCTTTTGTGGTCTTAGGGCCATGGAAGCGCGGTGGATCCCAGACCTTGCCGGAGGGAGGGCTTCGTTTTCAGATGGTTTTTTGAGTTTTGTTAGAGTTTGTGTCCTGCTCAGAGAGGCGAGGCGGCGGTGGCTCTTTGAAGATGGAATAAGGTTCTCCCCGCCTAGCCCCCGTCCCGATGATGTTGAGGTTTGTCTTGGCAGATCTCGTGGGAATCGGTCGGCGTTTGTATTTGATGGATTTACATGGATCCGATCTTCGTTCGTCTGTGTTCATGTGTCTACTGGTTGGATCCTTCTGATCTACGCATCTCTTCATCAGCGACGGTTGCTGTCCTGGTGCGTTGGTCCTATGAGGCCTTAGTACGAGGACTTTCCGACTGTCTACTACAACAAGGTTTGTCCGGCTCCGATGACGGAGGGGCGATGACGGCGGCGTGTCTTCGGCTCGCTCCAGTGCTTGTAGTCGTCGCTAGGTGGTCTACGGACCTGGATGTATTTTTTACTTTTCGTGTTCTTTATACTACCTTGGCAGCTGATGAATAGGTTGAAAGTTTTCCTTGCAAAAAAATAAATTATGTCTCGAATTTTGATTTAAAATTTTGTGACAACATACATGAATATTATGTCAATGTGCTATTTTCTTGTATAGAAAATTTTCAAACATTTAAAATATGCTACGAAAGTTTGATGCGTCGGTAACACCATAAGTCGTGCCGTGTACCCTCAAAAAAAAAGTCGTGCCGTGTACCCGAAAGTAAAAACGATCGTGCCGTGTTGGTCGAGGAGGCCAGAGAAACAGCGCTGCTTTCACCTTGCTGGTGTAGATCGCGACCTGTACGTCTCCGTCCGTCGCTGCGACAAAAGGGAATCGGCTTGGGCGGGTGGAGCTGACTTGGTCACGTGCCCTTCGTTTTTCTCTCGCTCCAAGAGAATAGGTCAAACACTAGTTAATAAGCGCGTCTGACCGATTGTGTCAGCAACAAGAGAACGAAAGTGATCTTTCACGCATCGACAAAATCCGTCGCCAAATAGGCGGGCAATTGTTATCGTAGCCACGTGTACTAGTCAGATGACCGCTTTAATGTGGTCACTTTAGCTTGCAAAAAATGGAAATGTTATTTAGCATGATCAATATGTCCGGGTTTACAAGAAGGGAAATTGCACCTTTTTTTTTTTGAATTATAAAGAGCATTCCACCCATCAGGGGACGCCCTCAGGTTCGTCAGAAGACAAACACACACAAAAAACATGCAAGGTAAGTGTGGCACCCACCTTAAGAGCATCTACAGCCGTGCGTCTCAAACTCCCCTCAAACGCCCGGGCAGGCCGCCCGGTCATTGACCCGTCAAAAAAAATCCGATCTACCCCCTCCCACCCAAACCGGCCTCAAACGTCTGGGCTGACCGGCACCCCTCATATCCTCAAATGCCTAGGATATGGGGAGGCCCGGGCGCGTCCGCCACGTCGGACTGACGGCCGGGTCCCACCAGAAAACACTCCGAAACCGGCTGTCCGAAGCTCGTCGATGGCGCCGCGTGTCGCCGCTCCGGCGGGGCGCGTAGTGCCCTAGCTCGGCTATTTAAGCCGGACGCCGGCACCGAAACCCTACCCGTCCACATTTTCTCGCCTCCCGTCCGTCGCCGCCGCAACTTTCCACTCGCCGCCTAACACAACAAGTAGCCATGCCACCACGCCATCGGGTAAAAAGCTACCCATATCTAACGGCAGAGCACCCACTGCAGCTCCTTGAGCAGATCTGGACAAGGCACGAAGCCCGGATCGCCGCGGGGCTACCTCCGGTTGTGGTGGATCCAGAGGAGGAGGAGGACGGGGAGTACACGGAGCCGGAGGTCGGAGGAGGACGAGAACGACATGGGGGACGCGGATCTGCAGGTGGAGCATCAGGCAATCTTTGATTCCCTTCAGGCGGAGGCGGAGACGGAGGCCAACCGCTGTCACCTACAAGAGGCGGAGGTGGAGCATGCCGCGATCGTCGACGAGATGCTCACGTATATGGATGAGGAGGAGGAGCCGGAGCCATCCTACGCGCCCATCTACTCAGCGCCCAGCACAGACGTCATGGACATCTCCAACGACGTAGCGTAGTGGCTAGCGTGATTTAGAGAGTGCAATATGAGGTACTCAGATACATAGCACAAAGTATGAGGTCTGATCGATCAGTGCCCGCGGACGCTTGGTCACGTCTACGGGCGTTTGAGGGGCCGGATTTGGTGTCCGCGGCTATAGATGCTCTAACTATAAGGGTATCTACAGCCGGACTCCTCAAATGCTCCCTATACGTCCGGGCAAAGAGCTCGTCCGCGGTCGTTTGAGGGGCCGGATTTGGTGTCCGTGGCTGTAGATGCTCTAACTATAAGAGTATCTACAACCGGACTCCTCAAATGCTCCCTATACGTTCGGGCAGAGAGCGCGTCCCACGTGTTTGAGGGGCCGGATTTGGTGTCCGCGGCTGTAGATGCTCTAACTATAAGAGTATCTACAGCCGGACTCCTCAAACGCTCCCTATACGTCCGGGCAGAGAGCGTGTCTGCTGGCGTTTGAGGGGCTGGATTTGGTGTCTGCGGCTGTAGATGCTCTAACTATAAGAGTATCTACAGCCGGACTCCTCAAACGCTCCCTATACGTCCGGACAGACGGCCTGGTCGTCAATGACGGTTATAAAATCGCGACCCAGTCGGACTTCTCAAACCGGCCCTATACGTCTAGACTGACCGACATCCCCCATATCGAGCCCATATCCGGGGCAGATATGAGGAGGCCCAGTTACGCCCCGGCATGCCCACCACGGTGGACAGACGTGCGGGACCCACGTGGACACCCGCCACCCTTGTCTGTCATCGTAGATGTCGTCGCCGAGTACCCCGTCCCCCACCGCCGCCATGGATGTTGCCTCGACAGAGTCCACGGGTCCTGACAGTGGGGGTCAGTCGCAAGGCGGAGAACGTCGCACAGAAGGAGCCACGAAGTTAGCAGCGTGAGCAGGAAGCTACTGCGAAGGAAGCTATGAACAAGGAGGTGGTTCGACGTGGAGACGTCCGCTCCGATGGGGCCGTCCGCCCCACCATCGAGAAGGAAGGTGTCATCCGCCCCTCTCACGCCCGAGTTCATTCTGTTGTCTGAATGGATGGGGATGCCGGATGGCTGGATGCAACACTACACGCTGGACATGGTGTATGACTCGCTGCAACTCCAACGGGCGCGAAAACCTCTTGGATCTGGAAGGTAAAAAGTGCATGAAGCGAAGAAGAAGGAGATTAACACACGCAAAGAGAGCGTGGCCACGAGTGCCGAATGATTCATTCTTGTATCACCTATCTATGAATTGTCGTTTTTTTTTTTTTTGCATGTGTTGGATTATGGTTTGTTTTGCTTTGTTGAATTGGTGATGAATTTATGCTATATAATGAAACGTGCATGGATTTGAGGTTTTTTATATGAGGGGTGTAGTTGTCCAGAGGACAAATGAGTTGTCGTCTGACGCTGTTCGAAGACGCGTCCGGACACGCCAACGAACGTTTAGGGGGCCGGATTTGCCCAGTCTGACTGTAGATCCTCTTAATACGCAAACAAACTTTTGAAATGGCCCGAACGGATGAAGTGTGCATAGTTCAGATGGTTAGGTTCAAGTCTTAAACTTAACATTAGTGATCGTATTTTCATGGATTCATTTTAGAATTTTCGGCTATGTTCGTTCCGTGGAGGAGACATTCTCATCGACTACGAAGATGTCTGTGCTGACTTCGTCAATCTCAACTTGCTGTGACTCGTACTGAGAAGTGTATGTGCGTGTATATGGGCATCTGCACTGCACTGTTTAAAAAAAATGACCCGAAAGGGAGATTCAAAATGTTCGAAGGGCGTGCAGTGCAAGTCGAGGCAATGTTCTGTCGTCTGAACCGGTCGTGTGTGTACCCGAGAAAATGAAAGTCAGTGAAGTGGTCTCGCTTCACTCGTTGCGTGTCGCAAAAATCCCCGGGAAAGCTGAGACGGACAGACTGCGACGTCGGCGCCTCCCGGCCTCGTGCTGGTCGCCCATGGACGACTTGACCTCTTCTTCTTCCCCTCCCCCTCCTCCCCTCGCCACACCATCACCGTCCCCACCCCGCCCGCGGCGCCCGCGGCGCCCACGGCCTCCGCGACTCGCAGCCAGTGCCGTGCGCCTCGTGTCGCGCCGCGATGCCGCCAAGACCGGGCCGCCGGCCGGCGGTGGACGTGGAGGACCTCCTGGTGCGCGTCAAGAACGGCGCCGAGCCCGAGCTCGGCGCCGTGGCGCGGGAGGTGGCCGCGCTGGCCTACGAGGGCAGGCTCGGGGGCGGGGAGGGCGAGGACGAGGATGGGGTCCTGGTGCCGGCTCTGCTCGCGCGGCTCGCCGGCGCGGGGGATGCCGAGGTCAGGGTCCTCGTCATGGCCGCGCTGCGGCGCCTCGCGAGCTGCGCCGGCGGCGAAACCAAGGCGAGTGACCGATTGCTGTTTGACCTCTTGTGGCCGTGCACCCTGTGTGTTCGATGGTATGCTGGTGGAGGAATGGTCTTGAATGGCTGCTCCTGGGAGTATTTGGAGGCTGCATTTAGTGTTGTTTTGGATCATGGAAGCACGGAGTGTGTTCATAGTGGAGAGCTGTAGGAATTTCGGCCTGTGCCAAACCGCTTGCCGCACGGCACGGTGGCTTGCAATCGACAGCTTGCTCTGCCAGTTGCCTATGCCTACAGCCTTGAAAGGGTCGTATATTTTCTGACAATAATGATATGGACTGCTTAATTATATAAGTTTTTCATTTTGCAGAATATGATGGTTGAAGACTAGTAGTTGATCATCAGAGTACAATAAATAATGAACCCGATCATGCTCCCAATCTGATTGTATTTTCCGCATGGCTTTGCCTTTGCAGGAGAGGATGGCAAGCATTGAGGCACTTTCAAGCATCGTACGTTCCTTGTCTCGAGATGTCGACGAGAGAAGGGAAGCAATTGCGCTGCTATTGGATTTGTCAGATATTCCGCAGGTCCGGCAGAGGATTGGCAGGATCAAAGGGTGTATCGTAATGCTAGTCACGCTGAGGAATGCACATGAATCAGGCACCTATGACGACGCAGAGAAGTTGCTGCACATTTTGTCGTGCAACCCACAAAATGTGCTGCTGATGGCAGAGGCTGGCTATTTTCGACCATTGATACATTACCTGAAAGAAGGTATTTTGATTATTCTACACTCTGCATCACACTGCCATGTTCTAGCATATGTAAGTGTGAGTTATAGTGGTATTCTTCAAAATCAGGGGGTTATGAGCTTCTCCCTTTCTATGCGATAAACCAATCTAGAGCTTCTCAAAATGCCCATGTGAGATCCGAGCCATAAAATTGAAGACGAGGAAAAATAATGCAATAAGTAATAATAGAGTGCAACCCAGAACTGTGAGAAAAACAGGACAAGACTTCGAAATTAATCTGACTAGTTGAATCCTCCCTACTCCAGCAGGTTCTGAGGTTTATATGATGTTCTGAGGTTTATTTTCTGTTTTTACAGGTTCAGATATGAACAAGATCCTAATGGCAACCGCTATTTCTAAGATGTTCCTCTCTGAACAGATGAAATCTTCCCTTGGAGAAGATGGAGCAGTTGAGCCCCTTGTGGAGATGTTTAAATCTGGAAACCATGAGGCCAAGCACTCGGCCCTAGCCGCCTTGCGTAATCTCTCTAGCTCTCTGCAAAACGCAGAACTTTTGATAAATTGTGGCATAACTGGATCACTGCTTCAACTCCTTTGCTCGGTCACATCAGTGCTCATGACCCTTAGAGAGCCAGCCGCAGCTATACTCTCAAATATAGCACAATCTGATCGTATCCTACTACATAGGGATGCAGCTCCTCAGATGCTCTCGCTTCTTAACTTATCATGTCCAGTAATTCAGCTTCATCTTTTAAGGGCCCTCAATAGTATTTGTGGGCACACAAACGCTAAGAGGGCTAGAGCTAAAATTAGACAAAATGGTGGAGTGCAGCTCCTCCTGCCATTCCTTAGAGAAAAGAATGTTGGTATCAAAGTTGCTGCTTTGAATTTGATGTTCCATCTATCAAAAGATGCTTCACAAGAATTGGCCGAACAGATCAGGGAGACCCATCTTGATATCTTAGTAAAGATTATTGCTTCTCCTACACCTGGGAATGACGAGAAGGCTGCAGCTGTTGGTGTCCTAAGTAACCTCCCGGTGGCAGATAAGAATATCACTAAGTTTCTCACACAAGCAAACTTGCTTCCAGTTCTGATCGCTTTATTGGAGGCAAACATCTCAACATCTCCGGCGCCACAAAAGATGTGGTTACTCGAGGGCATTGCTGGTGTTTTAACCCGGTTCACCGTTCCTTGGGATAAGAAACTACAAAGCTTAGCAGTTGGACATGGGGTAGTTCCTTGGCTCGTCAAGCTGCTTTCAGAAGGATCAGTAAAGGCAAAGTCTAAATCAGCGACATCCTTGGCTCAATTGTCACAGAATTCAGTGGCATTACGCAAGGCAAAATCGCCAAGGTGGCTATGTGTTCCCCCATCAGCCGAATCATACTGTATAGTTCATGATTACCAGTGCACAGTCAAAAGCACTTTCTGCTTGGTAAAAGCTAGTGCTGTCAACCCTCTGGTCCAAATACTAGAAGGCGAAGAACGCGAAGTGGATGGAGCGGTGCTGGAAGCGCTGGCTACCCTCGTGCAGGACGAGATCTGGGAGAACGGGAGCAGGGCGATAGAGAAGGCGTCAGGTGTCCACGCTCTGCTGAGAGTCGCCGAAGCAGGCGAGCTGACTTCCCAGGACAAGGCGATATGGATACTGGAGAGGATCTTCCGGCTCGAAGAGCACAGAGAGCAGTACGGCGGGATCGCGCAGGCCTTGCTCATCGATCTCGCTCAGAAAGGCGACCCTGTCCTGAAACCGATGATTGGCAGGATACTTGCTCACCTTCAGCTACTTCAAACGCAGTCCAGCTACTTTTAAGTATAGCCGTTGTGCAGTGATGCTGGTTGAATGACCTGGGCAACCACCGGTGCCCCTTTGAATGATGCCTGATACATACTTAACAGGATGTTTGAAGTGCAACATCTCCTTTCTTCAGCAAGATGTTTATCAATCTCCCGGTTTATCTCTAAAGGGAGATTTTGTTATTGTGCAGTAGTGTCGACGGTTCTCTGTATTTTCCTGCTCATTTTTGTTAGTTATGAAGGAGTTACTCAGATGAGAGAAAGATGCAAGTTTTATAGCTTAGGTTAATTATATGTCCAGCGAGAGATACTTCATTGATATGTAGATATATACATGCAACCATTGTTTTGTACAGCACATTTGTTCGACTCCCAGTGATTGTAAATGAGTGAATTCCTTATTTAACACCATGTTTAAAATTTATGCCCTATTTGACATCGACAAATGATTTCTTCCCTATCTAACAACGAGTCTAAATTTTATGCCTTTTATGACACTTCTATCCATTTTGAGCCTAAATGACACCTGAAAAGACTCTTTTGCCCCTCGTGTGGTATGTTTATGTGCGGGCGTGTGTGTGTGTGCATGCGTGTGTACGCGTGTGCTGCTGCGTGTGTGTGTGTAACATCCTCATGTATTAAGCTACAGTGATCACCCTTTTGATAATGCCAAGTCACCATGATTAACAGTGCTTGATCATCATTTGAGTCATATCTCATTTCAAATTCCAATTCAAATTAAAAATTTAAATATGAAGTAAAAATAAAAGTTGTTCAAATTTGAAAACTAAATAGTTCATAATTTTGGAAATATTCCATTATAAATAATGTTCAGGAAAACAACATCACCTAAATTCCCTAAGTGACTCTAACATCCAAAAAACAGTACTAAAACAGTAGCATTTAAACCCATTTCTTTTAATCAAAAATCAATTGAAATCATTGATGCCTCCAAACCTTTTTATGGCAGTACTAGATATTGCCTAGTATTTGATTTGACTAACTACCTATTTTACAAAAGTGAATTAGTGCTAAAAGAATTACAAAACAGAAACAAAAAACAGAAAACAGAAAAATAAAAAGAAAAAGGGAGGCAGTGCACTGCTGGACTGGGCCTAAGTGGCGCACAGTGCGGCCCAGCCCAGCCTGGCCGGCCTTTCCCCTACCTCGTGCCAGAGGCAGAGGCCATGGCGCCACCCGCACGCGCTCGCCGTTCCAGCCGCGCCCGCTCGCCCTCGCGTCGCTACAGGAGCCCTGGGGGGATAAGAATGCCGCCGTGGCCCTCGGGGACGAGGCCAAGATCTTTTCCCCCTCTCCCCTCGCTCGCTTTCTTCCTCTCCCGCCATGGCCGACGCGGCCATCGCCGCCCGCTGCTCGCCCGCGTAGCCACCGCCACCGCCTCGCCTCGCCGCCGTGCCAGAACTCTCCGCCGTCGACCGCTACCCCGTTTGGTGCCGTCAAGTGGAGCTCCCCGCCTCGGCATCGAGCTGCTCGACCTCTTCTTCAACCTCGGATCGCCGCCGTTCGTCACCGAACTCCGGCCACTCCGAGCCCTCCCCGAGCACGCTAAGCACCTCTGCAGGATCCCCGTGAGCTCTCCTCCCTTTGCCCTCTGTTCCCGCGCGTAGTTCGTGCCCGTAGCCGCCGTCCTCAACGTGGCCGAGCCCATCGCCGCGGGAGCTCGTCGCCGGCGAGCTTCCGGTGACCTTTTGGTCACGCGCCGCTGTCCGTTGAGCTCACACGCGCGCGTAGATGCCCCCTGGCCCATTCGTTCGACTTGAGCGTGCCCGCATCGTCGTTTTCGCCGAGCTCCCGATCCGGCCGCCGCCCGACGCCGTCGCACTGCCCGACTCCGGCCACCCCAGCCGCCGCGGCCACCACCGTTGGACGCGCGGCAAAGTGCCCGTTCGAAAGAGCCTAGCCGCGCCCGGTTTGGACCACCGTAGCGATTTTCCGGCCAAGTCCGGCGAGCCCCCCGCCGTGAAATGGCTCGCCGGCGAAGTTCCGGCGCCGCCCGCCGACGTGGCGCCCACGTGGCCCTACCCTGTGCCACTGACTGCCGGGCCCCACGGCCACGTTGACCGGGTTGACCAAGTCAACCCTGCTGACTGGGCGGCCCTGTGTCACTGACATGTGGCCCCCACGTTTAATAAAATGTTTTTATAAATAATTAATCTGTTAATTAATTTAATTACCAATTAGTCGCTGACAGTACGGTCCCACCTGTTAATTAACCTAATTAACTAAATTAACCTCTATTAAATTAAATCAGTCACTGACCAGTGGGACCCACTAGTCAGGTTTGACCCTGGCCAGCTGGGTTTGACCGATGACGTCACCCTGATGTCATGCTAACGTCACAGTTCACTGTTTTGGATAATTCGGATTTAATAATTAAAACAATTCCAGAAATTTAATAAAACTTTGAAAAATCATATAAAATAAACCGTAACTCGGATGAAAATAATTTATATATGAAAAATGATCAGAAAAATGAGACGAATACGAATACGCTACCCACATACCTGTCAGCCCTCTCTAACATGATGAACATAGAACTTTCCCCTCCATTTCATCTGGCCGATAATTGCCCGGAGCTGGTAAAACACCTCTAGATGTTTTCCCGCTCCAACCAAAATACCTAGCACTGCGATAGAACACCCCTAACACTGCATATTGACGTGTCGTGCATCCCTGTTGCATTTGTTGCCGTGTATTTATTTATTCTTCCCCCTCCTTCTCTCCCGATAGACCCCGAGACTGCCGACGACACTGCTGAGTACGACTACGACGTCGACGACCAGACCCCTTCAGCCGAGCTTCCAGGTAAGAAAAACCCCCTTGATCATCAGATATCGCCCATTCTTTCTCTCTTATGTTTGCATTAGAATTGCTTCTGTTGATGCTCCGATAGCTCCTATTCTGATGCATAGCCTCTTTTCGTCGCCTGCTACTGATACCTTATCTGCTACCCTATGATGCTTAGTTAGGTATGCTATGTTTCAACAGCTGGCCCTTCACCCTTGTCCGTTTGACATGCTTGTTATCGGGCCGTGATCACTCTGGGTGATGATCATGGAAATGTTTACATATTGCAATACTTTAAACTGTTAAAGTCGGGCCGGCTCCAAGAGTGCCTGCGAGAGAATAATACTAAAGACGGGTCGGCTCCAAGAGCACCCGCGAGTGATATTATGGTGGAACGACAGGGCAGACGGAGACCACCTAGGAGAGAGGTGGGCCTGGTCCTTGGTGGTGGTCCGTGTGTTATCAAGTCGGAGCGACAGGGATCCTGTTCGTCTCTGCGAGTTACTAAACACGCCTAACGGATTTGGGTATTTGATCTGAGTTGGCCACTGGCCTATACGCACTACCACCACGCGGGATAATGGTTATGGGACCCTCGGCGTCGTACGTTCCTTCCGAAAGCGATCCAGATGTCACTGTTCAGAGATGTGGGCTGATTGTTGGGGTGAGCTGGTTACGTCTGTTGGAGTTTCCACAGTCGCGCTTGGGCCCCGGCCAGTCTCGCAACGTGTAGGAGTGCAGAGGGCGATGGGCCCAAGACCCCTTCCCACTTAGGATTTAGACCGGCGTGTTGACCTCTCTGGAGAGTCTAGGTTGGTCTACGGAGTGTCGATTACCTGAGGCCGGGCATTACCCAGGCAAGTGTGTCCGGCCAGATGTAATCGAGCATGCTGGGTAACAGTAGTGCACCCCTGCAGGGAAGTGATCTATTCGAATAGCCATGTCCACGGTAACAGGACGCTCGGAGTTGCATCCTGATCTACTACAACTATGAATGGATACCGTTACAATGTTAAACTGTTACTATTGCTCTCGGGATCACTTTCTCGCAGGGTAGTCGAAGAAGGATCTCAGGGCATTGTTAATATATACTTATTATTATATGCTGATGTGTTCTATTCTCTTCTGATGCTGCAAGAGTGCTTCAAGATGCTAGTCTTCGATAGGCTAGGCCTCTCCTCCTCTGTTCTGGCATTTCTGCAGTTTGGTCCAAAGATATAGCCCCATTCCTTTGATACCGATGCATACTTAGTATAGTTCTGATGTAAGCCTTGCGAGTACTTTGGATGAGTACTCACGGTTGCTTTGCTCCTCTTTTTCCCCATACCCGATTGCTGCGATCAAACGACGGAGTCCAGGAGCAGGAGATCCCCGGAGGCACCTACTACTACGTTGAGCCCGCCGACCAGGGGTAGTTCGGAGGCCCTAGGCAGGAGGCCTTCGCCTTTTCGATCAATGTCGCTGTTATGCTAGCCTTCTTAAGGCAAACTTGACTAACTATGTCTGTACCCAGATTATATTTGTTTGTATGACTTATGTATTCGGGTCCTCGTGACCCCTGGCTTGTAATATGAAGATTTATGTTTAAATTTGTGTCTAGAGTTGTGTTGTGATATCTTCCCGTGAGTCTCTGATCTCGATCGTGCACGTTTGCGTGTATGATTAGTGCATGGTCGAACAGGGGCGTCACTAGTTGGTATCAGAGCCGACTGCCTGTAGGAAGCCCCCTTCCGATTCCTTGGTCGAAGTTGAGTCTAGTCTTTGAAAAAACTATTTTTCTAACATTGTTGTGTGGCTTACGGGCCTACATCGCAAATGGATGGGATTAGGATCTTTTATTCCTCTTCCTTACTCTGGGATTCTACTCTCTCTTCTATTCGGCTTAAAATTTTACTAACTCTGACTCTAGGTTCTCGTGATCACGTCCACCCGGAGCTTTGATTATCCGCAAATTACTTCCTTGAATGCACGATGCAAGAATTCACTCACTGTCATTTGACAATCTTGAAATTTCCTCTGTTTCAGATGGATCGCATGTTTCCGCCGCGCCCTGCGACGCAGCTTGTACTTCGGACTTGGGCTCGTGATGCGCCTGGTTTTCCAGCTATCCTGATCGCCCTCCTGACCAAATTGGGCTACCGCTGGTACCCCGAGTACATGGTTTATGAGGATTTCCGCGAGTCCAATCAGGAGCAGTACCGTGCCGATGTTCGTATCTTTGATCAGCGGGACGACTCCGTCACTGAGTTGCACACTTTTCACGGTATCGGCGTGACGATTGATATGGCAGTCCATGACGCTGCCCATTCTGCTGTCGCACGTCTTCGTGGCGGGCATAGTCGCTTGGATGACTCCGAGTTCCGATACATCCCGTATGCCCCTGCTGGAGATGATACCGGATACTACACAGCTGTCGGTGCCCCTTATGAGCGACGTCGATATGACCCGCAGGTTTTGATTCAGTGCACTCAGGCTCTGGATCGCACTGCCCCGGCTCTTGCCGACGAGTTGTTTGCCACTCGCGCACGTCTCTACGATGCTATGACACAGTTGCTGCCAGCTGTCCGGGCAGGGATACATCCAGAGTACATCCTTTACCCGCGCAGGACCCAGATGCCTTCAGGTATCGATTGACCTGCTGTTGGAGGTCACACACCCGCACGTGGACCTCTTCTCCCAGTTCGAGATCGGGTTCTGCATCAGAGTAGTCACGGAGCGCAGGACCTTTCTGCCGTGAGCACTCATCGTCCGCACCTGCAGTTACCTGGTTTCAGTGGTTTCCCCCAACGTTGATGTAGCCTTTGCTATGTCCCGTTGTTGTATTCCTCACCGCGTGCCTGCGCGTCGCCTAGTATGTCTAGCTGTTTAATTTTTCGAACTTATGCTGTCCGCGTGTAACCGACTCTGTGTATGGATATGTATGTCCTAAATGACTACTGTTATGAATCTATTGCACTACTTGTTCATTGTCGTGTTACATCATGCTTGTCTCTAAACACTTGCAGTTGTTTTTACTAAACTACCCCCTGTTAAATCTTTAGCAGGATGGTTAGACCAGGTGGTCGTGGTCGTGGCCGTGCTCCCGAACGGCCACCACCGCCAGACTATATGGCAGCTATGATGCAACAATTAGAGCTGAACCGCCAGTTCATGGTTGGAATTATGGCTCGGTTTCCACACCAGAACCAGAATGCTCAGAATCAGCAACCTGCCCCAATAACTCTGCAGGAGTTTGTGCGTCTCAGCCCTACTATTTTCCGCAACTCTGAACAGCCACTGGATGTTGATGACTGGCTTCGCGACATCGCCTTCGAGATGGAATCTGCCAATGTCGCCCCTGCCAACCTTGTCACCTTCGCGTCCTACTTCTTGAAGGGTCCCGCTGCTCAATGGTGGGACACCCACAGGCATTCACTACCTGCTGGGACAGTCGTTACCTGGATCGAGTTTCAGACTGCTTTCCGTGCCCGTTACATTCCTCAGGGAATCATGGACCGGAAGAAAAGAGAGTTTCACAACCTCACTCAGGGCAATAAGACTGTCGAAGCTTATAAGCGGGAATTCCTTGACCTATCCCGCTATGCTGAAGAAGACATTGCCACTGATGCCCGCAGACAGGAAAAGTTCCGTGACGGACTCCACCCAGACCTCAAGCTTGCACTTGCTGTTCATGACTTCACCAACTTCGCCACCCTGGTGAACAAGGCTATCCAGGTTAAGACCGCTTAGATGGAGCACAAGGAGTCACAGAAGCGCCATCGTGACGTTGGCTCATCTTCGAGCTCAGCACAAAGGCGTCGAATCTGGATTCCCCACAGCATGTATCGTCCAGCTGCCCCTGCGCTATGGCCTTCCTATGCGGCACCCCGTCTGCCTCCTCCGCCCCCGAGGCAGCCAAGAGCTCAAGCTGCTCCACCAAATTCTACTGCTCTTCCTCCTGAAGATGGTCTATGTTTCAAGTGTCGCCGCCCAGGTCACCGCGCCAAAGACTGCCGCCAGAATCAGAATCAGTTGGCACTTCCTCCTACTGGCCGTGGTTACAACCAGACCCGCAGTTATAATACCGGGTCTTTTGCTTATGGTCGTGGACAGGCTTACCACGTTGATAGTGAAGAAGTTCAGGATCAACCTGTTGGAAATATGCCCTAGAGGCAATAATAAATTGGTTATTATTATATTTCCTTGTTAATGATAATCGTTTATTATCCATGCTATAATTGTATTGATTGGAAACTCAAATACATGTGTGGGTACATAGACAACACTGTGTCCCTAGTAAGCCTCTAGTTGACTAGCTCGTTGATCAAAGATGGTTAAGGTTTCCTAGCCATTGACATGAGATGTCATTTGATAACGGGATCACATCATTAGGAGAATGATGTGATGGACAAGACCCAAACTGTAAACGTAGCATTTGATCGTGTCAGTTTATTGCTATTGTTTTCTGCATGTCAAGTATCTGTTCCTTTGACCATGAGATCATGCAACTCACTGACACCGGAGGAATACCTTGTGTGTATCAAACGTCGCAACGTAACTGGGTGACTATAAAGGTGCTCTACAGGTATCTCCGAGGGTGTCTGTTGGGTTGGCATGGATCAAGACTGGGTTTTGTTACTCCGTATGACGGAAAGGTATCTCAGGGCCCACTCGGTAATACAACATCACATTGAGCCTTGCAAGCAAAGTGACTAAAGAGTTAGCCACAGGATCTTGTATTACGGAACGAGTAAAGAGACTTGCCGGTAACGGGATTGAACTAGGTATAGTGATACCGACGATCGAATCTCGGGCAAGTAACATACCGAAGAACAAAGGGAACATCATACGGGATTAACTGAATCCTTGACATAGAGGTTCGACCGATAAAGATCTTCGTAGAATATGTAGGAGCCAATATGGGCATCTAGGTCCCGCTATTGGTTATTGGCCGTAGAGGTGTCTCGGTCATGTCTACATAGTTCTCGAACCCGCAGGGTCTACACACTTAACGTTTGGTGACGATTAGTATAATTGAGTTATTATGTTGGTGACCGAAAGTTGTTCGGAGTCTCGGATAAGATCCCGGACATGACGAGGATCTCCGGAATAGTCCGGAGGTAAAGATTGATATATGTGATAATAGTGTTTTGATCTCTGGAAGGGTTCCGGAGTTCACCGGAAGGGATTCCGGATGTTTACCGAAGTGTTCGGGTGCAGCAACACTTTATATGAGCCAAAGGGATAAAGCCCACAAGGTATTGGAAAGTGCAAAAGTAGTTTTGCTGCCGCGTAAGCGGTACTACCGCTTGGTGAAGCGGTACTACCGCCGGAGCGGTACTACCGCTTGTGTGAAGCGGTACTACCGCCCAAGCGGTACTACCGCTTGTGTGAAGCGGTACTACCGCTTGTGCGCGGCTGTGCACGGTTCGGCAGGGATCCGAGTTGGACTCTTTTCCTGCGGGCCAAACCGACCTTGTGCGGGCAAAACCGACCCGGAGGAGGCTTTTACTCCAAGTTTAGACCCCAAGGCTCAACATATAAATAGAGGGGCAGGGCTAGCACACGGGACACATCAAGATTTCCCCAAGCCGTGTGCGGCAACCCTAACCCTCTAGTTCCTCCGTCATAATCTCCGTAGTGCTTGGCGAAGCCCTGCAGAGATTGTTCCTCACCACCATCACCACGCCGTCGTGCTGCTGGAACTCAACCACTACTTCATCATCGCTCGCTGGATCGAGGAGGTGAAGGCGTCATCAAGCCGTACGTGTGTTGAACGCGGAGGTGCCGTCCGTTCGGCACTAGATCGGAAGGATCGTGATTGGATCGCGGGACGCTCGGCGATTTGGATCGCGAAGACGTTCGACTACATCAACCGCGTTTATTAACGCTTCCGCTTAGCGATCTACAAGGGTATGTAGATTCACTCTCCCTCTCGTAGATGCTCATCACCATGGATAGATCTTATGTGTGCGTAGGAAAATTTTTGTTTCCCATGCAACGTTCCCCAACAGTGGCATCATGAGCCAGGTCTATGCGTAGATGAGATCTCGAGTAGAACACAAACGAGTTGTGGGCGTGGGTGTATACATATTGCTTGCCGTTACTAGTTGATATTTGATTCGGCGGTACTGTGAGATGAAGCGGCCCGGACCGACATTACGCGTACACTTACGCGAGACAGGTTCCTTCAACTGACATGTAACTTCGTTGCATAAAGATGGCTAGCGGGTGTCTGTCTCTCTCACTTTAGTTGAATCGATTTCAATGAAGAGGGTTCTTTTAGAAGATCAAAAAGCAATCACTACACCACGTTGTGGTTTTGCGTAGGTAAGAACGGTTCTTGCAAACCCGTAGCAGCCACGTAAAATTTGCAACAACAATTAGAGGACGTCTAACTTGTTTTTGCAGGGTATGATGTGATATGATATGGCCAATTACATGATGAGATATATGTGATGTATGAGATGATCATGTTTTGTATAGAATATCACGACTTGCATGTCGATGAGTACGGCAACTGGCAGGAGCCATAGAGTTGTCTTTAATTATTGTATGACCTGCGTGTCAATCATTAAGCGCTATGTAATGCTTTACTTTATCGCTAAACGTTAGCAATAGTCGTGGAAGCAACAGTCGGCGCGACAACCTTATGGCGACACGTTGATGGAGATCAAGATGATGGAGATCATGGTGTCATGCCGGTGACGATGGAGATCATGCCGGTGCTTTGGAGATGGAGATCAAAAGCACAAGTTCATGGCCATATCATGTCACTTATGATTTGCATGTGATGTTAATCCTTTTATGCATCTTATTTTGCTTAGGACGACGGTAGCATTATAAGGTGATCCCTCACTTAAATTTCAAGATAAAATTGTGTTCTCCCCAAGTGTGCACCGTTGCGAAAGTTCGTCGTTTCGAGACACGCCGTGACGATCGGGTGTGATAGACTCTACGTTCGCATACAACGGGTGTAAGCCATGTTACACGTGCGGAACACTCGGGTTAAACTTGACGAGCCTAGCATGTACAGACATGGCCTCGGAACACAAGAGACCGAAAGGTCGAACATGAGTCATATAGTAGATATGATCAACATGAAGATGTTCACCATTGAAACCACCTCAACTCACGTGATGATCGGACTTGAGTTGGTGGATTTGGATCATGTTACACTCGAATGACCGGAGGGATGTCAATTTGAGTGGGAGTTTTTAAGTAATATGATTAACTAAACTCATTATCTAGAACAATAGTCTAAGTTGTCTTTGCTATATTTATGTTGTAGATCATGGCTCGCGCAGTAGCACCCCTGAATTTTAATGCGTTCCTAGAGAAAGCTAAGTTGAAAGATGATGGAAGTAACTTTGTGGACTGGGCCCGTAATCTAAGGATTATCCTTACGGCTTCCCAGAAGGCTTATGTCCTTGATGCACCGCTTGGTGATCCACCCGCTCCAGTTGAGTCTCTAGACGTTGTGAACGCCTGGCAGGCTCGTTCTGATGATTACTCAATAGTTCAATGTGCAATGTTGTATGGCTTAGAACCGGGACTTCAAAGACGTTTTGAACGTCATGGAGCATATGAGATGTTCCAGGAGTTGAAGTTTATCTTTCAGAAGAATGCCCGGATCGAGAGATATGAGATCTCCGATAAGTTCTATGCTTGCAAGATGGAGGAGAACAGGTCTATCAGTGATCACGTGCTCAGAATGTCTGGGTACTCCACCCGTCTGGCTGAGTTAGGGATGCCCCTTCCGCCAGAGGCTATCACTGACAGAGTTCTTCAATCATTGCCGCCTAGCTACAAGAGCTTCGTGTTGAACTATAACATGCACGGGATGAACAAGTCAGTCGCCGAGCTGTTTGCGATGCTGAAAGTCGCTGAGTCTGAAATTCAGAAGGAGCATCAAGTGTTGATGGTCAATAAAACCACTAGTTTCAAGAAAAATGGCAAGGGTAAGAAGGGTAACTCTAAGAAGAGTGGCAAAGCAGTTGCTCCTCTCGTGAAGAAACCCAAGGCTGGACCCAAACCAGAAACTGAGTGTTTTCATTGCAAGGGAACTGGACACTGGAAGCGGAACTGCCCCAAGTATTTGGCTGACAAGAAGGCGGCCAACAACAAACAAGGTATATATGATATACATGTTATTGATGTGTACCTTACCAACTCTCGTTGTAGTGCCTGGGTATTTGATACCGGTGCGGTTGCTCATATTTGCAACTCAAAACAGGAACTGCGGAATAGACGGAGGCTGGCAAAGGACGAAGTGACGATGCGCGTGGGAAATGGTTCCAAGGTTGATGTGATCGCCGTCGGCACGCTCGCTCTTCGATTACCGTCGGGATTAGTGATGAACCTAAATAAGTGTTATTTGGTGCCTGCGTTAAGCATGAACATTATATCTGGATCTTGTTTATTGCGAGACGGTTACTCATTTAAATCAGAGAATAATGGTTGTTCTATTTATATGAGTAATATCTTTTATGGTCATGCACCCAATGTGAGGGGTTTATTCTTATTGAATCTCGATAGTAATAATACACATGTTCATAACATTGATGCCAAAAGATGTAGAATTGATAATGATAATACCACTTTCTTGTGGCACTGCCGTTTAGGTCATATTGGCGTAAAACACATGAGGAAGCTCCATGCTGATGGACTTTTGGAGTCACTTGATTTTGAATCACTTGACACATGTGAGCCATGCCTCATGGGCAAGATGACTAAAACGCCGTTCTCTGGAATAATGGAACGGGCAAGTGACTTATTGGAAATCATACATACTGATGTGTGCGGTCCAATGAGTATTGAGGCGCGCGGTGGTTATCGTTACTTTCTCACCTTCACTGATGACTTAAGTAGATATGGGTATATTTACTTAATGAAACACAAGTCTGAAACATTTGAAAAGTTCAAACAATTTCAGAGTGAAGTTGAGAATCATCGTAACAAGAAGATTAAATTCCTACGATCTGATCGAGGAGGAGAATATCTGAGTTATGAGTTTGGCAGTCACTTAAGACAGTGTGGAATTGTTTCACAATTGACACCGCCTGGAACACCACAGCGTAATGGTGTGTCCGAACGTCGTAATCGAACCTTATTAGATATGGTGCGATCTATGATGTCTCTTGCCGATTTGCCACTATCGTTTTGGGGTTATGCATTAGAGACAGCTGCATTCACTTTAAATAGGGCACCATCGAAATCCGTTGAGACGACGCCATATGAACTTTGGTTTGGCAAGAAGCCAAAGCTGTCGTTTCTTAAAGTTTGGGGATGTGATGCTTATGTCAAAAAGCTTCAGCCTGAAAAGCTGGAACCCAAAGCGGAGAAATGCGTCTTCATAGGATACCCAAAAGAGACAGTTGGGTATACCTTCTATCTCAGATCCGAAGGCAAAATGTTTGTCGCTAAAAACGGAACATTTCTTGAGAAAGAGTTTCTCTCGAAAGAATTGAGTGGGAGGAAGATAGAACTTGATGAGGTTATTGAACCTTTACTTCAACCTGAGAGTAGCGCAGCGCAGAAAGTTGTTTCTGTGGAGCCTACATTAGCTGAAGAGGAAGTTAATGATGATGATCATGAAGCTTTGGATCAAGTTGCTATCGAACCTCGTAGGTCGACAAGGACGCGTACTACTCCTGAGTGGTACGGCAACCCTGTCTTAGAGGTCATGTTGTTAAACAACGATGAACCTACGAGCTATGGAGAAGCGATGATGGGCCCGGATTCCGAGAAGTGGTTAGAGGCCATGAAATCCGAGATGGGATCCATGTATGAAAACAAAGTATGGACTTTGGAAGTATTACCTGAAGGGCGTAAGGCCATTCAGAACAAATGGATCTTTAAGAGGAAGACGGACGCGGACGGTAATGTCACCGTCTATAAAGCTCGACTTGTGGCAAAGGGTTTTTCACAAGTTCAAGGAGTTGACTACGATGAGACCTTCTCACCCGTAGCGATGCTTAAGTCCGTCAGAATCATGTTAGCAATAGCTGCCTTTTTCGATTATGAAATTTGGCAGATGGATGTCAAAACAGCGTTCCTTAACGGTTTCCTTAAGGAAGAGTTGTATATGATGCAACCAGAAGGTTTTGTCGATCCAGAGAATGCTGACAAAGTTTGCAAACTCCAGCGATCCATTTATGGACTGGTGCAAGCATCTCGGAGTTGGAATCTTCGTTTTGATGATGTGATCAAAGCGTTCGAGTTTATACAAGTTTACGGAGAAGCTTGTATTTACAAGAAAGTGAGTGGGAGCTCTATAGCGTTTCTAATATTATATGTGGATGACATATTGCTGATTGGAAACAATATAGAAATGCTGGAAAGCGTAAAGGAATATTTGAACAAGAGTTTTTCAATGAAGGACCTAGGAGAAGCTGCTTTCATATTAGGCATCAAGATCTATAGAGATAGATCAAGACGCTTAATAGGACTTTCACAAAGCACATACCTTGATAAGATTTTGAAGAAGTTCAAAATGGATCAGTCCAAGAAGGGGTTCTTGCCTGTTTTGCAAGGTGTGAAGTTGAGTAAGACTCAATGCCCAGTGACTGCAGAAGATAGAGAAAAGATGAGTGTCATCCCCTATGCTTCGGCCATAGGCTCTATCATGTATGCAATGCTGTGCACAAGACCCGATGTCAGCCTTGCCATAAGTATGGTCGGAAGGTTTCAAAGTGATCCAGGAATGGAACACTGGACGGCGGTCAAGAATATCCTGAAGTACCTGAAAAGGACTAAGGACATGTTTCTCGTTTATGGAGGTGATCAAGAGCTCGTCGTAAAGGGTTACGTCGATGCAAGCTTTGACACTGATCCGGATGACTCTAAGTCGCAAACCGGATACGTATTTATTCTTAATGGGGGTGCGGTTAGCTGGTGCAGTTCCAAGCAAAGCGTGGTAGCAGATTCTACATGCGAAGCGGAGTACATCGCTGCCTCGAAGGCGGCGAAGGAAGGTGTCTGGATGAAGGAGTTCATGACAGATCTTGGAGTAGTGCCTAGTGCACTTAACCCAATGACTCTGTTTTGTGATAATACTGGTGCCATTGCTCTAGCCAAGGAACCAAGATTTCACAAGAGGACCAGACACATAAAGCGACGTTTCAATTCCATCCGCGATTACATCAAGGAGGACGACATAAATATTTGCAAAGTACACACGGATCTAAATGTTGCAGATCCGATGACTAAACCTCTTCCAAGGGCTAAACATGAACAACACCAGAACTGCATGGGTGTTCGATTCATTACAATGTAAATCACATAGTGATGTGAACTAGATTATTGACTCTAGTGCAAGTGGGAGACTGTTGGAAATATGCCCTAGAGGCAATAATAAATTGGTTATTATTATATTTCCTTGTTAATGATAATCGTTTATTATCCATGCTATAATTGTATTGATTGGAAACTCAAATACATGTGTGGGTACATAGACAACACTGTGTCCCTAGTAAGCCTCTAGTTGACTAGCTCGTTGATCAAAGATGGTTAAGGTTTCCTAGCCATTGACATGAGATGTCATTTGATAACGGGATCACATCATTAGGAGAATGATGTGATGGACAAGACCCAAACTGTAAACGTAGCATTTGATCGTGTCAGTTTATTGCTATTGTTTTCTGCATGTCAAGTATCTGTTCCTTTGACCATGAGATCATGCAACTCACTGACACCGGAGGAATACCTTGTGTGTATCAAACGTCGCAACGTAACTGGGTGACTATAAAGGTGCTCTACAGGTATCTCCGAGGGTGTCTGTTGGGTTGGCATGGATCAAGACTGGGTTTTGTTACTCCGTATGACGGAAAGGTATCTCAGGGCCCACTCGGTAATACAACATCACATTGAGCCTTGCAAGCAAAGTGACTAAAGAGTTAGCCACAGGATCTTGTATTACGGAACGAGTAAAGAGACTTGCCGGTAACGGGATTGAACTAGGTATAGTGATACCGACGATCGAATCTCGGGCAAGTAACATACCGAAGAACAAAGGGAACAGCATACGGGATTAACTGAATCCTTGACATAGAGGTTCGACCGATAAAGATCTTCGTAGAATATGTAGGAGCCAATATGGGCATCCAGGTCCCGCTATTGGTTATTGGCCGTAGAGGTGTCTCGGTCATGTCTACATAGTTCTCGAACCCGCAGGGTCTACACACTTAACGTTTGGTGACGATTAGTATAATTGAGTTATTATGTTGGTGACCGAAAGTTGTTCGGAGTCTCGGATAAGATCCCGGACATGACGAGGATCTCCGGAATAGTCCGGAGGTAAAGATTGATATATGTGATAATAGTGTTTTGATCTCTGGAAGGGTTCCGGAGTTCACCGGAAGGGATTCCGGATGTTTACCGAAGTGTTCGGGTGCAGCAACACTTTATATGAGCCAAAGGGATAAAGCCCACAAGGTATTGGAAAGTGCAAAAGTAGTTTTGCTGCCGCGTAAGCGGTACTACCGCTTGGTGAAGCGGTACTACCGCCGGAGCGGTACTACCGCTTGTGTGAAGCGGTACTACCGCCCAAGCGGTACTACCGCTTGTGTGAAGCGGTACTACCGCTTGTGCGCGGCTGTGCACGGTTCGGCAGGGATCCGAGTTGGACTCTTTTCCTGCGGGCCAAACCGACCTTGTGCGGGCAAAACCGACCCGGAGGAGGCTTTTACTCCAAGTTTAGACCCCAAGGCTCAACATATAAATAGAGGGGCAGGGCTAGCACACGGGACACATCAAGATTTCCCCAAGCCGTGTGCGGCAACCCTAACCCTCTAGTTCCTCCGTCATAATCTCCGTAGTGCTTGGCGAAGCCCTGCAGAGATTGTTCCTCACCACCATCACCACGCCGTCGTGCTGCTGGAACTCAACCACTACTTCATCATCGCTCGCTGGATCGAGGAGGTGAAGGCGTCATCAAGCCGTACGTGTGTTGAACGCGGAGGTGCCGTCCGTTCGGCACTAGATCGGAAGGATCGTGATTGGATCGCGGGACGCTCGGCGATTTGGATCGCGAAGACGTTCGACTACATCAACCGCGTTTATTAACGCTTCCGCTTAGCGATCTACAAGGGTATGTAGATTCACTCTCCCTCTCGTAGATGCTCATCACCATGGATAGATCTTATGTGTGCGTAGGAAAATTTTTGTTTCCCATGCAACGTTCCCCAACACAACCTGCTACTGTGATGGGTACCCTTCTCGTTAACTCGGTACCCGCTTCTGTTTTATTTGATTCAGGAGCATCACATTCATTCGTCTCCGGAGCATTTGCATTCATGCATGGCATACAATATGAAAAGATGCATACTCCATTAGTTGTTAGCACTCCCGGGGCCCATTGTCATGCTGACATGATGGCACATAACGTCACCGTCGAAATTGAAGGATTTGAATTCCTTGTTTCACCCATCATTTTGAAAGCTTCCAATATAGACCTCATTCTGGGAATGGATTGGTTGAAAGCTCACATTGCTTCGATCAATTATGCCACTAAAGTCGTCCAACTCCTTCTCCCCTCCGACGAGATAGTGAACTACACCGCCCGAGTTATCCGGAATGCCGAAGCTCAGATATATGCTCTGAATGCTTTGAACGCTTCACCTCTTGAGGGAATTGAGAACGTTCCAGTCGTTCGTGATTTTCCGGACGTCTTTCCAGAAGAACTTCCAGGAATACCCCCTGTTAGAGCCGTTGAATTCGTCATCGACTTGAAACCAGGCACCACTCCTATTGCTAAACGTCCCTATAAGATGCCGCCACATGAACTCCTTGAACTTAAGGAGGAGATCGACAAATCGCTTCATAAAGGCTTCATTCGTCCAAGTTCCTCTGCCTGGGGAGCACCTTCCCTCTTTGTTAAGAAGAAGGATGGAACGAACCAATTGGTACAGGACTATCGACCTATTAACCAAGCAACAATCCAGAACAAATATCCACTTCCCCGGATCAACGATCTTTATGATCAGCTTGCTGGATCCTCTGTGTTCTCTAAACTCGACTTAAGGTTGGGTTACCATCAGATCCGAGTTCGTAAAGAGGATATTCCGAAGACCGCCTTCGTTACCCGTTATGGATCATACGAGTACACCGTCATGTCCTTCAGATTAACTAATGCGCCAGCAACCTTCTCTCGATTGATGAACTATATCTTCATGGACTACCTCGACAAATTCGCCGTGGTTTATTTGGATGATATACTTATATATTCCAAGAATGAAGAAGAACACACCGAACATCTTCGGCTTGTATTGGAGAAACTTCGAGAACATCAACTGTACGCCAAATTTTCCAAATGTGAATTCTGGTTATCTGAGGTGACCTATCTTGGTCATGTGATTTCCAAGGATGGCATTGCTGTTAACCCAGAATGAGTTCAGGCTATTCTTGACTGGACTCCTCCGCAAACTGTCAAGCAAGTCAGAAGTTTTCTCGGTCTCGCCAGCTATTGCCGCCGTTTCGTCGAGAACTTCTCCAAGATTGCTAAGCCACTGACTGATTTACTCCACAAAGGCAAGAAGTTTGAGTGGACGGAAAAGTGCCAAGAAAGTTTTCAGACACTTAAAGACAAGTTGACCTCTGCCCCAGTGCTAGCACCCCCGGATTCCCGAAAGGACTTCATGATTTACTGTGATGCGTCTCGTCAAGGATTAGGCTGTGTCCTGATGCAAGAGCGCAAGGTGATTGCTTATGGATCTCGTTAGTTGCGTCCTCACGAAGATAAGTATCCAACACATGATCTCGAGTTAGCAGCAGTTATCTATGCTCTGAAGCTGTGGCGACATTACCTTCTCGGTAATCGTTGCGAAATATACATGGACCACCAAAGTCTGAAGTATCTGTATACTCAACCAGATTTGAACCTCCGTCAACAAAGATGGCTCAAGACAATAGACGACTATGATATGGATATCTCTTATACCCCTGGCAAGGCTAATGTAATGGCCGATGCTTTGAGTTGCAAGTCTTATTGCAACAACCTCATGGTTCAGCAAGCACAACCCCTTCTCTACGAAGAACTTCGCAAGTTGAACCTTCACCTTGTCCCACAGGGTCATCTCAATACCCTAGTTGTTGAACCAGATCTCGAGGGCCTCATCAAGCATATACAGAAAGCTGACTCTGAGGTCGAGAAAATTAAGCGCAATTTCGTAGAAGGAAAGCCCTCATTCTTCACTATTGATGATGATGGCACCTTGTTCTTCAAAAATCGCTTAGTGGTTTCTAGAAAGGACAACCTGGATGTGACCCCACGCGTCATGAAAGAAGCTCATGACACACCTCTATCTATTCATCCGGGTAGCACCAAGATGTACCAAGACATTCGTCAGAGATATTGGTGGCCTAACATGAAGCAAGACATTGCACGCTATGTTGCTGAGTGTGACGTTTGCCGTCGCATCAAAGCAGAACACCAAAGACCTGCTGGAACTCTGCAACCACTTGCTATTCCTGAATGGAAATGGGACAAAGTTGAAATGGATTTCATTACTGGTTTTCCCAGATCACATAAGGGTCATGATGCTATTCTTGTTGTCATTGATCGCTTCTCCAAGGTTGCTCATTTTCTGCCAGTCAAGGAGACAATCACTGCTAGCCAGTTAGCAGACTTGTATGTTTCCAGAATTGTGTCACTTCACGGTGTTCCATTGGAAATTAGTTCAGACCGAGGCAGCCTCTTTACCTCAAGATTTTGGAACAGTTTCCAAGAAGCTATGGGAACTCATCTGTCTTTCAGCACCGCTTTTCACCCCCAGTCACAGGGACAAGTTGAACGAGTCAATCAAGTGCTTGAAGATATGCTTCGAGCTTGTGTCATCTCATTCGGTAAGAAATGGGAGGAATCTCTCCCCTATGCTGAATTCTCATACAACAATAGCTATCAAGCTAGTTTGAAGATGGCACCCTTTGAAGTTTTATATGGACGTAAGTGCCGAACTCCTCTGAATTGGTCAGAAACTGGGGAACGGCCACTCTTCGGTCCGGACATTATCCAACAAGCTGAAGAACAAGTCCGAATTGTCCGTGAACATTTGGAAACTGCTCAGTCGCGTCAGAAGAGCAACTATGACCGAAAACACCAGGTAATGGTTTATCAACCTGGCAAACAAGCTTACCTTCGTTTCACTCCGATGAAGGGCACTCATCGATTTGGAATCAAGGGAAAGTTAGCTCCTCGCTACATTGGCCCGTTCCGAATCCTCGCCCGACGACGAGAAGTGGCATATCAATTGGAATTGCCGCCGAAGCTTTCTCAAGTTCATGATGTCTTCCATGTGTCGCAACTCCGTCGCTGCTTCAAGGATCCTATCCGAGCAGTGGATCATGAAATGCTTGAGCTGCGAGAAGATCTTTCTTATCAAGAATATCCAATCCGCATTCTTGACCAAGCTGAACGTCGAACCCGTCAGAAGTCAATCAAGTTCCTTAAAGTTCAGTGGTCGAATCATTCTGAAGATGAAGCCACTTGGGAACGCGAAGATCGTCTTCATGAAGAATACCCCGCTCTCTTTCAGCCTACCTCTTAATTCTCGGGACGAGAATTTCTTTTAGAGGAGGAGAATTGTAACATCCCCATGTATTAAGCTACAGTGATCACCCTTTTGATAATGCCAAGTCACCATGATTAACAGTGCTTGATCATAATTTGAGTCATATCTCATTTCAAATTCCAATTCAAATTAAAAATTCAAATATGAAGTAAAAATAAAAGTTGTTCAAATTTGAAAACTAAATAGTTCATAATTTTGGAAATATTCCATTATAAATAATGTTCAGGAAAACAACATCACCTAAATTCCCTAAGTGACTCTAACATCCAAAAAACAGTACTAAAACAGTAGCATTTAAGCCCATTTCTTTTAATCAAAAATCAATTGAAATCATTTTGCCTCCAAACCTTTTTATGGCAGTACTAGATATTGCCTAGTATTTGATTTGACTAACTACCTATTTTACAAAAGTGAATTAGTGCTAAAAGAATTACAAAACAGAAACAAAAAACAGAAAACAGAGAATTAAAAAGAAAAAGGGAGGCAGTGCACTGCTGGACTGGGCCTAAGTGGCGCACAGTGCGGCCCAGCCTAGCCTGGCCGGCCTTTCCCCTACCTCGTGCCAGAGGCAGAGGCCATGGCGCCACCCGCACGCGCTCGCCGTTCCAGCCGCGCCCGCTCGCCCTCGCGTCGCTACAGGAGCCCTGGGGGGATAAGAATGCCGCCGTGGCCCTCGGGACGAGGCCAAGATCTTTTCCCCCTCTCCCCTTGCTCGCTTTCTTCCTCTCCCGCCATGGCCGACGCGGCCATCGCCGTCCGCTGCTCGCCCACGTAGCCACCGCCACCGCCTCGCCTCGCCGCCGTGCCAGAACTCTCCGCCGTCGACCGCTACCCCGTTTGGTGCCGTCAAGTGGAGCTCCCCGCCTCGGCATCGAGCTGCTCGACCTCTTCTTCAACCTCGGATCGCCGCCGTTCGTCGCCGAACTCCGGCCACTCCGAGCCCTCCCCGAGCACGCTAAGCACCTCTGCAGGATCCCCGTGAGCTCTCCTCCCTTTCCCCTCTGTTCTCGCGCGTAGTTCGTAGCCGTAGCCGCCGTCCTCAACGTGGCCGAGCCCATCGCCGCGGGAGCTCATCGCCGGCGAGCTTCCGGTGACCTTTTGGTCACGCGCCGCTGTCCGTTGAGCTCGCACGCGCGCGTAGATGCCCCTTGGCCCATCCGTTCGACTTGAGCGCGTCCGCATCGCCGTTTTCACTGAGCTCCCAATCCGGCCACCGCCCGACGCCGTCGCACTGCCCCACTCCGGCCACCCCAGCCGCCGCGGCCACCACCGTTGGACGCACGGCGAAGTGCCCGTTCGAAAGAGCCTAGCCGCGCCCGGTTTGGACCACCGTAGCGATTTTCCGGCCAAGTCCGGCGAGCCCCCCGCCGCGAAATGGCTCGCTGGCGAAGTTCCGGCGCCGCCCGCCGACGTGGCGCCGACATGGCCCTACCCTGTGCCACTGACCGCTGGGCCCCACGGCCACGTTGACCGGGTTGACCAAGTCAACCCTGCTGACTGGGCGGCCCTGTGTCACTGACATGTGGCCCCCACGTTTAATAAAATGTTTTTATAAATAATTAATCTGTTAATTAATTTAATTACCAATTAGTCGCTGACAGTACGGTCCCACCTGTTAATTAACCTAATTAACTAAATTAACCTCTGTTAAATTAAATCAGTCACTGACCAGTGGGACCCACTGGTCAGGTTTGACCCTGGCCAGCTGGGTTTTACCGATGATGTCACCCTGATGTCATGCTGATGTCACAGTTCACTGTTTTGGATAATTCGGATTTAATAATTAAAACAATTCCAGAAATTCAATAAAACTTTGAAAAATCATATAAAATAAACCGTAACTCGGATGAAAATAATTTATATATGAAAAATGATCAGAAAAATGAGACCAATACGAATACGCTACCCACATACCTGTCAGCCCTCTCTAACATGATGAACATGGAACTTTCCCCTCCATTTCATCTGGCCGATAATTGCCCAGAGCTGGTAAAACACTTCCAGATGTTTTCCCGCTCCAACCAAAATACCTAGCACTGCGATAGAACACCCCTAACACTGCATATTGACATGTCATGCATCCCTGTTGCATTTGTTGCCGTGTATTTATTGTTTCTTCCCCCTCCTTCTCTCCCGATAGACCCCGAGACTGCCGACGACACTGCTGAGTACGACTACGACGTCGACGACCAGACCCCTTCAGCCGAGCTTCCAGGTAAGCAAAACCCCCTTGATCATCAGATATCACCCATTCTTTCTGTCTTATGCTTGCATTAGAATTGCTTCTGTTGATGCTCCGATAGCTCCTATTCTGCTGCATAGCCTGTTTTCGTCGCCTTCTACTAATACCTTACCTGCTACCCTATGATGCTTAGTTAGGTATGCTATGTTTCATCAGCTGGCCCTTCACCCTTGTCCGTTTGCCATGCTTGTTATCGGGCCGTGATCACTCTGGGTGATGATCACGGAAATGTTTACATATTGCAATACTTTAAACTGTTAAAGTCGGGCCGGCTCCAAGAGTGCCCGCGAGAGAATAATACTAAAGATGGGTCGGCTCCAAGAGCACCCGTGAGTGATATTATGGCGGAACGACAGGGCAGGCGGAGACCACCTAGGAGAGAGGTGGGCCTGGTCCTTGGTCGTGGTCCGTGTGTTATCAAGTCGGAGCGACATGGATCCTGTTCGTCTCTTCGAGTTACTAAACACGCCTAACGGATTTGGGTATTTGATCTGAGTTGGCCGCTGGCCTATACGCACTACCACCACGCGGGATAATGGTTATGGGACCCTCGGCGTCGTACATTCCTTCCAAAAGCGATCCAAATGTCACAGTTCAGAAATGCGGGCTGATTGTTGGGGTGAGCTGGTTACATCTGTTGGAGTTTCCACAGTCGCGCTTGGGCCCCGGCCAGTCTCGCAACGTGCAAGAGTGCAGAGGGCGATGGGCCCAAGACCCCTTCACACTTAGTATTTAGACCGGCGTGTTGACCTCTCTGGAGAGTCTCGGTTGGTCTACGGAGTGTCGATTACCCGAGGCCGGGCATTACCCAGGCAAGTGTGTCCGGCTAGATGTAATCGAGCATGCTGGGTAACAGTAGTGCACCCCTGCAGGGAAGTGATCTATTCGAATAGCCGTGTCCATGGTAACAGGACGCTCGGAGTTGTGTCCTAATCTACTACAACTATGAATGGATACCGTTACAATGTTAAACTGTTACTACTGCTCTCGGGATCACTTTCTCGCAGGGTAGTCGAGGAAGGATCTCAGGGCATTGTTAATATATACTTATTATTATATGCTGCTGTGTTCTATTCTCTTCTGATGCTGCAAGAGTGCTTCAAGATGCTAGTCTTCGATAGGCTAGGCCTCTCCCCCTCTGTTCTGGCATTTCTGCAGTTTGGTCCAAAGATATAGCCCCATTCCTTTGATACCGATGCATACTTAGTATAGTTCTGATGTAAGCCTTGCGAGTACTTTGGATGAGTACTCACGGTTGCTTTGCTCCTCTTTTTCCCCATACCCGATTGCTGCGATCAGACGACGGAGTCCAGGAGCAGGAGATCCCCGGAGGCACCTACTACTACGTTGAGCCCGCCGACCAGGGGTAGTTCGGAGGCCCTAGGCAGGAGGCCTTCGCCTTTTCGATCAGTGTCGCTGTTATGCTAGCCTTCTTAAGGCAAACTTGACTAACTAAGTTTGTACCCAGATAATATTTCTTTGTATGACTTATGTATTCGGGTCCTCGTGACCCCTGGCTTGTAATATAAAGATTTATGTTTAAATTTGTGTCTAGAGTTTTGTTGTGATATCTTCCCGTGAGTCTCTGATCTCGATCGTGCACGTTTGCGTGTATGATTAGTGCACGGTCGAGCAGGGGCGTCACAGTGTGTGAGTGTGTGCTGCTGTGTGTGTGTGCGCTACTGCGTGTGTACATGCGTGCCTGTGTGCTGCGTGTGTAGGTGCGTGCGTGTGTGCTGTTGCGTGTGCTGCTGCGTGCATGTGTGTTGTTGTGTGTGCTACTGCGTGCATGTGTGTTGCTGTGTGTGTGTGCTGCTGCATGCGTGTGTGATGTTGTGTGTGTGCACTTGCGTGTGTGTTGCTGCGTGTGTGCTACTGCCGCTGCGTGTGTGTGCTACTGCCCCGCACACACATACCACATGAGGGGTAAAAGGGTATTTTCAGGTGTCATTTAGGTTCAAAATGGATGGAAGTGTCATAAAGGGCATAAAATTTTGACTCGTTGTTACGTAGGGAAGAAAAAGTTTTTCAGTGTCAAATAAGAAAACAAAATTTAAGATAGTGTTAAATAAGGAATTGTTTCATTGTAAATTGGGTTACCATGGATCCATGATTGCAGACAGCCGCTCGGACACAGCAAGTTGCTTGAGTCTCTTTTTATCGGTAATGCTAACGGGCGAACGTTCGCTGGGAGTTCCAGCCGGTCGGGCACAGCAAGTTGCTTGAGTCTTTTTTTTTCCGGTAATGCTAACTGGCGAACGTTCGCTGGGAAGGAACTCCCAGAGAGCGCCCTTGCAGCCGTCGACCCCTCTTCTATGGCCTAGGTGGTGGCTAGTCCATTGGCGTTGGGTAGGTGGCTTCATCGGTCGCTCGGTTATGTTGCGCTTATGCTTGTGCAAGTGTTTTGGCTTGAGGCTTTATGGTGGATCTGTATCTATGATGCTTGTGCTTCAGTCGCCGTCATCGTCTTGGTAGTCGAGTTTTGGGTTGTTTTGGTTTGCACCCGGGTTTAGGTTTTACGGTGGATAGTTCTTGCTTACATGCCTTGTGTTGTATCTTTTGCTCCAATCGAGGTTGGGTTTAGTCGTCTTTTGCTCGCAGTCGTGTCGTTTAGGTTGTCTGTTGAGTCGTGCCTCTATGGCATTGTATATGTCCTGCCTTCTTTGGCTCTGTATCGTTTTCTTTCTTAATGAATATGATGCAACTCTCTTGCATAGTTCGAAAAAGAAAATCTGCTTCTCTGTGAGAAAACTTGTTCACGAGTTCAACGAGAGTGGTGTGGCAAGATGGAAAGAAGAATGGTGTTTTGTGGCCCGCTCGATTGGGGCGAGTTTTTCATGATAGGGTGGAAACGGTGGATCACCTGCAATGCCCTCTCCAGTCCGAAGTGCACCTGCAATGCCCCTCTCCAGGACAAAACTAGTGCTTGTGTCAAAGTTCTTAGGCGGCCGAAGAACTAGGTTTTCACCGAGTTGCAATTTTTTAGACGAAAGGCACTATAATATCTTGCCAAAACTAGGCAACAAGGTACATGGAAGTCTTGTTGGGGATATAAACTTTACATGAATATCTCACACAAAAGCGAAGACTAGCTACAAATACAAGGAACTACTAATAAACAAGCTATCTTGGTGTGGTATGTGCGTGGAGAGCACCGGGGGGGGGGGGTGCTACTGCAGCGTGTAGATCTCTAGCTAAGGAGCTAGCCCCAGAAGAGACCGCATTGACGCGTGATTTGGTTTGGCCAAAATTTTGAAGATAAAATTAGCATGGTGCTTAGGAAGTTCAATTATATAGTATTTGTTTTTCATAACATTCCACAAGCGCCAATAAGAAGCCACAAAAGGAAGGTAACTGATGTGAATGGACTACTCAACAGGTCACTGATAAATAGCAAGGGAACATAACAAGTTTTTAGGGTTGCACGTGCACCCAAACATGCCATAGAAAACAGATGGATTTTTTTACGAGGATAACTTCCAATCTATTCATTAACTATCAAGGTAGTACAAAGAACACCAAAAGTAAAAAATACATCTAGGTCCGTAGACCACCTAGCGACGACTACTAGCACTGGAGCGAGCCGAAGGCGCGCCACCGTCTTCGCCCCTCCCTTATCGGAGCCGGGCAAACCCATAGGACCAGCGCACCAGAACAACAAACGCTGCCGATGAAGAGAAGCGTAGATCGGAAGGATCCAACATGTAGACACACGAACACAGACGAACGAAGACAAGATCCACGTGGATCCACCGTAGACAAACGCCGACCGAATCCTGCGAGATCCGCCGGAGACAAATCTCCACACGCCCTCCCACGATGCTAGAAACACCATCTGGATGGGGATGAGGCGGGGAGAAGCTTATTCCATCTTCAAAGAGTCGCTGCCGCTTTGCCTCTCTGAGCAGAACACAAACCCTAACAAAACTCAAAAAAGCATGAAAAAATGAAGCCCTCCCGCCGGCAAGGGATGGGATCCACCACACCTCCATGGCCCTAAGACCACGGGAGATGAGGTAGACCGGCGCCGGCGCCGGCGGGTCAAGCGTGGAAGAAAGAAACCAGATGGATTTAGCTGGGGCCCCTTTATAAAAAAAATCTGGTTAGCATTCTCAAGCTAGCCGCACAAGACACATCGCCCATTGGCGGTGCATGTCGTTTAAGAATATGATAGTTGGATGGCAATCAGCCCTTGGTAAGATGCGAAATGAAAACCGTTGGCATGAGAGAGCCGACATTTCTAAATATCCTTAAGGCCTTGTTTTCTTTTTTTTTCCGAGAAACTTTCAATCTGTTCATCTTCAATCATGGTAGTATAAAGAACAATAGAGGTAATAATATTAAAAAAAAACAATAGAGGTAATAAAAATTACAACCATGTCCGTGGACCACCTAGCGACGACTACAAACGCTGGAGCGAGCCGAAGGCGCGTCGCCATCATCGTCCCTCCCTCACAAGAGCCGGGCAAACCTTGTTGTACTAACAGTCGGGAAGTCGTCGTGCTAAGGCCCCATAGGTCCAGCGCACCAGAGTAGCAGCCATCGCCGATAAAGAAAGTCGTAAATCAGAAGGATCACCCAAACGAAGATGAACGAAGACCGGATCCAAACAGATCCATCAAAGACCAGCACCGACCGAATCCCGCGAGATCCGACAGAGACACACCTCCACACGCCCTCCGACAAAGTTAGACGCACCATCGGGACGAGGATAGAACGTGGGAGACATTATTCCTACTAAGAGACATCGCCGCCGCCACACAGCCCCAACCAAGACGTTGAACCTAACAAGAACGAGAACGGGGTCCCTCCGGCCGACAAGGGGCCGAGATCCTCCGCACCACTATGGCCTAGAGGCCATCGAAGATGGGGCGGACCGACGGCGGCGGCGACGAGAGAAGAAGAGCTTTTCTTGTGGAGGAGGAAAGAGATGTTGTGTTTTTTACAAAGGCCTTGTTCATTTAATCATCTCTTGAAGAGGATTGTAGATGATTGTAGGAGATTGAGGGGGATTTTTATTTGTAGCGGATTTAATCCACCTCAATCCCCTTCAACCTCCTCCAACCGAATAAGCGGTAAAGTGGGCAACAGATGTCGTTTGGTACAGTTTGTTGGAACTCCCTGTCGTAGTTTGTACTATAATATGCTTTGGGACTCCATCCCTTGGTCTCTTGAGCCAGAAAGCACATATATATACGTATATATAGTACAAAATGAAGCACACCCGCCGAATCATCGTCCATTGAGTATCAGCTGCACAGTTGTTCCGTAGATTTTGTTGCGTGCAAGCCTGAGCCACTCAGGACGCGTTTGGTTGTCCGCATTAGGTCCAGCCAGGCCCGCGCGGGAAGAATTCAGCCCGTTTGGTTGGCTGGGTCGCATACAAATGTTGGCCCGCACGGAACTTAAAGCACTCCCCAGCCAGGCCCGCTAAGAACGGCCGAATCGGTAGTTTCCAGCGAGCCAGGCTGAGTCGGGCGCAAAAGGAAGACGCGGTGTAGGGCGCGGTGCAGGGGGGATTCGATCGGAGATGGCGGGAGGGGGAAATCGGCGGAGGCGGGATGGCGCGAAATATACCCTCACTACCCTATTTACTCGCTCACCCCTAGCTCTAGAACAAGCCCCCTCTCTTATTGGCACCGGCGGCGGCGGCGACTCAGATCTACGGCTGCGACGGCGGCGACGGCGTTGTTGGCGACAGCAGCACTCCCCGGCAGCGGCAGCTGCTGCTCCCCTTCTTCTTCGACTCCGTCCGGCCATCCTCGCCTCGACCATGTCTCCCCTGACCCCGAAGCTGGTAAGCTACCCACCCTCCCCCTCCTCTGCTAGGTAGTTCCATAGGACCGTTTAGGTTGATTGCGCCATTGTTGAACGCATCATGGATGTCGCTTAGGTTGTGGATGAATGGACGAAGCTTGTAGTTCAGGCAGCAGCGCTGATAGCTGCGGTTCAGGCCTGGATCCTGTTGGTCCATAAGATAGATGTTCGTCGGAATGAGAAACCTCTCATCCGGTATGGTCCGATGTTAATCCGGGATCAGGAGAGGATAGCCAATCTGAACTACATCTACAACTGCAACGACACAGAGGCTCTATGGATGCTTCGAATGAAAAGAGCACCTTTCGCCAGGCTTGTGCAGACATTCAGAAGCAGGGGGCTGCTAGAAGATAGCATCCACACCATTGTGGAAGAGCAAGTAGCCATGTTCCTCCATGTTGTTGGTCATAACCAGAGGTTCAGGGTTGTGCACAACACCTTCAGGAGATCAATGGAGACCATCTTCAGGTACTTCAAGCAAGTGCTTTATGCTATTGGGGAACTCAGAGGAGAGATGATCGTGTCACCAACCGGCCAGACTCCGACCAAGATTCGCACTAGCCCAAGATGGTATCCATACTTCAAGGTGAGCACTGACAGTATGTAGTTCATGCCATGATATGCTGTTATTGTTCTGCTTTAGCCATAACACCATCTTGTAATGCCATTACAGGATTGCATTAGGGCAATAGATGGTACTCATGTCACTGCCAGAGTACTGAGGTCACAAGTTGCAGCATATAGAGGGAGGAAGCACTACACAAGCCAGAATGTGCTTGCTGCTGTTGACTTCGATCTGAAGTTCACATATGTGCTGGCTGGCTGGGAAGGATCAGCACATGATGCTAACATTCTCAATGACAGCATGAGTCGTCCTGATGGCATCAACATCCCCGATGGCAAGTTCTACCTAGGAGATGCTGGCTATGCATGTCGGCCAGGTGTTCTCCCCCCCCCCCTTCAGGAAAACCAGGTACCATCTGAACGAGTTCGCTGGTAGGAACTATCGTAGGACTCCTCAGGAACTGTTCAATCTCAGACACTCCAGCCTTAGAGTAACGGTTGAGAGGGCATTTGGAGCTCTGAAGAATAGGTTTAAGATGCTGAATCAGAAGCCATTCCACCCTTATCCTACCCAGGTCAAGCTTGTTCTTGCTTGTTGCATCATTCACAACTGGATCCTGCAATGGGGAACTGATGAATTTGTGCCGGACGAGGAAGATGTGACGCCTGATGATGTGATCAGCTCCGGCCATGGTGTGGAGGCGTTTGACAACGAAGCGTGGAAGAACAAAAGGTTGGAGTGGGCTCAGGCAATGTGGGATAACAGAGGTCAGACAAGGATCTGAAGAAGAGGCAGCAGCACAAGAGAAGAAGAAGAAGAAGCAGCACAGCAGTAGCAGAAGAAGAGGAAGAGGGTGGACTTCCACCTTGTTATTATCGTTGAACTTTCCAGTATTCAGTCGTATTGGCTTTTAATAACTTGTACTGCCATTTGCTAGTAGTTAGGATAAACTGTCATTTGTTCCTAGCTAGGACAAGACAATGTTCAGTATGTGTGGTAAGGTCACCACTAGTGAGAAGTGGTGATCACATCTTTAGCCGTTTGCAACCAAACAACGTGTTGTTTGTCTAACCAAACAACGTGCTAACCAGTTGCTCCCTTTCTACACGGAGCCTAATGCAGGCAACCAAACTACGTGCAGATGTTGGTTTTTAGCCTGCATTAGCTCAAACAGGCCCAACCGGGACAAGTATGCAAAATGCCCTAAAACAGTACAGATATTTTGGTCATACACATGATGATGATGGATCAGCATCCAAAGTTCCAAACGGCGGCAGCGGAAAGCGCCACCACCTGCGCCCACGTCCCGCCCCCTCGTGTCGCCCCGCGCTTCGCTCAGCGTCCAAAGCCACGGATCCATCCGACGAAGAAAGCGCACCAACCCAGCGTCCACCCCGAGCCACCCGTGCCTGCCAACAACAACTCTATCCAACACAGTCTCCAGCCACCCTTAAAAAAAAAAAAACACAGTCTCCGGCCGCCGCGCCCTCCCTCCCCAATCCTCGCAATGGCGGCGGCGCCTCCCCAGCCCGCCGCGCCCGCGCCCGCCCCCGCCCCCGCGAACGGAGCCGACGCGTTCCGCCTGGGCTTCGTCGGCGCGGGGAACCTGGCCGAGAGCATCGCGCGCGGCGTCGCGGCGTCGGGCGTCCTCCCGGCCTCCGCCATCCGCACCGCGCCCCACCGCCGCCCCGAGCGCGGCGCAGCCTTCGCCTCCCTCGGCGCCACCATCCTCGCCTCCAACGCCCAGGTCGGTCCGCCGGCCTCCTCCCCCCCCCCCCCCCCCCCCCCCCCCATCTGATTCACCCCGCCTTCCCTCCCTCTGCTCGAAGCAGCCAAGTATGTCCGTCCGTCACGTGTTCATGCTGTCTTTCTTGATGTTTTCTTCTTTTCTTCTGGCAGGTTGTTGACGATAGTGATGTGATCGTCATCTCAGTTAAGCCCCAGATTGGTAAGTGTACCAAGTAGTATCATTAGCCCCTGAAGGCAATCAATCACTGATGCGTCTCGCAAACGTTTGTTCTCCAGATAGTATTTGCTTAGTCCCTGAAAGCAATCACTGACGCCTCAGATTTAACGATTTGGGATTTTGTTTTCCACGCTTATATAATCCACATATGAAATTGCAGTGAAGCAGGTTCTGGTTGAGCTCAAGCCCTTGTTGTCTGAAGAAAAGCTTCTGGTATCCATTGCTGCTGGCATCAAGATGAAAGATTTGCAGGTCAGTCAGTGTGCATTCACGGCCTATTCAACTTCTCAAACTGTAATTTGGGTTAAATTACCCTCCATCAAAACTGTACAAGTTGAGCAGTGCACCATTTTCTCTACATAAGAACAGGATTGACACTTATCTTACAGTATATCAACATACAGAGAAATCTTCATTTTATGTTTGCTCTTTTGATTCCAGGATTGGTCTGGTCAGCGCCGAATTATTAGAGTAATGCCAAACACTCCCTCTGCTGTCGGACAAGCAGCATCAGGTAACATATGCTGACTCATCTCCTCTACACTTCACCTTTTGACATGCATTCTATCAACTACACACATAGCATTGTTATTGTCAACTAATCGTTCTTATGAAGCTATCACTTGACAAGAATTGTGTGGTGATCTCTCTCTAGTGATACCTTAAGAAAATGTTACTCTTATTTGTTCAGGTGACGAGTCTAAATGAATGCTAGCAGTATTATCCATGGATTTGCTCCATTGCTATGCTTAATGACTAATTCAAACAGGACATCTCATTTGTTCTTTTGTTTCTGTTTTTCTCTTCTATTATTGGTGCCTCTGCAATACCAAGGTTTACCTAATTGAAAATTTCAGTTATTTTACTTCTAATATCTTCAATAGTCAGTATGCTTTGTTGATTCATTATTATCTACCACGACTGTAACTTTGAATTTGAAACGGGCAGCACATTATCTCCTTTGATTTTTTCCAGTAAAAGGACTACCATTCCTTGATGTTATGAATTTCTGTTAGTGGTAGAAATTTGGTAATGCTAGTAGAACTTACTAAATGGAGGTAGTATTACTATAATTTGGTAATGCCATTTTTCACACAGTTTACACTGTAGTGTTTCTTGCTGATGTTGTTTCATGTACTCAGTGATGTGTCTAGGAGAGACGGCTACTGAAAATGATGAAAATCGTGTAAAGAGCTTATTTAGTGCCATTGGAAAAGTTTGGACAGCTGAAGAAAAATATTTTGATGCGGTTACTGGCTTGAGGTATGCAACAGATTCTTTATGAAAAGCAAGGCCAAAAATAGGCCGTGATTGGTTCCAAAATAAAAAATGAACATGCATTTCTATCCATTTGAATACAGTGGTAGTGGTCCGGCCTACATTTTCTTAGCAATAGAGGCCATGGCTGATGGTGGAGTAGCTGCTGGGCTTCCTCGGGATCTTGCTCTTGGGCTTGCAGCTCAGACAGTAAGTGCCTGTTCCATATTCTGTTCCTTTTTGTTGTCAATTGTGCACTATGTTGCTTAGTTATTAAGCTGGAACCTTGTGTATAGTTCCTTTGCGATTATGATTTCACGTTCTCAGTATACCTTTTTTTTTCCGGAGTTATAATGATGCAATTTGTGGTCTTCTACATTTTTCATTAACTGCCGTGTCATATTTATCTGCTATTTAGGTTCTAGGTGCTGCAACCATGGTTAGTGAGACGGGTAAACATCCAGGCCAGCTGAAGGATCAGGTCACTTCCCCTGCAGGAACTACCATAGCTGGTGTTCATGAGCTCGAGAAGGGCTCGTTTCGTGGCACACTGATAAATGCCGTTGTTGCTGCCACAACAAGATGCCGAGAGCTCTCGAAGAATTAGTAGTACTCTTATATTTGTATTAGCCATTATTAGGTTTGCTACAACTCTGCAATAAAGTGGCGTAGACATGATTTATGAGATCTTTAAATCTCAGACTCCAACAAGTTGTCAACATATTTTGCTGGTCTTATCTGTGTGATGTTACAACTAATTGGCATCCATTAACCCGTGCTCAGATACATGGAAACCAAGTGCTCATCTAACACTCTGACACTCAAGATAACATCAAATCACATCATTTTCTGTATGTTCAATCTGTCCTTCATTTGGTATTGTCTCTACAAATATGTCATACACGCCCACAATTTGAGACACTACCTTATTATGAACAAAGTTTCCACAACAATCCGGTATGCATCACCATTTGCTATGACATATATACACAGAGAACTTACAAGCCTTCAACAGCCCAAAATGTCACATGTAATTGCGAGAATTCCAACGATCTTCAGGAGACCATTTGTCTTCATACCTACCAAGCGAGTACCCCGCAGCAGGTATATCAGCGAGATGCAGAGGATCAGGTTCTATACCATAGTCTGTCAATGGTCGGTGCTCAAGGATCTTGTCATGTTCAGTAACAAAATCTGGAATCTCAACTTCACCCTTTTTGATGTCCCCCCATAGATACTCCAGCCGACTAACATACTTGATTTTCCAATACAACCTGCAATAAACAACCAATATAAGTGAGGAAGTATATACTGAAAGGTGACTGCAGTGTGGGTGCACTAGGAGTGAGCAGTTTTCTACCACCTCCGTACCAAAAAATAAGACGTTTTGCTGCCATAACGTCTTAGCATACCAAAACATCTAATATTTTGGTACATAGGTAATAGTTCTGAGTAAGCAAACTCAGATGATATGAGTTCAACATAAATGGTGTAAAGCAGCAGTATTGTATCTTCCCATCAATATCTAGTCAGGTACACAAGACTGAACAGTAACAAATCAAGCAATGAATGAGTTGATGGTCTCTGCAATTTGTCTGTCACAAGTATAGATTACTTCTTATGATTCATGAACGGCACAACACAACCCTGGAAACCTATTCGGCAAAGTTATTCACAAACCAGAGAAGGTAAACAAAAACCATAATGCTTGTATATAATTATTTACTAGTTTCCTTATGTTGTTGGAAGGAAGCTCCTTATGAAATGGTATGGCTATCATTATAAAACAACTCCACGTGTTTGAGCAGTTTTAATGATCAAGAACTGTATGAGAGAAAACTGACCCTCCGCTTAAGAAGAGCCTGCCTAGTGTGGCCATGGCGAGCCAGGAATAAAGCCCGGGATGCAGGAAGTAGAATATTTGCAGCCTTTCCTTGTATTCAGTTGGAAGTTCTTCATAAATCCCCCTCAAGATTGTCATTCCAGGATTGTTATCATCTGATTGTACAGTGGTGTGTACGTACAAGATGCAGAATGGACCCTCTGGCAACTCGGTGCGGAGCTTGTGAAACACATACCTCTTCAGACGTCCACCATCTATAACAGGAGCTGGAATACCAAAATAAAATACCATGTGAGTGTTACAGGGAGTGGTAGGAACTAGTATCACATTAGCGGCAAAGCTTGTAGTGTCGGAACATCAAGTGTGTAGTAGAAGTTGTGAACCTCCCTTGGTAGCTCTATGTGTCAAATGGTGATTGTGTCTGCGCTGATTTTGAGAAATAATGCTAACTGCCATACTGAATCGGTTATCCAATGATAAGTTAGGCCAATATGACATGGAAAGGAACCATCCACTACCAGCAAAGAAGCTACATACAAACTGGCATGCTAGTTTCATTATAAAATGGTGTATGCTCGAGTCCGCCAACTGATTTTGAGAAATAATACTAATTTGCAGTATTGAATCTGTTATCAAACCTGAAACTAGACCAACAGGGGATGGTACCACTAGCAAAGAAGCCACATACAAAGCAGATTACTATCAAAACGAGCAATCATGAAACGTGCATCTCCAACACCCAGAATTTTTCAATTTCGACAACCAATTACAATAGAATATAATTTGCTCGAGACATATATACGCTTAATTCCACTCCATACCTACTCAAGGAATGCAGTTACGAGTTAACCGCAAGGAATTCGTCGAATGACTAGCGCCAAACCCTAGACGCGCACCAGCAATCCCCAAATACCACCCGATAAATCCTAGGATGAGAAGAGGACGGAAAGTAACGAGAGAGGTTTGGCGCACCGGGGAAGAACTTGCCGACGACGCGGACGACGGACCGGCCGGATCTGTCCGCGCCCTGCACGCGGACGACCTGGAGCTCCTCGAGGTCGGAGAAGTCGTCGACGAGGTCGGGGACGCAGTCGTGCCACTCCTCGCGGTCGGCGGGGGAGGCGAGGAGCGCCGCGCCGGCGTCCACCCCGAAGTCGGACCCTATCACCATGACGGAGAAGTCGCTCCCGCCGCCGCTGCCGGAGCCCGATGCGAGCGCCATGGCCGCCCCTCCTGCTTCAGAGTCCCGAGAGCCCGGTCCAGGTATGTGGTGCTGCCTGGGCTCTTCTCTGTCATTTTTTTAGAAGCGCCACTTAATACATACTGGTTGATTCCCGCGCGTTGTTGCGGTAAATTATGATTATGAATTTGGTTAAAATAAAAAACAACATATGACTATATAGTACTCCCTCCGTTCCTAAATATAAGTCATTTTAGAAGATTTCAATATGGACTACATACGAAACGAAATGGGTGAATTTCACTCTAAAATCCGTCTATATACATCCGTATCTAATCCACATTGAAATCTCTAAAAAGACTTATATTTAGAAACGGAGGGAGTACTATTAAAGCTCATGGTTGTGGATGGCAACGGGAATAATAAATCAAGAACCTACAGACCCCCTTAATGGGAAAATAAATGGCATTGATAATGCCCGATTGTCGCGGAGTTCAACTGCAACCACCAATATACTATACGTAAATAGGCCAAAATATTTATACTGCAGAGAAAATTTTTTATACTGCCGGAAATTCAAGCCAAGAAAATCAACCCGGAAGCAATACAAACTTATAAGATAACTAAGGCTCTCGCCAATTGATTACTTCAATGTTTGTTAGTTTGCTGCTTGGATGTTGCCTACACTGTCTTTCCTTTTCTCGTTTCGTACAATCTTGAGTGACATTCTGTATTTGTCACCATGACACAGATACATGTGTCATCTTCTTTACCTCACCTATCAATGTCATATGACCAATTAGCGGCATGGGAATAAAAATCAGAAACTACTATGATAGTTAGTTATGGATTGAACATGACATTCAATAATGGTGATACGTGGGAAATGCGTAACATAAAATTGATGATAAAGGGCATGTACAATGCAAGTATAATCTGGACCATAGGACATATAGTACCGGAGTCATGATGTCTACTTTGCTTGGAAGCAATTTATTATGATTATTTTTTTGGCAAACCTATGTCCAGAAGCTCTCGGAGCTTAACACAATCTCAGGACTCGAGTATGGAGACTTAAAGATTCCCACTTGGCATAAAATTCATAAATATCTGATTTCAAGGCTACATATCGCACTAACCTGCTGTGTATAAAAGAACTTGACAATGAGAAAGAAGGAGATGTAACTTGTATGGTTACGAAAATCACGCCACTCCACGGTGTTCTGTTGGAGATCAGTTCAGACCGTGGCAGCCTCTTTACCTCAAGGTTCTGGGAAAGTTTCCAAGAAGCTATGGGAACTCATCTGTCCTTTAGCACAGCTTTTCACCCCCAGTCCCAGGGTCAAGTTAAACGAGTCAACAAAATTCTTGAAGATATGCTTCGAGCCTGTGTCATATCATTCGGCAAGAAATGGGAGGAATCTCTCCCGTATGCTGAATTCTCTTACAACAATAGCTATCAAGCTAGCTTGAAGATGGCCCCCTTCGAAGTATTGTATGGACGTAAGTGCCGAACCCCTCTAAATTGGTCAGAAACTGGGGAACGGGCACTCTTTGGTCCGGATATTATCCAACATGCCGAAAAACAAATCTGTATTGTTCGTGAGCATCTGAAGACAGCCCAGTCTCGTCAGAAGAGCAATTATGACCGTAAACACAAGATAATGGTCTATCAACCTGGTGAACAAGCTTACCTTCATGTCACCCCGATGAAGGGCACTCACCGTTTAGGAATCAACGGCAAGCTAGCTCCTCGCTACATCGGCCCATTCCGTATTTTTCGCCAGGCGTGGATAAGTGGCATATCAGTTGGAATTACCGCCGAGCCTTTCTCAGGTTCACGATGTTTTCCATGTGTCGCAACTCCGCCGCTACTTCAAGGATCCAATCCGTGCAGTGGATCATGAGATGCTTGATTTGCGTGAAGACCTCTCTTATCAAGAGTATCCGATCCGCATTCTTGATCAAGCTGAACGTCGAACCTGTGAGAAGGCAATCAAGTTCCTTAAGGTTCAGTGGTCGAATCATTCTGAAGAAGAAGCCACTTGGGAACGCAAGGATCGTCTTCGTGATGAATACCCCGATCTCTTTCCTTTTACCTCTTAATTCTTAGGACGAGAATTTCTTTTAGAGGAGGAGAATTGTAACATCCCCTTGTAATATGCTACAGTGATCCCTCATGATCAATGCCAAGTCAGCTCCTTTTTGCTAATAACAATTGCCACTTGTCCCAAAATCAAATTCAAAATCCAATTTGATTTGCAAGTGAAAATAAAAGTTGTTCAAATTTTACAAAAACTAAATAGTTTCTAATTTTGGAAATACTCCATAGTTAATTGTGTTAAGGAAAACAACATCACCAAGTTACCCTAGAGGACTCTAGCATCATGAAAACAATACCAAAACAGCCCCATTTAAATCGTTTCTAATTAAACCAAATTCAAGTGAATTCAAATAAACCCCAAACTTTTTGTGCCAGCTCTGTATATTGCAAAGTACTATGTGGCAAAGTTTCACATATTACAAAAATCAATTAATGGTTAAATAAATGCAAAACACTGGCTGGAGTGGATAAGAACGCCACCGCGGCCCCTCTGGACACGCGCCGGTCCTTATCCCCCTCTCCATCGCTCTCTCTCTCTCTCTCTCGTTCCCACCGTCGCCATGGTTCCGGCGTAGCTGTAGCCACCGGCCTCCCCGCGCAGCCCCGTCGTGTCCTAGAGCTCCGCCATGCTCCGCTGCTTCGGCCACTGCCCTTTGTTCGAGCTAGGCGCCACTGCATCAACGCCATCGCCTTCATCTTCAACCTCGGGCAGCAGAGATCACCGCCGTCCCCGCGTCGTCTCCAGGCCTCCCCCGAGCCCGCTTAGCACATCTGCAGGATCATAGTGAGCTCCTGCTCCTTTCCCCTCTCTTCCGCCGTCGGTTGCATGCTCTAGCTAGCCCCTCCGCCATGGCCGAAACGCGCCACCGCCCGAGCTCTTCGCCGACGATGCTCCGGTGACCATTTGGTCACCCCGGCGTGTCCAACAGCCTCGCACGCACGCGTAGAGCCTCGCTAGCCGCACCGTTGGCTCGTTTGCGAGCCGCAGCAGCGAACCCGAGCGCACCCGTACTCCAGCCGCCGCCAAAGTCGACGCCGTGCTCAACTCCGGCCACCACAGGACCTCCCACCACCACCGTTCGACGCGGCTGAGTCCCAGCTTTCCAACGGTGCCATCGGCGCATCCAGCCGTGGCTTGTGCCGCGTTTTCGACGCCGCTCCGCCGCGTCTACCATCGCCGCCGGCTTAACTCTGGTTAAACGCCGGTTAAGGCTTAAGCTAATGACCCCCTCTGGGGCACTGACGTGTGGGCCCGCGTAGTTGTAGGAGATATGCCCTAGAGGCAATAATAAATGTTATTATTTATCTCCATGTTTGTAATTATGTTTATATTCCATGCTATAACTGCTATGGTTCCCGAGCCCGTATATCCATAAAGGCTCTGAGGAAAACCCATGTGCACGTGTGGAATAATAAACGGTAAAAAGTATTCCCGGTCAAGCCTCTAAGACTGGCTCAAGTGTTGCATGATGATCACGTTTTCCTGATCATGGGCATGTCTATGCCGACAACTTTGAGGGCACAATGTTAGGAGAACACTTGTGTTGAATCGACCCGAATTGATGTTATGCTATGAGATACATTCATCACAAGTTAATGGTTAATAACACAGAGAAAGTTAACATTTTCATAATTCCTTAGACCATGAGAGTATCGAGTTCCTTCGCACTTGCTTCATGAACTTTGGGGTTTGCTAAACGTCATCCGTAAATGGGTGGCTATTACGGCGGCTTACGGGTTCATGGAAAAGTATGACAAGGGACTAGATAGCTCAAGATTGGGATTTGCTCCTTCGACGATGGAGAGATATTCTTTGGGCCCTCTCGGTGTTACGGTATCCATCATCGTCTAGCCAGACACAATGTGATTTGATCACAGGAATGCCGAAACACGGAAACGAGAAAAGAGAACAAAACCGGTAACGAGATAACTGGCATAGTGGACAAAGTTGTTGATCCACGGGGATGCCGATAAGTCTCACCTCGGGTTTTGTAAACATATCGTGAAGCAACAGGAATAGCACACGGCAACTAGAGGTTCACTCGAATATTCATTCGTGTGGGTATAGGGATCAATATGGATGTCCACGGTTCCGCTATTGATCATTGATCGGAAAGTGTTCCGGTCATATCTATACTTCACCGAACCTACAGGGTCACACGCTTAAGGGTCATCTATCTGCTGAATACTAGACAGGGAGTCTGAGAGAAAGTCACCGGAAAAGTTTCGGAGACAGTGGAAAAGTTCCGGAGAGAACACCGAAAAAGTTTCGGTAAATCCGAAAAGTTGTTTCGGAGTAAACCATTGAGCCAAATAGGTTTCGGCATGTGTCTGGAACTTTTTGGAGGTACCAGAATTGTTCTGGGAACTTCTGGAATTTTTCCGGAGAGAAAAACCGGAAATGTTCCGGAGCAGCCGGAATTGCTTTGGCTGGTTTTCGCTGAAGAAAATCATTGATCCGAAAATATTTTGGAACGTGTCCAGAATTGTTTTAGTGGGTACTGGAAATGTTCTGGACCTACAGAAATATTTTCGGATTTAACAGACGCGGAAAAATGTCTTCGTGAATAGTGAAAACGCATTTATGGTTGCTTTTTTTGGAAAACCATTATTTTTGGGCTGTGCCCCAAAAGATCTAGGGGATGGCATGGATGGATGGGAACCCCCTTTGGGGGGCCCCACCATGGGGATGGCCGGCCAAGGGAGCTCCTCTTACCTCCCCATTATGCCCTTTATGTGTGACATAAAGCATGGGCATTTTGGGTTTTTCATGTGCCACCCTACCCCTTGGTTTTTCCTATAAATAGAGGTGGAGAGGAGCTCTCCACACTCACTCAATCTCTCATACATTATGCCATGCAGTGATCTGGCTTCTTCTCTCCCTCACACGAAATAGTTTCATAGAGCCGAAAGGCTGTCTGGGTTCTGGCAGGAACTAGTTCTGGACGGCGAAGCCCTGCCGGATAGCTGACACCGTATGTGTGCACCCTGGTAGAGAGGTCGTAGTTTTGATATTAGTTCGAGAGTGCCTCATGAAGGGCTGTCCGAGTGACCGTCCAAGATTTTGAGGGCCTCCCGAAGGTCTGTCCGAGTGACCGTCCAAAATTTTGAGGGCCTCCCGGAGGGCTGTCTGAGAGACCGTCCGAGGGACTGGTTGAGGACATCCCGGAGGGCTGTCCGAGGGACCGCCTGAGGGGTTGTCCGAGGGAGTACAACCTCGCGGTTGAGAGGTTGTAAAATCCTAGCTGCGAGGATCTGCACCAACGATCTTCGCCAACTCTACTTCCGCTGCGCTACGAGTTGGTAATGATCAGATAAAAAACCTTGTATGCATCTCCATAGTGGTCCTGGGCTGGTGCGTAGGTCGGAAATGTTTTGTTTTCTGCTTCGTTCCCCTACAGTGGCATCAAGAGCCGTGCTATGCGTAGATGCAGGTTGCGATCTAGAATACATGAGATGTATGGGTGTTGCACAATATAATTTGTAGTAAGATGAGTTCTATTGCTGAAAATTATTTGTGCGGGTAGCAGATGAAATCTATTATCCGATGTTCTTGTTGCTTCCCTTGAATTTGCGTAGTCCTGATCTTGACGGCATGGTGGAATCTTACAAAATTCTGGCAATCCTCGATCCTTTCATGCTGTTCCTGAGTATGATGATTGACAGATCAACGAAGTGCTAACAGTTCTTTGGGTTCTACCATAGTTAAGAAAGATGGATGTTTCGCAGACTAAAGGGCAATGCAGATATGATCTGCATGGGGTTCTTGCGTATGACGAAGTTCAGTATGGGGCTCGAGATTTTATTATCCCGTGTTTCATACGCCCCGCAAAGTTAATCTAGCGACTTGAATAATCATACTTGATGATGAACGTTGGTAGCTTCGGTTTGTTTCGAAACCTTAGAAGCCACGTAAAATAAAATTTTGCATGAACCGATTAGAGGCATCTGATTTGGTTTTGCAGGATGCATGTGCATGAGATGTGGTATAGTCTTCGTCATATTTAATTTGATTATGTATGAGATGACTATATGATGTAAATTAATTAACATGACCTGCGTGTCATGATTCGGCATGATGGCTGGAGCCATGTGATTGTCACTTTAAATCACCTGCGTATCAACCTTGTTGTAATGCATTATTTTATTAGCTATAGAGATAGCAATATTATTTGATGCATCGACAAGGTGGTGGCAATCTTCGCGAAGGTGAACACCGACGCAAATGCCGAAGATGAAGAAATTAAAGACTTCTCCATCAAACAGGGCTATACCATATCATGTTGTTATGAATTGCCTGAGATGTTTATCCCTTATGATGCACCCTTTTGATTGTGCGGTAGTCGCTTTTTATTAGGGTGATCTCTCACAAAGATATCAAGTAGTTAGTGTTCTCCCAAGTGTAGCACTGTCACGGCACTTTTCTTTTCGGGGTGTGCCATGGATACATGGGTACGAACAATTAGACATGTGTGAGGCGGGTGAGTTGAGACCTCGCAGCAAGATCACTTGGTTGTCTTGACGTTCTGGCTTGATCGTCCTGAGCTCGGAACACGCCCATCGAAAGATGAACAAGAGTCACATAGAGATGTGATTGGCAAGTTGGCCTACCGATTGCAATTCTCGTCACTTGAGATGGATACATCCTTGGCGTTGAATTACAATATGGGTCTTGTATCACTCACAATCAATTATGAGAGATATTGATTTGAGTGGGAGCGCACTATAGAATTAACTTGTTTAATTCTCAGGGCAATTAATTATGAACGTAGTCTAAGTGTGATTTGCATAATAATTGTACAATAATGGCTCGCGTTTCCATCTTCCCTATTAAAATTGAATAGCTGTTAAATATCTGGTTAAAACTTTACGGTTGGTAACGTAATGTCAGGATTGTCCTCAAGAGTGCCGAGAAGGACTTTGTCCTATCGCATGCTTTCGGTATTCTCCCGCTAATGCTATGGATGATGTGACTCTCGTCCTTCGTCCAAAAGCTAGAATTCCGTTATGGTCAAGTGCAATATGTTTGCTTCCATGAGACCCGAACTTCAAAAGTTTGGGATAGTTATGTGATATTCATGGAACTGAAAATTATTTTCAGACACAAACAAAGGCTAAAAGATATGAGATATCCAAAGCAATGTTTGTTTGCAAAGTATTAGTAAAGTGTTTACAAAGCATTAGACTAATAAGAGAGGGATCCAGGAGAATGCCTGTCATATAATGAAGGTGAATAAAACAACAACTTAAAGAGAAAGGAAAAGTCCGAAGGGTGTTAGTAAGACTTACACGCCTAGGAAGTCCGGGGCTGACGCCACTCTTAAAGTTGGGTGCTTCTTCTGAGAGTAGGAGAAATATTGGAAGTAAAACTGTTAGAAGTATAAAGGCAAAAAGAAAGAAGACTGGAATGTCCAACTCAGGTATGAATGTCATACGAGTTATAGATGTTTAGAAGGCTGGTCCATAGATGTAATTCTTGGGAATTATGATTAAACATGTTAGTCACTGATTCTTGGGTATTATGATTAAAAGTTGATCATAGAGATACCTGCTCGATTGCATTCTATTGCGACTCGATGCAAGAACTACTACGGCCTAAAAGACTTGCCAGGAATGAGGTTTAGACACGCGCTGGGAACATAGTAAAAGTTACTATACCTTCCATCAGCATGTTACCTATGTATTTATTTTCATAATTCATTTTGGAGTTTCATACACTCTAGTCCATTGCATAAGTATGTTGCAAGAAGGTTGTTCATGAGAGAACAATTGCTGTTCGATGTTATGAATAACATAAGGGCCATACTCCCATTTCAATGAGATGTATGTTGTGAATATTGATAATAATATATTACCTCTGGAATTATTTTCATATTTCATTTTGGAGTTTCATACACTCTAGCCCATTGCATAAAGTATGTTGCAAGAAGGTTGTTCATGAGAGAACATTTAATGTTCGGTTTTATGAATAACATAAGGGCCATACTTTCATTATGAATGAGATGTATGTTATGAATATTGATAATAATATAATACATCCATGACACTGACGCTAAATGTCGCAAGACTAAAAGAATACCACATATGTGTGGCACTGCATTTGGTCACAATGGAGAAACCCGCATGGAGAAATTCCATTATGATGGATTTTGAAGTCATTTGATTTTCAATCATCTGACACTTGCAACTTTCGTCCGAAAAGTGAAGTGACTGAAATACCGTTCACAGGCCATAAGGAACGAGCAACGAACTTATTGGTGATCATACATTTTGATGTGTGTAGTCCGATAAATATTGTTGCTAGCAGTGGATTTGTCTATCTTCAACAATGACTCAAGTAGATATATGGATATTTACTTGATGAGACACAAGTATGGATCTTTTGAAATCATTCAAAAGGTTTTCAAAATGAAGTAAAAATTATTGTAACAAGAAAATTATGTTTCTGCAATTAGATTGCGGAAAGGAATATTTGAGTTACAAGTTTAGCCAATGTCTGATGAGTTGTGAAAAGAGTTTCATAACTTACACCTCCCGGAACACCACTGTGAGTGGAATGTCCATGAAGATGTAATCAAACCATTTATGACATGGTAAGAACAAAGATGACATAAATCGATTTGCCATTATCCCCTTTAAAGTAATGCTTTAGAGACTGCAGCTTTTACACTGAAAAGAGCGCCATCAGATTTATTGAAATGACGCCATAGTATGGTACGCCCAACCATGTTATGTCTTTTCTTAACATTTGTAATATGGGGCTTGTGTAAAATGTTTACAAACCTATTCCAAATCAGACAGGTGCTACTTTGTAGGTTATCCCAAATTATTGGGTATTTCTCCATCACTATACCGAGGCAAAAGGTTTGCCACAAAGAACGGTATGATTTTGAAGAAAATGGTTCTTGCAAAAAGGTGAGTGGGAGGACAGTGCAACTCGACGAGATAACATTATCTTCGTCATCAGCTCATAGGAAAGAAACCTTGGAAGTAATTTCAGAGTTTCCTACTACGACTGATAAGGAAGCCTCTACATGAGATGTATGGACTTCGGTCGATCTTGCAGCTGAACCACGTAGGCAAAACTCATGCAAACCTCTCAGGAGCGCAAACGAGATATTGTTGTTGGACAACAGTATACCTACGATACACAAGGAAGCGTTGATGGGCCTTGACTCCGGAATTGGCTAAAAGCCAATATAATCCGAGATAGTATCCATAAATGATTCAAGATTAGATCTTGATAAACCCTTCGGAAGACTTAGAGTCTAATGAATATTAATGGAACTATAAACTGATACGGATAAAAGTGTTTTATCCATAAAGCTCGACTTGTTGCTTATAACAAATTCAAGAAATTAACTACGGCGAGATTGTCTCACCGTAGCGATGCTTAAAGTCGGTTCGGGTTATACTAGCAATTAATACATATTTCAATCATGAGATATAATAAACGCCAAAAGGATTTCCATGAGATGGAAATAGAACCTAGGACTTGTATGTAATACAGTCCAAAGTATTTTGTCTATCCAGAGGATGCTAGTGAGTGTGCAAACTTCAGAGTTCCAGTAATGGACGGAAGCGAGCATAATGGAGTTGGAATCTTCGTTTTGATGAAATAGTCAAAAGAGTTTGATTTCATCAAAGGATAGCGAAGATGCTTGTGGTTACAAGAAAGTAAGTGGGAGCATAATAATATTTCTTAAAACTTGTGTGCTTGACACATTGTTGATTGAAAATAAATTTCTTGACACGAATTAGGACTTCATTGAAAAATGGTTTTTCTGATGAAGTGCTTCGGCTAGGTAGCCCCAATATTAGGCATAATTATCTATGGAGATAGAATTGCCTAATAGAGCTAAGCCAAAATACATATTGACATGGTGCTAAAATGATTTAGCATAAGAATGCCAAGGAGTGATTCTTGCCGAAGTCACATGGAAAGAGTTTTAGCAAGAGTCGGTGTCCTAAAACACTGATGAGCAAAATACATGATGGATGTTCCACACACTTTTGTGTTTGGATTAATCATGTATTCCATGGTATGTAAAACAACCAGATATGTCCAGTACTCCCAAGTTGTTGCGAGTAAGATACCATAGTGATCAAAGTGATGATCATAGGACAACAATGAAAAATGTCATTGAGTACTAAAGTAGCATCGATGACATGTTTTCTCGCAAGCTGAGATTATGAAGAGTTCGTTGTAAGAAGTTACATCGATACAGTTAAGGGTTTTGTGTAAATACATGAAATGGTGGCACGGTAAGTTGGAATTGGTCCAAACAGGTTACTGTGGCGAGTGCTATAACAAAGGCTAAGTATGTTGACGCTTTAGAAGCGTAAAAAGAAGATGTTGAATCATATAGTTCATTCATGAACTTAGTATGGTTCCAAGATGGCTTTGGTCAAATGGAACACTATTGCAGATAGTTGCTCCATAGCTCAGTCTGAGGAATCAAGGTTCGACCTGTGATTCACATATATACTAAGCCAAGTCCACACAAAATATGAATTGTGTGAAAGCGTGAAAACGCGAGGATGTGCAAAGATACACACGGACCTGAAGTTGTCAGATCCGTTGGACGAAGACTATACCACAAGCGAAGCATATTTTACACAGGTATTCCATAGGTGTAAAGTGCATTAGCATTGACTAGATTATTGACTCTAGTGCAAGTGGGAGTCTGTAGGAGATATGCCCTAGAGGCAATAATAAATGTTATTATTTATCTCCATGTTTGTAATTATGTTTATATTCCATGCTATAACTGCTATAGTTCCCGAGCCCGTATATCCATAAAGGCTCTGAGGAAAACCCATGTGCACGTGTGGAATAATAAACGGTAAAAAGTATTCCTAGTCAAGCCTCTAAGACTGGCTCAAGTGTTGCATGATGATCACATTTTCTTGATCATGGGCATGTCTATGTCGGCAACTCTCGGTGTTACGGTATCCATCATCGTCTGGCCAGACACAATGTGATTTGATCACAGGGATGCTGAAACACGGAAACAAGAAAAGAGAACAAAACCGGTAACGAGATAACTGGCATAGTGGACAAAGTTGTTGATCCACGGGGATGCCGATAAGTCTCACCTTGGGTTTTGTAAACATATCATGAAGCAACAGGAATAGCACACAGCAACTAGAGGTTCACTCGAATATTCATTCGCGTGGGTATAGGGATCAATATGGATGTCCACGGTTCCGCTATTGATCATTGATCGGAAAGTGTTCCGGTCATGTCTATTCTTCACCGAACCTACAGGGTCACACGCTTAAGGGTCACCTATCTGCTGAATACTAGACAGGGAGTCTGAGAGAAAGTCACCGGAAAAGTTTCGGAGACAGCGGAAAAGTTCCGGAGAGAACACCGGAAAAGTTTCGGTAAATCCGAAAAGTTGTTTCGGAGTAAACCATTGAGCCAAATAGGTTTCGGCATGTGTCTGGAACTTTTTGGAGGTACCAGAATTGTTCTGGGAACTTCTGGAATTTTTTCGGAGAGTAAAACCGGAAATGTTCCGGAGCAGCCGAAATTGCTTTGGTTGGTTTTCGCTGAAGAAAATCATTGATCCGGAAATGTTTCGAAACGCGTCCAGAATTGTTTTAGTGGGTACTGGAAATGTTCTGGGCCTACAGAAATATTTTCGGATTTAACGGACGCGGAAAAATGTCTTCGTGAATAGTGAAAACGCATTTATGGTTGCTTTTTTTGGAAAACCATTATTTTTGGGCTTTGCCCCAAAAGATCTAGGGGATGACATGGATGGATGGGAACCCCCTTTGGGGGGGCCCCACCATGGGGGTGGCCGGCCAAGGGACCTCCTCCATGGAGCTCCTCTGACCTCCCCATTATGCCCTTTATGTGTGACATAAAGCATGGGCATTTTGGGTTTTTCATGTGCCACCCTACCCGTTGGTTTTTCCTATAAATAGAGGTGGAGAGGAGCTCTCCACACTCACTCAATCTATCATACATTATGCCATGCAATGATCTGGCTTCTCCTCTCCCTCACACGAAATAGTTTCGTAGAGCTGAAAGGTTGTCTGGGTTCCGGCAGGAAGTAGTTCTGGACGACGAAGCCCTGCCAGATAGTGGACACCGTATGTGTGCAACCTGGTAGAGAGGTTGTAGTTTCGATCTAAGTTCGAGAGTGCCTCCCGAAGGGCTGTCCGAGTGACCATCCGAGATTTTGAGGGCCTCCCGAAGGGCTGTCCGAGTGACCGTCCGAGATTTTGAGGGCCTCCCGGAGGGCTATCCGAGAGACCGTCGGAGGGACTGGTTGAGGACATCCCGGAGGGCTGTCCGATGGACCGCCTGAGGGGCTGTCCGAGGGAGTACATCCTCGTGGTTAGGAGGTTGTAAAATCCTAGCCACGGGGATCTACACCAACGATCTTTGCCAACTCTACTTCCGCTGCGCTACGAGTTGGTAACGATCAGATCATAAACCTTGTATGCATCTCCATAGTGGTCCTGGGTTGGTGCGTAGGTTGGAATTTTTTTATTTTCTGCTGCGTTCCCCTACAGTAGTTAGCAACATTAAATAAAAGTTAAACGCCCACTGACAGTCGGACCCCACCGCGTAATTAACTCACGGTTTAAAAATAAACTCTAGTAATTATACAGTGTATGACATGTGGGTCCCAGTGCACTGTTTATATGGATAAGAATTGATTAAGCCTACAGTCTATGACATGTGGACCCCACTGGTCAGATTGACCAGTCAACCGTTGACTGTTGATTGCTAACTTAGTAGTCAACAGGGCCCACCTGTCAGCCTCTGCTGACTGGGCAGTTGACTTAGTCAACTAGCCCCACCAGTCAGCAACTGTGTGCACTTCTGTGTACACTCTGCTGGGTGCATTTAACACTTTTGCTATTTATTTTCGAAATTAAATTAATTCCAGAAAATCCAGAAAATCATTAAAACTTTAGAAAATCATATAAAATAAACCGTAACTCGGATGAAAATAATTTATATATGAAAAATGATCAGAAAAATATAACGAATCCGAATATGTCATCCACATACCCGTGAGACCCCTCTAACATACCAAACATTGAACCGTTGCAGCCAAGTTAGCTGTATGAATAGTGACCGAAGCTGGGAAAATATTCCCGAATATTTGCCCACTTCATCTAAAAATGCTTAGTAATGCATTAGGTCACATCATCACCTCATCTGGCCATATCATGCTTTGTGATTGTATTTGTATGCTTTATATTCATTGTTTCTTTCCCCCTCCTTCTCCGGTAGACCCCGAGACTGTCGACGACAACGCTGAGTACGGCTACGCCCCTGCCGACCAGTTCCTCTCTGCAGAGCTTCCAGGCAAGCAAACCCCCTTGATCATTCCGATATCGCCCATTCCTTCTCTCTTATGCTTGCATTAGATTTTGCTATTGTTGATGTTCCGGTAGTTCCTATTCTGATGCATAGCCTGTTTTTGTAACCTGTTATTGATACTTTACCTGTTGTCCTACCTGCTTAGTATAGGTATGTTAGTGTCACATCAGTGGCCCTACACCCTTGTCCGTGTTGCCATGCCTTGTTAACTGGGTTATTCTAGCCAGTGATCGTGGTACCGAGACTTGAATATACCTTGAGCCCATGCCATTGTATGACTCTGTAAAGCCGCATCTAGCGTGATCTTACCGAGGGTGATTCCTCGTATTTCACTCTCGGTGATGACTCTGCGGTGTAGCACCTCAAGTGTGACCTATCTGAGGGTGATTCTTCGTACTTCACTCTCGATGGTGACTCTGTCATGCAGTATATCAAGTGTGAACTCATCGAGGGTGATTCCTCAGTTTCACCTTGATGGTATGGACCTGAGACATGACATCCCCCTTTATTAAAGTCGGGTCGGCTCCAAGAGCACCTGGGAGAAAATGTTGAAGACGGGTCGGCCCCAAGGGTACCCGCGAGAGATATCGATATTGTGGCGGAACAAAAGGGCAGGCGGAGACCATCCAGGATAGAGGTGGGCCTGGTCCCTTGTCGTTGGACCGCGAGTTACCAAGTCGGAGCGACAGGAGCCATGTTCGTGTCCGCGAGCTTCTAATAATACACTAACAGATTTGGGTATTTGATCTGAGTTGGCCGCTGGCCTATACGCACTAACCACTATGCGGGATAATGGTTATGGGGCCCTCGGCGTCGTACATTCTATCGAAAGCTCTATCAGACGTCCAGTTCAGCATTGCGGCACGGCAGGGCCGGCACCATCCAGGACAGAGGTGGTGCCTGGGTCTAACCGTCCTCGCAATGACCTGGAGTGCTTAGGGCGATCGGCCCATGACCCCTTTGCGCTTAGGAGGTAGACCGGCGGGGACCTCTCTGCGGAGCCTAGGTAGGACTACGGCGTGTCGATTATCCGAGGCCGGGCATTACCCAGAAAAGTGTGTCCAGCCAGAGGTAATCGAGCGTATTGGGTAATGTGGTGCACCCCTGCAGGGAAGTAATCTATTCGAATAGTCGTGTCCATGGTAACAGGACACTCGGAGTTGTATCCTGATCTACTACAACTAGAACCGGATACTAATATAATACTTAACTGTTATGACTTGCTCCAAGATCGCTTTCTCGCAGGGTAGTCGAGAAAGGATCTCTGGGTATTGCTGCTACATACATGTTACTATATGTTATGATAGGTTATATAAATACGCTACTCTCTTCTGATGCTGCAAGATGCTAGTCTTCGTTAAGATAGACCTTTCCCCCCTCATCCCTGGCATTCTACAGTACAGTCCATTGATATACCCCATTCCTTGATACCGATGCATATGTAGTATAGTTCTAATGTAAGTCTTGCGAGTACTTTGGATGAGTACTCATGGTTGCTTTGCTACCTTTTCCCCTCTACCCGGTTGCTGCCTTTAGATGACGGAGCCCAGGAGCCGGAGATCCCCGACGGTGCCTACTACTACGTCGACGACCAGGAGTAGTTCGGAGGCCCCAGGCAGGAGGCTTGCGCCTTTTCGATCTAGAGTCGTTGTTTGTTTTCGCCTTCTTAAGGCATCTTTGTAATTGTCTGTAGTCAGACCTAACTCTTGATGTATTATTGGGTATTACGACCCCTATTTGTAATATAATGTTTTATTTGTGTCGTAGAGTTGTGTTGGGATATCCTACCGTGAGTCTCTGATCTTGATCATGCATGCTGCGTGGATGATTAGTGCACGGTCGGGATCGGGGGCGTCACAAGCAAACACAACCCCCACGTGCCTAGGAGGAGTATTTGGCGGAGCGAACCCCGTTGTGCACTCCTCGACCTTTCACACGTGATTAGTCTACTTCAATTACCGTCTACTCGGACCTCACTGCCATACTAGCAGTTCCCATTTTTATGTATATTAATGAAGGTACGACCCCATGATCCTTAACACCGATATTCAATACTAAACATTGATTATTCACCTACACAATCATACACCACTACCTTAATATCGCAAAACTATTGCAAAGAATCAAACTTATCATGTTCAATGATCTACAAGTTTTATGTAAGTTTTTATTATACCACTAATGTATACCCATCATTTTAGGACCAACATATAACCCAAGAAAATTACCAATTACTATTCAACTCTCTAAAAGGATACACGTGAAACAAGAGAGTCCTAATCTTTTTACAAAAACATGACATTCCGCCATGCTCTAACATGTATAAGTGAAGCGCAAGAGCAATTCTATAAGTATCTCTACTCAAAAGGTATAAGTGAAGCATAAAGAGCAATTCTAAAAATTATATGACCAATGTGTGTCTCACAAGGTGAGCAATCAGAACATAATGATTGTGAAGACCAGCAAACAAAACCAAAATAAAAGCAAATGACGCTCCAAGCAAAGCACATATCATGTGAACAAATAAAAACTTAGGTCCAACCGAGACATACCGATAATTGTTGAAGACGAAAGAGGGGATGCCTTCCGGTGCATCCCCAAGCTTAGACGCTTGAGTCACCTTAGATATTACCTTGGGGGTGCCTTGGGCATCCCCAAGCTTAGTTTCTTGCCGCTCCTTGTTCCTCTCATATCGATGTCTCCCCTCGATCTTAAAAACTTCATCCACACAAAACTCAACAGAACTCGTGAGATAGGTTAGTACATATAAAAATAAATCTCCAATCATGTACTGTCAAGACAAGATGCATAATTATTTCCAGGTATTAGCTATTGTATCCTATCATTTCCACAATTTATATCCCCCAATATAAGCCATGAAAACTTTAAAACAAGCAGATAATACAAACTATAACAACAATCCATCAAAAATAGAACAGTGTGTAAATATCTAATTGAATAGTATAATTATGTAACTCCAAAAATTCTTAAAAATTAGGGCGTAGCATAAATTTTTTAATGCAGTACTGTATAAAATTTTTGGGAATTTATCACGTTCCAGTACAGTATAAAAATTCTAATACTGAAGGAAAAAATTTCTGGTTCTGCACAGAACCTAACAAACATGCAATTGCAACATCCCAAAGGCTAAACTTGGCACAAAAATTCAAAGCAAAGATATAACCACAATTACTATAGTAGCAATAATCATGTTGACACACAAAAATAAAAATAAAAACATATTGGGTTGCCTCCCAACAAACGCTTTTCTTTAATGTCTTTTAGCTAGGCATGATACCAACATCAAGTTTTATCATCATTCATTTCCTCAATATAGCAACGTGATTTCTTAGGGAGAGTTCCTAAAATCTTATTAATCATAACACTCCTAGGTATGAAATCCAAAATTTTAGCATCATAAATAGGTTCCCTCTTTATCTTTCTAAAAGTGGGGTGCACGCTTATCATCTTTAAATCTCCCTTCTCTTTACTAGGTGAAGCACCCAAATTGGGTCTAGGGACCTTAGGCACATAGGTAAATTTTATATTCTTATTCCTAGATGTCTCCTCATTAGTTTTATTGAAGCAAAAGTTGAACCCAAGACATCTATAACTTCCTCCAATTTGTCTATTCGTGCAGGACTTTGTTCTACTCTATTGTTATGGGGTTCTTTTTTCCTTCAATAATTTTAAAATATTCCCTACCGTAGAGCCTAGCTTAGTAATTTGATTATGCATCTTTTTATCTAATTCTTCCAATTGTTGATTACTTGGCATTTTATTCTCTATTATATCCAATCTCTGCATAAGATGCTCCAAAGTTATTTTAGTTTCATTGACTTTAATTGGTGGAGATCCTACTAGATTTCCCATAGCATTAAAAGCATATAAGGTATGACTACCCAAGAAATTTCCTCCTGTTATAGTATCTAGGACAAACCTATAACAAGTAGTAACGCCAACATAGAAATTCCTAAGAAGTATCGTGGAAGATTGCTTTCGAGTAGATCTATTTTGAGCATCACAAATTCTGTACCAAGCATCTTTTAAACTCTCTCCACCCCTTTGTTTAAAATTACGTACTTCTAGCTCGGGCGTGGAAACGACAAGTGAGGAACTAGCCATAGCAGCAAGAACAGAAACAACAACAAAAGGTATTTTTGGTATTTTGAAGATTTTTTTAGCAAGCAAAGAGGCAAAAGTAACTAGGCAAGATAGATAACAAGAATGTAGTGTGATGGTATGAAGGCACCTGTTTGTGTAGTAGAAGACTTCCCCGGCAACGGCGCCAGAAATCTTGCTTGCTCCCGCAGGAGTTGCTGGGATTCCCCCAAGTGTAAGGGTGAAGTAGCCCAACGACAAGTTTTTCCCTCAGTTAGAGAACCAAGGTTATCAATCTAGTAGAAGTCCCCCAAGCTAACAAAGTGAACAACACCTGCACACAAAACACAAAACACACTTGTCCCCAACACAGCAAGAGGGTTGTCAAGCCCCTTGTCTTGCTAGTTGCAAGATTACACTAGTAGAAAATAGGGCTTTGGTCCAGGCCAGATAAGAGCATCAATCCCGGTTCTGTTACGAACCGGGACCAATGGGTGCATCAGTCCCGGTTCGTGAGGCCAGGGCGCCGGCCGGGCCACGGCAGGCACCTGTCCCGGTTCGTCTGACCCCTTTGGTCCCGGTTCCAGACACGAACCGGGACTAAAGGGCCTCGCTCCTGGCGCAGCCCCTTTAGTCCCGGTTGGTGGCTGGAACCGGGACTAAATGTGTGTCTTCTGTCCCGGTTCTAGCCACGAACCGGGACTAAAGAGATGCCTATATATATGCCCTCCCGTGCCCGCTCACTCCTCTGTTTTTTGGCCGGCCGGTGTGGGAGGTGTGTGCTGCTCTGCTCTCACCTCCTATGCACATGAGGTGTTCGATGAAATGCCCGAGTCACACTTAAGCTTTCTCCTCTCCAAACTCGACCTCCAAGCTCCATTTTCCCCAAGATTTGTCTAGGTTTGGCGGTGCACCATTGTCCCCGTCCCCGTCCTCACCGCCGTCGATCGCCCGTGCCGATCCCGTCGCCGGCACCACCGTGGTGAGCCTCTTGTTCTTATCTTCTTTTTAAAAGAAAATTTTTTCTTGTTGTATGAGTTATATAGCTACTTGTATAGTTTTCTTACTTTTATTATTGTTTGTTATTATATAGTACCATGGTTTTGGTATCCGCCCCCGTCGGCTCTCGTCCGGTCTATGATTCGGATGTGGTATATTATCTTTTATAACTATTTGTTTCATTTAGTGTTTATGAGAATTATGCCAACCAACGTGACATAGATGTTTTTATCTAGGAGGTATGTGAACTGGAAATTCCAACCGACCCTCTTGTCGAGAGGTTAAATTTAGTTCAAAAAGAAAACAATTATTTTAAAGAAAAATCGAAAAGAATTGAAGAGGAGAAGATGAACTTGGAGGTGCATGTTGCCGATGTCGTCGATGATCACAAGATGCAGATGGATGCAATGCGCTTGAAGATTAGAAAGATTAGAAAATATGCCATTGATAATGAGGCTAGGTATCATTATGCTGTTGGATCAATTGTTACCTTCGTTGCGCTTATGATCACATTTGTTGTTGCATTTAAATGTTTTACATAGTTGATAATGAGAACTATGTATGAACTTTATGTATTTATTTTTTCAGTAATAACATTTGATCACTACAGTACTTTGGTTTTAATGTGATGATGAACTTGTATTAATTTGGTCACTTCTCTATTCATGATGTTCTGTAATGGTTTTTGATACACTTAATTATATAATGCACGCAGATGAACTGGCAATGGATGTACGGTGACCGACGCACCTCCGAGTACATTGATGGCATGCATAATTTTCTCGAAGTGGCTGAGGCAAACAAGCAGAATGGTTTTATGTATTGTCCATGTATTGTCTGTGGGAATACGAAGGATTACTCTGACTCGAAAACCCTTCACTTGCACCTGCTTGAGAAGAGTTTCATGCCACACTATAATGTTTGGACCAAGCACGGAGAAATAGGGGTTATGATGGAAGACAACGAAGAAGAAGAGGATGATGACAACTATCCCCCTGAATACGGTGATACTGCAACGGGGGAAGCTGAAGATCAAGATGAACCAGACGATGTGCCCGATGATGATCTTCGCCGGGTCATTGTTGATGCACAGAGAGAATGCGAGAGTGAAAAGGAGAAGTTGAAGTTCGATCGCATGTTAGAGGATCACAAAAAATGGTTGTACCCAAATTGCGAAGATGGCAACACAAAGCTCGGTACCACACTGGAATTGCTGGAATGGAAGGCAGAGAATGGTGTATCTGACAAGGGATTTGAGAAGTTACTGAAAATAATGAAGAAGAAGCTTCCAAAGGATAACAAATTGCCTGACAGTACGTACGTGTAGGAGATATGCCCTAGAGACAATAATAAATGTTATTGATTATCTCCCTATTCATAATTATGTTTATGTTCCATGCTATAACTGCAATGATTCTCGAGTCTACAAATAAAACGAGGCTTGGAGGGAAACTCATGTGCACGTGTGGGATAATAAACGGTAAAATGTATTCCTAGTCTGGCCTCTAAGACTGGCTCAAGTATTGCATGATGATCCTGTTTTCCTGATCATGGGCATGGCTATGCCGGCAATTTTGAGGGCACAATGTTAGAAGAACATTTGTGTTGAATCGACCCGAATTGATGTTATGCTATGAGATTCATTCGTCATAAGTTAATGGTTTATAACACAGAGATGGTTAACGTTTGCATAATTCCTTAGACCATGAGAGTATCGAGTTTCTTCATGCTTGCTTCATGAACTTTGGGGTTTGTTAAACGTCATCCGTAAATGGGTGGCTATTACGGCGGCTTACGGGTTCATGGAAAAGTATGTCAAGTAACTTGATAGCTCAAGATTGGGATTTGCTCCTCCGACGATGGAGAGATATCTCTGGGCCCTCTCGGTGTTACGGTATCCATCATCGTCTGGCCAGACACTTTGTGATTTGATCACGGGGATGCCGGAACACGGGAACGAGAAAAGAGAACAATACCGGTAACGAGGTAACTGGCATAGTGGACAAGTTGTTGATCCACAGGGATGCCAATATGTCTCACCTCGGGTATTTGTAACATATCGCGAAGCAACAGGAATAGCACACGGCAACTGGAGGTTCACTCGAATATTCATTCGTGTGGGTATAGGGGTCAATATGGGTGTCCACGGCTCCGATGTTGATCATTGATCGGAAGGGGTTCCGGGTCATGTCTATGCTTCACCGAACCTATAGGGTCACACGCTTAAGGGTCATCTATCTGCTGAATAATAGACAGGGAGTCTGAGAGAAAATCACCGAAAAAGTTTTCGGACACCGGAAAAGTTTTGGACAGCGGAAAAGTTCCGCAGAGAGAACACCGGAACAGTTTCGGTAAAACTGAAAAGTTGTTTCAGTGGATACCATAAAGTCAAATTGGTTTTGGCACATGCCTGATAATTCTTGGAGGGTGCCAGAATCATTCTGGAAACTTTCTGGAATTTTCCGGGATGAAAACCGGAAATGTTCCGGAGCTGCCGAAACCGCTTCAGATGCTTTTCGCAGATGAAAAATCACTGAACCGGAATTTTTCCGGATCGCATTGAAAATTATTTTAGTGGGTACTGGAAATGTTCTAAGCCCACATAAATATTTTCAGTTCGACCGGACGCTGAAAAATGTCGTCGTGAATAGTGAAAGTGCCTTTTGGGATATTTATGGAAAAGTCACCTTTTGGGATATTTTTCCAAAAGGTTTCTAGAAGGCTTGGGGGCCAAGAAACCCTACCCCTTGGATTTCCTATAAATAGAGGTGGAGGGGCTGCCTCCACACTCACTCCTTCTCACATACAAGTGCCATGACATTTCTGGCTTCTCTCTCCCTCCCAGCGAAATAGTTTCGTAGAGCCGAAAGGCTGTCTGGGTTCCGGTGGGAACTAGTTCTGGACGGCGAAGCCCTGCCGGATAGATGACACCGTATGTGTGCAACTCTGTAGAGAGATCGTAGTTTCGGTCTTAGTTCGAGAGTGCCTCCCGAAGGGCTGTCCGAGTTACTGTCCGTGTTTCGGGGGTCCTCCCGAAGGGCTGTCCGAGTGACCCGCCCGAAGGGCTGTCAGTGAGGCCTCCCGGAGGGTTGTCCGAGGATCCGTTCGGTGGGACTATCCGAGGGACTGTCCAGAGGCCTCCCGAAGGGCTGTCCGAGGATCCGTCCGGTGGGACTATCCGAGGGACTGTCCTGAGGTCTCCCGAAGGGCTGCCCGGAGATCCGTCCGGGGAGCAGGCGAGGGAGTACATCCTCGCGGTTGGGAGGTTGTAAATCCTAGCTGCGGGGATCTGCACCGCCGATCGTCATCGACTCTACTTCCGCTGCGCTACGAGTCGGTAACGAAAAAGATCAAACCTTGTATGCAGTCTCCATAGTGGTCCTGGGCTGGTGCGTAGGTCGGAAATTTTTTGTTTTCTACTGCGTTACCCTACAGTGGCATCAAGAGCCATGCTATGCGTAGATGCAGGTTGCGATCTAGAATACATAGAGATGTATGGGTGTTGCACAATATAATTAGGTAGTAGTTGAGATCTATTGCTGAAAATTATTTGTGCGGGTAGCAGATGAAATCTGTTACCCGATGTTCCTGTTGCTTCCCCTGAATTTGCGTAGTCCTGATCTTGACGGCATGGTGGAATCTCACAAAGTTCTGGCAATCCGCGATCCTTTCATGCTGCTCCTGAGTATGCTGATTGACAGATCAACGAAGTGCTAACAGTTCTTTGGGTTCCACCATAGTTGAGAAAGATGGATGTTTCGCAGACGAAAGGGCAATACAGATGTGATCTGCACGGGGGTCACGCGTATGACGAAGTTTAGTATGGGGCTCGAGATTTTATTATCTCGTGTTTCATACACCCTGGAAAGTTAATCAAGCAACTTGAATTATCATACTTGATGATGGACGTTGGTAGCTTCGGTTTGTTTCGAAACCTTAGATGCCACGTAAAATAAAATTATGCATGAACCGATTAGAGGCGTCTAACTTGGTTTTGCAGGATGGTTTGCATGTGCATGTGATGTGGTATAGCAGTGCTCATTATAATTTGATTATGTATGAGATGACTATATAATGTAAATTGATTAACATGACCTGCGTATCATGATTCGGCATGATGGCTGGAGCCATATGATTGTCACTTTAATGACCTGCGTGTCAACCTTCAGTAATGCACTTATTTTATTAGCTATAAAGATAGCAATATTATCTGGTGCATCGACAAGGTGGTGGCAATCTTCGCGAAGGTGAACACCGACGCGAATGCCGAAGACGAAGAAATACAAGACTTCTCCGTCAGAAAGGGCTATACCATATCATGCTATTATGAATTGCCTGAGATGTTTATCCCTTATCATGCACCCTTTTGATTGCGCGGTAGTCGCTTTTATTAGGGTGATCTCTCACAAAAATATCAAGTAGTTAGTGTTCTCCCAAGTGTAGCACCGTCACGGCACCTAACTTTTCGGGGTATCACATGGATACATGGGTACGAACGATTAGGGATGTGTGAGGCGGGTGAGTTGAGACCTCGCAGCGAGATCACTTGGTTGTCTTGACGTTCTAGCTTGAAAGTCCTGAGCTCGGAACACGCCCATCGAAAGATGAACAAGAGTCACATAGAGATGTGATTGGCAAGTTGGCCTACCGATTGCAATTCTCGTCACTTGAGATGGATACATCCTTGGCGTTGAATTGTAATTTGGATCTTGAATCTCTCACAATCAATTATGAGAGATATTGATTTGAGTGGGAGCGCACTGTAGAATTACCTTGTTTAATTCTCGGTGCAATTTATTATGGACACTGTCTAAGTGTGATTTGCATAATAGTTGTAGAATAATGGCTCGCGTTTCCACCTTCCCTGTTAAAATTGAATAAGCTGTTAAATATCTGATTAAAACTTTACGGTTGGTAACGTAATGTGAGGATTGTCCTCTAGAGTGCCGAGAAGGACTTGTCCTATCGCATGCTTTCGGTATTCTCCCGCTAATGCTATGGATCATGTGACTCTCGTCCTTCGATCCAAAAGCTAGAATTCCTTTTCAGTCAAAGTGCAATATGTTTACTTCCATGAGACCCAAACTTCGAAAGTTTGGATAGTTATGTGATATTCATGGAATCTGAAAATCATTTTCAGAGACAGACAAAGGCTAAAAGATATGAGATATCCAAAGCAATGTTTGTTTGCAAACTATTAGTAAAGGAGTTTACTATGCATTAGACTGATAAGAGTAGGAGAAATACTAAAAGTTAAACTGTTAGAAGTATAAAGGCAAAAGGAAAGAAGACTGGAATATCCAGCTCATGTATGAATGTCATACAAGTTTTTGATGTATAGAAGGCTGGTCAAAGATATAGTTCTTGGGAATTATGGTTAAACATGTTAATCACTAATTCTTGGGTATTGTGAGTTAATCACAAAGATACCCGCTCGATTGCATTCTGTTGCAACTCAATGTAAGAACTACTATGGCCTGAAAGACTAGCCAGGAATGAGGTTTAGATACACGCAGGGAACATAGTAAATGTTACTATGCCTTCCATCGGTGTATTCCCTATGTATTTACTTTCATAATTCATTTTAGAGTTTCACACTCTAGCCCTTTGCATAAGGTATCTTGCAAGAAGGTTGTTCATAAGAGAACTTTTGATGTTCGGTGTTATGAATAACATAAGGGCCATACTTTCATTATGAATGAGACGTATGTTATGAATATTGATAATAATACATTACCTCTGGGTTTACTTTCATAATTCATTTTAGAGTTTCATACACTCTAGCCCATTGCACAATGTTTGTTGCAAAAGAGTTGTTCATAAAACAACAATTGTTGTTCAGTATTATGAATAACATGAAGGGCCATGCTTCCATCCTAGATGGAATGTATGTTATGAATATTGATGGAAATATGATACATCCATAACACTGACGCTAAATGTCGCAAGACTAAAAGAATACCACACAAGTGTGGCACTGCATTTGGTCACATTGGAGAAACTCGCATGGAAAATTCCATTATGATGGATTTTGAAGTCGTTTGATTTTGAATCATCTGACACTTGCAACTTTCCTCTGAAAAGTGAAGTGACTGAAATACCGTTCACAGGCCATAAGGAACGAGCAAAGAACATATTGGTGATCATACATTATGATGTGTGTAGTCCAATAAATGTTGTTGCAAGTGGTGGATTTATCTATCTTCAGAAATGACTCAAGTAGATATGTGGATATTTACTTGTTGAGACGTAAGTCTGGATCTTTTGAATTCATTCATAAGGTTTTCAAAAATGAAGTAGACGTTGTTGTAACAAGAAAATTATGTTTCTACAATTCGACTGCAGAAAGGAATATTTGAGTTACAAGTTTAGCGAATGTCTGATGAGTTGTGAAAGGGGTTTCATAACTTGCACCTCCCGGAACACCACTACAAGTGGAAAGTCCGTGAAGATGTAATCGAACCATTTATGACATGGTAAGATCAAAGATGACATAAATAGATTTGCCATTATCCCTTTTAAAGAGTAATGCTTTAGAGACTGCGGCTTTTACACTGAAAAGAGCTCCATCGGGTCTGTTGAAATGACGCCATGGTATGGTACGCCCAACCATGTTATATCTTTTCTTAACATTTGGAATATGGGGCTTGTGTAAAAGGTTACAAACCTATTCCAAATCAGACAAGTGCTACTTTGTAGGTTATCCCAAGTAAATGGGTATTCCTCCCTCACAATACCGAGGCAAATAGGTTTGCCACAAAGAACGGTATGCTTTTTGAAGGAAATGGTTCTTTCAAAAAGGGTGAGTGGGAGAACACTGCAACTCGACGAGATAAACAGTATCTTCGTCATCAGTTCAAAGGAAAGGAACCTTGGAAGTGATTCCAAGGTTTTCCTACTGCGACTGATACGGAAGTCTCTACAATAAAATGTATGGACTTCGGTCGAACTTGCAGCTAAACCTCGTAGGCAAGGCTCGTGCAAACCTCTCAGATGCGCAAACGAGATATTGTTGTTGGACAACAGTATAACTACGATACACAAGGAAGCGGTGATGGGCCCTGACTCCGGAATTGGCTAAATGCCAATACAATCCGAGATAGTTTCCATATAAATGTTTCAAGATTAAAATCTTGATACACCTTTCAGAAGGCTTAGAGTCTAACGAATATTTATGGAACTAAAAACTGATACGGATAAAAAAAAATTATCCATAAAGCTCGACTTGTTGAAATAACAAGTTCAAGGAGTTGACTACGATGAGGTTGTTTCACCGTAGCGATGCTTAAAGTCGGTTCGGGTTGAACTAGCAATTAATACATATTTCAATCATGAGATATGAAACATGGATGACGAAAGGATTTCCATCTGATGGAAATGTAACCAAGGACTTGCATGTGTTACAGTCCAAGGTATTTTGTCAGTCCAGAGGATGCTAGTAAGTATGCAAACTTCAGAGTTCCAGCAATGGACAGAAGAGAGCAAAATGGAGTTGGAATCTTCGTGTTTTGATGAAATGGTCAAAAAGGGTTTTGACTTCATCAATGGGTAACGAAGATGCTTGTGATTCAAGAAAGTAAGTGGGAGCATAATAATATTTATAAAAACGTTGTGTGCTTGACACATTGTTAATTAGAAGTAAATTTCTTGACACGAATTAAGGACTTCATTTGAAAATAGTTTTTCGATGAAGTGCTTAGGCTAAATAGCCTCAATATTAGGCATGATGATCTATGGAGATAGATTTACCTAATGGGGCTAAGCTATGAATACATATTGACAAGATGCTAAAACCTTTTAGCATTTAAAACGCCAAGGAGTGATTCTTGCCGATGTCACATGGAAAGAGTTTTTGCAAGACTCAGTGTCCCAAAACACTGATGAGTGAAATACATGATGGAGATTCCACACACTCGTGTGTTTGGATTAATCATGTATTCCATGGTATGTAAAACAACCAGATATGTCCGATACTCCAAAGTTGTTGCGAGTATAGATACCAAAGTGATCAAAGTACTGATCATAGGACAACAGTGAAAGATGTCACTGAGTACTAGAGTAGTACTGATGACATGTTTTCTCGCAAGCAGAGATTATGAAGTGCTCGTTGTAAGTAATTACATCGATACAATCTTCATCAATGCTCCATGCGATTTTCGATTTAAGTTAAGGGATTTGTGTAATACACAATATGGTGGCACGGTAGTTGAAAATTGTTCCAAACAAGATACTGTGGCGAATTCTATAACATAGGCTAAGTATGTTGATGCTTTAGAAGCGACAAAGAAGATGTTGAATCATATAGTTCATTCAAGAACTTAGTATGGTTCCAAGATGGCTTTGGTCAATGGGACACTATTGCAGATAGTTGCTCCATAGCTCAGTCTGAGGAATCAAGGTTTGACCTGTGATTCACATATATACAAAGCCAGGTCCACACAAAATATGAATTTTGTGAAAGCGTGAAAACGCGGGGATATGCATAGTTACACACGGAGCTGAAGTTGTCAGATCCGTTGGACATCAGGCTATACCACAAGCGAAGCATATTTTACACCAGTATGCCATAGGTGTAAAGTGCATTAGCATTGACTAGATTATTGACTCTAGTGCAAGTGGGAGTCTATAGGAGATATCCCTAGAGACAATAATAAATGTTATTGATTATCTCCCTGTTCATAATTATGTTTATGTTCCATGCTATAACTGCAATGATTCTCGAGTCTACAAATAAAACGAGGCTTGGAGGGAAACTCATGTGCACGTGTGGGATAATAAACGGTAAAATGTATTCCTAGTCTGGCCTCTAAGACTGGCTCAAGTATTGCATGATGATCCTGTTTTCCTGATCATGGGCATGGCTATGCCGGCAATTTTGAGGGCACAATGTTAGAAGAACATTTGTGTTGAATCGACCCGAATTGATGTTATGCTATGAGATTCATTCGTCATAAGTTAATGGTTTATAACACAGAGATGGTTAACATTTGCATAATTCCTTAGACCATGAGAGTATCGAGTTTCTTCATGCTTGCTTCATGAACTTTGGGGTTTGTTAAACGTCATCCGTAAATGGGTGGCTATTACGGCGGCATACGGGTTCATGGAAAAGTATGTCAAGTAACTTGATAGCTCAAGATTGGGATTTGCTCCTCCGACGATGGAGAGATATCTCTGGGCCCTCTCGGTGTTACGGTATCCATCATCGTCTGGCCAGACACTTTGTGATTTGATCACGGGGATGCCGGAACACGGGAACGAGAAAAGAGAACAATACCGGTAACGAGGTAACAGGCATAGTGGACAAGTTGTTGATCCACGGGGATGCCAACATGTCTCACCTCGGGTATTTGTAACATATCGCGAAGCAACACGAATAGCACACGGCAACTGGAGGTTCACTCGAATATTCATTCGTGTGGGTATAGGGGTCAATATGGGTGTCCACGGCTCCGATGTTGATCATTGATCGGAAGGGGTTCCGGGTCATGTCTATGCTTCACCGAACCTATAGGGTCACACGCTTAAGGGTCATCTATCTGCTGAATACTAGACAGGGAGTCTGAGAGAAAATCACCGAAAAAGTTTTCGGACATCGGAAAAGTTTCGGACAGCGGAAAAGTTCCGCAGAGAGAACACCGGAACAGTTTCGGTAAAACTGAAAAGTTGTTTCAGGGGTACCATAAAGTCAAATTGGTTTTGGCACATGCCTGATAATTCTTGGAGGGTGCCAGAATCATTCTGGAAACTTTCTGGAATTTTCCGGGATGAAAACCGGAAATGTTCCGGAGCTGCCGAAACCGCTTCAGATGCTTTTCGCAGATGAAAATCACTGAACCGGAATTGTTCCGGATCGCATTGAAAATTATTTTAGTGGGTACTGGAAATGTTCTAAGCCCACATAAATATTTTCAGTTCGACCGGACGCTGAAAAATGTCGTCGTGAATAGTGAAAGTGCTTTTTGGGATATTTATGGAAAAGTCACCTTTTGGGATATTTTCCCAAAAGGTTTCTAGAAGGCTTGGGGGCCAAGAAACCCTACCCCTTGGATTTCCTATAAATAGAGGTGGAGGGGCTGCCTCCACACTCACTCCTTCTCACATACAAGTGCCATGACATTTCTGGCTTCTCTCTCCCTCCCAGCGAAATAGTTTCGTAGAGCCGAAAGGTTGTCTGGGTTCCGGTGGGAACTAGTTCTGGACGGCGAAGCCCTGCTGGATAGATGACACCATATGTGTGCAACTCTGTAGAGAGATCGTAGTTTCGGTCTTAGTTCGAGAGTGCCTCCCGAAGGGCTGTCCGAGTTACTGTCCGTGTTTCGGGGGTCCTCCCGAAGGGCTGTCCGAGTGACCCGCCCGAAGGGCTGTCAGTGAGGCCTCCCGGAGGGCTGTCCGAGGATCCGTCCGGTGGGACTATCCGAGGGACTGTCCAGAGGCCTCCCGAAGGGCTGTCCGAGGATCCGTCCGGTGGGACTATCCGAGGGACTGTCCTGAGGCCTCCCGAAGGGCTGCCCGGAGATCCGTCCGGGGAGCAGGCGAGGGAGTACATCCTCGCGGTTGGGAGGTTGTAAATCCTAGCTGCGGGGATCTGCACCGCCGATCGTCATCGACTCTACTTCCGCTGCGCTACGAGTCGGTAACGAAAAAGATCAAACCTTGTATGCAGTCTCCATAGTGGTCCTGGGCTGGTGCGTAGGTCGGAATTTTTTTGTTTTCTACTGCGTTACCCTACAGTACGGAGCAAAGAAGGTTCTCTGCCCTCTAGGATTAGAGGTGCAGAAGATACATGCATGCCCTAATGACTGCATCCTCTACCGCGGTGAGGAGTACGAGAATTTGAATGCATGCCCGGTATGCGGTGCATTGCGGTATAAGATCAGACGAGATGACCCTGGTGATGTTGAGGGCGAGCGCCCCAGGAAGAGGGTTCCTGCCAAGGTGATGTGGTCTGCTCCTATAATACCACGGCTGAAATGTCTGTTCAGAAACAAAGAGCATGCCAAGTTGATGCGATGGCACAAAGAAGACCGCAAGAAAGACAGGAAGTTGAGAGCACCCGCTGACGGGTCGCAGTGGAGAAAAATCGAGAGAAGGTGGGGGGACTTTGCAGGTGACGCAAGGAACGTATAGTTTGGTTTAAGTGCAGATGGCATTAATCCTTTTGGGGAGCAGAGCAACAATCATAGCACCTGGCCCGTGACTCTATGTATCTATAACCTTCCTCCTTGGTTGTGCATGAAGCGGAAGTTCATTATGATGCCAATGCTCATCCAAGGCCCTAAGCAACCCGGCAACGACATTGATGTGTACCTAAGGCCATTAGTTGAAGAACTTTTACAGTTGTGGAATGGAGAAGGTGTACGTGTGTGGGATGAGCACAAACAGGAGGAATTTGACCTACATGCATTGCTGTTTGTAACCATCAATGATTGGCCTGCTCTTAGTAACCTTTCAGGACAGACAAACAAGGGATACCACGCATGCATGCACTGTTTAGATGATACCGAAAGTATATATTTGGAGAAATGCAGGAAGAATGTGTACCTGGGACATCGTCGATTTCTTTCGACCAACCATCTCTTAAGAAAGAAAGGCAAGCATTTCAATGGTGAGGCAGATCACCGGAAGAAGCCCGCCCTCCGTACTGGTGATGCCATACTTGATATGGTCAAGGATTTACAAGTAATATATGGAAAGGGTCCTGGCGGACAATCTGTTCCGAATGACGCTGAATGACACGCACCCATGTGGAAGAAGAAATCTATATTTTGGGACCTACCCTATTGGAAAGACCTAGAGGTCCGCTCTGCAATCGACGTGATGCACGTGACGAAGAATCTTTGCGTGAACCTGCTAGGTTTCTTGGGCGTGTATGGGAAGACAAAAGATACACCGGAGGCACGGGAGGACCAGCAACGTGTGCACGAAAAAGACGGGATGCATCCAAAGCAGTATGAAGGTCCTGCCAGCTACGCTCTTACCAAAGAAGAGAAGGAAATCTTCTTTGAATGCCTGCTCAGTATGAAGGTCCCGTCTGGCTTCTCGTCGAATATAAAGGGAATAATAAATATGGCAGAGAAAAAGTTCCAGAACCTAAAGTCTCATGACTGCCACGTGATTATGACGCAACTGCTTCCGGTTGCATTGAGGGGGCTTCTACCGGAAAACGTTCGATTAGCCATTGTGAAGCTATGTGCATTCCTCAATGCAATCTCTCAGAAGGTAATTGATCCAGATACCCTACCAAGGTTATAGAATGATTTGGTGCAATGTCTTGTCAGTTTCGAGCTGGTGTTCCCACCATCCTTCTTCAATATCATGACGCACGTCCTAGTTCATCTAGTCGACGAGATTGCCATTCTGGGTCCGGTATTTCTACACAATATGTTCCCCTTTGAGAGGTTCATGGGAGTCTTAAAGAAATATGTTTGTAACCGTGCTAGGCCAGAAGGAAGCATCTCCATGGGCCATCAAACAGAGGAGGTCATTGGGTTTTGTGTTGACTTTATTCCTGACCTTAAGCCGATTGGTCTCCCTCAAGCGTGGTATGAGGGGAGACTGACTGGAAAAGGGACGCTAGGAGCGGATTCAATAATATGTAGGGACGGGCATTCTTGGGCTCAAGCACACTACACAGTTCTACAGAATTCTACCTTGGTGACCCCGTATGTCAATGAACACAAGAATTTTCTGCGCTCCAAACACCCGGAGCAGTCTGACGACTGGATTACATGTGAACACATCAGGACTTTCGGCAGTTGGTTGCAAACACATCTCATGGGTAACAACATTGTTGGAGATGAGCTGTACTCGTTGGCCAGGGGACCATCTTTGACTGTATTGACTTACCAAGGGTACGAGATAAATGGGAATACATTTTACACGATCGCCCAACATCAAAAGAGCACCAACCAAAACAGTGGTGTCCGCTTTGATGCAGCAACCAACAGGGGAAAGGACACATATTATTGATGGAAATATGCCCTAGAGGCAATAATAAAGTTGTTATTATTTTATATTTCCTTGTTCATGATAAAGGTTTATTATTCATGCTAGAATTGTATTGACCGGAAACTTAAATACATGTGTGAATACATAAACAAATACCGTGTCCCTAGTGAGCCTCTACTAGACTAGCTCGTTGATCAAAGATGGTTAAGGTTTCCTAACCATAGACATGAGTTGTCATTTGATAACGGGATCACATCATTAGGAGAATGATGTGATGGACAAGACCCATCCGTTAGCTTAGCATATGATCGTTCTGTTTATTGCTACTGCTTTCTTGAATGTCAAATACATGTTCCTCAGACCATGAGATCATGCAACTCCCGGATATCGGAGGAATACCTTGTGTGCTATCAAACGTCACAACGTAACTGGGTGATCATAAAGATGCTCTACAATTATCTCCGAAGGTGTCCGTTGGGTTGGCATGGATCGAGACTGGGATTTGTCACTCCGTGTTTCGGAGAGGTATCTCTGGGCCCTCTCGGTAATGCACATCATAAGAAGCTTTTAAGCAAAGTGACTAAGGAGTTAAGTTACGGGATGATGTATTACGGAACGAGTAAAGAGACTTGCCGGTAACGAGATTGAACTAGGTATGGAGATACCGACGATCGAATCTCGGGCAAGTAACATACCGACGGACAAACGGAATTACGTATGTTGTCATTGCGGTTCGACCGATAAGATCTTCGTGGAATATCTAGGAACCAATATGAGCATCCAGGTTCCGCTATTGGTTATTGACCGGAGAGGTGTCTCCGTCATGTCTACATCATTCCCGAACCCGTAGGGTCCGCACACTTAACGTTCGTTGACGATATAGTGTTATATGAGTTATGTGAATTGGTAACCGAATATTGTTTGGAGTCCCGGATGAGATCCCAGACGTCACGAGGAGTCTCAGAATGGTCGAGAGGTAAAGATTTATATATGGGAAGTCATATTTTGGGTTCCGGAAAAAGGTGCAGTTTTTTCGATATTGTATCGGGAAGCTTCCAGAAGGTTCCGGAGGATTCCGGAGGGGTCCGGAAGTCCACAAGTGGGTCCACCACATCCCAAAGGGCTGGCATGGGCTAAGGGGAGGCGCCCTGGCCTTATTGGGCCAGGCACACCAAGTCCTCAAAAGCCCACGCAGCTAGGGAAGGAAAAAAGGGAGAGTCCTAGTAGGAATAGGATTGGACTTTGGAGTCCAAGTCCACGTGTTTACTATTCACGGTTACTGTTCATGTGGCACTATTCCTTCTACTCCAAGCCCCTACACATATATAAATAGAGGAGAGGGGGCGCCCCAAAGTACACAACATTGTCTTAGCCGTGTGCGGCGCACCCCTCCACAGTTCCGTCCCTCGGTCATATTTTCGCAGTGCTTGGGCGAAGCCCTGCGGAGATAGCACCACCATCACCGTCACCATGCCGTCGTGCTGCCGGAACTCATCCACTACCTCGCCGTCTTGCTGGATCAAGAAGTCGAGGACGTCACCGAGCTGAACGTGTGCTGAACGCGGAGGTGCCGTACGTTCGGTGCTCGGTTGGTTGGATCGTGAAGTTGTTCGACGACATCAACCGCGTTGTTCTAACGCTTCTGCTTACGGTCTACAAGGGTACGTAGACACACTCCCCCTCTCGTAGCTATGCATCTCCATGGATAGATCTTGCGTGTGCGTAGAATTTTTTTTGTTTTCCATGCAACGTTCCCCAACAGTGGCATCATGAGCCGGGTCTATGCATAGATGATATGCACGAGTAGAACACAAAGAGTTGTGGCGGTGATCGTCATACTGCTTACCACCAACATCTTATTTTGATTCGGCGGTATTGTAAGATGAAGCGGCCCGGACCAACCTTACATGTCCACGTACATGAGACCGGTTCCACCGACAGACATGCAACTTGTTTTGCATAAAGGTGGCTGGCGGGTGTCTGTTTCTCCTACTTCAGTTGAATCGAATTTGACTGCGGCCGGTCCTTGTTGAAGGTTAAAACAGCAAACTTGATAAATCACCGTTGTGGTTTTGTGCCGTAGGTAAGAACGGTTCTTGCTAGAAGCCCGTAGCAGCCACGTAAAACTTGCAACAACAAAGTAGAGGACGTCTAACTTGTTTTTGCAGGGTATGCTGTGATGTGATATGGTCAAGACATGATGTGATATACGTTATTGTATGAGATGATCATGTTTTGTAATTTATCGGCAACCGGCAGGAGCCTTATGGTTGTCTCTTTATTGTATGAAATGCAAGCGCCATGTAATTGCTTTACTTTATCGCTATGCGTTAGCAATAGTTGTAGAAGCAATAGTTGGCGAGACGACCACGACACAATGATGGAGATCAAGGTGTCGAGCCGGTGACGATGGAGATCATGACGATGCTTTGGAGATGGAGAGCAAAAGCACAAGATGATGGCCATATCATGTCACATATTTTGATTGCATGTGATGTTTATCCTTTATGCATCTTATTTTGCTTAGAACGGCGGTAGCATTATAAGATGATCCCTTCACTAAATTTCAAGATAAAAGTGTTCTCCCCGAGTATGCACCGTTGCTAAAGTTTGTCGTTTCGAAGCACCTCATGATAAAAGTGTTCTCCCCGAGTATGCACGTTGTGAATGCCTGGCAGGCTTGATCTGATGACTACTCAATAGTTCAGTGTGCCATGCTCTACGGCGTAGAACCGGGACTACAAAAGCGTTTTGAACGCCACGGAGCATATGAGATGTTCCAAGAGCTGAAATTGATATTTGAAGCTAATGCCCGGGTTGAGAGATATGAAGTCTCCAGCAAGTTCTTCAGCTGTAAGATGGAGGAGAACAGTTATGTCAGTGAACACATACTCAGAATGTCTGGGTACCACAACCACTTGACTCAGCTGGGAATTGATCTTCCGGTTGAGAGTGTTATTGACAGAGTTCTTCAGTCACTGCCACCAAGCTATAAAGGCTTCGTGATGAACTATAATATGCAAGGGATGGAGAAGACAATTCCCGAGCTCTTCGCGATGCTGAAATCAGCGGAGGTAGAAATCAAGAAGGAGCATCAAGTGTTGATGGTTAACAAAACCACTAGTTTCAAGAAAAAAGGCAAGGGAAAGAAGGGGAACTTCAAGAAGAACGGCAAGCAAGTTGCCGCTCCCATGAAGAAACCCAAAGCTGGACCTAGGCCTGAAACAGAGTGCTTCTACTGCAAAGGGACTGGTCACTGGAAGCGGAACTGCCCCAAGTATTTGGCGGATAAGAAGGATGGCAAAGTGAGCAAAGGTATATTTGATATACATGTTATTGATGTGTTCCTCACTAATGCTCGCAGTAGCGCCTGGGTATTTGATACTGGTTCGGTTGCTCATATTTGTAACTCAAAACAAGAGCTACGGAATAAGCGAAGATTGGCTAAGGATGAGGTGACGATGCGCGTCGGGAATGGTTCCAAGGTTGATGTGATAGCCGTCGGCATGCTACCTCTACATCTACCTTCGGGATTAGTTTTAGACCTCAATAATTGTTATTTGGTGCCAGCGTTGAGCATGAACATTATATCTGGATCTTGTTTATTGCGAGATGGTTATTCATTTAAGTCAGAGAATAATGGTTGTTCTATTTATATGAGTAACATCTTTTATGGTCACGCACCTTTTGTGAATGGTCTATTCTTGTTGAATCTCGATCGTAGTGATACACATATTCATAATATTGATGCCAAAAGATGCAAAGTTGATAATGATAGTGCAACATACTTGTGGCACTGCCGTTTAGGTCATATTGGTGTAAAGCGCATGAAGAAACTCCATGCGGATGGACTTTTGGAATCTCTTGATTATGAATCATTTGATACTTGTGAACTATGCCTCATGGGCAAGATGACTAAAACTCCGTTCTCCGGAACAATGGAGCGAGCTACTGATTTGTTGGAAATAATACATACCGATGTATGCGGTCCGATGAATGTTGAAGCACGCGGCATGTATCGTTATTTTCTAACCTTCACAGATGATTTGAGTAGATATGGGTATATCTACTTGATGAAACACAAGTATGAAACATTTGAAAAGTTCAAAGAATTTCAGAGTGAAGTAGAGAATCATCGTAACAAGAAAATAAAGTTTCTACGATCTGATCGCGGAGGCGAATATTTGAGTTACGAGTTTGTCCTTCATTTAAGAAAATGTGGAATTGTTTCACAACTCACGCCACCTGGAGCACCACAGCGTAATGGTGTGTCCGAATGTCGTAACCGTTCTTTATTGGATATGGTGCGTTCTATGATGTCTCTTACCGATTTGCCACTATCGTTTTGGGGTTATGCATTAGAGACAGTTGCATTCACGTTAAATAGGGCACCATCTAAATCCATTGAGACGACACCATATGAACTATGGTTTGGCATGAAACCTAAGCTGTCGTTTCTTAAAGTTTGGGGATGCGATGCTTATGTGAAAAAGCTTCAACCTGATAAGCTCGAACCCAAAGCGGAGAAGTGCGTCTTCATAGGATACCCTAAAGAAACAATTGGGTACACCTTCTACCACAGATCCGAAGGCAAGGTCTTTGTTGCCAAGAATGGGTCCTTTCTAGAGAAGGAGTTTCTCTCGAAAGAAGTGAGTGGGAGGAAAGTAGAACTTTATGAGGTAATTGTACCTTCTCTCGAATTGGAAAGTAGCTCATCAGAGAAAACCGTTCCCGTGATGCCTACACCAATAAGAGAGGAAGATAATGATAAAGATCATGAAACTTCAGATCAAGTTACTACTGAACTTCGTAGGTCGACCAGAGTACGTTCCGCACCAGAGTGGTACGGTAATCCTGTTCTGGAAGTTATGTTGTTAGACAACAGCGAACCTACGAACTATGAAGAAGCTATGATAAGCCCGGATTCCGACAAATGGCTTGAGGCCATGAAATCTGAGATAGGATCCATGTATGAGAACAAAGTGTGGACTTTGGTGGACTTGCCCGATGATCGGCAAGCCATTGAGAATAAATGGATTTTTAAGAGGAAGACAGTTGCTGATGGTAATATCACTGTCTACAAAGCTCGACTTGTCGCGAAAGGTTTTCGACAAGTTCAAGGGGTTGACTACGATGAGACTTTCTCACCCGTAGCGATGCTTAAGTCTGTCCGAATCATGTTAGCAATTGCCGCATTTTATGATTATGAAATCTGGCAAATGGATGTCAAAACTGCATTCCTGAATGGTTTTCTCAAAGAAGAGTTGTATATGATGCAACCAGAAGGTTTTGTCGATCCTAAGGGTGCTAACAAATTGTGCAAGCTCCAGCGATCCATCTATGGACTGGTGCAAGCATCTCGGAGTTGGAATATACGCTTTGATGAGGTGATCAAAGCATATGGTTTTGTACAGACTTACGGTGAAGCCTGTATTTACAAGAAAGTGAGTGGGAGCTCTGTAGCATTTCTAATATTATATGTGGATGACATATTGTTGATTGGAAATGATATAGAATTTCTGGATGGAATAAAGGGATACTTGAATAAGAATTTTTCAATGAAAGACCTCGGTGAAGCTGCTTATATATTGGGCATCAAGATCTATAGGGATAGATCAAGACGCTTGATAGGACTTTCACAAAGCACATACCTTGACAGAGTTTTGAAGAAGTTCAAAATGGATCAGTCAAAGAAAGGGTTCTTGCCTGTCTTGCAAGGTGTGAAGTTGAGTCAGACTCAATGCCCGACCACGGCAGAAGATATAGAGAAAATGAAAGTCATTCCCTATGCCTCGGCCATAGGTTCTATTATGTATGCCATGCTGTGTACCAGACCTGATGTGTGCCTTGCCATAAGTTTGGCAGGGAGGTACCAGAGTAATCCAGGAGTGGATCACTGGACAGCGGTCAAGAATATCCTGAAGTACCTGAAAAGGACCAAGGACATGTTTCTCGTTTATGGAGGTGACGAAGAGCTCGTCGTAAAGGGTTACGTCGATGCAAGCTTCGACACTGATCTGGATGACTCTAAGTCACAAACCAGATACATATTTATATTAAATGGTGGAGCTGTCAGTTGGTGCAGTTCCAAGCAGAGCGTCGTGGCGGGATCTACGTGTGAAGCGGAATACATAACTGCTTCGGAAGCAGCACATGAAGGAGTCTGGATGAAGGAGTTCATATCCGATCTAGGTGTAATACCTAGTGCATCGGGTCCAATGACAATCTTTTGTGACAACACTGGAGCAATTGCCATAGCCAAGGAGCCCAGGTTTCACAAGAAGACCAAACACATCAAGAGACGCTTCAACTCCATTCGTGAATATGTCAAGGATGGAGACATAGAAATTTGCAAAGTACACACGGATCTGAATGTGGCAGACCCGTTGACTAAGCCTCTTCCACGAGCAAAACATGATCAGCACCAAGACTGCATGGGTGTTAGATTCATTACTATGTAATCTAGATTATTGACTCTAGTGCAAGTGGGAGACTGATGGAAATATGCCCTAGAGGCAATAATAAAGTTGTTATTATTTTATATTTCCTTGTTCACGATAAAGGTTTATTATTCATGCTAGAATTGTATTGACCGGAAACTTAAATACATGTGTGAATACATAAACAAATATCGTGTCCCTAGTGAGCCTCTACTAGACTAGCTCGTTGATCAAAGATGGTTAAGGTTTCCTAACCATAGATATGAGTTGTCATTTGATAACGGGATCACATCATTAGGAGAATGATGTGATGGACAAGACCCATCCGTTAGCTTAGCATATGATCGTTCTGTTTATTGCTACTGCTTTGTTGAATGTCAAATACATGTTCCTCAGACCATGAGATCATGCAACTCCCGGATATCGGAGGAATACCTTGTGTGCTATCAAACGTCACAACGTAACTGGGTGATCAGAAAGATGCTCTATAGGTATCTCCGAAGGTGTCCGTTGAGTTGGCATGGATCGAGACTGGGATTTGTCACTCCGTGTTTCGGAGAGGTATCTCTGGGCCCTCTCGGTAATGCACATCATAAGAAGCTTGCAAGCAAAGTGACTAAGGAGTTAAGTTATGGGATGATGTATTACGGAACGAGTAAAGAGACTTGCCGGTAACGAGATTGAACTAGGTATGGAGATACCGACGATCGAATCTCGGGCAAGTAACATACCGACGGACAAACGGAATTACGTATGTTGTCATTGCGGTTCGACCTATAAGATCTTCGTGGAATATGTAGGAACCAATATGAGCATCCAAGTTCCGCTATTGGTTATTGACCGGAGAGGCGTCTCGGTCATGTCTACATCATTCCCGAACCCGTAGGGTCCGCACGCTTAACGTTCGTTGACGATATAGTGTTATATGAGTTATGTGAATTGGTAACCGAATATTGTTCGGAGTCCCGGATGAGATCCCGGACGTCACGAGGAGTCTCGAAATGGTCGAGAGGTAAAGATTTATATATGGGAAGTCATATTTTGGGTTCCGGAAAAAGGTGCAGTTTTTTCGGTATTGTACCGGGAAGCTTCCAGAAGGTTCCGGAGGATTCCGGAAGTCCACAAGTGGGTCCACCACGTCCCAAAGGGCTGGCATGGGCTAAGGGGAGGCGCCCTGGCCTTATTGGGCCAGGCGCACCAAGTCCTCAAAAGCCCACGCAGCTAGGGAAGGAAAAAAGGGAGAGTCCTAGTAGGAATAGGATTGGACTTTGGAGTCCAAGTCCACATGTTTACTATTCACAATTACTGTTCACATGGCACTATTCCTTCTACTCCAAGCCCCTACACATATATAAATAGAGGAGAGGGGGCGCCCCAAAGTACACAACATTGTCTTAGCCATGTGCGGCGCCCCCCTCCACAGTTCCGTCCCTCGTTCCTATTTTCGCAGTGCTTGGGCGAAGCCCTGCGGAGATAGCACCACCATCACCGTCACCACGCCGTCGTGCTGCCGGAACTCATCCACTACCTCGCCGTCTTGCTAGATCAAGAAGTCGAGGACGTCACCGAGCTGAACGTGTGCTGAACGCGGAGCTCGGTCGGTTGGATCGTGAAGTTGTTCGACGACATCAACCGCGTTGTTCTAACACTTCCGCTTACGGTCTACGAGGGTACGTAGACACACTCCCCCTCTCGTAGCTATGCATCTCCATGGATAGATCTTGCGTGTGCGTAGAATTTTTTTTGTTTTCCATGCAACGTTCCCCAACAATTATGGTTACATAGTGGACATATGGGAACTTGACTATGGACATGATTTTAAGGTCCCTTTGTTTCGGTGCAAATGGGTCAATCTGTCAGGAGGCGGGGTACAGGTAGACCCGCAGTACGGAATGACAACAATGGATCTCAACAATCTTGGGTACATAGACGAATCATTCGTCCTAGCCAATGATGTGGCGCAGGTTTTCTATGTGAAGGACATGTCTACCAAACCGAGAAAAAGAAAAGATAAGGAAGCGAATACATCATACAATGAGCCAAAGCGCCACATAGTTCTTTCAGGGAAAAGAGACATCGTGGGAGTGGAGGGCAAGACAGACATGTCTCAAGATTATGAAAAGTTTCATGAAATTCCTCCCTTCAAAGTGAAGGCTGACCCAAGCACTCTGTTAAACGATGAAGATTATCCATGGTTACGGCGCAATAAGCAAGGGACACACGCGAAGTAAAAGTGAAGACTTTCTCTCCACAACTATTCTGATGATGGCTTTGATCTAGAATATCACTCCAGTTACATGTCAAGAAATGAAATGCCTTTTGTAACGTATGAGTTTTCGTCTGAAACCGTGATACTTCGAAAGAGATTGTCCATTTTGTACACGAAGTGCATCCAGTTTTTGCCGTAACCCTCTCAACTTTTTAGCACATGCTATGTGGGTGAAATGATGATACCATGCCAACTTTCAACCTTTTCAGAGTTCATTTGTACTGCTTTTCAATTTCAGGGTCATTTAGCTAAAATAAATCAGTAAATGCATGAAAAATAGCAAATGAAGTCAGAAAGGGTTGAAAATTGATGATGTGGCTTTGAATGGTGCATGTTGAACGCACAAAAAGTCTGGAGTTGAAATAAGTTAAAAAAATGGAATGCCTTTGTAACATATGAGTTTTCGTCCGAAACCCTGATACTTCGAAAGAGATTGTCCATTTTGTACACGAAGTGCATCCAGTTTTTGTCGTTACGCTCTCAACTTTTTAGCACATGCTATGTGGGTGAAATGATGATACCATGCCAACTTTGAACCTTTTCAGAGTTCATTTGTACTGCTTTTCAATTTCAGGTTCATTTAGCTCAAAGAATGAATTAATAGCAAAAAGAATGAATCAAAAAGCTTTTATAAAACTCTAATAGCAAAAAGAATGAACTAAAAAGCTTTCATAAAATTCTAATAGCAAAAAAGAATGAACTAAAAAGAATCAATTAAATATAATATTTTTCAATAGCAAAAAGAATCAACTAAAAATAATCAAAATAATATTAACTAAAATTATCAAAGTATTTATTTGTTAAAAACTTTAATAGTAAAAAGAATTTTCATAAAGTATTTTTTGTTACAATCTTTAATAGAAAACTAAAAATCTTTTATAAAACTCTAATAGCAAAAGGAATCAACTAAAAAGAATAAATAAAAAATAAAACTTATGCAACTAAAATTATATAAAATTTATGCAACTAAAATTATATAACTAAAAATAACATACGCAAAAAATAACATCAAAAATTTAAAAACATAACATATGCAAAAAATAAAAAAAAGGCCCACCTACTAGCCACCACGGCCTGCATACGACTAGAAACCCTAGAAATGGGCCAGGATGCAGGCCCGCAGTGCTAGCAGGCCCAACAGGGCGTGACATAGGCATGTACTACCCACATTAGAGAGGAGCTCGAGAGGGCAGCGGCAGCAGCGCTTAGAAACCACTCCGAGCCCCTCTCAACTAGCGTGGTGGGACTAAACTTTTGGCTGTGGCAGCACAGCGCTTTCGTCCCGGTTGGTGGCTCGAACCGGGACGAAAGGCCCCCCTTTCATCCCGGTTGGAGCCACCAACCGGGACTAAAGGTCTCTGCTTCCCGCCCTTTGGGCTGCTGAAATTGACCTTTAGTCCCGGTTGGTGGCACCAACCGGGATGAAAGGGGTGCCTTTCGTCCCGGTTCGAGCCACCAACCGGGACGAAAGGGCTGTGCTATATAAGCAGCACTTAGCAGTTTTCTCCAAATCTCAGTTCTTCTTCCCCGACGCCGCCAGGCTGCTCCTCCCCCGACCCCGTCGCCGTCCCTGCCCAGACCCCGACGCCGGCCGCCGCACCCTGCCCCGACGCCGCCGAGCCCTGCCCCGACGCCGCCGCTCCCTGCCCCGACGCCACCCCCAGTGAGCTTCACCCCCCTTCCCCTGCGCTGCCGCCGCCGCCCCTGCCCTGCGCTGCCGCCGCCGCTCCCTGCCCCAGTGAGCTTCGCCCCCCTTCCCCTGCGCTGCCGCCGCCGCCGCCCCTGCCCTGCGCTTTTTTTTTCTTAAATTTTTTTATGTTCATGTATGTAGGTATATATGTATGGATGGATGGATTGATGTATATAGAAAATGTTCATATGTTTGTAACAAAGTTAGAATTTTTGATGTTCATAGAATTTTTTTTCTTAATTTTTTTTATGTTCATGTATGTATGTATATATGTATGGATGGATGGATTGATGTATATAGAAAATGTTCATATGTTCATATGTTTGTAACAAAGTTAGAATTTTTTGTCCATGTAAAACACTTATATGAAGTGTCTCCGTTAGAACTATAGATCAATGGCAATCATCTAACAAAGTTTGTAAAGCATAGCGAACCTGGAACCGTCCCCCTCCGGTTCATCTGTCCGAAAATGCAGACTTTGGGAAAACATTCCCGGATGTTATCCCCCTTCACCTATATCGTGTATTGCCGCGTTAGAACAACCCTAACTCTCTCGGGAATTCAACATATCCCCGATAACTTCGACATGAGGGGGGGGGGGTCCACAAAGTATAGTCGACGACCATGAGGGGGGAGGAGTCCTCGGCGATCGTCTGAAACTGACTGTCACAAGCAGCTAGCACAGCGAACCTGGAACCGTCCCCCTCCGGTTCATCTGTCCCCTCTCCTGAAAGTATAACCCCGATAACTTCGACATGAGGGGGGACGTCGGACATGCATGAGAGAGGCGGTCCGCAAAGTATCCTCTCTCGAAAGTATAACCCCCGATAACTTTGCATGATGTTTGCGACTAATCCATTGCTCATATATGCATATGATTCCTTGTTGTGATTAGCTAGGTCTATGTTTGCCACTAATCCATCTCTCATGGTTGTAATATTTGCAGAAACTATGGACAGAGACTTAGAAAAAGAAGAGTTGTTGGGGGATATAATCCGCGATGGAGGTGATATCACCTTGTCGTTTCTCAATGACACCGATGGTCAGGAAAGAGAGGATGACGGCTCCGGTGATCCAATGGAGGAGGAAGGAGATCATGACGGCTCCGGTGACCGAACGGAGGAGGGAGCCTTAACTGTTGCAAAGTCCGGCGAGGTATATATACATATATTAATTAAGCCTCTGCTGACTTGATGCATTAATTGTTTTGTATGTACATATATTAACGCTTCTTTCTTCTTTTAATTAGCCCTCCGGATCGAGCCAAACTTCCGTAAGGAGACGAGGCCCGAAGAAAACGTTGCGCCAGGATGAAAGGTTCACGATCGAAGAAGTCGGTCGAGATGGCCAACCGATTGCTCCCAAGCGGAGCAGTGACACATTTATACATCAGTGCAGAGTGGTTGTTAGGGACAGCGTCCCGATCAGCATCCAATAATGGAATAAGAAGAAGTACCCTGAAGTTTCTTATGTCCAGGATAGACAGAAAGATGATCTTTGGACCTCGCTGATGACAAATTTCAGCCTACCGCCAGAGGCGGATCCGAATAAGGTCAAGGCGTTTGCTCTTAAGAAGATGGCAGAACTATTCAAGAACTGGAAGAAAGATTTGAACAAAAAGTTTGTCGAGAAAGACAAGACTCCAGAATTCACTGGTCCATATGAGAAGATAAAAGATCACTGGCCCGCATTTGTGGCCTACAAGAAATCGGACAAGGGCAAGCAAAGGTCAGTGACAAATAAGCTAAATGCTGCAAAGAAGAAGTATCACCATGTTATGGGGTCAGGTGGCTACAGCAAAGCCCGGCCTACGTGGGACAAAGCTGAGCAAGACCTGCTTGCTAAAGGGGTCCAACCAGCGACATTGCACTGGCCAGATCGGTCAAGGACTTGGTTCTTCGGGGTTGGGGGAACTTTGGACCCAGACACATGGAAGTGTGTTTGGACGAAAGCTCAACTTGCAATACCCGTCAAGAAGCTTGAGGAAGCAATCCAGGCAGTGCAGGAAGGGAGGTTACATCCCGACAGAGAGAATGACGAGCTGACACAGGCCCTTGGGAATCCTGAACACCCTGGACGAACACGAGGCACATCAGGCTCCCTTCCGTGGGTGTATGGGTTTCCCGACAGCGGTGGTTATAGAAGCCGAGAGAGAAAGAAGAAAGCGGAAGCAAGCGAAATGCAGAAGATCAATGCAAGATTAGCGAAACTAGAGGAACTTGAGAGCCAGCGAGCTACCGGCCGACCATCTCAGCGGCATGAAGATCCTTCCTTCGACACTGCCCCAGAAGCTACCCCACCATCTTAGCGGAGAAGCAGTGTGGCTTCCACGGAGCTCGTTCAGCCTGATTTCACGGCTCCTCGCTACCCCGTGGATAGTATCACGGAGGCTGAACATTGTGTGCTAATGGCGAAATGCCAGAACCTGACCTTGAAGGCGGCGGTCGGCTCTGTTTTACCTCCTCGAGCTGAGGAAACTTTCCATTGCCGCCCGATTCCACATGGCTATGCTATTGTCACGGTGGATGAAATAATGGAGGGATTTGAGGGGCTGGAGCTTGACTACCCTACAGGTGAAGGGGATAATCTTCTGGAAAATGCCTTAAGGAGTACCTGTCTATGGACAAAGGAGAACATCAAGCTTCCAAACTGGACGCCGCCTCAGCAGACGCAGCCGGATGAGGCCCCTTAGCAGACTCCTCACAGTCCAGCTCAGCCGGATGAGGCCCCTCTACAGACTCGGCAGGATGAGGCTCCTCTGCAGACTCCTCTTCTGCCTCAGCTGTCTCCGGCGCGTCAGCGGACTCCGCCTCCTCCAGCGCGTCAGTGGACTCCGCCTCCTCCTCTGCCTCCTCCGGCGCGTCAGCGGACTCCGCCGCCTCAGCAACAACGGAAGAGAGCCGCCGCCACTCCGGCGGCTAGCAGTACAAAAGGCGGGAAGAAATTCAAATTTGGTCCAAGCCTCAGGGTTCCTCCAAAGTTACCATATGAGATGACTGACAAGGAAACCGATGACATCGTGGAAGCCGAACTGCAGGCCCATTTTGAACGGAAACGTCCACCTCCGAAGGAAACAATAGATCTGGTGAAAGCGAAGCGCACTCTGGATGCCCTTAAGCGACCACCACCACCTCCGCCGCAATCCAACTATGACCGCTGTATTAAAAAGACATATGATGAAGCGCGGCGGTCGGGAAGTACTGCCAGTGCTTCAAGACGAAGAAGTGGGAAAACAATTCCCCAGCTCGGCGAACAGGAGAATCAATCGTGCCCCCCGCTCAAGGTGTCTAGCGATATCGCTAATCATCCGGGGCTACTGCCCGGTACCACTCTTGGTGATTACGTGGGCGATGATGTACAGTTTGAAACGGTGAGGTAGTAGAGATCTTTAGATACGAGCACGGGAAGCCTCTCGTCAAACCTGATCATCCTCATCTAACAATGATGATGCGAAGATTGCATGAGTGGTACTTGGAAAGCTACAGGAAGAATGGGTCCGATAGTTTGATGGTGAGAATTAAAGATGAGCACGACCTCATTGGAGTCGACCTGATGCCTATTGAATTTGTGGAGTTATTTCAGTTATTCAATCAAGAGGCCCTCGACAAACAAGTCATGACTTGCTACTGTCTGTAAGTATTACTTCTATAATTAAGTCTCTAGCTCAGCTCGTTCATTGCATGTATATATAATTATCCTCACTATATTATGCAGATTGAAGATCGTTGAATGCAAAAAAAGACAAATCTATGACATTGGGTTCATTAGCCCAAATACCGTAAATGAATGGGCGGTACAAAACAGAGTTAAAGATACCGAGGAAAACTTGCTAAAAGCGATCCTTCGACATCAAAACAAAAGGGAAATACTCTTTCCTTACAACTTCAAGTGAGTGTTACTGTCTTGTGCATATTCGGTTTCGCTTACTCGAGGTTAAGTACTGTAATTGATGAGTTATGCGTGCGCAGGTTCCACTTTATTCTGCTATCCATTAAGCTTGACGGGGGAGTAGTAACTGTCTTAGACTCGAGACGTAAAGATCCCAAGGATTATGCGGACATGACTGCAATGCTCCAGAAGTAAGTTCAATCAATACCGGGACCATATCGGCAACTTTCATTCATTTCCTGATATCAAGTAATCATTTTCTTTGCCTGGCAGGGTTTGGAAACAGTTCACCGGAAAGGTTCCGGGTCTGAAGAACGAGCTACGATTTACAAACCCCAAAGTAAGTAGTACTAGCTAGTTCCGCGCATCTCTCATTGATTCTATTTTCATCAATACCATTATCATGCTTGATTATCAGTTTGATTGAACTTTATTCTCGTAAAGTGCTTGTGGCAGGCAGGCGGGAATAATTTATGTGGATACTACGTTTGCGAGTTCATTCGCCACTCGACCACTGAGCGGGGCTTCTTGTCTGACAAACAATTTGAAGTACGTAAACAATATTCACAATTTTATTTTATTACCATCAATTGTGTTGAGTTTCATTCATATATATGTATTGACCCCCTTCTTTAAATTAGATGTGGCAGATGCGGGATGAACTCCTACCACATGATCGCATACGAGCAATTCAAGAGGAATTGGCGGGATTCTTTCTTGACCACGTCATACATGAAAAGGGAGAATACCATACGGAAATTCAATGGGAGTTTGGCGCTTGATGATGTCAGGGATGTTATATTGTATATATGTAGTAGCGTCGGATAGATATACGAAAACTTGTTGTTCGACCAAGCACGGAGAAAGAGAGGTCACTTCTCTCTATATATGTTCATGACGATCTTGTGTAATTAATGGTTCCTTCATTGCTTACTAGCTAGCATCGAGTTCTCTCTATATGTAGTAGCTAGCGTCGACCAAGCACGGAGAAAGAGAGGTCACTTCTCTCTATATGCAGTAGCAAGCTAACACAATATGAAACCCCTGAACCCTCCAAAACCCCTAAACCTACCCCTTTCAAAAAAAAACCCCAACGCCTGGGAGCTGCTGACGCGTGGCTACCTTTTAGTCCCGGTTGGTGTTACCAACTGGGACTAAAGGTCCTCCTGCCTGGGCGCCCCACAGCACCCACGTGGAGCACCTTTAGTCGCGGTTGGTGTTACCAACCGGGACTACAGGTCCTCCTGCCTAGGCGCCCCACAGCGTCCACGTGGAGCACCTTTAGTCCCGGTTCGTAAGCCAACCGGGACTAAAAGTGATGGGCATTAGTCCCGATCGTTTTGTCCCGGTTCCAAAACCGGGACTAAAGGCCCTCTGGAACCGGGACAGATGCCCTGTTTTCTACTAGTGTTAAACTGCAAGTGATAGAGATAGTTGATAGCAATGTAACACGGCAAAGTAGAAGTAGCAATTGTGTAGAAGAATTCAGTAATGGGGAATAGACACAGGGGGCCATAGGTTCACTAGTGGCATTACTACTTGTGATCTGCGTTGGTTTTTTCCCCGAAGAGAAAGGGATGATGCAGTACAGTAGAGATAAGTATTTCCCTCAATTATGAAACCAAGGTTATCAATCCAGTAGGAGAATCACACAACACCTCGTTAGCAGTACCTGCACACAAACAACAAATCCTTGCACCCAACGCAAACAAGGGGTTGTCAATCCCTTGGCGGTTAATTGCAAGATTAAATTGTATGGTGATAGATAGATAGATTAAACAAAAATACAAAATAAAATAAATAAAGAAAAAGTGCAGCAAGGTATTTTTTAGGATTTTTAATATATGATAGAGTAGACCCGGGGGCCATAGTTTTCACTAGAGGCTTCTCTCTTGAAAATAGCATACGGTGGGTGAACAAATTACTGTTGGGCAATTGATAGAAAAGCAAATAATCATGACGATATCCAAGGCAATGATCATGTATATAGGCATCACGTCCGAGACAAGTAGACCGACTCCTGCCTGCATCTACTACTATTACTCCACACATCGACCGCTATCCAGCATGCATCTAGAGTATTAAGTTCATAAAGAACGGAGTAACGTCTTAAGCAAGATGACATGATGTAGACAAAGTAAACTCACGTATGAATAAACCCCATCTTTTTACCCTTAATAGCAATGATACATACGTGTCATGTCCCCTACTGTCACTGGGATTGAGCATCGCAAGATCGAACCCACTACAAAGCACCTCTCCCATTGCAAGATAAATCAATCTAGTTAGCCAAACCAAATCAATAGATCGGAGAGAAATACGAGGCTATAATAATCATGCATAAAAGAGTTCAGAGAAGACTCAAATAATATTCATGGATAATCTGATCATAAACTCACAATTCATCGGATCCCAACAAACACAACGCAAAAAGTGATTACATCGGATAGAACTCCAAGAACATCGAGGAGAACATTGTATTGAAGATCAAAAAGAGAGAAGAAGCCATCTAGCTACTAACTATGGACCCGAAGGTCTGTGGTAAACTACTCACGCATCATCGGAAGGGCAGCAAGGTTGATGTAGAGCCCCTCCGTGATCGATTCCCCCTCCGGCGGAGTGCCGGAAAAGGCCCCCAGATGGGATCTCTTGAGAACAGAAGCTTGCGGCGGCGGAAAAAGTATTTCATGGACTCCCCTATTGGTTTCCCGATTTATGAGAATTTATAGTGGTGGAATTAGGTCAAAAGGGGCAGAGGTGGGCCCATGAGGCACCAGGGCGCGCCTGCCCCCCCCCAGGTGCGCCCTGGTGGCTCGTGACCACCTCCTCTGGCTTCTAGCTTCCTCCCGAACCTTCTAGTGTCTCTTATGTCCAGAAAAAATCTCCAAAAAGTTTTGTGGCATTTGAACTTCGTTTGGTACTGATATTCTGGAAAGCCAAAAACAGGCAAAAAACAGCAACTGGCACTGGGCACTAAGTTAATAGGTTAGTCCGAAAAAATGATATATAATTGCTTGTAAATGTATATAAAACATTCAAGATTGATAATATAACAGCATGGAACAATCAAAAATTATAGATACGTTGGAGACGTATCAGGCATCTCTCTCGAAAACAAGCAAATGGCATGGTAAACAAATTACAGTTGGGCAGCGATTAAATTGCAATATTTATGACTATGATCATTCATAGTATAATCTCATATAGCCTTACGTCCGTGATAAGTAGATCGTTAATTCAACTGCATCTACTACTAATACTCCACCCCAAAACCGCTATCCAGCATGCATCTTGAGGTATTAAGTTTGCAAGAAACATAGCATCGCAATAAGCAAGATGACATAATGTAGACAGAAAAACATCAATCAATATGATGAGACCCCATCATTTTATCCTTAGTGGCAACAGTACAATACGTGTCTTTGCCCTTTTTGTCACTGGGTTAGAGCACCGCAAGATTGAACCCACTACAAAGCACCACTCCCTCTGAAGAAAAACCCATCGAACTTGGCCAAAGAAGATAGATAGATCGGAGAGCATGCAAAACTATTTAATTATACAGCAAGAAAACGTCAAAAGATTCAATTGATTTCAATAAACAATCTGATCATAAAGTGACAGTTCATCATATCCCAACAACACACACCACCGATTACATCGAACTGATCCCGATCATGTGAGGCAGCTCACGGGAACATGGTATTGAAGATCCAAAAGAGAGAGAGAACCATCTAGCTACTACTATGGACCCTAAGGTCCTAATGGATCTACTCACACATGATAATGGAGGCAGCAAGGTTGATGTAGAAGCCTCTGGCAATGGATTCCCCCTCCGGCAGAACTCCAGAACAGGCCTCCAGATTGGATCTTCGTGAAACAGGAACTTGTGGCAGCGGAAAAATTCTTCTAAAAATATGGCACAAGGTTTCGGTATTTATAGGAATTTATGGCGGTGGAATCAACGTAAGGCAGTGCAGGTGGTCCCCACATGCCCTGATGGCGCGCCCTAGGCCTGGGGCGCGCCGCCAGGCAGTGTGGGCCGCATGTTGCTCCTCTCGTTCCTTCCCGAACTTCCTGGGTCCTTCGTTGCCCAAAAAAATCGTGTTAAATTGGCACTGTATTTTGACCTTTCTAGATATTGATTTCCTATGAAAGCAAAAACATGCAGAAAACAGAAAACTGGCATTGGGCACTAGATTAATAGGTTAGTCCAGAAAAATAATATAAAATGTTATAAAAAGTATATAAAAGTGATAATATAATAGCATGAAACAATCAAAAATTATATATACGTTTGAGACGTATCACTCGGCTACGTGCGATGGTGTGGCGCACATCGTGACTGTCGATGCCCTCATACTTGGAGTGATTACACTGGTCTCGGTATTTAGCCATCCATGCAAGACGTCCTACCTGCTCGGCGGGCGGGTATGGACACTGCTTGGTCTGGTAGATGGTCCGAGGAGCCTGGGGTTCGGGCAGGGGAGGCCGCTTGTCCTTGTTATGGTGATTGGTGCTGCCCATCCCTGCGGATAGGGTGTCTCTACCATGCCGGCGTTCTAGCACCTCGGGGACGCGCTGGCCGGTGCCGTTCCTCCGTCCGTCGATTCAGGGAGGTCGGTTTTCGACTACCGGTGCAAATCCTTGACCCACTGGCATTTGGATATTGCGCTGTTATTGACAGCGGCGTCCAGGTCCTGAAGTAGGTTCTTATGGTAGCTAGGTGGCGCTTTCTTGTTTCGTCACCTGCTTCATCTTGGTTTTGAGTACCTCTTCGGCTTGGAAGAGCTCGTTCGAGCGATCTCCTAGGTACTCTTGCTCCTCTCGGAGTCTTCGTTTCTCGTTTGTTATTTTGTTGGTCGTGCGAACCAACCTCAGCCTCAACGCATCGTGGTTGGGGCTGTCAAGCGATTCGTTTAGGATGTCGTTATCGTCGGGACCGAGGCTGCTATCTGGGTCGTCGGCGTTGTCGTCGGGATTAGCGTTGTTGCCGTTGTTATTGCTGTTGTCGCCTCCACTGTCGTTGGTACTGCCCCTTGTTGCGTGGGGTGTCTACTATGTAGATGTCGTAGGTGGAGGTTGCTGTCCACTTGCCAGTCGGCGTGGTGGCTGTCAGCAGACTACCCGAGGACTCGCCGACTTCCTCGTCCATGCACTACTAGGGAAAAGCTTATAGGTAATCGCTTACTAGTAGCGCGCTACTTCTACTTACTAGTAGCGTTGCCCGTAGACACGTGCTACTAGTAAATATTACTGGTAGCGCGTGGCCCAAAAAAACGCGCTACTAGTAAATATCCCCAACCGTGCCCCGCCGATAGGCCGTAGTAGTAGCGCGGCTTGTACCACGCGCGCTACCACTAAGAAAATAATTGTAGCGCGTGAGGTACAACCCACGCTACTACTACCGGTCGACGAAACCCGCTGGTGGACCCCACTTAGTAGTAGCGCGGGTCCCGTGCCCGGCGCTACTACTAGGCGCTCAATACCGGCTATATGAAGATGCCACGTCACTTGTAGCCAACTTAATAGCCCACTTATACAATAGTTAGACATACTAGTACGTTATACCATTACTATATGGCCCACCTCTTTCTCTCACAAAGTGTGTTGGAGCTCGTGCTACAGCCGGTTGTAAGTTTGTAGCCCGCTTCTCTTCTCACTCCTCTCCTCTCTCCTCCACCTAGACACAAATCTGATGTGGCATCTCTTATAGCCCGCCTACATCATTCTATTGTACTTGCTCTGAGGAGACCTACGGGGGTTCCTAATCAGCGCTGTTAGCGCTACAAAACACAACGGCGCTCACTACAGTGCCAAGTGGGCCGGCCCACGAAGGCGCAGCACACAGAATGGGACTGAAAGCGCGAAAAACCCCCCCAAAAAAGGAGCTCCCGCGACGAATCGATCCGGAGACCAACATTTCCTACAGGTGTTTGGCTAGCCACTGCGCCATGTCTTTGCAAGTGATTGAATCCAGCGCTAATGCTTTAACAACTATAATAGCCGCTCATACGTGATTTTCTTTAGAAAAAATTGAAACTTCACAGATTTCGAAAAAAGTTCATGAACATGCAAAAAAATGTTGCCCTATTCAAAAAGAGTTCATTGATTTTGAAAAAAGTTCATCAATTTTTAAAAATAGTTCACAAAAAAATGAAAAAGTTCATCAATTTTGAAAAAAGTTCATTGATTTTGAAAAAAGTTCATCAATTTTGAAAAAAGTTCATCAATTTTGAAAAAAGTTCATCAAAATTTTGAAAAAAAGTTCACCGATTTGAAAAAAGTTCATCAATTTTTGAAAAAACAGTTCATTGAATTTGAAAAAAAATCATGCAATTTGGTAAAAAGTTTATGAATTTGGTAAAAAGTTCATGAATTTTGAAGAAAAAATTCGTGAATTTGAAAACAAATTCGCGCATTTAAGGAAAAAAAGGAAAGGGAAAAAGAAAGAAGAAAGAAAAACTGAATAAAAACGTCAGTGACCAGCGAACTGGGAAGAAAAACCGCGAACGGTAGAAAGAAATAAAAGGAAAAACAAAAACAAGTTTGCACAACCGGGTGACATAGCCTAGTGGTACTTCTGTTCCGTTCGTACGCAGAGGTTGCGGGTTCGAAATTTGGCGCCCGCAGTTTTTTTTTACTAGTCTGGGAAGGACCTGCGAGCGAATAATGGGCCGAGCCCAAGAAGCCGCGCGTGCGAGCGGCCCGTTTGCAGAAACAATAGCAACGGGCGCCTGAAGCGCCAAATAGGGATTGCCGAGACCTCCAGTCCATGGCGCATCGGCTCGGTCACGTACGTACGCTGGGCCAGACCCAGAGCGCACGCACACATGCATCTCTCTCGCTCAGGCTCAGCTCTCTCACGCGATGCTTCTCTCTCTCTCGATCCCCTCACGCCGCCGCCACGGACGCCGGCCGATTCCGGCCATCTCCTTTGATCTCCGGCGCGTCCCAGCACATCCCCGAGCTCCGGCGCCTCCGCTCTACCTTCTCCACCGCGTCGATCTGACGCTCGCGTCCTCCTCTGCCGCCCGTGGCTAACCCTAGCATCTATATGGTCAAGTAGTTGGCTGGTGGTGCGCGTACTTCTGACCCACCCGCACAAATCCAAACAGCATTCGCCCGTCGGCTTCTCCCTTCCCCTCACGCGCGCGCGTCGTCGTCGTCGGCCTGACCGCCAGCCATGGACGCCGTCGACTCCGTGGTGGACCCCCTCCGCGAGTTCGCCAAGAACAGCGTCCGCCTCGTCAAGCGCTGCCACAAGCCCGACCGCAGGGGTAAGGATTCGCCGAGGGTCCCCCCCTGCCTCCCTCCTCGTCTCTGGATCCGGTTTGTTTCCGTCCAGATCTGACGCTGTTTCGGTTTTGATTCCGGCGCGCGCGCGCAGAGTTCACCAAGGTGGCGGCGCGGACGGCGATCGGGTTCGTCCTCATGGGATTCGTGGTGTTCTTCGTCAATCTCATCTTCATCCCCATCAACAACATCATCGTCGGCTCCGGCTAGGTATGCCCGCTTGTCTGATCCCGCGTGTTGGATCCTGTTGTCTCGTGATGTGATCTGTTGGATCTGCGGTGTGCGCGCCTGCCCCCGTGGATTTTGCGGCTGCAGGCCTGCGAAATTGAGTTCTGTGGACCTTGGAACCTGGAACATGTTGGGTTTTAGCACATCTTCTTAGGACATTCCTGCGATATGAGCAATATTTAGTAAGTTAGGTTTTAGTACATCCTTTTTCCCTCCATAGAAACCAGCCAATTTCCTAGTTTGTTAGGAGAATTTGGATGAATTAAGAGTAATCAGCTGTGGAGAACTGGGGGAGTTTGTTTCACCATGTAAATCATCCCACCAGTGCGACCGGACAAATTGAAATTCTGAATGAATTGTTTGTGAGAAGTAATCGGTTATTTTTTACTTTCTAATGTTTTGATTTGGTAGTACTATCCCGAAATCCAATCACCTTTGATCTGAATTTTGGTCTTGACAACTAGAAACAGTACTAGGGTAACTATTTTGAGGAACTGGATGTAATGAGGGTAGCAATCTCTTCCTCTGAAATTCCGACTCTGATACTGTGAATTCCTTGATTCAGTCTCGATGGTTCTGTCCCGTTACCAGTTGAATGATCACTTCTCTATTTGGGAATCATGATCGCGTTCTAGATAAACGGCATATTGCAGCCTTCTGAATGTGTAGCATGCTGTTCTGGAATAAAAAAGCATGGGCTGGCTGTGCCATTTTCCCATTTTACCTATGGCATTACCTCATTTTCTTGCTCATTTTCTCATTATAAGCAGTGCACTAATGGACCATTCTGTTTCACCGCAGGTTGGAGGACTACATGATGTGGGGGGTAGTGCGATGCCGGCAGTTGAGCCTGCAGTGTGCTGAATTAGGCACCCAAAGTTTGTTCTGGAGTTGTTGTTAAAGACCTGTTTTGTGAGAAATTGTCACCAGCTTAATCTTCGTAATGAGTATAGATCTTAAAAGTAGCGAGTCATAAAGTTTATGTTTTGTCATAATTCCCTCTTGGATGCAAGGTAGATCGCTGATCGTAAGTGCTGATTCCTAGTGAGACGCGCACCACCAGCCAACTACTTGGCCAGCCACCACCACCGTCCTCCTCATTTACTAGTTCCTGTACTTCCAGTTTACTTGGAATTACTTACTGTATTTGATGCTATTGTCAGTTACTCCCTCTGTAAAGAAATATAAGAACGTTTAGATCACTAAGTGCCTGTTCTGATCTCTTCCACTTCTCTAAAATTTCTCTGATTCAGCTTCTGAACTTGGCTTCTCACTTCACCTGGCGCTGGGAATTCGTTTGGCAGCAGAAGAGCTTCTCGAGCGCTCGCTAGTCGCTACAGCAGGGTTTCAGCCCAGCTGGTGGGCCTGCAGGCCTGCTCGTCCCAGCTCAGGCCGGCTGGGAACAGCCCATTGCGGGGCAAAGTGCAGCCCACGGGCCGAAATAGAGAGAGAGAAAGGATGGCTGGGCTGATTTCTATCCTTTTTTTTTAGAGGAGCAATTTCCAGCGATTTTGTGGCTGTACAGAGAGCTATCCAGAGAGCTTTTTTAGTATTGTAGTGTTCAAAATATAGCACAAATGTATTTCTATCCTTTTTTTTAGAGGAGCAATTTCTTGAGATTTTGTGGCTGTACAGAGAGCATATAGAGAGCTATTTTTAGAACTGTAGTGTTCAAAGTACAGCACAAATGTATTTTTCAGAAGATCACAAATATTCCCAGTTAAGACAAGTTATAATAAAGATGAATGACTAGTTTTGTCATGTGTCTTACAACAAAAGCTTCATGAACATACTGTGTCAATTTGCATATAAAGTTTGCAAATCAAAATGGTCACACATCTAAAGACATGAACATGATTACTTCACCAACTAAGAGCAATGGCGGTAGCTAGTTCGTGTCTAAACAAATCCATGTTAGGACCACTTTCCGCCGGTGTTGAAACATCCGATGCATTTGGAGGAATAACATACTTCTTGTATCTCTCTGGAATAGTTGGAACATAATCCGGATCCCTCTCACACCGAAGAAAATGAAGATCCTCTTTGTCATGGAGACGGATGTAGTTGTCTAGTGTCATGGTAGCCGCAATAATCATTTTTTGTGTGCTAATCGAGTAGTTTGGCATCTTGAGCAAGATTTGCCATTTCATCTTCCACACACCAAAGGTTCTCTCTATGGTATTGCGCTTGGAGGAGTGGATCCGGTTGAACTTCTCTACATGAGTAGTTGGAGGTGCACCTCTCTGGAAGTCGGGGACGTGATAGCGTTCTCCTTTGTACGGTGCTAGATAGCCATCCCGGTTAGGATAACTGGCGTCTACAAGGTAATACTTGCCTACACAAAGTAACAACAAACATGATTGTGAGTTCGAGGATATGTTACATAAGTTGCAATAACAAGAAATACTAACCCTTCGGAGGATGTGAGAATATGGCCTTGTCATTTTCAATTGCATGGAATAGCACACTTGTATCATGCATAGAACCCGGTTGTCCAATTGAAGCGTAGGTGAAATGCATATCAAAGTCACATACTGCCATCACATTTTGTGTTGTTGCACCGGTTCTTCCAATGTACCTTATTTTTTAAGGTCCTTCCGGAATAGAAGCCCTAATATGTGTCCCATCTATTGCACCAATGCAATCTTTGAGATGAGGGTAAGCCCTTTTGTCACGCTTAATCCTATCATGGACGATGTGAAAATTTGGGTCTTGAGGCCTAATGTAGTGAGATGACATCTTGACCACACATTGTAGAACCTCATGGAACTTACGGTGGACTGTATCTGCTCCATGTTTGAAACGGTTTTGGGTTCTCCTGTTTGATTCACACACCCCCCCCCCACAAGGTCCACAAGAACATAGCAAGAGACTCATAAGTGGTAACAAAGCATGTTTCTTTGAGGCCATACTCCGCCACCAACTTCAAAGAACACATTTGCATTCATTCTCAACATTGTGTACGTCTCTCCGGGTGTACCAATAGTCTCTCGCAACCATTCAAAACCACTCAACCTAGATGTCCTAGGATCGGCCTTCATGACCCAACTTTTACAATACTTCCCAACTATGGATGACACACCCGAATAAAGCATGACCATATCATGTTGATATTGAAGAACCATAACTTTCTTTCTTTCATAATTAGTGTCATCATCACTTTCACTATCCGATGACATCTGCAAATAAACAACCGTCAACATATGAAACACAAGTTAGCACCAATTGGATCAAGAACATGAACATAAAAGATGGTTCCACAATGCATTCATAAATAGCAAATAGTAGGTTCAACAACATGGACATAAAAGATGGTTCCGCAAAATGCATTCATAAATAGCAAACAATAGGTTCAACAACATAAAAGATGGTTCAACAACATAAAAGATGGTTCAACATAAATGATGAAATGGTACCAAGCACTAGGTTCAAGTTCAACATAAAAGATAACCGGCCATCACACATAGATGGAATGGTAGGCATGTAAACTAGTTCCCATACTTCAAGTCATACTTCCTACGCAACCAACTCTTTCGGGACTCAAGAGGAATGTAAAGAAACATCTCCCTTTGAGCCCTCTTCACAAACAACTCGCTAGCCATGAAGAACTCATCGGTACCGACTGTTGCACCACAAGCAATGACTTCATCCATGACCGAGTTCACACAGTTTGCCTCATCTTGCTTCATGAAAGACTGAAATGATGAGTGAGAAGCCTCGGCAATGTCACCAATTCTTGTAACTTGCTCACACATCACTTGTGCGGTCTTTGGTTTCTTGTTCTTCTTCGGAATGATGATCCCAAGCCTCACTTTACATGAAATAGGTGTTGCCTGAGATGCTTGTTCTCCGGTATCATCCAAATCAAGATCTTCGATCTCATCAACATTGATGGCGGCTTTCACCGCCGCACTAGAGGGGGGAGGTATGCCAGAAGAGGGATTCCAATGGTCAGTACCATCACTTGTGATATCTCCAAACATAACACGCAAGTTTTGCTCATTAGCAAGTCCTTTCTTCTTGAACTTGCCACAACCTTTAATGTCCTGTAATAGAACAAAGAAAACACATTATTAGTAAATAAAATGGTATGGAGGAATTAAGATATGCGATACATCAGCGAGATAACTCATAATTTTAGCCTTTTTCCACCACTCATCATCTTGTGACACGGTGTTGTTCACATAGTCCCATCCGGCTCCGGTCTCCCGGAACTTGAGTTTCTTGAATAGGCTGAAATCACCTTTAAGCTTGTCCCATTTGTTTTTCAATTGCGTATATGTGTAGTCTAGCCCAGTTCTCATCTTAAATTGCTTTCCACACTCATCAAACGCATTTGGTGTCAGATAATTGCCTGGCCTATTTCCGGCGTTCACTTGCTCAACAAACAACTCGGAGATAATCCGAGTGTTTTCAACACTCCATTCAGCAGCCATTCAGCACCTCACTTCACATATAAAGGAGTACACTTATAAAAAAATGCACATTCAGCAGCCATTCAGTAGGAATAAAAATTGCACATTCAGCAGCAACCTACTACACACATGGCAGAATTGTTGCACACATATAGCACTACAGAGCCACCAAAATTTTTGCACACATATATGTTGCTTTCACACATATAGCACATTCAGCAGCCATTCAGTAGGAATAAAAATTGCACATTCATCAGCAACCTAGTGCACACATACGTTGCTTTCACACATATAGCACTACACAGCCAACAGAACATTTACACATTCAGCAGCCATAGCACCCAATTTGCATCAACAGTACAACCTATAGGACCCAATAATGCTATACTACCATGCAGAACATAGGGAAGAAGGCAAGGGAGCTCACGTTGAGGTTTGGGGGAGGGGGCTCGGTCACCGGGATGCTGCTCCTGCTCGGGAGGGCGTCTCGGCCGTCAATGGCGTGGGGGTGTGCTGCTCCTTCCCATGGGGTCGCTCCTCCTCCCTTACGGCGGGAACGGTGGCGGCGAGTACGGGAATCGGAGGGACAAGGCCTGGGAAGGCCGGATCTGTACGCGGAAGAGCAGTTCCGGACGGCGACCGGGGGGGGGGGGGGGGGCATGGCGGCGGGTACGACGGCGGTGAGGGTTTCGTGAGGAACAGAATGAGAGAGAGGGAGAGATATGTGCGCTGTGGGATGGGTATACATGTTCGAGCGAGGAAGAGAAGGCCGAAACGTTTTTCTTTGCGGTGCCATTCTCCTCGTAAATAAGTGGAACTTCTGTTTCGGGAAAACGTGGAGCTGGGAAAAGCTCGCTCCACCAAATTGCACTACGGCCCAGTAACGCTTCGTGAATTTAGCTTCTTTCCGCAAAACCGTTCGGGCTGGATTCACTCTGAGAATTTCAGAAGCTTGAAGCTAGATAGATTCAGAACGGGCCCTAAATTAGTGATCTAAACGCTCTTATATTTCTTTACAGAGGGAGTAGTTTACTAACTGTCTGTGGTGTCTTTGATTCAGTTAACTGGATATGTTGTTAAGTTTACTGGATATGCGATAAATTAAGTACCCGGTTGTATGCCTGTGATGATACTACTCGATTCTACATTGGTAACTTGATCGCATTTCTGGGTTTGTTTTAGTTGTCAGAATTGTATGCATAAAATGGAATTGCTGGATTTTTTTAATTCCTAATTAGTTAGTATTAGCGCTGGAAAAAACTGCGTGCTACTAGTATTTAGGATACTAGTAGCACGTGGTATTGTAGACGCGTTACTACTATTTCGTTAGTAGTAGCGCGGGTGGGAAATAGTAGCAATGTTGAGGATATCGCTTATCATTAACGTCTCGGTTGGCTGGGGATTAGAGATTAATCGGAAATCGGATGATTAATCGATTTTATCGGTTGACTATTAATCGGTCATTTTTTTACAAATCCCATGTTTCCAGCACTAAAATATGCTATATTCAACACAAAAACAATATTGGACATAAGTGTTGCCTTGATTCCTTGCCTTTGAATCCTTGTATAATGACAAACAAAATAGGACAACTGTACATATTACATAAAAAGGTCCGCAAAACACAAATAAATATAGTTCTTGCACACATAGTGCTAGAAACAGGCCCGGTTTATCGGTATATTCCCGATAAATCGCTTGTCAGAGCGATAAATCGGTCCAAACGATAAATGGTGATGATATGACATAATCTTATCGGTCACCCACCGATTAGCGATAAATCGGACGATAAATCGTTGAATCGGATGATTTTTTTGAACAGTGAATAGTAGTAGCGCGGGTGCCACCCACGCTATTACTAACTTTTTAGTAGTAGCGCGGGTGCCACCCGCGCTACTACTAACTTTTTAGCTGTGGCACGATAGTAGTAGAGCGGGGCCCCATGCTACTAATAGGCAGTTTACCCGCGCCACTACTAGGCTTTTCCCTAGTAGTGATGTCGTCGACCTCTTCCAAGGCACTTGCGAGGACCTCGGTCAGGTCTTCGATGTTGGCGACAAGGTGGGTGGTGGGTGGGGAGAAAATTCCGACCCTTCCTGGTGCCTCCCAGATCCGATCGTAGATCGAGGCCTGGTCGTCTGATATTGCGAGCCTCTGAATCCAATCTAACATCTCGTTCAGGAGGGTTTTCTCGCGTTCTTCCTAGGACCGATCTGACAACGGCGCTAGGGGAAGCTTTCCAGAGATCCGATCTGACACAAATATCCGGTCCTTGGAGAATGTCGTCGGACCCTGACCCTCGGTCGGGTCCGAGGAGTGACGCTCGCACTCGTCTTGGGCCAGATTTGACATCGGCGCGGGAATGAGTGCCTCAGGATGGTCTTTAGTCTGGTCTGACACCCAGCTTGTGAAGAGTAGCTCTCCGCAGGAATCCGCGGTGTATTCCAAGTTGCCGAACCTAACGATTCGATTTGGAGAGAAGGTTTTGACCTGGCCTAGTTGGCCGGTCGAATCGGCAAAGAGGGTGACGCTGCCGAAGACGAAGATCTAGCCCGGCACGAAAGTCATGCCGGTGCCGATCTGCTTGCTGATGTTGATCCCCATCGTATCGCCGTGACTCCCTAGCGGGACCTGCATGGGCCATCAATGACGGAGTCAAATCCGGCAGATCTCGGGTAGGGGGTTCCGAGCTGGTAGTCTTGACACGATGATAACAGAGACACGGGTTTTTACCCAGGTTCGGGCTCTCCTTAGAGATAAAACCATACGTCTTGCTTCTATTTGTATTGATTTGGGATGGAGTACAAAGTACATGTGATCTACCTCGAGATTTTTGTGTGTCGTCTACGAGCCCTACCCCTCGGTTTATATAGGTACCGGGGGGGGGGGGGGTCTAGGGTTACAACCTAGTCGGTTACGTACAAGGGGAACGTGTTGTAGACGACCTCTAGTGTCTTGGAGTATACGGCAAGTCTTCGGGAGCTTTCCTTCTATACGCCATGGGCTGCCTCGATGTAGTCCACTGGTGAACTGACACGGGGGTCCTTGGCCCGGCCCGCCTGGCCGTGAGCAGACGTGATGAGAGACCCCCCATCTAGGACAACGTCAGACCCCATCCCGGCGATGCGTCTCGCGTAGCCGGAGGGCGTGTGGAGGTGTGTTTCCGGCGGATCTCACGGGATTCAGTCGGTGTTTATCTTCGGTGCATCCGCGTGGATCCGGTCTTCGTTCGTTTGTGTTCATGCTACAGGTTGGATCCTTTCGATCTACGCTTCTCTTCATCGACGACGGTTGTTGTTCTGGTGCGCTGGTCCTTTGGGGCCTTAGCACGACGACTTCCCGACTGTTTAATACAACAAGGTTTGCCCGGCTCTGGTGGGGGAGGGGCGATGACGGTGGCGCCCCTTCGGCTCGCTCCGGTGCTTGTAGTCGTCGCTAGGTAGTCTACGAACATGGATGTAATTTTTGTTACTTCTCGTGTTCTTTGTACTGTCATGATGTTTGATGAATAGATCGGAAGTTTTTCCCGCAAAAAAATATATAGTGGATGATCAGAAATTTAAATCGCATCACTTTTCCAAACCTTACCATGTACTACATATTTCTTGTGTACTAGGTAAAAGCAGCTACATAGGTAGGATAGTAAGGGATGGATCCGGACTGTTGAAATATGGCGTCCTATGTGTTGAACCCTAACTGGTAAGAACAACTTGAATCGGGGTTAGCATTTTAGCCTTATTAGGTATTTATAAGCTAAATAAAATAGTTTAATCTAATATGTTATTATTCATACCAGAAGAGTTTGCCGTTAATCATGAACCTAACATTGAGCTACATTTAACTAGATCGGTCAGGTGTGTGTTTGGAGAATAAAAGTATAACAATGTCTTTTCCTCACGCCAGCCAAAGGACGAGGACACTACAATGGAGTGATCGGAAATAGAGCTGACGGGAGGCGCCAGAACCTATCATCACCGTCACACAATGTGGGATGCCGAAGAAATAGCGATGCAATTAACATATTGTTGTATCATGTCTACTGATGTTGGCCTATCATCTTTTTAGGGGCTATAGTCTATTGGACGTCCGAGGGAATCTGATGGTGTGAGCGCATGTCAAGCTAGAAGACAGGCCGATGAATGTCTGCGCCAAAAAGTTCTTGAAAGTTTTTTTATCTCTACCACATCGGCACAGCCTGATTCTCGCATCATGGAGGTGCAGGGATACTTTTTTTTTTAGGGGGAAATACTTTTTTTTTTTTGAGTAAAACAGCATGCTTTATTCAATGTTCAAACTGATAGGGATACAGAGGTGATCCGGAGGAACACCTAGCCAGACATGTCTACCCACCTCTAAACTAGTTGCCATCCTAGCAAGATTATGGGGTTCACTATTACATGCACGACGTTCGAAGCTAAACTGACACTCCTGAAAGTGTGGAACTCTATCAATAATATCTCTCGGGATCATGCCATAAGGGCCCAGATAAACCCTTTCTCGAAGCTCATTCACGACTCTGAGACAGTCGGATGCAACACTAATCTTGTTAATATGCAGGTCCTCAGCTAGAGCCATGGCCTCCCTGCATGCGTGAGCTTCGAGCGTCGCCGGCTCCGTCACACCGGCTAGCACCACTGCCGATGCGCCCAGAAACAGTCCCTTTGTCATTCCTGCAGACAACTCCGACCGCTCCCTTGTTCGCTGTCTTAGCTACAGCTCCATCGGCGTTAAGTTTCACCATGCCTGGACCTGGCCGAAGCCACCTTGCAGGCTCCCTCCTCGTCCTAGTAATGGACCGAGCTGGTGATGCTGTTTTGCTGCAGTATTCAACCTCCTCAATGTATCGCCTGATGAACAAGTTTGTGGACCATGGGCTTTGGAATTCCCCCTCATGAATTGCTCGACGCCGAGCCCACCGTATTGCCCAGAGGGTGACCAGGACCTCCACAAACATGGCGTTGTCCAGCGTCGCGCTTAACCCAAACAGCCATAACTTTGCATCATTTGTTTCATCCCCAAACACCGGGATTGAAGCGTCGTCCTCACGCAGCGCCCAAACACTCTGCCAAATTACAGTCAAGTAATGCGTGCCTCCAGGAGTCTACCGCTGCATTGCAAATCGGACATGCAGCTGATTGTGCCATCTTACGGTCCTTCCTGACCTCACCCGTGGGCAAAGATGCCCTTGCTAATCTCCAAGCGAATACTTTCGGTTTGGCCGGAACTCTAACCTTCCACAACCGACGCCAATTCTTCTCCTCATTCTCTCTATTTGAGCTTGCTGTAGCTCCATACATCCAATCCACACGCTGCAACTTAGTCTCTACTAGCATCCTGCACGCCGATCTCACCGAGAAACTGCCGTTCTTTTCGTAGTGCCATGCCCAACAATCAGTCTGATTCGCCAAACTAAGCGGGATTTGTTGGATAGCGTCCACATCCATCGGAAGGAAGTGTGACTGAAGCTCCTGTATGTTCCATTCCTTCGACGCAGCATGCATGAAGTCGCAGACTCTCTGTGGTGGATTAGTACTCATGGCGCATATGGGCTTGAGACGGTGATCCCTAGGGATCCAATTATCAGTCCAAGCACCGGTCGTTCGTCCGTCCCCAATACGCCTGATCAAGCCCACCTTTAGTATGTCCCTGCCATCGCACAATGAACGCCATACCCTTGATGGATTTGCACCCAACTCCGCTGAAAGGATATCTGATGAGGGGTAATATACAGCTTGAAGTATTCGTGCACTCAATGATGTTGGGTCTTGAAGAACTCGCCACACTTGACGTGCCAGAAGTGATAAGTTGAAAAGCTCCATGTCTCTAAATCCCATCCCACCTTTGTATTTTGGCATGGTCATCGTCTCCCATGAAACCCATGCCGTCTTCCTCTCACCGGCCTTGCTACCCCACCAAAATTTACGGATGAGTGAAGTGATGTGTTGACACAGACCTCTCGGTAATCTGAAAACAGCCATAGAATATGTGGGAAGCGCCTGCACCACGGACTTTATCAACACTTCTTTGCCACTGCCTGCTAGGGTAAGCTCCATCCACCCTTGTACATTTTTCCACACCCAGTCCTTAAGATATGCAAATGTGCCATTCACTGATCTCCCCACTTCAAATGGGAGGCCTAGATACTTCTCAGCCAACGTTTCATTAGTTATCTGAAGCAGGCCCTTGATCTGAGTTCTAGTCTGTTCGGGACACTTCTTCCCAAAATAAATTGAAGACTTCTCCGGGTTAACCCTTTGGCCCGAGGCATTGCAGTATGCATTGAGAGCGCCCTTCAACCTTGTCACACTCTGCTCCGTGGCTTTACAAAACAGCAAACAATCGTCAGCAAATAAAAGATGGTGTATCTGGGGCGCCGTTGCTGCGATTTTAATGCCTTCAAGTTGTTTCAAACTCGCCTCATGCTTCAGAAGACATGACAGCCCCTCCCCCGCCAACAGGAAGAGATAGGGGGAGATGGGATCGCCCTGTCTTATACCTCTAGAAGGAAGAAAATCTTGTGTTTGGCCTCCATTAAACAGCACCGAGAAGGAAACCGACTGTACACCTCTCATGACTGCCTCCACAAAGCTCTGACAGAAACCCAGCTTCTTCATAATTTCCTCTAGGTATTGCAATTCAAGCCTGTCGTATGCCTTCTTCATATCTAGCTTCACCGCACAATGAGCATTCCTCTTGGTTCTATTTGTTTTCATGTAATGTAAACATTCAAACGCCGTGATAACATTATCAATAATGAGTCGACCAGGAACAAACGCGATTGTTCTTCAGATATGATCTCCGAGAGTATCTGCTTCAGTCGGTTAGCAAGCACTTTTGATGCAACCTTGTAGATTACATTGCACAAGCTGATGGGCCGGTACTGAGCAAGAAATAATGGATTGATTACCTTGGGAATGATAACGATGAACGTCCTATTGATCTCCGCAGGGGAGTCGACTCCCTTCAAAATCCGAATCACAATTTTTGTCACTTCCTTGCCACACAAATGCCAATACTTTTGAAAGAAGTGCGCCGGGAAATCAACCGGTCTGGGCGCCTTAGTTGGGAACATCTGGAATAATGCTTCTTTTACTTCTTTTTCTGTGTAAGGTTTGCTCAATTTCTCATTCATAGCATTAGTCACTTTACAAGGCACATGAGATAGGACTTCCTCAATTCCTACCACCCCCTCTGATTTGTACAAGTCCTCATAAAAACTAACTGTCATAGCCTCCAATTCAGTCGGATCCTCACAGATAGTGCCATCTTCCCTGGTCAGCTTGTCAACCCTATTCTTTTTTTTTCGGTTTGATGCTTTCCGATGAAAAAACTTAGTATTTTTGTCACCCTCTATGAGCCACTGTACGCGTGCACATTTCTTCCACATAATCTCTTCCCTGTATCTGAGTTCTATCATCCTCTCTTCTATTTTCAGTTCCTCATAGGAAGGCCCAACCCGGTCTGGAAGTGCGCGGAGGCTAGCCAGTCTTTTGCGTAGTGAACGCAACTCTTGTCTGACTGCTCCGAACTCAGATGTGCCCCATCTCAAAATCGTGGAGGCTGTACTCTTCAGTTTCTCGCATAACTCTGCCACTGTACCCGCTTTGCTTCCACCCTAAAGCTGCTCTAAAAAGGACTTAAAATCTGCATGCCTCTCCCAAATCAGCTCATACCTGAAAGGGCGCGAATCAGCTATCCTCTTATTGCTCGCTTCCATACTACTAGTAAGCTTGCACGTGCAATGCACGACTACTGCCATAAAATAACTACTCGTGCAAGGTGCAAGACGTATCTCAACCATATAAATTTAATAAAAAACACATTACAAGCTCATTAGTGCCTATAATCAAGAGTTATGGTGTAGTGTAAGATATAGCCCCAGGGAAACATCAATGCCTTTGTCAGGCTCAACACAAAATTTAGTGACAAATGCAGCTTAAGTGGAGAATCAGAATTCGAGCAACTAATTAGCCAGATGACAACGTGCAACATGTATCAAGAAACTTGTTTAAATATTTATGAACTTATTTTGTAATAAAAAAAGACGCAAGATTCAGCAGGCAGCTATCGCTCACCGTAAGATCACATCATGTCCTACAACCCTCGAATCGCTTAGGTCCTTGATATAGGACAAAAATAGAAAAGTAAAATGAATATTAAAGATCTCAACATGTTGAAGCCTAACACATCTTGCAAAAAGAAAATGGCAGCGTGTGTGCTGGTAATACAATATTACAGAAATTGGTGCCTATACTTCATAATTAGTCATTAAATAAGTTTTAAGAGCTTTTGGTTCCTCAACATCACCAAAATGCCAAAAAGCATGATACTTGTGTTAGCATACATATCTATTCTAATAACAATCATCAACTTGTCATCCGAACCAGCATCTGCTTAACTTCTGAACATTGGAGTTGTATTTTGCCCACCAAACTTAGCATGTATTTTGCCTCCTTGTATCTTTCTATTGCCTCCGCAAACCCTTCATGACAGATAGTTATTCTAAGTCTGTGCCTCACCATCTATACCTCATCAGTTAGAGAATGACAATACTAACTGAAACTGGAACAAATAAACTACATGTCTTTAATTTCCATATATATGATGAAATATCCCAGGCTCGCTACAGTTTTTTTCTTTAATATGTGCATTTGTTCGACTGTAAATTAGACTTTATAGTCCTGTCATTATGATAACCATCATTTTGCAGATCACGATCTAGCTCTACAAAGCCACTTTTTTCTACCTCCCCTTGTTCTTATCTATGCTTGGAATACATGTTTAGAACAAGCAAAAGGCCATTTGCATTGGGCGAGGTCTGAAATTATTTGATTTATTTGATAATTAACCAAGTTTCATTTAATGAGAAAAAAAAGTCAAAGCATATTACAGAACTCATGTCCTAAACCAATTGAAAGATGTCGATAACACAGAGTAGATAATGATGTGACAAAAAAACCCAGTCTTATGATTGGACCATATTTACTGCTAATTTTAGCACTCAAAGCTACTCATGCTAAACTCCGCCTATGTTGTCTCAACATAGCCGGTCCCAAGCCCGGGTAAAGGAGGAGGGTTGTGATAGGCTTGGCGAGCCAACGTCAAAACTCAGCCACTCTTATGGAGATGAAACCAAAAAGATTTTCGTTGGGGCGTAACCCTCTCAGCGACGCGCCACATCGGAACCCGGGTGTGGTGTCAAATGGGCAAGGGCCGGGCCGTCACCCCCCGGTGGCGCGCCGTATCTTGATCTAGATACGGTGGCAAGTGAGCGAGGATCGAGTCGTCGCATCCTTAGTGGCGCGCTACATCGGCGCCCGGATGTAGTGGAAAATGAGCAAGGGTCTTCGCATTTGACTCGACGAGTGTGAAGGGTAAGGAAGCTAGCCGAGCCTAGGAGGATCCGCTTAGGTAGCTGGAACGTAGGGTCCCTGACAGGGAAGCTTCGGGAGCTAGTTGATGTAGCGGTGAGGAGAGGTGTTGATATCCTTTGCGTCCAAGAAACTAAATGGAGGGGACAGAAGGCGAAGGAGGTGGAGGATACCGGCTTCAAGCTGTGGTACACGGGGACGGCTGCAAACAGAAATGGCGTAGGCATCTTGATCAACAAGAGCCTCAAGTATGGAGTGGTAGACGTCAAGAGACGTGGGGACCGGATTATCCTGGTCAAGCTGGCAGTTGGGGACTTAGTTCTCAATGTTATCAGCGCGTATGCCCCGCAAGTAGGCCACAATGAGAACACCAAGAGGGAGTTCTGGGAAGGCCTGGAGGACATGGTTAGGAGTGTACCGATTGACGAGAAGCTCTTCATAGGAGGAGACCTCAATGGCCATGTGGGTACATCTAACACAAGTTTTGAAGTGGTGCATGGGGGCTTTGGCTATGGCATCAGGAATCAAGAAAGAGAAGATGTCTTAAGCTTTGCTCTAGCCTACGACATGATCATAGCTAACACCCTCTTTAAAAAGAGAGAATCACATCTAGTGACTTTTAGTAGTGGTCAACACTCTAGCCAGATTGATTTCATCCTCTCGAGAAAAGAAGATAGGCGTGCGTGCCTAGACTGTAAGGTGATACCTGGAGAGAGTGTTGTCCCTCAGCATAAGCTTGTGGTTGCCGACTTCCGCTTTTGGATTCGTGTCCAGCGGGATAAGCATGCCAAAGTCGCTAGAACGAAGTGGTGGAAGCTCAAGGGGGAGGTAGTTCAGGCGTTCAAGGAGAGGGTCATTAAGGAGGGCCCTTGGGAGGAAGGAGGGGATGCGGACAATATGTGGATGAAGATGGCGACTTGCATTCGTAAGGTGGCCTCGGAGGAGTTTGGAGTGTCCAGGGGAAGTAGAAGCGAAGCTAAAGATACCTGGTGGTGGAATGATGATGTCCAGAAGGCTATTAAGGAGAAGAAAGATTGTTTCAGACGCCTATACCTAGATAGGAGTGCAGACAACATAGAGAAGTACAAGATGGCGAAGAAGGCCGCAAAGCGAGCTGTCAGTGAAGCAACGGGTCGGGCGTATGAGGACCTCTACCAGCGGTTAGACACGAAGGAAGGCGAAAGGGACATCTATAAGAAGGCCAAGATCCGAAAGAGGAAGACGAAGGATGTTGACCAAGTCAAATGCATCAAGGACGGAGCAGACCAACTCCTGGTGAAGGACGAGGAGATTAAGCATAGATGGCGGGAGTACTTCGACAAGCTGTTCAATGGGGAGAATGATAGTTCTACCATTGAACTGGACGACTCCTTTGATGATACCAGCAGGCGTTTTGTGCGGAGAATCCAGGAATCTGAGGTCAAGGAGGTTTTAAAAAGGATGAAAGGAGGCAAGGTGATGGGCCCTGATTGTATCCCCATTGAGGTGTGGAGAGGCCTCGGGAACATAGCGATAGTATGGCTAACCAAGCTTTTCAACCTCATTTTTTGGGCAAACAAGATGCCAGAAGAATGGAGACGGAGTATATTAGTACCAATCTTCAAGAACAAGGGGGGTGTTCAGAGTTGTACTAATTACCGTGAAATTAAGCTGATGAGCCATACAATGAAGATATGGGAGAGAGTCATTGAGCACCGCTTAAGAAGAATGACAAGCATGACCAAAAATCAGTTTGGTTTCATGCCTGGGAGGTCGACCATGGAAGCCATTTTCTTGGTACGACAACTTATGGAGAGATACAGGGAGCAAAAGAAGGACCTGCATATGGTGTTCATTGACTTGGAGAAGGCCTATGATAAAATACCGCGGAATGTCATGTGGTGGGCCTTGGAGAAACACAAAGTCCCAGCAAAGTACATTACCCTCATCAAGGACATGTATGATAATGTTGTGACAAGTGTTCGAACAAGTGATGGCAACACTGATGACTTCCCGATTAAAATAGGACTGCACCAGGGGTCAGCTTTGAGCCCTTATCTTTTTGCTTTGGTGATGGATGAGGTTACAAGGGATATACAAGGAGATATCCCATGGTGTATGCTCTTTGCGGATGATGTGGTGCTAGTCGACCATAGTCGGACGGGGGTCAATAGGAAGTTAGAGCTATGGAGACAAACCTTGGAATCGAAAGGTTTTAGTCTTAGTAGAACTAAAACCGAGTACATGAGGTGCGGTTTCAGTACTACTAGGCACGAGGAGAAGGAGGTTAGCCTTGATGGGCAGGTGGTGCCTCAGAAGGACAACTTTCGATATTTGGGGTCAATGCTGCAGAAGGATGGGGGTATTGATGAAGATGTGAACTATCGAATCAAAGCCGGATGGATGAAGTGGCGCCAAGCTTCTGGCATTCTCTGTGACAAGAGAGTGCCACAAAAGGTAAAAGGCAAGTTCTATAGGACGGCGGTTCGACCCGCAATGTTGTATGACGCTGAGTGTTGGCCGACCAAAAGGCGACATGTCCAACAGTTAGGTGTGGCGGAGATGCGCATGTTGAGATGGATGTGTGGCCACACGAGGAAGGACCGAGTCCGGAATGATGATATACGAGATAGAGTTGGGGTAGCACCAATTGAAGAGAAGCTTGTCCAACATCGTCTGAGATGGTTTGGGCATATTCAGCGCAAGCCTCTAGAAACTCCAGTGCATAGCGGACGGCTAAAGTGTGCTGATAATGTCAAGAGAGGTCGGGGTAGACCGAACTTGACATGGGAGGAGTCCGTAAAGAGAGATATGAAGGATTGGAATATCACCAAAGAACTAGCCATGGACAGGGGTGCGTGGAAGATTGCTATCCATGTGCCAGAACCATGAGTTGGTCACGAGATCTTATGTGTTTCACCTCTGGCCTACCCCAACTTGTTTGGGACTAAAGGCTTTATTGTTGTTGTTGTTGTTGTTGTTGTTGTTGTTGTTATTGTTGTTGTTGAAACTACTCATGCTACCAGAAATCCATTCCTTAAAAGCACCCAGAGCACAGGGTGACATGCATGCAGAAGTATACAATGCCTCAAATGGATCAGGTGGAAAGGATTACTGATTGGGAGAGATGCTTTTTGGAAGCTCCTAAGATTCTCCAATTTGGATCCAACAGCAGCAATTTCAGACCTCTCCCAATGCAAATCAGAAATACATTCCTTAAAAACACCCAGAGTACAGGGTGACATGCATGCAGAAGTATATAATGCCTCAAATGGATCAGGTGGAAAGGATTACTGATTGAGAGAGATGCTTTTTGGAAGCTCCTAAGATTCTCCAATTTGGACCCAACAGCAGCAATACACACTCCTCATCCATGCACCCTCCTCCAAAGTTAATTCTCTTTTGGTGATTGCACACAGTAGCCTGCAACTCGTGTAGAAGGTTACAAATCAATCAAATCCAGCAGTACAAGCATTGGTACATTAAGCAAGAAGAAAAGACCAGGACATGAAAAGCAAATCAGACACATGATACAGTTTCCGCCTAGACACAACTATTTTTGTCCCCTATTTTGGGATTGTACGTGTGCCTTGACTTCATATCCTTCGATGGCTCGGAAACCTCAAAACAGAATTTTGGTTTCTCATGATAGTAAGCGTGCACGTGCAACACATGCTTTAAACGTTGACCAATTAAAAATCATGCTAGTACAAAATAAAATAAATATTCAGAGAAACGTAGAAACTGAAAGTGAGACACCATTGTGTGATGTTGTTGCAAAGAGATGTTAATGTTGTTTCATCCATCCCGTGAAAGAAGAAGATTACACCTGAAAATAAATAAGTGATAGCACAATCTTTAAATGGGCGATCTGATCAATTAAAAAAGAAAGATATATTTGAGTGTTGGAGGATGAACAACCTCTATGGTGGGTGCAGGAGGCAAATCAAACTTGGGAAAAATAAAATATTGTGCTAGAACCAATAGGGACGCTTCTATTTGTCAATCAGGTTACATTGGCCGTTTGTTCTAGGAGCAGATCAGAAAATGTGGTTTCCACACACAAATAACAGTGCTTTTTTATCACATGAACCCAGTCATCAACTCATTCACCAATTCAGCCTACGTAACAATTAAACATGACACAATTAACAGCAAAATGCTAAAGTTCACAAAACAGTCAAATGAATATCCATTCCACAACAGAATTTAACTTGCCTGGCTGTGAGATGCCACAGATATAGGTACTGAACTAACGTCTCAATATGACACAACTTCAATTCTGTAAACTACACTATTGTGTAATCAAATTATACGCAAATCAAGATAATCCGTAGGTGCGTGAAAGCTAAGAGTAACCAAGAAAATATATATGTACGTAACTGAATATCATAGCACTGCCAGCACATGATTTATTTATTTATCTTGGACAAGGAGGACTCGAGAACTATCTCAAACAGAGAAAGCAATCTGCTCATTGACCTCTCTGACTACAATGATTCTGCAAAAGAGATACACGAAATAGAACGAAGTTAAAATTATGTATAGAGAATGCACCTTGCAATGTTTGGGTAAGAAAATTATTAGGATGGCTCAGCCGATACATGCACACTGCTTAGATATTCCTGAGATTTTACAAAGGAACATACCTGCACGATTGTTGTATTGTTGCCGATATGACACTCAGTTAATCTCTAAAAGCCTAGAATGAGACAGCAGAAAATCGAATCACTTATGGTCAAGAGAATTGGCAAATGAAGCTGGCACGTAGATCAGCTAACCTGGGTTATCAGTAGGCGGCTGTGGGATAGCGCGCGGACATACATCTCACCGGTCACCACATCCACCTATGCAACCAAATTGTAATGCCCTAGGGGAGAAGGGGATCGAAGATCAGAGAAGAGGGATGAGGATCGGAGAGGGAGTAGGTGAGGAAGAACTTGGACGAGGGGAAAGGTTCAGAACTGATTACTCGCTGCCTTCTCCATCACGGTTGCGTACATTTTTTTTTTTTTGAGACAAGGTTGCGTACATTTGTAGCTGTCTCGCAGTTCAGCTCTTACATGGCCTCGGGCCCAACACACGCACGCGACACGGCCTCAGGCCCAACACGCTTACATGGCCTCGGGCCCACTCACTTGCAAACGCCACACACAGGTTCAGGTTGCAGTTCAGTTAACTGAACTGCACTTCTTCAGTCCGCTGCAGATGATGCATCTGCAGGCGCGACATTGTCCCCTCCTTGAGAATGAGCTCCATCCCAGATTCCTGCCGTGGGGTACCGTTTCCGGAGGACGTCATAGTCTTCCCAGGTTGTTGCTGATGGTGGTGCATTGGCCCACTGGACTTGTAGCTGCACGACGGGTATATCGCCTTTCTTCATCATCCTCCGATCCAGGATTGCGTTAGGTTCCGATTCCCCGGTGGTGAGATCAGGGACTCGTGGCAATTCAGAGAAGACGGGGGTGTAGTCAGGTGTAAAGGGCTTCAACTGAGATACGTGAAATACCGGATGTATGCGACTGTCCGGCGGCAAGTGCAGGCGATACTCCAGAGTGCCCACGCGCTCCGTCACCTCGAAGGGGCCGAAGAACTTGTAGGCGAGCTTGCGGCACGGGCGGTTGGCCACCGATGACTGAGCATAGGGCTGGAGCTTGAGGAGTACCTGTTCGCCGACATCGAACGCGCGCTCGGCGCGATGGCGCCTGCTTATTGAAGCGAGCTTGGGCGCGCAAGAGTTGCGCTCGCAGCAGGTCAGTGTGGGCGGTCCAGTCCAGGTCGCCGTCGATGGCATCGCCTGGCAGCTCGGAGCTCAGTTGGGGAAGGCCGCCCAAATTTGGTTCTCTGCCGTAGAGTGCCTTGAACGGAGAGCAATTCAGCGAGGAATGGTGCGCAGAGTTGTACCAGAATTCCGCCGCGGGCAACCACTTGCGCCATTGTTTTGGGGCGTCATGCACGGCGCAACAGAGATACATTTCCCACTGGTTGACGCGCTCCGTCTGGCCGTCCGGCGGTGGAGTACAGGAGCTTGGTGCCGGCGGCGGCGAGCAGTTCACGCCACATGGCGCTGGTGAACACCTTGTCTCGATCAGAGACGATGGAGTGGGGAATGCCGTGCAATTTGATGATGTACTCCCAGAAAGCGCGGGCGACCTGGGCAGCGTGGAAGGGGTGGCTGAGTGGCACGAAGTGGGCGTACTTGGTCAGGCGGTCGACGACGACCATGATGACGTCGTACCCCTCTGATTTGGGCAGCCCCTCGACGAAGTCCATGGTAAGCTCCTGCCATGGTTCTTTGGGGATAGGCAGGGGCTGTAGCTTGCCGGCGGGGTGTGTGTTCTCGTGCTTGGCGTGCTGGCAGATAGTGCACTGCTTGACGAACTCCTCGACGGCGCGCTTGATGCCCGGCCAGGCGAAGAGCTTGCGGACGCGGTGGTACTTTGCCGTGGCGCCAGAGTGGCCGCCGACCGCGCTGTGGTGGAGCACGGCGATGAGCTTGGTTTGCAGGGCCGAGTTGGCGCCGATCCACAGACGCCCGCGCTGCCTGATGACGCCGTTTTGGAGGGTGCGCCCCTGATCATCGGTGGTGGTGACCGCCAGTTTGGCCAGCAGTTCTTGCGACTCGGGGTCCGTCTCGTAGGAGTTGGCTACCTCCTGGAGCCACTGCGGTTGACACATGGAGAGCGCGTCGAGTGCCAGCAGGTGGCCGACCCGGGAGAGCGCGTCGGCGGCACTGTTGTCGGCGCCCTTCTTGTTGCGAAAGGAGAACTGGAGCCCCACCATCTTGGACATGGCCTTGCGCTGGAGATCGGTGACAAGCTGCTGGTCGCCCAACGCGCACAGGCTCTTGTGGTCGGTAACGATCTCGAACGGGGCGCGCTGGAGGTAGGGCCGCCATTTGTCAATCGCCATCATCACCGCCAGGAACTCCTTTTCATATGTCGAGAGTTTCTGGTTGCGCACGCCGAGCGTCTTGCTGAGGTAGGCGACGGGGTGGCTGTCCTGGGTGAGCACCGCACCCACTCTGGTGTCGCACGCGTCGGTCTCGATGGCGAACGGCTTGGTGAAGTTAGGGAGTGCCAGCACGGGCGTGCTCACCATGGCTTGCTTGAGCATGACGAAAGCATCCTGCGCCTTGTCGTTCCGGTGGAAGCCCTTCTTCGTCAGAAGTTGGGTGAGCGGCTTCGCGATAATGCCGTAGTGGGGGACGAACTTGCGGTAGTAGCCGGTGAGGCCGAGAAATCCCCGTAGCTCCGTAGGCGTTGTGGGCACTGGCCAGGAGTTCATGGCACTGGTCTTGCTGGAGTCCGTGGCGACGCCGTCCTTTGAGATGATGTGGCCGAGGTATTCGATGCTCGTCTGCGCGAAGGTGCACTTGGATGCCTTGGCGAATAGCTGGTGCTCACGAAGGAGGTTCAGGATGATCCAGAGGTGTTCCTCGTGTTCCTGCAGGTCTAGACTGAAGACCAAGATATCGTCAAGAAAAATGATGATGAATTTGCGAACGTAGCGCCCAAATACTGAATTCATGAGGCATTGGAATGTCGCCGGTGCGTTGCAGAGGCCGAACGGCATCACACGGAAGTGGTAATGGCCGTGGTGAGTCTTGAATGCTGTTTTCTCTTCGTCTTCTTCGCGCATTCGAATTTGGTGGTAGCCGGCGCGCAAGTCGATCTTGGAGAAGTAGGCGGCGCCGGCCAGCTCGTCGAGCAATTCATCGACCACTGGAAGAGGGAACTTATTCTTGATAGTGGCAGAATTCAGCCGGCGAAAATCGACGCAGAAGCGCCATGTACCGTCCTTCCTCTTGACAAGCAGGACCGGTGCAGCATAAGGACTCATACTGTGCGCAATCACTCCGGATTTGAGCATTTCTTGAACTTGTTTCTCGATTTCATCCTTCTGCGCTGGCGAGTAGCGGTAGGGTCTTGTGTTAATTGGGGTAGTGCCGGGCTCAAGGTGGATGCCGTGGTCATACTGACGGCGTGGTGGCAGGGTGAAGGGCTCGGCAAATACATCCTCATATTCAGATAGCACTTTCTGAATGTTGGGTGGCACCGGTGCACTGTCTTCCTTGTCGACTTGCTCGATTGTGACCAAGGCTGCTGTCCAAATGTCATTTGCTACTTCCATCCTGTTCAGTTCATAGGCGTCGAGCTCAGAAATTGGAGGAAGATCCGTTGTTTTGACTCCCTATAATTGCACCAGCTTTCCCTTGGTCTCGAATGCAATTGTCTTCAGTTGCCAGTGGCAGTTCATGGGGCTTTGCGCGGAGAGCCAGTCCATGCCAAGCACCCCATCGTATGCACCCAGTGGCAAGACGCGCAAGTCCGTGTGGAAGGTGTGGCCTGGAACCTGCCATGCGAGTTGGCGCACAATTTGATTGCAGTGCAGACGCTGACCATTGGCAACACGAACTGACACTGACGGCAGAGGTTCTGTGTTAACTGACAGGCGAGCAGTGAACGTTTCACTGATGAAACTATGCGTGCTTTCGGAATCCACAAGCAGCAACATGATCTGATCGCCCACTTGAGCACGCAGGCGGATGGTGGATGGCGCTTCCTCGCCAGAGATGGCGTGGTGTGACAATGAGCAGCATTCTGGCTCCTGTGCCCCTGGTGCATCCAGGGGCTGCAGGGCGTGAACGGTGTCGTCCGACAGAATTTCACCGAAATCACCCACTTCTATCATCAGTACTTGGCCGGTGCGCTTGCACTGGTGCTCCCTGGAGTATTTATCCCCACAGCGAAAACAGAGGCCGTTGGCCCGTTTGAATTCCCTCAGCTGACGCTCGCGAGCGTAGTCGTCGCCCCCTTGCCGTAGGGGTACCGCTGCGCGCGCCGGAACGGTGGCCACTGGTGGTGCTGGTGGCGGTGGTCTCCCCACTGGTGCGATGCGTTGGCGCGGGGCGCGCTGCTTCTCGAGCTCTTCTTCCTGTATACGGGCGAACACCGCAGCGCGGGTGATACTGGTTGGCGCCTGCAGACGAACACCCAACCGGAGTTCATCCTTGAGACCGAGCAGAAATTGCGAGATGAAGAACTTGGGGCTGAGTGTGGGATCCAGGGCCAACAAGTGGTACATCGCTGTTTAGAATTGCTGTCTGTACTCCTGCACGCTGCCTGTCTGTCGTAACTGAACAAATTGATGCATCTGCACCTCAAACTCCTCTGGTCCGAATTCCTCCTCAACTGCTGCTCTGAATGTTTGCCAAGTGACACCGGGGTGCATCTGACGATAGGCCTGGAGCCACATCGCGGCGAGCCCATCTATGTACAACGCCGCGGTGGTGACCCAGCTGTGCGATGGCACACGGTACAGCTCGAAGTAGGAGGTGCAGCGATCCAACCAGATGCGCGGGGCGTCACCGTCGAACCGCGGAAAGTCATGCTTCGGCGGTTTGATGTAGTGGTCGCCGGCGCGCTCGTGGTCGGTCGGCGTTGGGGACTGCTGGGCCCGTGGTTGACGAACCGAGCGAAGGGCAGTTGAGCCGTGCCCTCGGTGTAGAGTGGTGGTGGGGAACGAGTTGGGGCGGCCGCAGGGTCGGGGACTAGCGATGGTTGGGTGGTGTGGGAGGACGACCCGGAGACAGCCGTTCCGCCTGATGGGGACATGGCCGCGGCCGGATCGGCGGTGGGTGCGGATTTGCGCGCCTCGTCCACATCGGCCTGAGTCAAGTCGATTTGCTTGGACAAATTCTTCAGCTCATGAGAAACTTGTTCATTGTATGCCAGTTGCGCCTCAAATCGCTCGTTGGCGGTGATCTGGTTCGCATCGAGACGGCGGATCACCGACTCGAGCAGGCTCTTCAACTGGTCCGTCGTCTCTGACATGGCGGACAGGACTTGCCTGGTCTGCGCGGAGGTTTTGGCTTGCGGCGCCGTCTCGCTCCAAATCAAATCGAACCCGATGTAGGATTTCGAGCGAATTCACCGGAGTGAATCGCACCTAGCACCGTGGATGTTACCGATCGGATCAAGAGGGTGGAAGACGGCGGCGGCGAAAGGAGGTGGAAAAAAAATATCGGGCTCTGATTACCAGATTGTAATGCCCTAGGGGAGAAGGGGATCGAAGATCAGAGAAGAGGGATGAGGATCGGAGAGGGAGTAGGTGAGGAAGAACTTGGACGAGGGGAAAGGTTCAGAACTGATTACTCGCTGCCTTCTCCATCACGGTTGCGTACATTTTTTTTTTTTTGAGACAAGGTTGCGTACATTTGTAGCTGTCTCGCAGTTCAGCTCTTACATGGCCTCGGGCCCAACACACGCACGCGACACGGCCTCAGGCCCAACACGCTTACATGGCCTCGGGCCCACTCACTTGCAAACGCCACACACAGGTTCAGGTTGCAGTTCAGTTACTTCATTCCGCTGCAGATGATGCATCTGCAGGCGCAACACAAATGAAGCGGATCTAAAAAAAACATGGGATCTGAACATAAATAGCCGCCATCTAGTAGAGCGGCGTCCGCCTTGCCAGTCGCAGCGTGAAGGGCCGGCGGCGGCTTGCCTAGGAAGGCGTCGAGTGGAGGGATGTGTGGCGGACGGACGCGGAGGGGCGTGGGGCGGCAGCCGGGCGGAAGGTCGCTGGCGGCGCCCGGCGCAGAGGAGCGCGTGGCGGCCGGACGCGGAGGGGCAGCCGGCGGAGGGTCGTTGGCGGCGCCCGGTGCGGACGGACGCGGAGGGCCGCAGGGATCTGGGGACGCGGTCACGCGGAGCGCTAGGAAGATTAGACCACGACGTCTACCGGCAGAACATTCGATGTGAGCCGTTGATCTACGTCACACACCATTGACGTAATATAGACAGTAGGATATGTTTAAGTTGATTTATTTGGAAGGTCTAGATTATCCTGTGTACGGTTACTGTGTGGCTGCTCTTTTAATAGTACTAGCACAAATGTCCTGTGTACTTATTTTTGTTTGTCTCGCCCTACTGTCCTCCTCTTCCTCGGGGAGCTCTTCTAATACCCCAGCAGCGAGCTTCTTCGCATTCATCAATACATTCTTCTGTCCACACACCACTTATTGAATCTCAATATTCACAGCATGCAACCCCCTTTAATTATGCAGCAAGTTGTTTAATTGCGCACCATTTACTTAGCCCAGGACATCATATTCTTACCTTACTTTAGCGGGACTCACTCTCTTTTTCTCACGTCATCATCCTCATCCTCTGCTTATTGATTCCCAAACTGACTTATCGATGACAAGTAACTCCAAGACTTATATAAATTGGTAGTTTTGGTTCTAAGGGGTCGAGGTGGTACTATTTAGTGATAATAGGAAGAACCAACTTATTGAGTTCGTGATTTTTTTTAGGCCCGGCAGAGGCCCAACGCAGCATGTGTTATATTATTGCAGTCGGCTTACTCACGACATAGGTTACAAAGAAAATGCTCATTTCTTTTTCTCCATTTATTTTTCCTTGCGGCCCAATCGAAAGAAAAAAGAAGAAGATGCGGAGTAGGCCCCTTGGCCGACGTAGGGGACTGACTCTGTGGCCCAATCGAGGGGAAAAAATGCGGAGCATGCCCTTAACTGGACAGTTTGGAGGCCCAGCCCGAAACTTTATTTATGTGTGGATGGACAAAATTTTTAGTACCACCTCTGTAGATACGACAGAAAATAATTCCATATGGTGAACGGACAAAAAATTCAGAGAAACGCACCTCCCTTTATTATTATTATTATTATTATATAGGAAAAGGCCCGTGAGTTGCAACTGGTATAAAATAAATCTGAGAGTTTGTCTGGTATTCGAGAGTTACATGTCACGGTGAAATACTAAGTTTTTCCAATCAAATCTTTACCTAATAATAATAAAGCACGGATCGCTTCTTACCACCACTATTTGGTACGTTTTTCGTCCGTCGTCGTTAGTTTTTACCTGCGTCCGACTCCCTCTGACTACCCACCGCGACAGAAGTTACAGGCCCAAAGAGTGTAGGTTTTTTCTTTGTTCTGTGCGGCCTGCTACGCGTGTTCAAGTGGGCTCTCGCATGACCACGGCCCATCATGGGGAGAGGCAAAAATAGTAGCGTGTTTTTCTTTACGAAGCATCGAACCAGCTACCTCGCAGGAAAAACAAGACGTCGCGGCCAACTGAACAAGACCCGGCTTGTGTATTGAACCCACCTCGCTCCTATAGATCCAATAGCACCAGTTTAAATACATGTGTGAAATTTACACCTATGTGGAAGCTGAGGATTTGTGGCATGCGTGACAAAAGCGTGATTGTTGGCACCCTGACAAAAACAGGATTTGTGCTAGAAGGAAAAGGACCTGATGGTCAAGAGACGTGCAGCACGTATAGCTGGCTGGCCCAACGTGGTGCTGTCTAGCACGAAGTTGCCGTTGGTGCATGGCGGTGATGGTCAGCAGAGGTGCAGACGGACTCCTGCACGCAGGTTCGAGGCATGTTTGGGGACTTCTACTAATTTGAGAAGGTGACGAGGTGACGGAGAAGAAAATAGGAAGGAAAAGTGTTAAGAAAAATTACAAGTGAAAAAAAACGTGACGGAAAACGTGTCGGGGTTTGATGCTTGTTTGTTTGTGTCCGTGACGGACACCCTCCATCCAAATAAAAAGGATTAGAGTTGGACTTATATATACTCACCTTAACGCAGGAAGTAGTACCTAGCCGGCCTGTTGTTTTCAGGCACTGTTGATCTTGACGTCAAAACATAAAACATTTAGAAGTCATGGCCATTGAGTATGATCTCAGTGAAGTTATTGTTCCCGAAAAGAAAGAAGATGCCATGCTTATCTTCCCTGAAGGTGGACATGCTGGAGGTTGTATGGATGAACAATTGCATCTAGGTAAAATTTCTTCAAACAGAAAATGTCGCGTGTACGACATTTTATTGTAGTGCTCTTCAATATCATTTTCCTATTTCCTAAATTGCATCCATGCAAAACATGACACCATATATATAAACACATATATTCTCATGTCGAGCTACATTAAAGGAACTTATACATAGTCCCGATGTCTTGTTTATGATGCAAAATCTAATCAGTTTTTTTAATGAACAACATATTCATACAATATTAAAAAATTATGCAGGCAAGCAATTGGAATCACAATCTTCAGTCATGGATGCCAGGGAACAAAGAAGGAGAAAAGACAGAGAGCGGTATGCACGGATGAACAATGAAAAAAAAACAGAAAAAACTAAAAAAGCGCTGTGAAGCCTATCAGCAAAGCAAAAAAAATAAAGATTCAGTCCGGTTGCAAAAAAAATGCACAAAAGGAAGGAAGAAATATGCAAATATGGATCCAACACAAAAAGCAAAAAAATGTGCACGAGAAAGACACAGATATGCAAATATGCGGCCTGAACAAAAGAAAGCTAGAATCGAGCAAATTGCAGTTAACCGTGAGTTGAGACGCAACACACCATGCAAAGATTCAATTGCGATGGTTAACCCTGCGTATGTCGCAACCGAAGAGGAAGTTAGTACATCGAAACGACGAGGACTTCACACTTAGCACACACACAACATGAGCATATATGCATAGACATCCAACATCCAACGAAGTATACACCATTTTTATTTTCTGATGTTAGTAACTCAATACAAGTGCTACGTGTACACCATTTCAGTGTGAGTATGATGGTTAATGTCCCGGTATGATATACTTTGTCACTGGGCATCGATGATAATCCTCTATTCATAAGTCAAATATTAATCAGCATAATTAATGTCCCATGCAGCGGCATATAGGCCCATGTCCCATGGCATAAGCATGCAACCACGTTTTAGATCCGAAGTAAAGTGTGCAGCCAATATATGCGTCTCTTTTGGGCCAGCGCCTAGAGAATTCAATTTTTCAAAAAAGTCATGTTCAAAATGTAATTTTAAAAAATGTTCCAACTTTAACAAAAATGTTCAAACATTTGAAAAATGTCCAGTTTTTAAAGGTAAATAAATATTTATGTTTTCCCCTTGCAACGCACAGGCATATTTGTGCCACCTGATGCTAGAATTGTTATGTTGCAAGATTTTTTTCCTCTCTCGTTGCAACGCACGGACATATTTGCTATATTATAAAAAACATGTTCACAAAATCAAGGGTTTCGACTAATGTTTATTCAAAGCATTTTCATGTATTATTCAATGTTAGGTCATTGTTCTTTAAAATCAATTTACTAAGCTAGAGGCATGAGAGGCTTTTTTTTCTCCCGTTGCAACGTACGGGCCTTTTTGCTATTGGTTGTAAAACTCATAAGGATCCATTTTACGAAGATCTCATTGTATTCCAAAAGCTCGTAATCTTCTTCTCTGCTAATAAAACCTACTCGTTCAACTCGCTCTAAAAAAATTGGATTATGTGTAATAAGTTGTTGATATTCAACAACCCTGCGTAAAAAATCATTACAGAAATCTAAACATTTAACGATCCGGTAGATCAGCGGCTATTCCTTCGATGCGAAAGTAATTGTGCATCATTCGCATACCTGTAACAGCTTCAATAGATCATATATTAATACATATATCCCGCAATCCCTATTAACATTAATTCATATTTATACTTTCCCACTTCAAAAGGTAAAGAGTTTACGATGCTTGGCGCTCTTTTGTTGACACGTTGCCGTCAACAGTAGGAGCACACACCCCACGCCAACATCTCCACTTCTCTGGACATCATCATCGGGCCTCGTTGGGGATCAGGATTAGGGCACACAGAGCAGCGGGAGAGATGGTAAAACGGAATGGAGTGCTCCCCTCCCAGCTGGCGTGCGGGGGCGAAACAGGACGCGAGCAAGATGCACGGTTGTCACATTCTCTCTACTCTTCATCCCTCTCTCTCCCCTCCCTATCTCACCAACGACATCGGTGACATCCAGAGTCGAGGAATATCTTAATTGTCAGCAAGTCCCAGTGAGCTCCAAATATCTTCTCCCTTAAGAAATATTTAATTCCAATATTTCACTCAATTATAATTATTGTATCTGATAATATAATCGTAAGATATGGTAGGCACGAACATTAAACTCATCAGCAACAACAAACAACATCATGTAATTATAATCGGTGCTCATACAGATTTGTTTTTGCAATCGGTAGCACACAACATCCAGCTGCTTCTGGTCGGTGTGCAACCATTAAAAAAAAGCAAATAGACCAGAAATCCCAGCGAGCGAAGAAGGCGCCGGTGGAGGTGTTCATCTGCTCCGACGCCAGGTCAAATCATGGGCCCGTCGAGCGAAGAAGGCGCCGGTGGAGGTGTTCCTCTGCTCCGACGCCAGGTCACCGCCTTGCTTGGTATCCTCCTGACCATGCTCCTCTCCTGAGGATGCTTTCTTTGATTGATTTTAATCGATTTGTGGTGCTGATTTCTGTGGTCGCTTGTTGAATCATCAGTGGATACCTATATGCACCGGTGAGATTAGAGGTAAAGAAGCGATGTGGGATTATTATTTAGCCGAAAGAGCACGGGAGAAAATTTTATGTTTATTTTTTTGGGCTTGATGGACTAACATGCGTGTGCAAGGCCCAGATCCTCAAAAAATAAACATGGATATAAGGCCCAAAGCCTGATGACGGAATTTTTTCAGCGCCTCAGCCGAACGACGACAGGAATTTTAACGATGTTTAGTGCGACGGTGAACGGACAGAAGCATTAGCCTTTTTATTAGTAGGTAGGTATAGATTGTGGATGGATGGATGGATGGAGAAGTGGAGATTATACAGCAGGTTGAGATGAACAACCCGGCCTCGGTAAGTAGTATCCGTTTTTCGTCAACCCGGCCTGTGTAGCCCACCCAGCCCAAAATCGGCCAACCTAACCTAAACCTAACCCGAGTACCCGACCTCAACCCCTACCCTACCAACAATCACACCCGAGCAGAGCGGCGGCCGCACCCACCACCACACCCACGCGGGCGACGGCGCTTGCTTTGCCCCCGCTCGATTCCACTTCTCCTCTATCCTACCAGACTCCCCTAAGCCCTAACCTCCCCACCAACTTCGGACGCACGAGCCCTATCCAAACTCTGCTGCCTCTCCTGTACTGCCGCCGCCGTCACCCTCCGTCACTCGCCATCGCCGTCGACAACAAGCCCACGGTTGGTCTTCTGTAAATGGTGCATCAGTTACTAATCTTAGGACAGCTCTTTATTTAACTCATTTGCCTGCAAAAATATATAATATCCAATTTTGCTAACAAAGACAAAGCTGGGCATGAAACAAAAGTTCCCGTAACATCACCTTTTTACATGATTCATTCAACAAAAGTTTTCGTGACTAATTTTGTTACCTTTACAGCGTGGAAATTTATTATTCTGTTTACAGAGGTTCCTTTGGACTTTATATGAAAGTGCAAGCTTTGTTTAGATTCTTTCAGTGACATTTGTTGGTTGAAATTCCAACACTATTTTGAACCATTTTATTCCCTTTCCGTTTTCGTCTACTCTTGTGTTTTTCAAGATGAAATCTGCTACATTAGCCTTCAGCTTCGGGTCAAGGTAGACCTACAACACGAATTATAACTGCTAGTGTTATGATGCTATTGTGACCTACTGGATGTGTTCAAGGAATAGGCTCAAGGTTTATGCTTTCTTTAATTGGAGGACTCTGTCGTGTGAGGACATTTCTCTTGTTTGGAGGTACATTATTGTGCATAATGAATTGGGAAGTCCCAACTTTGTTGACTTCTTCGTTTGTTTCACACGTTTCGTCACCTTTGGTTAATACTATTGATGTTTCAGATCGGCTCAGTGGCTTGATAATATTATAACTTTTATTAATAAATATATCAGTTAGGATGCCTTTTGTTTTCCCTCTGAAATTCAGTGCAGTGTTTAGCCATCCTAACCTTTCACCATCGTTAGGTAAGCCTCGGGTACCATTAAAGTATTACTTAGCGTTGAACCAGCTTTTTCCGTACTGAACTTTGTTGAGTGCACGGCTCTCTAATCTTGTGCTCACGGTTTCCCTCTTTACAGCTTCTCTAATTTTGTTGAGTGTATGCTCTGTTCATTAGTGTTTTTTTACTTTATCTGGGATAACATACATAAATTTGCTAGAATGGATTGTTATGCTCCGTTGATAAGTGTTTCGCAATCCTTTTTTGATATTTTCTGTGCTTCACAAATTATTCTAGTGGATGTGTGAAATGCAGTCGGTATACTGATGACATGTGTAGTTCATGACTTAACTTATTGAAGTGATTTTCAGGTGCTCTTGATAAAGGTGGTGTGGGTGCACTTGTTGTTATGGACATGAAAGCCAGGTTAGAGTTACTGGAACTGCTTAATGGATCAGTTTTAGCTTATATATGCACACAGTATTGAAATGAAGAGGGCATACCCAAATACATAATTAGCTGAGTTGTCTTGTTGCTTCAATTTTCGTTTCAATTAAAATAATTTATTTGGTATTGCTCTTGTTAAAATTTGTGCCAAGGGTATGTATGTTTGTCGCACACTAAGTTAGAAGGTTGTATATTTTGATGTTCTGGATGCACCTGTAGAGGACATAATGATGGTAAAGTTTCACCTTGTATTGTTAATAAATAAATAACAGTGTAATTTCTTTTTGTAGCGTTTCTTTAGGCATCCTATTGTTTTAAGGTTTGTTGCCTTTGTCTCTCTTTTATTGATTGGTAACTAGTAATGACATGTGTTATCTATCATTAACTTGCAACCCGTTTGTAAGTCAACTCTTAGTGTCTTAGGACTTGTGTTAGCCCCTAGCATGTTCATGATTAAGTTTTATCAATCTAGTTGGTAAAAACCTAAGTTCGTTGCTACATTTATCGTCATTTGTGGTCGGTTCTGAATTTGCTTTGTGGTCACTGTTTCTCTAGGTAGCTAGCAATGATCTTCTTTGTTACAACTCTTTTTGTTGTAGTGTGTGATGCCCTCTTGTGTTGTACATGTGATGTCGTACTTGCATATGGTTGAATGCTTTGCCCAAGCCTTTGTTTGTTTGAATATTTTGTTCCTTTAATGCAGTGATATTTGCATCGGTAATGCTATTCAGCCGATGTTCGCTGCGAGGGGATGGTAAATCGAACGTTTTTATGGCAATTTATATTGACGCGAGGATGGCCAATTTAGTTGGCGGGCACGGCAAATCCTGGCAAAAAAACTGAACTGGGGCGGATTTGCCATTCTTGCCAACTAAACTTGTCATCGTCGGCCAACATAAACTGCCATGCAAATTGTGAGCAATTGCCATGCTTCGCAGCTGACGTTCGCTGGTTAAGCCAGTCCTATATACATTTATTTCATGTTATCCTTTGCCTTCTCCAGTAAACATGCACCTACAATATTTTGTTTCATTTAATTGTCAGAACTGAAATGCAAGTGGTCTATGTTGTACTGTTTTTATCTATACTTGCCCACCGTACTCTATTCACCGACCGTACTCTATTCACCGACCGTACTCTATTCACATGAAGATGACTTAGTATAGATATGAAGATCCACACTAAGAAGCACCGATACGGCGACACTGATACAGCGATAAGGAAACGGGGACACGGGATACGACAATTTCTAAAAACAGCAATCGATGAGTATATATGTATAAATAATTAATAAAATGTGCCCATCCCTCAAAATGTTATCAAATTTTAACAACCTTTGGTTTTGCGAAATGTTGCCTTGCTAAATATTGATAAAGCTAAATTTTGGCATCAAACCAATTAGCTTTGTAGCCTTTGAGATTACACTCGATCTGTGGCTAGCAATTGTTTTTCCTGTTAGAGAATTATAAAATGTCTGGGATACTAAAGGTCCTGCTTTACGGGTTTCTATTTGTTGTAGTGGGCCTCTACTATAGTACCCAAGGTAAGAAGCCCGTAAACGGCGAGCTAACCGGCGCCTCCTCATCTGTCATTCTGTCGAGCAAATTAGACGTGCCGTCGTTGCTATGCTTCTCCGAACCCTCCCTTTCTTCCTGCAGGTCCTCACGCCGCTTCCCTTCTCCCGTAGCCCCCTCGCGGTCCGCCGCATGCTCTCAGTGCACGCCGTGGCAGCCGGGGCCGTCCTCCCGTGGTGATGCGCGCCCCCGCCAGCGCGAACCCGTCACAAGAACTCCAGGAAGGCCGCGCTGCCTAGGGTGTCCGTGAATACGACAGTCTTCTTTCCGCCTGCGGTAGAGAGGGATGTGGCTTTGGCGGCAGAGATGGTTATTTCGTGGTCAAACATCGTGGTGGGGCGTATAGTACGCCGGGGACGCGAGGGTAAAGGAGACCAAGTTCATCGGATGCAGAGCACACACGTACGATTGCCCCAAGGACGACCGCCCCGAGTTCGCCGTCCTCGCCCGTTCCAACGTCGGCAAGTCCTTCCTCATCAATGCACTCACCCACCGCAAGGAAGTCGCACTCACCTTCAAGAAACCAGGTAATCATTTTCATTCCTTTGGTTGTAGAGATGGTCTTAATTTCATTTTGTATGCAGTTACTCGGTGAGTTGGTAGTTTGTGGTGCTATCTTTGTGGTGCTTAAGATGTGACCGTTTCCGTCTAGAATAGTTAGTGCTTGAGATTGCCAAAGTAACCTGGTCATTTTAATGATTCACGTGTTCTAGTATTTAATCTAGGCTTGAGATGAAAATGTAATTATGCTGCAGATTTCATAATGCTTTGTTTGCGTTATGTCATGTTTCAACTGTAATACCGGGATAATTGTGAATTGTAAAGTATGGACAAGGCGATAAACCTGTCCATACTTTACAATTCACAATTATCCCGATAATACAGTTGAAAAACCCCATAACACAAACAAAGCATCATGAATTATGCAGCATAATTACATTTTTATCTCAAGCGTAGAGCGATTACTATAACATATAAATCATTAAAAAGACTGACTTGCTTCGGCAATTTTTGGTAGAGGCCCACTGCACAAATAGCAGCACGTAAAACACAACCATTGGTACCCCAGACATTTGTTAGCAAAATAATTCTCTAACAGGAAAAATAATTGCCAGCCATAGATGGAGTGCAATCGCAAAAGATATGTTTGATGCCAAAATTTGGCATTGTCAATTTTTGGTAAGCCAACATCTGGCAAAACAAAAGTTTGTTAAAAATTGGTAACTTTTTGAGGGATGTGCGCATTTATTAATTATTTATATATACTCGCCGTATTGCTGTTTTTAGAAATTGTCGTATCCCATGTCCCCGTTTTCGTATTGCCTTATCAGTGTCGCCGTAACGGTGCTTCTTAGGTGCTAACTGGCTTGGTCGTAACAACGTGAGACAACTTACTATTCAGCTGTGTGTGTATGTGAGCTACTGTGTTAAAAAAAAAACTACTCTTTGGCTAATAATGTATTTTATATGCTGGTTGTGGGTTTAAATGTCAAGTGACTTATATCTTCAGGATTGATGGTACATCTGCCTATTGTACTACTAGCACTACATAGGCACATCCATTGATAAGGACCAATTTGACACTATCAATGTACACTTTTTTATGCAGATTGCTACAATAAATTAAGTCCTAGATAAAGAACATATTCACAAGGATGACAAGGAGAACAAAACTATAACTGTGTAAATTGAGGCTCGTTTGATAGTTTGTTGACAAGGAGAACATACTCACAATCTAATAGTTTCTTGTATATTAACAAACTAGCCTGAATTTAGAAAATGTTTATAGAGTATTAAAAAATGTTCATTGTATATTTAAGAAATGTTCATTGTCTATTAAAAATATTGATCATGTAACTAAAAAATGGTCATCATGTATTTACAGTAGTTTATCGTGTAATTAAAGTGTTTATTGTGTATTTAAAAATATTCACATGTATTAAAAAATGCTTATTATTATTATTAAAATATGTTAATCATGTAATTAAGAAAATTAATCCTGTATTTCATAATGTTCATATATAAAAAAACTTTGTTATAAATGGTAATAAGAAAGGGAAAAGAATTAAAAAGGAAAAGGATAGCCAAAAACAAAAAAACAAAAAGGGAATAAATAAATAAATACGAAAACCGAAAAATAAGTAAAGAATAAAGATAAAAGAAATAATAAACTGGAAGAAACAAAAAAATAAATAGAAAAAACAGTAAAACCGGAAGAAACCGGACACTTAAACTACCATGTCGTAATTTAAAAAAAAAAACAGACATAAAAGACCGGCGAGACAAAAACTGAAAATGTAACCCATACATTGCCCGGCGAACCAGGATAGAAAATCGTCCCGTCGCTGCCTACGCTTATTGGGCCGCGTTCCATGTCGATAGCGCCAGAGGCGAGCGCAGGAAATATCTCGCAATAGGCAAGTTATAGAGGCTAATTGGTTTGGTGCCAATTGTTGCCAAGTCTAAAAAATTGGCTATCACCTGGTTGGCTACCAATTTGGACTTGCGCATACCTCAAAAAGTTACAAATTTTTAACAACTTTTGGTTTTGCCAAATGTTGGCTTGCCAAGTATTGATAATGCCAAATTTTGGCATCGTACTAATTAGCTTCATAGCCTTTGCGATTGCACTTGATCCGTGGCTAGCAATTGTTTTTCCTGTTAGAGAACTATCTTGCTAGCAAATGTCTGCGATATTAATGGTTGTGCTTTACGGGCTGCTATTTGTTGCAGTGGGCCTCTACTATAGTACCCAAGGTAAACGACGAGCTAACCGGCGCCTTTCATCCGTCATTCCGTCGAGCAACTCAGACGCGCCGCCGTTGCTATGCTTCTCCGACCCCGCCCCTTCCTCCTGCAGGCCCTCATTCCGCTTCCCTTCTCCCGCGGCCCCCTCACGGTCCGCTGCACGCTCTCAGCGCATGCCGCGGCAGCCGGGGCTGCCTCCCGTGGTGATGCGCCCCCGCTGGCGCGAACCCGCCACAAGTACTCCAGGAAGGCCGCGCCGCCTAGGGTGTCCGTGAATACGGCTCTCTTCTTTCCGCCTGGCGTAGAGAGGGATGCGGCTCTAGCGGCAGAGATGGTCATTCCGGGGTCGAACATCGTGGTGGGGCCGTACGCCGGGGACGCGAGAGTAAAGGAGGCCAAGTTCATCGGATGCAGCGCAAACGCGCGGGACTGCCCCAAGGACGACTGCCCCGAGTTCGCCGTCCTCGGCCGTTCCAACGTCGGCAAGTCCTCTCTCATCAATGCACTCACCCGCCGCAAGGAAGTCGCACTCACCTCCAAGAAACCTGGTAATCATTTTCATTCCTTTGGTTGTAGAGATGGTCTTAATTTCGTTTTGTATGCAGTTACTCGGTGAGTTGGTTGGGTTGTGGTACTATCTATGTGCTGCTCGGGTAATGCATGCAGCCATCTTATTGCAGAAGTCTTTCTCCCAGCTTCTGCACCTATTAGGGACGCACACAGCCTTTGAAATATGGGTAGCAAATTTTTTATCTTGATGGGTGGAGTAGTGCACACATTCCTCCACCATGTACCAAGCCTGGTCCTCATAAAAATAAATAGGGAAAAGCCCCTGAGCATCACGAGTCTATTCTGGGTGTTTAAATTTACTTTACTGTTACAAACTTGTCCTTTTAGTATTGTTAAATAAATAGCGTATCTGGGACGGTTATCATATGTTTTGCAGGGAAGACCCAGACAATTAACCACCATTTGATTAACAAGAGCTGGTACCTTGTGGATTTGCCTGGTTACGGGTATATTCACTTTCTTCACCCTCACTACTAGTTTATTGCAATATATGAAGCTGCAATTGCTTAATTTGAAGGATCTTAGTTTTAAGAGATGATTAATAAGTAAAAACAAGCTCATTTTCTTCAGGAGTTGAATAGTACCATCCTCTCAACCTCTGTCTTTTCTTATTCTTTTGAATACCTGTTCTTGATGCAATGTCATATGTATGTTCATGTGTGATGTAAGTGAATGTCAGCGTATGTATACATGCATAATGCCTTGGAAGTTGGATACATTATGTCCTGCAAGTTTCCCAGTAGTAAGTTCAATACACAACTAACAACTACCAATTATTTCTGCTTCAAACTGCAGACATTTAATGGCACAAGGGATGCCTAAAAGAAGAGCATTGGATATGCCAAAAGTATTTTAGATAATTTCATTCTGTTGAAAGTATGTCTTGGAAGCCCTTCATGTTTTGATTTTTTGTCAACTCCAATATTAGATGTAGAACAGACATAAGCTTGGTCAACTTCTGAATGAGTTGTTGTCTGATTGTAATTTTCTTAGGATTTAGCGATTTATACATACTGCATGAAACAAGAATGTTTAAATGGAACCCAACAGAAGTATTAGTGTTCAATTTCCATTCTCATTTTTTATGTTACTTTTTCATACTCATTAGGGCATTTTCCCAGCAAGAATTACTTAACATACTTTAGGATTTACCTGGCCTAAGCAGTGAACATATCAGATCAAGTTGTTGCTATATGTAGGTTTGCAGCTGTGTCCAAGACAGCACGAATGGATTGGTCTTCGTTTACCAAGGGGTATTTCTTGAACAGGGACACCTTGGTTGGTGTACTGCTCCTTGTTGATGCTAGTGTTCCACCTCAGCAAATTGACCTTGACTGTGCTAACTGGCTTGGTCGTAACAATGTGAGACAAGTTACTCTTCCTTGAGCTGATAATGTATCTATCTTATATGCTGGTTGTGGGTTTAAATGTCACACAAGTGACTTGTATATCTTGAGGGTTGATGGCCTATTATACTGATCTCCAGCAACTATGTGGTTTTGGTGTCACAGGTCGGGATAACCTTTGTGTTCACCAAGTGTGACAAAGTAAAGAAAGGCAAAGGGGGTCGGCCTGATGAGAACATCAAAGAGTTCCAGGAAATATCAGTTGGCTCTATCCAGAGCCTCCTCCATGGATCATGACGAGTAGCACTACTGGATTAGGCCGTGATGGGCTACTCCTCCATATGTCGCAGCTAAGGAACTACTGGGACAATGAGGCAACCTAGGTCAGGGGTTCTTCAGGCTTGGAGTAGGCTTGAGACAGCTGCAGCTAGGAGCAACGGTACTGCCTGCCTACAGAAGAGAGATCGTATGCAGTTTCTGGATTTCACCGAGGGAGGGATCGTGCTTTGCGAGGACTTGTGGCTCGGTTTCTTTTCCATTGTTTGGCCTCTTGATGTATAGTGGAAGGAAGATGATTCTCGATATGCAGACTTGATACACCCTTTAGGTCTGTGCTTGTTGTAATATTTGGCTCAGTTGTACTTAAATTGGTTAAAATATTGCAGATTCATATTGCCTATTGTGTTGCTTAATACTCTTGGCTTTCATATTCAGGTTGATTATGTGAACCTGAAAAGTAATCAGAGATAGATGTTCACAAGAACCCAGGAAGGAGATGACTCCAATGATTGGATGGCCGAAAAAGTTAGTTCTTGATGGTTTTTTAGAAAGGGATTAATTCTTCAGAACCTTTTCTAGCCTATCAGAGTGCATCTTTGCCAGAGCATCCATGGATTTACTTGTACTGGAGAGTTGAGCTATGTGCTTTAACTGCATTACAGTCCTTTGTGAATATACAAGATATATATATCTCTAATTAATACTAGCAAAAGAGCCCGTGCGTTGCAACGGGAAAAAACATGTCCCTAACACAATAATCATGACTGAAGACCTCAATGGGTCCATGTGCATCCTATCTATGTTGCCGCTTATCCTCCTTCCCACCCTTGTCGATGGTGGCCTCAGTGCTCGTACAATCACAACACGTTTGAATGTGGTCAATTCTAAGGTGTCTTTCTTTCTCTCCACATAAAATGAGAAATCTACTATTTCACCAGGAGGTTTTGCCAAGGCGTGCATGCGTGGTTTGGTTATAGATGGTTTCTTTCTTCTCCAAACTGATTTTGCCGAGGTGTTGATTTCCAATCCGGATGTAGACTGGTACGAAAGAAAGACGAATCGTGCGCTATTGATTAAGGTTGTCCCCTAAATAGTATTTAAAAATGTTTAACAGGTAAAACAATATCATATTCAGATTCTACACATTTTTCTAATCAATTTTCATATATAACATGTCAAAATTGGAGTTAGGGTTTAGAAGATATGAATATTTTAAAAAGCCATTTGAATCGCATTTTTAAAATATTTAACATGTAAAATAACATCATATTTAGATTGTACACATTTTTCTAATCAATTTCCATATATAACATGTCTAAATTAGAGTTATGATTTAAAAGATATGGATATTTCAAAAAATTATTTAAATCTGCCCAAAAATAATAGATGGACGGCGGGTTGATTAACTAAAAGATCAGGGGGTTTTCCGAAAAAAGTGTTTCGTTTTTTTTCACTTAAAATAGGACCGCGGGTTGATTAATTAAAAGATCAAGGGGTTTTCTGGAAAAAGAAAAACAAATCGTTTTTTCTCACTTAACATTGTACCACAGGTTGATTTCGAAGAAGTACAGGGGGTTTTCTGCAAAAGTGGCGACGGACGGGCAGAAACACTCCTCCCTTTATTATTACTAGCAAAAGGGCCCGTGCGTTGCAACGGGAGAAAAAAAATCATAATCTCCAATGGCCATGACCACATTTTGCTGCATCAGTGAGATACACTATCACGCTCTTTCTCATTGAGACATTCCTTTTCTGAAAATAACTGTATATACTTCGCAAAAAAGAAGACTAACGCAAACCAAGCCAACACCAGTTGCTAACCGTCGTCGCCGTTGAGACTAACAACAACGAAAATGTTGAAAGCCATCAAATCCTGAACCGAGGGCACACCATCGCCTGAATCGGCTTTCTGAGTCGAATATGAACCCCGCCGCGAACGAAGAGGTGTTGCCGTTGTGCACGTCGACCGGGGATCAACCCAAATGCCCATTCATGATTACAAAATTCCTTCTGGCCTTGTTTTCACATCAGTCCCTATAAAGCTTAAAGATTACCGAATGTTCATAAATTCTAAAAATGTTCATGTTTTCAAAAAATGTTTAGAAATACCTGGTTTTTCGGTTTTTCTTCCGTTTTATTTCTTATTTTCTTTTCTTTTTCGTTTTTCTTTTCTGTTTTTTCTTTTTAAATTTCTTTTTCTTTCTTCCTTTTTTTGTTCTTTTTCTTTTTTGTAAACATCTTTTCAAATTTGTGAACATTTTTCATGAAATCGTGAACAAATTTTGAAAATCATGAAAAAAATTAAACTCGTGAACATATTTGAAATTCTGAACATTTTTCAAATTCGTCAACATTTTTACAAATTTTCGAACATTTTCTAAAATCATAAACATTTTTTGAATTCATGAATATTTTATACTATTTGCAAACATTTAAAAAAAACTGTGAACATTTTTTTAAACATTTTTCTTGAATCGGCGAACATTTCTAGAATCAACAAACATTTTTTTGGAAATTGGTGGAACAATTTTTGAGATTCACAAACATTTTTTGTGATTTACAAACATTTTTTGAAATGCATGATCATTTTTTGAATCAGCGAACATTTTATGAATCAATAAACTATTTTGTAATTCACGAACAGTTTTTGAATTTTTAGGATATTTTTCAATTCATGATTTTTATTTGAATTGGGGAACATTTTGTTCAATTTCATTAACATTTTTCAATACACGAACTATTTTTAAAAATCATGAACATTTTTTATTTCCCGAACATTTGTTTTCACAATTGCGAACATTTTTTGAATATGCAAACATTTTTTTGAATCCACAACTATTTTATGATTTATTGAACATTTTATTTCAAAATTCTCATTTGTTTTTAATTTTCAGAACTTTTTTGAAGTCCCAAATTATTTAAAGTAGAAAAAAACGAAAATGAAAAAAAATAAAAATAAAAAAATGATATTTAAAAAACAGGCCTCCGGACAAGGGCCGGCCCAAACGGGCGAGCTGCGTCTTCTCCCAGCGCGCAGAGCGTAGTATAGGAGGTCCCTACTTCGTGGGGCGGCCCAGGCGCAGTATAGGCGTGTGTGAAACGTTTTTTGTCACTTATAGGTGGCATCGGTCGGTAATATTTTGCAAATTTGGGAGCAATTTCCGTGATGTACCGCCAGAAGCAATAGCCCCTTTATTATTAGGTATAGAGGTAGAGATTGCAATGTTGAATTTTGTTTATTCCTTTCTTCTGAGTGTTGGGGAACGTTGCATGGAAAACAAAAATTTTCTACGCACACGCAAGATCTATCCATGGAGATGCATAGCTACGAGAGGGGGGAGTGTGTCTACGTACCCTCGTAGACCGTAAGCGGAAGCGTTAGAACAACGCGGTTGATGTCGTCGAACAACTTCACGATCCAACCGACCGAGCACCGAACGTACGGCACCTCCGCGTTCAGCACACGTTCAGCTCGGTGACGTCCTCGACTTCTTGATCCAGCAAGACGGCGAGGTAGTGGATGAGTTCCGGCAGCACGACGGCGTGGTGACGGTGATGGTGATGCTATCTCCGCAAGGCTTCGCCCAAGCACTGCGAAAATATGACCGAGGGATGGAACTGTGGAGGAGGGCGCCGCACACGGCTAAGACAATGTTGTGTCCTTTGGGGCGCCCCCTCTCCTCTATTTATATATGTGTAGGGGCTTGGAGTAGAAGGAATAGTGCCACGTGAATAGTAATCGTGAATAGTACACACGTGGACTTGGACTCCAAAGTCCAATCCTATTCCTACTAGGACTCTCCCTTTTTTCCTTTTCTAGCTGCGTGGGCTTTTGAGGACTTGGTGCGCCTGGACCAATAAGGCCAGGGCGCCTCCCCTTAGCCCATGCCAGCCCTTTGGGACGTGGTGGACCCACTTGTGGACTTCCGGACTCCTCCGGAATCCTCCGGAACCTTCTGGAAGCTTCCCGGTACAATACCGAAAAAACTGCACCTTTTTCCGGAACCCAAAATATGACTTCCCATATAAAAATCTTTACCTCTCGACCATTCCGAGACTCCTCGTGACGTCCGGGATCTCATCCGGGACTCCGAACAACATTCGGTTACCAATTCACATAACTCATATAACACTATATCGTCAACGAACGTTAAGCGTGCGGACCCTACGGGTTCGGGAATGATGTAGACATGACTGAGACGCCTCTCCGATCAATAACCAATAGCGGAACCTGGATGCTCATATTGGTTCCTATATATTACACGAAGATCTTATCGGTCGAACCGCAATGACAACATACATAATTCTCTTTGTCCGTCGGTATGTTACTTGCCCGAGATTCGATCGTCGGTATCTCCATACCTAGTTCAATCTCGTTTCTGGCAAGTCTCTTTACTCGTTTCGTAATACATCATCCCGTAACTAACTCCTTAGTCACTTTGCTTGCAAGCTTCTTATGATGTGCATTACCGAGAGGGCCCAGAGATACCTCTCCGAAACACGGAGTGACAAATCCCAGTCTCGATCCATGCCAACTCAACGGACACCTTCGGAGATACCTGTAGAGCATCTTTATGATCACCCAGTTACGTTGTGACGTTTGATAGCACACAAGGTATTCCTCCGGTATCCGGGAGTTGCATGATCTCATGGTCTGAGGAACATGTATTTGACATTCAAGAAAGCAGTAGCAATAAACAGAACGATCATATGCTAAGCTAACGGATGGGTCTTGTCCATCACATCATTCTCCTAATGATGTGATCCCGTTATCAAATGAAAACTCATGTCTATGGTTAGGAAACCTTAACCATCTTTGATCAACGAGCTAGTCTAGTAGAGGCCCACTAGGGACACGGTATTTGTTTATGTATTCACACATGTATTTAAGTTTCCGGTCAATACAATTCTAGCATGAATAATAAACCTTTATCATGAACAAGGAAATATAAAATAATAACAACTTTATTATTGCCTCTAGGGCATATTTCCATCACTGAGATGGTCATTTGGCCACCCATATATCGTGGAATAGTTCAAAGGTTGGAAAATACAACGGATCAATGTACATTTATTGGTGTTATTAAAATAATATTGCGCACACAAAATACAAGATCACAAGGAATTCTACAAGCATTCAAGTTTTTCACTGGGGTTACATGAGTAGTTTTCTAAATTTACACGCCGCGATATACACTGGTGTAAATCTGGTTATTTGGTTCAGCAACCGTGAGATGCAAGGAAGCTATCTTCTAGGTGATACACTTCGATTACAGCGAATTAACGGTGACATTTTTCTTTCAGGGAAGATTAGTGGTGAGATTATATATCTCTATGACTACGCAAACATGCCTCCACTACTACACCATAACGTCTCAAGATCACATTTCGTTTCTTTTTTCACTTGGTTCCCATATCGCATTGTGTGCAGTGGCTGGCTAGTAGTAGGACTAATGTCTTTGAAATCATCCAAAGTATAATCAATAGTAGCACGGTGGTTCTTGAGAACGGCAAGTAATCTTTCTTCTTCATACACTTAAAGGTTAACACTGATAATAACAGGATATATTTTGTTTTCATTCAAATAAGCATATTTCAGTGTATCTGGTAAAGGTTTAAGTTCGAACATAGAATCACCTTTAGGAGGTTCAGGATCTCCTAAAGTTTCCACATGCAAATTGTGTTTAAGCAAGGGTGGTTGCCTAAAGAAAACATCTTCTATTTCTTTTCTCTCCTGTATGTTAGACAAATTTTCATGCTCCAACAAGTACTGTTCTAATGTATCAGTGGGAGGAATAGCAATTGCAGCAATTCTTTCTATCTCATCTACACAGGGTAAATAATTAGCATGATGTTGTTTAGTAAACTTAGAGAAGTTAAAAGAAACTTCATCTCCTCCAAACTTAACATAAACTTTTTCTTTCTTACAATCTACCACAACACTGCATATATTCAAGAAGGATCTACCAAAAATTATGGGACAAAAGTTATCTTGATCAGTTCCAAGTATTAGGAAATCAGTAGGATACCTAGTCTTACCACACAGAACTTCAACATCACTAACAATTCCCACAGGTGAAATACTAGACCTATCTGCCAATTTAATAGTTAAATCAATTCCCTCTATTGAGCAAGGTCAGATATCTTCAACAATTTCTTGATAAAGAGAAAAAGGAATGGCGGTAACACTAGCTCCAATATCACATAACCCATGATAACAATGAGTACCAATCTTAACAGAAATAACAAGCATACCAACAACATTTGGAAGTGTCCTATGCATAACAATATCAGTGGCTTCTTCACAAAAATGAATAACATGCCCATCCATATCGTCAGTTAAAAGATCTTTAATCATAGCTATCCGAGGCTGTATTTCAGTTTGATCGTAAGGTTTATAAGTCGTTTGTTCAGTTTTACTAGCCACTGTTGTTGATGGGGAACGTTGCATGGAAAACAATTTTTTTTCCAACGAAACACCCAAGATCTATTCTATGGAGATGCTAGCAATGAGAGGGGGAGTGTCTACATACCCTTGTAGACCGAAAGCGTTAACGATCTAATGATCGTGGTTGGCGTAGTCGTAATCCCTTCGGGATCCAATCCGATCCAGCGCCGAACGGACGGCACCTCCGAGATGTGCACACGTACGGCTCGGTGACGTCTCCGCCTTCTTGATCCAGCAAGGGAGGGTGGAGAGGTAGATGGGATCTAGGCCAGCACGATGGCGTGGTGGAGGTGGTTGCAGCGGAACTCCGGCAGGGCTTCGGCAAGCGCTACACGGAGGAGGAGGATGATATGGGAGAGGGGGGGCGGCCAATGGTGGAAGGGTTGGCAGCCCCCTACGCCTCCCCTCTATTTATATAGGATAGGGGGTAGGGGGCGGCCAAAACCCTCCTAGGTCCGGCCACAAGGGAGAAATCCCTTTAAATTTAGAGATAAGATCTTATCTCTAGATTTAACCCTTCAAATTTAGAGATAAGACCTTATCTCTAGATTTAAATGACATGGGCCTTGGGGGCTGGTGTGGCCAGCCCATGTGGGATGTAGCCCCACCCCTCGGTCCATGTAGATCCTTCCCGGGTCATTGGGCCCCATGGTGGAACCCCCGGAACCTTCTAGAACCTTCCTAGTACTCTACCGAAAATTCCCGAACCTTTCCGTAACCCTGAAAAACCACTTCCCATATATAAATCTTTACCTCCGGACCATTCCGGAACTCCTCGTGATGTCCCGGATCCCATCATGGACTCCGAACTACCTTCGTACTTTCCACTATGAATATCCCAATACTACCCTAGTGTTACCGAACGTTAAGTGTGTGACCCTACGGGTTCTAGAATCATGCAGACATGACCGAGACACCTCTCCGATCAATAATCAATAGCGGGACCTGGATGCCCATATCGACTCCTACATATTCAACAAAGATCTTTAAAGGTTTGAACCACGATGTCGAGGATTCAGTTAATCCCGTATACAATTCCCTTTGTCCGGCGATATGTTACTTGCCCGAGGTTCGATCGTCGGTATCTCCATACCTAGTTCAATCTCGTTACCGACAAGTCTCTTTACACGTTCCATAATACAAGATCCCCGTGACTAAACTCATTAGTCACATGCTTTCAAGCTATTCACGATGTTGTATTACCGAGAGGGCCCAGAGATATCTCTCCGTCACACGGAGCGACAAATCCTAGTCTCGATCCATGCAACCCAACAAATACTTGCCGAGATACCTGAAGAGCACCTTTATGATCACCCAGTTATGAAGTGACGTTTGATAACCCACAAAGTATCCTTCCGGCATTCAGGAGTGGCATGATCTCATGGTCGAAGGTGTAGGGGAACGCGACAGAAAACAAAAAATTTCCGCACTACGAACACGCCCAGGATCACTATGGAGATGCATACAAGGTTTTGATCTGATCATTACCGACTCGTAGCGCAGCGGAAGTAGAGTCAATGAAGATCGGCGGTGCAGATCCCCGCAGCTAGGATTTACAACCTCCCAACCGCGAGGATGTTCTCCCTCGTCTGCTCCTCGGACGGTCCCTCGGACAGCCCTTCGGGAGACTGTCGGACAGTCCCTCGGACGGTGACTCGGACAGCCCTCCGGGAGGTACTCTCAGAATCTCGGACGGTCACTCGGACAGCCCTTCGGGAGGACCCTCGAATAGCCCCTCGGGCAGAAGATCGAAACTACGACCTCTCGACTGGGTTGCACACATACGGTGTCAGCTATCCGGCAGGGCTTCGCCGTCCAGAACTAGTTCCTACCGGAACCCAGACAGCCTTTCGGCTCTACGAAACTATTTCGTGTGAGGGAGAGAAGAAAGCCAGATCATGCATGGCATTTGTATGAGAGAGTTGGGATCATCTTGGAGTGCCCTCTTCACCTCTATTTATAGTGTGAGGCAAGGGGTAGGGTGGCACTTGGAAATACCAAAATGCCCATGCTTTATGTCCTACATAAAGGGCAAAATGGGGTGGAAAGTGGAGCTCCATGGAGGAGCTCCCCATGGCCGACCACCATGTGTGGGGCCCCCTCAAAAGGGGGTCCCACCCTTCCATGTCATCCCTCAAGATCTTTTGTGAAAAGCCCAAAAAGGTGGCTTTCCAAAAAGCAACCAAATAGTGTTTCCACTATTCTTGGAAATATTTTTCCGCGACAGTTTAATCCGAAAATATTTTCGAAGGTCCAGAACATTTCCGGAACCCCCTAAAATAATTCTGGACGCATTCCGAAACATTTTCGGTATGATGATTTTCATCTCCGAAACATTTCCGATAACTCCGAAACAATTCCGGTTTTCTCTCCGGAACTTTTCCGACGACTTTCTCTCAGACTACCTGTCTAGTATTCTGCAGATAGATGACCCTTAAGCGTGTGACCCTGTAGGTTCGGTGAAGTATAGACATGACCGGAACACTTTCTGGTCAATGATCAATAGCGGAACCATGAACATCCATATTGATCCCTATACCCACACGAATGAATATTCGAGTGAACCTTTAGTTGTCGTGTGCTATTCCTGTTGCTTCACGATATGTTACAAACACCCGAGGTGAGACTTATCGGCATCCCCGTGAATCAACAACTTGTCCACTATGCCAGTTACCTCGTTACCGATTTTGTTCTCTCTTCTCGTTTCCGCGTTCCGGCATCCCTGTGATCAAATCACATTGTGTCTGGCCAGACGATGATGGATACCGTAACACCGAGTGGGCCCTAAGAATATCTCTCCATCGTCGGAGGAGCAAATCCCAATCTTGAGCTATCTAGTTCCTTGTCATACTTTTCTGTGAACCCGTAAGCCGCCGTAATAGCCACCCTATAACAGATGACGTTTAACTAACCCCAACATTTACGGAACAAGCATGAAGGAACTCGATACTCTCATGGTCTAAGGAATTATGGAAACATTAACTTTCTCTGTGTTATTAACCATTTACTTGTGACGAATGTATCTCATAGCATAACATCAATTCGGGTCGATTCAACAAAAGTGTTCTTCTAACATTGTGCCCTCAAAGTTGCCGGCATAGTCATGCCCATGATCAGGAAAACATGACCATCATGCAACACTTGAGCTAGTCTTAGAGGCATGACTAGGAATACATTTTACCGTTTATTATACCACACGTGCACATGAGTTTCCCTCCGAGCCTCGTGGATATTGCAGACTCGAGAATCATTGAAGTTATAGCATGGAACATAAACATTAATTACAAATTTGGATATAAATAATAGCTATTATTATTACCTCTAGGGCATATCTCCTATAGACTCCCACTTGCACTAGAGTCAATAATCTAGTTACATGGCTTCCCTAACACCAATGGCTATCCGGTGCTGCTCAAGCTTTGCTCGTGGTAGAGGCTTAGACATCGGGTCTGACACGTTCAGATCCATGTGAACTTTGTGTACTTTCACTAAACCCACTTCAACATGATGTCGAATGAGTTTATATTTGCGTTCAATATGTCTTGTCTTATGGTGGGAACACGGCTCCCTTGCCTGAGCCACGACGCCACTATTATCACAATAGATCTCCACCGGGTCCAGCGCACTTGGAACCACACCAAGGTCTTCAAGAAACTGCTTGATCCAGACCACCTCCTTGGAGGCTTCTGAAGCCGCAACATATTCCGCCTCCGTCGTAGAATTCGCCACAGTTTTTTGTTTGGAACTTTTCCAGTCAACTGCGCCACCGTTCAAAATGAAAACGTAGCCTGATTGAGATTTGAAGTCATCTGGTCAGTCATGAAGCCTGCATCAGTGTAACCATTTAGAATGAGCTCTTCATCACCTCCGTACACAAGGAGCAAATCCTTGGTCCTTCTGAGGTACTTAAGAATATTTTTGACTGCAGCCCAGTGTTCCAATCCTGGATCACTTTGGTACCTGCTGCTAACACTTAGCACATAGGAAACATCTGGTCTTGTACATAGCATGGCATACAAAATTGAACCAACTGCCGAAGCATATGGAACATCATTCATTTGTACTCGCTCATCGAGAATCCGAGGACACTAATTCTTGCTGAGCACTGTGCCAGGTGACATGGGGAGTAGGCCTTTCTTGGCGTTCTCCATATTGAACCTTTTCAATACCTTGTCAATGTACATGCTTTGGCTAAGCGCTATCAGGCGTCTGGATCTATCTCTATAGATTTTGATGCCCAATATGTATGCCGCTTCGCCCAAGTCCTTCATTGAAAAACTCTTCTTCAATGAGTCTTTTATTTCGCTAAGGAAATTCACGTCATTTCCAATCAACAATATGTCATCCACATATAAGATTAGAAATGCTTTTGCGCTCCCACTAAACTTCTTGTAAACACAAGATTCTTCGTCATTCCTGATGAAGCCAAACTCTTTGACTACTTCATCAAAACGAATGTTCCAGCTCCTTGATGCTTGCTTCAGACCATAGATGGCCTTCTGAAGCTTGCATACCTTTCCAGCATCCTTAGGATCGACAAAACCTTTAGGTTGTATCATGTATACATCCTCTTTGAGATTTCCATTTAGGAAAGCCGTTTTGACATCCATCTGCCATATTTCGTAATTGAAATAAGCAGCAATTGCTAGCAGTATCCGCACAGACTTAAGCATAGCTACGGGCGAGAAAGTCTCGTCGTAGTCCACTCCTGGAACTTGCGTGAACCCTTTCGCGACAAATCTAGCTTTATGGATAGTAATGTTACCATTCGCGTCTGTCTTTTTCTTGAAAATCCATTTACAACCAATGGGTTTTACGCCTTCTAGAAGTTCTACCAAGTTGCAAACTTGGTTTTCGTACATGGATTCCATTTTGGATTTCATGGCTTTATGCCATTCCCTTGAGCTGGGCCCTGCCATCGCTTCCTTGTAGTGCACAGGTTCATCATCTTCAAGGATGAAGATTTCGTTATGAAACCACTCAGGTGGCACGATGGCCTACCTGATCTGTGCGGTTCAGTTACATACTTGTCTGAAGTTTCCGTATCACATGCGACAACTTCCGGCTTGGTTGTAGGGATAATTTGCGGAATTACTTCCGGTTCCTTAGCCATATCAACGATTGCCGAAGATTCACTAATCTCATTAAGTTGTACTGTCCTCCCACTTAATTCTTTAGCGAGAAATTCCTTCTCGAGAAAGTGTCCAACTTTTGCGACAAACACTTTGCCCTCGGATTGGTAGTAGAAGGAATACCCAATAGTTTCCTTGGGATAACCAACAAAGTAACATTTGTCTCATCTAGGATCGAGTTTGCTTGGCTGTAAACGCTTTACGTATGCCGCACAACCCCAAATTTTGAGATGCGACACACTAGGTTTCTTCCCATGCCACATCTCATGTGGTGTGGTCTCAACAGACTTAGACGGTGCTCTGTTTAATGTGTAAGCATCAGTTTCTAGTGCGTGACCCCAAAAGGATATTGGTAGATCTGTAAGAGACATCATCGACCTTACCATGTCTAACAGGGTTCGGTTACGTCGCTCGGACACTCCGTTTCGCTGTGGAGTTCCTGGAGGCGTAAGCTATGAAACGATTCCACGGTCACTCAGATGTTGGCTAAACTCATGACTAAGATATTCGCCCCCGTGATCTGATCATAGAAACTTAATCCTTTTGTTACAATGATTTTCTACCTCATTCTGAAATTCTTTGAACTTTTCAAAGGTTTCCGACTTATGCTTCATCAAGTAGATATATCCATACCTACTTAAATCGTCAGTAAAAGTCATGAAGTAGAAATACCCACCTCGTGCAGTTGTGCTCATTGGACCACATACATCACTATGTATTATTTCCAACAATTCACTTGCCCGTTCAGGATGACCCGTGAACGGCGTCTTGGTCATTTTCCCCATCAAACAAGCCTCACATGTGTCCAATGATTCAAAATCAAAAGACGGTAGAACTCCATTTTTATGTAGTTTTTGCATGCGTTTCTTTCCGATGTGGCCAAGATGACAATGCCACAAGTAAGTGGTGGTGGTATCAGCCTTCTTAAGGCGTTTAGCATTTACATTAAAGACATCATTTCCACATTCAAGATTTAGTATGAAAAGGCCCCCAACAATGGGTGCAAATCCATAAAACATATCCTTACAATAAAGTGAACAACCATTGTTCTCAGACTTGTAGGAATACCCATCGTGTACCAAACATGATCCAGAGATAATGTTTCTACACAATGCCGGAACAAAATAACAGTTATTTAGTTCTAAGATAAATCCTGAAGGGAGACGTAGAGGCATAATGCCGACGGCTTGAGCGGCGATTCCAGCGCCGTTCCCAACGCGCATCATGACCTCATTCTTTGCTAGCTTGCGCGTCTTCTGAAGCCCCTGTATCGAGTTGCAAATGTGAGCAACCGATCCGGTATCAAATACCCAAGACTTAGAATTTTCGCTAGCAAGAAAAACGTCAATGACATTAACAGGTATAATAGTTATACCTTTCTTCTTATCTGCCAGGTACTTCTTGCAGTTTCTCTTCCAGTGTCCGGTGCCCTTGCAGTAGAAGCACACAGTTTCAGGCTTGGCTCCGCCCTTAGGCTTGCCTTTCTTTTTGAAACTGGCGGTCTTCTTTACCAGCAACTTTTGCTGATTCTGCAGTCCTATCTCATTTGTCTTGAGCATCGCTTCATAAAGTGAAGTAAGGATCAAATCATTACCATGTGTCTTTGGAAAATTAATTCCTATTTCAGCAATACTATCATAATAGTTTGCTAGTTTGACACTCTACTCATCAACTAGAGATCCCTTATTTATTTTGCATTCTTCCATGGCTTCAGTTATCTCATGAATTTCAGCTGATTCCTTTTTGTGATACAAAATATCTAGTGCCTCGATAATCTCGATGGTACTAAGTCGTTCATAACGTTTCTGTAGCACATGATCCATGCAAGATAACATAAGGTTTTTATCAACACTGAAATCCTCTTTTCGTGAGATAAACACGTTGGTGATATCCTGAGCCATTTCTGGCGTAGGGGAATCACCTAGAGGTTGATCAAGCACATACTCTTTCTTAGCATACTTGTTGTTTCCAATTGCAGCTAACTTCTCTCTCTCTAACATCGGGCCTAAGCTGAATGGGGTGTTGCGAGCCATGTGATCTACAATGGTAAACACAAGTTTCACTTAGACTTTGTTCATAATTAATTTGCACTAGTGAATAAACAATTTTATTCTAAAGTGTGCTCCCACTCAAATCAATATCTCGCATAATTGATTGTGAGTGATTCAAGACCCATATTTCAATTCAACGCCAAGGATGTATCCATCTCAAGTGACGGGAATTTCAATTGGTAGGCCAACTTGCCAATCACATCTCTATGTGACTCTTGTTCATCTTTCGATGGACGTGTTCCGAGCTCAGGACGATCCTCCGGAACATCAAGACAACCAAGTGATCCTGCTGCGAGATCTCAACTCACCCGCCTCACACTTCTCTAATCGTTCGTACCCATGTATCCATGTGATACCCCGAAGAGATAGGTGCCGTGACAGTGCTACACTTGGGAGAACACTAACTACTTGATATTTTTAGTGAGACATCACCCTAATAAAAAGTGACTACCGCGCAATCAAAAGGGTGCATCATAAGGGATAAACATCTTAGGCAATTCATAATAGCATGATATGGTATAGCCCTTTCTGACGGAGAAGTCTTTAATTTCTTCGTCTTTGGCATTTGCGTCGGTGTCCACCTTCGCGAAGATTGCCACCACCTTGTCGATGCACCAGATAATATTGCTATCTCTATAGCTAATAAATTTAGTGCATTACATAAGGTTGACATGCAGGTCATTAAAGTGACAATCATATGGCTCCAGCCATCATGCCGAATTATGACACGCAGGTCATGTTAATTAATTTACATTATATAGTCATCTCATACATAATCAAATTAATATGAGAATTGCTATACCACATCACACGCCATCCTGCAAAACCAAGTTAGATGCCTCTAATCAGTTTATGCAAAATTTTATTTTACGTGGCTTCTAAGGTTTTGACTTAAACCGCAGCTACCAACGTTTATCATCAAGTATGATTATTCAAGTCACTAGACTAACTTTGCGGGGCGTATGAAACACGAGATAATAAAATCTCGAGCCCCATACTGAACTTCGTCATACGCAAGAACCCCGTGCAGATCATATCTGCATTGCCCTTTAGTCTGCGAAACATTCATCTTTCTCAACTATGGTGGAACCCGAAGACACTGAAGCACTTCGTTGATCTGTCAACCAGCATACTCAGGAGCATCATGGACGGATCGTGGATTGCCAGAACTTTGTAAGATTCCACCATGCCGTTAAGATCAGAACTACGCAAATTCAAGGGAAGCAACAAGAACATCGGGTAATAGATTTCATCTGCTACCCGCATAAATAATTTTCAGCAATAGATCTCATCTACTACAAAATTATATTATGCAATACCCATACATCTCTATGTATTCTAGATCATAACCTGCATCTACGCATAGCACGGCTCATGATGCCACTGTAGGGGAACGCGACAGATTTTTTTTTTCCGCACTACGAACACGCCCAGGATCACTTTGGAGATGCATACAAGGTTTTGATCTGATCATTACCGACTCATAGCGCAGCGGAAGTATAGTCGATGAAGATCGGTGCTGCAGATCCCCGTAGCTAGGATTTACAACCTGCCAACCGCGAGGAGGTTCTCCCTCGTCTGCTCCTCGGACGGTCCCTCGGACAGCCCTTCGGGAGACTGTCGGACAGTCCCTCGGACGGTGACTTGGACAGCCCTCCGGGAGGTACTCTCAGAATCTCGGACAGCCCTTCGGGAGGACCCTCGAACAGCTCCTCGGGCAGAAAATTGAAACTACGACCTCTCTACTGGGTTGCACACATACGGTGTCAGCTATCCGGCAGGGCTTCGCCGTCCAGAACTAGTTCCTACCGGAACCCAGACAGTCTTTCGGCTCTACGAAACTATTTCGTGTGAGGGAGAGAAGAAAGCCAGATCATGCATGGCATTTGTATGAGAGAGTTGGGATCATCTTGGACTGCCCTCTCCACCTCTATTTATAGTGTGAGGCAAGGGGTAGGGTGGCACTTGGAAATACCAAAATGCCCATGCTTTATGTCCTACATAAAGGGCAAAATGGGGTGGCAAGTGGAGCTCCATGGAGGAGCTCCCCATGGCTGTCCACCATGTGTGGGGCTCCCTCAAAAGGGGGTCCCACCCTTCCATGTCATCCCTCAAGATCTTTTGGGAAAAGCCCAAAAAGGTGGCTTTCCAAAAAGCAACCAAATAGTGTTTCCAGTATTCATGAAAATATTTTTCCGCGACCGTTTAATCCAAAAATATTTCCGAAGGTCCAGAACATTTCCGACACCCCCTAAAATAATTCTGGACGCGTTCCGAAACATTTCCGGTATGATGATTTTCATCTCCGAAACATTTCCGGTAACTCCGAAACAATTCCGGTTTTCTCTCCGGAACGTTTCCGCTGTCTCCGAAACTTTTCCGGTGACTTTCTCTCAGACTCCCTGTCTAGTATTCAGCAGATAGAAGACCCTTAAGTGTGTGACCCTGTAGGTTCGGTGAAGTATAGACATGACCGGAACACTTTCCGATCAATGATCAATAGCGGGACCATGGACATCCATATTGATCCCTATACCCACACGAATGAATATGCGAGTGAACCTTTAGTTGTCGTGTGCTATTCCTGTTGCTTCGCGATATGTTACAAACACCCGAGGTGAGACTTATCGACATCCCCGTGAATCAACAACTTGTCCACTATGCCAGTTACCTCGTTATCGGTTTTGTTCTCTCTTCTCGTTTCCGCGTTCCGGCATCCCTGTGATCAAATCACATTGTGTCTGGCCAGACGATGATGGATACCGTAACACCGAGAGGGCCCTAAGAATATCTCTCCATCGTCGGAGGAGCAAATCCCAATCTTGAGCTATCTAGTTCCTTGTCATACTTTTTCGTGAACCCGTAAGCCACCGTAATAGCCACCCTGTAAGAGATGACGTTTAACAAACCCCAAAGTTCACGAAGCAAGCATGAAGGAACTCGATACTCTCATGGTCTAAGGAATTATGCAAACGTTAACTTTCTCTGTGTTATTAACCATTTACTTGTGACGAATGTATCTCATAGCATAATATCAATTCGGGTCGATTCAACACAAGTGTTCTTCTAACATTGTGCCCTCAAAGTTGCCGGCATAGTCATGCCCATGATCAGGAAAGTAGGACCATCATGCAACACTTGATCTAGTCTTAGAGTCATGACTAGGAATACATTTTACCATTTATTATACCACACATGCACATGAGTTTCCCTCCGAGCCTCGTGGATATTGCAGACTCGAGAATCATTGCAGTTATAGCATGGAACATAAACATTAATTACAAACTTGGAGATACAAAATAACTATTATCATTGCCTCTAGGGCATATCTCCTACAGAAGGAACAAATACTTGACATTAGGAAAGCTATGGCAAATTGAACTTAGTGACACGATTAGATGCTAAGCTTACGGTTGGGTCTTGTCCATCACATCATTCTGCTAATGATGTGATCCCGTTATTAAATGACAACTCATGTCTATGGTTAGGAAACCTTAACCATCTTTAATCAACGAGCTAGTCTAGTAGAGGCTTACTAGGGACACGGTATTCTTTTATGTATCCACACATGTATTTAAGTTTCCGGTCAATACAATTATAGCATGGATAATAAACATTTATCATGAACAGGGAAATATGATAATAACATCTTTATTATTGCCTCTAGGGCATATTTCCAACAGTCTCCCACTTGCACTAGAGTTAATAATCTAGTTTACATAGTTATGAATCTAACACCCATCGAGTTCTGGTGCTGATCATGTTTTGCTCGTGGAAGAGGTTTAGTCAATGGGTCTACCACATTCAGTTCCGTATGTACTTTGCAAAGCTCTATGTCTCCCTCCTTGATGTCATCACGGATGGAGTTGAAGCGGCGTTTGATGTGCTTTGTTTTCTTGTGAAACCTTGGCTCCTTGGCTATGGCAATAGCACCAGTGTTGTCACAATAGATAGTCATGGGATCCGATGCACTAGGTACCACTCCTAGATCGGATATGAACTCCTTCATCCAGACTCCTTCCTGCGCCGCTTCCGAAGCAGCTATGTATTCCGCTTCACATGTAGATGCTGCTACCATGCTCTGCTTGGAGCTACTCAAACTGACTGCTCCACCATTCAAAATAAATACGTATCTTGTTTGAGACTTCGAGTCATCCGGATTAGTGTCAAACCTTGCATCGACGTTACCCTTTACGATGAGCTCTTTGTCACCTCCATAAACAAGAAACATTTCCTTAGTCCTCTTTAGGTACTTAAGGATATTTTTGACCGCTGTCCAGTGATCTACTCCTGGATCACTCTAGTACCTACCTGCCAGACTTATGGCAAGGCACACATCAGGTCTGGTACACAACATGGCATACATGATAGAGCCTATGGTTGAGGCATAGGGGACGACTTTCATCCTTTCTCTTTCTTCTGCAGTGGTCGGGCTTTGAGTCTTACTCAACTTCATACCTTGCAACACAGGCAAGAACCCCTTCTTCGACTGGTCCATTTTGAACTTCTTCAAAATTTTGTCAAGGTATGTGCTCTGTGAAAGTCCTATCAAGCGTCTTGATCTATCTCTATAGATCTTGATGCCCAATATGTAAGCAGCCGCACCTAGGTATTTCATTGAAAAACTCTTGTTCAAATAACCTTTTATGCTTTCCAAAAATTCTATATCATTTCCAATCAATAATATGTCATCCACATACAGTATTAGAAATGCTACAGAGCTCCCACTCACTTTCTTGTAAATACAAGCTTCTCCATAAGTTTGTATAAATCCAAAAGCTTTGACCACCTCATCAAAGCGAATATTCCAACTCCGAGATGCTTGCACCAGTCCATAAATGGAACGCTGGAGCTTGCATACCTTTTTAGCATCCTTAGGGTCCACAAAGCGTTCGGGCTGCATCATATACAACTCTTCCTTAAAAAAACCATTAAGGAACGCAGTTTTCACATCCATCTACCAGATTTCATAATCGAAAAATGCAGCAATTGCTAACATAATCCTGACAAACTTTAGCAACGCTACGGGTGAGAAAGTCTCATTGTAGTCAACCCCTTGAACTTGTCGAAACCCCTTTGCGACAAGTCGAGCTTTATAGACGGTGACATTACCATCAGCGTCCGTCTTCTTCTTAAAGATCCACTTGTTCTCAATGGCCTTTCGGTCATCAGGTAAGTCCACCAAAGTCCACACTTGGTTTTCGTACATGGATCCTATCTCGGATTTCATGGCCTCCAGCCATTTGTCAGAATCCGGGCTCATCATTGCCTCCTCATAGTTCGTAGGTTCATCGTTGTCCAACAACATGACACTCAATACATGATTACCGTACCATTCAGGAGCGGTACGTGTCCTGGACGACCTACGAAGTTCGGTAGTAGCTTGATTCGAAGTTTCATGATCATCATCATTAGCTTCCTCTTCAGTTGGTGTAGGCATCACATGAACATCTTTCTGTGTTGAGCTACTTTCCAATTCGAGAGATGGTACGATTACCTCATCAAGTTCTACCTTCCTCCCACTCACTTCTTTCGAGAGAAACTCCTTATCTAGAAAGGATCCATTCTTGGCAACAAAGACCTTGCCCTCGGATCTGTGATAGAAGGTATACCCAATTGTTTCTTTAGGGTATCCTTTGAAGACGCACTTCTCCGCTTTGGGTTCGAGCTTATCAGTCTGAAGCCTCTTGACATAAGCATCGCACCCCCAAACTTTAAGAAACGACAACTTAGGTTTCTTGCCAAACCATAATTCATATGGTGTCATCTCGACGGATTTAGGCGGTGTCCTATTTAAAGTGAATGCAACTGTCTCTAATGCATAACCCCAAAACGATAGTGGCAAATCGGTAAGAGACATCATAGAATGCACCATATCCAATAGAGTACGATTACGATGTTCGGACACACCATTACGCTGTGGTGTTCCAGGTGGCATGAGTTGTGAAACAATTCCACATTGTCTTAAATGCATACCAAACTCGTAACTCAGATATTCACCTCCACGATCCAATCGTAGAAATTTTATCTTCTTGTTGCGATGATTTTCTACTTCACACTGAAACTCCTTGAACTTTTCAAACGTTTCAGACTTGTGCTTCATTAAGTAAATATATCCATATCTACTTAAATCATCTGTGAAGGTTAGGAAATAACGATATCCACCGCGTGCTTCAACACTCATTGGACCGCATACATCAGTATGTATTATTTCCAACAAGTCACTTGCCCGCTTCATTGTGCTGAAAAACGGGGTTTTAGTCATCTTGCCCATGAGGCATGGTTCACATGTATCAAATGATTCAAAGTCAAGTGATTCCAAAAGTCCATCAGTATGGAGTTTCTTCATGCGCTTTACACCAATATGACCTAAGCGACAGTGCCACAAGTATGTGGTACTATCATAATTCACTTTGCATCTTTTGGCATCAATATTATGAACATGTGTATCACTACTATCGAGATTCAACAACAATAAACCATTCACCATGGGTGCATGACCATAAAAGATATTATTCATATAAATAGAACAACCTTTATTCTCTGACTTAAATGAATAACTGTCTCGCAATAAACAAGATCCAGATATAATGTTCATGCTTAACGCAGGCACCAAATAACAATTATTAAGGTTTAAAACTAATCCCGAAGGTAGACGTAGAGGGAGCGTGCCTACGCCGATCACATCAACCTTGGAGCCATTTCCAACGCGCATCATCACCTCGTCCTTAGCTAGTGTCCTTTTATTCCGCAGCTCCTGTTTCGAGTTACAAATATTAGCAACTGAACCAGTATCAAATACCCAGGCGCTACTACGAGCACTAGTAAGGTACACATCAATAACATGTATATCAAATATACCTTTGTTGACGTTGCCAGCCTTCTTATCTGCCAAATACTTAGGGCAATTTTGCTTCCAGTGGCCATTCCGCTTGCAGTAGAAACACTCAGTCTTAGGTTTGGGTCTAGCCTTGGGCTTCTTCACTGGATTAGCAACTTGCTTGCCATTCTTCTTGAAGTTCCCTTTCTTTTCCTTACCCTTCTTGCAACTGGTGGTCTTCTTGACCATCAACACTTGATGCTCTTTCTTGATTTCTACTTCTGCGGCCTTAAGCATCGCGAAAAGCTCAGGGAGTGTCTTCTCCATCCCTTGCATGTTATAGTTCATCACAAAGCTCTTGTAGCTTGGTGGCAGTGACTGAACAACCCTATCAATCGCTACTTCATCGGGCAGGTTAACTCCCAACTGATTCAGGCGATTGAAGTACCCAGACATCTTGAGTATGTGCTCGCTAACGGAGCTGTTCTCCTCCATCTTATAGCTAAAGAACTTGTCTGAGGCGTCATACCTCTCCACACAAGCGTGAGCCTGAAATACCAATTTCAGCTCCTCAAACATCTCATATGCCCCGTGGTGCTCAAAACGCTTTTGGATCCCAGGTTCTAAGCCGTAAAGCATGGCGCACTAAACTATCGAGTAGTCATCATAACGGGCTTGCCAGGCATTCATAGCGTCCAAGTTTATAGGGGCCGGTGCCACACCAAGCGGTGCGTCAAGGACATAAGCCTTCTGTGCAACAGTGAGGATAATCCTCAGATTACGGACCCAGTCCGCATAGTTGCTTCCATCATCTTTAAACTTTTCTTTCTCTAGGAACGCATTAAAATTCAGGGGAGCTACAGCACGAGCCATTGATCTACTACATAATTTGCAAAGACATTTTAGACTATGTTCATGATAATTGGTTCAATTAATCAAATTACTAATGAACTCCCACTTAAATCAACATCCCTCAGATTGTTAAGTGATACATGATCCAAATCCACTAACCCAAGTCCGATCATCATGTGAGATGGGGTAGTTATCAATGGTGAGCATCTCCATGTTGATCATATCTTCTATATGACTCATGTTCGACCTTTCGGTCCTCCGTGTTCCGAGGCCATGTCTGTACATGCTAGGCTCGTGAAGTTTAACCCAAGTATTTCGCATGTGTAAAACTGGCTTACACCCGTTGTATGCGAACGTAGAGTCTATCACACCCGATCATCACGAGGTGCTTCAAAATGACAAACTTTCGCAATGGTGCATACTTAAGGAGAACACCTTTTATCTTGAAATTAATTGTGAGGGATCATCTTATAATGCTACCATCGCGATCTAAGCAAAATAAGATGCATAAAAGATAAACATCACATGCAATCAATATGTGACATGATATGACCATTATCTTCTTGTGCTTTTGATCTCCATCTCCAAAGCACCGGCATGAGCTCCATCATCACTGGCATGACACCATGATCTCCATCATCTCCAAGGTGCCATCATGTGGTTGTCTCCACCAACTATTGCTAACTCATAGCGATAAAGTAAAGCAATTACATGGCGTTTACTGATTGATACGCAGGTCATACAATAAATTAAGACAACCCTATGGCTCCTGCCGGTTGCCGTACTCATCGACATGCAAGTCATGAACCTATTACAAAACATGATCATCTCATACATCAACATATATCAAATCACATCTTGGCCATACCACATCACATCACATGCCCTGCAAAAACAAGTTAGACGTCCTCTACTTTGTTGTTGCAATTTTTACGTGGCTTCTAGGGGCAACGTATAAGAACCGTTCTTACCTATGCAAAGCCACAATGGTGATATACAAGTTGCCTTTTAACCTTCTACAAGGACCACCATTGTCAAATCAGATTCAACTAAAGTGGGAGAGACAGACACCCGCCATCCGCTTTATGCAATACAAGTTGCATGTCAATCGCGGAACCGGTCTCTTGTGCGAGGACAAGTAAAGTTGGTCTGAGCCACTTCATCCCACAATACCGCTGAATCCAAAAATAACAAGGGAGGTAAGCAATCTGAATATCAATGCCCACAACCAATTTGTGTTCTACTCGTGCATAACATCTACGCATAGACCTAGCTCATGATGCCACTTATGGGGAACGTTGCATGGAAAACAAAAAAAAATCCTATGAAACACCCAAGATCAATTCTATGGAGATGCTAGCAACGGGAGGGGGAGTGTCTACATACCCTTGTAGACCAAAAGCGTTAACGATCTATGGTTGGCCTAGTCGTACTCCCTTCGCGATCCAACGCCGAACGGACGGCACCTCTGAGATGTGCACATGTATGGCTTGGTGACGCCTTCGCCTTATTGACCCAACAAGGGAGGGTGGAGAGGTAGATGGGATCTAGGCCAGCACGACGGCGTGGTGGTGGTGGTTGCAACGGAACTCCGGTAGGGCTTCGCCAAGCGCTACACGGAGGAGGAGGATGATATAGGAGAGGGGGGCGGCCAAGGGTGGAAGGGTTGGCTGCCCCCTACGCCTCCCCTCTCTTTATATAGGCTAGGGGGCAGGGGGGCGGCGGCCAAAACCCTCCTAGGGCCGGCCACAAGGGAGAAATCCCTTTAAATTTAGAGATAAAACCTTATCTCTAGATTTAAACGACATGGGCCTTGGGGGCTAGTGCGGCCAGCCCATGTGGGCTGTAGCCCCACCCCTCGGTCCATGTGGGTCCTTCCCGGGTCGTTGGGCCCCACGGTGGAACCCTCGGAACCTTCTAGAACCTTCCCTGTACTCTACCAAAAATTCCCGAACCTTTCCGGAACCCTGAAAAAGCACTTCCCATATATAAATCTTTACCTCCAGACCATTCCGGAACTCCTCATGATGTCCTGGATCCCATCCGGGACTCCGAACTACCTTCGGAATTTCCACTATGAATATCCCAATACTACCTTAGCGTTACCGAACGTTAAGTGTGTGACCCTACGGGTTCGAGAATCATGCAGACATGACCGAGACACCTCTCCGATCAATTATCAATAGCGGGACCTGGATGCCCATATCGACTCCTACATATTCAATGAAGATCTTTATCGGTTTGAACCACGATGTCGAGGATTCAGTTAATCCCGTATACAATTCCTTTTGTCCGGTGATATGTTACTTGCCCGTGGTTCGATCGTCCGTATCTCCATACCTAGTTCAATCTCGTTACCGACAAGTCTCTTTACTTGTTCCGTGATACAAGATCCCTATGACTATACTCATTAGTCACATGCTTGCAAGCTATTCACGATGTTGTATTACCGAGAGGGCCCAGAGATATCTCTCCGTCACACGTAGCGACAAATTCCAGTCTCGATCCATGCAACCCAACAAATACTTTCTGAGATACCTGGAGAGCACCTTTATGATCACCCAGTTATGAAGTGACGTTTGATAACCCACAAAGTATCCTTCCGGCATTCGGGAGTGGCATGATCTCATGGTCGAAGGAACAGATACTTGACATTAGGAAAGCTGTGGCAAATTGAACTTAGTGACACGATCAGATGCTAAGCTTACGGTTGGGTCTTGTCCATCACATCATTCTCCTAATGATGTGATCCTGTTATTAAATGACAACTCTTGTCTATGGTTAGGAAACCTTAATCATCTTTAGTCAACGAGCTAGTCTAGTAGAGGCTTACTAGGGACACGGTATTCGTTTATGTATCCACACATGTATTTAAGTTTCCGGTCAATACAATTATAGCATGGATAATAAAGATTTATCATGAACAGGTAAATATGATAATAACATCTTTATTGTTGCCTCTAGGGCATATTTCCAATAGTTGCAACCAAAGTGTGTTGTTTAATCCTAACAGGAAATGGAGGTTTCTCGATGTAAACAGAAGGTAACATAGGATTAATAGTGTGAACTAGAACTGTAGGGTAACGCATCAGAAAACAAAAAATTTCCGACCTACGCACCAGCCCAGGACCACTATGAAGATGCGTACAAGGTTTGATCTGTTCGTTACCAACTCATAGCGCAGCGGAAGTAGAGTTGGCGAAGATCGTCGGTGCAGATCCCCGCAGTAGAATTTTACAACCTCCCCATCGCTAGGATGTTCTCCCTTAGACAGCCCCTCGGACGGTCCTTTGGACATCCCTTCGGGAGGCCCTTGGACAGAACCTCAGACAGTCCCAAGGACAGCCCTTCGGGAGGCCCTCGGACAGAACCTCAGATAGTCCCTCGGACAGAACCTCGACGTGTCTCTCGAACTAAGATCGAAACTACGACCTCTCTACCGGGTTGCACAGATCCGGTCTCAACTATCCGGCAGGGCTTCACCGTCCAGAACTAGCCCCTTCCGAAGACTAGACAGCCTTTCGACGTACGAAACTATTTCGCGGGAAGAGAGATAGAAAGGCAGATCATTGCATGGCATGTGTTGAGAGAGAACTTGGATGAAATGGAGAGCTCTCTCCACCTCTATTTATAGTGGGAGGCAAGGGGTAGAGCCCATGGGAAAATACCAAAAGGCTCCTATGACATAACCCACTACTTAGGGTACGGGTGACATCACCCACTACTTTAGGGTACAGGTGACATCACCTCCCCATGACATCACCCACTACTTTAGGGTACGGGTGACATCACCCACTACTTTAGGGTACGGGTGACATCATCCACTATTCACTCCACTATTCATGACAACTTTTCACGAAATATTTTTCAGCGTCCGTTTAATCCGAAAAAATTCTGGAAGGTCCAGAACATTTCCAGCACCCCCTAAAATAATTCTGGACGCGTTTCGGAACATTTCCGGTATGAAATTTTGTCTCCGAAACATTTCTAGTTTTCTCTCTGAAACTTTTCTGTCGTCTCCGAAACTTTTCTGGCAACAAACTCTCGGACTCCCTGTCTATTACTTAGTAGATAGATGACCCTTAAGTGTATGACCCTATAGGTTCGGTGAAGTATAGACATTACCGGAACTCTTTCTGATGAATGATCAATATCGGAACCGTGGACATCCATATCGATCCCTATACCCACACGAATGAATATTCGAGTGAACCTGTAATTACCGAATGCTGTTCTTGTTGCTTCGCGATATGTTATAAATACCCGAGGTGAGATTTAATGGCATCCCTGTGAATCAACAAGTTTGTTCACCATGCCAGTTTCCTCGTTACCGGTTTTGTTCTCTTTTCTCATTCACGCGTTCCGGCATCCCCGTGATCAAATCACGCTGTGTCTGGCCAGACGATGATGGATACCGTAACACCAAGAGGTCCCAAAGAATATCTCTCCATCGTCAGAGGAGCAAATCCCAATCTTGAGCTATCAAGTCCCTTGTCATTCTTTTCCATGAACCCGAAAGCCGACGTAATAGCCACCCTGTTACGGATGATGTTTAACAAACCCCAAAGTTCATGAAACAAGTATGAAGGAACTCGATACTCTCATGGTCTAAGGAATTATGCAAATGCTAACTTTCTCTGTGTTATAAAACCATTAACTTGTGATGAATGTATCTCATAGCATAACATTAATTTGGGTCGATTCAACACAAGTGTTCTTCCAACATTGTGTCCTCAAAGTTGCCGACATAGTCATGCCCATGATCAGGAAAACGTGACCATCATGCAACACTTGAGCTAGTCTTAGAGGCATGACTAGGAATACATTTTACCATTTATTATTCCACATGTGCAAATGGGTTTCCCTCTGAGACTTTATGGATATACGGACTCAAGGACCATTGCAGTTATAGCATGGAAAATAAACATAATTACGAACTTGGAGATAAATAATAGCTATTATTATTGCTTGTAGGGCATATCTCCTACAGACTCTCACTTGTACTAGAGTCAATAATCTAGTCAATGCTAATGCACTTTACACCTGTGGCACACCGGTGTAAAATATGCTCCTCTTGTGGTATAGTCTTCATCCTACGGATCTGACAACTTCAGGTCCGTATGTATCTTTGCACACCCTCGCGTTTTCACACTTTCACAAAATTCATAATTTGTGTGGACTTAGCTTTGTATATATGTGAATCACTGGTCGAACCTTGATTCCTCAGACTGAGCTATGGAGCAACTATTTACAATAGTGTTCCATTTACCAAAGTCATCTTGGAACCATACCAACTTCATGAATGAACTGTATGATCCAACACCCTCTTCTGTCGCTTCCTAAGCGACAACATACTTAGCCTTCATTATAGAATTCTCCACAGTAACTTGTTTGGAACAATTCTAACTTACTGTGCCACCATTTTGTGTATTACACAAAACCCTTAATTTAAATCAAAAATCGCTTTGAGCATTGATGAAGACCGTATCGATGTAACTATTTACAACAAGACTGTATCAATGTAACTCCTTACAACGAACTCTTCATAATCTCTGCTTGCGATAAAACATGTCATCAGTGCTACTTTTGTACTCAATGACATTTTTCACTGTTGTCCTATGATCAACACTTTGATCACTAGGGTATATTACTTGCAATTAATTTGGAGTATTGGACATATCTGGTTGCTTTTCATACCATGGAATACATGATTGATCCAAACACAAAAGTGTCGGAGGCGCATTGTCGGTGCTAAATCTGGCAGATCTCGGGTAGGGGGTCCCAAGCTTGGTGATCTGAGCTAGATGGTAACAGGAAGAGTAGGGACACGATGTTTTACCCAGGTTCGTGTAGGAGATATGCCCTAGAGGCAGTAATATCAGTTACTTTTGTATCTCCAAGTTTGTAATGAATGTTTATGATCCATGCTATAACTGCAATGATTCTCAAGTCTACAATAACCACGAGGCTTGGAGGGAAACTCATGTGCATGTGTGGTATAATAAACGGTATATTGTATTCCTAGTCTTGCCTCTAAGACTGGCTCAAGTATTGCATGATGACCCTGTTTTCCTGATCATGGGCATGGCTATGCCGGCAATTTTGAGGGCACGATGTTGGTAGAACACTTGTGTTGAATCGACCCAAATTGATGTTATACTATGAGATATATTCGTCACAAGTTAATGGTTAAATAACACAGAGATGGTTAATGTTTGCATGATTCCTTAGACCATGAGAGTATCGAGTTTCTTCATGCTTGCTTCCTGAACTTTGGGGTTTGTTAAACGTCATCCGTAATAGGGTGGCTATTACGGCTGCTTACGGGTTCATGGAAAAGTATGTCAAGTAACTTGATAGCTCAAGATTGGGATTTGCTCCTCCGTCGATGGAGAGATATCTCTGGGCCCTCTCGGTGTTACGGTATCCATCATCGTCTGGCCAGACACTTGTGATTTGATCACTGGGATGCCGGAACACGGGAACGAGAAAAGAGAACAATACCGGCAACGAGGTAACTGGCATTGTGGACAAGTTGTTGATCCACGAGGATGCCTACATGTCTCACCTCGGGTAATTGTAACATATCGCGAAGCAACAGGAATAGCATACGGCAACTGGAGGTTCACTCGAATATTTATTCGTGTGGGTATAGGGATCGATATGGGTGTCCACGGCTCCGATGTTGATCATTGATCGGAAGGGGTTCCGGGTCATGTCTATGCTTCACCGAACCTATAGGGTCACACGCTTAAGGGTCATCTATCTGTTGAATACTAGACAGGGAGTCTGAGAGAAAAACACCGAAAAAGTTTCGGACACCGGAAAAGTTTCGGACAGCGGAAAAGTTTCGCAGAGAGAGGTCACCGGATGAATTTCGGTGAAACTAGAAAAGTTGTTTCAGGGGATACCATAAAGTCAAATTGGTCTTGGCACATGCCTGATAATTCTTAGAGGGTGCCAGAATCGTTCTGGAAACTTTTTGGAATTTTCTGGAATGAAAACCGGAAATGTTCCGGAGCTGCCGAAACCGCTTCAGATGCTTTTCGCAGATGAAATCACTAAACCGGAATTGTTCCGGCTTGCGTTGAAAATTATTTTGGTGGGTACTAGAATTGTTCTAAGCCCACATGAATATTTTCAGTTCGATCAGACGCCGAAAAATGTCGTCGTGAATAGTGAAAGTGCTTTTTGGATATTTGTGGAAAAACACCTTTTTGGATATTTCCAAAAAGGTTTCTGGAAGGCCTTGGGGGCCAAGGCAGCCCCTCATGGGGGTCCCCCAAGGGTGTGGCCGGCCAAGATGGGTGGGGCACCATGGTGCTCCACATGGCACTCCCATATGGCATATTCCTTTTATGAAAGAGATATTCCATGGGCATTTTGGGGTTTTTGTATGACAACTTTACCCCTTGGCTAGCCTATAAATAGAGGGGAGTGGGCAGCCCACTTCCTCATGCTTGTGCTCTCATACACATGCTATGCTTTGCTAGCTCTCTCTTCTCCCTCACACGAAAAGAGTATTTCGTAGAAGCCGAAAGGCTGTCTGGGTTCCGGCAGGAACTAGTTCTGGACGGCGAAGCCCTGCCGGATAGTTGACACCGTATGTGTGCAACCCCGTAGAGAGGTCGTAGTTTCGATCTTTTGCCCGAGGGGCTGTTCGAGGGTCCTCCCGAAGGGCTGTCCGAGTTTCCGTTCGAGTTTCGAGGGTCCTCCCGAAGGGCTGTCCGTGACATCGTCCGGGGGACTGTCCGACCGCCTCCCGAAGGGCTGTCCGACGAGGGAGTACATTCTCGCGGTTGGGAGGTTGTAAAATCCTAGCTGCGGGAATCTGCACCAACGATCTCCACCGACTCTTCTTCCGCTGCGCTACGAGTCGGTACGGATCAGATCAAACCTTGTATGCAATCTCCATAGTGGTACTGGGCGTGCTCGCTATACCGAAATTTTTTGTTTTCTGTCGCGTTCCCCAACAGTGGCATCAAGAGCCAGGCTATGAGTAGATGCATGTTATGATCTAGAATACATGAGATGTATGGGTATTGCATAGTATAATTTGGTAGTAGATAAGATCTATTACTGAAAATTATTTGTGCGGGTAGCAGATGAAATCTGTTACTCGATGTTCCTGTTGCTTCCCGTGAATTTGCGTACTCCTGATCTTGACGGCATGGTGGAATCTCACAAAGTTCTGGCAATCCGCGATCCTTTCATGCTGCTCCTGAGTATGCTGATTGACAGATCAACGAAGTGCTAACAGTTCTTTGGGTTCCACTTTAGTTAAAGAAAGATGGATGTTTCGCAGACGAAGGGCAATGCAGATATGATCTGCACGGGGGTCACGCGTATGACGAAGTTTAGTATGGGGCTCGAGATTTTATTATCTCGTGTTTCATACACCCTGGAAAGTTAATCTAGCAACTTGAAGTATCATACTTAATGATGGACGTTGGTAGCTGCGGTTTAAGTCAAAACCTTAGAAGCCACGTAAAATAAAATTTTGCATAAACCGATTAGAAGCGTCTAACTTGGTTTTGCAGGATGGATTTGCATGTGATGTGGTATAGCAATGCTCATATTAAATTTGATTATGTATGAGATGACTATATGATGTAATTAACATGACCTGCGTGTCATGATTCGGCATGATGGCTGGAGCCATATGATTGCATTTTAAATGACCTGCGTGTCAACCTTGTGTAATGCACTTATTTTATTAGCTATAGAGATAGCAATATTATCTGGTGCATCGACAAGGTGGTGGCAATCTTCGCAAAGGTGAACACCGACGCGAATGCCGAAGACGAAGAATACTTGACTTCTCCGTCAGAAGGGGCTATACCATGTCATGCTAATTATGAATTGCCTGAGATGTTTATCCCTTATGATGCACCCTTCTTGATTGCGCGGTAGTCGCTTTTATTAGGGTGATCTCTCACTAAAAATATCAAGTAGTTAGTGTTCTCCCAAGTGTAGCACCGTCACGGCACCTAACTTTTTGGGGTACGCCATGCTGACATGGGTACGAACGATTAGGGATGTGTGAGGCGGGTGAGTTAAGAACTCGCAGCAAGATCACTTGGTTGTCTTGACATTCAGGCATGAAAGTCATGAGCTCAGAACACACGCATCGAAAGATAAACAAGAGTCACATAGAGATGTGATCGGCAAGTTTGCCTAACGGTTGAAGTTCTCGTCATCAGTGATGCTCACCATCAATGGCGTTGAATTTAAATTCGTGTCTTGAATCATTCATAATCAATTTTGAGAGATATTGGTTTGAGTGGGAGCGCACTTTAGAATAAAATTGTTTATTCACTAGTGCCAAAAATCATTATGAACAATGTCTAAAATGAACTTGTGTTTTCCGTTGTAGATCAAATGGCTCGCAACACCACGTTCAACTTAGGCCCTATGTTAGAGAAAGAGAAGTTAGATGCGAATGGAAACAACTATGCGGACTGGGTCCGTACCCTGAGGATTGTCCTCAGGAGCGCTAAGAAAGTGTACGTGCTTGATGGAGCTCTTCCACCTAAGCCGGCGGCAACAACCGCGGCAGACATACAAAATGTCTGGGCCACTAAGGATGATGATTTCAACTTAGTGCAGTGTCTCATGCTGTCTTGCATGAGTTCAGAGCTTCAAAAACGTTTTGAATTCTATAACTCCTTTGATATGATCAAAGATCTGGATGCTCTGTACAAGTTTAATGCACGGTCTGAACGTTTTGATATCATGAAAATGATGTCGGAGACCAAGATGGCTGAGGGCAGTTCAGTTGGCGAGCACGTAGTCAATATGATTGGCTACGCTGAAAGGCTTAAAACCCTGGAATTTCCACTTCCAGAAGAGCATGTAATGGACATGTTGCTCCGTTCACTCCCCCCTTCTTACGGAGGTTTTGTCATGAACTACAACATGAATGGGATGGACAAAACACCTAATGAGGTGCTTGCCATGCTGAAATCTGTTGAAGGAGGACTGCAGAAAAATCGCAAGCAAGTGTTGCTTGTGAATAAAACTGCCAGTTTCAAAAAGAAAGGCAAGCCAAAGAAGGGCAAGGGCGCCGGTAAGACCGGCTTCCAACGCAAATCTAAGGGCGGAGCCAAGAATGAAACTGAGTGCTTCTACTGCAAGGGCACAGGACACTGGAAGAGAAACTGCAAGAAGTATCTGGAAGATAAGAAGTCCGGGAAAACCGGAACAGGTATAATTGTTATACAAGTTAATGTCATTGACGTTTTGCTTGCTAGCGAAAACTCTAAGTCTTGGGTATTTGATACCGGATCGGTTGCTCACATTTGCAACACGATACAGGGGCTTCGGAAGGTGCGCAAGCTGGCAAAGAATGAAGTCGTGATGCGTGTCGGGAACGGCGCTGGGATCGCCGCTCAAGCCGTCGGCATTATGCCTCTACGTCTCCCTTCAGGATTTATTTTGGAACTTAGTAACTGTTATTTTGTTCCGTTGTTGTGTAGAAACATTATCTCTGGATCATGTTTAGTACACGATGGGTACTCCTACAAGTCTGAGAACAATGGTTGTTCACTTTATTGTAAGGATATGTTTTATGGATTTGCACCCATTGTTGGGGGCCTTTTCATACTAAATCTTGAATGTGGAAATGATGTCTTTAACGTGAATGCTAAACGCCTTAAGAAGGCTGATACCACCACCACTTACTTGTGGCACTGTCGGCTTGGCCACATTGGAAAGAAACGCATGCAAAGACTCCATAAAGATGGAGTTTTACAGTCCCTTGATTTTGAATCATTTGACACATGTGAAGCTTGCTTGATGGGAAAAATGACCAAGACGCCGTTCACGGGTCATCCTGAACGGGCGGGTGAATTATTGGAAATAATACATAGTGATGTATGTGGTCCAATGAACACAGCCGCACGGGGTGGGTATTTTTACTTCGTGACTTTCACTGATGATTTAAGTCGGTATGGCTATATCTACTTAACGAAGCATAAGTCAGAAACCTTTGAAAAGTTCAAAGAATTTCAGAATGAGGTAGAAAATCATTGTAACAAAAAGATTAAGTTTCTGCGGTCTGATCGCGGAGGCGAATATCTTAGTCACGAGTTTGGCCAACATCTGAGTGACCGTGGAATCGTTTCACAGCTTACGCCTCCCGGAACTCCACAGCGAAACGGAGTGTCGGAGCGACGTAACCGAACCCTGTTAGACATGGTAAGGTCGATGATGTCTCTTACAGATCTACCGATATCTTTTTGGGGTCACGCACTGCTCACTGCCGCTCACACACTAAACAGAGCACCGTCTAAGTCTGTTGAGACGACACCATACGAGTTATGGCATGGGAACAAACCCAATTTGTCGCATCTCAAAGTTTGGGGTTGTGAAGCTTACGTAAAACGTTTACAACCAAGCAAGCTCGATCCCAGATCAGACAAATGTAACTTTGTAGGTTATCCAAAGGAAACCTTTGGGTATTCCTTATACCACCCATCCGAGGGCAAAGTGTTTGTCGCAAAAACCGGAATCTTTCTTGAAAAGGAGTTTCTCGCTAAAGAAGTGAGTGGGAGGACAGTACAACTTAATGAGATTAGTGAATCTTCGGCAACCGTTGATATGGCTAAGGAACCGGAAGAAATTCCGCTAATTATCCCTACAACCGAGCCGGAAGTTGTCGCATATGATGCGGAAAATTCAAACAATGTTGTAACTGAACCGCGCAGATCAGGTAGGGCTATCCAGCCACCTGAGTGGTTTCATAACGAAATCTTCATTCTTGAAGACGATGAACCTGCGCACTACAAGGAAGCGATGGCGGGGCCTAGCTCAAGGGAATGGCACAAAGCCATGAAATCCGAAATGGAATCCATGTACGAAAACCAAGTTTGGAACTTGGAAGAACTTCCAGATGGCGTAAAACCCATTGGTTGTAAATGGATTTTCAAAAGAAAGACGGACGCGGATGGTAACATTACTATCCACAAAGCTAGACTTGTCGCGAAAGGGTTCACGCAAGTTCCAGGAGAGGACTACGACGAGACTTTCTCGCCCGTAGCTATGCTTAGGTCTGTTCGGATATTACTAGCAATTGCTGCTTATTTCGATTATGAAATATGGCAGATGGATGTCAAAACGGCTTTCCTAAATGGAAACCTTGATAGGGATGTATACATGATACAGCCAGAAGGTTTTGTCGATCCTAAGAATGCTGGAAAGGTATGTAAGCTTCAGAAAGCCATTTATGGTCTGAAGCAAGCATCAAGGAGCTGGAATATTCGTTTTGATGAAATGGTCAAAGAGTTTGGCTTCATCAGGAACGATGAAGAATCTTGTGTGTACAAGAAGTTTAGTGGGAGCGCAAAAGCATTTCTAATCTTGTATGTGGATGACATATTGTTGATTGGAAATGACGTGAATTTTCTTAGCGAAATAAAAGACTCATTGAAGAAGAGTTTTTTAATGAAAGACTTAGGCGAAGCGGCATATGCATTAGGCATCAGGATCTATAGAGATAGATCAAAACGCCTGATAGCGCTAAGCCAAAGCACGTACATTGACAAGGTGTTGAAAAGGTTCAACATGGAGAACTCCAAGAAAGGCCTACTCCCCATGTCACCTGGCACAGTGCTTTGCAAGAATCAGAGTCCTCGGACCCTTGATGAGCGAGTACAAATGAATGATATTCCATATGCTTCGGCAGTTGGTTCTATTATGTATGCCATGCTATGTACAAGACCGAATGTTTCCTATGCGCTAAGTGTTAGCAGCCGGTACCAAGGTGATCCAGGATTGGAACACTGGGCCGCAGTCAAGGGTATTCTTAAGTACCTCAGAAGGACCAAGGATTTACTCCTTGTGTATGGAGGTGATGAAGAGCTCATTGTAAGTTGTTACACTGATACAGGCTTCATGTCTGACCCAGATGACTTCAAATCTCAATCTGGCTATGTTTTCATATTGAACGGCGGCGCAGTTGATTGGAAAAGTTCCAAACAAAAGACTGTGGCGGATTCTACGACGGAGGCAGAATATGTCGCTGCTTCAGAAGCCTCCAAGAAAGCTGTCGGTATCAAGCAATTTCTTGAAGATCTTGGTGTGGTTCCAAGTGCTCTGGACCCGGTGGAGATCTATTGTGATAATAGTGGCGCCGTGGCTCAGGTAAGGGAGCCATGTTCGCACCATAAGACAATGCATATTCAACGCAAATATAAACTCATTCGACATCATGTCGAAGAAGGTTTAGTGAAAGTACGCAAAGTTCACACGGATCTGAATGTGTCAGACCCGATGACGAAGCCTCTACCACGAGCAAAGCATGAGCAACACCGGATTGCCATTGGTGTTAGGGAAGCCATGTAACTAGATTATGACTCTAGTGCAAGTGGGAGACTGTAGGAGATATGCCCTAGAGGCAGTAATATCAGTTACTTTTGTATCTCCAAGTTTGTAATGAATGTTTATGATCCATGCTATAACTGCAATGATTCTCAAGTCTACAATAACCATGAGGCTTGGAGGGAAACTCATGTGCACGTGTGGTATAATAAACGGTATATTGTATTCCTAGTCTTGCCTCTAAGACTGGCTCAAGTTTTGCATGATGATCCTGTTTTCCTGATCATGGGCATGGCTATGCCGGCAATTTTGAGGGCACGATGTTGGTAGAACACTTGTGTTGAATCGACCCAAATTGATGTTATACTATGAGATATATTCGTCACAAGTTAATGGTTAAATAACACAGAGATGGTTAATGTTTGCATGATTCCTTAGACCATGAGAGTATCGAGTTTCTTCATGCTTGCTTCATGAACTTTGGGATTTGTTAAACGTCATCCGTAATAGGGTGGCTATTACGGCTGCTTACGGGTTCATGGAAAAGTATGTCAAGTAACTTGATAGCTCAAGATTGGGATTTGCTCCTCCGTCGATGGAGAGATATCTCTGGGCCCTCTCGGTGTTACGGTATCCATCATCGTCTGGCCAGACACTTGTGATTTGATCACTGGGATGCCGGAACACGGGAACGAGAAAAGAGAACAATACCGGCAACGAGGTAACTGGCATTGTGGACAAGTTGTTGATCCACGAGGATGCCTACATGTCTCACCTCGGGTAATTGTAACATATCGCGAAGCAACAGGAATAGCATACGGCAACTGGAGGTTCACTCGAATATTTATTCGTGTGGGTATAGGGATCGATATGGGTGTCCACGGCTCCGATGTTGATCATTGATCGGAAGGGGTTCCGGGTCATGTCTATGCTTCACCGAACCTATAGGGTCACACGCTTAAGGGTCATCTATCTGTTGAATACTAGACAGGGAGTCTGAGAGAAAAACACCGAAAAAGTTTCGGACAGCGGAAAAGTTTCGCAGAGAGAGGTCACCGGATGAATTTCGGTGAAACTAGAAAAGTTGTTTCAGGGGATACCATAAAGTCAAATTGGTCTTGGCACATGCCTGATAATTCTTAGAGGGTGCCAGAATCGTTCTGGAAACTTTTTGGAATTTTCTGGAATGAAAACCGGAAATGTTCCGGAGCTGCCGAAACCGCTTCAGATGCTTTTCGCAGATGAAATCACTAAACCGGAATTGTTCCGGCTCGCGTTGAAAATTATTTTGGTGGGTACTAGAATTGTTCTAAGCCCACATGAATATTTTCAGTTCGATCAGACGCCGAAAAATGTCGTCGTGAATAGTGAAAGTGCTTTTTGGATATTTGTGGAAAAACACCTTTTTGGATATTTCCAAAAAGGTTTCTAGAAGGCCTTGGGGGCCAAGGCAGCCCCTCATGGGGGTCCCCCAAGGGTGTGGCCGGCCAAGATGGGTGGGGCACCATGGTGCTCCACATGGCACTCCCATATGGCATATTCCTTTTATGAAAGGGATATTCCATGGGCATTTTGGGGTTTTTGTATGACAACTTTACCCCTTGGCTAGCCTATAAATAGAGGGGAGTGGGCAGCCCACTTCCTCATGCTTGTGCTCTCATACACATGCTATGCTTTGCTAGCTCTCTCTTCTCCCTCACACGAAAAGAGTATTTCGTAGAAGCCGAAAGGCTGTCTGGGTTCCGGCAGGAACTAGTTCTGGACGGCGAAGCCCTGCCGGATAGTTGACACCGTATGTGTGCAACCCCGTAGAGAGGTCGTAGTTTCGATCTTTTGCCCGAGGGGCTGTTCGAGGGTCCTCCCGAAGGGCTGTCCGAGTTTCCGTTCGAGTTTCGAGGGTCCTCCCGAAGGGCTGTCCGTGACATCGTCCGGGGGACTGTCCGACCGCCTCCCGAAGGGCTGTCCGACGAGGGAGTACATTCTCGCGGTTGGGAGGTTGTAAAATCCTAGCTGTGGGAATCTGCACCAACGATCTCCACCGACTCTTCTTCCGCTGCGCTACGAGTCGGTACGGATCAGATCAAACCTTGTATGCAATCTCCATAGTGGTACTGGGCGTGCTCGCTATACCGAAATTTTTTGTTTTCTGTCGCGTTCCCCAACAGTTCGGGCCCTCTTGATGAGGTAAAACCCTACGTCCTGCTTCTTATTATGGATTGCAATGGGGTACAAGGTACAAAATTGATCTACCACGAGATCGTATGAGTATGTTTAAGCTCTAAACCATGCGAATGTGTCTCTACAGACTAAACCCCACGGCTTATATAGACGCCGGGGGTACCTAGGGTTTACACATGGTCAGTTACAATCTAGGGATAAACATGCCGATCATTCAAATATGCTTAAAGTGTACGCCAAGCCTCGAGGAGATCTTCTTCTTGATTACGCCAAGGGCCAGGGCCATCGTGGTTCCTTCATCCGTCTCTGATGGGTCCTCGGCCTGGCCCATTACCAGCGGGCCGACGTGGCAAGCACCCCTTAGTCCGGGACACCAACAGTAGCCCCTGAACTAGTCTTCAAGCCGAGGACATTTGATATCTTCTTCGGGACAACTTCATGGTTTTGAGTCTTCGGCTTCGTTGGCGAGTTCCTTCCTCCATGTTGGCTTCTGACTCCGAGGTCTTCTTTAGCTCCGAGGTCTTCTTTGGCGTTCCCCTCGTTAATCTGGCAAGGCTGAGGTATCCCTTTTTAACTTAGCCACGAAGGCTCGTCGTGGGAGATCCAACCAGGTCAAACCCTGACAGCTTTTTTCGGCCGAGAACCGAAACGTCACCACTAGCAGCCGAGCCAGGCCATCTCAACAGTTAATACCGGACATACCGTGGCTTGAGGCAACTTTCATTGGCACATCCCATCAATGAAGGGATCGTGCTCTGGATTTTTAGCGACGCCATCAACAAGAGCGCCTCAATCCTCGCAGGCATATACTGCACGATGTATCGGGAACTGGTGATTTTACTATGAAGCGGGGCAACCCTTGGTCTTTTACTGACCTATAAAAGGGGAGAGGGGTAAATCGACCTCCTTCATGCTTCATTTCCTCAGCCACATCGCCTCCTAGCTTTCTCAGAGCTCCAGCGCCCCGAGATCCATTTCCAATCCAGCCTTCCCTTCACCCCCTTCTCCATTGCCACAAATGGCCGGAGAGGGGAAAGACGCGGCGGCCACGGTAGTCGAAGCTGCCAGCACGAGGGGGCAGTGGTTGCAATCCACCGTCACCGTCGGTATGATAACCGAACTTTAAGCAAGCGGGTACATCTCGACGATAGCGAAGTTCCGGTCTCCCATCAGTGGGAATGCTACCCGCTCAGACTCGGCCATCCCTACTCCACTCAAGGGAGAGCGGGTGGTCTTTGTCTCCCACGTTCTCCGAGGCCTCAGATTCCCTCTGCATCCTTTCATCCGAGGTCTCTTGTTCTTCTACGGGCTGGATTTCCACCATCTCGCCCCAAATTCCATCCTCCACATCGCCACCTTTATTATGATCTGCGAGGCCTTCCTCCGCGTGGAGCCGCACTTCGAGTTATGGCTCAAGGTGTTCGGCATTAAGCCGCACAGTAGTGGCTCCAAGCTCGCCGACTGCGGCGGGGCCGTGATAAGCAAGATCCCTAAGGTCATCTGGCCAACAGGGACATTTATTGAGACCGTCAAGCTTTGGCAGCAGGAGTGGTTCTACCTGTCCAAAAAAAAGGAGGGCCCTGTCTTTTCCGCTGAGCCACCGAAGAGGCTACACTCCTGGACCGGCAAGAACGTTCCCGAGGTGAACGCGGCGGAGGTGAAGGACCTCCAAGGTCGGCTTAAAGCCGTGGTGGAGTCGGGTGTAACTTTGACAGACGTGGTCAATGTGATGCTCCTTCGCCGCGCCCCCCTCTCCAGATCCGAACTACTCCAATGTGGAGGTACAAGCCGGAGGATGAGGCGGCGCTCACTCAGCTCTTTCAGGGGGCGAGCCTTACCGACATGTGGAGGCACCTCTTCAAAATGAAGAAGGATGAGGCTGCTCCTCGAGCTAAGGATTTGGGCTTCAGCTGCGACAACCCTGCCGAGGAGGTATGTGTTTTACCGTGTGTCTTTAATGTGTTGTTTTTCGCCGTGTTTTTATGCAATCGGGTGGTAATCCATGCTTTATACACAGGGATGGCGCGCGAGCGCCAAAAAGATGTTGTCCCCTCCCCCACTACCCAAGGACCTGACGACCCCCGGGCTGACAAAGCTACTGACCGAGGACCCCTACGAGGTCCCAGGCAAGAAAGGGAAAGGGGAGAAGAAGGGCAAGGCAAAAAGCCTGCCCAGCCGCCATTCTTCCTCGGAGCCCTCCGCTGAGGAAGGAGAAAGCGAGGGGCCTTCTTCCAAGGACGGGAAGAGGGCGGCACCCGAGGAGGTCGAAGAGGTTATCCCTCCTCGGTTATTCAAGCGCCCAAGGAGGGCCCACATTGGCTCGTCGAGTCAAACCTCGGCGGCCGTGGAGACGATCGACTCGAGCTCATCCGAGGACAACCCGCGTCCTCGGGAGCGCGCGGAGGCCACAAGGTAATGATGGTTTCTGAAAGATACATTCTACTATCGTCCTTTAATTTAATCACTAGATGCCTTGACTGCAGCCCGGTGCAAAGTCGGCCGGGAGAGGACGACGCGGAGGATGAAATTCTGCCGGCTGCGCTAGCCCGGAGCTCTTCCGAGATGACCACCGACCCTCCACCCCTCCGGCCTTTAACGCTCCGTCCCTCCGGCCTTTAACGCCGAGGAGGGACACAATGCGCCCAAGGCCGAGGTTGACTCTTTGGCCGCGGAGCGGGAGACCGAGGACCAGGGAGGCCGAATCTCCCCGGTCCGAAGAGATATGGAGCCCCGACGCCCCTCCTCCCCGACGATCTCAAAGTCGTCGGGTCGAGCTCAGACGCCTCCCGTCCCTTCAACGAAGGATGGCGTGGGGAGGGTGTCCTCACCCCTGCTCGGTCCCGACAGGGCCGAGCAAACAGGGCACCAACAGATTGCGGAGGAGGCCGTAAACAACCCCCCCTTCTGCCCGAGCACCGCGCCCCCATTGGCGCGGCTTATTCCAAATTTCAGCTTGCCGAGGCTGGGATCATGGAAGCTTTCCTCGGCCTTGCAAAAGGCTTCGAGGTAAATATACGCAACTTACTTACGCATTTGCCTTTCATAAATGATCTTATCCGTACATCCATGTGTAGTCAGTAGCCCTTAAGGATGATATCTAAATATCGTCTGAGAAATATTTAGCAGGTGTATGCGATAATTTTATTTTATCTGAAAGAGCACTTAACCCAGTAGCCCCCAAGCCTTAAGCTAGTTTGAAAAAACTGGCTTGAGGGTTGCAAAATTTTGACATGAATATGCAGTAGCCCCCGAGACTCTGGTCAGATCGAAAAAGATCCGACTAGAGGATCGAACCTTATGCTCGGGTATTTAATGGCTTTTTGCTTGTGTTTTGACGCAGACCTCTTCCTTATCCTCTAACGCTAATGTAACAGAGTTGGAGGAAATGAAGCGAAGGCTGTCGCGATCCGAAGAGGATCTGAACGTGATGCGGCGGCAAGTGGACCAAGCACAAGGTAATGGAAAGTTACATGTTTCTATTAATCTTTCCGTTGAAAACAGCTTCATTAGTAATCTAAGTGCGCCTTAATACTTTTACAACTTCCGAGAAGGACCTTGGCTACCGAAAAGGCTTTCGCCCCGCTTTATATATAAAGCAAACCGCCAGAGCACAATATCCGACACAAGTTCAGCACACACACGCACACACATAAGTAGCACAAGACAACACCAAAGGGTTCTGCTGAGGGCACAGCTCAACAAGCCCTAAGAAACACACACACCCAGACCCAACATCGGGTGACACAGCCACATCAGGCTAATCAGGCTCGGGAGGTGGAGGCGGAAGCGGGGGCGCCAGGCGGAGAGCCATCGAGCGAAGGTCGGCGATGAAGGTGTTGATGGCATCTCGGTCGGAAGAGCGGCTAAGCGGCCGCCAAAGCTGCAGGAAACCACACATTTTAAAAACTGCGTCAGTGGCACGTCGGAGAGGAACACACTGAATCACAAGCTTATTGCGGACAGTCCAGAGAGTCCACGCGAGCACCCCGATGGTCAGCCACCTAATGTGGCGGGCCGACGAAGGGACGGACTGGATCTCCGCGAAGAGGTCGGGGACGTTGGTATGGCACCAATGACCACCGATGGCTTCGCAAAAGCAACTCCAGGGGAATTGAGCAGTAACACACGCGATAAAGATGTGATTCGAGTCTTCCATCGTGCCGCACAGGGGGCAAATCCCATCTCCAGGGCCATTGCAATTTGAGCACCTCCACCCCTGAAGGTACCCGACCCCTAATCCATTGCCACAAGAAGATTCTGATCTTGAGCGGCAACCTAATGGCCCACACGGCAGTGAGGGCATCGGGAGCCGTCGACGGGGCGATGGCCTGGTACAGAGATCTAGTGGAAAAGTGGCCAGAGGGTTCCAGGCGCCAAGACATGCGATCCGTGTCATTGTCGACGTCGGGAGTGTGGAGGGCGATGCATTCCAACATCTCATCCCAAGCAGGGAGATCTGGGGGACCAAACGGTCGGCGGAACGCGAGGCGCCCTAAGTCCGAAAGGGCGACCTCGACCGAAGTCCTAGGCTCCACCGCGATGGAGAATAAGTCCGGGAAGCGGACAGCAAACGGCAAGTCTCCAGCCCATCTATCATACCAAAACAGCGTAGCGGACCCGGACCCAATCGAGATGGAAGATCCGATGCGAAGGACAGGAAGCAACTGGATGACTGATTGCCAGAACTGAGAACCTCCGGAGCGTTGGCAGAAGGCCAGCGGCCGGCCCCGAAGGTACTTATTCCTAATGATGTCAAGCCAAAGACCGCCGTCACCATTGGCGATCCTCCACAGCCATCTAGTCAGCAAAGCGATGTTCATACGCTTGGACGACATGATCCCCAGACCTCCCTGGTCTCGGGGCTTGCAAATGTCGGGCCAGCTGACCATGTGGTATTTCTGCTTATCGCCCTCGCCAGCCCAGTAAAATCTAGACTGGTACTTGGCAATCTCGTGGTGCAGGGTTTCATGGAGACTATAGAAGCTCATCAGGAACAGGAGGAGGCTGGACAGGGAGGAGTTGATGAGCACGGTCCTGGCGGGTCTGCGGGCCGAACTTGAGCATTTGCGGCGGGAGGCCGAGCAGCAAAAGGCTGCGGTGCGTAAGAGCACGGAGGAGCTCACCGAGGAGCTCAAAACTCGGTTGGCATCCGAGAAATGGATCGCCGAAGTTGAAGACCTAAAGAGCGCAACTGTGGAATGCGACACTCTGAAGGACTCTCGCGAAAAGGATGCCACCGAGCTAAAAAAGCTAAAGGCGGACTGCCGGGAGGCCACCTCTCAGGCGAGAGCATTCAAGGAGGAGATTCGGCAGGCTACCGATATAGCTGCCGGTAAGCCTTACTTATTGCAGTGCATTTTCGGAAGTGAAGCGCACCCCGTGCTAACGTGAAAGTGGCATTTTTCAGGTGAGTTCTCGGATCTTCCCCTTAGCGTGGAGCAAGCATGCCAGTATTTGGGCAGTCACTCAGATGCGACCACCGAGGGCTCGTTCTGGATGCAGTTTCAGGATCGAGCTCGGCCCCGACTCCTCGGCGACCAACTCAAGCAGATGGCGAGCTGCATTGCATGGCCAGGCCCGTGATGGAGGATCTGTGCGTGGCACAGTGGCCGGACGCGTCACTGCCGATCAGCTTCTTTGGCTTGACGCAGCGTCTTCGGGAGGCCGTTCCGCGGGTCGAGCTGTGGAAACGCTCTGCCTGTTTGGAGGGTGCGCGGGAGGCGTACGCGGCCGTGAAGACGCACTGGCCGGGGATGCAGATGGAGGAGGTGGCGCATGGTGGTCCTGAGGGGAAGAACCGGGAAGCACGACAATACTATGAGAAGGTGATGCCAGTCGCCCGAATTTTCGAGGCGAAATGCACGAAGTCGAGGATCCTTGATGGTCTTCAATAGTCACTTTTATTTTTCCTCCTTGGTATGCCGAGGTGCTCATGTGTAAAGACAAGTTTTAACTCTTTAAATGGGATACGTATTTGTTCCCGAGGTATGCTTTATGCTTTATTTTGACTCAAGTATGACTCTTTCGCGGATGTAGTTGACCAGTTGTCGGCTTCTGCCCCATAGTAGAATATACTTCGGGTGTTCCCTACTGATATATAACCCTTATCCGATGCCTCGGTACCCGGAGGCGATTGTATCGGTGGAAATAAGGCAATCAGACCATAGGGCTAAAATGTACACTTAGTCTTAGGAGCATGTTTTGGGGGCAACTTAATAGCCCCCGGTATATGTCGACTCCTCGGGATGCCGAGGTCGAACCACCCACAAATTGGCATTTTTGAACAAGAGGCCCTTTGTTTTACTCGGATAACCTCTATCCGCTATTTTTAGTTTAACACTGCATACGGTTCGCTAACCGATTTACGCTTGTTGTGATAGTCATCTTTTGGCTTTCTCCATCTGAGGCACTTGACCAGTTAAACCGGAAGTGACAATCGCAGTGGTTCTTCCTTTATCCCCTAGCCGAACAAAGCAGAAATGTAAGGGGCAAACACAGGAGCAGGGCAATCCAGCTATTGACCAAAGACACAACTCGAAATCAATGGATATAATGCGAAATACCGATGACTTGGGGCTGAGGATATTCTAGGATACCTCGGATGTTGAGTGGGGTCTATTTTGAATTAGAGTTCCCCTTTTAATATGCCTTAATATGCAGGAAGGTTGTTATATCTTGAAAGTTATGCTCGGCGTGGTACAAGGGACGGTGAAGCTCTTCTTGTATTTATGACAGGGGTCAAGCCGCACAGGCCGAGCAAAATACAATTTTTGATTCAAAGACATAAGAACTTACAAAGGAGAGCCGAGGTTAAGGAAGTGCACCGACGTCAAAGCAGCGGGCCTGATGTTTACCACCTTTTCCTTCTGTGCCTCTCTATTTATGCTTTTCACTTATTTTCTCGTCTAAGCCGAGAACATCATGTCCTCCCGCCGGTATATTGAGCCCGTTGCTTTAAAGCCACTTGAGAGGCGATCGTCTCGAAAAGATGTACTTCGGTGAGGGTTTATTACAAAAGCAGTTCGACGCTGATTGCCCAGCCCCCGGTTAAACCGTGAGACCTTACTAGGCAAGGTATTGCTAAATTAGCTAAAAGTATCGAGAAACAGGCCATCGGTTGATCCGAGCTCCTCCCGTTTTTTATTTTATATGTATGCTCCAAGGTCCCCCATGGTATTTTTAATGCGAAGCTGAGCACCCGAGGAACATAGTCCTCGGTCATGTGGCGGGGACGATGGAGCTCGTACCCCTATTTAGGGGTGCATACTGGTCTAGCCGAGGAGTCTGCCGCGCCCATATGGTGCACCGTATTTTCTGGCCTGCTTGACGTGGCTCCGTCCTTGGGCACCTCCTCGGCCACTTGTACCTCGGTCGCTAGGGCCGTAGCTCGCTCTAGGGGGAGTGGCTTGCAACCATTGATGGTAATTATTCCCTTGGGTCCATCCATCTGGAGCTTAAGATTGCCGTAGCGTGGGAGGACATGAAAATGACCGAACGCTGGTTGTCCGAGGAGTGCATGATAACTGCTGTGAAAGGGCGCTATCTCAAAGACTAAGCCTTCCCTTTGAAAGTGCTCGGGCGTGCCGAATACCATGTCTAAGGTGATACTTCCAATGCTTTGGATCCATTCCCCTGGCGTTGAGCCTTCGATCACTACGTCACTCGGTCTTATCCTTGCCGGGTTGATGTACATGTCCCTGACTGTATCAGCATAAAGCAGGTTGAAGATGCTGCTGCAGTCCATTAGGATGCGGGTCAAATGGAAACCATCTATGATGGGGTCGAGTATCAAGTCGGCTGTGTCTCCATGACGGAGCTCCTCCGGGTTCCTTTGCAGATCCCGTATGATCAGAAAATCTGATCTCCTGTTATAACGAGGTGGTTTAGGCATGTCGCCGTAAGTGTGACAGGACGTCCTCGTTTGCCTTCTTTGGATATGAGTGGGGTATACCATATTAATATCCTTGACATCAGAAGGGAACTCTTTTTGGCTGCTGCTGCCTAGTCCGTGCTGGGCTTTATTGGTGCTACGACCTCGGCCTCTGTCCTGGTCGTCGACTGCTATTTTGCCGGTCTGTTTGATAACCCAGCAATTCTGATTGGAATGAGTGGCTGGACTATCCGGGGCGCCGTGAATGGCACATGGCCTGTACAGGATTTGATCCAGCGTTGAGGGACCCTGCCTGCTTCCTTGAACAGGCTCCCTTTTTCTGCCCCTGCGTTGGTTAGGGGGTCCTGCATTAACATCTTTGGTATCGCTGTAATCACGCTCCTCGGCTATGCCTGGATCGCTGTTGCGATTGCCTCTTCGCATGAGCCAGCCGTCCTCTCCTGCACAAAATTTGGCCATGAATTTCGTTAGGGCCGCCATTGATCGGGGCCTCTCCTATCCGAGCTCTTGAGCGAGCCATTCATCGCGGACGCCTTGCTTGAAAGCAGCAATTGCCTCCCCATCGGGGCAGTCTGCTATTTGATTTGCTTTATGTGAGAACCGGCTCCAGAATTGCCTGACAGGCTCCCTTGGCCCTTGCACGATATTACTGAGGTCATCGAAATCTGGGGATCGGGGGGTGAGCTCCTTGAAAGTTAGCTCGAAAGGCATCTTCGAGGTCCTCCCAACTGCCAATCGAGTTGTCGGGCAGGCTATTCAGCCAATGCCATGCTGACCCCTTGAGCTTTAAAGGCAGGTACTTGACGGCATGGAGGTCATCACCTCGGGCCATATTGATACGCTTGACAAAATCCTCGATCCATGTCTCTGGGTCTGTAGTCCCATCATATGGCTCTATGTTGATGGGTTTAAATTTGTCCGGGAAAGGATACCGCATCACCTCGTCTGTAAAACACCTCGGGTGAGCTACACCTCGGATCCGAGCTGCGGTGTGGCGGACGTCCGATGTCCTTACTCCTTCGTTTCATGTGTAATCACGTGGTTGGCCATACTTGGCCATCCAGGCTAGGTACCCCACCTGTTCATCAGGGGGGGGGGTGCTCCTAGGACCGACAGATGGGTCCTAACGGAGCGACCAACGTTGGAGCTGGCCCGTCGCGTGGATCGTGAGTATGATGAAGTGGGATTGGCCCTTTGCCATGACAGCGTAGTTCCTCTGGAGGGTTATCGTGCTTGCCTATTGGCTTGTATCGGCCCTGCGGAAGGTGGTCTAAATTATTGCCACAACCACGTTTTGACATCGGGGTGGTGACCATCTCTTCTTTTACTTCCGGGTATAACTCCCTCCAGGAATATTGTTGTTTGTTGCCAGCAGCTTTCTGCTCGAGTTCTTGCTCGGCAATGAGGACTTCAGTCCATTTGTCATTTAGTCTGTCCTATTCGGCTCTAATCTGTTTGGACTTCTTTTTGATTCATTTTGCGGTACTGATCAACCACCGACGGAAAGCCTGCAACCGAGGGTCACTAAATGGCTCCTCGGTTGTCATCGGGAGCATCATCGTCCCTTGGAGAGTCTATCATGTAGACGTCATGGGTGGGAGTAACCACCTATTTTCCGGTATCGGTCGTATCTAGTGTTACACCATGTGGAAGATCGTCGAAAACTGTGTCTGAGGTAATGGGTTTTTTCAGAGGCATGGTCTGGCACGTTGGTTAAGTCTTCGACAGTGGCGATGACGTGGGTCGAGGGCGGGTTGAAGTTTTCTGTACCTTTAGACTCACCTTCGATCTGGTCGTAAACCGAGGTCTGGCCGTCCGAGAGGCCGAGACTTTGGATTCGGTTCAACATCTCATCTAGAGCTAAGAGATCGGCTTCACCCATCTCTTGACGGTAGGGGAGCCGACCTGCGATCGAGTCGAGGTATGGCGTAACGCCACCTCGGAGTCTTCACCGGCGAGGCTTGATGCCTGAACCGGTAGGGTGATGTTCGGATCTGAACTTGACACCAGGTCCGGGGAACAGATCTCATCATGGGCCCGCTCCGAGATCGAATCTGGCTCGTGGGTGGTGAGATCTGAAGTTTCCTCGAGCTGATCTGATACCTAGCATGAGAAGACGAGGTCGCCGCGAGAATCCGCGGCGTATCCCAGATTGCCGAATCGAATGGCTTGACCTGGGGGAAGATTCTTCACTTGGCCGAGGTGGCCATTGGGATCGGCATGCAACACAATGCCGTCGAAGGCAAAAAGCTAGCCGGGGACGAAGATGTCACCGCAGCCAACGCTATCGTCGATCCGAAGACCTGCCATCGAGCTCTCGTGATCACCTGGCGGGACCTGCATGGGCCACCAATGTCGGTGCTAAATCCGGTAGATCTCGGGTAGGGGGTCCCAAGCTTGGTGATCTGAGCTAGATGGTAACAGGAAGAGTAGGGACACGATGTTTTACCCAGGTTCGGGCCCTCTTGATGAGGTAAAACCCTACGTCCTGCTTCTTATTATTGATTGCAATGGGGTACAAGGTACAAGATTGATCTACCTCGAGATTGTATGAGTATGTCTAAGCTCTAAACCTTGCGAATGTGTCTCTACAGACTAAACCCCATGGCTTATATAGACGCCAGGGGTACCTAGGGTTTACACATGGTCGGTTACAATCTAGGGATAAACATGCCGATCATTCAAATATGCTTAAAGTGTACGCCAAGCCTCCAGGAGATCTTCGTCTTGATTACGCCAAGGGCTAGGGCCATCGTGGTTCCTTCATCCGTCTCTGATGGGTCCTTGGCCTGGCCCATTACTGGCGGGCCGACGTGGCAAGCACCCCCTAGTCCGGGACACCAACACGCGTGTGCAGGACACACGCGTGACACCGTGGACTGTGAACGCCCTTTTGCTAGTTCGTAAGTGGGGCGCGAAGGCAAGGACCTACTCTACTAAATTGCATGAAGTTGACACGATGATTTACCCAGGTTCGGGCCGCATGGTTGCATAATACCCTACTCCTGCTTTGTGTGTGTGTTTATCTTTGTTGGGTGATGAGCTACAAGTCCTTCCTGGGAACGGGAAACATTGTGTGCTCCTACTGGTGTTCTACCCAGTGTCCAACCCTAGTTTTCTATAACCCGGTCCTCCTTTTATATGTCAAGGGGTACCACAATGGCTTAGTTGCTAAGGAACTACCCCGAGCAGACATGGCAGGTACACGCATTAAATGCATGATGATGTGTCCTTGTCTTCTGTCTTCTGGGAATGAACGCCCATCTTGTCACTGCCGCCCCTGGCGGTGCACTGGCCTAGTGGCGCCACGCACGGGTGCAGGTGTCACCCCCACGACGGGGGAGCTAGTGACTCATCCCTGGTGACTGATGCATCTTCACCGCCCAGGCTGCCAGCTCGTGATGTGTCACATTGGCTCTGGCAGGGCAAAACCAACGTGCCACGCGTTGGGAGGCTTGGGCTGGATGCCTTCAGGGCTAAGGAAGCGCAGCCATTGCCGGAGGCTTCATTCCCGGGCCTTGTACTCTTGATGCTTCTGACCAAGGGGAAGGCCATTTGCGGCCCGTGCGTAGTTGATCCCGTGAACCAACTATTCACGGTACCGACAGTAGCCCTCGGGCTTGGTCCTGATGAGTGTCCCTCATGTTTGTCAGGGTCAGGCCCTATACAGACGCGCGTGCCACATGTGTCAGCCAAATTTCCCGTCAAGTTCAATCAGCCTGCAGAGGGTTGTGACTTGGCACAACTGAAGAGCCAGCCCCCATGTCCTATGTGTAGATGCTTGGCGAAGGGCTTGGATCAGCCTCTGGCTGATCAGTCAAATCAGGTAATCAATGGTGCAGACACGTGGCGTCGGAATCCGGCCAGGGGCAGGAATCAAATCTTTGAATCCCACCACCATTGGTTTGAACACGCAATGTCTCGCGTGTGGTCATTCTCTTCAATTCACCTTGGGGTTCATACTGGCAGGGAAGCAATTATGCCTCCCGCCATTATATCTCATGATTGAAATATGTATTAATTGCTAGTATCACCCGAACCGACTTTAAGCATTGCTACGGTGAGACAATCTCATCGTAGTCAACTCCTTGAATTTGTTATTACAATAAGTTGAGCTTTATGGATAAAACATTTTTATCCGTATCTGTTTATAGTTCCATTAATGTTCATTACACTCTAAGTCTTCCGAAGGGTTTATCAAGATCTAATCTTGAATTATTTATATGGATACTATCTTGGACTGTATTGGCATTTAGCCAATTCCATAGTCAGGGCCCATCAACGCTTCCTTGTGTATCGTAGGTATACTGTTGTCTAACAACAATATCTCATATGCGCACCTGAGAGGTTTGCACGAGTTTTGCCTACGTGGTTCAGCTGCAAGTTTGACCGAAGTCCATACATCTCATGTAGAGGCTTCCGTATTAGTCGTAGTAGGAAACTCTGAAATTACTTCCAAGGTTTCTTTCCTATGAGCTGACGACGAAGATACTGTTATCTCGTCGAGTTGCACTATCCTCCCACTCACCTTTTTGCAAGAAACATTTTCTTAAAAAATCATACCATTCTTTGTGGCAAACCTTTTGCCTTAGTATAGTGATGGAGGAATACCCAATAATTTGGGATAACCTACAAAGTAGCACTTGTCTGATTTGGAATAGGTTTGTAAACATTTTACTCAAGCCCCATATTCCAAATGTTAAGAAAAGACATAACATGGTTGGACGTACCATACCATGGCGTCATTTCAACAGATCTGATGGCGCTCTTTTCAGTGTAAAAGCTGCAGTCTCTAAAGCATTACTTTAGAAGGGATAATGGCAAATTGATTTATGTCATCTTTGATCTTATCATGTCATAAATGGTTTGATTACATCTTCACGGACATTCCACTCACAGTGGTGTTCCGGGAGGTGTAAGTTATGAAAATCTTTTCACAACTTATCAAACATTCTCTAAACTTGTAACTCAAAATTTTATTTCCGCAATCTAATTGCAAAAACATATTTTTTCTTGTTACAATAATTTCTACTTCATTTTGAAAACCTTTTGAAGTACTTCAAAAAGATTCAGACTTATGTCTCATTAAGCAAATATTTGCATATCTACTTGAGTCATCTATGAAGATAGACAAATCCACTGCTAGCAACAATACTCATTGGACTACACGTATCAGAATGTGTGTTTACCAAATAAGTTCGTTGCTCGTTCCTTATGGCCTATGAATGGTATTTCAGTCACTTCACTTTTCGGACGAGTTGCAAGTGTCAGATGATTCATAATCAAATGACTTCAAAATCCATTACAATGGAATTTTTTCATGCGGGTTTCTCCAATGTGACCAAAAGCAGTGCCACACAAATGTGGTATTCTTTTAGTCTTGCAACATTTAGCGTCAGTGTTAAGGATGTATTATATTATCATCAATATTCATGACATACATCCCATTCATAATGGAAGCATGGCCCTTATATTGTTCATAACACCGAACAAGAACTGTTCTCTTATGAACAACCTTTTTGCAATATATTTTATGCAATGGGCTAGTGTGTATGAAACTCCAAAAATGAATTATGAAAATAAATACAGATGTAATACACCGATGGAAGGTATAGTAACTTTTACTATGTTCCCAGCGTGTATCTAAACCTTATTACTGGCAAGTCTTTTCGGCCGTAGTAGTTCTTGCATCGAGTCGCAACAGAATGCAATCGAGCGGGTATCTCTATGATCAACTTTTAATCACAATACCCAAGAATCAGTGACTAACATGTTTTAATCATAATTCCCAAGAATTATATCTTTGACCAGCCTTCCATACATCTATAACTCGTATGACATTCATACATGAGCTGGATATTCCAGTCTTCTCTCTTTTTGCCTTTATACTTCTAATAGTTTTTACTTCCAATATTTCTCCTACTCTCAGAAGAAGCACCCAACTTTAAGATTGACGTTATCACCAGACTTCCTAGGCGTGTAAGTCTTACTAACACCCTTCGGACTTTTCCTTTCTCTTTAAGTTGTCGTTTTATTCACCATCATTACATGACAGGCGTTCTTCTGGATCCCATCCAATTAGTCTGATGCATAGTAAACCCTTCACAAACATTGCTTTGGATATCTCATATCTTTTAGCCTTTGTTTGTATCTGAAACTAATTTTCAATTCCATGAATATCACATAACTATCCCAAACTTTCAAAGTTCGGGTCTCATGGAAGCAAACATATTGCACTTGACCATAACGGAATTCTAGCTTTTGGATCGAAGGACGAGAGTCACATCATCCATAGCATTAGCGGGAGAATACTGAAAGCATGCGATAGGACAAAGTCCTTCTCGGCACTTCTTGAGCACAATCCTCACATTATGTTACCAATCGTAAAGTTTTTAACCAGATATTTAACAGCTATTCAATTATAATAGGGAAGGTGGAAACGCGAGCCATTTTTCTACAACTTTTATGCAAATCACACTTAGACAATGTTCATAATGAATTGCACAGGGAATTAATCCTTTTCCCCTGGAGATGGAAAATCCGTCCACCCAATTTTATTAATTTGCAAATTCTTCCTCAGCTAGTTAAAAAAATGAAATTAAGTTAATTCTAATGTGCGCTCCCACTCAAATCAACATCTCTCATAATTGATTGTGAGTGATACAAGACCCATATTTCAATTCAACGCCAAGGATGTATCCATCTCAAGTGACGAGAATTTGAATCGGTAGGCCAACTTGCCAATCACATCTCAATGTGACTCTTGTTCATCTTTCAATGGCGTGTTCCGAGCTCAGGATGATCCCCCAGAACATCAAGATAACCAAGTGATCTCGCTGCGAGGTCTCAACTCGCCCGCCACACACTTCTCTAATCGTTCGTACCCATGTATCCATGTGATACCCCGAAGAGATAGGTGCCGTGATGGTGCTACACTTGGGAGAACACTAACTACTTGATATTTTAAGTGAGAGATCACCCTAATAAAAATAGACTACCGTGCAATCAAAAGGGTGCATCATAAGGGATAAACAACTCAGGCAATTCATAATAGCATGATATGGTATAGCCCTTTCTAACGGAGAAGTCTTTAATTTCTTCGTCTTCAGCATTTGCGTCGGTGTCCACCTTCGCGAACATTGCCACCACCTTGTCGGTGCACTAGATAATATTTCTATCTCTATAGCAAATAAATTTAGTGCATTACATAAGGTTGACACGCAGGTCATTTAAAGTGACAATCATATGGATCTAGCCATCATGCCAAATCATGACACGCAGGTCATGTTAATTAATTTACATCATATAGTCATCTCATACATAATCAAATTGAATATGGTGAAGACTGCTACTTGTAGCTTGAGTTGGTATTTCCTCGAAGAGGAAGGGCTGATGCAGCACAGTAGAGATAAGTATTTCCCTCAGTTATGAAACCAAGGTTATCGAACCAGTAGGAGAATCACGCAACACCACGTTAGCAGTACCTGCACACAAACAACAAACCCTTGCACCCAAAGCAAACAAGGGGTTGTCAATCCCTCGGCGGTAAATTGCAAGATTAAATTGTATGTGATAGATAGATAGATTGAAACAAAAATACAAAATAAAATAAATAAAAGAAAATTGCAGCAAGTATTTTTAGGGTTTCAGTAAATGATTTAGATAGACCCGGGGGCCATAGTTTTCACTAGAGGCTTCTCTCAAGAAAATAGCATACGGTGGGTAGACAAATTACTGTTGGGCAATTGATAGAAAAGCAAATAATCATGACGATATCCAAGGCAATGATCATGTATATAGGCATCACGTCCAAGACAAGTAGACCGACTCCTGCCTGCATCTACTACTATTACTCCACACATCGACCGCTATCTAGCATGCATCTAGTGTATTAAGTCCATAAAAGAACGGAGTAACGCCTTAAGAACGATGACATGATGTAGAAAAGATAAACTCACGTATGAATAAACCCCATCTTTTTACCCTTAATAGCAACGATACATACGTGTCATGTCCCTTTCTGTCACTGGGATTGAGCACCGCAAGATCGAACCCATTACAAAGCACCTCTTCCCATGGCAAGATAAATCAACTCTGTTGGCCAAACCAAATCAATAGATCGAAGAAGAAATACGAGGCTATAATAATCATGCATAAAAGAGTGTAGCAAAGACTCAAATAATATTCATGGATAATCTGATCATAAACTCACAATTCATCGGATCCCAACAAACACACCGCAAAAAGTGATTACATCGGATAGAACTCCAAGAACATCGAGGAGAACATTGTATTGAAGATCAAAAGGAGAGAAGAAGCCATCTAGCTACTAACTATGGACCCGAAGGTCTGTGGTAAACTACTCACGCATCATCGGAAGGGCAGTAAGGTTGATGTAGAGCCCCTCCGTGATCGATTCCCCCTCCGGCAGATTACTGGAGAAGGACCCCAGATGGGATCTCTCGAGAACAGAAGGTTGCGGCGGCGGAAAAAGTATTTCGTGGACACCCCTAAGGGTTTCTGATTTTTTTGGAATTTATAGTGCTGGAATTAGGTCAAACGGAGCTGGGGTGGGCCCACGAGGCACCAGGGCGCGCCTGCCCCCCCCCCAGGCGCGCCCTGGTGGCTCGTGGCCACCTCCTCTGGCGTTTGGTCTTCTCCCAAAGCTTCTAGTGTTTATCTTGGCCAATAAAAAATCTCCAAAACTTTTCGTGGCATTTGGACTTCGTTTGGTATTGATTTTCTGTAAAACAAAAACAGGGTAGAAAACAGCAACTGGCACTGGGCACTAAGTTAATAGGTTAGTCTCCAAAAATGATATATAATTGCTGTAAATGCTTATAAAAACATCCAAGATTGATAATATAACAGCATGGAACAATAAAAAATTATAGATACGTTGGAGACGTATCAGCATCCCCAAGCTTAATTCCTGCTCGTCCTCGAGTAGGTAAATGATAAAAACAGAATTTTTGATGTGGAATGCTGCCTAACATATTCATCACATATTCTTTTCTTTAATAGCATGGACATTTGGACTTGAATGATTCAAAGCAATAGTCTATAATTTGACATGAAAATATAGATACTCAAGCATACTAACAAGCAACCATGTCTTTCAAAATATCAACGCTAAAGAAAGTTATCCCTAGCCCATTATGCTCAATCATTGATCCATTCATGAAACACACTCGAATATTAGCTACATCCAATGCACAAGTATGAGAATAGTGCTCTCTAGTTGGTGCTTTATAAGAGAAGATGGAGACTCAAATAAAAATAAAAATTGCATAAAAGTAAATAGATAGGCCCTTCGCAGAGGGAAGGAGAGATTTGTCAAATGTACTAGAGCTCAAAGCTTAAATTAGAGAGAAAAATATTTTGAGAGGCATGCTTTTCCTATCAACAAAAATGACCGAGAATTCCCAATATCTTCCATGCTAGACACATCATAGGCGGTTCCCAAATAGAAAGTAAAGTTTATTTCCTTTCCACCATTTCTTTCACAATCCATGGCTAGCCGTATCCACGGGTGCCCTCCATACCATCACTTTCCAAGCAATTTGTTGTTATTAATTTTGATTTCATTGTGGGACTGGGCATCCCTATTATCAACCATTCTCTCGTGCAATGACAAGTGAATAAACACTCATCGTGAGAATAACACACCTAGCATGGAAAATATTGGCCACCCCCTGCCGCTTCATGAGCGGTACGGGCACACAAAACGGAAAAATTATTTTGAAAATTAGAGTTGGCACACGCAAATTTACTTGGAACGGCATTGAATTACCGCATATAGGTAGATATAGTGGACTCATTTGGCACAACTTGGGTTTAAGGATTTTGGATGCACAAGCAGTATTTCCGCTTAGTACAAATGAAGGCTGGCAAATAGATTGAGAAGCAACCAACCAAAAAACGAAAACGGTCATAAACATACATTGAACATAATTAACACCGAATAATGCACCATAAGTAGGATATAATTTCTTTGCATAACTATTGACTTAACGTGCATGCATAGGGAATCACAAACCTTAACACGAATATTTTTACTAAATCATAATTACTCACTAACATGACTCACATATCATCATCTCCATATGTCAAAACTATTGCAAGGAATCACACTTATCATATCCAATGATCTATATGAAAGTTTTTATTATATCCCTCTTGAATATTCATCACTTTGGGACCAAATTCATATCTTGTGTAAATTACCGTTACTTTCATCAACTCTCAAAAAGATATAAGTGAAGCATGAGAGCACAAATATTTCTTCAAAATTTTCATGTTATCAACTCTCAAAATAATATAAGTGAAGCATGAGAGTGCAATTTCTTCAAAATTTTATCAACTCTCAAAATAATATAAGTGAAGCATGAGAGTTATTTCTTCAAAATTTTAATCTTGTCAATTCTCAAAATAATATAAGTGAAGCATGAGAATTCATTTCTTCAAAATTTTAACCACCACCATGCTCAGAAAGATTTAAGTGAAGCACTAGATCAACTGCCTAGCTCAAAAAATTTAAGTGAAGCACATAGAGTATTCTAACAAATCATGATAACGTGTGGCTCTCCCAAAATAGGTGTGTTCAGCAAGGATGATTGTGACAAACTAAAAAGCAAGCAAAGCAAAGAGTCATATAATACACGACGCTCCAAGCAAAACACATATCATGTGACGAATAAAAATATAGCTCCAAGTAAAATTACCGATGGTTGGTCGAAGAAAGAGGGGATGCCTTCCGGGGCATCCAAAAGCTTAGACGCTTGAGTATTCTTTGAATATTACCTTGGGGTGCCTTGGGAATCCCCAAGCTTAGGCTCTTGCCACTCCTTATTCCTTCATCCATTGTGATCTCACCCAAAACTTGAAAACTTCAATCACACAAAACTCAACAAAACCTTCGTGAGATCCGTTAGTATAACAAAACAAATCACTACTTTAAGTACTATTGAAAACCCATTCATATTTTATTTTTGCATTATACCTACTGTATTCTAACTTCTCCATGGCTTATACCCCCCCCGATACAATCCATAGTTTCATCAAAACAAGCAAGCAGTGCATAAAAACAGAATCTGTTAAAAACAGAACAGTCTGTAGAGATCTATTTAAAATATATACTAATGTAACTCCAAAAATTCTTAAAAATTAGGACAACGTGGGAAATTCATATACCAATACTGTGTAAAAATTTCAGATTTGTCTGACGCTCCAGTACAGAACCAAAATTTCTGCACTGGACGCAAAACTTTCTGTTTTCCAAACAGCATCAATTATACTATCTTCCAAATCATCCTAAAGGTTTTACTTGGCACAAACACTAATTAAAAACACAATAATAAAAGTAGCATAATTGTGAAAACACACAATAACATAAACAAAAGATAAAAATTTATTTTATTCATTGGGTCGCCTCCCAACAAGCGCTATTGTTTTATGCCCCTAGCTAGGCATAATGCATAGTTTCAAATGTTGTCATCTTTCAAGTTGATTCCATAAGTGACCCTCATAATGGATTCATATGGTGCTTTAATTTTCTTCCTAGGGAAATGTTCCATGCCCTTTTTTAATGGAAACTGAAATTTTATATTCCCTTCTTTCATGTCAATAACGGCACCTATAGTTCTTAAGAACGGTCTACCAAGTATTATTGGGGAAGAACAATTGCATTCAATATCAACTATGATAAAATCAACGGGCACATAGTTCCTATTTGTAAGAATAAGGACATCATTAATTCTACCTAAAGGCTTTTTAATAGTGGAATCCACAAGATGTAAATTAAGAGAGCATTCATCTATATTGGTAAAACCTAGCACATCACATAGAGATTTTGGAATTGTGGAAACGCTAGCACCCAAGTCACATAAAGCATTGCACTCATAATTTTTAATTTTAACTTTAATGGTGGGTTCCCATTCATCATATAATTTTCTAGGAATTGAAATCTCTAGTTCTAACTTTTCTTCTAACGCTTTCATCATTGCTTCTACGATGTGTTTAGTAAAAGCCTTATTTTGTTCATAAGCGTTGGGTGAATTTAACATGGATTGTAACAAAGAAATGCACTCAATCAAAGAACAATTGTCATAATTAAAATCTTTGTAATTCAAAAGAGTGGGCACATCACTATTTAAAGTTTTTACCTCTCCAAACCCACTTTTATCAATTTTCTTATCAAGATTCTCACCCTCCGAATTATGGGAACGCCTACTGATTAAAGTTGACTCTTCTTCAGTCCCCTTTTAATCAAGTTTTATATTGCTAAACAAAGAATCAATAGATGAAACACCAATCATTTTAATATCCCCGTCATTACTACGATAAAAATCAGGAGGAATCGCTTTTTCTAAAAATTCTCGTTTAGCTTTTAGCATGGCGGTTCTTTTCTTACTCTCATCCATGGAGACATATAAAGCTTTAATTGATTCATTTATATCAATTTTAGGTGGCAAAATTTTAGTCTTGAGATTTTCCACATCATGAATAATTCTATCAATGCTCCTAGACATATCATCAAGTTTGCTCAATGTTTCTTCTATCGTAGTGATGAAAACGTTTTGAGCATTAATAAATTCTTTAATATTACTTTCAAGATCAGAGGGCATCCTATTATTATTATTATTATTATTATAAGAATTACTATAAGGATTGCCATAATTATTAGAGGAATTTCCAGGAAACGGCCTAGCGTTGAAATAACCACTATAAGCATTGTTATTAAAGTTGCTTTGCGAGACAAAATTCACATCTACGGGATCATTATTTTGCTCAATCAAGGTTGATAAAGGCACATCATTAGGATCAATAGGAGCATTTTTGCTAGAAACCAATTTTATAAGCGCATCAACTTTATCATTCAAAGTATTAATTTCTTCAACATAATTCACTTTTTTATTAGTAGGAACTCTTTCAGTATGCCATTGTGAATAATTTGCCATAATATTATTAAGCAATTTAGTAGCTTATCCCAAAGTAATTTCCATAAACGTACCTCCCGTGGCGGAATCTAAAAGATTTCTAGAGACAAAATTCAATCCCGCATAAATTTTTTGTATGATCATCCATAAATTTAAGCCATGAGTAGCGCAATTTCTTATCATTTATTTCATCCTTTTCCAAGATTGGGCAACATGTTCATGATCAAGTTGCTTAAAATTCATAATTTGATTTCTTAGTGAAATAATTTTCGCGGGCGGAAAATACTTAGTAATAAAAGCATCTTTACACCTATCCCAAGAATCGATACTATTTCATGGTAAAGATGAAAACCAAATTTTGCACGATCCCGCAATGAGAATGGGAATAATTTTAATTTCACAATATCATTATCCACATCTTTTTTCGTTTGCATATCGCATAATTCTACGAAAGTATTAAGATGGGATGCAACATCTTCATTAGGACTACCAGAAAATTGTTCTTTCATAACCAAATTAAGCAAAGCGGCATTAATATCACAAGTCCCCGCACTAGCGGCGGGAGGAGCAATTGGAGTACAAATAAAATCATTATTATTAGTATTGGAAAAATCACGCAATTTGGTATTTTCTTGAGACATCGTGACTACGCAAACAAGATAGCAAACAAGGAATGAAGCAAACAAGAAAGAGGCAAAAAGGCAAACGGAAAAATATTTTTGTATTTTTTTTAAAATGTTTTAGAAGTGGGGGAGATGAAAACAAGAGGCAAATAAAGTAAATGCAAGGAGATGCAGTTTATGCAAAGGTACTTGATAGATGTTGATGATGTCTCCCCGGCAATGGCGCCAGAAATTCTTCCTGCTACTTGTAGCTTGCATTGGTATTTCCCCGAAGAGGAAGGGATGATGCAGCACAGTAGAGATAAGTATTTCCCTCAGTTATGAAACCAAGGTTATCGAACCAGTAGGAGAATCATGCAACACCTCGTTAGCAGTACCTGCACACAAACAACAAACCCTTGCACCCAACGCAAATGAGGGGTTGTCAATCCCTCGACAGTAAATTGCAAGATTAAATTGTATGTGATAGATAGATAGATAGAAACAAAAATACAAAATAAAATAAATAAAAGAAAATTGCACCAAGTATTTTTTGGGTTTCAGTAAATGATTGAGATAGACCCCGGGGCCATAGTTTTCACTAGAGGCTTCTTTCAAGAAAATAGCATACGGTGGGTAGACAAATTACTGTTGGGCAATTCATAGAAAAGCAAATAATCATGACGATATCCAAGGCAATGATCATGTATATAGGCATCACGTCCGAGACAAGTAGATTGACTCCTGCCTGCATCTACTACTATTACTCCACACATCGACCGCTATCCAGCATGCATCTAGTGTATTAAGTCCATAAAAGAACGGAGTAACGCCTTAAGAACGATGACATGATGTAGACAAGATAAACTCACGTATGAATAAACCCCATCTTTTTACCCTTAATAGCAACGATACATACGTGTCATGTCCCTTTCTGTCACTGGGATTGAGCACCGCAAGATCGAACCCATTACAAAGCACCTCTTCCCATGGCAAGATAAATCAACTCTGTTGGCCAAACCAAATCAATAGATCGGAGAAGAAATACGAGGCTATAATAATCATGCATAAAAGAGTGTAGCAAAGACTCAAATAATATTCATGGATAATCTCATCATAAACTCACAATTCATCGGATCCCAACAAACACACCGCAAAAAGTGATTACATCGGATAGAACTCCAAGAACATCGAGGAGAACATTGTATTGAAGATCAAAAAGAGAGAAGAAGCCATCTAGATACTAACTATGGACCCGAAGGTCTGTGGTAAACTACTCACGCATCATCGGAAGGGCAGCAAGGTTGATGTAGAGCCCCTCCGTTATCGATTCCCCCTCCGGCAGATTACCGGAGAAGGACCCTAGATGGGATCTCTCGAGAACAGAAGCTTGCGGCGGCGGAAAAAGTATTTTGTGGACACCCCTAAGGGTTTCTGATTTTTTGGGAATTTATAGTGCTGGAATTAGGTCAAACGGAGCTGGGGTGGGCCCACGAGGCACCAGGGCGCGCCTGCCCCCCCTTCCCCAGGCGCGCCCTGGTGGCTCGTGGCCACCTCCTCTGGCGTTTGGTCTTCTCCCAAAGCTTCTAGTGTTTATCTTGGCCAATAAAAAATCTCCAAAACTTTTCGTGGCATTTGGACTTCGTTTGGTATTGATTTTCTGTAAAACAAAAACAGGGTAGAAAACAGCAACTGGCACTGGGCACTAAGTTAATAGGTTAGTCTCCAAAAATGATATATAATTGATGTAAATGCTTATAAAAACATCCAAGATTGATAATATAACAGCATGGAACAATCAAAAATTATAGATACGTTGGAGACGTATCGGCATCCCCAAGCTTAATTCCTGCTCGTCCTCGAGTAGGTAAATGATAAAAATAGAATTTTTGATGTGGAATGCTGCCTAACATATTCATCACATATTCTTTTCTTTAATAGCATGGACATTTGGACTTGAATGATTCAAGGCAATAGTCTATAATTTGACATGAAAATATAGATACTCAAGCATACTAACAAACAACCATGTCTTTCAAAATAGCATGGACAAAAGTGGGCTCCCCTCTCCAAAATATCACCCACCATTTGTGGGAGGATGCCCACAAGGGGGCCCCCCAACATCCATGGCGCCCCAACATGTGGTTCCCCATGGGGGAGTGCCACCTCCCAACACTTTCCACCATTTGTGGGGGCTGCCCCCCCTCCATGGGGGCCCCCCCAACACTTTGTCCAGCCACAAGGGGCTGCCCCCTAAAGGGGACGCCCCCAAAAACAGCCCCCACGATCCATGTGATCTTGTCCCCTCACGCTGGGGGAAGATGTTTTCCGCGACTATTTCTTCTGAAAATTCCGGAAGGTCCCAGAACATTTCTGGCACCCTCTAAAATTATTCTGGACGTGCTCTGGAACATTTCCAGTATGATGGTTTTGTTCCAAAACATTTTCGGTTTCTCCGAAACAATTCCGGTTTTCTCTCCAGAACTTTTCCGTCGTCTCCGAAACTTTTCCGGTGATTCTCTCAGTCTCCTTGTCTAGTATTCAGAAGATAGATGACCCTTAAGTGTGTGACCCCATAGGTTCGGTGAAATATAGACATGATCGGAACACTTTCCGATCGATCATCAATAGCGGAACCGTGGACATCCATATTGACACCTATACCCATACGAATAATTATTCGAGTGAACCTCTAGTTGCCATGTGCTATTCCTGTTGCTTCGCGATATGTTACAAATACCCGAGGTGAGATTTATCGGCATCCCCGTGGATCAACAACTTTGTCCACTATGCCAGTTACCTCGTTACCGGTTTTGTTCTCTTTTCTCGTTCCCGCATTCCGGTATCCCCGTGATCAAATCACGATGTGTCTGGCCAGACGATGATGGATACCGTAATACCGAGAGGGTCCTAAGAATATCTCTCCATCGTCGGAGGAGCAAATCCCAATCTTGAGCTATCAAGTCCGTTGTCATACTTTTTCATGAACCCGAAAGCCGCCGTAATAGCCACCCTGTTACGGATGACGTTTAACAAACCCCAAAGTTCATGAAGCAAGTGTGAAGGAACTCGATACTCTCATGGTCTAAGGAATTATGCAAACGTTAACTTTCTCTGTGTTATTAACCATTAACTTGTGACGAATGTATCATAGCATAACATCAATCGGGTCAATTCAACACAAGTGTTCTTCTGACATTGTGTCCTCAAAGTTGCCGGCATAGACATGCCCATGATCAGGAAAACATAATCATCATGCAACACTTGAGCTAGTCTTAGAGGCATGACTAGGAATACATTTTACCATTTATTATTCCACACGTGCATATGAGTTTTCCTCCGAGCCTCGTGGTTATTGCAGACTCGAGAACCATAGCAGTTATAGGACGGAATATAAACATAACTACAAACATGGAGATAAATAATAACATTTATTATTGCCTCTAGGGCATATGTCCTATAGAGGCATGAAGCGCAGATCAGTCTGAAGCGTTGCCAGAAGTGTCTTCACCAGAACCTTCAGAGCCGGAGGCCAGTTCTTCTTCATAGGTGACTGTTGGCACAAGAATTTCTTCATCTTCTTCTTCTTTGGCGACAGTCGCGGTATCAACATCCTTAGGAGGAATGACAAAAGGTTGAGCAGAGGATCCAGGAAAATTTGCATCGACGAGTGGATCAGCTTGAGGCACAGCATTTCCTTCGGATGGCTTGATGGTCGGTGAGGTAGCTTCAGACTCTTTGAGCATCTTCTTTAGCTTAAGCCGAAGCAAATCAGTAGATGGGGCTCGAGTCAGAAGAGGCAGAGTGGAGCGCTCTTGCAAGTCTTCAACTTTGAAGCCTTGATCAATATAATCATAGAGCTCTTGAAGGTTGCAGTTGGAGAGTTTCTTCTCGGTGAAGAACATTTGGAGTAGCTTCCAGAGGCGCTTCTTGTTCTCATCCGCGATTAAATGCAGCAGTCTGGTGCGATTGTGTAGTACATTAAGTTCAGCGGCGAGATGTTCTTTTTCTTGCCTGTCTTCCATGATATGTTGCAGAAGAAGTTGCTGCATGCGCAGACTAACTTCAAGCTACGTAGGAGGTTGAGGATGAAACATTCGCTCACGCCGAGGAATTTGAGGTCCATCGAACATGTGAGAGGGATGCTGTGGACTAGCATTTGGTGACTTCCCCGAAGTAAATTCTTGCATGACTTGCAAAGTATCGCGCACTGGAGGAATGAAGCAATGATGGCTCTCTTTAGCCAGATAAACTGTCTTCATGCAGTGATCAATTACTCGCTGGATCCATGGTGTGAATACTTTGAGGCTGAACGGGTGAATCGCCGAATCTTTCAATATGTGCAGGAACATGTCTTCAACATCAAAAATGTATCGGCCAGGGATGGCATGGAGTGTATTTCAAAGAATTTCCGGAATGGTGCCATCTTGATTGACACCGGCATATGGACAGATAGTGTAGGTGAGCATATGATAGATGGTTTGATTTTCAAACGTCAAATGCTCGGGGCGAGGAGGACCATTATAGTTGACAATCTTTTCGGGGTCCATGGTAAAGCGAAATTCTTCATCAGTGACTGCATTGATGTGATGAACCCGAATTTCCTTCCCATCGTGCTCAAACCTTGGAAACCAAAAGAGGGCCATGAAATCAATAGCAGAGCATTTCACTCAGTCATCCATTCCATAATCCAAGTAGAGCTGTCAGATTCATCCCTTGAGATATATAGAGTGGCATAGAACTAGAAGATACACTCGCGGTTCCAAGGATGCTGAAATTCAAACAGTCTGGTCAAATGGAAATCGTCGAGATCTTGAAGAACTGGATTGAAGCAGCCAATATTTCTCATCGTTGAAATATCAAGCTTTTCATGATGGAATATATGATTGCTGTCATAGAGAACGCGAGAGTAATAAATGGCCTGTTCCTGAGTCTAGAATCTCTTTGATTCAGAGGTGCGGGGGCTCTTGTATAGGCTTGTCTGGAAAAATGGAAATCCTTCAACACCATATTTCTTTCGGTTGAACAGGGGCCCTTTAGCACCAGCACCATCGGAGAAGATTGGGAGTAGGCCCGGCCCTGAGGGGGGGGGGGGGAGAGGGGCGGCCGCCCCGGGCCCCCTGATGCCAAGGGGCCCCCACCCAGGTATGTGTATGCTCTTTTTATGGGCTTTAGCGCTCAGATCCAATGCTGAAGGATTGCATGAAAGGTTTCCATGATTTCCTTCCTGCTGTGATTGATTTTGAGAGCCCCTGTTGCTACGATTGAGGAGTAGATCTGTTATTGCATGCGATTAGTTAGGAGTAGTTATGACAGAAAATCGCCCCTGATTTTCTTCCTTAATCTAGCAGCCGAAATTTATGCGCCCAATTTCAGAGAAGTGGCAATGCGTGGATCCTTGAAGAACGAACAGGCCAAACAGGTAGTGGCGATGTTACACGCAGAAGCTTACATATGAGAGAATAGATCGCTCCCTACGGCAGCAGCGCGACGCTTGATATCCATCTTGTGTGCGTGCGTGGCGGCACCTTGAGTCAAAGAAGCCCCGTCGGAAGATGGCCGGACCGCCGGACATAGCCATGTCGCTACCTCCCACATGACCATGGCTGAGAGACAACGCACTATGATGATGCGATTAAAGTTACTGAAAGATAAGGTATACCTCGGATCTCTATTTATAAAGCTAGTGTATGTCGTATGAGATTTTACTAGGATGCTTTATTAAAATTTATAAATAATCATCAAAATTTCTTCTGCGTTGTTGCAACCTGGTCATTGATAATCTATTCATTAGATATTGTTTATGGATATATGTTATTGGGGTTATAATTTTTGTATTTGACGACTCGTCGATAGTTGTTATGCAGGAATGAAATAATATAATTTTAGAAGGCGAGGGTTTTACATAATATATATATATGATGTTGACATCAACATGGATAGAAACAATGTCAGTGATCATCAGTAATAAGCCCATGATTATCAAGGAATAACCTATTATGTCTAGAAGCTCTATCATTAAGATTGTCCAAAGAAGAGACTTGCATAAAATAAAAATTATTATACTGCCTTTTAGCTAACAACACAAGATAGTTTTTCGTATACTAATTTGTGGTCTACATTAAGGGGCCCTGGGTTCTAGTTTCGCCCAGGGCCCCCAAATTCTTAGGACCGGCCCTGATTGGGAGTTCTTCTCGAAGGTTTGGAAATTGCAGTTCTTCTTCGACTGACATAACTTCATCGCTGTACAGAACAGAGTCTGGATGATGAGCTGAAAGTGATTTCTTCTCGGAGGGACCAGCTTCAGAGTTCGGAGCATGAGATGTGACAATCGGCAATTTGATCGAATCGATATCTTTCGAAGCTGAAGTTGGTGTTGGATCAGAGGGTTTGGTGGGAATTTCCTTCTCAGCAGTCTGTATAGGCACAGGGGCCGACTCATTTGCAGCAGTGGATTGTTCTTCAGGCTTTGAAGCCGGAGATTGTTGCTCGACAGGAGCGCTGTCATGTTGCAGATGTTGTTCAGGAGGAGAGCATTGGGCTTGATCTTTATCAGCCACTTCTCGTTCGGCCACAAGGGGATTTGAAACACTTGACGTACCAGGATTTTCTTGATAATGAGCACTGGCCTCAGACTAATGAATTTCACCTTCTTCAGTTGCAGACTTGACCGAAGGGAAATCAACTTTCATAGGAGAAGCCATAGGCACTTCTTCAGTTGGCCTGGGCTGATGAACATCTTCAGAAACGTGAGCAGGTTCAGGAGCCGATTCCTTCGCAATGGGTTCTGAAGGAATGACTGGTTCAGGAGTCAACTCCTTCTGCCGAGGTTCGTCAAGGGGTTCTGAAGGGTTTGCAGTGGGAGGAGCAACATTCTTCTTCACAGCCCGCTTGCGCTTTTTTTGCTCTTTCGCCACATTGTCGATATGGCCTTTGACCAATTCGTCATATCGAGTGGTCTTGGCCAAATGATCAGTACAAATCTTTCGAACCACTTCATCAAGGTCTGAATGAAAATGCAGATGCCTGCTGCGAAGCATAGAGATGGTCCTGTTCAGCTCCTTGAATGAAGTTTCGAGCTCATTGATCACAAATTTGGAGGTGGCAGTCTTCATCTGCTCGGTAATCTCAAGAGTTTGAGCCAGAAGACCATTCAATTCAACATAATCCTCTCTAAGATAATGAATGAGGGAGCCAGCTTGCTCAATGACTTCGGAGGGAGTGGGCAAAGATGCCAGTTCACCATCGAAGGGATTCTCAGCAAACTTATCCAGCTTGCCCATGATGAATATGTGATCATAGTAGTGCGGAGTAGCATTTGCTTCAACCGGAGCAGGCTGAGGCTGGGGTTGAGCTGTTGAGGGTTTGGATGCGAGAGGTTTCACAAGCGTTGGTGCAAACTGAACAGCCTTTGCTTTCGGAGCAGACGGTTCAGCTGGAGCATCCGTCTCAACTGGTGGAGCACCGAGTGTTTTGACAGACGGAACTGGAATTTGTTCGCCTGGCTTGGCCGAACTGACAGGTGCATCCACAACCAAATCCTTCAAGTCAATAGCATCTGGATGAGGTGTGGTGTTGATGTGCTGTTGCAACATGACAGTCATTGCTGGGGTCTTTTGCAGTTTGATTTTCTTCAGAGGAGCCTTCGGAGCAACAGGCACCCTCAAGTCAGGTAAGATGGTTGAGGTGGTGATGTTGACACTGTCGCTCATAACAGCTGCAACTTCTTCCTGAGGAATTGGTGGTTCATCGTCATCAGACGAGGCAGTTGGGTCGACATCTTCAACCGGCTGGCGTTTCTTCCTCGGGGCTGGTTTCTTCTTCGAAGAACCGGAACCATTTTTATCATGTTTGCGCTTAGAGCGCCCTTTTGTCAGACCCACGGTCTTCTTCTTCTTGAGGTCATCCTTCATCAAGCGAAGGTTTTCTTCCTCACGAGCTTCCTTCTTGGCCTTTCGTTCAGCAATGATTCGGGCATTGCGAGCTCTTTTTGCCAGCTCATTGGGATATTGCTCGGGAGTGGAAAGTGATGAAGGGTGAGCATTTGCTGGAGCAGGAGGATGAGCCTTTGGATCATTCCACTTCAGAAGAGAAATTGCACGGCAATCACCCCACGGAGGACTGAATGCAAAGTTCTTCGCATATCGAGGGTGAACGAACTGGTAGTTGAACAATTTCTGACCCAGTGGCGCCGAATCCATTGAAGACACCGTTACTTTGCATTTATATCCTCGCCTGGGACAGTATCATATCTGTCATGAGATATATATTCGGCGGTGCTTTCATATGGTTGACGACCACCTTTCTTTTTCTTTGGAGCATTTTCTTCATCAGCAGGTGCATCCTGCTCGGTGGTTCTCTTTCACTTAGCTGCCGTTGATGGGCCTACCATTGGGCCCTAAGCATTCAGAGCTTTGGATTCGTCAGCTATGCCCATTAAGGTATCTGCATCTCTGTCTCTGTTGCCAGTTGGCTGAGCGGAATCTTTGACAGACTGCATAGCCCTGTGAATAGAGAGATGCGAGGGAAAATGGGGAAAGGGTTATGAATGTGCACAGCGAAAGTTTTTGAAGGAAAACCATTTTGATCCGAAGGCATAGATGTAGATTTTTGAGAAGTGTTTCGAGCGAATGAAATTTATCAGAATTGAACTAGTATCTTCGAACAGATTTACTAGATAACGAGCTAATCATTCCATTCGAACAAGACAAAACTCAAACCCTAGATCTAAATATGAGATGCGAGGGAAATCTACAAACCGCATCCAATCAAGTTACCTAACGATTGAAGATCTAGAAAATGCGGTAAAATCATGAAGAAATTACTGCGGTAGAACCCGAACGAGACACGGAAGAAGCTCGAGTTCATGATGCACGTACCCTAACTCGGTGACGAGCAGCGACTACGGCGGCGCGAAGAAGGAGATGTGCCGCGGTGGCATTCGATGACTCCGGTGACCCTTTCCGGCAGTGAAGCGGCGAAGGTGGTTGGCGTCGTCGAGCTCGTGGTGGAGCAGTACGAGCGAGGGTTTCGGTGGGAAGACGATGAATGAGGTAGGGGCGGTTGCGTGTGTATTTATATGCGAGGGAAATAACCGCACCCGACTGGATCAGATCGGACGGTCCACAGCGCAAGCCCTTTGGGATTCAATGGATGGGATAAGGTGGCAGTTGCATGAGAGCACGTGGCAACCGCTAAGATGACGTGGTCCTAACTTGAGCAGGAAACCCCAAATTTTGGACGGCTTTCGCCAAAATGAAACTTTTCGGAGCGAGTTCTTTATCGTGGACAAGGACACCAGATAAAGAATCGAATCCTGATGAAATTGCACATTTATAACGGATCAGCATAGACTAGAAGAGGTAGAATAGAGTGAAAATAGGGTCCTAGGTATCTCATTTAGAGGAAACACAAAACACTCGAACGAGAGCAATGAGTGAGATACATTCGGACGAAAGGAAACACCAGTCGAAAAGAGACTCGACGAAAAACAAATTGTGGTGGCATGACCCACCATGTAAGAACTGTATTACCCCGGGAGTCGCACAATTTTGTCATGGCACCTGGTTAGTCTAGTTCTTCGTTAATGTATTCACTCTCCGAAAGAAAATTTCACTTTGTCGAAATTTTCAAACTCTTCGAGTGTTGTGCACCCTTTCCTTCAAAGATGTGGAAGTGTTGGTACGGGTGCCGAGTCCAGCTTACTGCACGTTTGCGGAATCTAGGATATTTAGCTCACAGTGTAACGCACAGAATCTTTTCTCATCAAGAGGCTTGGTGAAGATGTCAGCAAGATTTTCCTCGGTCTTGACGTGACTAATAACAATATCCTCTCAAAGAACATGGTAATGATGCCTGATATCAATATGCTTGGTGCGAGAGTGCTACACAGGGTTATGTGCAATTTTGATCGCACTCTCATTATCGCACAATAAAGGAATATTCTTGACCTTGATGCCATAATCCTTCAGGGTCTGCTTTATCCACAATAACTGATAGCAACAAGCACCAGCAGCAATATATTCGGCCTCAGCCGTAGATAGCGAGACACAATTTATTCTGTTGACACAATTTATTCAGACAGTCCCTCAGATATTTCTCCTGAGAGATGAAAGTTCCATTATTCTGTTGACGAATTTGCAGCCCGAGAAAGAACTTAAGTTCACCCATCATTGACATCTTATATTTCTCGGACACCTTTCGCCCGAATTCCATACTGCAAGCATTGTTAGTACAACCGAAGATAATATCATCCACATAAATTTGGCACATGAAAAGATCACCATTATAAGAATGTGTGAAAAGAGTGGAATCAGTGGATCCAGGCTTGAATCCCTTGTCAAGTAGGAACTTCTTCAGTGTATCATACCAGGCTCGAGGAGCTTACTTCAGCCCGTAGAGAGCCTTTTTCAACCTGAAAACTTTGTTAGGATACTGAGGGTGTTCAAAGCCTGGTGGGTGCCTGTCGGTTCTAAATCCAGCATATCTCATAGTAGGGGTCCTAAGCTAGGTGTCTTGGAGCGATGGTAACATGGACACAGGATTTTACCCAGGTTCGGGCTCTCTCGAAGAGATAATACCCTACGTCCTGCTTTTGATTGTATTCATATGGGGTGTAGTACGGAGTACATGTATCTACCACGAGATTGTTCTAATGAATATTAGTCGATATATTGACTAGCCTGGCCTCGGTTTATATATGCACCGGAGGCCTAGGGTTTAGAAGAGTCCTCGTCTTGTGCGCCAAGTCATGTGGAGTCTTCCTCGTAGATGTCATGGGCTGCCCGAAGTGGCCCATTATTGAACCGCCATGGGGGTCCTCGGCCCGACCTACTGGTCGGGAGACGACGTGGTGAGTACCCCTTAGTCCAGGACACCGTCAGTAGCCCCTTGAACCGGTCTTCAAGTTGGGGACGCTCCTCGGTTCTTCTGAGCTGTTCTTCGTCTTCGGTCGTTGGTCTTGAAAACTGGTTCAACAAATATTCACATCTCCGATCTCGGGGATCGCCGAGGTGTATCCGAAGAGTTGACACGTCGGGCATCCGAGGAGCCCCCTTTAGGTTCTTGAACTTTATCAATGCCTTGTTCTTTTTTACGCCATACCTCGGGTTCGAAGTTTTTCCTGTGCGGCGGTGTCCTCTTGCATCCGGGCTCCAACGCCTTACTGCATCTGAGGTGTCTATTGCAGCCGAGCTCCAACGCCGGTCTGTATCCGAGGTGTCATAGATTTCCTCAGTCTTGAAAAGGTTGAAGGAGTTCAGCCGATCTTAATGCCAAAAATGCCCTGTATGGAGCCAGCCACTTGCAGCCGAGCTTAACGTCGGAATGCTTTCGAGGTGGTGCACCACCTCGGCCGTGGGCTGATTTTTTGGGGATATTTTTTCGATTGGTGCAATTTATTCTCTACCGAGATATATAGCCAGTAGCCCTCAAGGTGTGTGTCGGCCAAAAATCCGAGATGCACCTGAAGGATGAAATAAAACCGCTGATCCCAATAGCCCCTGAGACTCGGGTCGATTCACGAAATCGGCCTGAAGATCAACTCCTAGCTCGGCAGCATACTTAGGAATGGAAACACGGTGTGCATAGTCCTCGAGACTTAGGTTGGGTGCGGCCGACCAACCTGAGGATCGTGATCTCCTCGGAAACTGGTTTGCACTTTTAAATTGACTGCATTGAATCGTCAATGCAGTAGCCCCCGAGACTTGGGTTGGGCAACATGGCCGACCCTAGGACCGTATCTCCTCAGGAACTAGGTCAACTGCCATGTACGTTTTGACAATGCCGAGGTGCAGCTCGGTAGGAAAGATGCCGAACTACAGGTCGGAAAAGATTTCCCGAGCAAAACCATCATGCAGAACACCTCGATCAAGAGGATGTCCTGCCTCCTGAAAGAAAAACATAAAAATATGTTAAAGGTGCCATAAGCTCGCGAAACCAAAAAACTTTAGTAAAAACTTTACGTCCGAACTAAATCAAGTTTTTTGGTGCCAATCCAAAATTGGTTTTAAAATTAATTTGTGCTTCTGTCGTGCTTTAACATGACACATCCGATCTCAAGACTTCAAGCGGGTCAGCCTTCGGCTTCAACCTCCTATCCCGAAGGCGGAGTGCTTCTCAGGCCAGTTTCGCGAACTAAACTCGAGCGGTTTTAGAGAGAAACTAGGTTATCCGGCTATTGACCAGACGCTCGAGTCGAGAAAGGAGTAGTAGAAAAAGACTTTGCAACGACTTAGAAGAAAACACTTATTATAAAACGGCTCATACAAATTTAAGAGTCCCCAGTTAACATGGGAAAAAGAACTTGTTTTTGACAAACAGATTTTTTGTTCAACACAAATATAATGCTTGGTCGAACCGAACAAAAATTAAAAAACGTTGAGCATGAAAGCGACTTAGCTGGTTAATGTGCTCGGCGTTGATGACGTGGGCCGAGCTTGCAGCGGGTCGGGGTCCCAGCCCCCAAGCCGGTCCCGAGGTGCCTGAGCGAAGAGCTCGGCTTGATGAAGTGGCGACATGGCACGGTTGATGTGGCGAGGCAAAGCCTCCGGTCCAGCCGAGGTGATGAAGCTGGTCGGCTGGTGACGCCGAAGTCCCTGGAGTAGGTTGATGAAGAGATGACGAAGCCCCCGGTCCAGCCGAGGTGACGGAGCAGGTCGGTAAGGTGACGTTGCAGCCCCCATGCTAGCCGAGGTGTCGAAGCAGGTCGGCGTGGTGGGTATCGGCTTAAAGAAGCAACGGTGCGGCGATGCCGACGCAGGTCGGAACTGGTCAATGTTGGTTTGATGAAGTGACCGCGTGGCGATGCCGGTGCGCCCCATCCATGCAATCCATGGGGCGACGATGTTGTATTGACGATTATTTGGCCTTCGCGATGCCAGACTCTAGGTCGGCTCGCTGGAGTGATGATCTGATGAGGCTGACCTCGGCTCGATGAAGCAATGAACTGTCTAGCGCAGGTCGGCAGCCGTGGAGCAACGTTGTCGGACTAGTTTGACACCAACGCGACGATGAAGATTACCTTGGAAAAGGCTTTTAAAATTTGCAGGCACGTGCTTGAAAACAAAACACAGTACCCTATAAGAAATTCCCTTCAAAAAGGATGTCCGATAATCTGTTCATGAAAAAGATGAACTCGGGTCGGATTCGTTTTCACGCAGAAAACAGATCCGGAAATTGACGCACTCCTCGGGCTGTTCCCAGAGTTTAAATGGTCGGATCGAGCTAAAATTTTGAGGGATGGTAGATATAGGAATTCCACAGCCGATCAACAGTTGGATCTTCCAAAGGATGTCCAAGCTGGACGCTGGACTCCTCGCCCTAAACTCATCCAGATTCACGTCCAGATTTGATAGGGCTCCGGTATATCGTAGATCACCAGAAATTTCTCCATCGGAATATGACGAAATTTTACAGGGTCATTATAGACTCAATTCCGCACAATTCCACCAAAGGATTCATCAAAACGATGCTCGAGGAGGCGGTGACGGTGAACGCGAACCCGCTGTCCAGAAAAACTGCACGGTCGCCCAAGGGCAATGTTGATCTTGAGCCCCCGAGCTGCATGGATGATTCCCCCATGATCTTGATAGAGATGGGAGTTGATGATGATGAAAGTATCCGTCCGATCTTGATGATCTGACGCGGACCGCAGTCCTCGGTCCAGCCGAGGTGACCCGTCGAGCCGGCGGCGAAGATGCTGACATTGACAATAATGCTCGGTTCTGATGCGTAGATCACGCCGGAGACGCTCTGAATTCTCATCGCACCGCGGCGACTGCCAGCAGGCTCTCAATGAAAGCACCAATGCGGTTCTAAATCCGGCATATCTCGTAGTAGGGGTCCTAAGCTAGGCGGCTTGGAGCGATGGTAACACGGACACATGATTTTACCCAGGTTCGGGCTCTCTCGAAGAGATAATACCCTACGTCCTGCTTTTGATTGTATTCATATGGGGTGTAGTATGGAGTACATGTATCTACCACGAGATTGTTCTAATGAATATTAGTCGATATATTGACTAGTCTGGCCTCGGTTTATATATGCACCGGAGGCCTAGGGTTTAGAAGAGTCCTCGTCTTGTGCGCCAAGTCATGTGGAATCTTCCTCGTAGATGTCATGGGCTGCCCGAAGTGGCACATTAGTGAACCGCCATGGGGGTCCTCGTCCCGACCTACTGGTCGGGAGACGACGTGGTGAGTACCCCCTATTCCAGGACACCGTCAGTGCCTAACATAAACTTCTTCCTCAATCTCACCATTGAGGAAAGCACTTTTCACATCCATTTGATATAGCAGAATATCATTGTAATTTGCATAAGCGAGAAGAATGCGAATTGCCTCAAGGCGAACAACATGAGCATATGTCTCACCGAAATCTATACCTTCTACCTGTCTGTAGCCTTGAACAACAAGACGCGCTTTCTTTCTCACCACAATGCCATTTTCATCTTGCTTGTTTTGAAAGATCCATTTGGTGCCGATGATATTGTGCTTCTTAGGATTCGGTCGATCGACCTGACAACAACTTTTCTTGCATAGCATTCATCCAATCGGGATCTTTCTTTGCTTCTTCATACTTTGTCGGTTCTGCCAATGAGACAAAGGAGAAACTTCCACAATAGTTAGCCAATCGAGTGTGAGAACGAGTTGTGGGTCGAAAACCTGGATTCTCGAGATCTTCGAGAATTAATACACGGTCAACTCAATTTCCCTCTCGTGGGTGAAGATTTCCTTCAAGATGAGCATTATCATTTTCCTCAGTATCAACATTATTATCGCATTGCCATTTTGATCGGTGTTGCCATTATTCCCAGTGTTGCCACTAGTTTCGGCATTATCATTCTGGTTGGCGTTGGAATTTTCTTCAGCAGTAGCTTGGTGGGTTCTTCTTCGGGTAGAGGGAGCATCTTCATCGGATGATTCAGGAGCATTTTCGACTGGCTTGACATCTCCGATTGCCATTTGCTGAATAGCATCCAAAATGGGTGGTTCATCTATCACATTTGGCAGGTGCTCTCTTTGAGAGCCGTTAGATTCATCAAACCGCACATTTACCATTTCCATAACTTTCCCGTGGTGAGAGTTATAGACCTGATAAGTATGCGAGTTTGAGCCATACCCAAGAAGAAAACCTTCATGTGCTTTAGGTGCAAATTTAGAGTTATGATTCGTATCACGAATATAGCAAGGTGCACCAAAAACACGCAAGTATGGAACATTCGGTTTCTTTCCAGTGATAAGCTCATATGAAGTTTTCTTAAGGAACTTGTGAAGATAAACACGATTCACAATATGACAAGCAGTGTTAATAGCGTCAGCCCAGAAACGAATGGGAGTTTTATACTCACAGAGCATTGTTCTCGCCATTTCGGTGAGAGTTCTATTCATTCGCTCAACCACTCCATTTTGCTGGGGAGTGTTTGCAGCGGAGAACTCATGAGTGATACCATTTTCGTCGAGAAAATCCTCAATATGAGTATTTTTGAACTCAGTGCCATTGCCACTTCTGACATGCTTGATTCTCACATCATATTCATTCTGAGCTTTCTTGGCGAATCTTTTGAAGATATCTTGAGTGCAGGTCTTGTCTTCGAGAAAGAATACCCAAGTGTAATGAGAGAAATCATCAACAATAACCAGACCATAGTGGTTGCCTCTGAAACTTGCATAGTTCTGAGGCCCGAGTAAATCCATGTGCAGAATTTCCAGTGGTCTTGTTGTGGTCATTACAGTCTTTGACGAGTGATGCTTCTTGGCCAATTTTTCGGCTTCACAGGCGCCACAGAGGCTATCTTTATCGAATTTCACATCAGGAATGCCACGAAGATGATTTTTCTTCACAAGAGTATGCAAATTCCTCATTCCTACATGACCAAGTCTTCAGTGCCCCAGCCAACCTTCGGTTGCTTTTGCAAGAAAACAAGTTTGGACTGAGGGACCTTAGAGAAATCGACAATATACAAATCACCTTTTCTATTTCCCTTGAAGACAAAGGAATTGTCAATGGCCATAAACACAATGCATTTGGTGATCGAAAATAAAACCAGCATGCCAAGATCACAGAGTTTGCCTACTGACATAAGATTGAATCCAAGAGACTGAACAAGTAAAACATCCTCGATGTTCTTGTCTTTGGATATAGCAATTTTACCTAGCCCAATTACCTTTCCTTTGTTGTTGTCGCCGAAAGTAATGAACTTCAGAGGAGAAGCAGTTAAGTTGGGGTCGACAAACAACGACTTGTCTCCGGTCATATGACTAGTGCCTCCACTACCCATGATCCATTCGGTACACCCGGAGACATAGTCCTACAGGAAAATTAGGCTTTCTTAACCACCCACATCTTTGCAGGTGGCTTCGAAACATATGAGCGAGCAGGATATGATTTCTTTCAGTATCCATAAGAATTGTTTCTCGGAGAAGACCGAGCATAATCAAAAGAGTATGCATTGAAATTCTTTTCAGACCAATGAGCAAAGTGGTTAGAGGAAGTATGCATGTAATCATTCTATCGAGCCTTCTCGAGAATGTATCGAGCATCTTCTGCCTACCAGGTCAGTAAAGCAGTCACAGGTAATGCCTCGATAGTTTCCTTTGCGACCCAAATGGCTTTCTTTGGGGGGCCATTCCTGCTGTTTGGTCTGACATAGCGAGCAAATGCTTCGCCACATTAGTTCTTGAACAACTTATAGTTGTCCAGAGAGTCATTGTTAGCATATTCAGGAATGGGACAATCATATCCCGAGAGTAAAGTAGGGTCGAGCATTTTGCTCTTTGTAGGTGCCCACACAGTGTGAGGGTATTGATCAGGTGTCCAGTAAGTGCCATTCTCATTTAGTTTCCTTTCGAAACCGACACCTTCCTTTCTAGGATTTTTGTGAAGAATGGATTTCTTCAGAACATCACAAAGGGTTTGATGCCCTTTGAGACTTTTGAACATTCCAGTCTTAAGGAGATCCTTCAAACTAGCATTTTCATCACACATAGATCCATTTTCCTCGATTGAGGGGTTAGCATCCATATCATTCAGGGAAGTGTTCTATTTAGCAGTAACAGAGGATTCAGCATTGGTTTCGGCATTACTGCGCTCAAGGCATTTTAAGCAAGGTGGTACAAACACTTTGGGTTGCTCCTTGAGTTGTTGGGTGAGAAGAGAATTTTCTCTAATCAAGTCATCATCAGCCTCTCTCAGCGACTCGAGTTCCTGTTTCCTTTTAAGGTAATCATAAGTCAGCCTATCGTGGTCGGCCAAGAGAAATTCATGATGATTGGTTAGCTCTTCCATTCGTGACTCGAGAGCGGAGTGCTCCTCTGTCAGCGATTGGTTTTTCTCCATCTTCTCAACCAACAACCCTTCGGACTTCCTGAGAGTTTTCTTAATTTTCTCCAGAGAGTTTTGTTACTTCTTAGCAATTTTAATCAGTTTGGCATGGTCATCCTCATCCAAAGAAAATTGATCACTGGTTTAAACCTTTTGATGTTTAGATGGTACCTTTTCCTTCGGGGCCTTGGGCATGAAGCAGTAAGCAGGAAATTCATCATCGCTTGAATGGTTCTCAAAGAAGTTTGATTCTGGTGTAGTGGCGCATGCGATGCCAGCCATCCCGGAGTCTGATTCTTCTTCGGACTCCTCTTCTTTTTCAGATCCAGATGATTCTTCTTCTTCGGAGTCCATCTCCTTGCCGATGTACGCCTTGGCCTTGCGAGAGGTATTCTTGCGGTTGGATGAGGACTTGGAGGGATTCTGTGAAGAAGATCTTGATGACGACTTGGAGGAGGAGCTGTCCTTCTTCTTGAAGAACTTCTTGGTTCTCTTCTCGTCATCGAAGTCATAGCTCTTGCTCTTGCCCTTTCCATGCTTGCTGTTCCCCGAATCAAATCTTCCACTTGCATGAATTTCAGCTTCCCAGAGAGGACAATCTGAGATGAAGTGCCCTGGCTTTTTGCACTTGAAATAGGTGTAGTCTCCTGTTGGTTTTGACGAAGACTTGGAACTCCCTGAGTTGCTTGACCCTTTCTTCTGAGACTGAGTTTTCTTTCGAAAGCACTGGAAGCGTTTCGTTATCAGTGCGAGATCTTTGTTGATGCTTTCAGGATCATCAGAATCTTCTTCACAGTTTTCTTCTGAAGAAGATTCAGCCACAGCTTTGAGTGCATGATTCTTTCGGTAGCCTGAGCCATACAGATCTCTCTTTTCTTCCTCCTGTTCCTCGTGAGTGTTCAACCGTTCCATGATATCGCCAAAACCGAAAACTTTGAAGTCAGCTCTTTTGCGGATCATCAGAACAAGAGTGTCGAATGAACTGTCCAGTGATCTAAGCAACTTATTCACCACTTCATGATCAGTGATGCCTTTGGCACCAAGACCTTGCAGCTCGTTTGCAATGTCACTCAGTCGATCAAAAGTTTGCTGACAACTTTCATTCCCAATTCTCTTGAATCAGTTGAATTTGGCATGAAGAGTATCGATGCGAGCTTCCTTCTGAGTGGACACACCCTCATTGATCTTTTCGAGGATGTCCCACAATTCCTTCGCACACTCACACATTGGCGGTAGATAAGAAATTGCGCCCGAGACAGATGGCCGCAGATTTCATCTTTTGCTTGAGCATCCATCTGGACAAGTTTCTTCTCGAAGTCAGTGGGGTACTGGGGTACTTGGATGATGTATCCATTCTACACCACAACCCACATATCATCATCAATAGCTCGGAGACAAATTTTCATCTTCTCCTTCTAGAAGGGGTAGTCCGTCCCATCGAAGACCGGGATCTTGAGATGCGACTTGCAGCTCACTGAAGACATACTTAAACTCCAAGGTGGTTAGACCTTAATAAGCAGAGATAAGCAGTACCTCGCTCTGATACCAATTGTAGGAACGAAGTATGTCTACCAGAGGGGGTAAATGGGAGATTTAAAATTTCTTTCGGAAACTTCAAATCTCTCAGAACCCAGCAGCGGAGTGAAGGTAAACAGAGTACAGTGAGCGAACTAAAACTAACAAACGAGAACTAACATATGCATCAAAAGGAAATCACATGACTGAAGCATATCATACAGCATAGAACGAATGTAAATAAGGAGGGATAGAGGTAACCAGTTATGCTCGATGGCGACAAGGAATTTGGTAGACCAGTTCGCCCTTCTGCAAAAGGACTACGTCTGGTTGGAGGGGTTGTGATTTGACACAGAAGATAAACTCTCTTTTCCCTATTCTCCTCGACAATTGATTCGTCAATCAATGCCGATCAATCGTGGTAGATACTTGAGGTGATCTCTGAACCTTTGTCGACTTCTTCTTCGAGAACCACAATGACTCTAGGTCTCTGAAGAACTTGACACCTAACCATCTAGAGAGTTCGCAGCTCTCAAGAGTAATAGGCGGAGCATACCGGACTTAGATTCAAGTGATGCTAAACCACTATCTAATTTTTTGGCTCTGGGGTTTTCTCTCGGTGGATTTTAAACTCAAATCACTCAGGAGAGAGGGTGCTCACACAATCTTCTCGGAATCACACAGAGCAACCAATGAAACACGTTGGATGGGGTGGGTTATTTATAGCCGCGGTCTTCCCAATGGGAAAAGACCAAACTGGACATGACTACTCAGCCAATGACCAACCGACACATATGTAACGGTCGGATTTTTGAGCACAACAGTAACATTACTTGCGGAGCAAGAAATGCTAACTCCTCGGTCCGAATCAAATCTCTCGCAGTGAAAAAGAACAACATCTCTGGCTGGCGAGTATTTATTCGGAAAACAAAGAGATTTCTCTCAACACACATAGGATTCAGGTTTAGCATCAACGAGCCGTAAGCTTTGAACACTATACCCCTCTTAATAGTACGGTGGTCCTATGACTCAAGAAAGAGAAAGAGGAACTACGAAACAAATGCTACATCTTTGCTTCTTCTTCAAACTTCTCGGCTGCAGTCAATTTCTTCGGACACACCTAACCAATTGCTTTACGTCAACAATTTTTATGGGTCACCTTCGTCAGGCATAATCTTCAGTAATAATCTTCGCTGCCACGTAGTAGATTATTTTCGGATTTTGAACCAAACTGCTCATGACTTCAAGGACTTGATACTCTGTGTGCACTAGCAAACATATTAGTCCCTCACTATTTCTGACAGCAATCTCCAAAACATAAGGAGGCAAATTATTGCACCAACAAAGTGCACTCCCACTCAAATCAATATCTTTCATAATTGAAAGTGAGTGATTCAAGACCCTGATTTTATTCACAGCCATTGATGTGGACATCACTGATGAGGTGAACTTCAACCAGTAGGCAAACTTGCCGATCATATCTCCATATGACTCTTGTTCATCTTTCGATGCTTCGTGCTCCGAGCTCAGAATGATTCTGCTAGAACTTCAAGATAACCGAGTGCTATCTGCGTGTAAGGTCTGACCATTACCCGCCTTACACCTCACAATCCTTTTGTACTCATGTGAACATGACGCACTCCAAACTGTTACATGTTTTAGACGGTTGCAACACTGGGAAGAGCACCTTTTAACTTGATATTTTCTGTGAGAGATCACCCGAATAATTGACTATTGCGCAATCAAAGGGTGCAAACAACAAAGGCATAAACATCTCATGCAATTCATAATGGCGTGATATGGTATAGCCCTGGGCACCAGGGATGATTCTCCGAGATGATGCATAGCCACCACCATGATATCCTGCACCTGGTGAAGCCACCTTGCTCTGGGGTCCTCCGTAGCACGTCCGTCACTCCATCAAAAATAAAATAACGAGTTTTGACACGCAGGTCATTAAAGTGACAATCCCTTGGCTCCAGCCATCATGTCGTACTATGACACGCAGGCCACTTAACATTACAACATATAACCATCTCATACATAAACTCATTATCATGACGAAGGCTATACCACATCACATGCAACCTGCAGAACCAAGTTAGACGTTCTCTAATCGGTTTCGAAAATTTAAATTATGTGGCTTCTAGGGTTTCCGAATAACACTAGCTACCTACGTCCATCATTAAGGCGATAATTCTTGATGCTAGATTAACTTTCGGGGTGTGTGAGGGAAGAGACTTAATTAAAAATCTCTAGCCCCACACTAAACTTCGTCAATACGCGTGACCCCCTAGAAGATCGACCACCTTCATTGTCCTCTTGAGTTTGCGATAGTTCACTATTCTTGACTATGATGAAGCCCAAAGAACTGTTAGCAGATCGTCGACAGCCAGAGCCAATCGATTGTTAGAACTTTGTACAAAGCTACATCATGCCGTCAATGAACTGAACCGAAGCAACACTCGAGGGAAGCATAGCAAGAACATCAAACCCTCACATCCACATGTGATCTAGATCGAAACCTGCACCTACTCATAGAACCGCTCATGATGCCACTGTTGGGAAACGTAGTAGAAAACAAAAAAAAACGCCCTACGATTAACCAGGAACACCATGAAGATGCGATAAACGGTTTGGATCGGATCATTACCGACTCCGAGTTGCAGCGGAAGTAGACGAGTCAGTGTATATCGTACTTGGAGTCCCTCGAACCATAGATGAACAATCCCGCGAACCACCCATGAACAGTCCCTCGAACGGAAGACCGAAAGCACGGACTCTCCACAGATTGCAAGTGTACGATCTTCACAATCCGGCAGTGCTTCACCGTCCATAGTTAATCGTCGCCGGAGAATTAGAGGGAGGAGATTAGAACCACACTGGGCTTCTAATTATGAGGATTAGAGGATCTAGGTCTAGCTCTAATTGATCAACTAGGATCAACTAGAACTAGAACTAGAGAACTAGTGGAGGCTCCAAAACTTGTGTGTTGAAAAGTACCCATTTGGTTAATGTGTGGGAAGGACATGTCTTGCACCTTGTATCTCATTTATTCGAGACTATGTTGATGCTTAATGCTCATCCTTATATTAGTCTTCTCAAGTGCTTTGTCATGACTCACACACATCATTTTGGTTGAACCTATTCTTAAGTTGCCTCTTTTACATGTTGCTCAACTATATGTTTGTTACAAGTGCTAGGCTTATTTTCTTATCTATGCTTGCTTGCAATTGTTTTGTGTTTTTATTGATTTTGGGGGAGTGATGATCCTATTTTGTGCACTTTGTATCCAAATACAAAAATTCTAAATAATGCACAAATCATGGGGAGCTTCTCTAGGCTCTTTGGAACACTCGCTTACTCATATCATAATATCTGTCATTCATTTGGCTCGTCGAAACTTTTGATTGCTTGCATCACTTTTTGATATGCCCTTGTGCCATATCATCCTTTAGAAATCTTTGGATCCTCAATATAGTTTGTCTTCCTCCAACTATTTATCATTGGATATGTGCATTTCATTCCACTCATATTTTGAGAAATACACACTTTATGGAGGAACACATATTATATTGGCCTTCTAAGTTTTTCTTCCATTTTGGCAATCGATGCCAATGGGGGAGAAGTTTGGAGAGTTTAGAGGGTTTAGTTTCATGCTGTGGCTTTGTTCTTAAGCATGCATTTGCATCTCATGCTCATGCATTATTGGTTGTTGCTTTGCATGGTTGTGCTTAATTCCTTATATAAACTCTCTTGAAAGTGATTGTCATCAATTACCAAAATGGGGGAGATTGAAAGAGCATGGTGCCCCCATGTTTGGTTTTGGTAATTGATGACAATCCCTACGGACTAATGGTTGCCTTGATTTATATTTGAAGGGTTTGTCCATAGGCATTGCTTGAAGATCATTTGTTGCTTTCAAGGTTATTAGAAGAAGATTATGTGTTGACCAAGGTGTCATTGAAGGATTTATCCTAAGATTGTTCATGTGAGAGTTGAGCCTATTGCAAGCATGTCTTGAAGAAGAAGAAGATTGTGTGAACATTCATGTTTACCTTCAAGACATCATCTTAATGAAGAGAGTTGGAAAGATACAAGTTTGATCAGGACTAAGTAGAAAGAGTGATTCAAGTTGATGAACACACAAAGCGTAGAAGATGTACCGAGTGGGATCAAGTGATCTCATGGTATGGTAAGCATTATCTATTATGCTTTGTGTACTAACCCATGGTCTATGTGAGAGTTCTTTGTGCGGTTAGGTATGTTTCCATGGGCGTGCACCAAAAGGAAGATATCATATAACCCATGGAGGATGACATCAAGTGGTGATCATCATCAAGATTGCGGTGTGCAAGTTCAAGTGGAGCATCACAAAGAGATCATGCTTGAAGCTTGTCGTCCATTCTCGTGATAATGCACATGTGGAGATGTGTCGAAGAGAGGCTCACCCATAGTGGAGTATGGGAGAGCAATCTACTTGTCTTCATCGAGCCAGCGCAATCAAGAAAGGTGGTCCAACTTGAGGAGGACAAGATCGTCATCATCTAGCTCAAGTGGACTATGCGCAAGGCAAAGGTTTGTCCTTGATAGGTTTTCTATTTTACCGGTCTCATGGTGTTAGTTGGGAGACCGGGTTATTGGATCGATAGCCGTACTATCAAGGGGGGCTCTCGAGTGAGTAGCTTGATCGTATCATTCGTAGAGAGCTCAAACCATTGCATCCTTGGCATCATCTTTCTTGGTTCTTATTTGGTTTTTCTGTATGTGAGGTGTTAGTGTTCGTCTTGTTGTCAAACTCAAGCACATCAAAAACGGATTTCGTGTGCATCATCTTTGCATTTTCGGTGTTCGAGATTTTGCCGGTTAATATTTCGGGAAGGTTCTCTTCCTTATCCTATAGGCATTTCTTCTCCATTGCTAATTCTTAATTATCCAGTCGTTGTTGGATAGTGCTTATCATCATCTATCCAACAAGCTTGAGTTTGCTGAATTCAAAGTTCATTTGCAGAAGTTATGGCAGTTTTGGTCTTACTTGCTTCATCCACTGTTTTTGCTTGGGCCATTTTGAAGCACGCAAGCGGTAGTACCGCACTGATCCACGGTAGTATCGCTTGGCGGTACTGCCCCAGAACAGTGACGTACCCACTGCCGCTTGTTTTGGGCCCTCTGTTGGCCCTCCCACTATTAACGGTACTAGCACGGTAGTAGAGAGCGGTAGTACCGCTTGTTGCGGTACTTCCGCATTCCACTACCGCGGCTACTAGTGCTTATTTTGGGGCTTCTGTTGCCCTTCGCTGCTTTCACGGTACTAGAATGATACTAGACTGGTAGTACTACTTCGTGCGGTTCTGCCGCTCTGGCGCTTCTCTGTACCGCTGTTCCTAGTGTACTAAGTGACCCTAAGCGGTAGTACCACTTATGGGAGGACGGTAGTACCGCTCCAGCGGCACTACCGCTCCCGCACTCCACATGCACACTTGCTACACCCGGAACTGCCGCTCTAAGCGGTAGTACCACTCCTAGGAGCGGTAGTACCGCTTTACTGCGGGCTGGGCAGATAACAGTTGTATTCGAGCCCCTCTATAAAAGGGGGTCTTCTTCCCAATTGCCTCTAACGACTTTTGGCAAGCTTTCTCCTCCATTGTTGACCTCCAAAAGCTTCGTCTTCTCTCTATTCCTCCCATGATTGTTGCTAGTTTTTGAGGGAAAAGAGAGAGGAGATCCAGATCCACATTTCCACCAATCCATCTGTCCTCTAAGTGAGGGGAACCCCTTGGATCTAGATCTTGGAGTTCTTTGTGTTCTATTCTTCGTCTTCCCCTCATATTCCTCCATAGCTTTCGTTGTTGTGGTGGGATTTGAGAGAGAAGGACTTGGGCACTCCGTGTGCCCTTGCCATTGCATTTGTTGCATAGGTTTGAGTTCTCCACGGTGATACGTGGAAGTGAAGTTTGAGCAGCTTATTACTCTTGGGTGCTTGGTACCATAGAGCTTTTTCCTCTTGGGTGCTTGGGCGCCCTAGACGGCTGGTGGTGTCGCGGAGCTCAATCATTGTGGTGGAAAGCTCCGGGGCCAGCGTCGGGGTCTCCAATTAAGTTGTGGAGATTGCCCCGAGCAATTTGTACGGGTTCCGGTGACCGGCCCCAAGGGTTGCCAATTGTACGGGTTCGGTGACCGCCCCCAAGGGTTGCCAATTGTATGGGTTTGGTGACCGCCCTCAAGGGCCCCTTAGTAGAATCATGGCATCTTGCATTGTGCGAGGGCGTGAGGTGATTACGGTGGCCCTAGTGGCATTTTGGGGAGAATTGTGCCTCCACACCGCTCCAAACGGAGATTAGCATCCGTAAGGGTGTGAACTTCGGGATACATCGTCGTCTCCGCGTGCCTCGGTTATCTCTTACCCAAGCCCTTTACTTATGCACTTTACTTTGTGATGGCCATAGTGTTTCATGTTATATATCTTGCTATCACTTAGTTGTTTATCTTGTTTAGCATAAGTTGTTGGTGCACATAGTTGAGCCTGGCTTATTTAGGTTTTGTGCTTGACAAATTAAACGCTAGTTTTATTCCACATTTGTTCACACCTAAACTGTAAGTATTTTAAAGCGCCTATTCACCCACCCCCTCTAGGCGACATCCATGATCTTTCAATTGGTATCAGAGTCTCGTTTCTCATTATTAGGCTTAACCACCTAGAGAGTAAAGATGTCGACTCGGGGATTAGGATTCTTTGACACTCTTAGTTTCGATGGCACAAATTTTGATGATTGGGTAATTCGCATGCTTAGTCTCTTTCGGGTGATGGACCCAAATTTAGAGCGAATTGTAGATATGGGTTTTTCTCCTCCAAAGGATGTAACACCCCAAAATATTCTCTTTCGAATTTTTAAAATCTTTTCTTTAAAATAAAATTTCCTTGGGATCACTATGGCTCTTCTTCTTTTTCTTCTGTTTTGAAAATCTTTTTTAATTTTCAATTGGGTTTCAAAAATTGTAAATGGTTCTGATTTGGATGGTTTATTACTTGAGTAGTTATTTTTGTAGGTCAAAAATAATTTTTATTTCAGAAAAAGTTTTGAATAATTAAATCATTTCAATGAAATGATCCTTTTCATTCGCTTTCATACATATATAAAATTCTCCCAACAATTTTTCTGTCACTTCTAAATTATCATTCAAGTCATCCTCACTCCGTATGACAGTAACCAATACCCCTCCTCTCCATAAAAATATTTTTACCATATTTAGTAAAATTCCAAAGATGGAATTTCATTTATTCTAGTTTCCTTGATTTACAAAGGAACCATATTTTCTCTAACTCTTCTGCACCCACAAAAAATTATCCTAGCTACTTGGCAGTACCCACACCCCATTTCACCAAAAACATTTGGTTCCATAGTTTAAAATTTTCAAATTCCGTTCAATTCAAATTTGGACCAGATTCTATTCCTCTGATTAAAACCCAATTTTAATTGCTTCAAAAATTCTGAAACTTTGCCAGCCTCTCTTTTATGCATCAACACCTCACCACAAAAATTCCCAAAAATTCCTAAAATCCCTAGAGCAATCTAGCATTTTGTCATACACTTGGTGTGCATATTGTAGCACTGTCGAAAAATTCAGTTAACTGAAGAAGTTCAGAGAACAGAGGGATTCGGCACCGTGCGGTACACTCCACTCCATCTCATCCTCGTCCACGTCTCTGGTAATCTTCAATGCGTCGCCAGGGGTCCCCCTCGCCAGCCACTCGCCGCCGACAACACAGGAGCTGGCTGGTGCACCTGCCGTTGTCCTCGGCCGCGGCGGCCGAGAGGGGATCAGCGCGGCTCCAGCCCTCTTCATTCCCTCCATTACTTCCTCGCCTACTTCTCTCTACGCGTCGACCACCTCCGCAGCGTCGCCTCACCGTCCAAGCCACTGGAGCCCGCCTGGCAGTCGCCGGAGCTGGCGCCGCCCGCCACACCCGTATGGGGGCCTCGCCGTGGATAAGGCAGTAGGACGAGGAGGTTGATTGCGCTGGCGCTACCAGAAGACTCCTCTCGTCTCACTAATCCCTCACCAACCTCGCCACCGTCCCTAACTACCTCGCCGACCGGATTTACTCCGGCGTGATCCGCACCTCACTGGACCTCTTCAAGCTTCCTATATAAGGCCCTCCCGAGCACCGTTGATCACTCGCACCACCCACACTCTCTCCCAATCGACCCCCAAAGGAGTCAAACGACCTCGGGGAGGTCGTCTTCCCCGACTCCGGCCACCCGATCCGCCGCGGTACCCGAGAACCTCTCGTCGCCGTTAGGCCACCACCACCTCCCAAACTCCACCAGTCGTCTTCTCGTGCACCCACTAGTCCACCCCGCGCTGCAATTTGACGCAAGGAGCCCTCTCCGGCGAGATCCAACCTCACCCGACGCCGCCGTTCGCCGGAGTTGACCTCGCCGTCGCTCCGGTGCTCGCCGGCGACCACCACCACCACCCACCGACACGGAATACCACCCCGAGCACATCTCGACCATCGCCGCCTCCTGGAACGCCGGTGATCGCCGCATGTCCTCTGTACATGCGCGCGAGCGCGTTTGAATTCAAACCTGTGGGGCCCACCCGTCAGCGTTTTATTCTTTTTCCGTTTAAAAAGAAAGCGTATTCGTCTTTTTACGCTTTCTGCGCTGGAAAGCGTATTATCCCGAAACGTTTTCTGTTTTACCGCACAGGGACCTGCTGGCAAATTGGATTTTTGCAAAAAGTCCCTGGTTTTAAAAACTTAATAACTTTTACACAACAAATCATTTTGAGTTGATTCTTTTTCTGAAATTCTTCTTTTTAACTCTATTTTTTTTAGTATTTATTTGAAAATATTTTGATACAACTTTTTGTACTGTTGCAAAAATTTGATTTGAATTTGAATTTCCATTTTATAGAAAACAAAGAGGGGGACTTTGCCGGGAATTTCGAGGGATCACCTTCTGACTACTTTGATCAAGGCAAGCATTTTTGAACTTGGGATATGGTGAATTGCATGCATGGTTGCATCAGTTAGAAGTTTCACCGTATATGTAGAAATAGTGAGAACATGCATGGTCATGTCATTTTGAGCACTATTTGCATGCATCAAGAGTCTTTCTAACGTGTGGAAATGGTGAGAATCCAGGAGTGTATCTCCTGCCTTGGACGTGCTGGTGGGCACGGGTCACGTTATGACACGACGGTGTCACTTTGGCATGTGAGGCATGCCAGTCATAATAACAACACCTCCCGAGTCGACCTAGATCGAGTCTTGTTCCGTCACGCCTAGCTAAATACCGTGCTGCCACGGGTCTTCCCGCGAGGGAAGTACGGCTCAGTAAGTTGCTAACCCCTTTCCGTGTGCACACCACTTAGAGAGGCCATGATGAGGGTTCCACGGCCATGGACTAATGCCAGTCATCGGGTCAGGGGGCATGGGTGTATCCGGCTGGGCCGAAAGGGGGGCACCCCTTGTAATCCGTGCGTTATTAATAGTGATCCCATGCTATTCGAGACGATGGTCTCCCCGACTTAGAGTTTTTCTTGAATGATGCTTTGGGTGATTCCTGGCATCCGAAAAGTTTATCTGGTGTGTGCTGGTCAGGAGTGTTTTCAACCCAAAGACCGTAATGGGAATTATTCAGCGTCTAGGTGTTGGCTGAAGGAATCCCATGCACGTGGGTAAAGAGTACAACCTCTGCAGAGTTATACCTATTCGAATAGCCGTGTCCACGGTCAAGGACGTTAGCTGGGAATGGTTAAGTGTCGGTCCCGGTGTCGGTCTTCGGAGGAAATAATTAAATTGATCATGATTCAGTTTTGCAGGATAATTATTGTCACTACTGATGTCAGCATGAATATTATTGTTACCATGAATATTATTATGGACTAACCTTTTCTTTTATGTGCAACTCTGAGTATCACTTGGGATGGCTAGACCACCTGGATACCCAGTTTTATTTTATTCTCTGAGTATCACTTGGGATGGCTAGACCACCTGGATACCCAATTTTATTTTATTTCCTGAGTATCGCTTGGGATGGCTAGACCACCTGGATACCCAATTTTATTTTATTTTCAGAGTATCACTTGGGATGGCTAGACCACCTGGATACTCATTTATATTTTTCCGGGTATCACTTGGGATGGCTAGTCCACCTGGATACTCATTTATTTTCAAGACCTCTCGAGGCGTCGCTTTCATACACCCGTTTGGCATTTCTTTTCAAGACCTCTCGAGGCGTCGCTTTTAGACAGCCGTTTGGCATTTCTTTTCAAGACCTCTCAAGGCGTCGCTTTTAGACACCCGTTTGGCATTCTTCTTGGAATTTCTCGGGAGGTCCATCGCCCGATGTTCCATTAACTTTCTTTGTTTGTCACTAAAATTATATATCCATTCTTCCGCACCGTGTTAATATTCATCATGCCATAATTTAATCTCGGTCAGCATATGCATTTAATTTGGTCCAGCATGAGCATATCATTCGGTATATCTTTTGTTCATAATGTTTGCGAGTACATTCCAACATACTCACAGGCTTGTCCCTGGCTTGTTAATTTGGCCAGACCCGGAGGAGGATGAGCTTGTCGATGAAGAGTGCGCTAGCGAGCCCGACGCTTAGAGGTGTTCCCAGTCAGTCAGCTTGTGGTCTTGGAGTCTACCACGTGTATCATCCGCAGTGCTTCCGCTATACCAATAAAATAGTCAAGCCTCACACTGACGCTTGGCTCTACTTTATTGTATCAGTATTGTAGTACCACCACACCACTATTTAATTCCGCCACCGTCCGATACTGGCAAGTTTGTAATAAAAATGTTGAGCACTCTGGCTCAACCCTGTGTAATATTATGTATGTACTGGTTATCTATATCAAGGAAGTCCACCAGTTGTTCTGATCTTGGGGCTGGTGTGACTTGGGTTATTCTGGGATTTATTCCAGAAAGGGGCCCGACAAAGGATCCTCAAAACCTATCTTTAGAGGATGAGAAAAACTCTTATCTCAATGCTCAAGCTTCTAATGTGCTTTTCGATGCTTTGAGCAATGTAGTTATATTTCAACTCATGTCATTTCGGGCTGCTCATGAGTTGTGGACAAAGCTTCAAGATAAATATGGTGTGTCCAAGAATTGTGGGGATGATTATTCTCCCTCCACCTCCGGCCGTGTAGTGTTCTCAACTTCTTCTACTTCACCTACATGTGGATTTCCACAAGGTAATGATATGGTGAGTAGTGTTGATCATTGCAATGATGATAGTGGGCTTATTGTTGATGATCCTTCATCACTATCTTATTGCAATGCTTCATCTTTGGACTTTAACACTTCGAGCACTCTAGATGTTTCACATGCTTGTGTTGATAGTCCTTGCATATCATGTAGAAATTGCTTGACTAAATCTCATGATGATATGCTTGCTATGTCTTGTTGCCATGACAAAAATGCATGTATTTCCTCTAGTTGTTGTGCTAACAATGTAGAGGAAACCCAACACTCTTTGGGACAAGATATGGTCTTGAATGGTGCTTCAAGGGATTCTACATTATCATCTCTTGCTTCTCGCTTTTGCCTTATGGCCAAGGCTTCAAAGGTATCTCCTACTTTGAAACCCAATATATCTCGTGATGATGATGTTGATGATGATGAGAATGAGGATAATGTTAAAGAGAATGATAATGGTGCTTCCTTAAATATTAAGGGTGAAATTATCTTTCAAGCTCTTCATAAGAATAAAATTGCTCATTTTAACTTCTTGCAAATCAGGTCTATTGCCATTGAGGGAAAGAAATACATTGAGGAGTTGGAATCTCATCTCGAGGAGCATGAGGACACCATTGAGAAAATGGAAGGTCATGAGCGTGATTACGCTAATGAGATCGTGGATCTATCTCAAGCTCTTGAACTTGAACAAACCACCAAGGAATCTCTTGAGGAGACTTTTTCTCTAGAATTATCTAAAGTAAAGGAATCCCGTGATAGAGCTCTTGAGGTGGCTAATGATTTCAAAACTAAAAATGATAAGCTTGAAGTTGCACATGCTAAACTCCTTGAGGACTTTGAGCACATCAAAAATGGCTCTAAGGCCATTAAGGGTGAGCTCATCGAACTCACCGAGTCTCATGCACAACTTAAAGCTTCATATTTAAAAGATCTTGCCAAAGCGCCTTCTTCTCTTGTTGTTAATGATGATGCTTGTGCTACTAAATCTATTTCTTGTGAAGCATCCATATTGAAGGAGAATGTTGAGCTAAGGGCTCAACTTGAGTTGCTATCTAGCAATTATGGGAAATTGGAAGAAAGTCATGAAAAGCTCTCAAGCTCTCATGATGATCTTCTAGTCTCCCATAATAGGCTATTGTTAGCTCATGAGACTAGTATCTCTAAGGTAACATCTAGTGAGCCTCATATGGACATAAGCACTACTTCTACTCAAAATGCTATCTTGCCATGTGCTAGTCCTAGTACTTGTCATAACATTGGTACATCTTGTGATGAATTACTTTCCTTGCCTTGTTGCTCTAACGATGAAGCCCATACTTCCTCTAGTATTTGTGTTAATACTAACCATGTAGAGAAAATCAAAGAGCTCAAGGCCCAAGTCACTTCTTTGAAGATAGACTTGCAAAAGTGTCATGAAGGGAAGTCCACGCTCAACAATATCTTGAGTGTGCAAAAATCCCCCAATGACAAGGGTGGACTTGGATTCAAATCCAACAATAAGAAGAAGTCCAAGATCAACAAGAAGAAGGGCCAAGAACAAGTCAAGAATTCGGCCAAGATTGTTTGCTTCAAGTGCAAGATTGAAGGGCATCATGTTAGATCTTGCCCATTGAAGAAGAAGCCTCATAGTGACAAGCAACAAGGGAAGCGGCCTCAAGTTCAAACTCAAGTTGAAGAAAGGCCACTTCCCAAGAAGGCTCAAGTTAATGATCTTCAAGTTGAGAAATCAATTAAGAAGAAAGAAAAGAGTAGTTGTTGCTACTTATGTCGTGAGAAGGTGTTGGAAATATGCCCTAGAGGCAATAATAAATTGGTTATTATTATATTTCCTTGTTAATGATAATCGTTTATTATCCATGCTATAATTGTATTGATTGGAAACTCAAATACATGTGTGGGTACATAAACAACACTGTGTCCCTAGTAAGCCTCTAGTTGACTAGCTCGTTGATCAAAGATGGTTAAGGTTTCCTAGCCATTGACATGAGATGTCATTTGATAACGGGATCACATCATTAGGAGAATGATGTGATGGACAAGACCCAAACTGTAAACGTAGCATTTGATCGTGTCAGTTTATTGCTATTGTTTTCTGCATGTCAAGTATCTGTTCCTTTGACCATGAGATCATGCAACTCACTGACACCGGAGGAATACCTTGTGTGTATCAAACGTCGCAACGTAACTGGGTGACTATAAAGGTGCTCTACAGGTATCTCCGAGGGTGTCTGTTGGGTTGGCATGGATCAAGACTGGGATTTGTTACTCCGTATGACGGAGAGGTATCTCAGGGCCCACTCGGTAATACAACATCACATTGAGCCTTGCAAGCAAAGTGACTAAAGAGTTAGCCACAGGATCTTGTATTACGGAACGAGTAAAGAGACTTGCCGGTAACGAGATTGAACTAGGTATAGTGATACCGACGATCGAATCTCGGGCAAGTAACATACCGAAGAACAAAGGGAACAGCATACGGGATTAACTGAATCCTTGACATAGAGGTTCGACCGATAAAGATCTTCGTAGAATATGTAGGAGCCAATATGGGCATCCAGGTCCCGCTATTGGTTATTGGCCGTAGAGGTGTCTCGGTCATGTCTACATAGTTCTCGAACCCGCAGGGTCTACACACTTAACGTTTGGTGACGATTAGTATAATTGAGTTATTATGTTGGTGACCGAAAGTTGTTCGGAGTCTCGGATAAGATCCCGGACATGACGAGGATCTCCGGAATAGTCCGGAGGTAAAGATTGATATATGTGATAATAGTGTTTTGATCTCTGGAAGGGTTCCGGAGTTCACCGGAATGGGTTCCGGATGTTTACCGAAGTGTTCGGGTGCAGCAACACTTTATATGAGCCAAAGGGATAAAGCCCACAAAGTATTGGAAAGTGCAAAAGTAGTTTTGCTGCCGCGTAAGCGGTACTACCGCTTGGTGAAGCGGTACTACCGCCGGAGCGGTACTACCGCTTGTGTGAAGCGGTACTACCGCCCGAGCGGTACTACCGCTTGTGTGAAGCGGTACTACCGCTTGTGTGCGGCTGTGCACGGTTCGGCAGGGATCCGAGTTGGACTCTTTCCCTGCGGGCCAAACCGACCTTGTGCGGGCAAAACCGACCCGGAGGAGGCTTTTACTCCAAGTTTAGACCCCAAGGCTCAACATATAAATAGAGGGGCAGGGCTAGCACACGGGACACATCAAGATTTCCCCAAGCCGTGTGCGGCAACCCTAACCCTCTAGTTCCTCCGTCATAATCTCCGTAGTGCTTGGCGAAGCCCTGCAGAGATTGTTCCTCACCACCATCACCACGCCGTCGTGCTGCTGGAACTCAACCACTACTTCATCATCGCTCGCTGGATCGAGGAGGTGAAGGCGTCATCAAGCCGTACGTGTGTTGAACGCGGAGGTGCCGTCCGTTCGGCACTAGATCGGAAGGATCGTGATTGGATCGCGGGACGCTCGGCGATTTGGATCGCGAAGACGTTCGACTACATCAACCGCGTTTATTAACGCTTCCGCTTAGCGATCTACAACGGTATGTAGATTCACTCTCCCTCTCGTAGATGCTCATCACCATGGATAGATCTTATGTGTGCGTAGGAAAATTTTTGTTTCCCATGCAACGTTCCCCAACAGTGGCATCATGAGCCAGGTCTATGCGTAGATGAGATCTCGAGTAGAACACAAACGAGTTGTGGGCGTGGGTGTATACATATTGCTTGCCGTTACTAGTTGATATTTGATTCGGCGGTACTGTGAGATGAAGCGGCCCGGACCGACATTACGCGTACACTTACGCGAGACAGGTTCCTTCAACTGACATGTAACTTCGTTGCATAAAGATGGCTAGCGGGTGTCTGTCTCTCTCACTTTAGTTGAATCGATTTCAATGAAGAGGGTTCTTTTAGAAGATCAAAAAGCAATCACTACACCACGTTGTGGTTTTGCGTAGGTAAGAACGGTTCTTGCAAACCCGTAGCAGCCACGTAAAATTTGCAACAACAATTAGAGGACGTCTAACTTGTTTTTGCAGGGTATGTTGTGATGTGATATGGCCAATTACATGATGAGATATATGTGATGTATGAGATGATCATGTTTTGTATAGAATATCACGACTTGCATGTCGATGAGTTCGGCAACTGGCAGGAGCCATAGAGTTGTCTTTAATTATTGTATGACCTGCGTGTCAATCATTAAGCGCTATGTAATGCTTTACTTTATCGCTAAACGTTAGCAATAGTCGTGGAAGCAACAGTCGGCGCGACAACCTTATGGCGACACGTTGATGGAGATCAAGATGATGGAGATCATGGTGTCATGCCGGTGACGATGGAGATCATGCCGGTGCTTTGGAGATGGAGATCAAAAGCACAAGTTCATGGCCATATCATGTCACTTATGATTTGCATGTGATGTTAATCCTTTTATGCATCTTATTTTGCTTAGGACGACGGTAGCATTATAAGGTGATCCCTCACTTAAATTTCAAGATAAATTGTGTTCTCCCCAAGTGTGCACCGTTGCGAAAGTTCGTCGTTTCGAGACACGCCGTGATGATCGGGTGTGATAGACTCTACGTTCGCATACAACGGGTGCAAGCCATGTTGCACGTGCGGAACACTCGGGTTAAACTTGACGAGCCTAGCATGTACAGACATGGCCTCGGAACACAAGAGACCGAAAGGTCGAACATGAGTCATATAGTAGATATGATCAACATAAAGATGTTCACCTTTGAAACCACCTCAACTCACGTGATGATCGGACTTGAGTTGGTGGATTTGGATCATGTTACACTCGAATGATCGGAGGGATGTCAATTTGAGTGGGAGTTTTTTAAATATGATTAACTAAACTCATTATATAAGAACAATAGTCTAAGTTGTCTTTGCAGTATTTATGTTGTAGATCATGGCTCGCGCAGTAGCACCCCTGAATTTTAATGCGTTCCTAGAGAAAGCTAAGTTGAAAGATGATGGAAGTAACTTTGTGGACTGGGCCCGTAATCTAAGGATTATCCTTACGGCTTCCCAGAAGGCTTATGTCCTTGATGCACCGCTTGGTGATCCACCCGCTCCAGTTGAGTCTCTAGACGTTGTGAACGCCTGGCAGGCTCGTTCTGATGATTACTCAATAGTTCAATGTGCAATGTTGTATGGCTTAGAACCGGGACTTCAAAGACGTTTTGAACGTCATGGAGCATATGAGATGTTCCAGGAGTTGAAGTTTATCTTTCAGAAGAATGCCCGGATCGAGAGATATGAGATCTCCGATAAGTTCTATGCTTGCAAGATGGAGGAGAACGGGTCTATCAGTGATCACGTGCTCAGAATGTCTGGGTACTCCACCCGTCTGGCTGAGTTAGGGATGCCCCTTCCGCCAGAGGCTATCACTGACAGAGTTCTTCAATCATTGCCGCCTAGCTACAAGAGCTTCGTGTTGAACTATAACATGCACGGGATGAACAAGTCAGTCGCCGAGCTGTTTGCGATGCTGAAAGTCGCTGAGTCTGAAATTCAGAAGGAGCATCAAGTGTTGATGGTCAATAAAACCACTAGTTTCAAGAAAAATGGCAAGGGTAAGAAGGGTAACTCTAAGAAGAGTGGCAAAGCAGTTGCTCCTCTCGTGAAGAAACCCAAGGCTGGACCCAAACCAGAAACTGAGTGTTTTCATTGCAAGGGAACTGGACACTGGAAGCGGAACTGCCCCAAGTATTTGGCTGACAAGAAGGCGGCCAACAACAAACAAGGTATATATGATATACATGTTATTGATGTGTACCTTACCAACTCTCGTTGTAGTGCCTGGGTATTTGATACCGGTGCGGTTGCTCATATTTGCAACTCAAAACAGGAACTGCGGAATAGACGGAGGCTGGCAAAGGACGAAGTGACGATGCGCGTGGGAAATGGTTCCAAGGTTGATGTGATCGCCGTCGGCACGCTCGCTCTTCGATTACCGTCGGGATTAGTGATGAACCTAAATAAGTGTTATTTGGTGCCTGCGTTAAGCATGAACATTATATCTGGATCTTGTTTATTGCGAGACGGTTACTCATTTAAATCAGAGAATAATGGTTGTTCTATTTATATGAGTAATATCTTTTATGGTCATGCACCCAATGTGAGGGGTTTATTCTTATTGAATCTCGATAGTAATAATACACATGTTCATAACATTGATGCCAAAAGATGTAGAATTGATAATGATAATACCACTTTCTTGTGGCACTGCCGTTTAGGTCATATTGGCGTAAAACGCATGAGGAAGCTCCATGCTGATGGACTTTTGGAGTCACTTGATTTTGAATCACTTGACACATGTGAGCCATGCCTCATGGGCAAGATGACTAAAACGCCGTTCTCTGGAATAATGGAACGGGCAAATGACTTATTGGAAATCATACATACTGATGTGTGCGGTCCAATGAGTATTGAGGCGCGCGGTGGTTATCGTTACTTTCTCACCTTCACTGATGACTTAAGTAGATATGGGTATATTTACTTAATGAAACACAAGTCTGAAACATTTGAAAAGTTCAAACAATTTCAGAGTGAAGTTGAGAATCATCGTAACAAGAAGATTAAATTCCTACGATCTGATCGAGGAGGAGAATATCTGAGTTATGAGTTTGGCAGTCACTTAAGACAGTGTGGAATTGTTTCACAATTGACACCGCCTGGAACACCACAGCGTAATGGTGTGTCCGAACGTCGTAATCGAACCTTATTAGATATGGTGCGATCTATGATGTCTCTTGCCGATTTGCCACTATCGTTTTGGGGTTATGCATTAGAGACAGCTGCATTCACTTTAAATAGGGCACCATCGAAATCCGTTGAGACGACGCCATATGAACTTTGGTTTGGCAAGAAGCCAAAGCTGTCGTTTCTTAAAGTTTGGGGATGTGATGCTTATGTCAAAAAGCTTCAGCCTGAAAAGCTGGAACCCAAAGCGGAGAAATGCGTCTTCATAGGATACCCAAAAGAGACAGTTGGGTATACCTTCTACCTCAGATCCGAAGGCAAAGTGTTTGTCGCTAAAAACGGAACATTTCTTGAGAAAGAGTTTCTCTCGAAAGAATTGAGTGGGAGGAAGATAGAACTTGATGAGGTTATTGAACCTTTACTTCAACCTAAGAGTAGCGCAACGCAGAAAGTTGTTTCTGTCGAGCCTACATTAGCTGAAGAGGAAGTTAATGATGATGATCATGAAGCTTTGGATCAAGTTGCTATCAAACCTCGTAGGTCGACAAGGACGCGTACTGCTCCTGAGTGGTACGGCAACCCTGTCTTAGAGGTCATGTTGTTAAACAACGATAAACCTACGAGCTATGGAGAAGCGATGATGGGCCCGGATTCCGAGAAGTGGTTAGAGGCCATGAAATCCGAGATGGGATCCATGTATGAAAACAAAGTCTGGACTTTGGAAGTATTACCTGAAGGGCGTAAGGCCATTCAGAACAAATGGATCTTTAAGAGGAAGACGGACGCGGACGGTAATGTCACCGTCTATAAAGCTCGACTTGTGGCAAAGGGTTTTTCACAAGTTCAAGGAGTTGACTACGATGAGACCTTCTCACCCGTAGCGATGCTTAAGTCCGTCAGAATCATGTTAGCAATAGCTGCCTTTTTCGATTATGAAATTTGGCAGATGGATGTCAAAACAGCGTTCCTTAACGGTTACCTTAAGGAAGAGTTGTATATGATGCAACCAGAAGGTTTTGTCGATCCAGAGAATGCTGACAAAGTTTGCAAACTCCAGCGATCCATTTATGGACTGGTGCAAGCATCTCGGAGTTGGAATCTTCGTTTTGATGATGTGATCAAAGCGTTCGAGTTTATACAAGTTTACGGAGAAGCTTGTATTTACAAGAAAGTGAGTGGGAGCTCTATAGCGTTTCTAATATTATATGTGGATGACATATTGCTGATTGGAAACAATATAGAAATGCTGGAAAGCGTAAAGGAATATTTGAACAAGAGTTTTTCAATGAAGGACCTAGGAGAAGCTGCTTTCATATTAGGCATCAAGATCTATAGAGATAGATCAAGACGCTTAATAGGACTTTCACAAAGCACATACCTTGATAAGATTTTGAAGAAGTTCAAAATGGATCAGTCCAAGAAGGGGTTCTTGCCTGTTTTGCAAGGTGTGAAGTTGAGTAAGACTCAATGCCCAGTGACTGCAGAAGATAGAGAAAAGATGAGTGTCATCCCCTATGCTTCGGCCATAGGCTCTATCATGTATGCAATGCTGTGCACAAGACCCGATGTCAGCCTTGCCATAAGTATGGTCGGAAGGTTTCAAAGTGATCCAGGAATGGAACACTGGACGGCGGTCAAGAATATCCTGAAGTACCTGAAAAGGACTAAGGACATGTTTCTCGTTTATGGAGGTGATCAAGAGCTCGTCGTAAAGGGTTACGTCGATGCAAGCTTTGACACTAATCCGGATGACTCTAAGTCGCAAACCGGATACGTATTTATTCTTAATGGGGGTGCGGTTAGCTGGTGCAGTTCCAAGCAAAGCGTGGTAGCAGATTCTACATGCGAAGCGGAGTACATCGCTGCCTCGGAGGCGGCGAAGGAAGGTGTCTGGATGAAGGAGTTCATGACAGATCTTGGAGTAGTGCCTAGTGCACTTAACCCAATGACTCTGTTTTGTGATAATACTGGTGCCATTGCTCTAGCCAAGGAACCAAGATTTCACAAGAGGACCAGACACATAAAGCGACGTTTCAATTCCATCCGCGATTACATCAAGGAGGACGACATAAATATTTGCAAAGTACACACGGATCTAAATGTTGCAGATCCGATGACTAAACCTCTTCCAAGGGCTAAACATGAACAACACCAGAACTGCATGGGTGTTCGATTCATTACAATGTAAATCACATAGTGATGTGAACTAGATTATTGACTCTAGTGCAAGTGGGAGACTGTTGGAAATATGCCCTAGAGGCAATAATAAATTGGTTATTATTATATTTCCTTGTTAATGATAATCGTTTATTATCCATGCTATAATTGTATTGATTGGAAACTCAAATACATGTGTGGGTACATAAACAACACTGTGTCCCTAGTAAGCCTCTAGTTGACTAGCTCGTTGATCAAAGATGGTTAAGGTTTCCTAGCCATTGACATGAGATGTCATTTGATAACGGGATCACATCATTAGGAGAATGATGTGATGGACAAGACCCAAACTGTAAACGTAGCATTTGATCGTGTCAGTTTATTGCTATTGTTTTCTGCATGTCATGTATCTGTTCCTTTGACCATGAGATCATGCAACTCACTGACACCGGAGGAATACCTTGTGTGTATCAAACGTCGCAACGTAACTGGGTGACTATAAAGGTGCTCTACAGGTATCTCCGAGGGTGTCTGTTGGGTTGGCATGGATCAAGACTGGGATTTGTTACTCCGTATGACGGAGAGGTATCTCAGGGCCCACTCGGTAATACAACATCACATTGAGCCTTGCAAGCAAAGTGACTAAAGAGTTAGCCACAGGATCTTGTATTACGGAACGAGTAAAGAGACTTGCCGGTAACGAGATTGAACTAGGTATAGTGATACCGACGATCGAATCTCGGGCAAGTAACATACCGAAGAACAAAGGGAACAGCATACGGGATTAACTGAATCCTTGACATAGAGGTTCGACCGATAAAGATCTTCGTAGAATATGTAGGAGCCAATATGGGCATCCAGGTCCCGCTATTGGTTATTGGCCGTAGAGGTGTCTCGGTCATGTCTACATAGTTCTCGAACCCGCAGGGTCTACACACTTAACGTTTGGTGACGATTAGTATAATTGAGTTATTATGTTGGTGACCGAAAGTTGTTCGGAGTCTCGGATAAGATCCCGGACATGACGAGGATCTCCGGAATAGTCCGGAGGTAAAGATTGATATATGTGATAATAGTGTTTTGATCTCTGGAAGGGTTCCGGATGTTTACCGAAGTGTTCGGGTGCAGCAACACTTTATATGAGCCAAAGGGATAAAGCCCACAAAGTATTGGAAAGTGCAAAAGTAGTTTTGCTGCCGCGTAAGCGGTACTACCGCTTGGTGAAGCGGTACTACCGCCGGAGCGGTACTACCGCTTGTGTGAAGCGGTACTACCGCCCGAGCGGTACTACCGCTTGTGTGAAGCGGTACTACCGCTTGTGTGTGGCTGTGCACGGTTCGGCAGGGATCCGAGTTGGACTCTTTCCCTGCGGGCCAAACCGACCTTGTGCGGGCAAAACCGACCCGGAGGAGGCTTTTACTCCAAGTTTAGACCCCAAGGCTCAACATATAAATAGAGGGGCAGGGCTAGCACACGGGACACATCAAGATTTCCCCAAGCCGTGTGCGGCAACCCTAACCCTCTAGTTCCTCCGTCATAATCTCCGTAGTGCTTGGCGAAGCCCTGCAGAGATTGTTCCTCACCACCATCACCACGCCGTCGTGCTGCTGGAACTCAACCACTACTTCATCATCGCTCGCTGGATCGAGGAGGTGAAGGCGTCATCAAGCCGTACGTGTGTTGAACGCGGAGGTGCCGTCCGTTCGGCACTAGATCGGAAGGATCGTGATTGGATCGCGGGACGCTCGGCGATTTGGATCGCGAAGACGTTCGACTACATCAACCGCGTTTATTAACGCTTCCGCTTAGCGATCTACAAGGGTATGTAGATTCACTCTCCCTCTCGTAGATGCTCATCACCATGGATAGATCTTATGTGTGCGTAGGAAATTTTTTGTTTCCCATGCAACGTTCCCCAACAGAAGGGTCACCTTGCTTCTTCATGCACTAATGGTACCGTATCCAACCCTATTTTAATTGATGATATTTATTCTCTTTGTAAGGATAAGGTTGGCAATGTGTTTTGCCAAATTTGTTGGTACTCAAAGTGGTGTCAAGAAAAGAACCATTTGGGTAGCCAAACCTATTGTGACTAACCTCTTAGGACCCAACTTGGTTGGGAACCAACAAGCTCAAATTTGATCAATAGGTGTTGTTGGAGGGCATTGGAGACTTGGCTACCTCATGAAGAATTAAGGGATCTTCATCAATTATATTTCCCCAAGCCAAGTCATTTGGATTATCATGTGTCTATCTTATATCCAATGTGCCTCCTTGCGGTAACTTGTACTTAAATTGTTTACATTGAAAGTTACTTGCCCCTTTGCATGTTTTGGTTTGTACCTTGCATGTGTTTGTATATGTTGTGCTTCCAATTCGATTATCTTGAGTAATCAAGTATGTGTATGTTGGTTTGCACATCATGTACGTGTGAGTCTTGTGTTGAGCCTTTTTGCATCTTGTTTGTATCTTAGTTTGCTCTTGTGAGAGATTAATGGAACATCCCATTTTGGGGGAGTGATGTTCTTTGTGCACTTAACGATCCTACAAATGTGTGTACATGAGGAATACCACCTAGTATTGATATTGCAAAATTATCTAGTCTCTATGTGGTATGTCGTACTCATGAGAAATTAAAATTCTAAATGGTCCATTAATTATCTCTTGTTGGATTTTATTTGCCTCTTGTTAAGAATTTTGGGTTATCACATTATGGGGGAGTAATATGCTATGTGTATATTACAAGCCTAGAAAATGTGTACATTTGAGGTATTACCACTTAGAGTTGATATTGTAAATTATCTTGTTCCTAGGTGGCATGTTAGCTCTACAAGTTTCAATTTGCTTATCTCTTATCTTTTTGGTGTGAAGATGATATTGGATATCTTTGCAATCTACCAATGGGGATTATTTCCAAATACTTCTTGTCTTTTGACAATTGGTATTATTTTATGTGGTAGAAATTGCTAATCATCTTTTTTGGCTTTTATTTATAATTGCATTATTTTCTTGCTAAGAAATTGTTTCAACTCCCGTTGTCTTCCTTGCCTCTTGTGGATCTTTTTGAACTTGTCTAGTGTTTCTCTAGATATAGTGAAAGTGGTGATCCCATCTTGTGCATTTTGTATTCAAATGCAAATTCTATATAATGCACAACTCTTGGGGGAGCGATCCTATTCTCTCTAGAACACTCACCTTATGATCCGTATCAAGTGCGTGTTGGTGGAAGGCAAGAATTTTCTTTTTGTTACTTTGTGCCATCATGAAAATTTATAGAAGGTTTGGTTTGTTTGGAACCTTGCTCTCTTTTGGGAGTTTGATATCTCTTTCTTTGATATCTTTCAATTAGTGTGTATCAATGGATATCTCATTCCTTGATGTATCTTTTAATTGGTATCCTTCAAGTGATAAGTTCTTCATTTAGAATCTTATTTTCACTTGGTACCTTTTCATTTGGTATCTTATCAATCATGTGTTGATTTGGTTCTTGAAAGTCTAGAGCATGCATATTTACTATATGTACTTTCTTTGGCATGCTTTCTTTCTTTGACGCAATATATAGGGGAAACTCCACCATGTCACAAATTGGCTAAAGTGTGCATGAAATTCAATTTCATATCTATTTGCACATATTTATGTGGAGTTTGTCCTATGTATTGTTGGTTTTCTAACTCTTTGGTCCCAATGAGTTTGGGTACCATTTTGTTTGTGAATGTTGTTCTAGGAACATCGGAGATGCATTGGATGCTCGGCTCACTCACAAGGAAGGTGTTGTCACCATGTGCTTATTGGAGTCAAGCTAGGATGATCAATGAACCATTATCTACTACATCATTCCAATGCTATCTCGTTAACAAGTATCTACCTCATGCATACATTTCTTGCATTCAATCTTGTGTAGGTTGCATCATGGCATGAATTTCTTGATTTGTTCTTGTGATACTTGTTTCCTTTCTCAAAGCATCCCAACAATGATGTCTTGTTGCTAGTTGTGATGTCTTTGATGTTTGTGTGGTTGGAGTTCATTTATCACTAGTAGAAAACAGGCCTTTCGTCCGGAGCATTAGTCCCGGTCGGGTTTTGGACCGGGACTAATGTGACCACTAGTCCCGGTTCCAACGGCTAGGCTTTAGTCCCGGTTCATTTTTGACCTCTAGTCCCGGTTGGTGTTACCAACCGGGACTAAAGGGGTGGTGGCAGGCTGGCATCAGACTAGGGCCCCTACGAGCCCCTTTAGTCCCGGTTGGTATCACCAACCGGGACTAGAGATGGACCTTTAGTCCCGGTTGGTATCACCAACCGGGACTAAAGATATCACTATATATAGTGCTTCGTCCAGCCCGAGCCCAAGCTCTCCTTTCTCTGTTTTCTCCTTTCTCTCCTCTGTTCTCTTCCCCTTGCTCGAGCTCATCCTCCATTTTTGCCAAGATTTGTCAAGATTTGAGGCACCCCATCTATCCAAGTGTTCACAAAGGTTAGCAACTTTGTCCTTTCATCTCTCATTGCTAGATTAGCTCGGGCAATGCTCTATAAGTATAGTGATTTGTGGGTTTTAGTTTGGGAGTAATTATGTGGGAGTTTAGTTGATTTATATGCAATTTGAGCTCAAATTAACTTCTTAGTTTGCATATGTGTAGGTGTGGTTTACTTAGTGCCTTCCCGTCCCCGTCCTAACCACCGTCGATCGCCCGCATCGTCCCGTTGCCGGCACCCCCTTGGTGAGCCTCTTGTTCTTATCCTTTTTATAAAAAAAATCTTATTTGTATGATTTAGATAGTTGTATAATTTTCTTACTTGTATGATTGTTTGTTATACATAGTGCCATGGTTTTGATATCCATCCCCATCGGCCCTCGTCCGGTTTATGATTCGGATGTGGTATATTCTCTTTTATAACTATTTGTTGCATTTCGTGTTTATAACAATTATGCCCATCAAGTTGACATAGATATTTTTATCTAGGAGGTATGTGAACCAGAAATTGCAACCGACCCTCTTATCGAGAAGTTAAATTTAGTTGAAAAAGAAAACGAGTATTTGAAAGAAAAATTGAAAAGAATTGAAGAAGATAAGATGAAATTGGAGTTGTATGTTGCCGATGTCGTCGATGATCACAAGATCAAGATGGATGCAATGCGCTTGAAGATTAGAAATATTAGAAAATATGCCGTTAATAAAGAGGCTTGGTATCATTATGCTGTTGGATCAATTATTACCTTAGTTGCGATTTTGATCGCATTTGTTGTTGCATTTAAATGCTTTAGCTAGATAGTTTTATGTTGTTTTATGAGAATAAGTGTGTATGAACTTTATGTATGAACTTGTATTAATTTGGTCTTTTCGGTGTTGTGTAATGAAGATGAGTCGGCAATGGATGTACGATGACCGACGCTCTCCCCAGTTCATTAATGGCGTGCATAGTTTTCTGCATGCGGCTAAGGCAAACAAGCGGAATGGTTTTATGTGTTGTCTTTAAGAATGATAGGAATTACTCTAGCTCAAAAGTCATTCACGTCCACCTGTTTACGTCCGGTTTCATGTCCGGCTATAACTGTTGGACCAAGCACGGAGAAAGAGGGGTTCTAATGGAAGAGAATGAAGAAGAAGAGGATGATGACAACTATCCTGGGTTCCCTGAATATGATGGTACTACAATGGGGGAAGAGAATGAAGAAGAAGAAGCTGAAGAAGAGGCATCAGATGAGCCCGCTGATGATCTTGGTCGGGCCATTGCTGATGCAAAGAGAAATTGCGAAAGTGAAAAGGATAAGTTGAAGTTGCAGCGAATGTTAGAGGATCACAAAAAATTGTTGTACCCAAATTACGAAGATGACAAGAAAAAGCTGGGTACTACACTGGAATTGCTGCAATGGAAGGCAGAGAATGGTGTATCTGACAAGGGATTTGAAAAGTTGCGGAAACTGATAAAGAAGACGCTTCCAAAGGATAACGAATTGCCCGACAGTACGTACGAAGCAAAGAAGGCTGTCTGCCCTCTAGGATTAGAGGTGCAGAAGATACATGCATGCCCTAATGACTGCATCCTCTACCGCGGTGAGGAGTACGATAATTTGAATGTATGCCCGGTATGCGGTGCATTGCGCTATAAGATCAGCCGCAATGACCCTGGTGATGATGTTGAGGGCGAGCGCCCCAGGAAGAGGATTCCTGCCAAGGTGATGTGGTATGCTCCTATAATACCACGGTTGAAACGTTTGTTCCAAAACAAAGAGCATGCCAAGTTGTTGCGATGGCACAAAGAATTCCTGCCAAGTTGTTGCGCCCCAGGAAGAGGATTCTTGCCAAGGTGATGTGGTATGCTCCTATAATACCACGGTTGAAACGTTTGTTCCAAAACAAAGAGCATGCCAAGTTGTTGCGATGGCACAAAGAAGACTGTAAGAAAGACGGGAAGTTGAGAGTACCCGCTGATGGGTCGCAGTGGAGAAAAATCAAGAGATAGTGGCCGGAGTTTGCAGGTGACGTAAGAAACTTATGGTTTGGTATAAGTGCAGATGGCATTAATCCTTTTGGGGAGTAGTGCAGCAATCATAGCACCTGGCATGTGACTCTATGTATCTATAACCTTCCTCCTTTGTTGTGCATGAAGCGGAAGTTCACTATGATGCCAGTGCTCATCCAAGGCCCTAGGCAACCCGGCAACGACATTGATGTGTACCTAAGGCCATTAGTTGAAAAACTTTTACAGCTGTGGGACATAAAAGGTGTACGTGTGTGGGATGAGCACAAACAGCAGGAATTTGACCTACGAGCGTTGCTGTTTGTAACCATCAATGATTGGCCTGCTCTTAGTAACCTTTCAGGACAGACAAACAAGGGATACCACGCATGCACGCATTGTTTAGATGAGACCGAAAGTATATATTTGGATAAATGTAAGAAGAATGTGTACCTAGGACATCGTCGATTTCTTCCGATCAAGCATCTCTTAAGAATGAAAGGCAAGCATTTCAAAGGTGAGGCAGATCACCGGAAGAAGCCTGACCACCGTACTGGTGATCATATACTTGATATGGTCAAGGATTTAAAAGTAATCTTTGGAAAGGGTCCTGGCGGACAATCTGTTCCGAATGACGCTGACGGACACGCACCCATGTGGAAGAAGAAATCTATATTTTGGGACCTACCCTATTGGAAAGTCCTAGAGGTCCGCTCTGCAATCGACGTGATGCACGTGATGAAGAATCTTTGCGTGAACCTGCTAGGCTTCTTGGGCATGTATGGGATGACAAAAGATACACCGGAGGCACGGGAGAACCAGCAACGTATGCACGACAAAGACGGCATGCATCCAAAGCAGTATCAAGGTCCCGCCAGCTACGCTCTTACCAAAGAAGAGAAGGAAATCTTGTTTGAATGCCTGCTCAGTATGAAGGTCCCGTCTGGCTTCTCGTTGAATATAAAGGGAATAATAAATATGGGAGAGAAAAAATTCCAAAACCTAAAGTCTCATGACTGCCACGTGATTAGGACGCAATTACTTCCGGTTGCATTGAGGGGGCTTCTACTGGAAAATGTTCGATTAGCCATTGTGAAGCTATGTGCATTCCTCAATGCAGTTTCCCAGAAGGTAATCGATCCAGAAATCCTACCAAGGTTACATAATGATTTGGTGCAATGTCTTGTCAGTTTCGACTTGGTGTTCCCACCATCCTTCTTCAATATCATGACGGACGTCCTAGTTCATCTAGTCAAAGAGATTGCCATTCTGGGTCCTGTATTTCTACACAATATGTTCCCCTTTGAGAGGTTCATGGGAGTCTTAAAGAAATATGTTCATAACCGTGCTAGGCCAGAAGGAAGCATCTCCAAGGGCCATGAAACAGAGGAGGTTATTAAGTTTTGTGTTGACTTTATTCCTGACCTTAAGCCGATTGGTGTTCCTGAATCGCGGCATGAGGGGAGACTGAGTGGAAAAGGCACGCTAGGAAAGGATTCAGTAATATGTAGGGACGGGCATTCTTGGGCCCAAGCACACTACACAGTTCTACAAAATTCCACCTTGGTGGCTCCGTATATCGAGGAACACATGGATATTGTACGCTCCAAGAACCCGGAGCAGTCTGACCCCTGGATTAAACGTACACACATGGCGAGTTTCGGCGGTTGGTTGCAAACACATCTCATGAATGAGGATAGTGTTGGAGATGAGCTGTACTTGTTGGCCATGTCACCATCTTCGACTATATTGACTTTCAAAGGGTACGAGATTAATGGGAATACATTTTACACGATCGCCCAAGATAAAAAGAGCACCAAGCAAAACAGTGGTGTCCGCTTTGATGCAACAAACACCAATAGGGAAAAGGACATATATTATGGTTACATAGAGGAGATATGGGAACTTGACTATGGACGTGAGTTTAAGGTCCCTTTGTTTCGGTGCAAATGGGTCAATCTGACAGGAGGCGGGGTAAAGGTAGACCCGCAGTACGGAATGACAAAGTGGATCTCAACAATCTTCGGTACACAGACGAACCATTTTTCCTAGCCAATGATGTGGCGCAGGTTTTCTATGTGAAGGACATATCTACCAAACCGAGAAAAAGGAAAGATAAGGAAGCGAATACATCATACGGTGAGCCAAAGTGCCACATAGTTCTTTCAGGGAAAAGAAACATCGTGGGAGTGGAGGACAAGACAGACATGTCAGAAGATTATGAAAAGTTTCATGAAATTCCTCCCTTCACAGTGAAGACTGACCCAAGCATCCTGTTAAATGATGTAGATTGTCCATGGTTACGGCGCAAAGGGACACACGGGAAGAAAATTTTTTATACCCCAAGATCCCACTCTGGGATGTAATCGGCTTCATCGTCATCACTTTCTTCTCTAGTGAGTAGCCGAGATAGGCCAGTTTGTACACGAAGTGCATCCAGTTTTTGCCGTAACCCTCTCAACTTTGTAGCACGTGCTATGTGGGTGAAATGATGATACCATGCCAAGTTTCAACCTTTTCAGAGTTCATTTGTAGTGCTTTTCAATTTCAGGGTCATTTAGCTCAAAAAATCATTAAATGCATGAAAATTAGCAAATGAAGTTAGAAAGGGTTGAAATTTGAGGATGTGGCTTTGAATGGTGCATACTGAATGCACAAAAAGTCTGGAGTTGAAATAAGTTTAAAAAAATGAAATGCCTTTGTAACAGATGAGTTTTCGTCCGAAACCTTGATACTTCAAAGGAGATGGTCCAGTTTGTACACGAAGTGCATCTAGTTTTTGCCGTAACCCTCTCAACTTTTTAGCACATGCTATGTGGGTGAAATGATGATACCATGCCAAGTTTCAACCTTTTCAGAGTTCATTTGTAGTGCTTTTCAATTTCAGGGTCATTTAGCTCAAAAAAATCATTAAATGCATGAAAAATAGCAAATTAAGTTAGAAAGGGTTGAAATTTGAGGATGTGGCTTTGAATGGTGCATATTGAATGCACAAAAAGTCTGGAGTTGAAATAAGTTTAAAAAAATGAAATGCCTTTGTAACAAATGAGTTTTCGTCCGAAACCTTGATACTTCGAAGGAGATGGTCCAGTTTGTACACGAAGTGCATCCAGTTTTTGCCGTAACCCTCTCAACTTTTTAGCACATGCTATGTGGGTGAAATGATGATACCATGCCAAGTTTCAACCTTTTCAGAGTTCATTTGTAGTTCTTTTCAATTTCAGGGTCATTTAGCTCAAAAAAATCATTAAATGCATGAAAAATAGCAAATGAAGTTAGAAAGGGTTGAAATTTGAGGATGTGGCTTTGAATGGTGCATATTGAATGCACAAAAAGTCTGGAGTTGAAATAAGTTTAACAAATTAAATACCTTTGTAACAGATGAGTTTTCGTCCGAAACCTTGATACTTTGAAGGAGATGGTCCAGTTTCTACACGAAGTGCATCTAGTTTCTGCCGTAACCCTCTCAACTTTTTAGCACATGCTATGTGGGTGAAATTGTGATACCATGCCAAGTTTCAACCTTTTCAGAGTTCATTTGTAGTGCTTTTCAATTTCAGGGTCATTTAGCTCAAAAAAATCATTAAATGCATGAAAAATAGCAAATGAAGTTAGAAAGGGTTGAAATTTGAGGACGTGGCTTTGAATGGTCCATATTAAATGCACAAAAAGTCTGGAGTTGAAATAAGTTTAAAAAAATGAAATGCCTTTGTAACAAATGAGTTTTCGTCCGAAACCTTGATACTTCGAAGGAGATGGTCCAGTTTGTACACGAAGTGCATCCAGTTTTTGCCGTAACCCTCTCAACTTTTTAGCACATGCTATGTGGGTGAAATGATGATACCATGCCAAGTTTCAACCTTTTCAGAGTTCATTTGTAGTTCTTTTCAATTTCAGGGTCATTTAGCTCAAAAAAATCATTAAATGCATGAAAAATAGCAAATGAAGTTACAAAGGGTTGAAATTTGAGGATGTGGCTTTGAATGGTGCATATTGAATGCACAAAAAGTCTGGAGTTGAAATAAGTTTAAAAAAATGAAATGCCTTTGTAACAGATGAGTTTTCGTCCGAAACCTTGATACTTTGAAGGAGATGGTCCAGTTTGTACACGAAGTGCATCCAGTTTTTGCCGTAACCCTCTCAACTTTTTAGCACATGCTATGTGGGTGAAATGATGATACCATGCCAAGTTTCAACCTTTTCAGAGTTCATTTGTAGTGCTTTTCAATTTCAGGGTCATTTAGCTCAAAAAAATCATTAAATGCATGAAAAATAGCAAATGAAGTTAGAAAGGGTTGAAATTTGAGGATGTGGCTTTGAATGGTGCATATTGAATGCACAAAAAGTCTGGAGTTGAAATAAGTTTAAAAAAATGAAACGCCTTTGTAACAGATGAGTTTTCGTGCGAAACCTTGATACTTCGAAGGATATGGTCCAGTTTGTACACGAAGTGCATCCAGTTTTTGCCGTGACCCTCTCAACTTTTTAGCACATGCTATGTGGGTGAAATGATGATACCATGCCAAGTTTCAACCTTTTCAGAGTTCATTTGTAGTTCTTTTCAATTTCAGGGTCATTTAGCTCAAAAAAATCATTAAATGCATGAAAAATAGCAAATGAATTTAGAAAGGGTTGAAATTTGAGGATGTGGCTTTGAATGGTGCATATTGAATGCACAAAAAGTCTGGAGTTGAAATAAGTTTAAAAAAATGAAACGCCTTTGTAACAGATGAGTTTTCGTCCGAAACCTTGATACTTCGAAGGATATGGTCCAGTTTGTACACGAAGTGCATCCAGTTTTTGCCGTAACCCTCTCAACTTTTTAGCACATGCTATGTGGGTGAAATGATGATACCATGCCAAGTTTCAACCTTTTCAGAGTTCATTTGTAGTTCTTTTCAATTTCAGGGTCATTTAGCTCAAAAAAATCATTAAATGCATGAAAAATAGCAAATGAAGTTACAAAGGGTTGAAATTTGAGGATGTGGCTTTGAATGGTGCATATTGAATGCACAAAAAGTCTGGAGTTGAAATAAGATTAAAAATTGAAATGCCTTTGTAACAGATGAGTTTTCGTCCGAAACCTTGATACTTTGAAGGAGATGGTCCAGTTTCTACACGAAGTGCATCTAGTTTCTGCCGTAACCCTCTCAACTTTTTAGCACATGCTATGTGGGTGAAATTGTGATACCATGCCAAGTTTCAACCTTTTCAGAGTTCATTTGTAGTGCTTTTCAATTTCAGGGTCATTTAGCTCAAAAAAATCATTAAATGCATGAAAAATAGCAAATGAAGTTAGAAAGGGTTGAAATTTGAGGACGTGGCTTTGAATGGTCCATATTGAATGCACAAAAAGTCTGGAGTTGAAATAAGTTTAAAAAAATGAAATGCCTTTGTAACAAATGAGTTTTCGTCCGAAACCTTGATACTTCGAAGGAGATGGTCCAGTTTGTACACGAAGTGCATCCAGTTTTTGCCGTAACCCTCTCAACTTTTTAGCACATGCTATGTGGGTGAAATGATGATACCATGCCAAGTTTCAACCTTTTCAGAGTTCTTTTGTAGTTCTTTTCAATTTCAGGGTCATTTAGCTCAAAAAAATCATTAAATGCATGAAAAATAGCAAATGAAGTTACAAAGGGTTGAAATTTGAGGATGTGGCTTTGAATGGTGCATATTGAATGCACAAAAAGTCTGGAGTTGAAATAAGTTTAAAAATTGAAATGCCTTTGTAACAGATGAGTTTTCGTCCGAAACCTTGATACTTTGAAGGAGATGGTCCAGTTTCTACACGAAGTGCATCCAGTTTGTGCCGTAACCCTCTCAACTTTTTAGCACATGCTATGTGGGTGAAATTATGATACCATGCCAAGTTTCAACCTTTTCAGAGTTCATTTGTAGTGCTTTTCAATTTCAGGGTCATTTAGCTCAAAAAAATCATTAAATGCATGAAAAATAGCAAATGAAGTTAGAAAGGGGTGAAATTTGAGGATGTGGCTTTGAATGGTGCATATTGAATGCACAAAAAGTCTGGAGTTGAAATAAGTTTAAAAAAATGAAATGCCTTTGTAACAGATGAGTTTTCGTCCGAAACCTTGATACTTTGAAGGAGATGGTCCAGTTTGTACACGAAGTGCATCCAGTTTTTGCCGTAACCCTCTCAACTTTTTAGCACATGCTATGTGGGTGAAATGATGATACCATGCCAAGTTTCAACCTTTTCAGAGTTCATTTGTAGTGCTTTTCAATTTCAGGGTCATTTAGCTCAAAAAAAATCATTAAATGCATGAAAAATAGCAAATGAAGTTAGAAAGGGTTGAAATTTGAGGATGTGGCTTTGAATGGTGCATATTGAATGCACAAAAAGTCTGGAGTTGAAATAAGTTTAAAAAAATGAAACGCCTTTGTAACAGATGAGTTTTCGTCCGAAACCTTGATACTTCGAAGGATATGGTCCAGTTTGTACACGAAGTGCATCCAGTTTTTGCCGTGACCCTCTCAACTTTTTAGCACATGCTATGTGGGTGAAATGATGATACCATACCAAGTTTCAACCTTTTCAGAGTTCATTTGTAGTGCTTTTCAATTTCAGGGTCATTTAGCTCAAAAAAATCATTAAATGCATGAAAAATAGCAAATGAAGTTAGAAAGGATTGAAATTTGAGGATGTGGCTTTGAATGGTGAATATTGAATGCACAAAAAGTCTGGAGTTGAAATAAGTTTAAACTAAACTTATTCACAAACGAGTGATTCACACAAATTTCAAAGAATTGAAATTTAAACTATTCAAATTTGAAAACTACTGGCACTAGCGAAAAGTTTATAATTTTTGTGACCTAAAGCAAAAAGATTCACTCAAAAACTCTAAATATTGCATGTTAATTAGTAGAAACAAAAGTAAAAAAATAAAGCAAAAAACAAAAACAGAAAACATGAAAAACACCTTTAGTCCCGGTTGCCACCACCAACCTGGACTAAAGGTCCTTCTCCGGCCCGTAATTTGGACCGCCGAAAACAGACCTTTAGTCCGGGTTGGTGGTGGCAACCGGGACTAAAGGGTAGGCCTTTAGTCCCGGTGCATGGCACCAACCGGGACAAAAGACCCTTTAGTCCCGGTTGGTGCCACGCACCGGGACTAAAGGCTTCTGGGTATTTAAACTGCCCCCTTCTCCCCCAAATCTTCCTCTTCCTCGCCCGATCAATCAGCTGCTCCTCGACGCGTCCGCTCCCGCCGCCGGCCTCCACGCGACGCCGTCTGGCTGCCCGACCGCGCCCTCGACGTCAGCTCCCGCCGCCGGCCTCCACGCGCCGCCCGAGCCCGCCGGCGTCGCCGTCCTCTGCCCGACGTCGCCGCTCCTCCACGCGCCGCCGCGGCCCGAGCTTGCGCCGGCGCCTCTCCTCCACGCGCCTCCCTCTGTCTCCGGTGTCCTCCCCGCCTCCCTCCTTCCATCGGCGCGCCTCCCTCCGTCTCCGGCGTCCTCCCAGCCTCCCTCCGCCCCGACGATCCCGCTTGGTGAGCCTCTCCTCCTCCTTTTGTTCATCTTTTTTTTCATTTTTTTAATTTGTTCATATGTTTTCGTGTGTAGATGAATGTTAATTAGATGGATTTATTATGTATTTTTGTGTGTAGATGAATGTTAGATGGATATGTAGATGGATAGATGTTATATTGACGTATGTTAGAATGATGGATGAATAGAAATGTTAGATAGATGGATGTTAAATGGATGAATAGAAATGTTGTTCAAGTGTGGGTTCTCTATAAAAAGAATGGTTGGATCAATGCTATAAAATGTTGTTCAAATTTGCCCATCTACTATAGTTGTAAAAGTTTATTAAATATGAGTAGCATAATAAAATGATAATTATTATTGCATAGGAATTTGTTTTCATAAGAATTTGTTCTCGTAGTCGATGATGCTCGGCCCGCATCCTCGTCGTCGACTCGGCGGCGACAACCTGCTTGAGAGGCGCCATGTCCGGGACTGGGCTCCGCCGGGCTGGCACTGGGAGGTGCTACCTTCCGGGGCGCACAGCTTGGTGAGGAATCAGGCTCCCGTCGTCGACCCGGAGCTTCTTTGGTGGCGGTCGCGTGGGCCACTATCGGTGCGGAGGTAGCCGGCCCCCGAGGAGGTGGTACGTCGCCGTGTCAGGGAGGAGGATGAGCACGTCCGTCGCTACATGGTTGCATTCGACGTCAGGTTCTCCAATACCTGGCAGGTTCTTCAGGGATCTCACCCGAGCTATGATCCTGTGATGGTTCCTTCTCTTTGGGTGTCCACCGCCCGCGCCTCAGGAACCGCGAGTCAACTGGATTATTCGATAATATTCGAGCTGTATTAGTGATGTTATAAGATAATATTCGAGATGTATTAGTGATAATATTCGATAATATTTGATGATGCATTAACTGGATTATTCGAAATGTATTAGTTTTTGCTTATTGAATGCATTCTAATTTGAATACTAAATTGTTTTATCTTTCTTCTAGATTAGTTAAGCTATGGACTATAGCGGCAGAGACGACCATGATCAAGAGGATATCATGTTCGACATGATACGCTCCCAAAACGTAGAGATTGAACCAGATGACGGCTCACAATATCTGAACGAGTCCAGTGAGGGAATTGAGGAAGAACCAATAGACGAAGGGCACACAAACAATGATGGCGAAGGAAATGTTCTTCAATTAACAAAGTCCGGCGATGTATATATATATATATATATATATATATATATATATATATATATATATATATATATAAGGCCTTTGGTGATGATTACATGTATTAATTGATTTGTATATATATATATTAACGAATCTTTCTTCTTTTAGCCCTCCGTATCGAGCAAATCTTCTACAAGGGTAGTACGAGGCCCGGCCAAAAAGTTGCCCGATGGCATAAAGTACAACATCGATGAAATCAAAGAAGATGGCAAACCGATTGCTCCTAAAAAGAATGCGGACAAATTTATACGTCAATGCGGAGTTATTGTTAGGGACCAAATCCCGATCAGCGTTCAAGAATGGAATAAGCCAAAGGAAGATCGAGGAGTTAGTTTTGTCGACGAAAGAGCAAAAAATCTGCTTTGGGATACGCTCATGTCACATTTCACCCTATCAGAGGGTTTCATAGATCTCCAACGGGAGAAAGTCAAGAAGTGTGCTCTTAAGAAGATGGCCACACAATTCCAGACTTGGAAGAAAAGATTATGGGCCAACTACGTCAACGCAGAAAAGAAGACTCCAGAATTCACTGGACCACTAGAGAAGGTAAAAGATCACTGGGACTTATTTGTGGAGTTCAAGGAATCAGAAGCAGCTAAGGAACGGTCGAGGAAAAATAAGATAAATGCTGAGAAAAAAAAGTTTCACCATATTCTGGGTCCAGGTGGCTACAAGACTGGGTTGCTAAGTGGGATGAATCTGAGGAAAAGATGATTGCTGCAGGGGTCACTCCAAAAACAGTGGGTTGGCCCGACAGGTGCAGGACTTGGTTTTATGCGCATGGGGGAAAGTTGGACCCAAAGACAGGGGAGATTATTGAACAGCAAGTCTTAAAGAACCCTCGGACGCTATACTTGAAGCAATAAAAGAGGCTCGAACGGGGGCGCTCCAGCCCGAGAGAGAGAACGACGAGCTTACACGCGCCCTCAAGAATCCTGAACACCCGGGACGAACACAAGGCAAAGGCGTTGTTCCTTGGGTTGAGGGGTTTGCGGAGTGGAACGACACTTACAGAAGTCGTGTGAGTCAGAAGAAGCAGGATGCAGACCAGAAGAAGCAGGATGCAGACCGACTTCAAAAGGTAGAATCAAAGAACGCAGAGTTGGAACGTGCTTTCATGCGGCAGTAGGAGCAGATCGACACAATTAGCCAGAAAAGGGTGTCTCAGCGGCATGAGCAACCAGATCCAGCATTGGATAGTACCATCCCATCTATGCCGAAAAGCAGCGTGGGTTCCACGGGTGTGACGCCCCCGACTTAATCGTGCACTAATCATACATGCAAACGTGCAAGATCAAGCACAGGGACTCACGAGAAGATATCACAACACAACTCTAAACTCAAATTAAACATAAAACATCATATTACAAGCCAGGGGTCGCGAGGACCCGAATACATAAGTTACCCACACAAATGATATCTGAGTACAGACATAGTTAGTCAAGTTTTGCCTTAAGAAGGCTAGCACAAACAACGATACAGATCGAAAGGCGAAGGCCTCCTGCCTAGGGCCTCCTAACTACTCCTGGTCGGCTGGCTTGATCCAGTAGTAAGTGCCGTCGGGACCCTCCTGGTAGTAAGCTCCTGCGGTGGCATCTGGCTCCTGGGCTCCATCGTCTAATGTATCATCAAATGGGTACGAAAAAAAAGAGCAGAGCAACCGTGAGTACTCATCCAAAGTACTCGCAAGACTGACATCAGAACTATGCTAGTTATGCACTGGTATCAAAGGAATGGGGCTATATCTTTGGACTGAACTGCAGAATGCCAGAGTAGAGGGGGAGAAGCCTAGCCTATCGAAGACTAGCATCTTCAAGCAATCTTGCAGCATCAGAAGAGAGTAGAATATAGTAACATACAATAGTGGTTGTATAGCAGCAACTCCCCGAGATCCTTTCTCGACTATCCCGCGAGAAAACGATCCTGAGAGCAGTAGTAACAGTTTAATATGTATCATTATCAGTTTGTAGTTGTCATAGATCCGGATACAACTCTGAGCGTCCTGTTACCGTGGACACGGCTATTCGAATAGATAACTTCCCTGCAGGGGTGCACTACTGTTACCCAACACGCTCGTTTACCTCCGGCCGGACACACTTGCTGGGTAATACCCGGCCTCGGGTGATCGACACATCGCAGCCCGACCTAGAGCTCAGCAGAGAGGTCAACACGCCGGTCTAAATCCTAAGTGCAAAGGGGTCTTGGGCCCATCGCCCTTTGCACTCCTGCACGTTGTGAGACTGGCCGGGGAGCAGGCGCGACACTGAATACACCAGTGACGTAACCAGCCCAACCCCAACAATCAGCCCGCATCTCTGAGCTGTGACGTCTGAAGAGCTTTCGGCTGATACATACGACGTAGAGGGCCCCATTAAACCATTATCCCACGTGGTGGTAGTGCGTAAAGGGCACGACGACCCACTCAGATCAAATACCCAGTTCCGTTAGGCATATTTGGTAACTCGCAGAGACGATCAGAGTTTCTGTCGCTCCGACTTGGTAAAACATGACGCGCGGGTGCTCTTGGAGCCGACCCGTCTTTAATGATATTCACTCGCGGGTACCCTTGGGGCCAGCCCGACTTTAACATTGGGCGCTGTCGGGACTCAGGTCCATCTCTGACTGGATGGTACCACCAGCCCTTCACCCCTGTAACAATAAATGAATGTAGTAATGTAAACATTCCCGTGATCATCACCCAGAGTGATCACGGCCCAGTAACAAGCATGGCATATGGACAAGACAAAGGGCCAAGAATGGAACAGCGGCATAGCTAACTAGGCATCATGGGATAACAGGTAATGTATCAGTAGCAGGCGACAAAACCAGGTTATGCATCAGAATAGGTTAAAGCATGGCAGCGGCAGTTTCTAATGCAAGCAGGAGGGAGAAAGAATAGGAGACAACGGCATGCGTCAAGGGGGGATTGCTTGCCTGGAAGCACTGCTGAGAGGGTCTGATCGTCTGTCGGCTTCTCGTCGGGGGTGTAGTCGAATCCAGCTGCGTCGGCGTCGGTGTCGGCGTCTATCGGGAGAGAAGGAGGGGGGAAGAAACAGTAAATTCACGGCAACAAATGCAAACATCATGACATGCCTAAATAATGTGCAGATGTGTTTTACTGCCTAACTAAATGATTTAGTTAATTTAGGAATTTATTTGGATTTATTTTATTAAAGTTGGACACTATTCATTTATCGAAAACAGTCAAAAAGTTCCATGTTCACCTATCTAGGAGTGTTGGACAGGCGTTTTGATCACATATTCCGAATCTTCATATTTTTCTGATCATTTTACATATATAAATTATTTTCATCTGACTTACAGTTTAACAAATATGATTTTTCAAAGTTTTATTAATTTTCTGGAACTTATTTAATTAATAAATACGAATTATCCAAAACAGTAGCCAGTGACGTCATCATGACGTCAGCACGGCGTCAGCAGTCAACGGGTCCTCTGACCAGTCAACTCTGACCTGCGGGACCCACCTGTCATAGACAGGGGGCTAACTAAACTAACTAACCGGTTAATTAGCTAGGTGGGGCCCATTAGTCAGTGAGTGATTAACTAATTAATTCAATTAACTGATTTAGTTAACGTTTTATTTAATTATTTATTTATTTTTTAAATCGTTTTAAACGGCGGGACCAGCATGTCAGCCACACAGGGCCGCCACGTCAGCTAGTGGACCGGTCAACGGGACCCGCGGGGCCCGCAGTCAGTGGCACAGCGGGAGGCCCTAGCCGGACACGTCGGTGCCGGCCACCGGAGTCGCGCCGGAGCTCTCTCCGGCGAGCCCGAAGCGGCGGCAACTTCGGCGAGCCCGGGTTTCGTCTACGGTGCGCCAAATCGGGCGCCGTTTGTTGCTCTAGAACGGCCACTCGACGGCGCATCCAGTGTTGGCGGTGGTCGGAGCTGGGGAGGCCGGAGATGACGGCGGCGAGCACGTCGGCGGCGGTGGTTTTGGGCGGTGGTCGGGCACGGCGATACGGCGTGCGTTTGGGCGATCTAAATAGCGAGGCGAGGACTACGAGCGCGCGCGAGCAAGATGGGCACGAGCCCGAGACCATTTGGTCGTCGGAACCTCGCCGGGGATGAGGATAGGCGGCGGCGTGGTCGGGTATCTCCAATGCGGCGGGTACGGTGGCTAAATCGCGCGGGGAGAGAGGGGAAAAGACGCGGCTGCTCACATTGGCCCTGCAGGTGTGCGTAAATATGCTCGGGGAAGGGCGACGGCGGCGAATCGGCGCCGGAGACAAAGGAGGCTGTGCGGGGAAGAAGAGCTCAGGGAGTTCGCGGCAGAGGCGCTCGACTCCAGTTAGGCGGTGCAGTCGGCGTAGTCGAGGACGGGGAACACGACGGGCGCGGCGGAGCGATGATCGTGAGGCGGTGGCCGCGGGATCGAGCTGCAGACAGCGGCGACGTCTCGGGTGAGGGGGAGACCGAGAAAGAGAGGGCGAATGGGGGCAGCTAGGGTTCGGGGGAGGACGAGGGCAGCTCGGGGAGGCACTTAACGGCGACGGAGAGCCGCGGGATCAACGACACGGCGACGGTCGGCGATCGGATGCGCGCGCCAGGCGACGCGTGCGGGAGGAGGGAGAAGATCAGCTAGGTGGGCTGGGCCGGTTACTGTTTAACTGGATCCCAGCCGCACAGTAACGTCTAACCGCTCTTCTTTTTCTATTTTCTATATCTTTTTAACACCTCTGTTTTGCAAATGTTTGACCACTATTGTACTTTTATTGAATATGTGACTTAGCTCAAATATTACAGTGCAATATTCGTTACCACCAAAAATTGGATTGGGCAAAATATAATTTTCCACTTTGAATTTGAATTATAATTTGAATTGGAATTTGAAATGAGATATGATGCAACGATGATCAAGCATAGTTAATCATGGTGACATGGCATGATCAAAAGGGTGATTACTGTAGCTATTACATGGGGACGTTACAATTCTCCTCCTCTAACAAGAATTCTCGTCCCGAGAATTAGAAGGTAGGCTGAAAGAAAGCAGGGTATTCTTCACGAAGACGGTTCTCGCGTTCCCAAGTGGCTTCATCCTCAGAATGATTCGACCACTGAACCTTGAGGAACTTGATCGACTTCTGACGGGTTTGACGCTCAGTTTGATCAAGAACGCGGATCGGATACTCCGGATAAGATAGATCTTCTCGCAATTCAAGCACTTCATGATCCACAGCTCGGATGGGATCCTTGAAGCAGCGTCGGAGTTGCGATACATGAAAGACATCATGCACCTGAGAAAGGTTTGGCGGCAATTCCAATTGATATGCCACTTCTCCTCGACGAGCGAGAATGCGGAACGGGCCAATGTAGCGAGGAGCTAACTTGCCCTTGATTGCGAACCGATGAGTTCCCTTCATCGGAGTGACACGAAGGTAAGCTTGCTCACCAGGCTGATAGACCATTACCTTGTGCTTTCGGTCATAGTTGCTCTTCTGACGAGACTGAGCAGCTTTCAAATGTTCACGGACAATGCGGACTTGTTCTTCAGCTTGTTGAATAATGTCCGGACCAATGAGTGAACGTTCCCCAGTTTCTGACCAATTCAGAGGGGTTCGACACTTACGTCCATAAAGAACTTCAAACGGTGCCATCTTCAGACTAGCTTGATAGCCATTGTTGTAAGAGAATTCGGCATATGGAAGAGATTCCTCCCATTTCTTACCGAATGAGATGACGCAAGCTCGAAGCATATCTTCAAGCACTTGATTAACTCTTTCGACTTGACCCTGAGACTGAGGGTGATAAGCAGTGCTAAAAGATAGATGAGTTCCCATGGCTTCTTGGAAACTGATCCAAAACCTGGAAGTAAAGAGGCTGCCACGATCTGAACTGATCTCCAATGGAACACCGTGGAGTGACACAACTCGGGAAACATACAAGTCTGCTAACTGACTAGCAGTGATAGTCTCCTTGACTGGAAGAAAGTGAGCAACCTTTGAGAATCGGTCGATGACGACAAAGATAGCATCATGACCCTTCTGCGATCTAGGAAAACCAGTAATGAAGTCCATTTGGACTTTGTCCCATTTCCATTCCAGAATTTCAAGGGGCTGTAGAGTTACAGCAGGCCTTTGATGTTCTGCTTTGATGCGACGGCAAACGTCACACTCAGCAACATATTTAGCAATATCATGTTTCATATCGGGCCACCAGTACCGCTGACGAATGTCTTGGTACATTTTGGTACTACCAGGGTGAATAGACAAAGGCGTGTCATGTGCTTCTTTCATGACATCTGAACGGGAGTCCAGATTGTGCCTTCTGGGGACCACTAGGCGGCCTTTGAAGAACAAGGCACCATCCTCACCAACATGGTAGAATGAAGGATTACCCTTGGAGAGGAAGCTCTTAATCTTCTCGACTTCAGAGTTATATTTTTCTGTCTGGTCTTGATGTTGCGCTCGAGGTCTGGCTCAACCTCCGGGGTATTGAGATAACCCTGAGGAACAATGTGAAGGTTCAATTTGCGAAGCTCTTCATAAAGCATAGGTTGTGCTTCCTGAACCATGAGGTTGTTGCAATAAGTCTTGCGACTCAAAGCATCGGCCATTACATTAGCCTTGCCAGGGGTATAAGAGATATTCATATCATAATCGGCTATTGTCTCGAGCCACCTTTCTTCACGAAGGTTCAAGTCTGGCTGAGTATACAGATACTTCAAACTCTGATGATCCGTGTATATCTCGCAACGATTACCAAGGAGGTAATGTCGCCATAGCTTCAGAGCATAAATAACCGCAGAAAGTTCGAGATCATGTACCGGATAATTTTCCTCGTGAGGACGCAATTGACGAGAGCCATAAGCAATTACTTTGCGCTCTTGCATTAGAACACAGCCTAATCCTTGACGAGATGCGTCGCAATATATCACAGAGTCCTTTTGGGAATCCGGGGGTGCTAACACTGGGGCAGATGTCAACTTATCTTTGAGTGTCTGAAAGCTTTCTTGACATTTTTCTATCCATTCAAATCTAACACCCTTGTGGAGCAGATCAGTCAATGGCTTTGCAATCTTTGAGAAGTTCTCGACGAATCGGCGGCAATAACTAGCGAGTCGGAGAAAACTCCTGACTTGCTTGACGTTCTTCGGGGGAGTCCAGTCAAGAATAGCCTGAACTCGTTCGGGGTTAACAGCAATGCCATCCTTGGAAATCACGTGACCAAGATAAGTCACCTCGGATAACCAGAATTCACACTTAGAGTACTTGGCATATAACTGGTGTTCTCGTAGCTTCTCCAATACAAGCCGAAGATGTTCGGCGTGTTCTTCTTCATTCTTGGAAAATATAAGAATATCATCCAAGTAGACCACGACGAATTTGTTGAGGTAGTCCATGAAGATATAGTTCATCAATCGGGAGAAGGTTGCTGGAGCATTAGTTAATCCGAAGGACATAACAGTGTACTCGTATGATCCATAGCGAGTAACGAAAGCAGTCTTCGGAATATCCTCCTTACGAACTCGGATCTGATGATAACCCAACCTCAAGTCAAGTTTCGAGAACACAGAGGATCCAGCAAGCTGATCATAAAGATCGTTGATCCGGGGTAGTGGATATTTGTTCTGGATTGTTGCTTGGTTAATGGGCCGATAGTCCTGGACCGATCGGTTAGTTTCATCCTTCTTCTTAACAAAGAGAGAAGGTGCTCCCCAAGCAGAGGAACTGGGGCGGATGAAACCCTTTTTCAGTGACTTGTCGATTTCTTCCTTAAGCTCGAGAAGTTCATGCGGAGGCATCTTATAAGGACGCTTCGCAATAGAGGTGGTGCCAGGTTTCAAGTCGATGGCGAACTCGACAGCTCTAACCGGGGGTATTCCTGGAAGTTCTTCCGGAAAGACGTCCGGAAAATCGCGAACGACCGGAACGTTCTCAATTCCCTCAAGAGGTGAGGCGTTCAAAGCATTCAGAGCATATATCTGAGCTTCGGCATTCCGGGTAATGCGGGCAGTGTAGTTCACTATCTCATCGGAGTGATGAAGTAGTTGAACAACTTTGGTAGCACAATTGATCGAAGCAATATGAGCTTTCAACCAAACCATTCCCAGAATGAGGTCTATGGTGGAAGACTTCAAAACAATGGGGCAGGCAAGGAATTCCAATCCTTCAATTTTGACGGTGACGTTAGGTGCCATCATGTCAGCATGACAATGGCCCCCGGGAGTCTTAACGACTAACGGAGTATGCATCTTCTCATAATGAATGCCATGCATGAATGCAAATTTCCAGAGATGAATGAATGTGATGCTCCTGAATCAAATAAAACAGAAGCGGGTACTGAGTTAACAAGAAGGGTACCCATCACAGTAGCAGGCTGATCCTGAACTTCTTCAATGTCAATGTTGTAAGCATGTCCACGACCATAAGCAGAAGACCCAGTGTTATAGTTGCGGGCCTAATTGTTGCCACGACCATTGCCACGGCCATTGCGAGGAAATGCCAACTGATTCTGATTCTGGCGGCAGTCCTTAGCAAGGTGACCTGGTTTGCGGCACTTGAAGCACATAACATCTTCAGGACGAAGAGGAGCACTGGGTGGAGCAGCTTGAGCTCTTGGCTGCCTCGGTGGTGGAGGAGGCAGACGGAGTGCAGCATAAGAGGGTCTCGGCGTAGGAGCAGCTGGACGGTACACACTATTGGGAATCCAGATACGACGTTTCTGTGCTGAGCTCGAAGATGAGCCAATGTCACGATAGCGCTTCTGCGACTCCTTGTGCTTGATCTGAGCGGTCTCCACCAGAATAGCCTTGTTCACGAGAGTGGCAAAGTCGGTGAAGTCTTGAGCAGCAAGTGCAAGCTCGAGGTCTGGGTGGAGTCCACTACAGAACTTCTCCTGTCTACGAGCATCAGTTGGAATGTCTTCTTCAGCATAGCGGGACAAGTTAAGGAACTCCCGCTGATAGGCTTCGACAGTCTTGTTGCCTTGAACGAGGTTGCGGAACTCGGTCTTCTTCCGGTCTATGATTCCCTGAGGAATTTAGCGAGCACGGAAGGCAGTCTGAAACTCATCCCAAGTAACGATTGTCCCAGCAGGCAGTGTACGCTTGTGAGTGGACCACCATTGAGTAGCGGGTCCCTTCAGGAAGTAGGTCGCGAAGGCGACAAGGCTTTCAGGGGCGACAATGGCAGATTCCATCTCGAAGGCGATGTCACGAAGCCAGTCATCGGCATCCAGTGGCTGTTTAGAGTTGCGGAAAATAGTGGGGTTGAGACGCACAAACTCTGACAGTGTTATTGAAGCTGGGTTCTGGTTCTGATTGTTCTGGTGCGGGAACTGAGCCATGATATTAGTCATGAACTTACGGTTCAGCTCGAATTGCTGCATCATAGCTGCCATATAGTCTGGTGGTGGTGGGTTTTCAAGGTCACGACCACGACCACGAGCACTTGGCCTAACCATCCTGCTAAATTTCAACAGGGGGTAGTTTAGAAAAAGCACTTGCGAGTGTTTAAAGACAAGCTTAATGTAACACGACAATGAACAAGCAGTGCAATAGATACATAACAGTAGTCAATTAAGACATACAGATCCATACACAGAGTCGGTTACATGCGGACAGCATAACGACGTAAAATTAAGGAAAAGACATGCTAGGCGGCGCGCAGGCACGCGGTGAGGAACTACACAACGAGACATAGCAAAGGCTACATCAACGTCGGAGAAAACCACTGAAACGGGGTAACTGCAAGTGCGGACGATGAATCTCTGTAGCAGAAAAGTCCTGCTCTCCGTGTGCACTCTGATGCAGAACCCGGTCTCGAACTGAAAGAAGAGGTCCACGTGCAGGTGTATGACCTCCAACAGCAGGCCAATCGATACCTGCCGGCATCTGAGTCCTGCGCGGGTAAAGGATATACTCCGGATGTATCCCTGCACAAACAGTTGGTAGCAACTGTGTCATAGCATCGTAAAGATGTGCTCGAGTGGCAAAAACTCGACGGCGAGAGCCCGGTTAGTGCGATCCAGAGCCTGAGTGCACTGAATCAACACGTGCGGGTCATATCGACGACGCTCGTAAGGGGCACAGATAGCTGTGCAGTATCAAGTAGCATCTCCGATAGGTGCATACGGAATGTACCGGAACTCAGAGGCATCCAAGCTACTATGCTCTCCACGGAGTCGTGCGACAGCAGAGTAGGCAGCATCATGGACTGCCATCTCAATCGTCACACCGATACCGTGAAAGATGTGCAACTCAGTGTCGGAGTTGTCCCTCTGATCATAGATACGAACATCTGCATGGTACTGCTCCTGGTTGAACTCGCGGAAATCCTCATAGACCATGTACTCGGGGTACCAGCGGTAACCCAGTCTGGTCAGGAGGGCGATCAGGACAGTTGGAAAACCAGGGGCATTACGAGCCCAAGTACGAAGCACAAGCTGCGTCGCAGGGCGCGGTGGAAACAGGCGATCCATCTGAAACAGAGGAAATTCAGGACTGTCAAATGACAATGGGAAGTACCGTATAACTTGGAAAGGTTAAACAAACCAATGTAAAGGAAAATATGATTATCAGACTAATCAGATCAATGGTAAGGAACAAGCACAGATAATCCAGCTCTCCGGGTGGACGAGATTACGAGATCCTAGTGTCGGCGTTAGTAAAATTCATTTAACCCGAAAGGAAGAGAGTTCAGAGTCCCAGAGTATAGAAGAGGAATAAAAGATCCTAATACCACCCAGTTGGTGACATGGGCCCGTAAGCCACACAGCCATGTTAGTAAATTAGTTTCCATAAATACTAGACTCAACTGCGGCCAAGAAGTTGGAGAGGGGCTTCCTACAGGCAGTCGGCTCTGATACCAACTTGTGACGCCCCTGACTTAATCGTGCACTAATCATACATGCAAATGTGCACGATCAAGCACAGGGACTCACGGGAAGATATCACAACACAACTCTAAACTCAAATTAAATATAAAACATCATATTACAAGGCAGGGGTCGCGAGGACCCGAATACATAAGTCACCCACACAAATGATATCTGAGTACAGACATAGTTAGTCAAGTTTTGCCTTAAGAAGGCTAGCACAAACAACGATATAGATCGAAAGGCGAAGGCCTCCTGCCTAGGGCCTCCTAACTACTCCTGGTCGGCTGGCTCGATCCAGTAGTCAGTGCCGTCGGGACCCTCCTGGTAGTAAGCTCCTGCGGTGGCATCTGGCTCCTGGGCTCCATCGTCTGATGTATCATCAAATGGGTATGGAAAAAAAGAGAGCAGAGCAACCGTGAGTACTCATCCAAAGTACTCGCAAGACTGACATCAGAACTATGCTAGTTATGCACTGGTATCAAAGGAATGCGGCTATATCTTTGGACCGAACTGCAGATTGCCAGAGTAGAGGGGGAGAAGCCTAGCCTATCGAAGACTAACATCTTCAAGCAATCTTGCAGCATCAGAAGAGAGTAGAATATAGTAACATACAATAGTGGTTGTATAGCAGCAACTCCCCGAGATCCTTTCTCGACTATCCCGCGAGAAAACGATCCTGAGAGCAGTAGTAACAGTTTAATATGTATCATTATCAGTTTGTAGTTGTCATAGATCCGGATACAACTCTGAGCGTCTTGTTACCGTGGACACGGCTATTCGAATAGATAACTTCCCTGCAGGGGTGCACTACTGTTACCCAACACGCTCGATTACCTCCGGCCGGACACACTTGTTGGGTAATACCCGGCCTCGGGTGATCGACACATCGTAGCCCGACCTAGAGCTCAGCAGAGAGGTCAACACGCCGGTCTAAATCCTAAGTGCAAAGGGGTCTTGGGCCCATCGCCCTTTGCACTCCTGCACGTTGCGAGACTGGCCGGGGAGCAGGCGCGACACTGAATACACCAGTGACGTAACCAGCCCAACCCCAACAATCAGTCCGCATCTCTGAGCTGTGACGTCTGAAGAGCTTTCGGCTGATACATACGACGTAGAGGGCCCCATTAAACCATTATCCCACGTGGTGGTAGTGCGTAAAGGGCACGACGACCCACTCAGATCAAATACCTAGTTCCGTTAGGCGTATTTGGTAACTCGCAGAGACGATCAGAGTTTCTGTCGCTCCGACTTGGTAAAACATGATGCGCGGGTGCTCTTGGAGCCGACCCGTCTTTAATGATATTCACTCGCGGGTACCCTTGGGGCCAGCCCGACTTTAACATTGGGCGCTGTCGGGACACAGGTCCATCTCTGACTGGATGGTACCACCAGCCCTTTAGCCCCGTAACAATAAATGAATGTAGTAATGTAAACATTCCCGTGATCCTCACCCAGAGTGATCACGGCCCAGTAACAAGCATGACATACAGACAAGACGAAGGGCCAAGAATGGAACAGCAGCATAGCTAACTAGGCATCATGGGATAACTGGTAATGTATCAGTAGCAGGCGACAAAACCAGGCTATGCATCAGAATAGGTTAAAGCATGGCAGCGGCAGTTTCTAATGCAAGCAGGAGGGAGAAAGAATTGGAGACAACGGCATGCGTCAAGGGGGGATTGCTTGCCTGGAAGCTCTGCTGAGAGGGGCTGATCGTCTGTCGGCTTCTCGTCGGGGGTGTAGTCGAATCCAGCTGCGTCGGCATCGGTGTCGGCGTCTATCGGGAGAGAAGGAGGGGGGAAGAAACAGTAAATTCACGGCAACAAATGCAAACATCATGACATGCCTAAATGATGTGCAGATGTGTTTTACTGCCTAATTAAATGATTTAGTTAATTTAGGAATTTATTTGGATTTATTTTATTAAAGTTGGACACTATTCATTTATCGAAAACAGTCAAAAAGTTCCATGTTCACCTATCTAGGAGTGTTGGATAGGCGTTTTGATCACATATTCAGAATCTTCATATTTTTCTGATCATTTTACATATATAAATTATTTTCATCTGACTTACGGTTTAACAGATATGATTTTTCAAAGTTTTATTAATTTTCTGGAATTTATTTAATTAATAAATATGAATTATCTAAAACAGTAGCCAGTGACGTCATCATGACGTCGGCACGGCGTCAGCAGTCAACAGGTCCTCTGACCAGTCAACTCTGACCTGCGGGACCCGCCTGTCATTGATAGGGGGCTAACTAAACTAACTAACCGGTTAATTAGCTAGGTGGGGGCCATTAATCAGTGAGTGATTAACTAATTAATTTAATTAACTAATTTAATTAACGTTTTATTTAATTATTTATTTTTTTAAAAAATCGTTTTAAACGGCGGGACCAACATGTCAGCCACACAGGGCCGCCACGTCAGCCAGTGGACCGGTCAACGGGACCCGCGGGGCCCGCGGTCAGTGGCACAGCGGGAGGCCCCAGCCGGACACGTCGGCGCCGGCCACCGGAGTCGCGCCGGAGCTCTCTCCGGCGAGCCCGAAGCGGCGGCAACTTCGGCGAGCCCGGGTTTCGTCTACGGTGCGCCAAATCGGGCACCGTTTGTTGCTCTGGAACGGCCACTCGACGGCGCATCCAGTGGTGGCGGTGGTCGGAGCTGGGGAGGCCGGAGATGACGGTGGCGAGCACATCGGCGGCGGTGGTTTCGGGCGGTGGTCGGGCACGGCGATACGGCGTGCGTTTGGGCGATCTAAATAGCGAGGCGATGACTACGAGCGCGCGCGAGCAAGATGGGCACGAGCCCAAGACCATTTGGTCGTCAGAACCTCGCCGGCGACGAGGATAGACGGCGGCGCGGTCGGGTATCTCCAATGCGGCGGCTACGGTGGCTAAATCGCGCGGGGAGAGGGGGGAAAAGACGCGGCTGCTCACATTGGCCCTGCAGGTGTGCGTAAATATGCTCGAGGAAGGGCGACGGCGGCGAATCGGCGCCGGAGACGAAGGAGGCTGTGCGGGGAAGAAGAGCTCGGGGAGGTCGCGGCAGAGGCGCTCGGCTCCAGTTAGGCGGTGCAGTCGGCGTAGTCAAGGACGGGGAACACGACGGGCGCGGCGGAGCGATGATCGGGAGGCGGTGGCCGCGGGATCGAGCAGCAGACGGCGGCGACATCTCGGGTGAGGGGGAGACCGAGAGAGAGAGGGCCAATGGGGGCGAGTGGGGGCAGCTAGGGTTGGGGGGAGGACGAGGGCAGCTCGGGGAGGCACTTAACGGCGGCGGAGAGCCGCGGGATCAATGACACGGCGACGCTCGGCGATCGGATGCACGCGCCAGGCGACGCGTGCGGGAGGAGGGAGAAGACCGGCTAGGTGGGCTGGGCCGGTTACTCTTTGACTGGAGCCCAGCCGCACAGTAACGTCTAAGTGCTTTTCTTTTTCTATTTTCTATATCTTTTTAACACTTCTGTTTTGCAAATGTTTGACCACTATTGGACTTTTATTGAATGTGTGACTTAGCTCAAATATTACAGTGCAATATTCTTTACCACCAAAAATTGGATTGGGCAAAATATAATTTCATTTGTAATTCTACTAAATAAAATGGTGTTAAAATGTTGCTGTTAGCTACTGTTTTAGTTTGATAGAGTCACTTAGGCATTTTTAGTGATGTTGCTTTTCTGAACATAATTAGTAATGGATTATTTGCTATTAAATTAACATTTTAGTTTTCAATTTGGACAACTTTTATTTTCCATTTTGAATTTGAATTGGAATTTGAAATGAGATATGATGCAATGATGATCAAGCATAGTTAATCATGGTGACATGGCATGATCAAAAGGGTGATTACTGTAGCTATTACATGGGGACGTTACAACGGGGGTCCCGGCCGATGATGCACTGCTGTGGATGATATCCAAGAGACGACAACTTGTGAGCTACACATGATAATGAAGAACATATCCATGAAGGTGGCGGACGGCTTTGCTTTACCGAATGCACCTGAAGCAACCAACCACGGCAATCTGATTCCACCTGGCTATGCTCGTGTCGGGGTGGATGAAGTTCTGTCGGGATATGACTCACTAGAGCTTGACTTTCCTGGAGGTCAAGGGGAGCAGACACTGGGAGAAGCCATACGTGGTCTCATTGTATGGAGAAAGGAATGCATCGTGTTTCCAAACTCAGTGCCAAGGCCACCGACTCCTCCTCCAAGTCCGCCGCGTCAGCCGACTCCAACCCACCTCGAGACGGAGCGCAGCGTGAGTCCGCCATATCGATCTCCGCCGCGTCAGCCGAATCCACACCACCTCGAGATGGAGCCTAGCGTGAGTATGCGATATCGATCTCCGCCGCGTGAGCCGACTCCAAAGCGGAAGAGAGCACCAAAGAAGAAACCCGAGCCTCCTGCCAAAAAGAAGTCAGCTTACGAGATGACTGGTGAGGAAAACAAAGGGGTCGTGGATGCCCAAGTGAAGGCCCATTTTGCACCGAAACCGCCCCCGCCGCCGAAGGAGAAAATACCTAAGAAAGTCGTACAACACTTTGTGGATCTTGCTAAACCGGCTGTGGAGAAAAGGCGATCCGACTATGAACGCTCTATTATCAAGTCATATTATCAACAAAAAAAATCAGCAGTCGAGCCTTACAGGTAGTAATAAAAGCGGGAAAACTGTTCCCCAGCTCGGAGAATAGGCAGTGCAATCGACCCCCCCACTCAAGGCGAGTACCGATAAGGCGGTAACCGACGCTGATAGAGAGATGGCTAGAGAGATGGGTATCACTGTTGAACAACTCCTAGGCATCGAGGAAGTCCCCGCGATGGATCCAAAGGAACTAGCATGGAAATATGTCCTCGGGAACCCTCTGGTCAGGCCTGACGAGGAGGAGCTTCTATCGACGCAAATGCGCAGATTGCATGACTGGTACCTGAGAGAAATAATGGCCGGGCGAGAGAGCCTCATGGTGAAAGTCAAGCCAGAGCATTACTTCCATGGAAAAGATGTGTGGATTGAATTTCCAGAAAATTTTCAGTTATTCAATCAAGACGCACTCAACAAATCTCTCGTCAGTTGCTATTGTCTGTAAGTGATTTCTTTCTGTAATTTAAGTCTCTAGCTCAGCTCGTTCATTGCCTGTAATTATCCTCACTATATTCTTTTGTGTGGTATTATGCAGAATGAAGATTTTTGAATTGAAAAGAGATGGAGTCTATGGCATTGGGTTCATTGACCCAAATACCGTTAATGAAAATGTGTTAAATAACAACAAACAAGACACGGAGAATAGCTTGCTAATGTTTTTGAAGGAACTAAATACCAGACCAGAAATACTTTTTCCTTACAACTTCAGGTGAGTGTTACTGTCTTGTACTACAAATTCTCTTTTTGCTTACTCGATGTTAAGTGTAGTTGATGAGTTATGCATGCCCGCTTATACAAACGTGTGCGCAGATTCCACTCGATCCTGCTAATCATTAGAGTTGACGAGGGAACTGTTGAAGTACCGGACTCACTAGGTAAAGACTCTGAAGAATACATTAGCCTGGTTTTGATGCTCGACAGGTAATTTCAGTCATTATCGCATTATGTCGGCCTCTTTAGTTCATTTCCTGATATCAAGTAATTAATAACTCCTTTATTCATTTTCTTTGCCGGGCAGGGTTTGGAAAAAGTTCATCAAAGAGGTTGTCGGTGAATGGAAACCACAGCTGAAATGGCGACGGTCCAAGGTAATTAAGTAGTACTAGCTACGTCCGCGCATCTCTTTAATTCTAGTTTCAATACCATTATCATGCTTGATTATTATCTGATTGAATTCTATTCTCATAAAGTGTATGAGGCAGGAAAAGGGGACTAATTTATGTGCATACTATGTTTGCGAGAACATTCGCTTTCTGACCGAAAGGAGCAGAGATGCAAGACATCTGTGGGTACGTAAACACTATTCACAATTTTTTTTATCATGATCTAATATATATACACACAACTAATATATTCATATTGATCTCCTTCTTCAAAGATGGTGGAGATGCGGGATAGGCTCCTACCAAAGGACCGCATACGAGCACTTCAAGAGGAAATGGTGGGATTTTTGCTTCAGCAGGTCATATCTCCCGACGGAGAATACCATTTCACCTAATGCCTGCATGTAATGATCTGAAAATTGTAGGAGAAATTGTATATACCAAATTGTATATATATATATGTGTATGCATGGTCGTACGAGAAATTCTATGATATATGATTGGTTCTATGAGAAATTCTATTATATATGCATAACGTGTCACTACAGGAACCAGCTGATTTGCCGTCTGCCTTGGCAGACGGCAAAGGACCAAAAAGCGGACGGCAAAGGTCTTTGACGTCTGGCGCAGACGGCAAACGCTTCCGGCACTGGAAGCTCCGGTAATGAGCTTTTTTACCGTCTGCATTAGTACAACGGACGGCAAAGACCTTTGCCGTCAGCTTTCCTGGCGAAGCAGACGGCAAAGAAAGTGGACGGCAAAGAATAGACGTTAGCCACGTTAGGTGGCTAACGGGAGACTTTGTCGTCTGCTGGCAGACGGCAAACGTGCTCTCCCCTTTGCCGTCTGCTTCCTGACGTCAGCAGACCCAAAGGTATAACGTCAGCAGACCACTCGCCTTTGCCGTCTGCCAGCGGACAGCATAATGACCAAATGGGTCAGACCCAGTACTCCCAGGTTGCACAGGTTGCTGCCATGTGGCACCTTTGCCATCCGCTGGCTGACGGCAAAGACCTATGCCGTCCGCTGGCAGACGACAAAGTGCGTGTATTGCCCCTTTTTATTCTGTTTTTTGTTATATCCAAGCATTTTCACAGCAAATATATGATATATATATATATATATATATATATATATATATATTTCACAGGGCAAACAGTATGCGCAAGTTTCACAGCAAGTATATGATATCCAACACATAAGAAACTATATCCCTGCCATATGGATATGATCATCCAACAAATATACCAAAACAAAATGTGCAAGTTTCACCATATTACAATAGTTTCATCCATAGGTAGCAAGTTTCACATTGTTCATGGATACAAAATCAAAACAAAAAGTAAACACAAGCACTCCATCAATGCAAGCTTCCGTGAAGTGAATCAAATCTGCAAAATGGGAAATAAGAAAGTTACAAGAAGAAGACTAGAAGAAGAAGAAGAAAAAGAAGAAGAAGAAGACTAGAAGACTAGAAGAAGAAGAATAAGACTAGAAGAAGAAGAAGAAGAAGAAGAAGAAGACTAGAAGAAGAAGAAGAAGAAGAAGACTAGAAGAAGAAGAAGAAGAAGAATAAGAAGGAAGAAAGAAAAAGAATAAGAATAAGAAGGAGTAGAAGATGGAGAAAAAGAAAGAAGAGAAAAAGGAAGAATGAGAATATAGTTTCTTCTTCTTCTTCTCTCCTTTTCTCATCTTTCTTCTTCTCTTGTATGCCATTTTTGTGCTAACCTAGGAAAATAAGGTAAGTATAGGTCATTTTTGTGCTAACCTAGGTAATTATGCCTTTGTGTCATTATTCCTTAAGGTAAGTATAGGAAGAAGAATAAGAAGACTAGAAGAAGAAGAAGAAGAAGAAGAGGAAGAAGAGGAAGAAGAAGAAGACTAGAAGAAGAAGAAGAAGAAGAAGAAGAAGAGGAAGAAGAGGAAGAAGAAGAAGACTAGAAGAAGAAGAAGAAGAAGAATAAGAAGAAGAAGAAGAAGGAGAAGAAGAAGAAGAAGAAGAAGACTAGAAGACTAGAAGAAGAAGAAGAAGAAGAAGAAGAAGAAGAAGAAGAAGAAGAAGAAGAAGAAGAAGACTAGAAGAAGAAGAAGAAGAAGAAGAAGAAGAAGAAGAAGACTAGAAGAAGAAGAAGAAGAAGAAGAAGAAGAAGAAGAAGAAGAAGAAGAAGAAGAAGAAGAAGAAGAAGAAAGAAAGAAAAAGAATAAGAATAAGAAGGAGTAGAAGATGGAGAAAAAGAAAGAAGAGAAAAAGGAAGAATAAGAATATATTTTCTTTTTCTTCTTCTCTCCTTTTCTCATCTTTCTTCTTCTCTTCTATCTTTTTATCCTTTTCCTTCTCATTCTTCTTCTTTTATTCTTTCTTTTTCTTCTCTTTCTTCTTCTATTCTTTCTTTTTCTCCTCTTCCTTGTTTTTCTTCTTCTTATTCCTTATTTGTGTCATTTTAGAGCTAACTTAGGTAATTATGCCATTTTTGAGCTAAGTAAGCTTATTATGTCAATTTGGAGGAAAATAAGGTAAGTATAGGTCATTTTTGTGCTAACCTAGGTAATTATGCCATTTTTGAGCTAACTTAGGTAAGTATAGGTCATTTTAGAGAAAACTTACCGGAGGGGTTCCTCGATCCGGTATCACCTGGAGAAGGGTTGTGCGATGCGGCTCCGGAGTTATGCTGCACCAAAGATCATTTGCAAAGTCTCGTTAGCATGATGCCACTCAAATGTTAAGACTAGTAAATAATGACCATTCAAATGAAACTCACCGTTCCCGCTCCCACCATCTTTCAACACCTGCCATGACAAAGAGTAAACGAAATTAGTACAACATAAAAAAATTGAATACATGACATGAATAATAATATGTATATAATTTAAGTTGGGATGCATACAAACTAATAGTCTAGATCGTCTATATATGCTTCGGGATCAATAGATGCATCATCATCATCACTATCATGCGTGTCGTCATGAATGACGTGCTCATCGGGTTCAGCGGCATCAACATGTGGAAGGCCTTTCTGTAGTCGGTCAAGCATTGACAGGTCATCCGCAGCAGTAACCTCTTCTTGTTCCGGCTCTTCTTGTTCCGGCTCTTCTAGTTCCGTCTCAGGGGTGAAATCAGATTCACTGTCGCTGTCTACTTCCATGTTCTGGGGTGAAGTAGAGCGGTTCTTGAAACGTTTTTTGGAAAGATGTGTTTCTTGAAAGAATTCTCCTTCATATGTGTCTGGGTTAATGTGAGGTTCATAATCCTCTTCATTGGGGGGAGGTGGTCTAACACGTGGCGGCACTTCATAAACGGTAGATAGAAAAACTTGCGTCGCCTGTTGAGCCGTAATATAGACATTGGGAACATCTAAATGGGTGCTTTGTTTGATTTCGACTAGCCCTATATGTTCATGAGTCCTTCTAGTCTCCTTCAGCTCGAACCTATAACATTTGAAGACTACGATGTTCAGTGGGTTTTCACCATAGAATAGAAGTTCATAAATTGCTTCAACTCTTCCATAATACTCGGTACCTCCTTCACCGATAGCAGAGACACCACAATTTGTAGATTTTCGGTCGGCCATAGATAGCTCTTTGCCAAAAGTACGAAAGCGACACCCGTTGATGTCGTATTTCTCAAATGAACGGACCTTATAGTCAAAACCATTAGCGGCTTGTCTCAATTCGGCGTCCATAGACTCTGAATTAGCCTACAAAAGTTTAATACGAAAGGATTGTTGCATTAGCCGCAAATTAGACCAAGAAATGAAATGGTCTATTAATGGTAATTACCGTTTGTTTGAACCAAGAGATGAAACCGGGATAGCCGCCTCCATGCTTTGCCAGAAGCTCATACTCTTCGATGGAATCCTTTTGGATCACCGCTCCATCCGAGAATTTGGCGACGTATCGACTGTATCAAATATCCGGGAATAAGAGCAGTTCAAAGGAATTAGAAGTTGCGAAACAATGTACCGAGAACTTACTCGATGTACGGACGCACTTTAGTTAGGTTGTTGAAGATATACAACGAAATGGTCCGCCATTCTTCGACATCCAACCCTACTAGTTTCGAAGCACCGGCTGGTGCGAGCTTCCCTTTGAATAGGCTGAGGTTGGATCCACCTTTTTTAGAGTCACCAGCATTGTACCAAGGCTTCGGATTATGCAAATGACGATTTTTGGCTTCGTAGTGTGCTGTCACGAAGTTTGCCGCCTCCTCAGTAATGAATGCCTCGGCCATCGATGCTTCAATTCTACGTTTATTCTTACATTTTGCTCGAAGCGTCTTCTGCATCCTCTCAGTTGCATAGCACCAACGATTTTGCACGCCCCCCCCCCCCAATGTTGCCTCGGTCGGGAGATGTAAAATCAAATACTGCATTGGATTAAAGAAGCTCGGTGGAAAGATCTTCTCTAACTTGCAGAGCAACTCCGGCGCCAACTTTTCCATGTCATCTATCATGGCAGGCGATAGTTCTTTCGCACAAAGAACACGGAAGAAATAGATCAGCTCTTCCAGTACTAGCCATTCATCCTCAGGGATAAAGCCACGCAACATCACCAGCATTACCCGCTCAAGCCATATGTGCCAATCATGAATCTTGAGACCAAATATTTTCAATTTTTCAAGAATCGCACCCCTCTTTAGATTCGCTACATACCCATCGGGGAACATCAACTGCATTTTCACCCACAAGATAATTTCCCACATAGCTGGCCTCCCAAGATTGAACCAGGCCTTTGGCTTCGTCCAGTTCTGCTTTCCTTTCGGTTGTCGCATGTTTTGTAACGGTCTATCACATAGAGTCTACAGATCGACTCTAGCCTTAGTATTATCCTTTGACTTCCCATCTATGCCGAACAATGTACCAAAAAGGGCCTCGCCGATATTCTTTCCAGTGTGCATCACATCCATGTTGTGTGGAAGAAGGAGGTCTTTGAAGTAAGGCAGATCCCACAAGCATGTCTTGTGAGTCCAGGCGTGTTCCGAATCATACCCCTTGAAATACCCTGGACGCTCTGGATCAGGCTCGAGAGCGTTTAACTGATCCAGGATCTGTTGGCCAGTCAACGCAGGTGGTGCAGAGTTTTTGACAACTCTACCTTTGGTGAAGTTCTTCTTGTCTTTTCTGAACTTATGGCGAGGATCAAAGAACTGTCTATGCAAGTCGAAGCAAGAATACTTGCGACCCGCCTGCAGCCAATGAAACTGAAGAGCTGCCTTGCATGTGGGGCACGGGAACCTTCCATGCGTACACCAGCCAACGAATAGCGCATACGCCGGCAAGTCATGCATCGAGTACATGTACCAGACACGCATTATGAAGTTTCGTTTGCTAGCGGCGTCGTATGTCTTGAACCCATTATCCCAAGCTTCTTGCAATTCATCCTTAAGAGGCTGCATGTACACATTCATATTCTTCCCCGGATAGTTGGGCCCTGGAATTATCAACGTCAGGAAAATGTTCTTTCTTTGCATAATCTGTCCGGGGGGGGGGGGGAGATTGAGTGGAATGACAAATACATGCCAACAACTGTATTGGGTTGCCGTCATACCAAACGGATTGAACCCATCCGTGCCGATGCAGACTCGAGGATGCCTTGGATCTGCCGCTTTTTGCTCATGTAATGCATCGAAGTGCTTCCACGCAGAACCATCCGATGTGTGTACCATCATCTGATTCCCATCTGCATCTAGTTCGGTTCTTTTGCCCATTTTGTGCCATGTCATCTGTTTGGCCGTCTCTTCGACCATGAAAAGATGTTGAAGTCTTGGTACGATTGGCAGATACCGAAGAACATTAACGGGGATTTTGGTCTGCCTCTTCTCACCCATACCGTTGTCTACCACAACATACCTAGAAGACTTGCAAATGGGACAATAGTTCAAGTCCGCATACTCAAGCCTAAATAAGGCACATCCTTTCTCACAGGCATCTATCTTCTCATAGGGCATCTTAAGTACACGGAGGATTTTGTCCGACTGGTACAGGTTTGCAGGCAGTACATGGCCTTTGGGTAGAAAGCGTCCAAATAGTGTCATCATCGCGTCGTAGCATTCTCTGCCCAAGTTGAATTGAGGCTTCAGAGCCATTACTTGTGCGATGGCATCCAGCTGACAAAGCTCAGTGTGCTCGTGGAGAGGACGTTTTGAAGACTGCAACATTTCATTGAAGGCCTTTGTAGATTCCTCCATCTCATCGTCCGAATCCCGAGCATCATCAAAGTCTTGCACCATCTCTTCGATCCCGGTACCATGCTCGTCGGTGCGACGACGAACCACGTCAGCTCTGGTACCTTGGGCAGACTCACCATGAAATGTCCACACTGTATAATTAGGCGTAAAACCCCACTTCTGCAGGTGTTTACCCATTTTACCCTCTGTCCTCTGTGAAAAGTTGTCGCACCTAACACAGGGGCACCAGGTTTTTCTCTGGCCATTTGCAAATGCGGCTTTCACAAACCCCTTGGTTTTTGTTAACCATTCATTGGTCGTGTCTTTCTGACTAGTGTGACCGGTGTACATCCACGCACGATCACTCATCTTGCCTACCTACTAAACACACAAGAAATATATATATATATATATATATATATATATATATAATTCAGCATATATATTCATCAGTTAATCAAGTTTATCAATTTTATTACGTCCATGCAACCTACACGCTAATAGGTAAAGATAGGTCCTAATCCCACCCGAGTATGTGTAGATTGGGTTCGTTTTCCCATGCTCTGCTCCGGATCCGATGCAAAATTTTGGCAGCACCTCCCCGCTGTTCTCTTGATACATGTCTCGGCAATAAACAGAGAGGATGTGTACCCGGAGAACAACAAGGAGGCACTGACGAAATTCTGCATCGGATCCGGAGCAGAGCATGGGAAAACGAACCCAATCTACACATACTCGGGCTGTCCATGGATAACGTTGGACAATTCGAAAGAATCATGGTTATAAATATGCAAATGCATGCATATTTATAACTGTAACCCTTTCGAACGGGAGACGCATACTGGTCACGCATACTGATGATTGAAGACACCTGTAGCTAGCAAGTTTCATCGGCACGAAGACCGGAACAGAGAAAATTAAGGGGGGAGGAGGAGATGTCATTTGTGCTCACCCACGAACGCAGGGGAGCTCGTCGAACGCACGAGGAGGTCGTTGAACACCAGACCCTCGCAGCGACGAAACAACTGCACATTTAAATCCACCCGATCAACACAAATATTCAATCCCGATAAAAAATCTATATGTATATATATATATATTACTACTTTTCCAAAAAAAATCTTCTTCTCCTCTATTCCTTCTTCTTCTCCTCTTTTTCTTCTTCTTCAGACCATCTTCTGTTTTCCCTCTTCTTCTCCTCTTCTCCTCTTTTTCTTCTTCTTCCTATACTTCTCCTCTTCTTCTTCTCCTCTTCTCATCATCTTCTTCTTCTTCTTCTTCTTCTTCTTCTTCTTTTCTTCTCCTCCTCCTCCTCTTCTTCTTCTTCTTCTTCTTCTTCTTCTTCTTCTTCTTTTCTTCTCCTCTTCTTCTTCTTCTTCTTCTTCTTCTTCTTCTTCTTCTTCTTCTTGTTCTTCTTCCTTCTTTTCCTTTTTCCTCTTCTTCTTCTCCTCTTCTCCTCTTTTTCTTCTTCTTCTTCTTCTTCTTCTTCTTCTTCTTCTTCTTCTTCTTCTTCTTCTTCTTCTTCTCCTCCTCCTCCTCCTCCTCCTCCTCCTCCTCCTCCTCCTCTTCTTCTTCTTCTTCTTCTTCTTCTTCTTCTTCTTCTTCCTTCTTTTCCGTTTTCCTCTTCTTCTACTTATTCCTCTTTTCTTCTTTTTTTTATCTTTCTTCTACTTCTTCTAATTATGACTAACTAACTAAAACCTAGCACTAACCTAATAACTACATATCTAATCTAACCTAGCACTAACCTAATAATTAAACAGCAAAAAACAGAAGAAAAAAAACAGAAAAAAAGAAGAAGAGCTCACCGGAGGGGGCGGCCGGGCTGCGGGGGCGGGGGCGCTCCGGGGCGCCGGAGCGGCGGGCGGCAGGGCGCGGGGGCGCCGGGGCGGCGGGGGCGGCGTCGGCGACGGGGATCTGGGGCCGCAGGGCTCCGGGGCAGTGGGCCGGTGGGGCGGCGGCAGCGGCCGGGCGGCGGGGTGGTGGGGCGGCGGGGCGGCGGTGGGTGGTGGGGGCGGCGTGTGGTGGTCGCACGTCGGCCGGGGAGGGAGAGAGGAGAGAGAGAGAGGCCGGGGTGGGGGCGCGGCCGTTAGTTAAGTCCGCACTTTGCCGTCAGCCTAGTCTTTGTCGTCTGCTTATATATTCTTTGCCGTCTGCTAGCAGACGGCAAACTGGATTCCATTTGACCTGACCCACTCCACGGTCCAGTGGGGCCCAGCTAACCTCTTTGCCGTCTGCCGTTCTGTTATTTGCCGTCTGCTAGCAGACGGCAAAGAAAGGACTGATGGCAAAATTATTCTTTGCCATCAGTCACTCCTTTGCCGTCTGCCATTCTGGAAGCTGACGGCAAAGATGGTCTTTGCCGTCAGCCAGCGGACGGCAAAGATCCGGCTGACGGCAAATTCTCTGACTCCAGTAGTGTGTACAGTATGTAGTAGCGTAAACTATGTTTGAAATGAAAAAGAATTAAATGGAAAACACAAAATGAAAAGGAAAAATAAACAATAAACCCTAAACCCCTAAACCTTTAGTCCCGGTTGGTGTCACCAACCGGGACTAAAGGTCCCCCCCCCCGGCGCGCGCTGCCGGCCACGTGGCAGGGATTTAGTCCCGGTTGGTGACACTAACCGGGACTAAAGGTCCCCAGCCCCCGGTGCGCGCTGCCGGCCACGTGGCAGGGATTTAGTCCCGGGTCGTGGCCAACCGGTACTAAAGGGTGGGGGCCTTTAGTCCCGATTTATTAGTCCCGGTTGGTGAACCGGGACTAAAGGCCCTTCCCAACCGGGACTAAAGGCCATTTCTCCACTAGTGTATATACAATAAGATAATATTAAGCCATGTGCTATGCTTTTCAAGCAAAGATCTTATTGGTATATTTTATGACTTCCTTTTGGATATCTTCTCCTTTCCTTTTGTAACTATTTCATGTGTACATCCTTCTTTGTGGATTGATATCATCATGATTTTCATCTACCTAGAATCTTATACACTTGAGAGAAGTTACATCTCTAGTTGATATCCTTATTCTCTCACGTCCACCTTTTCATTCTCTTTTTATTTCCTTGGTGGTTCCGTGAAAGGATTTGTCTTGAGTGCAGGTCTTATATCCTGCATCTTGATGCACTCATTTGTGGTAAAGATCATTGTCCTCATGCTTGTCTTGACAAGCCTATTATTTCCTATCTTCACCATGGGTTGTCACAAGCTTTGATTTTTAATTTGCATTTTAGTGAGCTTGTGAACCCATTTGCTTGATGTGTGGGAAGGACATGTCTTGCACCTTGTATCTCATTTATTCAAGACTATGTTGACGCTTAATGCTCATCCTTATATTAGTCTTCTCAAGTGCTTTGCCATGACTCACACACATCATTTTGGTTGAGCCTATTCTTAAGTTGCCTCTTTTACATGTTCCTCAACCATATGTTTGTTGCAAGTGCTAGGCTTATTTTCTTATCTATGCTTGCCTGCAATTGTTTTGTGTTTTTATTGATTTTGGGGGAGTGATGATCCTATTTTGTGCACTTTGTATCCAAATACAAAAATTCTAAATAATGCACAAATCATGGGGAGCTTCTCTAGGCCCTTTAGAACACTCGCTTACTCATATCATAATATCTTTCATTCATTTGGCTCATCGGAACTTTTGATTGCTTGCTTCACTTTTTGATATGCCTTTGTGCCATATCATCCTTTAGCAATCTTTGGATCCTCAATACAGTTTGTCTTCCTCCAACTATTTATCATTGGATATGTGTATTTCATTGCACCCATATTTTGAGAAATACACACTTTATGGAGGAACACATATTATATTGGCCTTCTAAGTTTTTTTGCCCATTTTGGCAATCGATGCCAATGGGGGAGAAGTTTGGAGAGTTTAGAGGGTTTAGTTTCATTCTTTGGCTTTGTTCTTAAGCATGCATTTCCATCTCATGCTCATGCATTATTGGTTGTTGCTTTGCATGGTTGTGCTTAATTCCTTATATAAACTCTCTTGAAAGTGATAGTCATCAATTACTAAAATGGGGGAGATTGAAAGAGCATGGTGCCTCCATGTTTGGTTTTGGTAATTGATGACAATCCAATGGACTAATGGTTGCCTTGAGTTATATTTTAACGGTTTGTCCATAGGCATTGCTTGAAGATCATTTGTTGGTTTCAAGGTTATTAGAAGAAGATTATGTGTTGACCAAGGTGCTATTCAAGGATTTATCCTAAGATTGGTCATGTGAGAGTTGAGCCTATTGCAAGCATGTCTTGAAGAAGAAGATTGTGTGAACATTCATGTTTACCTTCAAGACATCATCTTAATGAAGAGAGTTGGAAAGATACAAGGTTGATCAAGACTAAGTACAAAGAGTTATTCAAGTTGATCAACACACAAAGCGTAGAAGATGTACCGAGTGGCATCAAGTGATCTCATGGTATGGTAAGCATTAGCCATTACGCTTTGTGTACTAACCCATGGTCTATGTGAGAGTTCTTTGTGGGGTTAGGTATGTTTCCATGGGCGTGCACCAAAAGGAAGATATCATATAACCCATGGAGGATGACATCAAGTGGTGATCGTCATCAAGATTGCGGTGTGCAAGTTCAAGTGGAGCATCACGAAGAGATCATGCTTGAAGCTTGCCGTCCATTCTCGTGATAATGGACATGTGAAGATGTGCCGAAGAGAGGCTCACCCATAGTGGAGTATGGGAGAGCAATCTACTAGTCTTCATCGAGCCAACGCAATCAAGAAAGGTGGTCCAACTTGAGGAGGATGAGATCGTCATCATCTAGCTCAAGTGGACTATGCGCAAGGCAAAGGTTTGTCCTTGATAGGTTTTCTATTTTACCGGTCTCATGGTGTTAGTTCGGAGACAGGGTTATAGGATCGATAGCCGTACTATCAAGGGGGGCTCTCGAGTGAGTAGCTTGATCGTATCATTCTTAGAGAGCTCAAACCATTGCATCCTTGGCATCATCTTTCTTGGTTCTTATTTGGATTTTCTCTATGTGACGTGTTAGTCTTAGTGTTCGTCTTCTTGTCAAACTCAAGCACATCGAAAACGGATTTCGTGTGCATCATCTTTGCGTTTTCGGTGTTGGAGATTTTGCCGGTTAATATTTGGGGAAGTTTCTCTTCCTTATCCTATAGGCATTTATTCTCCATTGCTAATTCTTAATTTATCCATTCGCTGTTGGATAGTGCTTGTCGTCATCTATCCAACAAGCTTGAGTTTGCTATATTCAGAGTTCATTTGCAGAAGTTATGGCAGTTTTGGTCTTACTTGCTTCATCCACTGTTTTTGCTTGGGCTATTTTGAAGCACTCAAGCGGTAGTACCGCACTGATCCACGGTAGTACCGCTTGGCGGTACTGCCGCAGAACAGTGCCGTACCCACTGCCACTTGTTTTGGGTCCTCTGTTGGCCCTCCCACTATTAACGGTACTAGCACGGTAGTAGAGAGCGGTAGTACCGCTTGTTGCGGTACTTCCGCATTCCACTGTTGCGGCTACTAACGCTTATTTTGGGGCTTCTGTTGCCCTTCGCAGCTTTCACGGTACTAGAACGGTACTAGACCGATAGTACCGCTTCGTGCGGTTCTGCCGCTCTGGCGCTTCTCTGTACCGCTGTTCCTACTGTACTAAGCGACCCTAAGCGGTAGTACCACTTATGGGAGGATGGAAGTACCCTTCCGGCGGCACTACCGCTCCTGCACTCCACGTGCTCACTTGCTATACCCGGAACTGCCGCTCTAAGCGGTAGTACCGCTCCTAGGAGCGGTAGTACCGCTTTACTGCGGGCTGGGCAGATAACGGTTGGATTCGAGCCCCTCTATAAAAGGGGGTCTTCTTCCCCATTGCCTCTAACGACTTTTGGCAAGCTTTCTCCTCCATTGTTGACCTCCAAAAGCTATGCCTTCTCTCTATTCCTCCCATGAGTCACTAGTGCAAAAAAGCCTAGCTATGGCGTGGCAAAAACGGCCTTGCTGGCGTGGACACCCGACGCCACCAATATGGCGCCATTGTTAAAATATAGTGGTGGCGTTTGATCCCACGTCAGGAGTATTTGGGATACTGATGGCGTTCCACGTGGCCAACACCAGCAGTAATATTCATCAGTAGTGGCATTCCATGTTGGTGCGACGCCGGCAATTTGCTTTTCAGATTTGAAATAAAAGTTGTACAGCAGCGCGATCCCAACCAAAATGACAGCATAATCCAGTTTAAGAACAGTAATTAAATCAACTTTTAACAGTACTAAATAGACGCAAATAACAACATTTAAGTTCAACAATGTACTTATTGACATAGTTCAATAAAGTATCAAAAAAAGGCAAGTAACACATTTAAGTTCAACAGAACTTTGCATCTTTGCAGCTGCAAAGCACGCCGTTAACCCCTTAACGGACCTAAGCTGCCACGTGCGCCGTCCATGCCCTTTGCCGTCTGCTGGCAGACGGCAAAGACCTTTGCATCTTTGCCGTCTGCCAGCAGATGGCAAAGTGCCCTTTACCGTAGCTTGTTCAGCCGGATGTGGTGCCGTCTGCTGGCTGACGGCAAAGGCCTTTGCCGTCCGCCATGCATGCCTTTGCCGTCAGCCATGGCAGACGGCAAAGATCCTGATTCCAGTAGTGGTGGTAATAACATGAGATCTGCCATGCATGCCTACTAGCTAACTAGACTTTTCGGCGGGCGGACTCAGGGTCATAGTCAGGAGTAAGTGAACCATCGCTGCCAGTAGGCCTGTAGTAGACCATGATCTCGTCACGATCGTACTTGAGGTAGAACGTGGCTCTCTCCCCAGCTTCCATCTCGTAAGCAGTTGCAAGGGCTCTCCAACCAGGGCAACCGAAATAGGTGCGGTTTGGCTCGTTGGTGACAAGACAATTGAAGTGTTGGGCCGTCAGCATCTTCATGAGGGTGCACTGGAATGTGATGGTGGCATCAAGCTGAACTCGAAACCTCTCTAAGAAGTCACGCCTTGCCCCGCAAGGGATGACCTACGCAAAATTGAAAGAAAAAACTAGTTAGACAATTTTGGGCACAACCGTATACCATATGGAACTCAATCAGAACATGTTGAACTAAAACATACCGTCCTAGTGAGGAAGTCATTCGGAAGATCTATGAAGAACTTCTTATCCTTTTGGCATCTCACTGAACCACAGGTCTCACATGAGGCATCCATTTACTGCTTTCATCATGTTGACCAAAATAAGCATACATCATTAAACTAAATGACCAACACAGAACACATGCATAGATATAATGAAACATAAAACACATATACATAGCTAATTACGCAGTTAGTAGGAACTAGTGCTACCCGGCCATCTAGATATTAACACATACTTGTAATTAAGCAGTTCTACAAACCATGCATAGTTCAAACATAAAACATGCATAAAGTTAAACAGTTCATACGAAATAGCTAGCGCTGCCCATCTAGGAAGTTAGTGCCCGGAGGGACCGGCCTCATGGTCGTCCCTGGTGGACCTACGACGCCCCTGCTGACCCTCCTCCTCACGCTCCACGGCATCCCAGTCTATGGGATCCTCCTCTGCGCTCTTCCTGGCTGCATACTGAAGTAGCATCATCTTGTTGGTCTCCACGAGTTTCTCATCTGTCACAAGCTCCCTCACCAATGGGTTGAAGAACTGCATCTCGACCTGTTTGCTCTCCTTCTCCTCAGCCTTAGTGCATATCCTTATGCCCTCCGGCGCGAGGAACTTTGCATACTCATGACACCCAGGGAAGTTCAGAACCGCCTCTTCCTGATAGAACTCAACCGCCTTGGCATCGTAGGCGCGCACCGCTAACCCCGAGGTGTCCCAGTGGCCAAGCTCGTGGACGACATTGTCCTTCCTAATGGTCGCATAGTACTTAGTCCCCTTCTGTCGCACACCACGAAACTTCGGAGCCATCTGTGACGGTGCATATATACCTAACCAGTTAGTAAAAATTGGACATATTGACTAGTACCTGCAAAACCTACAATCTACAATGTAATTAAACGTACACTACAGCTACACTAAAATCTTACACTACAACTACACTACATAGAACTACACTAAAACTACACTAAAATCTTATACTAAAATCTTACACTAAAAATTCTACACTACTCTTACACTAAAAATTCTACACTACTCTTACACTAAAATCTTATACTATAATCTTACACTAAAAATTCTACACTACTCTTACACTAAAAATTCTACACTACTCTTACACTATAATCTTACACTAAAAATTCTACACTACTCTTACACTAAAAATTCTACACTACTATTACACTACAACTACACTAAAATCTTATACTATAATCTTACATTAAAAATTCTACACTACAACTACACACTACCTAGAACTCACCGGCGGCGGCGGCGATGGCGAGGGGGCGCTACGGGGGGAGACGTAGGCGGCGGCGAAGAAGAAGACGGCGACGGAGAAGACGGGGCTGGCGGGTCCTTGACGGCGGCGGTGGAGGCGACGGCGAGGGGACGTTGCGGGGGGAGACGGCGGCGGGGGCGGAGAAGACGGCGACGGAGACGAAGGGGCTGGCGGGTCCTTGACGGCGGTGGTGGAGGCGACGACGGAGACGGCGGCCGGGGGCGTTGTCGTTGGCGTTGGCGGCGGCGGCGCGCGTGGTGTGGATGGATTTGGATGTGGGTGTGAGGAATGGGGATGTGTGGGTGGTTAATTAGATTTGGGGGCCGGCGTAGTTATTGCTGGCGTTGGCCTACGTGGCCAACGCCATTGCTATTTTTTGTTTTTAATTTTATAATATTTTCTTTTTTTAATTTATTTGTTGTACACATTGTTTTATATTGCTGTAGGTGTTTAGTTTATTATTTTATTATGCTATTATTTTATTATTTATTATTTTAATATTTTAATATTTTATTTTATTATTTTGCGTAAATATATATACATACTAAAATATATATCAAGACCAATAATTAGAACAACATCGATCTCATTAATCTGGCCTAGATACATTATAGTTGAAGGATGATAATCAATAACAATATAACTTCTACTACTACTTGATCTAGACTAAGAACATCATCAGTGTAATGACTTCCACGAGAAGAAATGCTGCCACTGATCCAGCTGGGAGAACGAGTCCAAGCATAACACCAGCTAAAAATGCATATCGAAGCATCTTGAATTTTTGGATTTGGCCTAGCATCGCATCATTCTTGAGTTGCATCTCGTCTATCTGTCGTCTCAGTGGTCCAGTGGAGTACTCGAGCAACTCGCTTACGTACTTCTGCACGAGATCAACCCATATCCATGTGTAGCAATACTTTGTCCTTGCTATCTGTGGATCACAATATACATACACATATTGATGTGAGCGACACTAGATAGAGTTGAATTGTACAAATTAGCTGAAATAGACCGAGAGGTATTTTCTGTCATATACGTACCTTTCCACGATTAGCGCAGATGTAGAAATCTCGCTCTGGATTCCATTCTGTGTGCGGCATATGCTTATCAACAGGGCGTCGACAGCCGCAAAGCAGAACAGGTGCCCTCGCTCGATTCCCGGCAGCTTCGGCACCGGTGGCGTAGCTGCCGCATCGAACGGACGTCGCGCTGCCGCAGCGGGATGATTCGTCGGACATGGCCGGCTGATTGGCCGTGGCGAGCTCATGCCGTATCCAACAGGGCCAGAGGGGAGCTCGGCCAAGGCGGCGGAGTCCCAAACTTTCGACATGCCCCGCCGACGTGGGCTCGCACGCGAGGCTCGTGCCGATTCGACAAGCTCCGGTGGGTCCATTAGCACCAACGCTGCTAGCTAAGAGGGATTAGAATTTTGTGGAGAATAGAAGTGAATGTGTTTGAGAAACAAAGGGCCAACACTCCTATATATAGGCAAAATTTAGTGCTGGCGTTCTCATAAAAGGCACGACAGCACCAGATATTGTATCTATGGCGTACATAGTAATCCGACGCCAGCAGTATCTTCCAACTGGTCAGCACAGCTGGACCCACAAAGTGGTGGTGTTTAACAAAATAACCACGCCAGCACTACCCATATAAAGCTAGCGTACCAATTATGCCTACGCCAGCACTATTTGAAAAAAATACTGCTGGCGTTGGTTGGAAATGGCGCGCCACCAACAAAAGTTGTGACTAGCCATTTCTTCACTAGTGATTCTTGTTAGTTTTTGAGGGAAAAGAGAGAGGAGATCTAGATCCACATTTCCACCAATCCATCTCTCTTCTAAGTGAGGGGAACCCCTTGGATCTAGATCTTGCAGTTCTTTGTGTTCTCTTCTTCGTCTTCCTCATATTCCTCCATAGCTTTCGTTGTTGTGGTGGGATTTGAGAGAGAATGACTTGGGCACTCCGGGTGCCCTTGCCATTGCATTTGGTGCATAGGTTTGAGTTCTCCACGGTGATACGTGGAAGTGAAGTTTGAGTAGCTTATTACTCTTGGGTGCTTGGTACCCTAGACCTTGTTCCTCTTGGGTGCTTGGGCGCCCTAGACGGTTGGTGGTGTCGCGGAGCTCAATCATTGTGGTGGAAAGCTCCGGGGCAAGCGTCGGGGTCTCCAATTAAGTTGTGGAGATTGCCCCGAGCAATTTGTACGGGTTACGGTGACCGCCCCCAAGGGTTGCTAATTGTACGGGTTCGGTGACCGCCCCCAAGGGTTGCCAATTATACGGGTTCGGTAACCGCCCTCAAGGGTCCCTTAGTGGAATCACGCCATCTTACATTGTGCGAGGGCGTGAGGAGATTACGGTGGCCCTAGTGGCATTTTGGGAAGCATTGTGACTCCACACCCCTCCAAATGGAGATTAGCATCCGCAAGGGTGTGAACTTCGGGTACATCGTCGTCTCCGCGTGCCTCGGTTATCTCTTATCCGAGCCCTTTACTTATGCATTTTACTTTGTGATAGCCCTAATGTTTCATGTTATATATCTTGATATCACTTAGTTGTTTATCGTGTTTAGCATAAGTTGTTCGTGCACATAGTTGAGCCTGGCTTATTTAGGTTTTGTGCTTGACAAATTAAAAGCTAGTTTTATTCCACATTTGTTTAAACCTAAACCGTAATTATTTCAAAGCGCCTATTCACCCCCCCCCCCTCTAGGCGACATCCACGATCTTTCAATATACATGACCAAAACCCCTTTCGTTCAATGACCAATAGCGAAACCGTGGACGTCCATATCGATCCCTATGAATACACGAATGACATTCAAGTGAACCTTTGGTTATCATGTGATATTCCCTTTGCTTCGCGATACTTCACAAAACCCGAGGTGAGATATATCGGTATCCTCTTGAGTCATACACATGCTCACTATACCGGTCTCCTCGTTACCGGTTTCGTTCTTCTTTCTCGTTGACATGTTTCAGCATACCCGTGACATAGTCACCTGTGTCTAGCCAGACGATGACGGATGCCGTCACACCGAGAGGGCCCTAAGAATATCTCTTCATCGTTGGAGGAGCAAATTCCACTCTCGAGCTATCTAGTCCTTTGCCAAACTTTCCGACGAACCTGTAAGTTGTCGTTATGATCACCGTGTTACAGATGACGTTTGAGCAACCCCAAAGTTCATCGTACGGTAAGAAGTGACTACGATACTCTCATGGTCTAAGAAACTAAATAACACGTTAACTCTCCATGTTATAACAATTGACTTTTGACGATATTATCTCAAATATAACAAACAAGTTTTGGGTCGATTCAATATGATCGTTTTTCTAACGTCATACTCTCAATGTTGTTTTAGAACTATCGTTACACTTAACGATATCCTAAGATCCGGAAAACATGATCACCAACAACACTTGAGCTAGTCTTAGAGGCGAGACTAGGAATTTTATTTTACCGTTTATCATTCCACACCTGCATATGACTTTTCCACTGAATCGCATATTCCAGGATCATATCAGTTATAGCATAGAATATAAACTATTAATTATGAATATGGAAATATAATAATATAATATTATTGCCTCTAGGGCATTATTCCAACACATGTGCCACGTGTTTCCACGCCCCAAAAGTCTGTCACCATCAGCATCACGCTCCTGTGTCGTCATCGCTAAAATCACCGCCGTCTTCTGCTCCTTCGAGCCTTATGCGCATGCCCTCATCCTTGACGCACACACTCCAAAGCACAAATCAGCAAAATCTGATCCACCAGGAAACCTTCCATACAAAACTAAACCTGCACAAATTTTCCTTGTCTCCTTTTGCTTGTAGCTTCCTTGTGTACGATACAAAGACCTTTTTTTTCTTTCTCTAACAAAATTTCGTGGCTCGGCTTCCTATGTACCTCCAGCGACTGGCTACGTGCACACCTCCAGAAAACGTATCAGACCTGCTAGCACATATGGGCCTAGGCACCTGGTCCGCCCCCTAGCTTGGGAAGCCTGCCCACGACTGCGCTGCCCCGCAATTGGGTCTCCGTCGTGGCCTGGGCCAGCCTGCCAGCACCTGCTGGGCCACGCCCGCTGCACACCGCGGAGCTCCTGGTGCTTCTGCACGAACAGTGCACATAACGGTTGGATTTGTCCCCCACAATAAATAGGGGGTCTTCTTTCCAAAAAGATTTGCCTCTTATCCCCTTTGCTCCATTGTTGCCCTAAAGCTCATTTTCGCCCGATCTCTCTCCCTAGCCATCAAAACTTGTTGATTCTTTAGGGTTTGGAGGAGAGGGCCTCGATCTACACTTTCACCAAGAGAAATTTGATTCCTCCCACTAATCCCTTGCGGATCTTGTTACTCTTGGGTGTTTGGGCACCCTAGACGGAAGAGGTCACCTCGGAGCCACGTTCCATTGTGGTGAACCTTCGTGGTGGTGTTGCGAGCCTCCAATTAAGTTGTGGAGAGAGCCCCAACCTTATTTGTAAAGGTTAGTGCAATCACGGCATCTTGCATTGTGCGAGGGCCTGAGGAGAATACGGTGGCCCTAGTGGCTTCTTGGGAAGCATTGTGCCTCCACACCGCTCCAACAGAGACGTACCTCCCCCTAAAGAGAGGAAACTTTGGTAACACATTCTCGTCTCCATCGACTCCACTTGTGATTACTTAACCTTTATTTTGTGCAAGCTTATATTGTCTTTGTATCTTGTGCTTGCTTGTGTTATTGTTGTTGATCTCATCATATAGGTTGTCCACCTAGTTGCATATCTAGACAACCTATTTTGTTGTTAAGCCTAAATTGTTAAAAGAAGCTAAAAATTGTTAGTCGCCTATCCCCCCCCCCCTCAAGTCGACCATATTGATCCTTTCAGCACCCCCCTCCTTAAGCCAGCTTATTCTGGAATGTTGGGTGGATATCATGCATTCGAGGGAGGCTAGCCCAAGAACCATGAGTTTCAGTGTGCGTCATCACCAGATCTCCAACTCCGTAAGCAGACAAGACTCCTGGGCCACATCGAGCCTGAATATCATAGAGTTCACTATGGCAATCTGCAATTCGACGTTGGCCACCTTGCATTGACCCCATGCCTGAAGATAAGCCACAGAGTTTCAAAAAAGAGTATCTAGCCGCTTGTATGGGTCAAAGTGCGATCATCACAAACCCATGCCTCCTTGACCGCATCCAAGAAACCACCCAGCTTCGTCTAGAAGAGCTCGAACCGGAAGCGCCTCTTGAGAGTAGTTCTGGCAAAGAGAAATAGAAGTAAAGGGGCATGGTTCGACACCAAGGCGGAGAGTGCTTGGAGCAGGTAGTCCGGGTTCACAATCTCCCAGTCCACAGAGACGAGAGCACAATCAATCTTAGTAAGTGTCGGCATTTCCCTATCATTGCTCCACGTGAATATGCGTCCATGCATGTATAACTCTCGCAACTCTTGATCATCAACAAAATCCTTAAAACAAGACATGATCCTCCTGTTGAGATTGTCATTGTTTTTATCCGAGGCTCTAAGAATCATGTTAAAATCATCGATGATGATCCATGGCCCTGAGCAGAGGACCCGTCGATGTCTCAATTCTTGAACAAATAGAATCTTTCTAGCATCTGTTTGAGGTCCATAGACCATAGTGAGCCACGACGTAGTATCGTGTTTGAGGTGCACCAGACCCGTGATCGAGTTGTTATCCATGTTGATCTGCTCAACCGACACCAGAGAGGATTTCCATGCAATCAAGATCCCACCTCTAGTCTCCACCGATGGTAATTAATCAAAGCCATCAAAGGATGAACCAACACATTGCATCACCGAAAAAATGTTGAAGGACTCCATTTTAGTCTCATGAAAACACAAGGAGCTCGCTCTAAGCGAGTCCACCACTTCCTAGGTGATTCTGCTAGAGTTGCTAAGAGCATCTACAGTCGGACATAGCAAATCCAGCCACCAAAACGTCCGTGGACGCGCCCGGACGCGCCCGCGGATAGTGACCGGTCACCCCTCATTTTTTGTCTGCTGCAATTATAAACCTCAAATCCCAATCCCTTTTTCCATACTACAACACGCAACGTAGAATAAGCTATGTACTACACACTACATAGATAAAATTACCCTAGTTATATCATCGCCAAAGATGTCCACAACCTCCGTGCTGGTAGTTCCGACCGGACTCCTAGTCGTTGGTCGCGGCCCGCCGCTTCGGCTGCTCATCAGACTTCATGTCTGCGAAGACTTCCTCTAGCTCCGCGTCCGCCTCGCGGAGGTAGCGGAGGTTTGCCTCCACCTCGAGCTCCGACTGGATGGAGTCGAACGTGGCCTGCTGCTCCACCTCCTCCTCCGTTTGGGCCACCTTGAACTCGGCCAACGCGGCGTCCATGGCGAATCTGGCCTTCCTCCTCGTTCTCGTCCTCCGTCTTCCCGCCCTCCATCTCCATGTCCGGCGGCTGCTGATGGGCCTCCTCCTGCTTCGACGCGTCCTGCTCCGCCTCGTCCTGCACCGGAGTGTCCGGAGGTAAGCCGACGGCGATGCGAACAGCATGTTGTGCCTCAATCTCCTCTAGGATCTCCGACCGGCGCTGCGGAGTGAGCATCTTGTAGGTGGTGATCCGCTGGCAGACCATGGTTGCCGGTGGACGATGATCTCGGAGCGGATTGGAATGGATTGGAGTGATGATGAGTACGGAGCTTGGGAGTGGCGGCGCGGACGGGAGGAAGAGGGTGGAAATAGGATGGATAGGGTTGAGGCTCGTTGTCCGGCTTAAATAGCCAGATTTGGCCCCTCGGACGGCGCGCCGGAACGACGGCATGAATGCGTCGTCACCGGATCAATGAGTTTTGGCGTGTGTCCGCGTGGGTCCTTCACGCCAGTCTGATGTGGCGGACGCGTCCGGGCGCGACCGAACCTCCTCATATCCGCCTCAGATATAGACTGAATATGGGGGTGCTGGTGAGCCCGAACATATAGGACCGATTTGAGGAGTCGGATTAGGTCATGATTTTGTGATCGGTCATTAACTGAGCCGTCCATTCGGGCATATAGGGAGCGTTAAGAAGCCCATGCTCTAAGGATGCAGCGCACTAGAGTTTTGATGGGCCGAGGCCTCGTCGTCTCCCTCCGCACCTGGCCGCAGACGAGTCAAATTCGAAATTTGGCGGTCCCGTTCTGCCGTTGCTGGTCTGATAGATCACAGGCAGGAAACACACGTGATCACGGTGGCGGCGAGAGACACACACAGCAGAGCGACACAAGGAAGCAGATGATTTTGTGCTGCGTAACTTCCTCAGCTTTTCCTTCTCTTTCCTTTTATTCAACGAGAATCAAGATCCTAAAGTTACGCCACAACTCCAGATGAATCGTGCCATCCCACGACTCGGCGTTGTGGCCCAACAACACACACACAACCCGGCCAAACGTGCACTCTCACGTCAGCCCATAACTAATGCATGCAGCACGTTACATGTGCCGTCCCAACTACATGCAAACTCAACACAAAATAGAAAAAGTAAACCTCAACGTGAACGAGCACGTTTCAGGCTACAAGTTGAAAACACATGCACGTACAAACTAGCCTACACAACTAGTGCATGGAGCTAAAGACTAATGCAATATCTGAACCTGACCTCGTAACAAGATTAGCACCAACATGGTCATCATCACCATCGTCTCATATTCGGAGATGCTCTTGACCAAAATGCTTTCACACGGAGAGAGACTGCGAAAAAGAAAAGTCTGGTGCCACCGCGGCGACATGTGCTAGAAAACTACTGTGGAAACGTAGCAACCAGCAGTCTTCTTCTATCCCAAAAGACAAAAGCAAAATGACTTCCACTTTGACGAGCTGAGAGGAATGCCTAGCACTATATATACACGTACCAACCATACGCATCTTCCAGATCACGAAGAAGGAAGCAAGATGACCGAACCGGCGAAGCTCATCGGCGCCTTCGGCAGCCCGTTCGTCCACCGTGCCGAGGTGGCCCTGCGCCTCAAGGGAGTCGCCTACGAGCTCATCACGGAAGACCTCTCCAACAAGAGCGAGCTGCTGCTCCACCACAACCCCGTCCACCACAGGGTGCCGGTGCTCCTCCACGGCGTCAAGGCCATCTGCGAGTCGCTGGTCATCGTCGAGTACGTCGACGAGGCCTTTGACGGCCCGCCGCTCCTGCCAACCGACGCCGGCGAGAGGGCCGAGGCCCGCTTCTGGGCCAAGTTCTTTGCTGAAAAGGTTACCATGCCATGCATGCCTGAATATTACTTATTTTTTACAAATCAAATTCGTTGCTGCAAAAAGTGGATTGGCAGAGATTCTTCGGAGGCGCTGCCATCGGCCTCGCCGACATCGCCGGCGCCAGCGTGCTGTCCCACTGGGCAGGCGTGCTGCAAGAGGTCGCTGGGATAACCGTCATGAGCGATCACGAGTATCCTGCTATTCGCCGGTGGATGGAGGACTACAACGCCGATGAAGTTGTCACGGAGTGCCTGCCGGATCGGGACCAGCTTGTGTCCCACTTCACCGCTATCAGGGGAAAGTGCATGGCCGCGGCCAAGTCCATGCTACCCAATTATCTAGCTAGCAAATAGACATAAGCTAGTGGTTCGTGTGATGCTTGTGGGTTGAATTACGCGAACACTACCGGAATGACCTACTGGCCGTCGGCATAGGCCCAAACCCCATCGGCAAAGGGCTATGCCGACGGCTGCCGTCGGCATAGGCCCGTCGGCGTCGATTGCCTCAGCGTATCCCTGTCAGACCGTCGGCATAGAAAAGCCGTCGGCATAGAGGACTAAGCCGACGGTTTTCAGTACGGCCGTCGGCATAGCTTCACCGTCAGCAAAAAAAGACGAGACAACAGCTGACGGTGCCGTCACCAAGTCCACCCAATCAGTAGGGGACACGTGGCACAGGTATGCCGACGGCATAGCTGTACCACGTGTCATGGCCTGGGAGCTCTGGTGGCATGTCTATGCCGACAGCAAAGCCGTCGGCATAGTTAAGCTATGCCAAGGGCAATGCCGTCAGCATACTTGCTGACCAAAAGCAAAAAAAAAAGAATATACTAGCCAAAAAGGCTAGTAATTTCATAGTTGATACATTAGCCAAAAAGGCCAGGGTTGGTCATGTTATGTCCCAATAATAATCCTCATGAATATACAAGTTACACAAGAAAAAACGTTGTTTGTCCACTCATTATAGTACTAGTGTTTGGTAGAGCTCATATACAAGGGTATAAGCAATACAACAATGTCTGGAAAGGACATGCAGGAACATAACAACATAGCCCACAGCAAGGGTACAGGGTATACAATCATAACATAGTTTTGCCACCAGGTACAATATAGGTATTTAAACTGGACACAAATAGCCCCTGTGATGATTTAGTAGATACAAAGTAGGAGTACGTAGGACTTGATCATAAGGTAATATGAAAATCAACTAAACAAAGCAAAAAGGTATTTTGGCGCATCTTGAACTCCTTGACAGATAGGAAACCGCATCAGATAAATTATGATTTCAAACAAAACCATCAAGTTTTGCAGGTTCCAAGTCACAAACACGACATGACTTTATATGGAGTGGATGCTAAGAAATGAAATAGACCGAGTGCTAATTAAGGAACATGTCAGTGTACACATATGGTTCCTGTGATGCTGGTTGTAAGCAAAGAAGAGGAGTTGACCAATGCTAAAATGTTGAACTCCCTAAAAGAGAAAGGCATGTTCTCCGAAAGCACATACATAGTTCTAATCTAGACACAACAGTAAGTCAAAATCGAAGGTCTAGATCAGATTGCATACATGAAGGTAAAACTGAATTACACACACAAAAGATTTTTTGTGGCAACAAGGAAGCAAGCAAACTAATTGGCAAACAATGCAGCAATGTCCATGTGATTGAGCACTAGGGTCTGACAGCAATAGCACCAAGTTAAATTCAGTCAAGCATGTAAGTAGATTCAGACCAGCAGCATACCAAGCAAAAAAAATCAGATTTCAAACAAGCCAGCTAGCTGTAATTTGCTGCAATCCTGATGGTACAAACAAGCTAGCTAGATTAAACACCAACAGTTAACACAGCCTAGCTGCAGTAACTAACAAGGCCACTATCTTTCCCTAATAATAAAGCACGGATTGACTCCGTGGGTTCACCGTCACAATACGCTTCTTCCCGTGAGTTTACGCCTTCAGTTTGAATTTAAAACATATACGTGAGGTGGTACTAAAGCACGCATTGGTTCTGAGACTATTAGAGTCCGTAACGTTTTGGTGGTTGGAAAAACCGATTCATCTATGATTTCGTATTGTGATGGTGTTTGCACGTTCATATGCTGTGTGTATATATGCATCAACCAGGATCACGTTTCTGTTATCAAATCGTGAGATCGTGGGAAGAATCGCAACGCGGCAGACGTGAAGGGATCAATGTCGTCGCCGCCGCTGCCTTTGCTCTGGACGGAGAGGACGGCTACCTCCGCTGGAAGAATTAACTCAGTGCTGCTCCGCCTCCACATCCTCAGCGTTGGCGCACGTGCTGACCGACGCGCGCCGCCGGCAAGCCTGTTGCCATCAACTAGCATCTCGTCGTGTGTGCGTCTGTTGCCGGCGAAATCCATCGGCTCAACTTATACTTTCTAGCCAGAGGAAAGCGTTGGCTAGCTAGCCTTGGCCGTGTACGTGGATATCTCCAAAAAGCATCGTTCAAGCGTGGCGTTTGTACTCGGCGTCTCACCGGAAGGCAGTCGTCGAGCCGCATACCTGAGCCAGCATTCTACAAGAGCGTGTCTTGCAGCTTCTCCGGCTCAACTCCTCCGTCTGCGGCCTCGCCGCTGCCGCCGACAAGGACCATCCTCACCGAGTCCCTCTTATGCAGGTGACGCAGTTAAAACGAACTCGTCGAGAACGCACATCTCAATCACAGTCAGAAAAGGATTCGTGCCCAACTTTGAGGTCGCACGGGACATAGATTTCGTCTTTCGATCACGTTCTGTTGCGCGATACAATAGCAGCAGGAGTAGAGCAGCAAAATTCATCAGATAAGAAAGCGGCGGAGGCTGAAGGACCGAGTGCTGTCGATGTAGCTTTACAGCCATGCATGCATCCAAATCACCGGCGTTGTGACCTTGACCTGGGATTGCTCCAAGCTAATTGAACCAGCACGCCACGACCACTACCAAGCTTCAATCACGTGGACAGGTACCCTTATCTTTCTTTTCCATTGCCATATTTGTGTAGAATTACCAAGTGCAGTCGGCTAATGGTGCACAATTAAAGGAGGACTTGAACTGGGTTGAAGTTGGATTAAGTCCATCATGCACCGATGGTGGGCTAGCAAAAGCATAATTCAACAACGTAGAGGAGGTCTTTGATGCTTCTAAATTTGCTAAACACAATGCAGTTCCAAGACTTATTTTAGCAGTTTAACCTTTTGGTCATTGGTGGTACCCGGACGACATCCACAACCCGTCAAGGACGTGACTAAGTACATGACAATGGTTGGGCTACATAGATTACCTTCTAGGTTGCTGTCATAGGATTGTGGCGATCTCACCATGGTTAAATTCTTATTCCAAATAAGGAACCGTCGACAATTATCCAAAAACATATGGCATATATATGGTAAACCGATGAGGCATTTTAGGAGACGAGGACCAGCTCGCAGTTTCCACAATCGGCATGCCCGACTAGCTTGACGCCACACTCACGAAACACAGATGCATGGGTGAAGACATGCCAAGGTGTCTGCCAAGCCCGTGCCTCTACGGAGAAGCCCGACTAGCTGGACCCACTTGCATTCGTCAGCAACGAACAAGAAGGACTCTGGTTCTGGTGTTTGCTCTGTGGTGAAGCATGGGCGTTGTGCCAGGGATTTTTTTTATTTTTTGCAATTAATTTTGGTGATAAAGACTGTTTTTTTCTCCCGTTGCAACGCACGGTCATTTTTGCTAGTAAATTATTAACATGCATGATCTGCAGTACTAGGAGGCCGAATCAATGCACATCACAGTAACCACAAATGGGGTCTAGTACAAGTGCAGAATTTAACAAGTGTGCTACTCCGAATCATCATTACCTGTAAATAGGAATGATCTTTTCCATGACACAAGCATGGCAAGCACAAACAAAATCACCCATGCGCATGAAACAGAGCAAGGTACTAATATAGCAGCACAAGAGAGGGAGCTAGAGGTAGGAGACGGATTCACAGGAGAGGAGGTTGTAGTCGATGCCGCACACGACCACGGTCGCCGTCACGCGGTAGAGGAGGTTGTAGCCGAGTTGGACCATGTGCGGGGCGTCGTCGTGGCAGTGGATGCCCTGGTTGTCGTCATCGTCCATGGAGGATGCCTGCTGCTCCGAATCTAACAAACAAGTAAGAGCTAGTGTTGTTGATCTAGTACAGAAATTAAGCAAGCTAGTATAGGGGACACACGTGCCGCTGCTAGTATCTACAGAAATCAATCAAGCTGCCTGTGTGTGTGCTTGAGCTAGCTTAGTACGTACAGTCCATGGTTGGGCTCCAAAACGAACAGAGCATGCTAGCGTCAACAGAATCAATCACAAGGTTATTTTGTTGTTGTTGCTAGCACTGCTAGCTGTATGTGTTGATCCATCCATCCATGGACCTAACTAATGTTGTTGTATCTCTAGACTAAGTGCAGCAACACAAGAAGAAGAACTAAAACTGCAGAGCACATGTGTACATATACTCATCCATGGCAAACTGTACCAAACCATCCATACATGGCCAGATTGCAATGGAGCGTATTTAACACAAGACATGAAAAATTGATGAGCCAAATGATTTTTAGTATTATTAACTTGAAAGGAAGCTCATTGTTTCCATCTTCTATCTATCCATGATTTTCTTTTTCTGAAGCAAGCATCAAAAAGCACAATGATAATCGAATTTCACACAAAAACTGAACCAATACTTGCTGTTATGTAGTGTCCATGACAATTGCAATTGATGTCCACTTTAGATCAGATTTGCAAGGGCTAGAAAGAGAGGTATAGCTCACCATGTATGGGGGTAGGAGCTGGATGCAGGGGAGGGGTGGAGGACGTCCTGCTGCAGAAACTTCGCCATTAGATCAACCTGCACAAAACAGAGGAAGGGGAGATGAATAAATCATGGTGAGGAAAACTGGAAAAGGGCCTTCAACATGTTTAGATCGGGAAGAGAAACAGCAAAAAAAAAAAGAACCTTCCATGGCGTGCTGTACTAGGAGCAGCTCCTCTCTCTCCGCTAGGGTTTGGGGCGCTGGGAGGCTCCATGGGGCCGCTGCGTGGTGGGGGACAAGGGAATCCATCTCCATGGTGGCGTCCCGTCCCACGGAGGAGCGCCCCTCCTGCCGTCGTCGCCGGCACGCCCATGGTGACCTGCAGAGAAGGAAGAGAAGATGAGGTGAGGTGAGGTGAGGAGGAGATGGTGGGCGAAGAAGGAGGGGGAGGGGCTTACCAGTGCTGGATCCAGTCACCTCTGGCCTCGCCGTGTCCTCACCGTGGTGGATCCCGGCGAACAAAAGGGGATACAAAACCCTAGCCAGTGGGGGAGCCGCGAATCTGCATGGAGGTAAGGCAGGCGCGGACCAAGGGGATCTCGCCGGCGTGCTGCGCGCGGCCGGAGCTCGCCGGAACCAGGCGGCATGGGTGGCGGCGGCGGCGAGAGAGAGAGGGGTTCGTGGGGGAGAGAGGAGGCGACGAGGGTTGGGTGGGTTCGAGCGAGAGACAGAGAGAGTGTTGGTGCGTTCAGTGGGTCGGATGGATGGATGGATGGATGTGGGATTCCTGGGCACAAATGGACGGTAGGATGTGAGCCAAGTCATCGATCCGTGGCACAAATGGATCCACCAATGAGAATAAGTGAAACTGAAATTGAGTGTGTGGGTCTCTCTCTCTTTTCACTATTTTTCTTTTTTTTTCTAATTCTGATTTCGTTCGCGGGCTGTTTTTCTCCGGTGAAAATGAAAGGAAATAATATATGGTTTGCGGGCCGACGGGCTGGGTTTCGAAAGCATCGCGCGCATGTTTCGTCTGGCTTTTGGGACATGGCATGGTGTCGAGCAGAGCCCGCACGTTTCGTTCGGCTTTCGAAACACGAAACTCAAATTAACTGTCGGCTCGCGTCGTGGAGGTCGAGGAAGAACCGGCATTCGTCGCCGCCGTCCTCACAACTGCTACACATGCATCTCGGAGGGGGTTGTGAGGCCGGACATGAACACGTGTGATGGTTAACATCATAGATCTTCCTCCGCGGTGGGTGGGTGATGCACGACGAGTACGATGTTCCACGAGATATGCATGTTGTGGACCTCTTCCGGCTCGGAATTTATGCTATGATAGGTCAACCCATGGAAACATGTCAGATCAAGGTATGGGCCCAACCCACCACAAGATTGCCTCCGGGCTGACCCGATGTGGCCGTTTCCCCCCTTCCAAGTGCTGGCGACAGTGTCGTCCATGAATGGGTCACACTCCGGAGTCGCGTGCCAGGTGGTCACACCTGCCACCACACATTCAGACATGTAAGAGGACCCAGCGCAAGTTGTGGTGGCATTGCTAGCCGCCGAAGACCGCAGAACATTACTACGGTGTCATCGCCATCCGTGAGGGGGGGGGGCACACTCTGGAGCTGCATATTGCCTATTTAAACATCCCACCACACTTGGTGGCATTGCTACCCCCAAGGCCCATGGCCGCCCTAACCCTAGCCCCGCTTACCTGAAGATTTAGGCATTTGACTTTCGCCGGACCGCCTTTGACCAACGTTCTTTTCCACTTGGTTGTGATAGGTCAGCCCATACGAACTCTGCAGAACAAGGTCCGGGCCCAACCCACCACAAGATTCCCTTCCGGGTCGACCCGACGTGGCCGTTCCCCCCCTCCAAGTGCTGGCGGCAGTGCCATCCGTGATGGGGGTCACACTCCGGAGCCGTGTGTCAGGTGTTCACACCTGCCACCATACTTCCAGACATGTAAGAGGACCCAGCGCAAGATTTGGTGGTATTGCTAGCCCCCGAAGACCCCCCCCCCACCACACTCGTAGATATGCGAAGAACAATCCGCAATGAGGGGGTTTTCAGATACTTCCGCATCTCTAAAAAATATGAAAAATTACCACACATCTTATATCACATGTGTCTGCATTGTTTAAAAATTTCATGAATTAATCACACTCCGAGTGTTCAGTAATATTCATGCAACACCAAAACCGCAAAACGTTACTTCGGTATCATCGCCGTCCGTGAGGGGGCCACACTCTGGAGCTGCGTATTGCCTCTTTAAACATCCCACCACAATTTAAGACATGTATGAGGACCCGGTGCGATGTTTTGGTGGCATTGCTACCCCCTGAAGGCCCCGGCCGGCCTAACCCTAGCCCCGTTGACCCGGAGATCTACACATTTGTCTTTCGCCGGACGGCCTCTTGACAACGGACTTTTTCGCCTGGTTGTGATACGTCTGCCCATAGGAACATATCAGAACAAGGTCTGGGCCCAACCCACCACAAGATTCCCTCCAGGTTGACCCGACGTGGCCGTTTCCCCCCTCCAAGTGCTGGCGGCAGCGCCGTCCGTGAAGGAGGTCACACTCCGGAGCCGCGTGCCGGGTGTTCACACCTGCCACCACACTTCCAGACATGTAAGAGGACCCAGGGCGATGCTTTGGTGGCATTGCTACCCCCCAAGGCCTCCCGCCGGCCTAACCCTGGCCCCGTTGACCCGGAGATCTACCCCTTTGACTTTCACCGGCCAACCTATGACCAATGGACTTCCCCATCTTGTTGTGATAGGTTTGCCCATAGGAACATGTCAGAACAAGGTCTGGGCCCAACCAACCACTAGATCCCCACCCGGTCGACCCGACGTGGCCGTTCCCCCCTCCAAGTGCCGGCGACAGAGCCGTCCGTGAAGGGGGTCACACTCCGGACCGCGTGCCGGGTGTTTAAACCTGCCACCACAATCCTAGAAACAATCTGATATATGTAGATATAAAATTTGTCTCGTTTGGCCAAGGAATGAAAAATATACAAAAAAAGTCAAAATAAAAGGGTGTTTTCTGTACATCTGAAGCAAACATGATTTAGTTTGTTGAAATTTGAAAACATAGTATAGCAACAGAATCCTTTCAAGATTCTGATAAAAAAACCATATAAATTTTGTCAAAATCGATGCAAGTATCAATTACTTGTGATTTTAACAAAGTATAAGGACTTATATGCAAAAGTACATGAGGTCACATTTCTAACATACTCAAAAACAAAAATAAACTGGATATTCATAATCTATGGAAAATTCTACCCCAAATCGATATATAATTTGTTTATGTTTAAGTTTAGATAAGTCAAATTTAAATTAATCAAATTTTAACTAAAAAAAGAAAATGATTTAAAAGATATATATATAATCTATGCCGACGGCCGCCGTCAAGGCCGTCGGCATAGCCCTGACGGCGTCAGCCCACCGTCAATCACCGAGTCGCCAGGGTCGCATCTATGCCGACGGCTGCCGTCGGCATAGATCGACGTATGCCTACGGCCTTTCTATGCCTACGGCTGCCGTCGGCATAGCCGGAGGTATGCCGACGGCCTTTCTATGCCTACGGCTTTCCGCAGGGCCGTCGGTATAGAATAGGCCATCGGCATAGCGCCTAATTCCGATAGTGGAAGTTCTGTCGTAAAATAAGACATAGGGGCAGTTGGTGGAATGTTATTGTTTGATGCCACTGTGCTCGGTTTGCTTAGTTTGCCTATGCAGGAATAAGACATTAGATATATATGATCTCTGGAAGTACTTGTTTGGTTGATAACTGAAACATCAATCAGTTCTTTTCGTCATAAATAACACTTGTTTCAATGCTTGCCTACTGTTCCGAGGTAAAAAATAGGAAGAAGTAGCGACCGGGGCTATGCGTAGAAATAAGAAACTTTTTTTTTTGCGAATCAAATAAGAAACTATTTGGCGCCTTAAGCATCAAATAGGATAGTCCACAGAAACACAGCGAGTTTGTTAGTGGCTGTTATGGTGTGGCGGTGTGGCCAATGGGCTTTTCTCTTGGCACACCGAACATTTATTCTCCAGCTCTGTCATCTCTAGCCATGATAACATATGTGGCATGTCATCTCCACACATGCGCATGTGGGGGATCTGTCGCAAGTTTGGTTCACGTGCACACCCCTGTGCATTGAAAATTCGGTGTCTATTGTAAGCCTGAGACAGTTGTGATTTTCGAGCTGGCTGATTGTGATAGCCTGGCTAAATAAGGATGATATACTACTCATATCAATAAGGAATTCCTTCTTTTTTGGGAGCCCATTCGGAAAGAACTCCAAAGTTAAGCGTGCTCAGCTTGGAGTAATTTCAGGATGGGTGACCGACCGGAAAGTTAGTCCCGAGTGAGCACGAGTGAGGACAAAGTGCGCAGAAAAGACTAATATTGATCTGTGGGGCCAGTCTAGATCCCGCCAGGAGTAACGACCACCGGCGAGTGTGTCCGGGGGCGTTATAAGTTGGTATCAGGGCCGACCCTCGCGGTTACACGGATGTTTGCGGACAGGTGTGCGGTCATGTTGTTCATGACGTTTGTGACCCGTTGTGGCACACGACATGGCACATGTACCGGACTGGATGCACAGACGTATGTGCCAAGAGGGAACGTTCCTGTGACCCGACGAGGACGTCGGTTCCTCTGAGTGGGGTGTATGTGATAGCCTGACTTAATAGGGATGATAGACTACTCATATCAATAAGGAATTCCTTTTTTTCGGGAGCCCATTCGGAAAGAACTCCAAAGTTAAGCGTGCTCAGCTTGGAGTAATTTCAGGATGGGTGACCGACTGGGAAGTTAGTCCTGGGTGAGCACGAGTGAGGACAAAGTGCGCAGAAAAGACTAGTATTGATCTATGGGGCCAGTCTAGATCCCGCGTGATCTCTGGGTGAATATTGATGAATTGACCAGTTGATCTCTCTTCTCTTGAGGAACTAGAGCCGAGAAAACTCAGAGATCCATGGTTTTACAAAGTTCATAGTGACGGAACTATATATAGTCTGGTTGCTAACGTGAAACATGTGTAACTAGTTTGAATGCATTTGGCAGATGGTTGGTTGCCCTCGTTATATGCATGGATGTTTGGTGGACATGTCTATCCAAATCATTACAGTCATTCACTACCATACCTTTGGGTAGCTAGCTTTGAGCGAATTTTTGGTTGTTTGATATGAACTTTGATCAATTTCCATATTGCATAGGCAATATGTACAAGTTTTGGCCATTATCGTAACTGCTGTCATAAGTACTTATCTCTCAAGTAGAAAGATGATTGAATGCCACCAAGTTTTCGAAACCGTGCATACACATGTCGTATCCAAGTACTATATATTTGATGGTACTCACTCATCTCTTCCCTTTTTTTATAGGGTGTACATAGTTATGTTGTTAAAAAAAATGTACCTATGCACAAGATGTGGCATTACCTATATCCTTGGTAAAAAAGTTTAAAAGCTCAAAAGTGCCACGTGCATTATGGGCTGCAGAAAATGTACACTCTGTACCTGTATGAACAGATGGTGGTGGGACGGTAGAAGTGCCCAAAGCCAGTTAATGAAGTTACTGACAGCCTAATTTGTGAAACTTCCGAGCATATCCCTTTTAGTTTATTTTATTATCTGCGTAGCAGCCGGAAAGAACAATTTGAAGATACTATATTTCATTGAATTCCCACAAATATGCTCGTGCCGTGATTGAGAATCAGCTGAATTTGCTTACCCTTGTATTCTAATGTACTTCTTGAAACCCCTAGATTTTTATAGTCTTAGTTTGAAGTTATCTTGTATGACCGAACCAACATACTGGATTGTTCCCAGGATGTGGACGCGTAGGTAATTGTATGTTCTGGTAAGGCAAAGCAGCTAAGCTAGTAAACATGTACTATGTGTCATGCGTACAAGTGTGTTCATTAATCCATCAACAAAGGGTCTGTCATCATTCCGTGTTTAGTTAGCTCCAGGTCACTCAAGCTAGACCTACACATGGTTTTCACTAGCACTAGCACTGCATCTCAGGCAAGCTTGTGCTAGAGTACGTCTTCGCACACAAGCCCAAAATTTTGTCATCCTAATCATGATGCCACCCATTCTCAGAGCCATTGCTAGTACATATGTTCTATACCCCTGGATTCACTCATACAAGTACCATCTTCTAGTCTTGTTCAAATATGCCCCCTAATGCACTGCTCACGTATGTGTAACTTTTAATTCTCATTCCTCTCGTCCTCACGGAGGGTCCCATGCATGGCGATTTGCAAGCTACTGGCAAGAGAATATAAGAAGAACCAAGGAGGGTATACAAATTGTTCAGAAAGAAATAACTGGATATATATTCAACATGGTAGAAGGCAAGGCATCCTTTATATAGAAGGTACAGGCCACACCCGTGGAAGCGCCCATCGTGACATTAGTTGCTACTCATTTGTTTTACATTTCTATCTGAGAGGTCATGTAGAAATTATAGGACTGGTAATGTAAATAGATAGTGAGGTATGATGGTTGCAATACTGATTTTAAAAGGAGAAAACAATGGATCACGTCACCTATTTTAGGATGCTTAGCACAAGAGGGTCCATCACGTATACATATAATTGGCACAACTTTCTGGATTCGGAAGTAAGACATTCAAGTTAGACTAAAGTACCGTGATGGAGGGCTCAAATATTTCCTTATTTGTGTGCCTTCTTACCGGTAAGGTATCATTTCATAAGCCAACGCACACACATCAGTTTCACATAGTCTTACAAAAAACCCTTGGATCCCGAAAGTTCAATCAAATTAGGAAATACATTGGGCTACCATGATGAGTTATCCACATGTCAAACAATTGTACTCAGCTAACGCCAGTGTGATATACAGTATTCCACAACAACCACTAGTCAAACAAAAGAAAATAACTCCATTGTATTGAAGAATGAAGAAGAAACAAATCTATCTTGTCTAACATATTGATGTGGAAAAAATAATTCAAATTACCATACATATTAAAAAGTAAAGGTTAGAAATCAACACATGAAAAAGAAGCATTGCGATAACGCGACCTTAGGAAGATTCAAAAGGAAGATCCGCCGCGTGATTTTTGGTGAGATAATCGTTACTTGTATCTCCATAGTGTTTCTGGTTGTGCTCATACGCGAATAAAATACACTTTATTTATACATGACCAATCTCACCCTCTCATCAAGTTTCTTGGAGCCCGTGATGCAGCTGGCTCTTAATCTACATGCCACTTCTCTCTCCTCAAACTAAGCATAAATATAATATTTAAATTCTTATAGGTTGCTTACATAACCATATTACAGCTGGCTCTTAATCTACATGCCACTTCTCTCTCCTCAAACTAAGCATAAATATAATATTTAAATTCTTATAGGTTGCTTACATAACCATATTATACTTGCTCTAATCCGCTTCTCTTCTCTCTCTTCAACTCAGAAAAAATATAATATTTGAACTCTTGTACCCTGCTTACATTACATTATTATACTTGCTCTTATCTTTATCTCTGTTGTTAGTCCAACACAAGTCAATAAATCATACAACTGTCTTTATGATCATCACTTACACGTCTCATGTGCAACATATCTTTGGGAAACACTTATACTCAGTAGACAGACAGGAAACATTCCTCAGATGAGTCATGCGGCGTTGATGCTCTTTTAATCAGACGGCCCATATTCTAAGCGAATAACCTGCAAAAAAAACGAGTTAATCCGATCTGAGTAAATCACGCCCACAAAGTAATGTCGCCTCCCGTCCCATCCACCCCACCCCGTCTGGCATCCCCGGAGAACGCAACCCCGAGCTCGCCGAGCTCCCTCACCGCTAGGGCTACCTCCACCACCACCCTGCTGTACACCAACAACTCGCGACGGGTGCACCTGGTCCACGTCGCCAGAGCAGCGTCACGCCCACGTCTGCTCCGCCGAACGCTGCTCTCACCGCCGACCGCGTCACCCCCATCGCCGGCCCGGTTCCCCGCAAGACCCTGCCCCGTCACCAGCCCTGCTACGCCTCGGCTCAGCAAAGAAGCTGCACATGCATCCCAGGCGTGTTCCCCCTGTATGTACTCACACAAGTTAGGTTTGATTCATCTCATGTTTGATTCAGTTTTGATCTGTTGATTTGATTTGCGCTACGTTGGATGCAATGCTTGCTTCAATGAATTTTGTTGAGTGTATCTCGATGTGTAATGGATCACTGTGTCATTTGACAATTTTGGTTAATCTCTTCTGCAGATCACAATAATATGATTCCCAATCATAGCGGTAATTTTAGTTTTTGACATGATTTTAGATTTCCATGCTTCCATCCAAGTTTAAATCTGTCCCCAAACTACTATGTTCGTGCTTCTTAGTTCTATAGCATGTAAATTGCTATACAGATGAATCTGGAATCCTTATTTTTTGCTTCCAAAAGCCAAAAAATTATATATCAATTTATATGTTAGTCAGTCAAAATATCAATCCCCTTGGTGGCCATACATATTTAGTTGCCAGCAGCCAAATAGTTTAATGAGCTACTGTACTTACATTGCTTTAGTGTTTCTTTCTACTCTCATATGTGCCTCAAAAGTTCTAATGTAATGTTTTCTGGCAGGTGTGTCATATTGCGAAATCAAATTTGTATGCTTTCCAGCGATCTTAAATATGTTGAGACCACATCCATGTTTCTTTATTTTGTATGGGTGCTTCTATGGTACAGATTTTCTGCAAAAAAATATTGCTACACAATCCCTTTATTTCTCATCTATGTCACCAATACATGTCAATGTGCGGATTCTTTTTCCAGAAATAATGCATACATATTTTCACATATGCACACAGACAACATTTAGGATTCTTTTTCCAAATATACATGCTTCCAGTTAATACTATTTATGTAACTACACCTTGCTGTTCTCACTTCTTAACCATTTGCGCTTTTACACTGTAATGCATATGCTTAACAATTATATGCATCCCGATCTTGGTCATAATATTACTTTTCATTAATTTTTCAAATTTCCATGCTTCCATCGCAAGGTACCATGCTCATGCTTCTTTTTATGCAGCATCCAAAATGCAATATAGATGCTTCTGAACAATATACAATCTGCTTCTATAGGTTATAAAAACTCAATTCATTTGTTTCTTCGTGACCCAAGACATCCATCCCATTGTTCCCTACAATGTTCCATGTCTCCTGTACATAGCTTATTTCTCATTTATGCGTATCCTGCAAATGGAGCTTCCAGTACCACACTTTTTTTTGCTTCTATGGTTGCTGATCCAAGTTTCCTAGGTTGATGCCTCTTATTTATTTATTTTGCTTCTGCTACACATAACCATCGAAACTGTACATGCTTCCATGTGCTACATCCTTGAATTCGCTGTACGTGATTTACCTCCATACATCTTTCAAAACATTGAGTTGCGGTTTGCAGATAATGTTTAGATTCCTGAATATTCTCATGTTTTCAGTTGACCTGGGATAATGAAGCATCTGAAGCAGAGTGCATGCCAAAGAGCTGATATGTTGTGATTTGTATGCTTCCACTAGGCCTCGCATGTCTTGTGATTGCAAGTTTTTCTTTTTTTGCTACAAACATTCGATACTTCATATATATCCAATAAGTGCTCGTACGTGAGGATGGATTGGCAACAACTTCACTTTTCAGGTTTGGCATCTCCCCTTTCTGTTCTATTGAATTACTTGAAATGATCCCACAAATATTCGTGCTTCTGCACTGCATAGAGTTTCCGACATTTCAACCATCACTAGTAGAAAACAGGGCTTTGGTCCTGGCCAGATCAGAGCATTAGTCCCGGTCGTGTTACGAACCGGGACTAATGGGAGCATCAGTCCCGGTTCGAGAGGCTAGGACGCCGCCCGGGCCTCGGCAGGCATCAGTCCCGGTTCGGCTGGGACCTTTAGTCCCGGTTCCATCCACCAACCGGGACTAAAGGGGTTGCTACCCTTTAGTCCCGGTTGGTGTCTGGAACTGGGACTAAAGGGAAGGCCATCCCGGTTTTAGACACAAACCGGGAATAAAGTTTTGCCTATATATATCCACGCCCCCCCCCCACCACCTCTGTTTTTTGGTCGTGGAAGGATGGAGGTGTGGGCTACTCTGTTTTTTGCCTATATATGTACATGAGGTGTTCGATGAACACACTTAAGCTTTCTCCTCTGTTCTTCCTCCAAGCTCGACCTCCAAGCTCCATTTTCCCCAAGATTTGTCTAGGTTTGGCGGTGCACCAACTATCCAAGTGTTCTAAAAAGGTTAGCAACTTCATCCTTTCATCTCTCACTGATAGTTTAGCTCATTTCAAATGCTCTAGAAGTAGTGTGGTTTGTGGGTTTTAGTGGAGGAGTGTATGTGTGAGTTTATTTGATTTAGATGAACAATTTGAGCTCAAATTAACTTCTTAGTTTGCACATGTGTAGGGTGCCGTCCCGTCCCCGTCCCCGTCCTCACCGCCGTCGATCGCCCGCGCCGATCTCGTCGCCGGCACCACCGTGGTGAGCCTCTTGTTCTTATGAATTTTTTAAGAAAAAATTCTTACTTGTATGATTTATATAGCTACTTGTATAATTTTCTTGGAGAGCTGTATGTTGTTCTATGAGAACTATGTATGAACTTTATGTATTTATTTTTTCAGTAATAACATTTGATCACTACTGTACTTTGGTTTTAATGTGATGATGAACTTGTATTAATTTGGTCATTTCTCTATTCATGATGTTCTGTAATGGTTTTTGATATACTTAATTATATAATGCACGCAGATGAACCGGCAATGGATGTACGGGGACCGACGCACCTCCGACTACATTACGGGCCTGCATAATTTTCTCGATGTGGCTGAGGCAAACAAGCAGAATGGTTTTATGCATTGTCCATGTACTGTCTGTGAGAATACGAAGGATTACTCTGACTCGAAAACCCTTCACTTCCACCTGCTTGAGAAGGGTTTCATGCCACACTATAATGTTTGGACCAAGAACGAAGAAAGAGGGGTTATGATGGAAGACAACGAAGAAGAAGAGGATGATGACAACTATCCTATGTTCCCTGAATACGGTGATACTGCAACGGGGGAAGCTGAAGATCAAGAGGCACCAGATGTGCCCGATGATGATCTTCGCCGGGTCATTGTTGATGCACAGAGAGGATGCGAAAGTGAAAGGGAGAAGTTGAAGTTCGATCGCATGTTAGAGGATCACAAAAAAGGGTTGTACCCAAATTGCAAAGATGGCAACACAAAGCTCGGTACCGCACTGGAATTGCTGCAATGGAAGGCAGAGAATGGTGTATCTGACAAGGGATTTGGGAAGCTACTGAAAATAATGAAGAAGAATCTTCCAAAGGATAACGAATTGCCTGACAATACGTACGAAGCAAAGAAGGTTCTCTGCCCTCTAGGATTAGAGGTGCAGAAGATACATGCATGCCCTAATGACTGCATCCTCTACCGCGGTGAGGAGTACGAGAATTTGAATGCATGCCCGGTATGCGGTGCATTGCGGTATAAGATCAGACGAGATGACCCTGGTGATGTTGAGGGCGAGCGCCCCAGGAAGAGGGTTCCTGCCAAGGTGATGTGGTATGCTCCTATAATACCACGGTTGAAACGTCTATTCAGAAACAAAGAGCATGCCAAGTTGTTGCGATGGCACAAAGAACACCATAAGAAAGACGGGAAGTTGAGAGTACCCGCTGATGGGTCGCAGTGGAGAAAAATCGAGAGAAAGTGGCCGGACTTTGTAGGTGACGCAAGGAACTTATGGTTTGGTTTAAGTCCAGATGGCATTAATCCTTTTGGGGAGCAGAGCAGCAATCATAGCACCTAGCCCGTGACTCTATGTATCTATAACCTTCCTCCTTGGTTGTGCATGAAGCGGAAGTTCATTATGATGCCAGTGCTCATCCAAGGCCCTAAGCAACCCGGCAACGACATTGATGTGTACCTAAGGCCATTAGTTGAAGAACTTTTACAGCTGTGGGATAAAAAAGGTGTACGTGTGTGGGATGAGCACAAACAGCAGGAATTTGACCTACGAGCGTTGCTGTTTGTAACCATCAATGATTGGCCTGCTCTTAGTAACCTTTCAGGACAGACAAACAAGGAATACAACGCATGCACGCACTGTTTACATGAGACTGAAAGTATATATTTGGACAAATGCAAGAAGAATGTGTACCTGGGACATCGTCGATTTCTTCCGACCAAGCATGCCTTAAGAAAGAAAGGCAAGCATTTCAAAGGTGAGGCAGATCACCGGAAGAAGCGTGTCCTCCGTACTGGTGATGATATACTTGATATGGTCAAGGATTTACAAGTAATCTTTGGAAAGGGTCCTGGCGGACAATCTGTTCCGAATGACGCTGACGGACACGCACCCATGTGGAAGAAGAAATATATATTTTGGGACCTACCCTATTGGAAAGACCTAGAGGTCCGCTCTGCAATCGACGTGATGCACGTGACAAAGAATCTTTGCGTGAACCTGCTAGGCTTCTTGGGCGTGTATGGGAAGACAAAAGATACACCGGAGGCACGGGAGGACCAGCAACGTATGAACGAAAAAGACGGCATGCATCCAAAGCAGTATCAAGGTCCTGCCAGCTACGCTCTTACCAAAGCAGAGAAGGAAATCTTTTTTGAATGCCTGCTAAGTATCAAGGTCCCGTCTGGCTTCTCGTCGAATATAAAGGGAATAATAAATATGGCAGAGAAAAAATTCCAGAACCTAAAGTCTCATGACTGCCACGTGATTATGACGCAACTGCTTCCGGTTGCATTGAGGGGGCTTCTACCAGAAAATGTTCGATTAGCCATTGTGAAGCTATGTGCATTCCTCAATGCAATTTCTCAGAAGGTAATCGATCCAGAAATCCTACCAAGGTTACAGAATGATTTGATCCAATGTCTTGTCAGTTTCGAGTTGGTGTTCCCACCATCCTTCTTCAATATTATGACGCACGTCCTAGTTCACCTAGTCGACGAGATTGCAATTCTGGGTCCTGTATTTCTACACAATATGTTCCCCTTTGAGAGGTTCATGGGAGTCTTAAAGAAATATGTTCGTAACCGTGCTAGGCCAGAAGGAAGCATCTCCATGGGCCATCAAACAGAGGAGGTCATTGAGTTTTGTGTTGACTTTATTCCTGACCTTAAGCCGATTTGTGTTCCTGAATCACAGCATGAGGGGAGACTGGATGGAAAAGGCATGCTAGGACTGAACTCAATAATATGTAGGGATGGACATTCTTGGGCGCAAGCACACTACACAGTTCTACATAATTCTACCTTGGTGGCCCCGTATATCAATGAACACAAGAATATTCTACGCTCCAAACACCCGGAGCAGTCTGACGACTGGATTACACGTGAACACATGGGGACTTTCGGCGGTTGGTTGCAAACACATCTCATGGGTAACACCACTGTTGGAGATGACCTGTACTTCTTGGCCAGGACACCATCTTTGACTGTATTGACTTTCCAAGGGTACGAGATAAATGGGAATACATTTTACACGATCGCCCAAGATAAAAAAGAGCAACAACCAAAACAGTGGTGTCCGCTTTGATGCAGCAAACACCAATAGGGCAAAGGACACATATTATGGTTACATAGAGGACATATGGGAACTTGACTATGGACGTGATTTTAAGGTCCCTTTGTTTCGGTGCAAATGGGTCAATCTGTCAGCAGGCGGGGTACAGGTAGACCCGCAGTACGGAATGACAACAGTGGATCTCAACAATCTTGGGTACACAGACGAACCATTCGTCCTAGCCAATGATGTGGCGCAGGTTTTCTATGTGAAGGACATGTCTACCAAACCGAGAAAAAGAAAAGATAAGGAAGCGAATACATCATACGATGAGCCAAAGCGCCACATAGTTCTTTCAGGAAAAAGAAACATCGTGGGAGTGGAGGACAAGACAGACATGTCAGAAGATTATGAAAAGTTTCATGAAATTTCTCCCTTCAGAGTGAAGACTGACCCAATCATCCTGTTAAATGATGAAGATTATCCATGGTTACGGCGCAATAAGCAAGGGATACACGCGAAGAAATAGTTTTATACCCCAAGATCCCACTCTGGGATGTGACCGGCTTCACCGCCATCACTTTCTCTCTAGTGTGAGTTTCCGGACTTATAGCTGGAAAGTGCCACTTCGGACAAACCAGAGGGAATCTTTGTAAGAGCTAGCTAGGGCATTTTGGCATTTGAAACATGATTTTAGAATAATTATTTATTAAGTTATGAAATTTCAATTATTCCTATCCTTTCAGTCCCATGTTTTGCAAGGTTGATCATACGCGGTTAGTCCCGGTTGGTGGCTCCATATAAAATAACAAGGTTAATATAGACATGGCTTAAACGTCTTGACATAGATGAATACAGCAGAAGCATCGGAGATGATAAGAGAGAAACGTTGTATGACATAAAGTTGGAGGTACTATGTGGTTTCTCTGATCGGAGATGAGAAGAGAGAAACGTTGTATGACATAAAGAAAATATAACATTATTAGGTTAACAGAAAATACTATGAATCTTCTAGAAGATTCATAGTAAGGGTCTATCTCCTTCACATAGGGAACATTGGTGTCGGCTTTTTTTGAATCACTATGTGTCTATGCATCAAAATAAATTAGGTTAACAAAAATATCGGAATTTATGGTGAATATGTTGCGGCAATGGTACATATGAAAATAACTTGCTAGAACTAGCTATTTTGTCACTATCTGATGAAAATCTATATCATGAAATAAAGTTATATAAAATTCTAGTTATGATCAACTAAAACAAAACTATAATATTCTTCAATAGCAAAAAGAATCAACTAAAAAGCTTTTATAAAACTCTAGTTATGATCAAAATAATATTAACTTAAAATTATATTAAATTTATGCAACTAAAATTTTCATAAAGTATTTTTTGTTAAAAACTTTAATAGCAAAAAGAATTAAATGAAAACTAGGCATGTATGCATCTGTTTAAAAGAAAACTTTAGAATTAAAACCAAAAATAGGCATGATCTCTTTCATTAACACAAAAAGAATATGAAAGTTTTGCATTTTTTAGAATTTCATATATTTTGTTGAAATTATTTGATAATCATGTGTATTACACATAAGTGAGTATGTATACAAATTAGGATGTGATTTGAAGAAGGTCAAAAAATTGACATAACATATGCAAAAAAAAAAAATGCCCGCCTACTAGCAGGAGAATTCACACACCACGGCCTGCATACGACTAGAAACCCAACTATATATGGGCCAGGATGCAGGATCGCGGGGCACGAATTTCTGCTGTCAGTAAGACCCACAGGGCAGAGAGGGGACAGGTCAGACGATGAGCTGTCTGCGCTTTGAGAGGAACTTGCAACGGTAGCCGCAGGTGGGCTTATAAACCGCTGCGAGCGCCTCTCACTTGGCGAGGTGGGACTAAACTCCCACCGCCCCTCGGCTGTGCCAGGACCAACCCTTTAGTCCTGGTTGGTGGCTCCAACCGGGACTAAAGGCCCCCTTTAGTCCCGGTCCGAGCCACCAACCGGGACTAAAGGGTTGGGTTTCGCGCCCTTTGGGCTGGTGAAATTCACCGTTAGTCCCGGTTGGTGGCTCGGACCGGGACTAAAGGGGGGCCTTTAGTCCCGGTTGGAGCCACCAACCGGGACTAAAGGGTTGGGTATATAAGTAGCACTTAAGAATTTTTCTCCCATTCTGTTGGGGATATTCACCAGCGCGGAGACCCGGCAGGGTGTTAACGCGGCCATAAGGCAAGCTTAGCAGGTCAACTCACTGGGGGCCGAAGGCTCTGTGTGGGCCAGCTTAACGAGGCCTGGCAAGGTTAAGGCAGCTTAAGCAGTGGGCCGGCTTGACGAGGAGATAGAAGGCAAGATGGCCATCTTGGAGAACAAGTAGGGAAGAATAGGAGGCGGGTCAAATTACGATCCGGACTCTCATGTAATCTAGGGTTCCACCTGTATATATAAAGGGGGGCACCTATACGAAAAGACTAAGTTGCAATCCCCTCGAGAGCTAGGTTAGCGAATCCGCATCCTTGTAATCGAGATCTACAGCAATATAGACAAGCAGGACGTAGGCTTTTACCTCCACCGTGAGGGGCCGAACCTGGGTAACCCGGCGTCTTCTCGTTCTCGTTCAACCCCGCTAAGCTTCCACATTAGTGCGATGGCTTCATCTCTAAGTCCTACTAGGACATCTGTCGCGACAAAACTACGACAGTTGGCCTCTTTATCCCCTTGGGTGTTGGGTTGAACGACCGGGTCAGATGAGCCGGCAAGTGTTTTCTTCTTGATAGCCTTCGTACTGTGCAAAACAACAAAGGAGTTATTCATTTGAAGGAGGGAAGGATTAATGAATTGCTATGCCAGTATGTACTTACCCAATGTTAATATTGAAAGCCGACGCCTGCGTCGTGCTTGACTCGCCCGAGGAATGGGATGTTTGATATGCCGAGTCATTTAAATGTAAGGGCTCCTTAAAATGGTTGGCTAGAGGAAAAGAAGAAGTTGGACTAAGAAGCACCTCAGCTCGCGCCTTATGAGATGGCGGCTCATATGGAAGCCCGCTGCTTAAGTCGCCTTCACTGCTCCGGGTCTTCCGTTTGGAGGTCTCGGGTTGACGAGTCTTCTTCAAAATAAATTTGGGATCTAAATGAGCATCACGGTGCGAAAAAGAGACCTTGCGGACGGCAACCCGGGGTTTCCTTCGAACCTTGCGGATCACAGCCCGGGTCTTCTTCCGAATAGGAATTGGGAATCAGAATCAGAAGGGATCAAGGTTACCTCCGGCTCGTTGGTATGGCTAACTTTGGCTTCGTCCTGAAGAGAAGGGGCGTCAGCAAGTTGAATGAAAAGACAGCCAAGTGAGTCAAGTTCTACCTCAGCCTCGCCTTCTGCGGCCGGCTCATTAGCACCAGCCGGCTCATCTTGTTGCTCTGCTGGAGCGAGGGCGTGTTGTTGAGGTTTCTTCTTCTTCCAAAATCTATCATTCGCCTGTTCGAGATGAGTTGGCAGTTGACAATGAGCAAAAGAGGGCGAGTTAAAGAACAACGTAAGAAGGGGCAAACACTTACTGAAGGCACCGGGTTGGTTAAGCAGAAGGGGGCCAGCCCGGTTTTGTTGCATTTCTCCTGAGCCTCTCCCAATAGCCTCTTGATGGTTTTGTTGATATCACTCACGGATAGATTGACTTGACTGAACCGTTGAGCGTCTGCCGGCTCACCAGTATAATTGCACATCAGGTCGCCTCTGTGGCTAAGAGGTTGGATCCGCCAGCTTACCCAGCACCGGGTCAGATCAATCCCAGTAAGGCCGTTAGCAACCAAGGCCCTTAGTTTGGAGTAAACAGGGGTAAATTGCTTGCGTTCTTCTGTTGATGGCCAACCCGGAAAGGCCACTGTAGCATTGAGCCGGTCTGGTCTGTAACCCAGCAGGGGATTTTCACCTTGAGGGGCAGTGCTCTTGCAGTAAAACCAAGTCTTGTTCCAGCCCTTGGGGTGACTCGCCAGCTTGGCCTCAGGAAAGGGAGTGTTCCTTTGCCGTTGAATGGAGACGCCACCAAGTTCTATGCTGGGGCCATCAGTGAACTCAGTCTGATGGTTAATATAGAAGAATTCGCGAAAAAGCAGGACAGTTGGTGCCGTTTGGAGGTACACTTCGCAGAAGACTTGAAATTGGCAAAGGTTGGTAATTGAGTTCGGTCCAAGATCTTGCGGTCAGAGGTCGAAAAAATGGAGAACGTCACGGAATTTTTTTGACCCGGGCGGCCGAAACCCCTTACGCAGATGATCGGCGAAGACCACCACCTCTCTTGTTGGGGCTGGGGGGTGCTTTCCTCTTCAGGCGCCCGCCAGTTGATTGCGGTTTGAGCCGGCAAGAGGCCTTGCCCTACAAGCTCGTTCAGCATCAAGGTTGAGACTTGCGATCTAAACCAGTTGCTGGATTTGTCGGTCTTGGGGGCCATGGCGACTTAACAGTTTAACTGCAAGGACAAAAATGAATAGGCCTGTTAAGCTTGAGAAAGACAAGCCGTCAGAGTACAAGACCCGGTCAAATGATAAAAATCAGGATGGCTAAATTCATAACCCGGATTCATGCAAGCCGTCGAAGGCAATTATAAGCCGGAGTTGACGATGGTGGTGCTTTGGATTTCTCCTAAGTGTTGGGCTAGTGGCAAACAGGAATCTAACGGAGTAGGTACTATTACGGATCTAGAAATACTACGGAAAAGAAATTTTCAAGACCTAAAAACAGGAATGAAGGTGGGAGCCTATTTATCAATGTGGGTCTATTGAAAGCAGTATATGGATCTAGATGGGAAAAACGGCATTGCCGCAATATCTAAAGGTGCATACACGGATTGTTCGGTTGATTCTCGATCTATCAATGAGAGGGGATGTGAGGACTGATGAACATCGATGAACTCCGAAGAACGGCAATGGAAATGGGGTGCTACAGATCTGAAAAGGGACGGATTCGGGCATACCTGAGCTCGGCGGAGGCTGGAGTGCGTCGGTGAGGTCTGGTGGCGACTGAGGTTGTGAGGAGGTCGCAGTCGAACTGGCCGGAGGGTTCGAAGATGGCGGTGCTTCGGGTGTGAAGAAGCAACGAGCGCGAGGAGGAAGACGAGAAAGAGGGGTAAAAGGCAATAGTAAGGATGAGCTGGCACATTTATAGATGCAGTAAAAGTTAAAACGGCAAGGGCGGAACCCCAGGCGGCGCAGTAATTTTCGGTGGTGTAGCTCCTCGATTCCCGCGCCTGATAAGACGATACGTACCCACTTAAAGATTTGAGGTCATATCATCCCGGATTTTGCGGAAGGTGGATCATGACGTCATAAGGGACAAGAGTTGAAAATGCTAAGTTTGAATCTGAAGGGGTGAACCTGACGATCACCTTAACCCGGCAACTTGAGCCGGTCCAAGGTGGCGACTTAGAAGAGCGGCTTTGGGTGCGCTTGGAAATGTATCACTAATGATTTGCTTTTTCAAGATGAAGTTTAACGTGAATAAATTCAAGTCAAACTGAGGGCTAATGTTGGGGGTATTCACCAGCGCGGAGACCCGGCAGGGTGTTAACTCGGCCATAAGGCGAGCTTAGCAGGTCAACTCACTGCGGGCCGAAGGCTCTGTGTGGGCCGGCTTAACGAGGCCTGGCAAGGTTAAGGCGGCTTAAGCAGTGGGCCGGCTTGACGAGGAGATAGAAGGCAAGATGGCCATCTTGGAGAACAAGTAGGGAAGAATAGGAGGCGGGTCAAATTATGATCCGGACTCTCATGTAATCTAGGGTTCCACCTGTATATATAAAGGGGAGCACCTATACGAAAAGACTAAGTTGCAATCCCCTCGAGAGCTAGGTTACCGAATCCGCATCCTTGTAATCGAGATCTACAGCAATATAGACAAGCAGGACGTAGGCTTTTACCTCCACCGTGAGGGGCCGAACCTGGGTAACCCGGCGTCTTCTCGTTCTCGTTCAACCCCGCTAAGCTTCCACGTTAGTGCGATGTCTTCATCTCTAAGTCCTACTAGGACATCTGTCGCGACAAAACTACGACACATTCTCTCCCCCGACGCCGAACCACAGCACGACGCCGCCAGGCTGCTGCGTCGGAGATCGTCGTCGCCTCCGAGCCGTCCCCCCCCCTCACCGACGCCCTCGCCGTGCCCTGCCCCGACGCCCTCGCCGCGCCCTGCCCCGATGACGCCGTCGCCGAGCCCTGCCCCGACGCCGTCCCCCGCTCCCCTGCAACACACTGTGAGCCGCCGCGCCGTTCCCCTCCTCCTCCTTCCCCCCCACGCCCCGACGCCACCGCCCGCCCCGACGCCGACGCCGCCCGCGCTCCGGCCTCTCCGCCCCTCTTTTTGTTATTTTTATTAATGTGATTTCCAGTGAGCATATTATCAATGTTGAAGAAGGAGTGATCTTAATGGTGATAGAAATTAGTCATAGAAATTTTTGTGAAATTTTTGTTCATAGAAATTAGTGTTCATTTTGTCTTTTTTGTCATAGAAATTAGTGTGAAATTAATGGTGATAGAAATCCAGTGAGCATATAAACTAGGTCATAGAAATTAGTGAGGAATTTTTGTTCATAGAAATGGTGATAGAAATTCAGTGAGCATATAAACAAATTGAAGAACAATTTTTTTTGCATTAGAGTTCATTTTGTCTTTTTTGTATGTTTTAATGCAAGCATCTTTTGGGCAATCTTTGAACATGAAGTAGGAGCATTTTGATGTCATCTTGCTAGTAGATTTTAGTTCATGCCATGTTAGGACCTGTAGTGAGTGCTACAAGCTTGTAAACTTGCTATCTATTCATTTCTGTCATATATGACATGCTATTTTTCTCTAAGTCTGAAACTGGCAGTATTAATACTTTGCATTTTGCCTTGAGGTTTGCAAGAAATCTGTGCATCTTTGGATCATGATCAGTAAGGGTGTTTTGTTGAGGGTAATTAGTACATGCTTGCCATGCTCTTTGTTGCCATGAAAAACTGTTGTAGCATATATTTTACTTGCCTCAAAGGTTGCATCATGAATCTGTTTTCTGCCACTCTATGCAAATATCACTAAGTCTGAAAATCTATTAATACTTGTCAACTTGATCATGATGATTGCCATTGATCTAGGGGTCATTTCAATTAGTTCAGTAAGTATGTTTTGCCATGTGTTACATCTCCGTGCAATTACAGGTTGTGGTGTTGCATCTCCGTGGAGTTGGTCCCTAATCGTCCCTCCGCTGTTCGACAAAAGGTGTCCATTTGTTGTATGTTGAGTTTTGTTCATAGGATGATGGTTGGTTCATTTGTTGAGTTGTGTATTCATCTTGTGTATAAATCTTGTATTCATCTTGTATTCATTTTGTATTCATCTTGTGTATAAATCTTGTATTCATCTTGTACAAATATCGTCGTAACTTGGACATGAGGGGGGGGGGGTCGTTAAAACATAACCCCGATAACTTTGATTTTGAGGCATATGAAAATCTGATTTGCACATCGGACAGGCATGAGAGAGGCGGTCCGCAAAATATCCTCTCCCGAAAGATAGGACGACTCATCAGATATGATTCTAGATAATGTCCAATGCCTCATATCGCGAACATAGTTATATTGGATAATTGATCTTCATATAAATGAAGCATAAAAGTTTAGCAATCACTTACAAATTTTCATGTTGGTCATTGACTTCGACATGAGGGGGGGGGGGGTCGTTAAAACATAACCCCGATAATTTCGGTATAACTTCGACATGAGGGGGAGGGGGTCGTTAAAACATAACCCCGATAATCCACTAATCCATTGCTCATATGCATATGATTCCTTGTTGTGATTAGGTCTATGTTTGCCACTAATCCATCTCTCATGGTTGTATATTTCCATGTTGTAATATTTGCAGAAACTATGGAACACGACAGAGACTTAGAACAAGAAGAGGTGTTGGAGGAAATAATCCGCGACGGAGATGATGATATCATCACCTCACAGTTTCTCAACGACTCCGATGGTGAGGGAAGAGAAGATGACGGCTCCGGTGATCGAATGGAGGAGGGAGAAGATGACGGCTCTGCCGGTGTTGGAGCCTTAACTGTTGCAAAGTCCGGCGAGGTATATATATTAATTAAGCCTCTGCTGACTAGATGCATTAATTGTTTTGTATGTACATATATTAACGCTTCTTTCTTCTTTTAGCCCTCCGGATCGAGCCAAACTTCTATAAGGAGACGAGGCCCGAAGAAAAGGTTGGGCGAGAATGAAAGGTTCACGATCGAAGAAGTCGATCCAGATGGCAAACCGACTGTTCCCAAGCGGACCCAAGACCGATTTATACATCAGTGCGGAGTTGTTGTTAGGGACAGCGTCCCGATCAGCATCCAAGAATGGAGTAAGAAGAAGGACGATGGAGTTTCTTATGTCGACGATAGATGCAAAGATGAGCTTTGGAACTCGCTCATGATAAATTTCAGCCTACCGCCAGAGGAGGATCCAAATAACCCAGTTATACAGCGAAAGGTCAAAAAATGGGCTCTTAAGAAGATGGCAGAACAATTCAAGAACTGGAAGAAAAGATTGAATGAACAGTTTGTCGAGAAAGACGAGACTCCGGAATTCACCGGTCAATATGCGAAGATAAAAGATCACTGGCCCGCATTTGTGGCGTACAAGAAATCGGAGAAAGCTAAGAACAGGTCACAGAAAAATAAGCTAAATGCTGCAAAGAAGCTGTATCACCATGTTACGGGGTCAGGTGGCTACAAGGTTGCCCGGCCTACGTGGGACAAAGCTGAGAACGACCTGCTTGCTAAAGGGATCCAACCAGCGACATTGAACTGGCCCGAACGGGCAAGGACTTGGTTCTTCGGGCATGGGGGAACTTTGGACCCAGAAACAGGGAAGTATGTTTACACGAAAGAACAACTTGAAACACCCGTCATAAAGATTCAGGAAGCAATCAAGGACGTGCAGGAAGGGAGGTTTCATCCCGACAGAGAGAAGGACGAGCTGTCACGCGCCCTCGGGAATCCTGAACACCCTGGACGAACACGAGGCACATCAGGCTCCGTTCCGTGGGTGCATGGGTTTCCCAACAACACTGGTTATAGAAGCCGAGGGAGAAAGAAGAAAGAGGATGCAGACCGGATGCAGAAGGTAGAAGAAAGACTAGCGTTGCAGGAGAAGAAACTAGAGGCACTTACTAGTCAGCGAGCTACCGGCCCACCATCTCAACAGCACGAAGATCCTTCATTCGATACTGCCCACGAAGCTACCCCACCATCTCAGCGGAAAAGCAGTGTGGCTTCCACGGAGCTCGTTCGGCCTGATATCACGGCTCCTCGCTACCCCGTGGATGATATCACGGAGAGGGAACATTGTGAGCTCATGGAGAAATGCAGCAACCTAACCTTGAAGGTGGCGGTCGGCTATGTCTTACCTCCTGGACCTGATGGAACTTTCCATTGCAATCCGATTCCAGATGGCTATGCTATTGTCGGGGTGGATGAAGTTACCAACGGATTCGAGGGGCTGGACCTTGAGTACCCTACAGGTGAAGGGGAGACTCATCTGGTAGATGCCGTAAGGACTACCATTCTATGGAGAAAGGAAAACATCGTGCTTCCACAATGGACGCCGCGTCAGCAGACTCAGCCGGAGGAGGCCCCTCAGCAGACTCGTCACAGTCCAGCTCTATCTCCGTTGCCTCAGTCGTCTCCGCCGCGTCAGCACACTCCGCCGCCTCAGCTGTCTCCGCCGCGTCAGCGTACTCCGCCGGAGGAGGCCCCTCAGCAGAATCCTCCGCCGCCTCAGCTGTCTCCGCCGCCTCAGCGGACTACGCCTCCTCCGCCGCCTCAGCAACGGCGGAAGAGACCCGCCGCCGCTCCGGCGGCTAGCAGTACAACAACGAAGAAATCCAGAGCAGGTCCAAGCGTCAAGAAGGCTCCTGCCAAGTTACCATACGACATGACTGAGGAGGAAAACAACGAGATCGTGGCTGCCGATGTGAAACGCCAGCTTGCACCGAAACGTCCAGATCCAAAGGAGAAAATAGATTCGGTAAAAGCGAAGCGCTGTCTGGATGCCCTTAAGCGACCACCACCGACTCCGCCGCTCTCATACTATGACCGCTGTATTGTAAAGACATTTGATGAAGTGAAAAGGTCGGGAAGTAGCAGTGCTGCAAGAAGTGGGAAAACAATTCCCCAGCTCGGCGAACAGGAAAAACAATCGTGCCCCCTGCTCAAGGTGTTTCCCGATATCGCTAATGATCCGGGGGTAGCGGCCGCTCATCCTGGTTACACTCTTGGTGATTACTTAGGCGATGAGGTACAGTTCGAAATGGCTGAGGTAGCCTTTAGATACGAGCATTGGAAGCCTCTCGTCAGACCTGAGCAGCTCTCGCATCTATCAACGATGATGCGAAGATTGCATGACTGGTACTTGAAAGCCTGCACGGAAGGGACCGACAGTATCTACGTGGGAATTAAAGATGAGCACTACTTCAATGGAGTCGAGGCGTTGTACATTGAATTTGAAGAATTATTTCAATTATACAATCAAGACGCCCTCGACAAAACTATCGTCAGTTGCTATTGTCTGTAAGTATTTTTTTTTTCTGTAATTAAGTGTCTAGCTCAGCTCGTTCATTGCATGTATAATTATCCTCACACTATATTATGCAGATTGAAGATCCTCGAATGCAGAGGACAAATCTATGACATTGGGTTCATTAACCCAAATACCGTAAATGAATATATGGTACAAAAAAACCCCGATGATACAGAGAAAAACTTGCTAAAGGCGTTACTTGGACAACAAAACAAAAGGGAAATACTATTTCCTTACAACTTCCAATGAGTGTTACTGTCTTGTGCACATTCTGTTTCGCTTACTCGAGGTTAAGTGTAATTGATGAGTTATGCGTGCGCAGGTTCCACTTTATTCTGCTAGCCATTCAGCTTGACGCGGGACTAGTAATTGTCTTGGACTCGAGACGTAAAGAGCCTAAGGAGTGGGCGGACATGAGTCAAATGCTCCAGAAGTAAGTTCAATCATCATCACACCATATCGGCAACTTTCATTCATTTCCTGATATCAAGTAATTATTTTCTTTGCCGGGCAGGGTTTGGAAAAATTTCACCAACCAGGTTAGGGGTGAATGGAAAAAGGAGCTGCAATTTTCACACCCCAAAGTAAGTACTACTAGTTAGTTCCGCGCATCTCTCATTGATTCTAGTTTCAATACCATTATCATGCTTGATTATCATTTTGATTGAACTCTATTCTCGTAAAGTGCTTGTGGCAGGCACCCGGAAATAATTTATGTGGATACTATGTTTGCGAGTTCATTCGCCACAAGACCTCTGAGCGGGGCAGATTTTCAGAACAATTTGAAGTACGTAAATAATATTCACATTTTTATTTTATTACCATCAATTGTGTTGAGTTTTATTCATATATATATATATATATATATATATATATATATATATATATATATATATATATATATATATATATATATATATATATATATATTGACCCCCTTCTTTAAATTAGATCTGGCGGAAGCGGGACGAACTCCTACCAACTGATCGCATACGAGCAATTCAAGAGGAATTGGCGGGATTCTTTGTTGAGCATGTCATACCTACAGACGGAGAATACCATCGGGATTTGCAATGCGATTTTTGGTAATTAGATATTAGGGATCGTAAGAGATGTTATATTGTATATATGCATGAACGTGTACTATATGTAGTAGCGTCGAATAGATATACGAAAACTTGTTGTTCGACCAAGCACGGAGAAAGAGAGGTCACTTCTCTCTATATATTGATCATGACGATGTTGTGTAATGGTTCCTTCATTGCTATATGTAGTAGGTAGCGTCGAGTTGAATGAAAAGCATAAAATAAAAATGAAAACCCTAAATGTAAAGGAATTGAATGGTAAACACAAAAAGAAAAGGGGAAACACAATATGAAACCCCTAAACCCTCCACAACCCCTAAACCCCTCCTTTCAAAAAAAAAACCCCAGCGCCTGGCAGGTGCTGACGCGTGGCTGCCTTCTAGTCCCGGTTGGTGTTACCAACCGGGACTAGAGGTCCTCCTGCCTGGGCGCCCACAGCGGCCACATGGAGCTCCTTTAGTCCCGGTTCGTAACCCAACCGGGACTAAAAGTGGGGGCCTTTAGTCCCGATTGTTTAGTCCCGGTTGCAGAACCGGGACTAAAGGCCCTCTGGAACCGGGACTGATGCCCTGTTTTCTACTAGTGCATGCTTCCATTTTTTATACTCTTGTTTGATATCAGATAGCATGAAATTGATGCTCACAAATATCAATGCTTCCTAAGTGTTGTACGCCAGTCTAGATAGGTTGTGTCAAATGTCCACAATTAGTTTGACAAATTAGTTTTCTTCGTAGAAATAGTTCATTCATATACATGTTTCCGCTTATTTTCACAACAGCCTATTAAATATTAGCTAATGAACTGTATATTCTTAATTTATTTGCGATAACAACATTCTGCATCCAATCATGCTAGCAATCCACAATGCTTCCGGCGGGTTTTATATATGTTAAGATAAATGAAGTTGTTGCTTCCTAGTAGCCAAGCTTCCTAATTTTATTTCTTGCTTATGTTTCTATGGTATAGTGAACTTTTGCTTCCAGCATTATAAGTGTGTGTGTGTGTGTGTGTTTTTGTTCAATTTTTTTGATAGAACTATTAGCAGCACTAGTGTATGCTTCAACCACTAATAGTATGTGCTTCAACCACAACAACTGTTGCCTCCATTTTTGTTGTCAATTTTTTTGATAGAACCATTAGCAGCACTAGTGTATGCTTCAACCACTAATAGTATGTGCTTCAACCACTAATAGTATGTGCTTCAACCACAGCTAGTGTTGCTTCTATTTTTGTTGTCAATTTTTTTGATAGAACCATTAGCAGCACTAGTGTATGCTTCAACCCCTAATAGTATGTGCTTCAACCACAACCAGTGTTGCTTCTATACATGCATTTCACATCTTTAAGTGTATCAACAACTATGTGCTTCCTTCTTTCTCACATAATGCTTCCTTTGTATAGACACCTGCACCCGATTCCAGATGTGCTTCTTTGTTGCCAACAAGATGCCAATGATGTTGCAATGACGTTAAGTGCACTATAACCGAGACAAACCAGGGACTGCTCTAAGTTGTCAGTTGTACTAGAACGACGGAGAGCTCGTGGCATGCGCAGATCTTGTCCATGACCATCTTGTAAAAAGTTATGTTGTAATAGTCTTTTATTTAGTTGCAAGAAAGAGTTGTAATATTTTTTCCGTACCGTATTAATTTGTTTCAACCCTTGATCATTCTCTTTGTGCTTCCCCTTGATTTCTTTGCTAAAATATCATGTTCCTTTATACAAGAAAACAAGGTTTCCTTGACACACAAAAAAGTTTTCAAATCTTCTACAAACATAAGATAGATCAAATCCTTCAGTTGAACAATATTTTGTTAAAAGAATGCTTCCATGACACAAAAGCTACAACATTGTCCCATAAAAATGCGTCTCAGAAAAAACTTAGTTAATGTATTGTCAAAGGAATGTTACCATGGAAAAAATATGTACATTACCTTCAGTAATTAGTGGAAACCGGGCCCATCCCTGCAAAAAAGGAACCCGCAAGTCCATGCATGCGTAGATATTTAGGATGCACCAGCCAATTAATGCATCCAATTAATGCTTAGATCCAGAAATCATGCGTGGGAGTTTCCTAGTTAGTCTGACGACTAGCATGCAATCGATTTGAGGGCTATGGACTGGTCTGATAGGAAGGAAGCATCAGTAATCTAATGCCTAGTGCTTTCCCACATCTTTTCTTGGTCAAAATATAGTGACATCATCATTAAACTCACATGGACATGGCATACACTTTATTAACTCTTGACATGCAAAAAATAATAATGAATCATTCAAGACTACCTAGCTACTGGAATGTGTCTCCTATGACAAACACCTTATATAATCCAGCCAACTCTATGCAACGCCGTTCCCACAAGTCTTCTTGTTTTTTAGAGTTGGCCAATCCATATTAGGGATTAGGAGGCATTGGGAATGAAACTGTTGCACTATTCTGCACCTTAGCTGTTAGGGTCAATGTAGAAATCTCCAAAATGCTTATGTGATCCAGGGAGGTTAGTGTAAAAATACGTAATACTTCTACCCTTGTTAGAGGTGATCAAGTAAGGAACCTAACAGTATTGTATACATATGTTTTTGCAGGTACACCCTTCTGGCACTGATATGTGTGCTCCGTCTTGTTTTACTGTGCGCCCTCGTACAATCGCGATCCGGGGACTTCTTTGCTCCCCGTTTAGAGCCTGCTTCTGTAGTACAGTTTTTTGGAAGCATGCAAAAATACTTAAGCGTTCCTACAGTGCGGCGCATTAGCACGCGACGCTCCTTGCTCATTCCACGGCATCCTGTCTGTATCACGTCCGTGATGACGACCGTGATAGCGTCGCTGTGTAGCTGGATTGTCGACATCGTGCATAATTACGCTGGAAGACAGAAAATTGATAGTTCGTGTGGAATTATTCCACAAATTGTCGTTGCAAAATCAGCAACTCTCTCGTTCACACGCTCGCTCTCGAGGTAGACGAAGATAGATCACACACATGCTCAGGTTTTTGCGCTATGCCAACTGGCTAACCAACTTTTCTGTTTTTCCTTACTCTTATTAGATGCTAACAACATGGATCAGCTAATGACCCGGTACTATCGCCACGCCGCGACTTGATCGCGCCATCCCACGATCGCCACGGTGTGGCCTAACTAAAACCCACGTAAAACTCTCTCGGCCGCAACGTGAACACAGCACGCCTCTGGCCCGACTAAAACATCTAATACAAATGCATGTTGGGCCTACCAGCTAATGTAGCCCATAATTACGGGAAAAACAAAGCAACTACTATGCGACGTGATTAACACAACACAAATTACTTCGCATAGGATAGGACTAGCACGGATGCCTGTGTGCTGCAACGGGTTCAAATTTAATGAGAATTGCGAGATCTCGCTCATTTCACAAACGTGCTTTACGCGCCACTTCTTCTATCCAACTCTGACAAACTTTGTATGAAAATGGATAGAAGAAGGGAATAATTCAAAAAACATCAGTGCACTACTTTTTTTCTTCCTATTCTTCTTTCCTCGAGTAGCAGGTATTTAAAAAAGTCACAAATAAGGTTACTCTCTTTCGTAGTGATAGTGTAAAAATAATGTCCCCTAAAAAGTGTAAAATAATGTTGTTGTCGTCATGTGTACCAGATTTTCAGTAAAAGAACAAAAAAATAGTTAAAATGAAGAATGGAGGGAAAAAATGGTGCCCCTTTCAAAATTTCGTTAATTCCCTCACATCGAAACTGTCCAATTAGTGTGCTTAATTTCTATTCAAAATCAGCTTACTAACATAAATTATCAAGCTTGAAAATAAAATAAAATAAAGCAGCATTCTCAATGATTAATGCCTGCCTTTCTTTCTCCTCTCGCCGTTTGCACGTAGCAATTTTCGTCCTATTACGAATGGCATGCAGCGTCGTGCAATCAGCCATGAAATCAAGTGTTCCAATCCCGCTTTAATTAGGAGTCGTTTTGTCAATCAGCCATGCAGGCCGCCGACTAACACATTGGTTACTATTTCTTTCCTAGATTGCCGCTTTAAATTAGGTGTCAAATCAAGCGTCCATGCTCCCCTCCTTTATCCCACGGGCACAATTCTGGAAGTTAATTTCTTTCTTTATCCAATGGGCCCAATTCTGGAAGGAAGTTAATTTTTTTTCTTTATTTTCTCTTTCCTTCGGTCCTTATTCTCTTTCCTTCGGACGACTTATTTCGTTCCTTATTCCCTTTCAAATCATGTGGATGAGCGGGACCGGCTTATTCTTCTTTCCTTCCTTATTTATCTGAGCGGAACAGCTTATTTCCTTACTTATCGATTCCTGAGACGGTTCCTTGATAGCCAGAAAGTTCAAAGACGTATATAAGTTGAGAGGATTTCGTGTAAGGCAACGATATGGGACTAATAGGCGAATCAAGCATTGTATATAACACAATGCTAGGTAGCTCAGTTGGTCACGAAATTAGGGACGCGTCTACACAGCGGCCGGCTGCTCCCTAGCGTTCCGGAGCAGCTGGCCAAAAAAGAAAAAATTTGGTCTTTAATCTATAAATGAAAATGTTTTGTCCTTGTCCTTTATTCTAATCAGGAAAAAATTCGTCTGATCTCTTTCTCGGACTAAATGCCCGAACACATACTATCTCCTAGAGTGCATGTGTTTTGTACTCTTGTGCATTTAATTCATGGTTTCAAAAATTCAAAAAGTCATAACTTTCAATTCGCACATCAGAATTAAGATTCGTTTTCACCGTTGGAATCCTTGCGACGTGCTCTTCAAAACAAGATCCCGCATGGCTATATTTCGACGAAATTTTATTGTGTGCAATTTACTCCCAGTTTTGTGCAACTGTCTGGCAGTCAATGTGCAACTAAATGACAGGTGATGTGCCACTTTCTCCCTATTTGTGAACGTGCAGTTTTCACTCATGCGAGCAGATGTGAACGCATTTTATTCGGGTTTTCATTTTTCTAAAAAAACTCATAACTTTTGAGTCGAACATCAGAATTAAGATCCGCTTTCACTGTTGGAGCCCGCGCGACATGCTCTTCAAAACTAGATCCCGCATGAGTATATTTCGACAAAATTTATTGTGTGCAACTTAGTCTCTATTAGGTGCAACTGCCTAGTAGTCGATGTGCAACTAGCTGAGAGTCGATGTGCAACTTTCCCCCTATCTATGGACGTGCAGTTCACACTGATGGCACCTCTACCCCAGCCTACCCCCTAAAAATGAGATGTGCAACTCCGTATGTTGCCCAGGCAAACTGCCTAGTAGTTGATGTGCAACTTTTCCTTGCCCGTGGATGTGTGGATTTCACGATTTGCTGTCTCGGCCAACTGCCTAACAGTGGATGTGCAACTTCGGATGCTTCCCCGATCAACTGGCTAATAGTGATGTGCAACTTTCACCCGTACCCCATGGACGTGTAGTTTTCTCTCCTAGCACCCCGTCCGAACCACTGCTGCTAGTGAGATGTGCAATTTTAGCGCCCCATCTATATGCATCTTTTCAGTACCCCACGGATGTGCAGTTTTCACCATCCAACTATCCCTGCCAGTGAGATGTGCAACTTCATCTGTTGCCCCAGCCAACTGCCTAGCAGACTATGTGCAACTCCATATGTTGCTCCCGCCAACTGAAATCCACAAGTAGAAAGAGGAAGGAGTTGCACATCGACTACTAGGTAGTTGGCTGGAATAACAAACTAAGTTGCACATATTGCTGGTGGGGTGGGAGGGACAGGGTGTGCATGAAAATTTACATATCCACGAGTAGTGGGGGTTGCACATCGACTACTAGGTAGTTGGTTGGGGCAGTAGACTACTTGCACATCATAAAAAGTTGGTTGTAATGGTTGCTAGGTTGCAACCTCATAGAAAGTTGGATCATCCAGCTTTAAAATTTAGTTTTGAAAAAAATTGCACCATGCAGTACTAAAGTTGCATCATGCAGTAATAACGTTGCCCCATATAGCATTAAAGTTGGCATCGAAAAAATTTCGTCGAAATATACCTATGCGGGATCTAGTTTGAAAGATATCGTCGTAAGGATTCCAACGGTGAAAACAGATTTGAATTCGGACACACGATTTAAAAGATATGACTTTTTAAAATTTTGAAAACCCGAAATAAATGCACGTACATCTATTTTCTCTAAATCAAAGTGACTAGTGTGAACGCATTTAATACCACAGCATACATGCACTAACGGACAAATCTTTACACATGCATGCACTGTGAGGGCGGCCGCTTGTTTCAGCCAACGAGCGCGCGCGCACGATTAGGTATTTGCGTGAAATTAGTTGACATGCACTGACGGACAAATCTTTACACATGCATGCGCTGTGAGGACGGCCGCTCGTTTCAGCCAACGTGCGCGCGCACGATTAGGTATTTGCGCGAAATTAGTTGGCAGGCATGAGGTCGTGAGTTCAAATCAGCAAACTGGCCACTATTTTTTTGCCTCCCTCGGACTGGAGTGGGCCGTGCTTCGTTGGGCCACATCGTAGCTTTATGATATAAAAGACTATCTTCCTTTCCTTTCTCAAATAACATGTTAGCTAGGTCGCCTGGTATGTGTATGTGGGCTCAATCTATGCGGGCGGGGTTTGAATCCTCACAACGCTTTTTATTTTTTGAGGCATATATTAAAGAAACGAAACGTTCGAATCCTCACAACGCTTTTTATTTTTTGAGGCATACATTAAAGAAACGAAACGCAATCGACCGACGAAAAAAAACCCATACAAAAACGGGACAACCTACGAAACGTATTCATGGACCAAAAAAAGTGGAGAAACAATCCTCCTTTTAATATTATTATTATTAGGTATAGATATAGATTGGTGGTCGGAAGTTTGCTAAATCACTGTACGTGTGATCTCGAGTTATACATTTGACAAGCGTGCTAGGAGATCTTCAGCATTACAACATTCTTCAAATAGTGTTTTGATCGAGTAGCAACACTGAGCCAAACATAGCCAGGTTTGTAGCTAGTGCAACTTATTACCAAGTCTGAATTAAGCTTCTGTACGGTAGGCTGTAGCTGCCAAGGTAGGAGTAGCAATTAACCGGCCATCAATCGAGCTAAAGCTAGATGCTTGTCGTCGTTCCATCAGTCGCTGGGCTCCCCATCTCGCGGCCGGGTCTGTGGGTGCATGGCCACCTCGCACCGCACGTGAGGTGCTTTCACCAGTTCACCACCAGTGGGAGGGCCAGTCAAGTCAAGGTTGCAGTATATACTTATCACGCACCATGCACACGCCACTGCGTACATCCCACTGAAACTGAATGTTCAACAAAACCTGCATGCGTGTGGACACAATCGTTTTTGTGGGGCAGAACACCACATATAATCTCGATCCAGATGTGAATGAACAGGTAAAATGCGCAGGAGGTCGCCTCCGTGCACATACACATCATGGTGCACACCAACGAACCGTGGTCCGTGGGGAAAGTGCGCGTGTTGATCCAGTTTACCAAGTTTGTCAAAATGGGCAAATGGGTAGGGTAGATCGAGCTAGTTAATTAGCTAGTGCACCAAGTGGGCTAACCTACGCACACAATGCCGCAACCTAATTCTGTATTTTGACCAGACTTATATGTACATCCAAAGCAGTGTGTGCCAAGTTTTTTTTTTTTTGGCTCAATGAGTGACGTCTCGTTCACAAAGAATGGTGGACGGTGGCAGCCAACATCTCAATGTACCACCATGGAATGGTATGTCTTATCTGAAAAAGAAGGAGAAGCATTTCTCATCCAGTCATCCATGCCTCGGTGGTGCAACCGTGCGTTCATTCTTGCCTCTGCCGGCATGGTGATGGTGGGTACCACTTAGGCATTTTTCCTCGAGGCCGTGAGATAGTTGAGTGATCTAACCACGGCCTAGACATTGCGTCTTGGCTTGGTTGAGTTTTGCCAAAAAAAAAAAAGAGTGTAGCGAGCAAAAGCCTTTGCAACAACATTTTCCTGAGCTCATGATATAGTGGGGGACTGAGCCATGCCAAATAGCATTGCTGCTGGAATAGTCACTCTACTGAAGCTTCCAACTTCTTTGAACATGACTTTCATTGGCAAGCTTTAGAAAACCTGCAAAGCGAAAAAAAGAGCACGAGCAATGTAATTACTATACAGCATCACATTTTAAATTATGTATAAGCACATTTTTTTTATGTATATGCATGTTTCCCTAAGAAATAGTTGCAAGCATAATAAGGACACACTGATTTGTGTTCTTATAGACAATTTTGTACTCACAGAGAAGAAATTCTTCGGGGGCGCCGCAATTTTGGCCTCGTCGACATTGCCACTGCTAGCCTACTATCTCATTGGACAAGGGCGACGCAAAGAGGAGACAGGTGGACTGAGGACTACAACGTCGACGAAGCTGTCAAGGAGTGCCTGCCGAACAGAGGCCATCTCGTAGTTCACCATGATTAGGGGAAATTGCATCTCCTCGGCAAAGACAGTGCTTTCTAGTTATCTAGGCAACAAATAATCTAAGCTAGTGGTTTGTGTGATGTTTGTGGTTTGAATCAACATGATCAGTAAAAAATAAGATACCAGTTAGTGCATAAGATATTTTCGAGTAGTACATGATCAATACCAGAGTTTTAAATTTTGATTGTAGAAACACTCATGTTCAGTCTGAACGGCCAAAATAATCAAACAAATTCTTCAAAAAAATTACAAATTTTGGCTATAATTTGAAATAAATTTGAATTTGACATGTAATCTAACAGAAAGATAACTAGATGGGTCACCCAGTCTTACACTTTGCCATCGTAGCGCCTCCATTCAAATGAAGCTCTAGAGATTTGGATTCTATCCGACCAAAGCAGTTCACACTAACAAAGAAATATGATAAAAAAAACTCAACCTGATCTTCCATACCCTTTGTGGATTCTTGAGACAACGGTGAAAAAAATGAAAACAATCATTCAAGTCATTCAAGACTACCTACCAGAATTTATCAGCTAGCTAGGACAAAACTCCTAGTATAAATCAGACAACTCATTGATGTACTCACAAGTAACACACACGCTTCCACATGTCTTGCACAACTCATCTTATTTAAGTGTGATTGTTGGGTGATAATCATGGTCTGTGTGAGGATGCATGCACATGCCGTTGCATATCAGGATTAGGAGGCATCAGGAGTGAAACTATTCCTTTCTATTCCATCCATACTGTTATGATGAACATAGGCATCTTCAAAATACATGGGAAATTTAGAGAGGTTAGTGTATTACAACTATTTAATATGATTTCATTAGAACTAATCAAATAATTAAGGATCTAGTTTTAGGTTGCTAATAATATTCTACACATTTGCTTTTGCAGAAGCACTCGTGGGACACGTATGAGTACCATCTGACTTGTTCGAGTGCGGTGGACACCTTTGCTCTCATATGCTGGCAAGAATATGCATTTAATTCTAGTAAAAATATACCCATATATGTGACTGATCCATGCCAAATTGCGTTGCTGCTGGAACAGTCACTCTACCGAAACTTCCACCATCAACTTTTTTGATGACTTCCATTGGCTAGCCTTCAGAGAACTGCAAAGCAAAAAAGTACAGGCAATGTAATTAATATAGAGTATCACATTGTAAACTACATATATAAGCACATCTTTTTATGTATATGCATGTTTCCCAAAGAAATAGTTGAAATCACAATTATGTTCTTATAAAAAATCTTGTTCTCTTTGAATCCTAGATGACAACAGCATGAAGGCATCATTTGGAAAGAAAAGAATGCTAAACTAAAATCAACTTAGTAGAAATATTCCTGAAAGCTATTCACTTGTATAAACACTATTCCAATTGTATCATGTTCTGAACAATACATCAAGTGACAACCAAGCTGTGGACAGATCACACCAGTGAAATCATTGGACAACGATCTCGTCATGTAAGAAACATGAATTAGCAATTTAGCATACCAAATCTATGGAGAATATATATATACTGAGAAATTCTATTAGGCGCAAAAGATATGGCATGTTGGCCATCTGTGCCAAGGGAAAAATATTCGACAAAATTTTCGAAATTTTGCTCATTTCGAGGGTCCTCGAAATATTTGTGTTTCGTTTAAATTATTTCGGTTTAAAATCACACTTACAAAAGACAGGTTGAATCCATCTAAATTATACCCATTTGCTTAGCACGGTGGTAGGCAGTTGTTCTTTCGTATTGAATTCATGCACCGGCCAGTTGCTTCAAAAGTTCGAACTGATGGAGAGAGGCGGGCAATATATTTCAACACTCCCCCTCATGTCTAGGCTATTTTAGTCCTTAGACGTGTGATCGATATAGGTTGCAGAATCGTTTATTATTAATACTGCGTTGGCAGGATCTTGAACTCAAGACCTCTTGGCTCGGATACCATATTGAGTTCATGCACCGACCAGTTACTCCAAAAATCTGAACTAATGGAGAGAGGCGGGAAATATAATTCAACATTCCGTACTTCAGCCCTATGGTTTGAAACCTAGATATGCTCATTTTGTTTTTTAGTTTTTTTTATTATTCCTGCTCTACGAAAATTTGGCAAAAATAGTTAGGTTACTAGGTTTCGAACCTGGGCCTACGTAACAGACGCACCATTGGGATAGATGTGTTCTGGTGCGAAAATATTTCTAAAAAATAATTTATTCAACACTTTAAATTCGAATTTTTATCTAAATTTAAATAAATATTTCGTTAATCTGCTCGAAATGTTTTTCGAAATTTCGGTGCATTCGAGGGTGAGCGATATTTTGTTGGTTTCGAAAGTCAAAATTTTGATCTGAGCATCATCCTTTGTTTCAAAAGCATGAGGTGCCTACTATGTCACTTGGTAACGCAAATACTTATAATCCGTATGGCGAACAAAAAGGGATTTTGTCATGAAAGCATAAGGCTGTATGTCCACAACTGCCCTTGTAACCTTGTTCATGAAAGAGCTCTTCCCAATATTTGGATAATTCACAAATCAAGATAGTACGGGGTGTTTGGGTCTATTGATGGAAGCCTGGTCATGTGTTGTCTGATCTGCTCCAGGTATGCCAGGCTAGGACTGAGGCGCTTTAGAACAGTACACATGCGACCTAGTGCAGTTACCTTCGGGCACTTGCACTAGTATAGGGTGCCTCATAATTAAGCAGAGCAGCCTCAGTCCTTGGAGATCTTTGCAATGATATTTCTAGTTGTGTTGATCTGACCCAACGCAAGTTTGTAATGATCCTTGTTATAGAGCACATGAAGGAGATCACCGTAGAAAGGGTGGATGTCATCCAGTCAGGAAACTAATCAATGATGGTGGAGAGCTTTTCATAGAAAACTGACCCTCCGCTTAAGAAGAGCCTGCCTAGTGTGGCCATGGCCAGCCAGGAATAAAGCCCGGGATGCAGGAAGTACAATATTTGCAGCCTTTCCTTGTATTCAGTTGGAAGTTCTTCATAAATCCCCCTCAAGATTGTCATTCCAGGATTGTTATCATCTGATTGTACAGTGGTGTGTACGTACAAGATGCAGAATGGACCCTGTGGCAACTCGGTGCGGAGCTTGTGAAACACATACCTCTTCAGGCGTCCACCATCTATAACAGGAGCTGAAATTCCAAAAGAAATTGCCTTGTGAACGTTAAAGGGAGTAGTAGGAACTAATATCGCATAAGCGCTACAGGTTGTAGCATAGAACATCATGGTTATAGCAGAAGCCGTGAATCTCCGCTGTTAGCTATCCATGTCAAATGGCAATCGTGTCTGTGAGCTGATATTGAGAAATACCGAATCGGTTATCCAACGGGAGGTTAGGCCAATGCGACATGGAAAGGAACCATCCACTACTAGCAAGGAAGCTACATACACACCGGTATGCTAGTTTCCTTATAAAATGGTGTGCTCGAGCCTGGGCATGAAATCAGCACGAAGAACGGTCACAAATAAGAGACCTGGGCAGTTGGTGGCCTATCATGGTTCCATGTGAGTGTGCTTGGTTGCTCTGGTTATTCAGAACTAAGGCACTTTTTGGGTAGTACATGATCGGTACCAGAGTTTTAGATTTTGATGTCTGAAAAACTTCTGTCTGGATGGCCAAAATAATCAAACAAAATTCTTAAAGGAATGAAAAATTTAAGTTATAGTTTGACCTTAGCTTGAATGTGACGAGCCAGACATGCCATCGGGTATTACACTTTCGCTATCCTAGGACTTCTCCGTTGGGAAGGGATTCGAATTATTTCTAGTAAAAAAATTTGCGCTGACAAAGAAACATGATCATAAAACTCAAATGATCTTTCATACCCTCCGTGGACTCTTGAGAGGGCAAATAAATAAATAAAATCATTAATTGAAGGCTACCTACCAGAATTCATCACCTAGCTAGGACAAAACACTCAGTATAAATCAGACAACTCATGGATGCACCCTCACAAGTAACACACATGCTTCCACAACTCATCTTATTTTAGTGTAATTGTTGTGTGGATCATAGTCTGTGTGAGGATGCATGTATATGGCCGGTGCACATTAGGATTAGGAGGCATCAGGAATGAAACTATTCCTCCTTTTTGCATCCTTACTGCTATAGGGAGCGTAGGCTTATGCGAAATACATGGACAATCTAGAGAGGCTAGTGTACTACAACTATTTAATACAACTTCACTAAAACTAATCAAGTAATTAAGGATCTAGTTTTAGGTGGCTAACAATATTCCACACACTTTGCTTTTGCAGAAGCGCTCATGAAACACGGCTGAGAGTCATTTGCCTTGTGCAAGAAGGCTGGGTCGTTCGTGGTATCATGGACATCTTTGCTTTGAGATGGCGGACGGTAAGGGAAAAAAAATATCAATGTATCTGCGCTGAAAGAACAATGACGTCACTGCATAACAATTTTCATGGAGCACAGTAGCAGAGCCCATTTTTTTTAGCACATGAACCATTTACGTTATTTGAAGTTTATGCTTATAATTAATATATTTGTGATCTCTAGAGTAATACAACTGACTAACTGGCATATTCACTTAGAACTAAACTTAGGATAATAATTACGGGGAGAAGCTACTAAATATATCAGCTCAACCCTGGTAATTTGACATACAAAACTTGGCATTGGTTCTGTCTATATTAGGACACACATGTATCTGCTCCTCATTTTGGTAATCACTCAAAAAGTTCATCCAATTCCCACCTACGACATGGGCAGATTCACAAATTCAATGGAATACGTATAATAATCATGTGTCCTCTCCATCTTGTGAATTCAGTGGGATGTGTATAATACTCATGTGTCCTCTCGATCAGCTAAGCACATGGCAAAACAAATTATTTACCAACTTTTGCTGTCGGTAACATCATATTAACTTGCTATGTCCAGAGTGTCAGTTATGTGTGCAACTCACAGTGCATGAGATCCGTTGAAAAAAAGAACATATACATAGCACATAGCAGTGATGACCAATCAACTGCCAGATGCACTAGAACTAACTACACATGTGCACTACATGTTGAGTCACAAAAATAACTCAACAATAAGGATAAATTTACTGTGCTAAACTATGCTTAGAAATCCAGCAAGTATAAGCATTTAATTCCATTAAAAATACGCCCATATGTATGTGACTGATCCATGCCAAATTTTCTTGTTACTGAAACTTCCACCATCTTCTTTGAAGACTTCCATTGTCTAGCTTTAGAAAAACTGCAAAGCGAAAAAGTACAAGCAATGTAATTACTATACAATACCACATTTTAAACGGTTGGAGCCGCCCGAGTCGCCCCTGCGGGGGCCAAGCGGTCTTTTTCCAGAGTTCAACAAGCCTCTGTATCTTGTAAAGACAACACTCTCCCAACAAAGGTGTGATCCCTTGCCATCATATCTTCCATAAAATGGTACCCTCACCAAGCTGCAGAGGTAACTAAATGTACTTCTTCTTTGCACACAGACTCGAATGCTTGTGTGTCCACCATAGAAGATGATAAGGTTTCTACATGGAAAGATAAATAATCTCGGAATATGTTCCGATCTTAAAATCGCAAAACAAGAGCCAACATATTACTCTAGATTTGTTGAACTTGAAGTAAAATTAGCAGGTAAAAATACTGAACTTGAAGTAAAATTAGCAGGTAAAAATACACATACTTAGCAACATACATGAGGAAGTGCAACCAAATCAGAATGTATCCATTAAACAACCAACACGTGCAACTAGTACTGTGGCTAAAACTTAAGTTGCTTTCTCAGAACTGAACAACCATGTTTGTTACTCTACTATCATACTCCCTCCGTCCCAAAATAAGTGTCTCAACTTTGTACTAACTTTAGTACAAAGTTGTACTAAGCTTGAGACACTTATTTTGGGACGGAGGGAGTATGTTTCTTGCAGCATTGTCTTGTTAGCCCATGCATTTGTTGCATTATGTAAACACGTACACACAAAATTTTGAATACATTCACTTATGGTAACTACAGATCATGCAGGACGGACGAACCCAGCCACATTTTAACACAGACCCTTGTACTAACTACACGCGATGAGGGTGAAAACGCATATCCTCCATCATCAAAGAACTCATTGCTTCATGTTTGCACCCCCTGTTGTTCTGTGCACTACATATATGCCCATGTTTTGCTAAGTCAGGGTGTCAATAGAGAAATTTCCCACCTCAGCACCGCTAAGCTAAACCCCGAGTTGACGAAGAGAATCAGGGCCGACAAGGTATATTCGCCTTCGACTGCTCTTATATCGGAAGACCACCACGCCCTTGTAAGCTGCCCGTGGAACACCGTCCTTGAAAAGTGGCAGAAAAATTAAAACATGAGCAATAATGTTTTGCACCGGAAGACTATACGCATTTCCAGTCCAAATTGTGTCCAGCAAAATTGCATTTTCTAATAGAGCAAAGAATCACCGCTCAGAGATTTATCACTTGCCATACTTGAGAACGAAACATAAACGAATTAAATTGGGTTAGCAAGGGAACCTTCCACTCTTCAAATACTCCAAACTGACGAGCTACACGCTCGAAATCGCCCTGGTCGTCATACTGAATCCTTACGTCCACATCCAGATTGTGGGCCTTCAACAAATCATCGGATCCATGCACAGGTGTGGCACTAGCCACATCTTTCCCAAATTTGATCAAGAACTTGTCCTAATGTTACCAACACAAGCATTAGGCACACTCTTATGGAAACATCAACTTTCTCTCTGAGGAACAGATTAACTCTTACCTCCGTGAGGTAGCTCAGGTCCTCGGAGTTCCAGTCAATCTGTGGCCATAGAAGGGGTAGAAGGGGCACAGGTAAATCTCAACAACAAAGAGCTTATAAATTTTGTACAAACTGAAATATATGGGAAGATTTGCATACACGAGCATCATTTAACTTGATTGGTTTCAAGTACTGATCGAAGAATTGTCCCATGCTTGATCCCTGGAATGGACGCATAAAAACACAAGTGTTAAATGCCAGCAATCCAGAGTCAATAGCTCAAATATTCAAGGGTTAATCTGCTGGTTGTTACTGCATGCAAAAATGCAGTCATAAATTTGCATTGTCATAGAATAGCCAACATACATGCTCGCCAAAGTTGTATGTTCTGCATACTTCTGGCCGAATAAATTGCCGATCTCTGTGTACCTCCTTCAGCCTCACCCAGTCATCCCAATAAGTAAACTCTTGTCAAGGAAGAAGCATATGATACAAGGTAGTAAAAAAGAAGCATATCTGCTAATCTAAGAATCAGTAGGAAACAGTAAGGATATGCTTTGGGCCACTTTGGTGACAGCTCCATCCATGTTGACTTTGTTAGCATCCATCCAAGCCCAGGAAAGAAGTCTGAACGGTAAAGAGCTTCTGCAATGCATTATCTAGAAAAATGAGTAACTTTCCCTATCAATGCGGAAATAAAGTTGAACAGAGGCCTATCAGAATACTAACTTGGGTCATAAACGAACTGCTTTTGCCCATTGTCATTCCAAGAAGAAACAGCCATTATCGACCTACAATACCACAACGACAGCAGTTACAGTAACCTAGTTAGACACACCTGATATTAATCAATTGTATTGCCATCTATAGTCGGAGTACAGTTGTAACATACTTATCAGTATCAAGTAATTTCGCTGCAGCCTCAAAGTAGTCGAAGAAATCTGGGGCGATCTCCATGTCATCTATTAACCATTAAACCATGGGAATGGGATGGCATGCGCAAATATATATAAGAACAAGACAGTCGAAGAATCATCAAAGAGGTCAGACCTTCCAGAATGATTACTCGACGAAAATCATGCTTAATGAATAGCTCATCCAAGGCCCATTTATAGTGGCCTGAATTGAGAAACATCGTTAGAACAAAAATCAATCATTTCATCAGCCTTAAGAAAACACACATCAATTGAGGACTACCTACTAGCTATCTTGTAATATGCAATGTGTTCCCCTGGTCTTTCAGTGTGGACAGGTTCAAGATCTACATGCTGCAACACATCAAAGGGAAAAGGAACACTGAGTGCTAGCTAAACAAATCATTTGCTGGTAGCCTGTATGCCTAGAAAAATACTGTAAATGCTATTTAGAGAAGACTGAAATGATAAAAGGTGCAATCATCCAGATCCAATATCCTCCCAACCCCACCCCTTCCCCCCGCATTACACAGTTTCCTCGAGGGTAGCAGTTCCCATTGATGCTGTACCAGGGGCATAACATTTCTATTTGGACCATTGACATCGCTCATTTGACATCCACCTACATAACCTACTTTTCCGGTACCAAAGTAATCTCTTCTAGAAGTTAAAACCCGCAATACGCTTCAAGTCCTACCTCCATCTAGATTCGCTACCACCTCTTGGTACATCTATAGCTTCTTACAGGCCAAAATTTCAATTTTTTATTTATTTTTGCACTCATATGGCTACTCAGAGTAAGCAGTCAGCCGGTCACGCAATAACTTGTAGTATCAGCTATGCTAGCAATATTACAGGAGAAGCAGAGCGGGTTCTGTTATATGAGGCAGTTAAGCATAGAGCAGGTGTTTCTTTCCACACCTGCATAAATCTTATTTGGGTATAACTCAAGGCCTTATTTTCCACTTCTCCATTTGTTCCATCCTGCAATTGGAAGAAGCAATGTAAAAATATCCTTCCACTCACTGAAAGAGACAGAGAACAAGAACTGAAACTGCTATTAGCATTACCTGTGATATAAGCAGTGGAAACTTTGAAGCAACTGCTTTCTGATACCTGGAAGAGTCATTGTCCATCATTTGGTCAGGAAGTGTGTTCTACAAAGTACAAACTGAAGCTACATGGAAGCAAAAGGAGCAAACAGGCTTCATAAACAGATTAGGGAGTAATGGTCTAAGTTTCCTTATGAGGATAAGATTAAAAACAACTTGATTTCACATATAATAAACACAGGTGTCATCAAATGACTGGGCTCTCATCAACATATAATAGCATCAGAAAAATTTCTTTTTTGGAAAACAGAGGAATGGCGAGACAAAGCGTACTTGAGGATAGACTCAACTGTCCTCTGCAAGTAGTCTGGTCGATTGCAAGCCATTATGACAACAGCGGCGACAGAGAGATCAGATTGATCCTGTAGAGCCGAACAGGTTAACAGCTTGGATTATGCCCTGGAATGAGCCTGATACCGCGGCCTGGAACAGGTTAACAGAGGAGGGGGCTTACTGCCTCCGCGAGGGCGAGGCGTCCGCCGTCATGAGACTGGGCAGAAAAGAGCCGCACCTGAACAGAAAGGGGAAACCCAATCAAGGGGAAATCTACTCGGCTAATCTGGTTTGCGGGTGGAGAAGGTGAAGTAGAGGCGGTCAGATCCCCGGCCGGCGACTGGCTGAGCGGGATGGATCTGAACCGCGGAGAGAGCGGAGCAAAGGAGGGAGGGAGGGGATTACTTGGATATAGATGAAGGCCGCGGCGGCGGCGACGAGGAGGAGGCGGCGGATGCCGCACGGGTTATGAGCCATCGCCATCGGCCGTCGAGCAGGCCGTGCGCGGCGGAGCAAGAGCAGTCCCCGGCCTGACTTGACTCCGCTGTAACACACACTGCTTTGCTTTACATGGAGGTTTTTTTTTTCTTTTTTTCTTTTTTTGCGAGAAGGATTTCGCATTGGGTTAATTGCAAAAAATTCTTTTTTTGCGAGAAGGATTTCGCATTGGGTTAATTGCAAAAAAAGAAAAAACACAATTGAAGCTAGGTCAACGAACTGGTAACAGACTTCATTGGGGGCCCGCATGCAGGGATGACATGGTGGGGAGGCACATGCCGCGTGCTGACGAGGCAGAGTCGGGTTTGGTTGGACCGCATCAAGTGAGCTCTCTCTCAATTGACCCTCTCTCCTGTTCCCGACGAGTGCCACCTCGCCCCACTAAGGTTCGCAGCCGTTGCAATTCGGGTATGGTTACTTGAAGCGATGGTTCGAGCTCCCGTGCCTTCTTCCGTGTCAAACATCAGGTGATTTTCCAGGGTTAGGGTTACAAAATTGCGGATATACTTTTCTTTTGCATTGGATTGATTGGGCACCCCATCGCACGGAAAGGCAGGGGCGAACCCGTGTTGGGCTGAGTAGGGGCGCCTAGGCCCCACTCAATTTTTATTTTCCAACTTTGAAGCCCAGTTTGTTTACGAGTTGGCCCCCAGTTGGCAAAAGAATTGAGCCCCTACTAACTTGGCCCCCCTATGAGATTTGGGCTGGGTCTGCCCCTAAGGGAAGGAGCTAGCCCGCCACCACCACACGGCCTTTGACCGGCGATGCCACCGACGTTGGCCAAGGGAGTGAAGCCACCCCCTAGGCCACACGTTTTTGGAGAAGAAGATGCATGCAACGAACTATCGACAAGAAGGGAGCCGTCTCTTTCTTCTGCCAGCCAGGTTTCATGTTGTGTCTCGGATCATACTACGTAGCAAGCACGAGTAGTAAACTTGAGTTATGAATATTATCCATCTGACTGGTAGCACACGCTGCACTCACTCTGTACACACAGCGTGACCCTTCAACCATACACAAATTGCCTTTCGCAAAAACAAAAACTATGCATAAATTGCTATGTCCAATATATGGAATTATAAAATTGAGTAAGGCGAAGAGGGGGTTGGGCGGCCACGGTGTCCAAAAATAGAAAATGCCTATGGTTCATGTGTGGAATTTGAGGATGGTTTTTTTTATCTTTGAAAATGACGCATGATACGTCTCCAACGTATTTATAATTTTTGATTGTTCCATGCTATTATAGTATCAATCTTGGATGTTTTATATGCAATTATATATCATTTTTTTTGGGACTAACCTATTAACCTAGTGCCCAGTGCCAGTTGCTGTTTTCTGCCTGTTTTTTGGTTTTTCAGGAAATCAGTATCAAACGAAGTCCAAATGCCACGAAACTTTTTGACGATTTTTTTCTGGACAAAGAGACCCTGGAAGCTTCGGGAGGAAGCCAGAAGCCTCACGAGGAGGCCACAAGGCAATGATGACCCACAAGTATAGGGGATCAATCGTACTCCTTTCGATAAGTAAGAGTGTCGAACCCAACGAGGAGCAGAAGGAAATGACAAGCGGTTTTCAGCAAGGTATTTTCTGCAAGCACTGAAATTATCGGTAACGAGTAATTTGATAGCAAGATAATTTATAACAAGTGACAAGTAGCAATAGTAACAAAGAGTGCAGCAAGGTGGCCCAATCCTTTTTGTAGCAAAGAACAAGCCGGAAAGATCTCTTATAGTAAGCAAAGCGTTCTCGAGGACACATGGGAATTTCATCTAGTCACTTTCATCATGTTGGTTTGATTCGCGTTCGCTACTTTGATAATTTGATATGTGGGTGGACCGGTGCTTGGGTGATGTTCATACTTGAACAAGCCTCCCACTTATGATTACCCCCTCTCGCAAGCATCCGCAACTACGAAAGAAGAATTAAGATAACTCTAACCATAGCATTAAACATATGGATCCAAATCAGCCCCTTACGGAATAGCGCATAAACTAGGTTTTAAGCTTCTGTCACTCTAGCAACCCATCATCTAATTACTACTCCACAATGCATTCCCTTAGGCCCAAAGATGGTGAAGTGTCATGTAGTCGACGTTCACATGACACCACTAAGAGAATCAACAACATACATATCATCAAAATATCGAACGAATACCAAATTCACATGATTACTTATGACAAGACTTCTCCCATGTCCTCAAGAACAAAAGTAACTACTCACAAATCATAATCATGTTCAAGATCAGAGGGGTATTAAATAGCATAATGGATCTGAACATATAATCTTCCACCAAATAAACCAACTAGCATCAACTACAAGATGTAATCAACACTACTAGCAACCCACAGGTACCAATCTGAGGTTTTGAGGTAAAGATTGAATACAAGAGATGAACTAGGGTTTGAGATGAGATGGTGTTGTTGAAGATGTTGATGAAGATTGGTCCTCCCACGATGAGAGGATCGTTGGTGATGTCGATGACGACGATTTCCCCCTCCCGGAGGGAAGTATCTCCGGCAGAATCTCTCCGCCGGAGAGCAAAAGTGCACCTGCCCAAGTTCCGCCTCGAGACGGCGGCGCACCGTCCCGAAAGTTTTCTCTATATTTTTTCTAGGGCAAATGGACTTATATACCAGAAAATGAGGGCCAGAGGATGGCCAGGGGTCCCACGAGCCACCAGGGCGCGCTTGGGGGGGGGGGGGGGGGGGCGCGCCCTGGTGCCTCGTGGGCTCCTGGGTGGCCCCCTCTAGTATTTATTTCTTCTAATATTTTTTATTTATTTCAAAATAAATCTCCGTGAAATTTCAGCTCATTTGGAGATGTGCAGAATAGGTATCTCTGACATAGCTTTTTCAGGTCCAGAATTCCAGCTGCCGGCAATCTCACTCCTTGTGTAAATCTTGCATATTAAGAGAGAAAAGGCATTAGAATTGCTCCACAAAGTGTTATATTGATTAAAAACACTATAAATAACAGTAGCAAAGCATGATGCAAAATGGACGTATCAGGCAACAAGGCGCGGCCCCGGGGGGGGGGGGGGGGGGGAGCGCCCTGATGCCTTGTGGGCCCCTCGTGGCTCCTTTTGACCTAATTCCACTTTTATAAATTCTCAAATATTGGGAAACCAAAAGAGAGCCAGACGAGAAAACCCTACCACCGCCGCAAGCTTATGTTCTTTCACGATCCCATCTGGAGGCCTTTTCCGACACTCTGCTGGAGGGGGAATCAATCACGAAGGGCTTCTACATTGTAACATCCCCATGTAATAGCTACAGTGATCACCCTTTTGATAATGCCAAGTCACCATGATTAACAGTGCTTGATCATCATTTGCATCATATCTCATTTCAAATTCCAAATCAAATTGAAATTCAAATTTAAAGTGAAAAATAAAAATTGTTCAAATTTGAAATAAAAATGTTCAGTAAATAGCAAATAATCCATAAATTTTTATGTTAAGAAAAACAACATCACCTAAAACTACCTAGATGAGTCTAACAACCTAAAACAGTACCAAAACAGCATTTTAAAATGCCAATTTATTTAATAGAATTGCAAATGAAATCATAATATCTTCAAACCAATTTCTGGTGGTAGGTAATATTGCATAGTAATATTTGAACCAAGTCACACATTTTGCAAAAGTCATCTAGGGGCTTCACAATTTGCAAAACAGAAATAAAACAGAAAACAGAAATGGAAAAGGAAAAAGGGAAAGAACTTACTGGCGCGCTGGGCTTCCAGTGCACAGTGTAGCCAGGCCCGGCCCACCGCGTCCTTTCTTCCACCTCCCGCCTTCTTCCTCGCGCTGTCGACCGCGCCCGTCGACACGTCGCCGATGCCGCACGCGTCACCCATCCGCCGCCTCCCTGGGGTGGATAAGCTCCCCGTGGCCCCCTGGAAACCCTAGCCACTCCCATTTCCCCCCTCGTCCTCTCCCTTGCTCCCTTTCGAGCTCGCCCGAAAACACCCGCCGTCGCCGCCGTCGATCCCGCAGCTACCGGCCTCCCCACCCCTCGCCGAGATGTCGTAGAGAACCGCCTCCGTTCGCTACGCCGCCTGGACCCAGCCGTTGGAGCCGGGAGCCACCGCAGCGTCCTCCCCGAGCTCATCTTCAACCTTCGGTCGCCGGCGCTTCTCCGGCAAATGTCGCCGCCCTGCTGCTCCTAAGCTTCCGCCGGGCCCCCGTGTGCCCTTTCCGTGAGCATCCGCTCCTTTCCCCTCTCTCTGCGCTGCCATTAGTCGCCCGTAGTCGCCGCTGCCATCGCCGCCCGTAGCCGGCTCCGCCGTGTAGCTCGTCGCCGTCGTTCTAGCCGTTGTCGTGCCCGTTCGAGCACGTAGGCGTGCTCAGCTCCTCCCCGCGAACCCAACGCACCCACGCGCGCGCCGCCTCGCGCCCCACATCGCTGATGCCGAACACGGCCGAACTCCGGCGAAGTTCCCGAGCTCGCCGTCGTCGCCGTAGAGCCCCTCCGACCGCGAGGCCGCCACAGATCGACGCACCTCGCTCCCCTCTTTCGAACGCCACCCCGCGCGTGCAAAACGGTGGCCGGAGCACGATTTTCGACGAAACCCGAGCCGTGCCGCCGCGGAAATGGCCACCGGCGACTAGCCGCCGGCGTGCTGACGTGGCCAGTCAATGGGGGTCGCTAATGACGCCCGTGTGAGACTGACTGGTGGGTCCCGCGCCTAATTAACCTCGGGTTAGATTAATCTCTAATTAAATTAAACCGTTCAGTCACTGACATGGGGTCCCACCTCCTAATTAAACCCGGTTAATTAAATTAATACCCTAATTAGTCTACTATGTATGACAGGTGGGCCCAGCCCACTATTTAACCGGATAAGATTGACCCAGTCAGCTGCTGACTCAGCAGGCTGGGTCCACACGTCAGCCACTGCTGACTGGGCGGTTGACTTGGTCAATCTGGCCCACTGGTCAGCCACTGTGTGCACTTCTGTGTACACAGAGCTGGGTATCCGTAGCAATTTGCATTTAGTATTTTTCGAAATAAAATAATCCAGAAATTTCAGAAAATGATTAAAATTTTGAAAAATCATATAAATTAAACCGTAACTCGGATGAAAATAATTTATATATGAAAAATGATCAGAAAAATATGAAGAATCCGAATATGCCACCCACATACCTGCCACACCCCTCTAACATACCGAACATGGAACTTTTTTTCCGATTCCGATAAATGAATAGTGCATGACTTTAATAAAATAATTTCAAATAAATTCCTAAATTAACTAAAACATTTGTATAGGCAATAAATCACCTTTGCAAATCATTTAGGCATGTCATGCATAGTGATTGCTTCTGTTGCCGTGTATTTATTGTTTCTTCCCCCCTCCTTCTCTCCCGAAAGACGCCGAGACCGCCGCCGACGCAGCTGAGTACGACTACGCTCCGGACGAGCAGCCCTTAGACGACCTGCCCCTTTCAGCAGAGCTTCCAGGCAAGCAAACCCCCTTGACGCATGCCTATATCACCTATTCTCTCTTCCTCCTGCTTGCATTAGAAATTGCTACTACTATTGTTTTATCCTATTCTGATACATTGCCTGTCCTTGTAACTGTTATTGATACCTGCCTGATATCCAAGATGCTTAGTATAGGTTGGATGGTAAACCATCTGTGGCCCCTCTTCCTTGTTGTAGTTGTCCCGCTTTACTACTGGTGCCCCGATCGTTGTGATCGAGCGGGCTGAAAACAACACATCACCGCACATTCCCCCTAAGTTGTCCGACTCTGCAGAGCTGGCATCGAGTGCTGAGGGTGATACCTCTTATCCCACTTCTGATGATGCCTCTGTAGAATAGCTATCCGGTTGTGAGTTACCGAGGGTGATTCCTCTTTCATCACTTCCGATAAAGCTTTCGTCGTGCAACTCCTCGAGTGGGAATCCATCGAGGGTGATTCCTCGGATTCCTTCTCGATACCTGGACACACGGTTACTTTGACCTTTATTACAGGCGGGTCTACCCCGAGGGGTACCCACGGGGAAATATGAAGTCGGGTTTGCCAGGAGGGCACCCGCGAGAGATACTGTGGCGGAACGACAGGGCAGGCGGAGACCACCCTGATCGTGATCCGTGTGTTACTAAGTCGGAGCGACAGGTAGTCTGATCGTCTCAGCGAGTTACTAAATATGCCTAACGGATTTGGGTATTTGATCTGAGTGGGTCGTTGGCCCTATACGCACTACCACCACTGGGATAATGGTTATGGGACCCTCTACGTCGTAGTATCAGCCGAAAGCTCTTCAGACGTCACAGCTCAGAGATGCGGCCTGATTGTTGGGATGGGCTGAAGGGTAACGCAGCAGAAAACAAAAAATTTCCGACGTACGCACCAGCCCAGGATCACTATGGAGACTGCATACAAGGTTTGATCTGTTTCGTTACCGACTCGTAGCGCAGAGGAAGTAGAGTCGATGACGATCGGCGGTGCAGATCCCCGCAGCTAGGATTTACAACCTCCCAACCGCGAGGATGTACTCCCTCATCTTCCCCTCGGACAGCCCTCCGGGAGGCGGTCGGAAAGTCCCCCGGACGGTGTCGCGAACAGCCCTTCTGGAGGACCTTCGAAAACCGGACAGTCACTCGGACAGCCCTTCGGGAGGACCCTCGAAACTAAGACGATCACTTGGACAGCCCTCCGGGAGGCACTCTCGAACTAAGACCGAAACTACGATCTCTCTACAGAGTTGCACACATACGGTGTCATCTATCCGGCAGGGCTTCGCCGTCCAGAACTAGTTCCTGCCGGAAACTAGACAGCCTTTCGGCTCTACGAAACTATTTCGCTGGGAGGGAGAGAGAAGCCAGAAATGTCGTGGCACTTGTATGTAAGAAAGGATGAGATTTGGGCTGCCCCCTCCACCTCTATTTATAGGAGAAGGAGGGGTGGAGGGGCTGAAATTTCAGCCACATCCATCCATGTCATCTCCAAGATATTTTGGAGCAAAAGACCAAAAAGGTGGCTTTCCAAAAAGTAATCCAAAAAGCACTTTCACTATTCACGACGACATATTTCAGCGTCCGTTCGAACTGAAAATATTCATGTGGGCTTAGAACATTTCCAGTACCCACTAAAATAATTTTCAACGCGATCCGAAACAATTCCGGTTTAGTGATTTTCATCTGCGAAAAGCATCTGAAGCGGTTCCGGCAGCTCCGGAACATTTCCGGTTTTCATCCCGGAAAATTCCAGAAAGTTTCCAGAACGATTCTGGCACTCTCCAAGAATTAACAGGCATGTGCCGAAACCATTTTGACTTTATGGTGTACTCCGAAACAACTTTTCGGTTTAGTGATTTTCATCTGTGAAAAGCAACTAAAGCGGTTCCGGCAGTCCGGAACATTTCCGGTTTTTGTCTCTGAAAAATCTCAGAAGTTACCGGAACAATTCTGGTACCTTCCAATAATTTCCAGGCATGTGCCGAAACCAATTTGACTTTATGGAATACCCTGAAACAACTTTTCAGTTTCACCGGAACTATTCTGATATCCTCGCCGGAACATTTCCGTTTCGTCTGAAACTTTTCGATGATTTTCTCTCAGACTCCCCGTCTAGTATTCAGCAGATAGATGACCCTTAAGCGTGTGACCCTATAGGTTCGGTGAATTATAGACATGACCCAGAACCCCTTCCGATCAATGATCAACATCGGAGCCGTGGACACCCATATTGACCCCTATACCCACACGAATGAATATTCGAGTGAACCTCCAGTTGCCGTGTGCTATTCCTGTTGCTTCGCGATATGTTACAAATACCTGAGGTGAGACATGTTTGCATCCCCGTGGATCAACAACTTGTCCACTATGCCAGTTACCTCGTTACCGGTATTATTCTCTTTTCTCGTTCCCGTGTTCCGGCATCCCCGTGATCAAATCACAAAGTGTCTGGCCAGACGATGATGGATACCGTAACACCGAGAGGGCCCAGAGATATCTCTCCATCGTCGGAGGAGCAAATCCCAATCTTGAGCTATCGAGTTACTTGACATACTTTTCCATGAACCCGTAAGTCGCCGTAATAGCCACCCATTTACAGATGACGTTTAACAAACCCCAAAGTTCATGAAGCAAGCATGAAGAAACTCGATACTCTCATGGTCTAAGGAATTATGCAAACGTTAACCATCTCTGTGTTATTAACCATTAACTAGTGACGATTGTATCTCATAGCATAACATCAATTCGGGTCGATTCAACACAAGTGTTCTACCAACATTGCGCCCTCAAAATTGCCGGCATAGCCATGCCCATGATCAGGAAAACAGGATCATCATGCAATACTTGAGCCAGTCTTAGAGGCCAGACTAGGAATACATTTTACCGTTTATTATTCCACACGTGCATATGAGTCTTCCTCCGAGCCTCGTGGTTATTGTAGACTCGAGAACCATAGCAGTTATAGCATGGAACAAAAACATAATTATGAACAGGGAGATAATCAATAACATTTATTATTGCCTCTAGGGCATATCTCCTACAGACTCCCACTTGCACTAGAGTCAATAATCTAGTCAATGCTAATGCACTTTACACTTATGGCATACTGGTGTAAAAAATGCTTCGCATGTGGTATAGCCTGATGTCCAACGGATCTGACGACTTCAGCTCCGTGTGTAACTTTGCATATCCTCGCGTTTTCACGCTTTCACAAAATTCATATTTTGTGTGGACTTGGCTTTGCATATGTGTGAATCATTGGTCGAAACCTGATTCCTCAGACTGAGCTATGGAGCAACTATCTGCAATAGTGTCCCATAGACCAAAGCCATCTTGGAACCATACTAAGTTCATGAATGAACTATATGATTCAACAACTTCTTTGTCGCTTCTTAAGCGTCAACATACTTAGCCTTTGTTATAGAATTCGCCACAGTATCTTGTTTGGAACAATTTTCAACTACCGTGCCATCATATTGTGTATTACACAAAACCCTTAACTTAAATCGAAAATCGCATGGAGCATTGATGAAGACTGTATCGATGTAATTACTTACAACTAGCACTTCATAATCTCTGCTTGCGAGAAAACATGTCATCACTACTACTCTAATACTCAATGACATCTTTCACTGTTGTCCTATGATCAGTACTTTGATCACGTTGGTATCCATACTCGCAACAACTTTTGGAGTATCGGACATATCTAGTTGTTTTACATACCATGGAATACATGATTAATCCAAACACAAGAGTGTGTGGAATCTCCATCATGTATTTTACTCATCAGTGTTTTGGGACACCGAGTCTTGCAAAAACTCTTTCCATGTGACTTCGGCAAGAATCACTCCTTGGCGTTTTAAATGCTAAAAAGTTTTAGCATCTTGTCAATATGTATTCATTGCTTAGCCCCATTAGGTAAATCTATCTCCATAGATCATCATGCCTAATATTGAGGCTATTTAGCCCAAGCACTTCATCGGAAAAACTATTTTCAAATGAAGTCCTAATTCGTGTCAAGAAATTTATTTCCAATTAACAATGTGTCAAGTACACAAGGTTTTTAGAAATATTATTATGCTCCCACTTACTTTCTTGAATCACAAGCATCTTCGATACCCATTTGATGAAGTCAAACCCCTTTGACCATTCCATCAAAAACAAAGATTCCAACTCCACTTTGCTCTCTTCTGTCCATCGCTGGAACTCTGAAGTTTGCATACTTACTAGCATCCTCTGGATCGACAAATTACTTTGGACTGTATCACATAAAAGTCCTAGGTTTCATTTCCATCACATGGAAATCCTTTTGTCATCCATGTTTCATATCTCATGATTGAAATATGTATTAATTGCTAGTTCAACCCGAACTGACTTTAAGCATCGCTACGGTGAGACAATCTCATCGTAGTCAACTCCTTGAACTTGTTATGGCAACAAGTCGAGCTTTATGGATAAAACATTTTATCCGTATCAGTTTTTAGTTCCATAAATATTCGTTAGACTCTAAGTCTTCCGAAAGGTGTATCAAGATTTTAATCTCGAATCACTTATATGGAAACTATCTCGGATTGTATTGGCATTTAGCCAATTCCGGAGTTAGGGCCCATCAACGCTTCCTTGTGTATTGTAGGTATACTGTTGTCTAACAACAATATCTCGTTTGCGCACCTGATAGGTTTGCACGAGCTTTGCCTATGTGGTTCAGCTGCAAGTTCGACCGAAGTCCATACATTTTATTGTAGAGACTTCCGTATCAGTCGCAGTAGGAAACTCCGGAATCACTTCCAAGGTTTCTTTCCTTTGATCTGATGACGAAGATACTGGTTATCTTGTCGAGTTGCACTGTCCTCCCACTCACCTTTTGTAAGAACTATTCTCTTTAAAAGCATACCGTTTTGCGGAAAAATCCTTTGCCTTGGTATAGTGGTGGGGGAATACCCAATGACTTGGGATAACCTTACAAAGTAGCACTTCTCTGATTTGGAATAGGTTTGTAACCTTTTACACAATCCCCATATTCCAAATGTTAAGAGAAGATATAACATGGTTGGGCGTACCATACCATGGCATCATTTCAACAGACCCGATGGAGCTCTTTTCAGTGTAAAAGCCGCAGTCTCTAAAGCATCACTCTTTAAAAGGGATAATGGCAAATCTATTTATGTCATCTTTGATCTTACCATGTCATAAATGGTTCGATTACATCTTCACGGACTTTCCACTTGCAGTGGTGTTCCGGGAGGTGCAAGTTATGAAACCCCTTTCACAACTCATCAGACATTCGCTAAACTTGTAACTCAAATATTCCTTTGCGCAATCAAATTGCAGAAACATAATTTTCTCATTACAATAACTTCTACTTCATTTTTGAAAACCTTATGAATGAATTCAAAAGATCCAGACTTACGTCTCAATAAGTAAATATCCATACATCTACTTGAGTCATTTCTGAAGATAGATAAATCCACTACTTGCAACAACATTTATTGGACTACACACATCCTAATGTATGATCACCAATATGTTCTTTGCTCGTTCCTTATGGCCTGTGAACGGTATTTCAGTCACTTCACTTTTCAGAGGAAAGTTGCAAGTGTCAGATGATTCAAAATCAAATGACTTCAAAATCCATCATAATGGAATTTTCCATGCGGGTTTCTCTAATGTGACCAAAATGCAGTGCCACACTTGTGTGATATTCTTTTAGTCTTGCGACATTTAGCATCAGCGTTATGGATGTATCATATTTCCATCAATATTCATAACATACATCCCATCTAGGATGGAAGCATGTCCCTTCATGTTATTCATAATACTGAACAACAATTGTTGTTTTTATGAACAACTCTTTTGCAACAAACATTGTGCAATGGGCTAGAGTGTATGAAACTCTAAAATGAATTATGAAAGTAAACACAGAGGTTATGTATTATTACCAATATTCATAACATACGTCTCATTCATAATGAAAGTATGGCCCTTATGTTATTCATAACACTGAACATCAAAAGTTCTCTTATGAACAACCTTTTTGCAAGATACCTTATGCAAAGGGCTAGAGTGTGAAACTCTAAAATGAATTATGAAAGTAAATACATAGGGAATACACCTCTGGATGGCATAGTAGCATTTACTATGTTCCCTGCGTGTATCTAACCTCATTCCTGGCTAGTCTTTCAGGCCATAGTAGTTCTTACATCGAGTTGCAACAGAATGCAATCGAGCGGGTATCTTTGTGATTAACTCACAATACCCAAGAATTAGTGATTAACATGTTTAATCATAATTCCCAAGAACTATTTCTTTGACCAGCCTTCTATACATCAATAACTTGTATGACTTTCATACATGAGCTGGATATTCCAGTCTTCTCTCTATTTGCCTTTATACTTCTAACAGTTTAACTTTTAGTATTTCTTCTACTCTCAGAAGAAGCATCCAACTTAAGAGTGGCGTTAGCCCCAGACTTCCTAGGCGTGAAAATCTTACTAACACCCTTCGGACACTTCCTTTCTCTTTAAGTTGTTTGTTTTATTCACCTTTCATCATATGACAGGCGTTCTTCTGGATCCCTCTCTTATCAGTCTAATGCATAGTAAACTCCTTTACTAATAGTTTGCAAACAAACATTGCTTTGGATATCTCATATCTTTTAGCCTTTGTCTGTCTCTGAAAATGATTTTCAGATTCCATGAATATCACATAACTATCCAAACTTTCGAAGTTCGGGTCTCATGGAAGCAAACATATTGCACTTGACTGAAACAGAATTCTAGCTTTTGGATCGATGGACGAGAGTCTCATGATCCATAGCATTAGCGGGAGAATACCGAAAGCATGCGATAGGACAAGTCCTTCTCGGCACTCTTGAGGACAATCCTCACATTACGTTACCAACCGTAAACTTTTAACCAGATATTTAACAGCTTATTCAATTTTAACAGGGAAGGTGGAAACACGAGCCATTCTTCTACAACTATTACGCAAATCACACTTAGACAGTGTCCATAATTAATTTGCACTAAGAATTAAAAGAATTAATTCTAAAGTGCGCTCCTACTCAAATCAATATCTCTCATAATTGATCGTGAGTGATTCAAGATCCGCATTTCAATTCAACGCCACGGTTCGAGATGAACTCAAATGGCGCGATCTTCAATCGGTAGGCAAACTTGCCGATCACATCTCTATGTGATTCTTGTTCATCTTTCGATGCGTGTGTTCCGAGCTCAGGACTGTCCTGCCTGAACGTCAAGACAACCAAGTGATCTCGCTGCGAGGTCTCAACTCACCCGCCTCACACTTCTCTAATCGTTCGCATCCATGGAGATCATGTGATGCCCCGAAGAGATATGTGCCGTGACGGTGCTACACTTGGGAGAACACTAACTACTTGATATTTTAAGTGAGAGATCACCCTAATAAAAAGTGACTACCGCGCAATCAAGAAGGGTGCATCATAAGGGATAAACATCTCAGGCAATTCATAATAGCATGATATGGTATAGCCCTTTCTGACGGAGAAGTCTTTCATTTCTTCGTCTTCGGCATTCGCGTTGGTGTTCACCTTCGCGAAGATTGCCACCACCTTGTCGATGCACCAGATAATATTGCTATCTCTATAGCTAATAAAATAAGTGCATTACTGAAGGTTGACACGCAGGTCATTAAAGTGACAATCATATGGCTCCAGCCATCATGCCGAATCATGACACGCAGGTCATGTTAATCAATTTACATTATATAGTCATCTCATACATAATCAAATTATAATGAGCACTGCTATACCACATCACATGCACTTGCAAACCATCCTGCAAAACCAAGTTAGACGCCTCTAATCGGTTCATGCAAAAACTTGTTTTACGTGGCTTCTAAGGTTTCGAAACAAACCGAAGCTACCAACGTCCATCATCAGGCATGATAATCCAAGTCGCTAGATTAACATTGCGGGGTGTATGAAACACGAGATAATAAAATCTCGAGCCCCATACTGAACTTCGTCATACGCGTGACCCCTGTGCAGATCACATCTGCATTGCCCTTTCGTCTGCGAAACATCCATCTTTCTTTAACTATGGTGGAACCCAAAGAACTGTTAGCACTTCGTTGATCTGTCAATCAGCATACTCAGGAGCAGCATGAAAGGATCGCGGATTGCCAGAACTTTGTGAGATTCCACCATGCCATCAAGATCAGGACTATGCAAATTCAGGGGAAGCAACAGGAACATCGGGTAACAGATTTCATCTGCTACCCGCACAAATAATTTTCAGCAATAAAACTCATCTACTACCTAATTATATTGTGCAACACCCATACATCTCTATGTATTCTAGATCGCAACCTGCATCTACGCATAGCACGGCTCTTGATGCCACTGAAGGGTAACGCAGCAGAAAACAAAAATTTTCCGACCTACGCACCAGCCCAGGATCACTATGGAGACTGCATACAAGGTTTGATCTGTTTCGTTACCGACTCGTAGCGCAGCGGAAGTAGAGTCGATGACGATCGGCGGTGCAGATCCCCGCAGCTAGGATTTACAACCTCCCAACCGCGAGGATGTACTCCCTCATCTGTCCCTCGGACAGCCCTCCGGGAGGCGGTCAGATAGTCCCCCGGACGGTGTCGCGGACAGCCCTTCTGGAGGACCTTCGAAAACCGGACAGTCACTCGGACAGCCCTTTGGGAGGACCCTCGAAACTAAGACGATCACTTGGACAGCCCTCCGGGAGGCACTCTCGAACTAAGACCGAAACTACGATCTCTCTACAGAGTTGCACACATACGGTGTCATCTATCCGGCAGGGCTTCGCCGTCCAGAACTAGTTCCTGCCGGAAACTAGACAGCCTTTCGGCTTTACGAAACTATTTCGCTGGGAGGGAGAGAGAAGCCAGAAATGTCATGGCACTTGTATGTAAGAAAGGATAAGATTTGGGCTGCCCCCTCCACCTCTATTTATAGGAGAAGGAGGGGTGGAGGGGCTGAAATTTCAGCCACATCCATCCATGTCATCTCCAAGATATTTTGGAGCAAAAGCCCAAAAAGGTGGCTTTCCAAAAAGTAATCCAAAAAGCACTTTCACTATTCACGACGACATATTTCAGCGTCCGTTCGAACTGAAAGTATTCATGTGGGCTTAGAACATTTCCAGTACCCACTAAAATAATTTTCAACGCGATCCGAAACAATTCCGGTTTAGTGATTTTCATCTGCGAAAAGCATCTGAAGCGGTTCCGGCAGCTCCGGAACATTTCCGGTTTTCATCCCGGAAAATTCCAGAAAGTTTCCAGAACGTTTCTGGCACTCTCCAAGAATTATCAGGCATGTGCCGAAACCATTTTGACTTTATGGTGTACTCCGAAACAACTTTTCGGTTTAGTGATTTTCATCTGTGAAAAGCAACTAAAGCGGTTCCGGCAGTCCGGAACATTTCCGGTTTTTGTCTCTGAAAAATCTCAGAAGTTACCGGAACAATTCTGGTACCTTCCAATAATTTCCAGGCATGTGCCGAAACCAATTTGACTTTATGGAATACCCTGAAACAACTTTTCAGTTTCATCGGAACTATTCCGATATCCTCTCCGGAACATTTCCGTTTCGTCCGAAACTTTTCGGTGATTTTCTCTCAGACTCCCCGTCTAGTATTCAGCAGATAGATGACCCTTAAGCGTGTGACCCTATAGGTTCGGTGAAGTATAGACATGACCCGGAACCCCTTCCGATCAATGATCAACATCGGAGCCGTGGACACCCATATTGACCCCTATACCTACACGAATGAATATTCGAGTGAACCTCCAGTTGCCGTGTGCTATTCCTGTTGCTTCGCGATATGTTACAAATACCCGAGGTGAGACATGTTTGCATCCCCGTGGATCAAGAACTTGTCCACTATGCCAGTTACCTCGTTACCGGTATTGTTCTCTTTTCTCGTTCCCGTGTTCCGGCATCCCCGTGATCAAATCACAAAGTGTCTGGCCAGACGATGATGGATACCGTAACACCGAGAGGGCCCAGAGATATCTCTCCATCGTCAGAGGAGCAAATCCCAATCTTGAGCTATCGAGTTACTTGACATACTTTTCCATGAACCCGTAAGCCGCCGTAATAGCCACCCATTTACAGATGACGTTTAACAAACCCCAAAGTTCATGAAGCAAGCATGAAGAAACTCGATACTCTCATGGTCTAAGGAATTATGCAAACGTTAACCATCTCTGTGTTATTAACCATTAACTAGTGACGATTGTATCTCATAGCATAACATCAATTCGGGTCGATTCAACACAAGTGTTCTACCAACATTGCGCCCTCAAAATTACCGGCATAGCCATGCCCATGATCAGGAAAACAGGATCATCATGCAATACTTGAGCCAGTCTTAGAGGCCAGACTAGGAATACATTTTACCGTTTATTATTCAACACGTGCATATGAGTCTTCCTCCGAGCCTCGTGGTTATTGTAGACTCGAGAACCATAGCAGCTGTCCCATCTTTAGGAGAGAGATCCGCATCATCCTTGCCAGTCCGACCAACCGTCGACGCCACCACGGCGCCCAACGACGCCACCGCCCTGCACTCGTCCATCCCGACGCGGAGACTCTGGAAGATCTGTCGTGCGTAGCACCTACCGACCAGGCATGGCTAAGCGTAGCACCTGTCGCCCAGGCATGACTTGACATCTCCACCGAAGCTCCGTTCAAGACGAAGCCGCTCCGCCTCCTGCCTTTGCCATCCAGCGCTGCTCCACAAACGATACTTCCAAGAGAGAAACGACACCATAGTGCCGCCATCGTCCGATCTGGAACACCAGATCCTGGGGTTTCCCCCGAAGCAGCACGAGTGGGTCGACAGTAGTTACTCGACGATGCCTTCATCAAGGTAACGGCGCAGAACGCCGCCATCGCCTGCCGTTGGCTCAGTTTTCACCAGCAACCATGTCTCCCCGACTCGCAGCCTGGACTAGATGACGGATCTCGAGATCCGACCACCCAGCCTCAGGCCGACCACCTCCGACGGAGGAGATGACCACCACCGCCGGCTGCACCGGCCAGAACAGATCTGACCGGAGGTGCTGCCAAGCAGCCCACCAGGCCCTTCACGCCACCGCCGATCGGAAGCCGGATGACGCGCCGCCGCAGCAGAAGTCGCCGCCGCCCGCCGCCGCCGTCAGCCCCCGGACGCATCCCGGCGGCGTCCTCCGGTGGCGACGGGGTGAGGGAAGGTGTATTCGGCCCCGACGGCGGCTAGGGCTGGGGAACCGCCCGAGTCGCCCGAGCGGGGGCGACGCGGGGGTCGGGTGTGTAGCCACACGAACATCCAATTGATTGCAGTCCATTCACTACAACCGTTTGGATAGCTAGCTTCGAACCAAGTATAGCTTGTTTAATATTAGCTTTGACTTACCTCTTATTTAAAGATTATGTATATGTCCGAGCATTATCTTATTGTTGTCTTACATCCTCATCTCTCGAGTACAAAGAGGACTCGACGCCACCAATTTATTGATACCATGCATATACACAAGTCGCATCCAAGAACCTATATATGTGGTGCTATGGACTTGTCTCTTTTCTTTTCCTTATAGGGTCCAAATAGTCAAATTGTTCACAAACAATGTGCACAAAAGTTTAAGACCTTAAAAGCGCCTTGGGCATTATCGCCGGCCCAAAATCTGCACTCCATAGCACTATGGACAAATACTAGCGGAATGGTAGAAATGCCTAGCTAGTTAACGGGATGTTAATGACGGCCTAATCAGTAAAGCTCCTGACTATATCAGTTTTAGTTTATTTCACCATGAGCCTAGCGGATGAAAAGAAACTATGTGAAGTTAATATATTTCATTGAATTATCACTGCTCTGTCATGAGTGAGAATCAGATAAATTTTGCTTACCCTTGTATTCTAATTTACTTCTTGAAATTTCTTAGTTTTCATAGTCTTAGCGTCGATGTTTTCATACGTGATGAACAATCGAGTATGATTAATTTATTCCAAAGGCAGAGGTATAGGTAATCCTTGATTGATTTGACACAACTAGCCAATTGCACATCTATTGCGCGATCCGGGCACACAAACATGTATATTTCAGGCTCAATTTGTTGCTGAACTATATTGTATTGTGCTTATTTTATAATCAGCTATGGAAAATTAAACATGAAACTAGACAAAAGCAGGTCAAAGTCAAACACACACTAAATAAGAAGAAGAAGAAAAGTGACACAAGTGGTATCACAAGAATCAACCACAATACCAAATGGCAGCGTCTCTGCCTCGGTCTGCATGAGTCGCTCTTTTATTTCTATTTCCTCCTTTTGGAATTCATCATGGCCTAAAAGTAATAGTATGGGTAGGTCAACGACTAGATGGTTATAAAAGCAATTGACGGCGAGATGCTTACTACGTTGTTATGTACTGCAAGTCGTCTTACTAATCCTCACTAGTAGAAAACGGACCTTTTGTCCGCAGCATTAGTCCCGGTTTGGTTTTGAACCGGCACTAATGTGACCATTAGTCCCGGTTCGGAACGGGCATCATTAGTCGCGGTTCGTTCCGGACCTTTAGTCCCGGTTCGTAACACGAACCGGGACTAAAGGGGTTGTGCCAGGCTGGTGTCAGCTGGGCCCCCCACGAGCCCCTTTAGTCCCGGTTTGTATCACCAACCGGGACTAAAGGCCCCCCCTTTAGTCCCGGTTGGTAACACCAACCGGGACTAAAGGGGTTGAGGCTTTAGTCCCGGTTGGTGTCTTCAACCGGGACTAAAGGTTGGACCTTTAGTCCCGGTTGAAGACACCAACCGGGACTAAAGGGGTTCTGAATTTTTTTTTCTGTTTTTAGTTTCTGTTTTAAATTGCTTATATCTTTTAAGATATTTGATGTTTTTGAGTGATTCTTTTTTCATTAGATTCAAAATTTTGTCTAGTTTCTGTTTGTGCCATTAGTTTACAAATTTGAATGGTTTAAATTTGAATTTGTTCAAATTTGCTTCAAACCCTAGATTGTGAATAACTTGAGTTTACAAATAGTTTTAAATTTAATTCTTTTTGCTCCTAGTCACGTGTTAGATTGTTGTCACAGTAAGATTTATTTGGTTATTTTTAGAATAATTTAAATTAGGATTTTAATTAAAACAATACTGTTTTGCTTATATAGTTGTTTTAGTCATTTAATTGTTGTTTTTTTATTATTTTTAGTTAGTTCTTTCTGTAGATTTTAACATGTTGTAGTATGGTGCATATTGAATGCACAAAAAGTCTGGAGTTGAAATAAGTTAAAAAAAAATGAAATGCCTTTGTAACAGATGGGTTTTCGTCCGAAACCTTGATACTTCGAAGGAGATGGTCCAGTTTGTACACGAAGTGCATCCAGTTTTTGCCGTAACCCTCTCAACTTTTTAGCACAACCTATGTGGATGAAATGATGATACCATGCCAAGTTTCAACCTTTTCAGAGTTCATTTGTAGTGCTTTTCAATTTCAGGGTCATTTAGCTCAAAAAAATCATTAAATGCATGAAAATAGCAAATGAAGTTAGAAAGGGTTGAAATTTGAGGATGTGGCTTTGAATGGTGCATATTGAACACACAAAAAGTCTGGAGTTGAAATAAGTTTAAAAAAACGAAATGCCCTTGTAACAGACGAGTTTTCGTCTGAAACCCTGATACTTCGAAAGAGATTGTCCATTTTGTACACGAAGTGCATCCAGTTTTTGCCGTAACCCTCTCAACTTTTTAGCACATGCTATGTGGGTGAAATTATGATACCATGCCAAGTTTCAACCTTTTCAGAGTTCATTTGTAGTGCTTTTCAATTTCAGGGTCATTTAGCTCAAAAAAATCATTAAATGCATGAAAATAGCAAATGAAGTCAGAAAGGGTTGAAATTTGAGGGCGTGGCTTTGAATGGTGCATATTGAACACACAAAAAGTCTGGAGTTGAAATAAGTTTAAAAAAACGAAATGCCCTTGTAACAGACGAGTTTTCGTTTGAAACCCTGATACTTCGAAAGAGATTGTCCATTTTGTACACGAAGTGCATCCAGTTTTTGCCGTAACCCTCTCAACTTTTTAGCACATGCTATGTGGGTGAAATGATGATACCATGCCAAGTTTCAACCTTTTCAGAGTTCATTTGTAGTGCTTTTCAATTTCAGGGTCATTTAGCTCAAAAAATCATTAAATGCATGAAAATAGCAAATGAAGTCAGAAAGGGTTGAAATTTGAGGGCGTGGCTTTGAATGGTGCATATTGAACACACAAAAAGTCTGGAGTTGAAATAAGTTTAAAAAAACGAAATGCCCTTGTAACAGACGAGTTTTCGTCTGAAACCCTGATACTTCGAAAGAGATTGTCCATTTTGTACATGAAGTGCATCCAGTTTTTGCCGTAACCCTCTCAACTTTTTAGCACATGCTATGTGGGTGAAATGATGATACCATGCCAAGTTTCAACCTTTTCAGAGTTCATTTGTAGTGCTTTTCAATTTCAGGGTCATTTAGCTCAAAAAAATCATTAAATGCATGAAAATAGCAAATGAAGTCAGAAAGGGTTGAAATTTGAGGGCGTGGCTTCGAATGGTGCATAATGAACACACAAAAAGTCTCGAGTTGAAATAAGTTAAAAAAAATGAAATGCCTTTGTAACAGACGAGTTTTCGTCTGAAACCCTGATACTTCGAAGCCGACGGCCGCATACCTTTCTGACTTGGTTAACCTTAGTTGTGACTCTGGCTGGGACGGTGCTAGCAGATGTGTAGTCGACGGTATGATTGGATGGACACCAACCCGGACTAAAGGGGTTCTGAAATTTTCAAACTCTACCCCCCCCCCCCCCCGTGGACCGCCTTTTTTAGTTTTGTAGAAAATAAACAAAAATGATAAAATCTTCAAAAAATAAAATCCTTTGAGGTGTAGTTAGGTTTTAGTGTCTAGTTGGTATAGAAATTTTGAAATATGAATTTTGACCTTTTTGCAAAAAAACGAAAAAAAATGTAAAACGGCCATAACTTTTGCATACGACGTCGAAAAAAAAAGTTTAATATATAAAAAAAAACTAGAGAAAAATTGGGACTCGATTTCACCGGGGTTTACCCGGTGAAGTTTTCTCAGATTCTCAAAATTCCAAAAGTAAAAAAAGTTATTTCAAATAAAAAAAATTAATTTTAATAATTTTAAAAATTAATTTTATTTAAAATAAATAAATTATGTCATATTTGGATTCCTTACATTTTTCTGATAATAATGGATATATTATTTGTCGAATTTTGATTTACAGATTTAAAGATATTAATTATGTCATATTAAATGAATAAATGGCAAAAAAAATGAATAAAATAATATTATTACTTATTTTATTTTCATTGAAATTCAATATTATTAGTACTTATTTTGTTTATTTTAATAATTGTTTAGAATTCAAAAAATTAAATCATGTGACATCAAGACCTAAGGGTTAACAGGATTGATAGCTTTAGATTGTCAGGAAAACAAGTGCAGACTTGGAAACTAGGGGAGATAGAACCTGAAAGTTAAGTGTGCTCGGGCTGGAGTAGTGAGAGGATGGGTGACCGGCCGGGAAGTTAGACGATTTGGAATGAGTGCTGATTAGAGACTCTAGAGATTAAATTATGAAGCAGTGAGGAGGGATGATTAGAGATTAAATTGTCAAACAATTCAAAGATTTGAAATTCGGAATAAAACTTAAAAACAAATCAAAAAAAAAATCAAAAAAAAAATTCAATTTTTTTCCCCCCGGCAAGGACCTTTAGTCCCGGTTACAGCAGCGCCACGTGGAGCCTTTAGTCCCGGTTGGTAACACCAACCGGGACTAAAGGTCCTCCCTCCCCCGCCCCAGCAGCGCCACGTGGAGCCCCTTTAGTGCCGGGCCGTGACGAACCGGGACTAAGGGGGGGGCTTTAGTCCCCCCCCTTTAGTGCCGGTTGTAGAACCGGCACTAAAGGCCCTCCCACAAATTATGAAGCAGTGAGGAGGGATGATTAGAGATTAAATTGTCAAACAATTCAAAGATTTGAAATTCGGAATAAAACTTAAAAACAAATCAAAAAAAAAATCAAAAAAAAAATTCAAATTTTTTTTTCAATTCCCCCCCCCCCCCGGCAAGGACCTTTAGTCCCGGTTGGTGTTACCAACCGGGACTAAAGGTCCTGCCTCCCCCGCCCCAGCAGCGCCACGTCGAGCCTTTAGTCCCGGTTGGTAACACCAACCGGGACTAAAGGTCCTCCCTCCCCCGCCCCAGCAGCGCCACGTGGAGCCCCTTTAGTGCCGGGCCGTGACGAATCGGGACTAAGGGGGGGGGGCTTTAGTCCCCCCCCTTTAGTGCCGGTTGTAGAACCGGCACTAAAGGCCCTCCCACAAATTATGAAGCAGTGAGGAGGGATGATTAGAGATTAAATTGTCAAACAATTCAAAGATTTGAAATTCGGAATAAAACTTAAAAACAAATCAAAAAAAAATTCAAAAAAAAATTCAAAAAAAAATTTCAATTCCCCCCCCCCCCGGCAAGGACCTTTAGTCCCGGTTGGTGTTACCAACCGGGACTAAAGGTCCTGCCTCCCCCGCCCCAGCAGCGCCACGTGGAGCCTTTAGTCCCGGTTGGTAACACCAACCGGGACTAAAGGTCCTCCCTCCCCCGCCCCAGCAGCGCCACGTGGAGCCCCTTTAGTGCCGGGCCGTGACGAACCGGGACTAAGGGGGGGGGGGCTTTAGTCCCCCCCCTTTAGTGCCGGTTGTAGAACCGGCACTAAAGGCCCTCCCAAACCGGGATTATAGCCCTGTTTTCCACTAGTGCCTAAAGCAAAACGGCTAAGCTAGTAAACAAGCATGTGCCGACTGAAAACATTTACGTGCATGCGTGTTCTTCACATATCAATCAAGATAGGCTCAGAGCGCGATGACGCACGCATTTCGTCCTTGAGTCAATTCATTCTGTGTTCACAGTTGGGCGTATTTCAATTTTCAACCACGAGAGCCCTAGTTGGTTATTACCTGCAAGTGGATGTTTGAAAATGCTTCAATTTGTAAAGCGCTGCAACTCTCTTACATAGTTCAACACTTGGTCTAACCTGGCCTGTTGATCGAGAATTCGAGATGTAAAGTTGACACTTACATCGGTCGTTGGTTAGCTGCTCACCATGATTGGTCAGTCAAGGTAGTAGTATCACACAACATACAATCCACTACATCAATCCCACTGATTGAACTTCAGCAAACCTGCATGCCTGTGGACTAGGGCATGGCTTTATGCGTGTTTGTGTGGCGAACGGAGAGTTAGAAGCTAGCTGGTGTAGTGCTGAATTGGCAGGACACAACAAAACCTCCAGAGGGAACAGATAAAAAGTGCAGATGGCATTCGTCGTCGTGGCTTCACACAAAGCCGACTATTTGATCAACCGTACGTGTGTTAATCGCAATGAAAAGATCACAAACAGCCACAAATTGTTGTGTGAATTGGCGAAACATCTATCGCGACCAAAGATATCGTGTTCACAAATGAAAGAGATGCACAGACAGTGCCAAAATCACCGGGACGACTTCTCCGCAGCAAGAAATGAAGTACTAATTAACGTGTTCTACGCATTATGCATGCAAATAGGCATCCAGGATCTCTAAACCTGATGCCTTCGGTGACCCCACAAGTTCTTGGCTCCTTGTTCTTGTACTTGATGTTCTTGCGTCTGACATGATATGATGTCAAATTAGTATGTAATGTCACTTTTTTTTGAGGGAAATGCCATCATGGCTTGCTTTATTAATTATCCAAGCACACTTACATCGTTCACAAGAGAATGAATAATAAAAGAAGGAGGATCTTCTACCCAACTACAAGATAAATGGTTTTCGTTATGTTTTGCTATCTCATGTGCAAGGCCATTGGCCTCCCGAAAGCAATGTGAGAATTGGACTGTCCCAATCATTGTCACCAAATCCACACAATCAGCATATATTGCAGCTCCTTCATGCCACCAAGTGTGTCCTCCTTCAAAAGCTTCAACTACTTCCAAGCAGTCAGATTCAGCAATAATATGGTTATAACCCAAAGATGCAGCCAGGGACAATCCTTCTTTCATTGCAAGGGCTTCCATCATCGAAGCTGACGAAGAATGCGAGACAAAGGAGCAAGCACCAGCAAGGAAATTACCATGCTTATCTCGAATAATTGCGCCCGTCGCCCCTTCTCCTTCCTCATTGTGAAAAGAAGCATCTACATTGAGCTTAACTTGGCATATATCCGGTTTCTTCCATTTGACTATCTCTCTGTCTCCTGGTTTCTGAGCCGCTTTCGTAAAATTTGTACATAAAGCCAAAATTCATAATTTTCAACCGGCCACTGGTGGAGTTCTCTCCTTATGTGTAACAGTGCGCCTAATCCACCATAGGTACCAAGTTGCGATTGCCACTACCTCTGCTGTTGGGAATATTCCCCACGGTTATAATCTGGCTGAAGATTTGACCCGGCCTAGAGCTTGAAGGCTCTATGGGTCGCCCCGTTTTCCGGGTTAAGACAAGATGACGAGGAGGAATCCAGAGCCCAGGGACGAGACCCGGCAGGAGGCCGGCTTGACGGGAGCCCAATGGGCTGGCTCGCAGAGAAGGCCCGGAGAGATGACCCGGCCTGGGAAACCCGGCCCGGAGAAATGACCCGGCCTGGGAGACCCGGCTCGCGGAGAAGGTCCAAGAGGAAGGTTCCCTGACAAGGGAAGCAAGACCCGGACTAGGATCCAACTTGTAGTAGAAAAGAGACTAGTTGTAGTCCTACTAGGACTCTACATGTAAGCTGGCTCCTTCAACTTATATAAGGAGGGGCAAGGCACCCCAAGAGGGAGGGGGGAAGATAGACATACAAGTTGTAGACAAGATCAAAGTAGAGGCTCTCGAGATTAGAGGTAGCGAAACAGCACCCTTGTAATCGAGATCATCATCATCAATAGCAATCAAGCAGGATGTAGGCTTTTACCTCCTCCGCGAGGGGCCGAACCTGGGTAAAACTCGTGTCTCTCGATTCCGATCAACCCCGTTCAAGCTACCACCTAGGTGCGACGGTCTCACCACTAAGTCCTTTCACGAGGACATCTGCCGTGACAAAACCACGACAGTTGGCGCCCACCGCGGGGCCACGCATGGTGGTTTGTGTTCTTGGAGGGATCTCCCTCAAGGATCGAGAAGCTCGTGATTGGCCGGACTCAGATTTTGATTGGTCCGATCTTCATCAACAACGGTGGCAACCCGCCGTATCAACACCCGGCGGTGCGACATCAACATTGCATCGTGCATGTGGTTGGAAGAAACATCTAATATTTCACGTGGGATCCAAAGGAAAGCTGCCCGTCCGTGCCGGCTCACAAACGCCGCGGCCGACTCGCGCGCCCCCGCCGGTTTACAATACCGCGGCCGACTCGCATGTTCGTGCCAGCTTACAACGCCACGGCCGACTATCGCGTCCGCGACCAGGCTCCCGTGCCGGCTCCCAACGCCGCAGCCGACTCGCACGTTCATCCAACAAAAATACCAGGTGCTATTCGCCCTATCTGTTTTTCAGTATATATTAATTCATCCGAGAACAATTACTCTGCCCTGTAATATTTTTACGCAGGACAATTATTCATCACAAAGGTGGCGCTGTACCATGGTTCCGGAGCGCGCACCAGCATCATTCTACACTGGCGTTCATCCGTGCCGCGCTGCTCGACGGACACGCGTGTAAGCCGCCGCTTCCGCGGTTCAGTCTACATCAACATGTCAAGCGACACCCTCGTCCGCGTCGGTTTACAACGCCGCGGCCGACTCGCGCGCCCTCGCCGGCTTACAAATGCCGCGGCCGACTCACGCGTCCGCGCCGGCCTACAACGCCGCGGCCGACTCGCGCTGGCCGCCGCCCCTGCGGACGACTCGCACGTCCGCGCCGCTTTTCAACGCCGCGGCCGACTCGTGCGTCCGCGGCAGTTTCTAATGCCGCGGCCGGCTCCCGCGTCTACATCAACACACCGGAGTCGCGCCCGTCCGCACGAGTTGCTCAGCGGGCGCACGCAAGCCGCCGCCCCTGCGGCCCGGTGTACTCCAACAATTCTGGAGAAAATAATAAATATTATCAGCCTCTACCTTTACCGGATGGCTCAATGGGCAGGCGCACAAGTCGCTGCCGCTGCGGTTTGGTCAACTTTAAACAAGCCACCGGGTCGAACCATTGGCAGGGTTACTGACACGCGACTCGTACGGGATTATTTATAACCCGCCGCGGTCGATCTCAACCTTCCATGGGTTCACATCGCGTCATCAATGCTGAGGCATAAAAACAGCTAAGTCATTTTCATGCTTTTCATGATTTTATTATCGAATGAAATAAACTGGCACTTTTGAGTTAACCTCGCAGGTAGCACCATGTTCATCTTCACGTGGTTCTACAGTTCGGCAACCTTAAAATGCCTATGGTTCGGCAACCTTAAAAAATGCCTACGGTTCGGCAACCTTAAAAATGCCTACGGTTCGGCAACCTTAAAATGCCTACGGCTCAAAAGACTTAACACATCTACAGTAGTTGCATTGTCTCCTGTATATATTATGATCAAAGGAATGCCGGCTTATCTGGACCCCAAATGTTTTGCAGTAGTAGCATTGTCTCCTGTATATCTTATGCTGAGCTTTTCCATGATCATATGGTTACTTGGGGGCTTCCAACTCATTGAGTTTAGCTTACAAAACCCTTTTAACCCGGTGAGATGCCATAAGTTGGTTAAACCTGCCTGTTAGCAAGATGCTACTCCCTAAAAAACGACCCGGCGTACCCCTGATGAGTCAATCACAAAGGTGACCCTGAATTCATCGGAGTTAAAACGCTCGATTGGTTGTGTGAGAGCCGGCTTCCAGAAAGCGATGATAAACCAACAAGCCAAAATATACTTGGTTAAACCTGCCTGTTAGCAAGATGCTACTCCGAAAAGGTGACCCGGCGTACGCCTGATGAGTCAATCACAAAGGTGACCCTGAATTCATCAGAGTTAAAACATCATTTGGTCACGTGAGAGCCGGCTTTCAGAGAGCTAGGACAAACCAAAAGAGGCCAAAAAGCCTGCTTCCACAGGAAGCGAAATCAAGACTCGAGCCTCGAAAGCCGGCCTTATATCGTGCCTCGAAAGCCGGTATTTTTATACTTTGTTACCATACACATACATCATCATACATTCCATCATCATACATTGCATCATCATACAATGCATCATATATACATATCTATATTTGTTTATGTCGTAGGAGCCGGTTTTCAAACCGGGTTACATTGTGACTCCACAGGAACAAACGAATCTTTGATAGCCAAAATGGTTGGATCTTCATCATGGTTTATCATAACCAGTATTAAATGATTGAGATATCAATTCTTCTAAATTCCTGGGTTACAAATCCAGCCGGGTCACATATAATACCTAGTCATTTAATTGACCGGGTTTTGGGTTATTCAACATGTGCTTTGTAGAAGACTACAGCACTTATGAATTTTTTCACACATATTTGCCGGGTTGCACTGCAACCACGGCCAAGGATTTCTTTCATCGCAAAAGCATCATCAATTCACAGGCAAAATATTAAAGTGTTTGATGGCATTGGCGGACTATGCAGTTTCACGCTCAAAAACTATTACAAGCCACGATTGGGCTATTTTCTGTCAAGTTTTTCAAAGCAAATTCAAGCTTGCAGAATGATTGATGGTTGAGACCCGGCAGCTGGATCTGTCGGATTAACATTGGTTTGTTCTCCTTCTGTGTCAATTACCACCGGGTTGTCACTTGCTGGGTCACCAGGATTTATTTGGTGAGTTGATAATACAAAAGAGTATACTGTGCAGGCCAGGCAACCCGGTTCTTGGAGGCTACAGTGGATCTGAGTTTATTCTACTGAGGAAGGAATAGTCCCGAGTCGCCGCAGGCAATACGACCTGGCACTTGGGGGCTACATTATTCAAATCAAGATTACGTTCAGTATGAAAGTCCCATGTCGCTGCAAGCATGCACCACGGCACTTGGGGGCTAATGCATTGTCATTTTAAACAATTTTCATCGAAGACCCGGCTCACTATTAATAGTGACCCGGCCCTTGGGGGCTACAGTCATGGACTACAGATAGTTCAAGTTCCAGATTGATGAGAACAGCTAAACCGGCCCTTGGGGGCTACATTATTTACAGCTATACATCTACAAACATCAAAAGCTAAGTTAAAGTCCCAGGTTGCTGCAGGCAAGACAACCCGGCACTTGGGGGCTACAGCGTTCAGTTGTTTCAACAGATCATAAGGTCCAAATTGAAGACCCGGCCCATCACATACTGATGAGCTGGCCCTTGGGGACTACACATGTGAAATGCAAAACATTCAGTTTATGACTGGTGACTCAGATGAACAACCTGGATTTTCTTCAAAATTGCAACATTCGCAAGTGTTAAGCCATCACTACATTTCTACTCTTAAGACTTGGGGGCTACAGGTAATATGGATATAAGTAAATCGGGTCTCATATTGTTGGTGGAGAAATTTGCAAAGTTTATCTCCTCTAAGCTATTCCTAGAAAGGCCCGAAAAGCCGGCTCAACGTCATATGGTTTTCTTATTCCCAAAAAATTTCATGAAGCCAAAGCATTGGAGGCCGACTCAATGGTAGATGGTTGTTTTATTTCCTAATATTTTTCTTCAAGGAACCCGCGTCAGCAAGTTGATTCTGAAGCAGGCTTGTTAATATGATAAAGGAAAACCCGGATTTTTCAGGAGCCGGTTCATTTGGATAAGCCGGCCATTTGATATATACACTGGAAAGATTTGTTATGAGATCATATACACGTGTGAAAGCAGTTGAGATGTATGTTATGAAGCAACAAAATCGCTAAAGTATGAAAGAACCATAAGACCCGGCAAACATTTTGACCCGGTCAGGTGATTTGGCAGAAGAAAAATGACAAGGACCAGAAAGACAGAAACAGGTGCCATCTTAGGAGAAATCCAGACCCGGAGAATCACCCTTCACATATTTTCCCTATTCTTATTTTCAGGATGGAGTTTACCATGGATAAATCCATGCTAAATTGGGGGCTAATGTTGGAGATATTCCCCACGGTTATAATCCGGCTGAAGATTTGACCCGGCCTAGAGCTTGAAGGCTCTATGGGTCGCCCCGTTTTCCGGGTTAAGACAAGATGACGAGGAGGAATCCAGAGCCCAGGGACGAGACCCGGCAGGAGGCCGGCTTGACGGGAGCCCAATGGGCTGGCTCGTAGAGAAGGCCCGGAGAGATGACCCGGCCTGGGAGACCCGGCCCGGGGAAATGACCCGGCCTGGGAGACCCAGCTCGCGGAGAAGGTCCAAGAGGAAGGTTCCCTGACAAGGGAAGCAAGACCCGGACTAGGATCCAACTTGTAGTAGAAAAGAGACTAGTTGTAGTCCTACTAGGACTCTACATGTAAGCCGGCTCCTTCAACTTATATAAGGAGGGGCAAGGCACCCCAAGAGGGAGGGGGGAAGATAGACATACAAGTTTTAGACAAGATCAAAGTAGAGGCTCTCGAGATTAGAGGTAGCGAAACAGCACCCTTGTAATCGAGATCATCATCATCAATAGCAATCAAGCAGGATGTAGGCTTTTACCTCCTCCGCGAGGGGCCGAACCTGGGTAAAACTCGTGTCTCTCGATTCTGATCAACCCCGTTCAAGCTACCACCTAGGTGCGACGGCCTCACCACTAAGTCCTTTCACGAGGACATCTGCGGTGACAAAACCACGACATCTGCCATCCCGACTAGCGGTAGGTTTGGGTAGTGACCCGATGAAGTATCCAGCAGCTCCTCCAGTATTGCAGACCCCGCTATGTCCACCATACAAGCAGTTGATATCTCATGTTCAAGCTGGAGCGATTTCCACATATCTTGCGCTGCAGCACAATCAAATAAAAGATGCTTCAGATCTGCCAGATGCCCGTGACAAATTGGACATTGATCGTTCGTTCCTATATGCCGGTTTGTCAATGTGGACTTACCAGGAATAGCTCCATGAAGCGCTTTCCATACGAAAGTTTTGACCCTACCAGGCACTGAAAGAGCCCAGATTTTCTTCCAGATTGGGTTTGAACCTCTTGAGGATGATGCTATGGCTTGATAAGAGTTCCCAAACTGGTGCCTCCACTCCACATGATATGCGGATTTTACTGAAAAAATTCCATTCCGGTTGTAGTGCCATGCTACAAAATCATCAAAGCTGTTAGGACTTAGCGGAATACTTAGAATTCATGAAGCATCAACATGTGAGACACAGAACGTACAGGGGCCTCATCCCATTGACCCGAAGATGGGTCGATCAAGTCTGAGACTTTTGTACCTTGACATAACCTTCCTATCCGGGCTGGTAGGAATCCACGGATCTCTCCATATATCAATTGATTCCCCATTTCCTACTCTCCAGATGCACCCTCTTTTAAATGTTTGAATGCCCGCAAAGATACTCTGCCATGTGAAGGAAGATCCCTTCTTTGGGCCAGCTTCAAGTATACTTTGGTTGGGGAAGTATTTTGCCTTCAAAATCTTTGCACAAATGGAATCAGGATTGCATATAATTCTCCAAACCTTCTTAGCCAACATCGCAAGATTGAATGAATCAAAGTCACGATAACCAAGCCCTCCAAGGCTCTTTGGGAAACAAAGCTTCCACCATGCAAACCAGTGCATCTTTTTACCATTTTCATCATCTCCCCACCAGAACATTGCAATGACATCAGCCATATCTTTACAGACTCCCTTTGGTATTTTAAACACCGACATCGCATACACTAGGATGGCCTGCGCTACTGCCTTCAGTAATGTTTCTTTCCCAACAACTGATAAACTCTTTTCCTTCCATCCGTTAATCTGCTGTATTATTCTTTCAACAAGATGTTTGAAACAATCACTTCTGTCAATTCCAACCAAAGTTGGCAAGCCCAAGTACTTATCTGACAAAGCTTTGTTGTCAATATTCAACATAAGACAAATATCTGTTCTCATATCCACATCGGTATTTTGGCTGAAAAAATACTAGATTTTGCCACGGTAACCATTTGACCAGAGTTTTCACAATATGTGTCAAGTACTTGCTGCAGAGAAGTTGCATTTTTCATATCCGCCTTCATGAGAATCAAGGAATCGTCAGCGAATAATAAGTGTGAAACTGACGGTGCATTTCTGCATACCTTTATCCCATTGATGCCACCAACTTCCTCTTCATGCAGCAACAAACTACACAGATCTTCAGAGCATAATAAAAATAGGTAAGGTGATAAAGGATCACCTTGCCTGAGACCTCTGGTTGGCAAGCATTCTTCTGTGACTTGTGAATTGTACTGAATATTGTACTTAACAGAAGAAACACAACTGATAATAAGATCAACCCATCTCTCATGGAACCCCAATTTCAACATCATATCACGCAGGAAGAACCACTCAACCACGTCACTTGATGTCAAAGTAGTCCTCTTAATCTCTCATGATGTAGCACTAACAATGACAATCGACATACTCCAGCAGTATATTGCGGCTGTAAACTGCACATGATTTTGGCTTTGAGCGCACTGAGCCCTAGCTAGTTACCTGAAATTTGGACGTCTGAAAAAGCTTCAATTTGTAAAGCACCGCAACTCTCTGATAGACATGGCGCTAGTAGCAGATATGAGTAATTTACACTTGGTATAAGTCGAGGCTACTCCTTAACAATTAACATGCGTATTCATCGGGATGTTGGCTGTTACATAAGTTGTTGGTTCTCCCAAATGTGATCTGGGTGCTGGGCCACATCATACAGGCTTGGCAATCAAGGTAGCAGTATCACGCATTATATACGGCACTATATCCCACTGACTGAACTTCAGCAAACCTACATGCGTGTGGACAGTGCACTAGGACACGACCTGTGTTTGTGTATCAACCGGGACAGAGAATTACATGGTCGTCCAGTGCTGAATTGGTAGAACAGCACACAACCTCCAGGGACAGGAACAGATAAAAAGTGCAGGTCCCCTTCGTCGCTTCCATCCTGATGAGTGGTGACTTGTTGCTGGTACGTGCCCGTCAGTGGTATGCACCCTTCGGTGGTTCCTAACTCCTTGCTTGACTCACGAGATGTTTTTCATGATGTCACCCATTCCCAGTGCCATTGCTAGTACATGTTTTCTATCTCTGGATTCACCCATACAAGCTCTGCCTTCAAGAGACCCATGCGTTTGAAGATGCCCCCATCACTCCTAATCCACTGCATACTACTCTGTAACTTCTTTCTGATAGCCATGCATGTTAATTTTCAAGCTTTGGTTTTTTGCTTGGCTTTCCACTAATTAACCAAACAACTCTCTTCTACCTTTTTAATGAATCGAGTCCTAGGGTGCTGGCTAAAAAAAAAGTCTAGTAGCTAGAAAAGATAAGAAGAGCCAAGGAGGCAATAGAAAAAACACCAGAAAGCTACAACTTTTTTTTTGAGTTGAGAAAGCAACAACTTGATATAATATTCAACATGGTAGAGGGTAAGGCATCCTTTATATAGAAGTATTTGTATAACAGACATTTGAGTATCAATTTCCATGTGCTTCAATTCAATGATGATTACTATGATGCGTCTGACCAAAAGTACAAAAGAGACACCTTTCTTGAAAGCTATAGGTGAGGACTGAGAAAGGCCCGGATAGATTGCTTAACACTAGAGACTGTTCACCTATTTAGTTTAACCTTGTCAACATAGCTTAATATTACTCCTTTAAAGGATGCTGGAGTACCCTTCTCCCGTGAGCCTCCGCGGGCAAGCACACCCTCCGCGCCATCCATTTCGTGGTGGCGTGCCGTGGATGCCTTCCGGGGCTCTCCGTGCCGTCCGATCTGTCCGGATGGCACGCACCCGTGTGACGTGCCTATGGGGTCCATGACGGGTGGGCCGCGGGCACACCTGGGGCCACCGTCATAAGTGTTTTTTAGCGCCGCCGCATGCATCCTCTGGCGCGGTCCCCATGGTCGTGCGCGGGGCTTCCTGTCAGCGGCCTTTTGCCCCGGGCGGGTTGGCTCACACGTGCGAGGCTCATGCGTGGGGCCTGCCCGCCGTTCCCTTTCGCTCGCGCGAGCGGCCCTGGGTGCGGGGCCTTGCCGTGCGGTGCTGTGAGGGGCTTCACAGCCCGGATGGTGTTCTATTATTTTATTTTATTCTTGCTCTTACCCTGGGCGTGGGCCGTTCTGCGTTCGTTCTGCATCTCGCGTGCGTATGGGATTCACCGTTGCTTGATCGGACCCAGGCAGCCCATTCAGAGGCGTGATGGTGGTGGACCCGGTGGTTTGCACGCCAGGCATGCGCGGTCGGTTTGTTGGAATTCAGCGTGCGTGCGTCCCATGTGGTTAGCCTGCCAAGAGGTCTGCTGGTCAGTGTTGCGTTCGCGTATGGGTTCGTGGTGTGGTGTGCCATCCAGTTGTGCCGGCTCGATGGGTGTAAATACTTTTCCACCATGCCTTCCTGTACGCACCGGGCGGGCCTACGATGGGACGTGCAACCTCTCCCGTGGTTGGCTGTGCCAGTACTTGCATGCCCTTTCCAGTTGACCCAGTTGTTCGTTGGTATTGGCCTATCATTTGGATCCATATGTCAGTGTGTTGGGTCGACGGCTTGCGTGAGTGAGGCCATTGGTTAGGGGTGTTGCCATTTCGTGACACCCTGATTTTTGGAACCTTTTCATTTCAAAAACCCAGTTGAAATTTACTTGGAGTTTAAGTTGGATCTTCATTTGAATGGCTCTATGGGCTTGAAAGTTGGCAATATATTTTTCTTTCTTTTCCCAAGTGAATCAAAGCTTCCAAAACTTTCCCAAAGTCATGTCATTCCCATCTTAGCCCAACCATAATTTTTATCCCATCCAAACATTCCTTTTTCATTTAAAGAAATAATCTTTTTTGCCCTAGAGTGTGAAGTAACCTATATTTCTGTTCTTCTAAAAATCCCCAAATAATTTCACTAAATACTTTGGATCATATCACTTCACAATATGCCAAAATGTTTCACTGTCCATTTCAAAACTAATTCAAGACCATTCAAATTAATATATGGACATAATTAGGCTTTGTGAAGGATGTGCATGCAAGATTGGTCTATTTTTTGTTTTGAAATTTCACTAGTGAGTGCACCTTCTTAAATCATTCAATCGCTTGGCCCCCTCCAATCGTCAGCCATCTCCGGCACAGCGCAGCACCAACCAAACTACCATCGAACACCTAGAGACCTGCTGGTGCTCCTAGACCCCTCACCCCAGCGAATCCATGCCGTAATCGCCAAGTTCATCGATGGCCGTAGCTCGCTTCTTTCTTCACCTTCCTTCACTGGAGAACACCTTCTCCGCGTACGACATTGCATCGAGGTTCATCGCCGCAGGAAATTTCACCACTATGTGCTCACAATAAATTGTTACTGTCTCTATAGCCAATAAAATAAATGCATTTCATGATTTGATAAGCATGCCAATTAAATTAATGACAGTCATATGGCTCTAGCCATCATGTCATACACACGACACGTAGACTATGACAAATTATTACACTCACTTTACATGCCATACAAACATATTGCTTTGACGGAGGCTATACCACATCACATGAACATCCTGAAAAAACATGTTAGATGACTTTAATCATTTTTTCTAATTACAGTGGATGCTAGGGTTTATGTTGCAAACCATTTCTACATGTGCTACATTTTAAGCATGATTATTCGTGTTATTAGTTTAACTGTCAGGGCCGAAACGGGAGACTTAGTTAAAAAGCTCGAGCTCTATACCAAACTTCGTTAAACGCATGAGCCCATGTAGATCAAATCTACAAGTCCCTCCACTAACAAAAAATATCTTACTCGACTAAAGTATAACCAAAAGAATCTGAAATATAACTTTGGTCAAATGATCAGCATACTCAGGAGTAGCTTAAAGGACTGCAGAGAGCAAGACCTTTATAACAAAATTTCACTATTTCATGAAGATCAAAAATTTGCAATTAGAAGGGAAACATCATGAACATCAAATATTAGATCTCATGTTACTTCCAGTACATCACCATGTGCAATGGCCACATATTACATATGCTCTAGATCGTACTTGTAACTACATACATAGAACTCCTAATGATGCCACTGTAGGGGAACATGCTACGCAACAACAAAAATTACACACACGATCATCCCAAGACCATTCAGACATTATGGGTAACTATCGTCTCACCAACAATTCTATGGAGTAGCAGTAGACAAAATAGAGTTTGGGTAGCGCGACGATTCCCTCTAGGGCATAGTTCCGGCATGGCCCACTAGGATGCCTCATGAACATATCGGAAGGTTCCGGAACCTTCCGAACATTCTGGAACCTTCCTGGGCACTTCCGGGACACTCTCAGGACCTCCCACAAATCTTCTAGGATCATTTGAAACACTTCTGGGGTCCATTCTCTCATTCTCCTTTATCTTCTAGTTGTCTTAAATACCTCTAGTTGATAAGTGTGTGACCATACACCTTCGATAATGTCGGACATGTATAGAACACATTCCGGTCAAGAAATAAAAGTGGGATCTGGACACCCACAATGATTCCCGCACATCAACAAATATCTTCATCGAGTGAACCTTCTGTTATTCTGTACCACTCTATTTCCTTCATGATACTTTACAAAATAGGAGGCGCGACTTTGAGGTATTCCCGTGTTCAAAACTTTGATCATAATACCTAGTTATCCTCGTTACCAGTTTGTTCTCTTTGCTCGTTCCTGTATTGCAATGTTCCCGTGACTAACACCTTAGTCACTACGTCTGGCCAGACTATGATGAACACTGTAACACTTGAGTTAGCCTAGAGTGTATCTATCCATTGCCGGAGGAAATCTCAATCTTAACGTACTGAACACCACAACATATTTTCTGTTATACCCGAAAATTAGCTTTGTAATCACCTAGTTACGCAGTGACATTTGCATCCCCAAAGTAACCATGCGACATCCGGGTATACGCTATTGTCATGTTTTGAGGACTTGAGTAAATGTTAACAACTTATACGAAAATACAGAAAACATATTCATGACGTGATCTTGCATTATTTCATAAGTTGGGCCTGTCCAACAACATTGCTGCTGTAAGAATGTGTTCTCATTATTGTCGGCATCCTTGTTACAATAACAATGCCCAGAAAACAGAACCATCAACAATACACGAGCTAGTCTAAAGGCCGAACTAGGATCTACTTGGTGTTTATATGTTTCCACACATCCAAATAGGTTTTCATCCGAATCTCACATTCAGGAATCATTACAATTATAGCACATAAATACAAACTTAATTATGAAAATGAAAATAACTTAATAACAACTTTATCATTGCCTCTAGGGCTATTTCGAACATCAAGTTTGTCGCTTTCTCGTAGGTAGCGACTATGATTTGCTCAAAAACAATAATGTAATTTTTGATGCACTTTTTACCTTTGGATCCGAGGTGTGCGACGTTTCGTGGTGGCCATAATTATTTATGAGCTTTTCATGACATTTCAGATCCGTTTTATCATGGCATGAGATTTAACCATCAATTTATTCAAATTCTAGTGAATACTCTCTTTACATATAAATAATGTCCCTGTGTTGCAAATTCAAGTGTCAAGTCCTAAGGGTGTTCGTTTGTAGTATACTGCAGTTTATGTTGATGTCCCTAGTCTAACACTGGTTTTGGAGTGTTGAGTAGCTGCCTATTCCTTCAATTATAACGACCAGTTTTGGTTTCTATTCCAACACGACTTTCATAGAGTACGACCACAAAAAAGTAGGGAGTACCCCGATCTCGAGGGAAAAATTGTAATCACAAAAGGTATTTAACATGTTAATTTTATCTCATACCTACCATTCATCATAAAAAATAATCTTGTATTACAGGTGGCGCCTCGATCATGTGATGAACATGCAGGGATGGGTATGTTTGATGGATCGGGGCGATATTTTTTCGACAAAATATATTGGTGGGATTGACCGTTCAACGGTGCTGCACCTTGTTTGCTTGTCATTTGTTTAATCAATCGAAAAGGCAATTGCTCAACTAAAAAAGGCATTTGCTCGATGATGCTTAGCCTTCTTCAACTGTATTCTGTAGGTGGACAAGGTTTGATGTATATGCATGAGTTAAATTGTTCTTCTTACAGATTTATAATCCATCACTTCCATAACATTGCCTGACGGCGATGCGACATGTAAATTCTAACTACTACATTGGCAATGCATTGGTTCGGATTGCTAATGGCTAGACTATTTGAGGCAGCATTGCGCTGCCGGACACACAGGGGTGTGTAAGCACCGAATGACAGTGGAGAAATCTATTGACAGTGACAATAGAGATGCGGCATGGTTCTAGGACGACACAATTTTATTGCCTTCATTCAGTGGAGAGGAAGCAGAGAACGATGAATGTTGCGATGGCCGGTGCCTGGGAGTGACAGAGTAAGCAATGTCGAGTAAACCGTCACCGGCCATGCGCCCAAACGGGAGGAGGCGGTTTCCAATTACCACAGATCACGGGAGTAGATTAAGGCAATGTAATTATTCGTAAATCGGAGATGGAAAAAGACTAAATTGCCCTATCAAATGAACGCCCATATTTAATTGATACTCCCATCTATCTTCAGGGAGTACCAGGGTACCGTATTTTTTTTTTTGTATTATGCTAAGCATGTTTGTCTGTAGTGCATTGCATTTTGCATTACGAAGAGCCTCCTAGTCTACATCCACTTTTGTTAGTATCTCAGCTGTTGGTCCAAGACAAGTCAATAAATCAAACATTTGTCGGTGCAAAATGAGAGTGTCGAGGACTCTACCTATAGTAGTCTGCATGATCATCACTTACACTTTTCATGTGCAACATATCTTTTCTTGGTCAATACAGTGACATCATAATTAAACTCACATTGACATGTCATACACTTTATGAACTCTTGAGATGCAAAAATAAAACATCAATCATTCAAGACTACCTTGCTACCGGAACGTGTCGCCTAGGACAAACTCCCTATATAAACCAGCCAAATCTATGCATGTACTCCGAGAAAATTCACGCTGTTCCCACAACTTGTCTTGTTTTTTAGATTTGGGTCAATACACATTAGGATTATGAGGCATTGGGAACGAAACCGTTACGTGGCTCTGCTCCCTAACTGTTACAACCGACGTGGAAATCTCCAAAATGCTAATGTGATTCAGAGAGGTTAGTGTAGAAATACATAATACTACATTATTAGAGGTAATCAAGTAAGGATGCTAACAGTATTTTACACACATGCTTTTGTAGACTTGCTCGTCCGGCACTGCTATGGGGTCTTAGTCTCGTTGGAGTGTCTGCTTAGGTACAATCACGCTGTAGGGCACATCTTTGCTCCCCAATTAGGGCCCGCTTCTACTGTACAGTTTTTGGCAGCCATGCAGAAATACTTAAGAGCTGCTACAGCGTGGCGCATTAGCGCGCGACGCTACCTGCTCTTTCAATGGCATCACGTACGTATTATCCGTGATGACCACGTGAGTGCACTGCCGAGCAGCTGGATTGGACGACATCGTGCATAATTACGCTGGAAGAGAGAAACATTGAACGGTCGTGTGGAATCTCGATTGGTGGTCCGAAGTTAGCTGAATCACTGTGCATGTAATCTCTAGTTTAATACAACAGGAACGATAGGTGAAAGTCACTCATGGTATTCCCTTGAAACGTCACTGATTAGTGGCCCGACAACGAAATTCAAAGAATGATTAGGGGGTAGTTAGTAGAAATCACCCCGGTAAGTATCCATATGTAATATTCATGCCCGTAGGTGAAGCATTTTTATTCGCTTGGTAGTGAAATAAAATCCGACACTAGGTGTTGGTGCATAGGAATACATGGTTACAAATGTCAGAATCCACCATTCCCTGGAGATGCGCCATTCGTTTTTTTTGGACAGGAGGCAAAAGCTTTGCCTCATCACATTGAATACATTGCCTCATCACATTGAATACAATGAGTTTACAAGTAATAAAAGTGATTGGTAAACGATCACGTACAAATACTAGTCGTGACATCAAATATCTCAAATGTTTAGCTATGGCCAATCCCCAAAGATTGTCCTCGACCTTTACCTTCCTAGCAAGTGCGGTTCGTAGGGTTAAAATTTTCAACGAAATTTCAGAGAAATTTCCGAAGTTTCAGTGAAATTTCCGAAATTTAGCATATTTCAGTGGGGTCCAAAATATTTTTAACCCTGAAATTTCAAGGACGATTCAAACTGATTTCAAATTAAATATAAATTATGTTTTAATTCATTAAAATTAAGTGAAATTTGAAATCTCAAAATCCGAAATAATTTTTGTAATATGCGAAATTTCCGAAATTTCGCATATTTCGGTGAGGTCCAAAATTATTTTGTTTCTGAAATAAAAAACCTTGGCGGTTCGTATTGAGGGAACTCCTCTAAAAACTATATCATTTATCTCATTTCAAATTTCCCATGAGACTAGCATAAGGAGGGACACCATGCCCTTCCTTGCATTACCGTTGACGATGATCATGGATAGCCATCATTCTTTAATGGAGTTGAGTTACTCCAAGCGTCGATGTGCTCTGGATCCTTGTTAATCACATGCGTCATTCATCAATGGATCCTTGTTGATACGGGATTGCGAGAGTGAGCCCTCACTCATGTGCTCTGCCCCACTAGCTAGAAGCTACCTCGTGCCCTTGGAGTACATGAGAGAAGTTGATCTATGGAACTCGTCAGTTTGGTTGACGCCTTCTAATCTGACTATCTTACTGCATTCAGCTTTGTAGCAAGACTGGATATCTTTGTTTGAGGTTAACTCCTGACATCTCCTAATCCCATGATTCTTGCTAGTCAGTGGTCATGCGATCTCTAAGTGAATATTGACAACCGATCAGTTGATCTCTCTTCTCTCGAGGATCTAGAGCCCAGAAAACTCAGAATCCACGATTTTACAATGCCCATGGTGACCTTTATGTACAAGCTGAACATGTGTAGTTAGTTCCAATGCATTGGGGCTGATGGTTGGTCGTCGTTCTTATATATTCCCTGGATATTTGGTGGACACGCCGATCTAAATAATTGCGGTTCTTTAACTGCCATGCCTTCAGGTAGGTAGCTTCAAGCCAACTTTTGCTTATTTCATATTAGCTTTTATTTACATATTACTTGAAGATTATGTAGTATATTAACAGTCTAGGGAAAGGCTGCGTATAAAAGACTCAAAGTGGTCGGACCCTTTCCGGAAGCCTACGTAACATGCACCGGGCTGCCTTTTTTTATTACTTGGAGATTATGTACAAGTTTCTAAGCATTATCTTACCTAGCAGGCGAAGGCACGACGGCACGCCGTGTCCGTCAAAGATCATGTATGTGCATGTAGGTTGTTTTTTGTTTTAATTAGATGACCCGTTGCGCCAATTGGCGCAGGGACCTAGTTCAACCTGTAAGTTAAGTGAACTATATGAAACTTAATAATTGCGGTTAAAATGGAACTTAAAATGGAAGTCAAGTGAACTATTTGAAGAGACCAAGAAGAGAAGCAACTAATATAACTAAAAATTTAGGTGAATTGTTTGACGGATATTCGTATTTGTATCACCCATGCTCGTCTCTAAACACTGGCATATCCAGGGACGGATTCAAGGGGAGACGGGGGGGGGGGGGGGGGGCGATGTTGTTTCCTCTTCTTGAGCAATTTAGACTTGGCTAATCACGCGTATTCCGTCAGTCGTTTCGCCGGGAGCTCCTATTGGGCGCCGCTTAGCGCTGCTGGCGCGAGCTCACGCGCGAGGCTTAGCGGGCCGGCCCAGCAACGTACTCAAAAAACAGACATTAAGAAAAAGTCTTTCTGCTGGCGGACGTGGGATTCGAACTGGAGTGCCTACGCAGTCGGCCTAAGACTTGGCGCAATAACCACTGCACCAGGATCACTAGTTGTCTCCAAAAAGGAAAAACAGTCTATTTAACAGTTCCTTTCGTACAACGTTATCATATATCTACCCGTATAAATCAATTGAAAAAAGAAAACGTAAAATTGAAAGAAAAAAGATCATAGATTTGCTATAAAAAGGTTCACCAGTATGGAAAAAAAGTTCAACATTACGAAAAAGTTCATAGATTTTTAGAAAACAGTTCTTCTAATTTGAAAAAAGTTCATCAAATTCCATTGTTCTTGATGGCCCTGTGTCTGTCAATGGCTGCGGAATCGGCATGAACCAAATTAGCACAAGATCTTGTGCGATGGTAGTTAAGGGAGATGTACGGTCCCCCCGCAAATAAAAAAGGAGATGTACGTTTATTCAGGAGTGTCTTCATGGTTGCTCCCAGATCTTAACGAGATGGCTACTTGATGTCCTTCAGTGGAGGAGTAATGGAGAGATGAAGGAAGGGCGAAACCGAGGTAAGGAGAGCAAGACTGGAGTGGGGTGACCACATGGCATATGTGGTAAGCTATAAAAAAAACCAACATATCGAAGACTGGAGTGGGGTGTCTCCAGCGTGGGCTACAGAAGGTAGACGGACGCCCGGACCATGGTGGTGCCGGAGGAGAGCACCGGTGCAGAGATCGGCTCCCATCTACCTCCTTGACATGGCCTTCAACACCTCAAGTGTCCTAGACTGCATGTCCTTTCGTGAGCGACGACATATCATGCGTGAATACAACCATGGAGGCGTCCAAATCAGGGGGGGGGGGGGGGGGGGGGGGGGGTGGTGGTCAAATTTATAACTCAACAAAATCCTCTGAATATTACCGTCTTATCAACGTCCCCGAGCGGGCGATGGTGGCGAGAAGATCGCGTGCACCATGGCGGCTGGCGAGGGCATGGCTGCTGAGTAAGGAGAAGGATTAATCCGTCTGTGAGGACTGGGATTAAGAAGAGATTGATCACATGGAGATATTGTTGCTTGCTACTTATATACGAAGGAAATAGAAGATGCAAGGAAGGGGAAGATACATGGGTGACATTGGATTGGGAAGGGGAGACGACACAAAAATCCAGTCGAACTTCTCGTGTACCTCCGTCAGTTTCTTCTTCTTTTGTTGCTGTGTGCAGTAGTTTTTTTATTTGGATTTGGTGATAATGGTCCGCATGTAGGCTGGAGTAATGGGTTGCATGTCGTTGAGAGTTTGCTGTTGAAGGAAACTGAAAACGCAGAATCGGAATGGGTCTCAGTCAGAGAAAAAGGAAAATCATAACTAATCATTATTTTCCGAGGTGGAAGGATTGTTGGTAGACGCTGACATGGCAGATCGCTGAGGTGGATAGGCTGCATGTTTAGATAAATCAAGTAGTGGGGATGAATCTCTTACGCATATAGGATGTGTTTCAAGATGCCTCCCAACACATATGTATGTTTAACTTCTCTTAATTGTCATTTCTCTCACCTCTCCGGGACTCCATTCGTGTTAACAGAAGGCATGATACCCTTTACATAAAGTCGTGTGTGCAAAAGAAGTCACAAGTTCGAAGATCCATGTATTTCAGTTAAGGTGCCGCTGCGGACTTCACACTTCATTAAGTTCCCTACCAACTGCATGAACCACTCAAATTTACTCGCAAGAATAATTGAATTTTTTTTGCGGGGGCGCAAGAATAATTGATTACTGGTAAACGGGGCTGCCTAGTGTGATATTGGTGTCTACAAATGAGCGGTTGCCAGTTTCGAGCCTAAAAAATACAATATTTTGTGACAATGTTTCTTTTCCTTGTATTCCCGACAAGAGACTATACCAAGTGATGTTTACGTAAGATTACCTCATTATTTTTCGTTCATGTTCAGCCCGTGGGGTACTACTACCATGCCTGACCTGTTGTGGTGAACACCTGAAAGCACCTCACGATGTGGCCATGCACCCAGATCACTTGTAGGGAAACCAACGACTGATGTCATCGCCAACAACTGGATAAACAAGCAGGTTAATTACTAAGGACTAGTAGCCACAACCTAAACCAATTGTGAACTACTCCTATCTGCTACTTGTGCTATGTCTGTCAGAGAGTTGCAGTGCTTTACAAATTATCAGGGGAGTTGCTTGAGCTTATGTCGGGCCTGAAAATTAACTTTGATAAAAGTGAGGTTTTTACCATCGGGGGAAACAATGATATTGATAAGATATATGTTGAGATGTTCAGTTGACAAGTGGGTACTTTGCCCATGAAATATCTGGGAGTTCCAGTTACTTATGCTATGCTTAAAACCATTGATTGGGACTTCTTGGACGCCAAGTTGGTTAAAAGCCTTGATGCATGGATTGCCTATGCGGCATCGTCTGGAGCTAGGCTCACTTTATTGAATTCTAGCCTGGATGGGATCCCTTCATACTTTATGTCCATGTTCCTCCTCAATAAAACCTTTATTGAGAAGATGAATAAGCATCGTAGATGATTCTTCTAGTGGAAAGGGAAGAAGAAGCGTTCTTATCATATGGTTAAGTGGTCTAGGGTCTGTCGTTCAAAAAAACTTGGTGGGTTGGGTGTCAAGGATCTTCATAAACAAAACATTAGCCTCCTAGTTAAGTGGTGGTGGAAACTTGAAACGAGTGATGGGTTATGGCAACGCATTGTTCGTGCTAGATATTTTAAGAACAAAACGGGTGGCCAATGTCCAGAGTCGTTTTTCTGACTCTCCATGTTGGAAAGCTATCATGAAGGTTAAAGAGGTCTATATGGCTGGAAGGAAGATAAATATTAATGGCGGGGATTTGGTTAGGGTCTGGCAGGACCCTTGGCTGCTAAATATTCCTTTGTGTGATCGATTCCCTACCTTGTTTGAGATATTTGTCGGGATCAGGATTGTACCCTTGCTTTCTTTGTTGAAAAAGATTGTAAGGTTGACTTTAGACGCAGGTTGTTTGGGGAGCTGACTGATCAGTGGGAGTCGATGGTTTCTGGGGCTAGGTGTTTTCCTCTGAACAACTCCCTTGATACGATTTCCTGGGCCTTTGGCAGTAAAGGGAAATTCGCTACCAAGTCGGCTTACGAGTGGTTGGAAAGAAACCTAGCAGGTCCCAATTATAAAGGTAAACGTTTGTGACCGGCGGACCGGCCGAAGCTTCGGCCGTTTGCGCCTCGCACTCGCTTAGCAGTCGCTAGTAGGCCCACCCAACAATTTCCCCTCATCCTTATCCCTCTTGCACGGACTTCCCCAGCCATTCGTTTTTCTTTCTTCCTCTCGCATCTCGCCTTTTTCTCCTGTGTCACACCAACCAAAGCCAGCAGCACTCACCGGCAATGGCCGCCCCACCTCCCCGGCCACCTGTTGCTGGCAGGCGAGGTCGTCTGCGTCAAGGCCGCTAGGACCGCATGCTGCAACCAGATACGACGGACAGCCGCTTGCCCGGGGCGATGGACAGGCCATGCGCCACCCGTTGTCCTCGCCGTTGCGCTGCGCGCTCCGACGAGGCCATGCTAGGAGCGGCGACCAGTCACCGGAGAGACATGAACAGCAATGAGGCGTGCTGCAACCTGCCTCGGCGGAAGCTGGGACCGCCATCACGGTGTGCTGCAACTAGGCGATGAAAGAGCTTCGACGGGGCAGGGCGGCGTGCGACGACACGTCCAGGATGCTGGAACCGGCCAACTTTTTTGCTGGAACCGGCGATGGGAGGTGCTGCAACCATGTGCTGACAAGCTGGGACCGTGTAGCCCCAACGAGCTGGATGGCGGCAACGTGCTGGTGTGGTCAATGCTGGAAACGGCAAATGGAGGTGCTGCAACCATGCGCTGACAAGCTGGGACCGTGTACCCAACGAGCTGGATGGTGCCGTCGTGCTGGTGTGGTCAATGCTGGAACCGGCGACTGAAGTTGCTGCAACCGTGGGGCTGAAAAGCTGGAACCATGTACCAACGGAGTTGGAAGGTTGCAACGAGCTGGGGCGTCGATGCTGGAACCGGCAATCGTCATTGCTAGAACTGGTCTTCTGAGATGCTGCAACCAGGCAAAGCGACGGTGGCGAGTCGACGACGTTGCTCAACCGGGAGCTGCGACCGGCGATGACGGGGACGTCGCTGCTTTTTTTGCTGCAACCAGGGCACCAGTCCAGGGCGTCCCGAGGCTGCGAACGGCGAACGCCCAGTGCCGCGCGACGACCAAAAGCTACAATCGGCAGGGAGAAAAGTTGCAACCAGCAGGGCCATTACAGAGGCGAGGAGCTGCATCGAGGTTTGAGTGCTGCGAAGACGGCGGCGGCGAACTACGGCGACGGGCACGAAACTACGACTGACGACGGGATGGTGGCCACGGAGGTTGCCGGGGGCAGTGGAACGGCGCCCCCGCCCTGCCTGGGGGCTAACGAGAGTGCACGCGCACGAATCAGAGGGCAAACCGGTTGGGGAAGAAGGGAGATCGAACAACTGCGCGCATCAGAATCGGACGACAGGGATGTGACCGGCCCAACTATTCGGCCGGACTGCCGGCGCCTATCAGCGCCCAATTATAAATGGGTCTAGACACTAGTGGAAAAACGGCTAGCCACAACTTACGTTGATGGCGCACCATTTTCCTTCAACGCCAGCACTACTTCTTTCAAATAGTGCTGGCGCCGGCTAAATTCGTATGCCAGCTATATATAGTGCTGGTGTGGCTAATTTGCCTAACGTCAATACTATGTGGGCCCCGCTGCGCTGACTAGTGGGAAGATATTGCTGGCGTCATCTACGTACATACGCCATAGATAATGTTTCTAGTGCTGTCGTGCCCTTCTACGGAACGCCAGCACTAAGTTTTGCCTATATATAGATGTGTTGGCAGCCTTGTTTACATTCACTTAATTTCATTCTTCACAAAATTCTACTCTCCCTCTTAACTGGCTGCTTTTGGTGACAATGGACCCACCGGAGCTTGTTGAATCGGCACGAGCCCCGCGTGCGAGCCCACGTCGGCGGGGCGTATCAAAAGTTTGGGACAATGCCGCCTTGGCCGAGCTCTCCTCTGGCCCCATTGGCTACGACATGAGCACGCCACGGCCAATACAGCCGGCCCTGTCCGGCGAATCATCCCGCTGCAGCGTGACGTCCGTTCGATCCGGCAGCTACACCACCGCCGAAGTTGCCGCGAATCAAGGGGGGACACCTGTGCTGCTTTGCGGCTGTCGACGCCCTGTTGATAAGCATATGTCACACACAGAATGGAATCCGGAGCGAGAGTTCTACATCTGCGCTAACCGTGAAAAGGTATAATATGACAGAAAATACCTCTCGGTCTATTTCTGCTAATATGCACAATTCAACTCTATATCGTCGATCTACTGTCGCTCACATAACTAGCTATATGTTTATGTATATATATTGTGATTCACAGACACAAGGGACAAAATTTTGCTACACATGGATATGGGTTGATCTCGTGCAGAAGTACGTAAGCGAGTTGCTTGAGTACTCCATTGGACCACTGAGACAACATATAGATGAGATGCAGCTCAAGAATGATGTGATGCGCGGCCAAATCCAAAAATTCAAGATGCTTCGATATGCGCTTTTAGCTGGTGTTATGCTTGGCCTCGTAGTCCGAGCTAGATCGGTGGCAGCATTTTTTCTCGTGGGAGTCATTACACTAATAATGTTCTTAGTCTAGTTCAAGTAGTAGAATTTATATATATATATATATATATATATATATATATATATATATATATATATATATATATATATATATATGTTATTGTTTTCATCCTTCAACTATTATGTATCTAGGCCAGATTAATGAGATCGATCGATGTTGTTCTGTTGGTCTTCAACTATTTTTTAGTATGTTATATATTTACACAAAATAATAAAATTTAACATAAAATTAACAGAATAAGAAATACTAGAATAAGAACACAATAAAATAATAAACTAAATATCTATATGAATATAAAAACAATGTGGAAAAACAAATAAAAATAAAAAAAATAAAATAAAATTGAAGACAATAGCAATGGCGTTGGCCACGTAGGCCAACGCCAGCAATTACAACGCCAGCCCCGTTTGGCTAATTAATTAACTACCCACCAACCCACCGCATTCCCATTCACCAAACACTCCAAATCCACGCCCCGTGCCGCCGCCGCCACAGCCGACAGCGCCCCCGGCCCCCGCCCCCTCGCCGTCTTCTCCGCCGCCGTCGTCGTCTTCGTCTTCTACGCCACCGACGCCGTCTTCGTCTTCTCCGCCGCCGTCGTCGTCTTCGTCTTCTCGGCCTACGTCTCCCCCTCGCCGCCGCCCCCGTCTCCACCTCCGCCGCCCCCGTCGTCTCCACCCCGCAACGCCCCCTCGCCGTCTCCGCCGCCGCCGGTAAGTTGTAGTGTAAAATTTTAGTGTAGTGTAAGATTTTTGTTTAGTGTAGTTGTAGTGGATAATATTTTAGTGTAGTGTAAGATTTTAGTTTAGTGTAGTTATAGTGTAAGATTTTAGTTTAGTATAGTTGTAGTGTGTAAGATTTTAGTGTAGTGTAAGATTTTAGTTTAGTGTAGTTGTAGTGTGTAAGATTTTAGTGTACTCTAAGATTTTAGTGTAGCTTTAGTTGTAGTGTAAGATTTTAGTGTAGCTTTAGTTGTAGTGTAGAAGTTTTTGTGTAAGAATAGTGTACTTGTAGTCGTTGTAGAGTATGATTTTAGTGTAGTTTTTATTGTAGTTCTATGTAGTGTACGTTTAATTACATTGTAGATTGTAGGTTTTGCAGGTACTCGTCAATATGCCCAATTTTGACCAACTTGTTAGTTATATATGCACCATAACAGATGCGTCCGAAGTTTCATGGTGTGCGACCGAAGGGGAATAAGTACTATGCCATCATTAGGAAGGACAATGTCGTCCACGAGCTTGGCCACTGGGACACCCCGGAGTTAGTGGCGCGCGCCTATGATGCCATGGCGGTAGAGTTCTTTCAGGAAGGGGCGATTCTGAACTTGCCTGAGTGTCGTGAGTACGCGAAGTTCCTCGCGCCGCCAGGCATTTGGATATGCACTAGGGATGTGGAGAAGGAGAACAAACAGGTGGAGATGCAGTTTTTCAACCCATTGGTGAGCGAGCTTGCGAGAGATGAGAAACTCGTGGAGACCAACAAGATGATGCTACTTCAGTATGCAGCCAGGAAGAGCGCGGAGGAGGATCCCATAGACTGGGTGCCTTGGAGCGTGAGGAGGAGGGTCAGCAGGGGTGTCGTAGGTCCACTAGGGACCACGAGGCTGGTCCCTCTGGCCACTAGTTTGCTAGATGGGTAGCGCGCGCTACATATATATTTCGTATGAACTGTTTAATTAACTTTATGCATGTTTTATGTTTGAAGTACGCATGGTTTGTAGAACTGCTTAATTAGAAGTATGTGTTAATATCTAGATGGCTGGGTAGCGCTAGTTTAACTGCTTATATATGTTGCATTATATCTATGAATCTGTTATGTTTGCTTATTTTTGTCAACTTAATGAAAGCAGTAATGGATGCCCCATGTGAGACATGTGGTTCAGTGAGATGCCAAAGGGATAAGAAGTTCTTCATTGATCTTCTGAATGACTTTCTCACTAGGACGGTATGTTTCATAGTACAAACATGTTCTGATTGAGTTTCATATGATGGATACGGTTGTGCCCAAAATTGTCTAACTAGCTAGTTCTTTCTGTCAATTTTACTCAGGTCATCCCTTGCGGGGCAAGGCGTGACTTCTTAGAGAAGTTTCGAGTTCCACTTGATGTCACCATCACATTCCAGTGCACCCTCATGAAGAGGCTGACGGCCCAGAAATTCAATTGTCTTGTCACCAACGAGCCAAACTGCACCTATTTCGGTTGCCCTGGTTGGACAGCCCTTGCAACTGCTTACGAGATGGAAGCTGGGCAAAGAGCCACGTTCTACCTTGACAATGATCGTGACGAGATCATTGTCTACTACAGGCCTGCTGGCAGCGATGACGATGGTTCACTTACTCCAGACTATGACCCTGAGTCTGCCCGCCGAAAAGTGTAGTTAGCTAGTTGGCATGCATGGAAGTGCTACTTGTAGACTACGTTGCTATTTCCCCGAAGAGGAGAGGATAATGCAGTATAGTAGAGATAAGTATTTCCCTCAGTTAAGAACCAAAGTTATCAATCCAGTAGGAGAACCAAGCAAGATCCAGTGAACATCACCTACACACACAAAAGCAAACACTTGCACCCAACGCGAATAAGAGGGTTGTCAATCCTCTTAGCGGTTACTTGCAAGGATTAAGTCTGATAGAGATAAATTGATAAAGTAAATTACTAAACTAAATAATAGTAAATAAATTACAGCAAGATATTTTTATGTTTTTATATGATAAAGATAGACCCGGGGGCCATTGTTTTCACTAGAGGCTTCTCTCTTGAACGCAGAAACATATGGTGGTGAACAAATTACTGTTGGGCAATTGATAGAAAAGCAAATAATTATGACGAATTCATGGCAATGATCATGTATATAGGCATCACGTCCGAGACAAGTAGACCGACTCCTGCCTGCATCTACTACTATTACTCCACTCATCGACCGCTATCCAGCATGCATCTAGAGTATTCAGTTAATAAAAACAGAGTAACACCTTAAGCAAGATGACATGATGTAGAGAAGCAAATTCAAGAAATATGAATAAACCCCATGTTTTTATCCTTAATGGCAACAATACAAATACGTGTCATGTCCTTTTCTGTCACTGGGATTGAGCACCGCAAGATTGAACCCATCACAAAGCACCTCTCACATTGCAAGATAAACCAATCTAGTTGGCCAAACCAAATCGATAGATCGGAGAGAAATACAAAGCTATATTTAATCATGCATAAAAGAGTTCAGAGAAGACTCAAATATTTCTCATGAATAATCTGATCATAAACTCACAATTCATTGGATCCGAACAAACACACTGCAAAAGAAGATTACATAGGATAGAACTCCAAGAACATCAATGAGAACATGGTATTGAAGATCAAAGAGAGAGAAGAAGCCATCTAGCTACTAGCTATGGACCCGTAGGTCTGTGGTAAACTACTCACACATCATCGGAAGGGCAGCAAGGTTGATGTAGAAGCCCTCCGTGATCGATTCCCCCTCCGGCAGAGTACTGGAAAAGGCCTCCAGATGGGATCGCGGAAGAACAGAGGCTTGCGGCGGCGGAAAGGTTTTCTCTTCTGGCTCTCTGATGGTTTCCGAATATTTGTGATGTTATAGGAGTGGAATTAGGTCAAACGGAGCCACGAGGGCCCCACAAGGCTTCATGGCGCACCCCCTGGGTCCGCGCCCTGTTGCCTTGTGGAGGCTTCTCGAACCTTCTGGCCTCCTCTCCAAGTCTCCAGGGTCTCTTTTGTCCAGAAAAAAATCTCCAAAAAGTTTCGTGGCATTTGGACTTCGTTTGGTGCTGATTTTCTGAAAAACCAAAAACAAGCAGAAAACAGCAACAGGCACTGGGCACTAGGTTAATAGGTTAGTCCCAAAAAATGATATATAACTGCATATAAAAACATCCAAGATTGATACTATAATAGCATGGAACAATCAAAAATTATAGATACGTTGGAGACGTATCAAGCATCCCCAAGCTTAATTCCTGCTCGTCCTCGAGTAGGTAAATTATAAAAATAGAATTTTTGATGTGGAATGCTACCTATCATGTTTCGTCATGTAATCTTTCTCTTACGGTATGAATAATAAGATCCAAATGATTCAAAGCAATAGTCTATAATTTGATATAAAGACATCAATACTCAGGCATACTAACAAACAATCATGCCTTTCAAAATAAAAATGCTAAACAAAGTTATCCCTACAAAATCATATAATCCTGTCATGCTCCATCTTCTTCACACAAAGTATTTATCATGCACTACCCCGATGACAAGCCGAGCAATTGGTTCATACTTTTTAACGCGCTTCAGCTTTTTCAACTCCCACTCAATACATGAGCGCAAGGCATGGATATAGCACTATGGGTGGAATAGAGTGTGGTGGTAGAGGTAAATAAGAGAAGTAAAAAATAAGAAGATAGTCTCACATCAACGAGGCTAATTGATACGTCTCCAACGTAACTATAATTTATGAACTATTCATGCCATATTTACAACAATTCTATATGGTTTTGGTATGATTTGATTAGAACTAACCCGGACTGACGTTGTTTTCAGTAGAACTACCGTGGTGTTGTTTTTTGTGCAGAAATAAAAGTTCTTCAAATGCAGCGAAACTTTTTGACGATTTTTTTGGACCAAAAGAGACCTCCGAAGCTTCGTGGAAGGACCAGAAGCCTCACGAGGTGCTCACAAGCCACCACGGCGCGCCAGTGGGGGGGGGGGTGGCATGCCGTGGTGCCTCGTGGGCCCATCTTAGCCCATCTTGACGTGATTCCAACGCTGAAAAATCCTATAAATAGAGAAACCCCCAGAAATAAACCTAGATTTTGGACTCCGCCGCCACAAGCCTCTGTACCTTCGAAATACCATCTACAACCCTTTTCCGGCACCCTGCCGGAGGGGGGAAATCATCACCGGAGGCCATCTTCATTATCCTGGCGGTCTCCATGACGAGGAGGGAGTAGTTCACCCTCGAGGCTAGGGGTATGTACTAGTAGCTATGTGTTTGATCTCTCTCTCGTGTTCTTGATTTGGCACGATTTTGATGTACCGCGAGCTTTGTTAATATAGTTGGATCATATGGTGTTTTTCGCCTCTCTATCTTGTTGTGATGAATTGAGTTTTTACCTTTGAGGTTTCACTATTATCGGATTGAATACTTTTATGGATTTGAGAACACTAGATGTATGTCTTGCATATGAATACCCATGGTGACAATGGGGTATTATATTGATTCACTTGATGTATGTTTTGACACTCAACTCGCGGATTCCCAAGGTGACATTGGGGTAATCTATGCATAGGGTTGATGCACGTTTTCATCCTACTTTCTCCGGTAGAAATCTTGGGGCACTCTTTGAAGTTCTTTGTGTGGATTGAATATTATGAATCTGAAGTTGTTTGATGCATATTGAATAATCAACTCACGGATACTTGTGGTGACATTGGAGTATCTAGGTGACATTAGAGTTGGTTGATGCGTATCATATGGTGTTATTTTAGTACGAACTCTAGGGCTGTTTGTGACACTTATAGGAATAGCTCAATAGATTGATCGGAAAGAATAACTTTGAGGTGGTTTCGTACCCTACAACAATTTCTATCTTATGTTCTCCGCTAATAGGAACTTTGGAGTGATTCTTTGTCGCACGTTGATGGATTGTTATATGATTCAACTATGTTAGCACTGTTGAGAGATTGCACTAGTGAAAGTATGAACCCTAGGCCTTGTTTTCAAGCATTGCAATACCGTTTGTGCTCCGTTTTATCACTTGCTACCTTGCTGGTTTTATATTTTCAGATTACAAAAACCTATATCAACTATCCATACTACACTTGTATCACCATCTCTTCACCGAACTAGTGCACCTATACAATTTGCCATTGTATTGGGTGTGTTGGGGACACAAGAGATTTCTTGTATTTGATTGCAGGGTTGTTTGAGAGAGACCATCTTCATCCCATGCCTCCCACGGATTGATAAACCTTAGGTCATCCACTTGAGGGAAAATTGCTACTGTCCTACAAAACTCTGCGCTTGGAGGCCCAACACGAGTCTACACGAATAAGTTGTGTAGTCGACATCTAGCTCTTTTCTGGCGCCGTTGCCGGGGAGGTGAGTGCTTGAAGGTATATCTTTAGATCTTGCAATTGAATCTTTTAGTTTCTTGTTTATCACTAGTTTGGCTTATAAAAGAAAACTACAAAAAATGGAATTGAGGTTGCCTCATATTATTCGTCTTTATAATGTCTTTCTTGAAAATGATGGATCGGAAAATGGTGCTCAATTGATAGAAGAAGAATTCAATAAAATGTTTGGCATAAAATCCATGAATGTTGAGGATGATTGCAATATTGCTAGTATGAATTCTTTGAATATCCATGATGCTAGTGATATGCAAAGCCATAAGCTTGGGGATGCTATGTTTGATGAAGATGAAATTTTTAGTCCCCCATGTTTTGATGAGCAAATTTATTATGATGATAGCATGCCTCCTATTTATGATGATTATATTGATGAAAATGGGTTTGGAAGAGTGTCAACTCTTAGTACTAATGATCCCACTATTTTGGAGGGTGTTGAATCTTATTGCAATATTGATAAAAGTGGATTTGGAGAGGTCACAACTTTATTTAATGATGATTCCACTATTTTGGAAGAGGTTTCAATTGACTATGATAACAAAGTTGCTATCTATGATGATTATTGTGATGCATGCATGCTATAAAGAATAATGATAACCATGAAACTTGTCACCATGATTTTAATTTTCAATTGGATTATGCCAATCAAGTGTCACATGATAGTTATTTTGTTGAGTTTGCTCCCACTATTATGAATGAGAAGAAATTTGCTTATGTGGAGAGTAACAAAAATATTATGCTTATGGATCATGAAAAGAATGCTTTATGTGATCGCTATATTGTTGAATTCATTCATGATGCTACTGAAAATTATTATGAGAGAGGATCATATGCTTGTAGGTGATTGTAACACCCCTGAGTAATGAGCCACAGTGATCTTCCAATTAGTGCTAAGCTAATTTGTTTTGCAAAGAATGATCACAGTGAAATTATATCTCATTTCAAATTCCTCCACTGAATTCAAATTCAAATGCAAGTGAAATTTGAAGTTGCTCAAAAATTGCTGCAAAAATGTTCATCATTTAGCAAATATTCCCTAACTAATATTTGTTAAGGAAAACAACATCACTTATTTGCTAAAATGGACTAGAGCATTTAAAACAGTGCTAAAACAGCAATTTAAATGCCATTTCCATTTATGAAAAATTCAATTGGATTGAAATAATTCCCAAACTTTTTGTGGTAGTGCAGAATAATGCCATGTATTTATGTGGACAAGTTTCACATTTTACAAAATGCATTTAGCAGCTCAAATTATTTGCAAACTCTCTGTAAAATGAAAAACAGAAAAACAATTGGAAAAGGCCGAAGTCTCCTGTGCATATGGGCTTAAGTTAGAATAGTACCAGGACGGCCCATCTTTCTCTTCTCTCTCCTTTCCGCCTCGCTGTCGGCCGCGCCATGGCCAGAGCGCGGTGGCTCCGGCCGCTGGCCGCCACCTACCGCCGCAGGCCAGCGGGGAGGATAAGGCCGAGCCCCATCCACTCCCCCGGGACGCCTCGTCCACTCGCCTTCCCCTCCCCTCGCTCTGCTCGCTCTCCCCCTCTCTCTACCGAGCGCCGCCGTCACCACCATTCGTCTCCACCGCGGCCACCCTACCTCCCACGCGGCCTCGCCATGTCCGTCAGGAAAGCCATGGACCGCCACGTCCTCCGGAGCAGATCGTTGGAGTCAGGGAGCCCTGCAACGCCGGATCTCCATCATCTCCCTCCTCGGATCACCGCCGCCCGCCGTAGTGGATCCGCCCCGTTCTGCGCTCCTAAACTGTCGCCGGCCGCCGCGAGCCTCACCGTGAGCATCCACTTCTTCCCCCTGCCTCTGCTTCGCTCGCCGTCGCCTCTAGCTAGCTGCTGCACTAAGTCGCCGTTGCCGCGCTCCGGCCGCCGCCTGGTGATGTCTACTACACAACTTATTCTTGTAGACTCGTGTTGGGCCTCCAAGCGCAGAGTTTTGTAGGATAGTAGCAATTTTCCCTCAAGTGGATGACCTAAGGTTTATCAATCCGTGGGAGGCATAGGTTGAAGATGGTATCTCTCAAACAACCCTGCAACCAAATACAAGAAATCTCTTGTGTCCCCAACACACCCAATACAATGGTAAATTGTATAGGTGCACTAGTTTGGCGAAGAGATGGTGATAAAAGTGTAGTATGGATAGTAGATATAGGTTTTCGTAATCTGAAAATATAAAAAACAGCAAGGTAGCAAGTAACAAAAGTGAGCACAAACGGTATTGCAATGCTTAAAAACAAGGCCTAGGGTTCATACTTTCGCTAGTGCAATCTCTCAACAATGCTAATATAATTGGATCATATAACAATCCCTCAACGTGCGACAAAGAATCACTCCAAAGTGACTATTAGCGGAGAACATAAGATAGAAATTTTTGTAGGGTATGAAATCACCTCAAAGTTATCTTTTCTGATCAATCTATCGAGCCATTCCTATAAGTGTCACGAACAGCCCTAGAGTTCGTACTAAAATAACACCATATGATACGCATCAACCAACTCTAATGTCACCTAGATACTCCAATGTCACCACAAGTATTCGTGAGTTGATTATACGATATGCATCAAACAACTTCATAATCATAATATTCAATCCACACGAAGAACTTCAAGGAGCACCCCAAAGTTTCTATCGGAGAAACGATAATGAAAACGTGCATCAACCCCTATGCATAGATTACCCCAATGTCACCGCGGGAATCCGCGAGTTGAGTGCCAAAACATATATCAAGTGAATCAATATAATACCCCATTGTCACCACGGGTATTCATATGCAAGACATACATCAAGTGTTCTCAAATCTGAAATATTCAATCCGACAATTACGAAACCTCAAAAGGAAAAGATTCAATTCATCACAATAAGGATAGAGAAAGAGGAAACACCATATGATCCAACTATATTAAAAAAGCTCGCGGTACATCAAGATCATGCCAAATCAAGAACACGAGAGAGAGAGATCAAACACATAGCTACTAGTACATACCCTCAGCCCCGATGATGAACTACTCCCTCCTCGTCATGGAGGCCATCGGGATGATGAAGATGGCCTCCGGTGATGATTTCCCCCTCCGGCAGGGTGCCGGAACGGGTCTCCAGATGGTATTTCGAAGGTACAAAAGCTTGCGGCGGCGTAGTCCAAAATCTAGGGTTATTTCTGGGGGTTTATCTATTTATAGGATTTTCTGCGTTGGAATCACGTCAAGATGGGCTAAGATGGGCCCACGAGGTACCAGGGCACGCCACCCCCCTGACGCGCCCCGGTGCCTCGTGGGCACCTCGTGGCTCTTCTGGTCCTTCCACGAAGCTTCTAGGGTCTCTTTTGTTCCAAAAAATATCGTCAAAACGTTTCAGATTATTTGGAGAACTTTTATTTCTGCACAAAAACAACACCACGGTAGTTCTGCTGAAAACAGCGTCAGTCCGGGTTAGTTCTAATCAAATCATACCAAAGCCATATAGAATTGTTATAAACATGGCATGAATACTTCATAAATTATAGATACGTTGGAGACGTATCAGCATCCCCAAGCTTAATTCCTGCTCGTCCTCGAGTAGGTAAATGATAAAAGTAATAATTTATGAAGTGTGAATGCTAGCATAGTGCATAAGTTTGATCAATGATAATTTCAATCACTTTTTCTAGCATCAATATATATCATAATCAGTAGCTCATCTCATAAAACTTCTCATGATCAAGTAGCAAGCTATTCACATGTTTAAAGTATAGGCCATAAACTTTCTTGAAAACTAACAAACTATGTTCTCAGTCATCAAACAATTGCAATTCATCTTATTTTCAGGAAGGGTCTATGTAAGAGCTTTGATCTAGCAAATTCCACATACTCAACCATCTTTTAGTCTTCCATGATTGCTAACACTCAAAGCATATTTTTAGAACAAACCGTTTCAGTCAAACACATAGGAAGATAGGGGCTTAATGTTTCGCCTCCCAACTTATTTATCTCAAGGATAATGTCAACAATAATAACTCATGATCACCTATATTCAACTGGATATATGTGCCTGGATCTTTCCCTACCAGATAATGCTTGCCAACTAAAGAATAAATAGAGCGGAATAGGGATGAACATTAATGACTCTTGCATAAAAGTAAATACAGAAAAGTAAAAGATAGGCCCTTCGCCGAGGGAAGCAGAGGTTGTCATGCGCTTTTTGTTGTTGGATGCACAAGCCCTTAATGCAAAGGAACGTCATGTTATATTGCCCCTTGTGATAGCAACCTTTATTATGCAATCCGTCGCTTTTATTTCTTTACCATCACAAGTTCATACAACGCTTATTTTCCCTTGCAATAAAAGATCGTACATATTTTAGGAGCAATTTTTATTGCTTTTTGCACCGATGACAACTTACTTGAAGGATCTTATTCAATCCATAGGTAGATATGGTGGACACTCATGGGAATAAACTAGGTTTAATGGTTTTTGGATGCACAAGTAGTATCTCTACTTAGTACGAATTTTTTGCTAGCAAAAGATCCTAAGCAAGCACCACATGTTAGAGGATCCATGACAATATAACTTCTATGTGAATATAAACAAACATAACTCATTACGTTGTCCTCCTTGTCCAACGTCAACTACTTGATCAAGCTTGAAAATAATTAATGGGGGCTCACAATCATAGAAGATGTCCAAGATAGTATATTTATATGTGAAATTTCTCTTCCTTCAAAATTCTTTCATGAATTGTTCAAGTGACCAATGCTATGTTTGTTAACTTTCAATAAATTTTACCACTTATACTTCTTGTATGTGAAGTCACTACTCCCCATGGGACAAGCATATGAAGCATATAAAATTTCAACTTTATGATATTCAATTCTTTCACAATTTACTCGTAGGATATAAGTGAAGCACAAGAGTAAATGACAAACTACTCCAAAAAGATATAAGTGAGGATCAAATGAGTAGTTAAGTAATTAAGTAGCTATGTGAGAACTCTCTCTCATTAAAAAAAATTTAGATCTTAAGTATTTTATTCAAACAGCAAAGAAAACAAAATAAAATGACATTCCAAGGATAGAACATATCATGTGAAGAAGCAAAAACTTAGGCTCAACCAAAACTGACCGATAGTTGTTGAAGAAGAAAGGTGGGATGCCTACCGGGGCATCCCCAAGCTTAGATGCTTGAGACTTCTTGAAATATTAATTTGGGATGCCTTGGGCATCCCCAAGCTTGAGCTCTTGTGTCTCCTTAATTCCTCTCATATCATGCCTTCTCCTAAATCTTTAAAAACTTCATCCACACAAAACTCAACAAGAACTCATGAGATAAGTTAGTATAAATCAACTCAAAACCTTAACATTCTCTACTGTAGCACAACACTAAAATTATAATTAAACATTGCATACTAAATGCCTCTGCATATTTAATACTCCTATCCACAAATAAAAACATTAAACTAGCAAACATATGCAAACAATGCAACTATAACAGCAATCTGCCAAAACAAAACAGTCTGTAAAGAGTGAATAAGAATTCATACTTCCCTAACTCCAAAAATTCTGAAAAATTACCACGTGACAGAGAACTCATGCATGCTCACTGTGTAAAAATTTCAGATTTTTATCATGTTCTGACTATTCAGGAATATTCTGGACATAACAGAAAACTTTCTGTTTTCACACAGCAACACATAAACTTGCAAACCTGGTAGAGGCTATAATTGGCATTTTATTGAACTAAAAGATGCAAAACATGATTACTGATAACAGCAAGAAAATCTCAATAAAATAAAATGACGCTCCAAGCAAAACTCATATTATGTGACGAATAAAAATATAGCTCCGAGTGAGGTTACCGATAGTGTTGAAGACGAAAGAGGGGATGCCTTCCTGGGCATCCCCAAGCTTAGTTGCTTTGGTCTTCCTTGAATATTACCTTGGGGTGCCTTGGGCATCCCAAAGCTTAGGGTATTTCCACTCCTTATTCTCCTCATATCGATATCTCACCCAAAACTTGAAAACTCCAATCACACAAAACTTAACGGAACTTCGTGAGATAGCTTTGTATGATAAAAATAAATCATCCACTTAGGTACTATCAAGACAAGATTCATAATTGTTCTCACATAATTCCTACTGTAGTCTATCATTTCCACAATTTATATTACTCAATATAAGCTATGGAAACACTAAAACAAGCAAACTATGAAATAAAAACAGAATCTGTCAAAAACAGAACAACATGTAGTGAGCGATTTAAAAACCATACTTCTGTACCTCCAAAACTTCTGAAAAATTAGGAAAACGTAAAAAATTTGTAAACCAATACTGTGTAAAAATTTCAGAATTTTTTCACGCTCCAGTACAGAATATAAATTCCATCACTGGACGCAAAAGTTTTTGTTTTTGCACCGAATCAAATCAACAAGCATCCACACTATCCCAAAGGCTTTACTTGGCACATTATTGAAATAAAACATATAAAACATGATTAATACAGTAGCTTAATCATGTGAACACACAAAAATAGTAGGTATAAGTATTGGATTGTCTCCCAACAAGCGCTTTTCTTTAATGCCTTTTTAGCTAGGCATGATGATTTCAATGATGTTCACATAAAAGTAAAGAATTGAAACACAAAGAGAGCATCATGAAGCATATGACTAGCACATTTAAGCCTAACCCACTTCCTATGCATATGGATTTTGTGAGCAAATAGTTTATGGGAGCAAGAATCAACTAGCATAGGAAGGCAAAACAAGCATGACTTCAAAACTTTCAACACATAGAGAGGAAACTTGATATTATTGCAACACCTACAAGCGTATGATCCTCTCTCATAATAATTTTCAGTAGCATCATGAATGAATTCAACAATACAACTATCACATAAAGCATTCTTTTCATGATCCACAAGCATAGAAATTTTATTACTCTCCACATAAGCAAATTTGTTCTCATCAATAATAGTGGGAGCAAATTCAACAAAATAATTATCATGAGATACTTGATTGGCATAATCCAATTGAAAATTAAAATCATGATGACAAGTTTCATATTTATTATTATTCTTTATAACATACATGTCATCACAATAATCATCATAGATAGCAACTTTATTGTCATAATCAATTGAAACTTCTTCCAAAATAGTGGAATCATCATTAAATAAAGTCATGGCCTCTCCAAATCCACTTTCATCAATATTGATGAGGATATATTCTATGAATACGATGATTCTAATTGTCTCAGCTGGAAGGAAATATTAAGCCTAGCCAATGATGAACAACAGGTGAATTCTCTCTTAGTTGATAATGCCAATTATTTTGATGAGAGCTTTATACTGCCTAAATCCTTGTGTGTATGTGTCATTAGGTACATTGGAGAGGAAGGCATGGCGCAAGGAGCAACTTGGGGCAAGAAGGAGAGCAAGGAGGCAATGCAGCTGAGCTGGGAGGAGGCTTCTGCAATTCCCAGGGCGGTAGTACCGCCCCACCCCAGCGGTAGTACCGCTTATGAGGATATATTCTATGAATACGATGATTCTAATTGTCTCAGCTGGAAGGAAATATTAAGCCTAGCCAATGATGAACAACAGGTGAATTCTCTCTTAGTTGATAATGCCAATTATTTTGATGAGAGCTTTATACTGCCTAAATCCTTGTGTGTATGTGTCATTAGGTACATTGGAGAGGAAGGCATGGCGCAAGGAGCAACTTGGGGCAAGAAGGAGAGCAAGGAGGCAATGCAGCTGAGCTGGGAGGAGGCTTCTGCAATTCCCAGGGCGGTAGTACCGCCCCACCCCAGCGGTAGTACCGCTTGAGGCGGTACTACCGCCCCTACTACCGTGAAAACTACTGGCATCTTTTGACGCTAACCGGTAGTAGAGCGGTACTGAAGCGGTAGTACCGCTTGGAGCGGTAGTACCGCATGACATCAGCGGTACTACCGTGCTGCCTGCGCGCAGAGTTTCGGGCTGACAGCCCATGTACCCCTTCGATCTATCTTAGGATATAAATACTCTTCCTTAGGGTTAGTTAGAGTGAGACCACGTTTAAGATAAACCCTAGTTCATGAGATTGCTTGTAAGCATTCATCTTGAATCCTCATCACCAATTCGTATCGATCTGGTGATTATATACTGCAAGTCAAGTGTGATCTGCTGTTCCATTGGGAATTAGTATATTGCAATTCTAACCGTTCGTGGTCGACGGCTGCGTGCGCAAGTGTGTGACGTTGTGAATATCCAAAGGGTTGAGACCTTTTGCATTGGCATCAGGGATCAAGAGAGGGAGAGTTCATCGGCGACATACAAGTTATCCTACACCATCATCATCACCACCGCCGCTTACTGAGAAGATCGGGACACCCCATATCAAATATGAACCTCATAAATAGGAGGCATGCAATCATCATAATAAATTTTCTCATCAAAACTTGGGGGAGTAAAAATATCATCTTCATAAAACATAGCATCCCCAAGCTTGTAGTTTTGCATATCATTAGCATCATGAATATTCAAAGAATTCATACTAGCAACATTGCAATCATGCTCATCATTCAAATATTTTATGCCAAACATTTTATTGAATTCTTGTTCTATCAATTGAGCACAATTATCAGAATCCTTATTTTCAAGAAAGACATTATAAAGATGAATAATATGAGGCAACCTTAATTTCATTTTTTGTACTTTTGTTTTTATAAAACCAAACTAGTGATAAACAAGAAACTAAAAGATTTGATTTGCAAGATCTAAAGATATACCTTCAAGATCATGCCAAATCAAGAACACGAGAGAGAGAGATCAAACACATAGCTACTAGTACATACCCTCAGCCCTGAGGGTGAACTACTCCCTCCTCGTCATGGAGGCCGCCGGGATGATGAAGATGGCCTCCGGTGATGATTTCCCCCTCCGGCAGGGTGCTGAAATGGGTCTCCATATGGTATTTCGAAGGTACAGAAGCTTGCGGCAGTGTAGTCCAAAATCTAGGGTTATTTCTGGGGGTTTCTCTATTTATAGGATTTTTCAGCGTTGGAATCACGTCAAGATGGGCTAAGATGGGCCCATGAGGTACCAGGGCACGCCACTCCCCCTGGCGCGCCCCGGTGCCTCGTGGGCACCTCGTGGCTCTTCTGGTCCTTCCACGAAGCTTCTAGTGTCTCTTTTGTTCCAAAAAAAATTGTCAAAAAGTTTCAGCTCATTTGGAGAACTTTTATTTATGCACAAAAACAACACCACGGTAGTTCTGCTGAAAACAGTGTCAGTCCGGGTTAGTTCTAATCAAATCATACCAAAACCATATAGAATTGTTACAAACATGGCATGAATACTTCATAAATTATAAATACGTTGGAGATGTATCACCTGGCCGGTAGCTGCCGCGGTCCCCGTGCCCCTCGTCGATGCCTGGTCGCGTCGCCGTGCTCCTGGGACGCCAGGGAGGCGCGTGCGCGCACCAGATGGCCCCGGGCGAGCCCCTAGGATCGAACCCGAGTGCGCCCGTATGTCGCCGCCGCCACGGCTCGTCGCCTGTGCTTTTTCCGGCCACCTCAGCCCCTGCAACCGCCCCCATTCGACACAGCGTGCTTCACTCGATCGAACACAAGAAACCGCGCGTAATTGGGACCACCGTAGCGCGATTTCGAGGCTCGCCGGCGTTCGGCCGCCGCGAAAAGCCTCGCCGGCGCAGCTCCGGCGCCGGCTGCCTATGTGGCGTGGCCTGGGGCCCACCTGGTACACTGCCAGTGGGTCCCCTGGCCACGTTTGACTTCGTTGACTTCGGTCAACTTTTTACTGTTCACTGCCGTCACTGACATGTGGGGCCCGTAGACTAATTACTATTGCAGTTAAATTAGTTAACTCTGTTAGAATAGTTAGTGTCACTGACAAGTGGCCCCACCAGTAGTTTAATTAGTTTAACGAAATTAGTTAGCCTCTGAGCCACTGACTACTGGGCCCCAAGTGCTTAATCAACCAGTTTTAAAATAAACTAATCTGTTAATTTATTTAGTCACTGACAGTTGGGGCCCACTAGCTAATTAACCTATTTAGTTAAATTTAACCTCTGTTAGTTAAATGAGACAATGACATGTGGGACCCAGCTGTCAGGTTTGACCTGGAACAGCTGGGGTTGACCACTGACGTCACATTGACGTCATGCTGATGTCACAAGCTACTGTTCTGGATAATGCGAATTTAATTATTTAAAATAATTCCAGGAATTTCTGAAAAAGGTTTAAATCTTTGAAAATTCGTAGAAATTCAACCGTAGCTCGGATCGAAAAGTTTTCAACATGAAACTTGATCAGAAAAATGAGACGAATCTGAATATGTGGTCAAAATGCTTGATCATCACTCCTAACTATATGAACATGGAACCTTCCCCTCCGGTTCAGTATACCAAAAACTGCCTAAAAGCCGGGAAAGTATCCCAGATATTTTCCCGCTTCGTCTGCAACGTGTAGCCTTGCATTAGGTCACCACCAACACTGCATATCATCATGCCATGCATCTGTGTTGCTTGTGTTTGCTTTTATTTATTGTTTCTTCCCCCTCTTCTTATCCGATAGCCCCCGAGACTGACGCAGCTCCGGAGACCGACTATACCGTTGACGACCCCTCCTTTGCCGCAGAGCTTCCAGGCAAGCAACCTCCCTTGACGGATGCCTATGTCATCTATTCTTTCTCCCTCCTGCTTGCATTAGAATTTGCTACTGCTATTGATTGATCCTATTCTGATGCATAGCCTGTTTTTGTAAACTGCTATTGATACTTTACCTGATATCCTAAATGCTTAGTATAGGTTGGCAGTAAACCATCTGTGGCCCCTCTTCCTTGTCCTAGTTGCCCCGCTTAGTTACCAGTGCCCCGATCGATGTGATCGACGGGCTGAGACCAGCACATCACCACACCCCCCCTAAGTTGCTCGACTATGCAGAGCTAATATCGAGTGCCGAGGGTGATACCTCTTAACTCACTCCTGATGTTGCCTCTATAGTACAGCTAGTCGGTTGTGGCTTACCGAGGGTGATTCCTCTTTCACCACCTCCGATGAAGCTTCTGTCGTGCAACCCCGCAAGTGTGAATACCATCGAGGGTGATTCCTCTGAATTCACCTTGACGGGTACATCGAGTGGGAATCCAACGAGGGTGATTCCTCGGATTCCTTCTTGATGTTAAGGACACACGGTTACCTTGGTTTTACTACAGTTACCTGTTAAAGTCGGGTCGGCCCCGAGGGGTACCCGTGAGAGATGTGGTATCGGGTTGACCAAGAGGGTACCGGAGAGATGATTACGTGGCATGGCCTGGCATTCCTGGCCCTTGCCGTAAGTCCACGAGACAGGGCGACGGGGTCACATGATCGTGAGTCTCTGCTCGTTTCCGCGAGCTCCCAACACACTAATGGGTTAGGATATGTAATCTGAGTAGGCCTCTGGCCTTATCGCACTAACCACCACGCGGGAATAAGTATGGGCACTCGGCGTCGCATGTATCAGCCGAAGTTCTTCAGACGTCAGCGATTGAGCGGAGCGCACCGGGTTGGACTGGGAACGCCCGTGCTTGTATTAAGGGGGCTAGGTCTGCTCCCGGCCGCCCACGCAACGCGCAGGAGTGCAAAGGGCGATGGGCCCAAGACCCCTTCGCACTTAGGATGTAGACCGACGTGCTGGCCTCTCTGTTGAGCCTAGGTAGGGCTACGACGTGTCGATAGACCAAGGCCGGGCATGACCCGAGCAAGTGTGTCCGGCCAGAGTTAATCGAGCGTGTTGGGTAAGTTGGTGCACCCCTGCAGGGAAGTATATCTATTCGAATAGCCGTGTCCACGGTAACAGGACGCTTGGAAAGTATCCCAATCTATTACAACTAGAACTGGGATAATATGTGGCTCCGGGATCGCTTTCTCGCAGGGAGTCGAGGTAGGATCTCTGGGCGTTGTTGCTACTTGTTGCTACTACTATATTTTTGTACTCATCTGCACTCTTCTTATGCTGCAAGATGCTGAAGATGCTAGTCTTCGATAGGCTAGTCTTTCCCTTCTATTCTGGCATTTCTGCAGTACAGTCCACTGATACAGCCCTTCTTTGATACCGATGCATAAGTAGTATAGATTTGATGTAAGTCTTGCGAGTACTTTGGATGAGTACTCACGGTTGCTTTGCTTCCCCTTTTCCCACATACCCGATTGCTGCGACCAGACGACGGAGCCCAGGAGCCAGCTGCGCCAGCCGACGACTACTTCTACTACCCCTTCGGTGGAGAGTACTACTACGTGGAGACCGCCGACGACCAGGAGTAGATAGGAGGCACCCAGGCAGGAGGCCTGCGCCTTTTCGATCCAGTGTCGTTGTTTTGCCCCGCCTTCTTAAGGCTTATCTGTTTAACTTTTATGTCTGTACTCAGATATCTAATGCTTCCGCTGATGCTTGTATGACTCAATCTTATGTATTCGAGCCCTCGAGGCCCCTGGCTTGTAATATAAAGCTTGTATGACTTTTATTTGTGTTTAGAGTTGTGTTGTGATATATTCAAGTGAGTCCTTAGGCTTGATCATGTGCATTTGCGTGTATGATTAGTGCACGATTAAGTCGGGGGCGTCACAATGTTGCAATAATATCAAGTTTCCTCTCTATGCGTTGAAAATTTTGAAGTTATGCTTGTTTTGCCTTCCTATGCTAGTTGATTCTTGCTCCCATAAACAATTTGCTCACAAAATCCCTATGCATAGGAAGCGGGTTAGGATTAAATGTGCTTGTCATATGCTTCATGATGCTCCCATTGTGTTTCAATTCTTCACTTTTTATGTGAGCATCATTAAAATCATCATGCCTAGCTAAAAGGCATTAAAGAAAAGCGTAGTTGGGAGACAACCCAATAATTATATCTACTGTTTTTTGTGTGTTCACATGATTAAGCTACTGTAGTAATCATGTTTCATATGTTTTCTTTCAATAATGTGCCAAGTAAACCCTTTGGGATAGTGTGGATGCTTGTAGATTTGATTCTGTGCAAAAATAGAAACTTTTGCGTCCAGTGCTGGAATTTCTATTCTGTACTGGAGCATGAGAAAATTCTTAAATTTTTACAGAGTATTGGGTTAAAAATTATTTACGTTTTCCTAATTTTTCAGAATTTTTGAGGTACAGAAGTATGGTTTTTAAATCGCTCACTACATGCTGTTCTGTTTTTGACAGATTCTGTTTTTAGTGCATAGTTTGCTTGTTTTAGTGTTTCCATAGCTTATATTGAGTAATATAAATTGTGGAAATGATAGAATACAGTAGGAATTATGTGAGAACAATTATGAATCTTGTCTTGATAGTACCAAAGTGGATGATTTATTTTTATCATACTAACTTATCTCACAAGTTTCGTTAAGTTTTGTGTGATTGAAGTTTTCAAGTTTTGGTTGAGATATAGATATGAGGATAATAAAGAGCGGCAAGACCCTAAGCTTGGGGATGCCCAAGGCACCCCAAGATAATATCCAAGGAAGACTCAAGCGTCTAAGCTTGGGGATGCCCCGGATGGCATCCCCTCTTTCGTCTTCAAACATTATCAGTATACCTTACTTGGAGCTATATTTTTATTCGTCACATAATCTGTGTTTTGCTTGGAGCATCATTTTATTTTATTGAGATTTGCTTGCTGTTATCAATAATCATGTTTTGTATCTTTTAGTTCAGTAAAATGCCAATTATAGCCTTTATCATGCTCAGTTTGCAAGTTTATGTGTTGCTGTTTGAAAACAGAAATTTTCTGTTATGTCCAGAATATTCCTGAATAGTCAGAACATGATAAAAATCTGAAATTTTTACACAGTAAGCATGCATGAGTTCTCTATCACGTGGTAATTTTCAGAATTTTTGGAGTTAGGTAAGTATGAATTTTAAATCCCCCTTTACAGACTGTTCTGTTTTGGCATATTGCTGTTATGTTTGCATTGTTTGCATATGTTTGCTTGTTTAATGATTCTATTTTAGGATAGGATTATTAAATATGCATAGGAATTTAGTATGCAATGTTAAATTATAATTTTAGTGATTTTCTACAGTAGAGAATGTTAAGGTTTTGAGTTGATTTATCACTACACCACGACACTACAAAGACGACATGCATCTGTTGGTAGAAGTGAGAATCGCCGACATTTTTTATGTCACAACCTATGCCGATGCATGGTACGTTAGTGTTGTATAAGCTCATGACGCATTATCTGTCGCCAAATCACCACCAAAGCACCGACGTTATTTCTGTCGGTAGATATGAACTTTACTAATACGTTGTGTGTCGCCGATTCGTGGGGACACAAAAAGTGTCGGCGTTGCTTCCTTCGGCCCACCCTCGAAAAATATGGCGCGGAAAGAGATCTTAGCGTGCGCCAAGTGAAACGACTAGAGGAGAAAAAAAAAAGAAAACAAGAACACAGTGTGCGCCCCAGCCCGACCCACCTAAACCTAACCAATCTCCCTCCGATCCCCAATCTCAGCCGCCACCCCGACCCACCTAAACCTAACCAGTGCGCCACCGCCCCAAGCTGCAAGCCGCCACCCGTCCGCTGCCCCCTCACACCACACCCCTCCGCCTCAACTTGCAAGCCGCCGCCCGTCGCTGCCCCCTCGCGCCACACCCCTCCGCCCCGATCTGCAAGCCGCCGCCCGTCCGCTGTCCCCTCGCCCCACAACGCACCATCCGCTCGAACTGCAGCTCCGTCCGCCGCGCCGAGGAGCAGCTGCTTCGTCCGCCGTGCCGAGGAGTAGCAGCGCCGTCCGCCGCACCGAGGAGCAACAACACCGTCCGCCGCGCCGAGGAGGAGCAGCAGCTACGTCCACCTGCAAGGCAGCAAGGTCAGCCGCGAGGATCCACGTGTTCTTCCTCCATGGGCGACCTCTGTTCCGGCTGATTTACTTTCCTCCGCTTCGCCTACAGAATTCGAGAGGTACCTTCTGTAGTTCACATTGTCACTAATGGCCTGATTGAAGAATGCTTGCGTGATGACATGATTGGATGACTTGCATGATATTCTTTCAGTTTTAGTTTTTTGTTTATCATTTTGTATTTCAAGTAGTTACAGATTTGGTTGTGTGAACCCTACTTAGTGTGATCTGTTTTTATCCGTAGTGAACCATCAGTTCAAATCAGATAGATCTCTCTTGCATTAACATGATTATGTGCATCCAGACCTGTTTAAAAGCTCAATGTCCCTATTTTTGCAGCAACATCGATATTCTGAGTCTACATTTCACTTAGTAGTCTGTGAATCACTTGTGAAGGTGCAGCCACCATGGACAAAAGGTGGATGGATGAGCCTAGGGACACCACATAATTTTTAGCGGTTAAAGGGTGCTTAGCAATTATTTAACTACATCTGATCTGATGCATATGCATATTTATATAACATGTAGGCACACAAAGGTGTATTTGGAAGGCGTGGAAAAATTCTTAAGCTTTGCATTTAGTAATTCATCCGGAAACAAAATATTATGTCCTTGTAAGAACTGTTCAAACTCATTTTGGAATGAAGAAAGAGAGGTGCGTGAGCATCTGGTATGTGAGGGGTTTCTCCGTGGGTATAGAACTTGGATTTTTCATGGAGAATCTAGCTCATCTTTCTTGAATGTTCCCGACGCTCATGAGAATGAGGTTGAGGAGGAGTCACCCGAAGAGGATGACATTTCTGATTTGCTTCGAGACTTAGGGGGCGGTTTAGATATGGAGGGGGACTTCGAAGATGACACAGTTTCTGCGCAGACTGATGCATATTTAGAAGCTCTTCAAAAGTTGAAAAATGACTCTGGTCAAGAGCTATATCCTAGGTGTAAGAAGTTCTCAAAACTGCGTTTCATAATTAGACTACGTCATGTCAAATTACTTGGTGGATGGTCAGATAAAAGTTTTAACCTGCTGCTAGATCTACTTAATGATGCTTTTCCTGAAGGGTCCTCACTAGCCAAAAACTACAATGAAGCTAAGAAATTGGTGAAATGCCTAGGACTTGGATATGTTAGTATTCATGCATGTGAACATGATTGCATCCTCTTTTGGAAAAACCTTGCTAAGGCCGATGTTTGTCCAATATGCAATACTTCACGATGGAAATCTGAAAAGAAGAGTCTAGATGGAAAACGTGTCCACAAGGTACCTAGGAAGGTTCTCCATTATTTTCCAATAAAGAAAAGGCTCCAGAGGTTGTTTATGTGTTCTAGAACAGCAGCTCTCACCAGATGGCATGATGAAGGGCGTACAAAAGATGGTTTGATCAGGCATCCAGCTGATTCTGCTTAATGGAAGTATTTTGATGAGATGAATAAGGACTTTGCTGAGGACAGCCGCCATTCTAGGCTTGGATATGGAGCAGATGGTTTTAATTCTTTTAGATCCAATAACGTTAATTATAGTGTTTGGCCTGTTATCTTGATTCCTTATAACTTCCCTCCTTGGATGTGCATGAAGCAATATTTTTTTTTCTCACATTGTTAATTCCCGGTAAACATGCTCCTGGTAGTGATATGGATGTTTATCTAGAGCCGCTACCTTATGATATGGTAGATATGTTTCTTCATGGTGTCAGAACATACGATGCTTCAAAAGAAGAGTTCTTTAATTTGAAGGCTGCCATATTGTGGACCATTCATGATTTCCCGGGCCTAGGGTATACAACTGGTTGTACCACCTCTGGTGAAGGAGCTTGTCATGAATGCCATTCTGACAAATGTTCTCTTAGGCCGAATAATAGTAGCAAGACATGGTACATGGGGCATCGCGGGTTCTTACATGAAGGCCACCCCTTTAGGTCCAATACCCATTCTTTTGATGGCATTGCTGAGCATAGGCCAGCGCCGATTCCTCTCTCTGAACCAGAAATTGTTGCTCAGACGAAAGATATGCATACGGTTTTTGGGAAGAATCCATCCGGGAAGAAGAAAACCAAGCGGAAGCGCAAGGACGATGAGCCGTTAATAGTTTGGAAAAGGAAGTCTATTTTTTTCAGGCTGCCATATTGGGAGAGCTTGTTGCTGCGTCACAACTTAGACGTCATGCACATAGAAAAAATGTATGTGAGAACATAATCAACACATTGTTGTGCATTGATGGGAAATCTAAGGATAATCTGAACTCTCGCTTGGACCTTCAAGCTCTGAACATTAGAAGTGACCTTCATCCTGTTGAACTTGAAGTAGAAGATAAATTTTATTTACCTCCAGCACCTTATGAAATGAATGTTGCCCAACAGAGGTTATTTTGTGGAGTATTAAAAGGAGCTAGGTTCCCTTACAGGTTAGCAGCTGATATACGTGGTAATGTGCATGTAAGGAAAGGAAAATAATCGGGCTAAAGAGCCATGACAACCACATCTTGATGCAACATTTGCTACCACTTGCTGTGAGAAGGCTATTGCCCGAAAAAGTTAGTGCATCACTGATTCATGTTAGCAATTTTTTCAAGCAGATTTACTCACATGTTATTTCTGTTAGTGAGATGGAAAAACTAGAGGCTGAAATAGCTGAGACCTTGAGCATTCTTGAGACTATATTCCCCCCATCCTTTTTTGATATCATGGTACACTTGATGGTGCATCTTCCAGCCCAAGCAAAAATAGCTGGTCCAGTGCATTTTCGCAACATGTTTCCTATAGAGAGGTAATTGTCACCGACCACTTTTGTAGCAGTAGAAGTATGCTTCTTCTGCAAATAGACATAGACATTTGATTTGTTTATCTCACTGTAGGTATTTGTGCCGGTGTATGGGCTTTGTTCATACTAGAATTCATCTAGAGGGATCTATTGCTGAGAGCTATGTATTTGATGAGACTCTTACCTACTGTTCTCGGTATTTAAAAGGTGAAACTCAGTTTACTCGACAAATTAGAAATGATCAAGTTTTGGGTATGGAAACCAGTAGTACCACACCTTTCTTCAGCAACCTTGGTCGAGGATTAGTCGGCAAGCATTCTGAGTTATTGGACAATAAGACTTGGCTTCAAGCTCATAGATATGTCTTGTTCAACTATGACCACATAGAACCTTATTTGAAGTAAGCTATATTTTTTTTTTGCAATTTGCATTTTATTTATGCTTGTTGTTGAAGTGATGAATACTTTGCAGCAAGCATAAGGAATATCTTTCCTCAATTGGTCTTAAAAATAATCGACAAATTAGTCGTGTCCAGCATGAGTCCTTCCATGAGTGGTTTAAGAAGCATGTAAGTGGTCACATGTCTCTCTTTTCTTGTGATGTATATATATGCAGCGAGTTCCATCCAATTTTAAAAATACTATATTCCATATTCACAGGTGGAAGAAATGGGTGACAAAGTGCTAGAGGAGATATGTATTTTAGCTCAGGGGCCATCCGAAGTTGCACAACAGCTTAGTAGCTATACTAGAAATGGGTTACATTTTCATATGCAGTCCTATGATGATGGTAGGCCGGTGCAAAATAGTGGTGTAGCTCTAGTTGCACAGACTACACGTTATGAAAAAGGAAACAATGATAATATGATAATAGGAAACCAAACATTTTACGGCATCATAAAAGAAATTCTTGAGTTGAACTATCAAAATAAAGGAAAAATAGTTCTCTTCAAATGTGATTGGGTTGACAACCGAAGGAAAGACAAGTGGGTAAAAGTTGATCGCCTTGGGGTAACTTCTATGAATTTCAAGCATTTGGTCAATACTGGTGAAAATATATCGGATGAGCCTTTCATTTTAGCGTCGCAAGCAACTCAAGTTTTCTATGTTGAAGACCCAATTGATGATGAATGGGTTGCTGTTAGCCACTACAATCCACGGGGCTCATATGCCGTGCGTGAAGATGAAGATGAGGATGTAGAGACCGCTATGCCAATGGTTGATCCTCATATCTATTCATGTTTCCATGATGATCTTCAAAGTATTGATTGTGCTAGAACAGACATAGATGGGAGAATTGTGTATGCTAAAAAATCTAGAAAGTAAGGGGCGTTTGCATTTGATTTTTTTGCTGCCCTGTGTTTTTAATCTGCTTTCTATGCATATTTATCCACTGTTGTCTGTTAAGCATCTTGTTCTAACATTTGTCAGTTGCAGGAAAAAAGATGGTAGGAACAAGAGGAGGAAGCGAGGCCCCTCTTCTTGATGAAGCTACGAGGCTTGCCAATATTGCAGAAAATGAGAGAAAGGTGAAAGCTCTTATAAAACTCAAAAGGAATGAAGCATTAGGAGGAAACAAAAATCCCATTGAGAAATCAGGTTCATCACAACCATCCAAGAAAAAGAAAAAGGTTGTGTACTTCTCATTGTTTACATTCAATGTACTTCTCATTGTTCACAAGAATTGGATGAAGCATTGTGTTACCATCTTTCACACATATTTATGCTTTTTTCCTAGCCAAATAACTGCATAAGTGAAGTTGCAAATGGAGGGCGTAATCAGCAATCCCAGTCAAGGTTAAACCACGATGGTGAAGATCCCAATAATGAACCCATAGGACATGGCTCAGATGACATTCAAGGTATTCTAGTGTTGCTCCATCATTCTCATTTCTCCCTGTGCACACTTTAGATTTATGACTGCAGATTTGCACTTCAGATTTATGACTTTATATTTGCATTACAACTTTTTAAGTGTGACCATGTATTTAGATTTATGACTTCAGATTCTCACTCATTCCTTTTGCATTGTAAAGCAAATGCTTCAGTTGTGACTGTACAACAAAAAAAGAAGAGAGGAAGGGGTCCCACCGAATTAAGGAAGATATATGATAGAGACCAACCTAAACAAAAAGTCGAACTAAATGAGTTTGGTCAGCCTGTTGGTACCAATGGTACAACATTTGCTAATTTCATTGGAACATTGGTAAGGAAGCAATTGTCGGTGCTAATTGAGGACTGGAGATATATTGATCCCGAGGCAAAGTTAAAGCTATGGGATGACATAAAGGTAGTTTAGATTGTCAAAATGGCTTCTTTTGCTAGCTGGCTTTTGCTAGCTGACTTTTGCTAAATGGCTTCTTTTTCATGTTTGTCCAGTCATATTTTGAGGTGGATGAAGCTGCTTTGGATTACGTTATGACAGCAGCTGCAAAAAAATGGAGAGAATTTAAGTCAGACCTAAAGGAGAAGTTTGATGCCACATTGACAGATGAGGAACTTACGGAAAGACGTGATAAAAGAATTGAAAAAAAAGATTGGATACAACTTATCGATCAGTGGAGAAAACCAGAATCTGAGGTAAGGCACAAACTGCTTTACTTTGGGTTAGAATTGAACTAATGTCTTCATGTTATATCCTAGCTTAACTCATTGTTTGCATCTTTTTTTAGGCTAGCAGTACTAGAAACAAACAAAATCGTTCCAATTTGAAATTGCTACATGTAGCTGGCAGCAAGAGTTTTGCTCGTGTTGGTCATGATATGGTAAACACAACTGCTCAAGCACTTTTTTTTGAAAGTGATGTATCAGATCAGTTTTGGTTGTTTTAGTTACTAGTGAAACAAATTGGTTGCAGGCTCAGAAACTTGGGTACCATCCAGGAAGAGACGAATTTTTTGTTGAAGTACATACAAGTCAGAAAACTGGAGTTCCCACCCCACTAGCAGCGCCACTAATTGTAAGTCACATAGACCATTCATCATCTCTTTTCTGTTATAATATCGTGCATGTGGCTTCATCATGGAAATAACTTGAGGTACCTCATTTGCTTTGTTCTTGTAGAAGAAACTTCAAACTAAAGCTGCACTCCACCCAGAAATGAAGGGAAATTCTATTGAGGAAGGTGATCTTTATGCACATACTTTTGGAGAGAAGGAACCAAGAGGACGTGTCCGTATGTTGGGTATGGGGCCAACTCCACAGAGTGTGGGCACGCCTGGAACAAAAGCTAAATTGCCAACAAAGCTTGCAATGCAAATGGAACTTCGTCGAAGAGCTGAACAAGCAGTTTCAACTCTACAGGAGAAAATGCAAGCAATGGAACGACGCGTCGATGAGATGCAGCATGTCGTGTTTTCACAAGGAAGTCACAGTGTTGAAACGCCCACGCTTTCACCTCCTAATTCTGTCTCTCGACCCATGGTAGAGTGCTTAGTTATCTACTTTTGTTAAGATATGTGAATCATAGGTACACTAATTCATTTTCTTTTTGTGTCCCTCCATAGTTCTCACGTATTGTACCGGATGATGACGATGAGGAAGAGGAACATGAGGGTCATCATGATGCAGTCCAGGAAGACGGAGGCTTGTTCATCCAGAAGCGTATACCATCTAGCCATAATGTTGCATCCACACATTTACCACCTAGAAGCCATCTAGCCACTCCAAGCGTCCATCAAGCCACTCAAGCCTCTCACAATCAAGAAGACCTTGTAATCATCTCATCTCTTAACTACATATATCTTGTTCTCTTGTGTTTGCTATTCTTCATGTTTCTAATAGACGATGCATGACTTAGGTTGGTAGGGATGTCATATTATATCATTTGGTGAGATCTGATCCTGTGGCGAAGGCAATGGTTATCTCAACCAACCAAGACACCATAGTGGGTGGTGAAGTTCTTGGGCTGCAATATTACGAAGTTCTTGTGAATGTTGTATTGAAAAGAGAGGTGGAGCTTGCTCGTGGATATGATGGAATGCAAACAATGGGCGATGCTCACCACATGTCCATTGCATGGCCATCAAATAGGGTAAAAATATATTTTATACATTTTCCTGCCTAGTGTAAACTATCACATGATGCTAACTAATTGTTATTTTTGTAGATCAAACCTTGCACCAAGTCACGCTTGTCGTCATCACAGAGTTCAGGTATTATTCCTGTCAACATCACCATGTCTATCTGACACTTAGAACTAAGAGCAAGTAGTACATCTATCTGTGACCTGTTTGTGTCCTGGTACAATCTTCTATGCTTGTTTTGTTTTTTATTTATTTCTGGTTCCTCGTTCTGTCCTAGGGAGAATGGGGAAAACATGAGAGAGTTAAGATCTTTCTGTAACTAAAAGTTCTATCATATGCACCAGTTCAATCCCATTAAAGTTCCACTTTTAGCTATAGTAAAATACTAAATAAATGCATCCAACCTCACACTCTAATATTTTACATTAAATAACTCCTCTGTATGGTAGCACCATATCAAATTTCTAATCAACTTGCTATAAGACGTCATAACGTGTAGCTGCAGTTTTTATTGGTTCGAGAGAGGATTTCCTCATCCTAAATAAATAGAGAGAGAGGCTGTCCACGGTCCAGCATGTAGCAGGCTAGCAGCTAGTACAACAGAACTGCTTCTCAAAAAAAAAAAGCTACAGCAAACCAATGAGAGAGAGAGGCAGCGTACTTGAGCTTTTATTTGAAGAATCGTTTTTCTGTGTATTTTGCCCTCTGTTTGTTAATATGACTGCTTTATATATATATGAAAGGCTCCCCTGCTATTTGGATGTTGAGGACTGAAAATATCATTTCTTTTGGACTAAAAATATAGAACATCTCTGTTGTTGTACAGAACTTGTAGCAGGAGTCAGCATACTATTTTTATCATCTCTTTTGGACTGAAATATACAACATTTCATACAGTATTATGGTCTAGAAAATCACTTCTCTTCCATTCTGACTTCATGTTGTTGTTCTCATTTTCTAAGATTGCTCAAAGATACAAGTTCTTTTGCAGGGACAAATGGGAGAAAGTAGCAAGTACTGAAGTTGATCTAGGTTGTTCCGCTGATCGCTTTTGTCCATAACATGGAACATGGTCGACGCATTTTGTACATATGGAAGTTGATGTCAGCTTGATCGAAGACTGGGTACCTTCCATAATATTTTGTAGTAGTCAAGTGATCAAACGATTGGTCTCTTGAGAACTTGCTCATCATATTTTGTAACAGGCCATGACCTGAATGTCGACTTGCGTATTCCCTTGATGGCTGCAGCTAACTTGAGTGAAGAAAGCTAGTGAATCTTCTATATATGTTGAATGAATGCATTGGCTGTTATCTTGTGATGAATGGATGAGTGCAATTGGAATCATCTATATATGTTGAATGAATGGATTTGCTGTTATCTTCTAATGAATAGAAGAGTGCAATTGTATTGCATACTGAACATGAATTGAATACTATGATTTTAATTTCATATATATGGTGCATTAGCATTTATGCTGTAATGTATAATCCTCACACTAAGTGTGTCGGTAGAAGTGCTGCATGTCACATTATCTGTTGGCATACACACAGGCAGATAAACTGTCGGAATAGATATGGGCGATGCACTATCTGTCGGCACATGTAGTATCAGATAGACTGTCGGCGTAGCTGTGGCATCACACAATCCGTCGGCATAGCTCAGCGTCAGATGAACTGTCGGCATAGAGTTGTCTGTCGCTGTAGAAATGTCTGTCAGCGTAAATCTCACCAATCTTGACATACTTTCTGTCGGCATATATTTATCTGTCGGTAAATACCTTTCCCGGCAGGACTATAGGCGACAACTCCTTTCTATCGGGAAAGGTCTTTGCCGACACTAAATGTGCCGCCGTAGGTGACCTACTCCGACAGATTGTCTGACGCTGCTTTGAGTGTTGTGGTGTAGTGTATACTAACTTATCTCATGAGTTCTTGTTGAGTTTTGTGTGGATGAAGTTTTTAAGATTTAGGAGAAGCCACGATATAAGAGGAATTAAGGAGACACAAGAGCTCAAACTTGGGGATGCCCAAGGCACCCCAATATAATATTCCAAGAAGTCTCAAGCAACTAAGCTTGGGGATGCCCCGGTAGGCATCCCACCTTTATTCATCAACACCTATCGGTTAGCCTAAGCTTTTACTTGTTCACATGATATGTGCTATTCTTGGAGTGTTCTTTTATTTTCGTTTTGTTTGTTGTTTGAATAAAATTATCAAGATCTGAAATTTTATATGAGAGAGAGTCCTCACATAGCTACCTATTTAATTAACTACTCATTTGGTCTTCACTTATATCTTTTGGAGTAGTTTGTCATTTACTCTTGTTCTTCACTTATATCCTATGAGTAAATTGTTGAATGAATTGAATATCATAAAGTTGAAATTATATGTGCTTCATATGCTTGTATCATGTCTAGTAGTAGTTTCACATTTGGGTTAGAAAGTGAAATCTATTGAAGCTTGACACTCACAATATTGGTCATACAAGCAATTCATGAATGATTAGTATAAGGAAGAGAACTTTCACATATAAATATATTATCTTGGACATCTTTTATGATTATGAATACCCATTAATTATTTTCAAACTTGAGAAATTAGTTGAAGTTGGACAAGGAAGATAACGTAATGAGTTATGTTTGGGTATATTTGCATAGAAGTTATATTGTTATGGATACTCCAACATGTGGTGCTTGCTTAGGATCTTTTGCTAGCCAAAAAAACGTACTAAGTAGAGGTACTACTTGTGCATCCAAAAACCATTAAACCCAGTTTCTTGCCATGAGTGTCCACCATATCTACCTATGGATTGAATAAGATCCTTCAAGTAAGTTGTCATCGGTGCAAAAAGCAATAAAAATTGCTCCTAAAATATGTATGATCTTTTATTGCAAGGGAAAATAAGTGTTGTACGAACTTGTGATGGTAAAGAAATAAAAGCGACAAACTGCATAATAAAGGTTGCTATCACAAGGGGCAATATAACGTGACATTCCTTTGCATTAAGGGCTTGCACATCCAAAAATCAAAAGCGCATGGCAACCTCTGCTTCCCTCTGCGAAGGGCCTATCTTTTACTTTATGTATTTACTTTTATGCAAGAGTTAATAGTATTACTTCTCATTTCAACCTTAATTATTCTTCTGTTTGTAAGCATCATGTGGTGGGGAAAGATCCAGGCACATATGGCCAGTCAAATATATTTGATCATGAATTATTATTGTTGACAATTATCTCTATGATAAATAAGTTGGGAGGCGACACATTAAACCCCTATCTTTCTCTGTGTTCGATGGAAGCCATTTGTTCTAAAAATATGCTTTGAGTACTAGCAATCATAGAAGACTATATGATAATTGCGTATGTGGAGCTCTTACTTAGACTTTGTTGAAATTAAGTTTAATTGCAGTTGTTTGGTGACTAAGAACATGGATTGTTAAGTTTCAAGAGAATGCATTGTTTGAACCATAACATGTGAATTGATTGCTACTTTATCATGATGAGTTTTATGAGAAAGAGTTGCTGTTATGATGCTAGGAAAAGTGATTGAAATTATTATTGATCAAACTTATGCACTATGCTAGCATTCACACTTCATAAATTATTTCTTTTATCATTTACGTACTCGAGGACGAGCAGGAATTAAGCTTGGGGATGCTGATACGTCTCCAACGTATCTATAATTTATGAAGTATTTATGCCATATTTATAACAATTCTATATGGTTTTGGTATGATTTGATTAGAACTAACCCAGACTGACGCTGTTTTCAGCAGAACTACCGTGGTGTTGGTTTTTGTGCAGAAATAAAAGTTCTCCAAATGCAGCAAAACTTTTTGACGATTTTTTTGGACCAAAAGAGACCCCTGAAGCTTCGTGGAAGGACCAGAAGCCTCACGAGGTGCTCACAAGCCACCACGGCGCGCCAGGGGGTGGCGTGTCGTGGTGCCTCGTGGGCCCATCTTAGCCCATCTTGACGTGATTCCAACGCTGAAAAATTCTATAAATAGAGAAACCGCCAGAAATAACCATAGATTTTGGACTCCGCCGCCACAAGCCTCTGTACCTTCGAAATACCATCTACAGCCCTTTTCCGACACCCTGCCGGCGGGGGGAAATCATCACCGGAGGCCATCTTCATCATCCCGGCGGTCTCCATGATGAGGAGGGAGTAGTTCACCCTCGAGGCTAGGGGTATGTACTAGTAGCTATGTGTTTGATCTCTCTCTCGTGTTCTTGATTTGGCACGATCTTGATGTACCGCGAGCTTTGTTAATATAGTTGGATCATATGGTGTTTTTCCCCTCTCTATCTTGTTGTGATGAATTGAGTTTTTACCTTTGAGGTTTCACTATTATCGGATTGAATACTTTTATGGATTTGAGAACACTTGATGTATGTCTTGCATATGAATACCCGTGGTGACAATGGGGTATTATATTGATTCACTTGATGTATGTTTTGGTACTCAACTCGCGGATTCCCGAGGTGACATTGGGGTAATCTATGCATAGGGGTTGATGCACGTTTTCGTCCTACTTTCTCCGGTAGAAATCTTGGGGCACTCTTTGAAGTTCTTTGTGTGGATTGAATATTATGAATCTGAAGTTGTTTGATGCATATTGAATAATCAACTCACGGATACTTGTGGGGACATTGGAGTATCTAGGTGACATTAGAGTTGGTTGATGTGTATCATATGGTGTTATTTTAGTACGGACTCTAGGGCTGTTTGTGACACTTATAGGAATTGCTCAATAGATTGATTGGAAAGAATAACTTTGAGGTGGTTTCGTACCCTACAACAATTTCTATCTTATGTTCTCCGCTAATAGGAACTTTGGAGTGATTCTTTGTCGCACGTTGAGGGATTGTTATATGATTCAACTATGTTAGCACTGTTGAGAGATTGCACTAGTGAAAGTATGAACCCTAGGCCTTGTTTTCAAGCATTGCAATACCGTTTGTGCTCCGTTTTATCACTTGCTACCTTGCTGTTTTTATATTTTCAGATTACAAAAACCTATATCTACTATCCATACTACACTTGTATCACCATCTCTTCGCCGAACTAGTGCACCTATACAATTTGCCATTGTATTGGGTGTGTTGGGGACACAAGAGATTTCTTGTATTTGATTGCAGGATTGTTTGAGAGAGACCATCTTCATCCTACGCCTCCCACGGATTGATAAACCTTAGGTCATCCACTTGAGGGAAAATTGCTACTGTCCTACAAAACTCTGCGCTTGGAGGCCCAACACGAGTCTACAAGAATATGTTGTGTAGTAGACATCACTAATCAACGGGCAATGGAGATGCCCATCAATTGATGTCAATGCGAGGAGTAGGGATTGCCATGCAACGGATGCACTAAGAGCTATAAGTGTATGAAAGCTCAACATGAAAACTAAGTGGGTGTGCATCCAACTTGCTTGGTCATGAAGACCTCGGGCATTTGAGGAAGCCCGTCATCGGAATATAAAGGCCAAGTTCTATAATGAAAAATTCCCATTAGTATATGAAAGTGACAAAATAGGAGACTCTCTATATGAAAAACATGGTGCTACTCTGAAGCACAAGTGTGGAAAAGGATAGTAACATTGCCCCTTCTCTCTTTTTCTCTCATTTTTTTCATGGCTCTTTTTCGCCTCCTTTTTTTTCTTTTTCTTTTTCTTTTTTTTTTCGTCCGGAGTCTCATCCCGACTTGTGGGGGAATCATGGTCTCCATCATCCTTTCCTCACTAGGACAATGCTCTAATAATGATGATCATCACACCTTTATTTACTTACAACTCAATATTACAACTCGATACTAGAACAAAAATATGACTCTATATGAATGCCTCTGGCAGTGTACCAGGATGTGCAATGATGCTAGCGTAACATGTATAAAAATGATGAACGGTGGCTGATCCACAAATACTATGTCAGCTATATGATCATGCAAAGCAATATGACAATGATGATGTATGTCATAAAAATGGAACGGTGGAAGTTACATGGCAATGTATCTCAGAATGGCTATGGAAATGCCATGATAGGTAGGTATGGTGGCTGTTTTGAGGAAGATATAAAGAGGCATATGTGTGATAGAGCGTATCATATCATGGGGTTTGGATGCACCGACGAAGTTTGCAGCAACTCTCGATGTGAGAAAGGGCAATGCATGGTACCGAAGAGGCTAGCAAATTGCGGAAGGGTGAGAGTGCGTATAATCCATGGACTCACATTAATCATAAAGAACTCACATACTTATTGCGAAAGTTTATTAGCCCTCGAAGCAAAGTACTACTACGCATGCCCCTAGAGGGATAGATTGGTAAGACAAGGTTCATCGCTCGTCCCCTACCGCCACTCATAAGGTAGACAATCAATAATAAATCATGCTCCAACTTCTTAGCATAACGATAGATCATATGTGCATGCTTTGGGAATCACAAACCTTAACATAATTATTCTTTAAACCACAATCATCTACTAGTACCTCCCCCATATTACCATCTTAATATCGCAAAACTATTGTAAGGAATCAAATTTATCATATTCAATGATCTACATGAAAGTTTTTATTATACCCCTCTTGAATACCTATTATATCACGACCAAATTCATAACTCGTGCATATTACCATTTCTATCATGAGACTCTCAAAAAGATGTAAGTGAAGCATGAGAGAGATATAAGTGAAGCACTAGAGCAACTGCCTAGCTCAAAAGATATAAGTGAAGCACATAGAGTATTCTAACAAATCACGAATAATGTGTGTCCCTCTCAAAAAGGTGTGTTCAGCAAAGATGATTGTGACAAACTAAAAAGAAAACAAAATTAAACAAACTATATCACAAGACGCTCCACGTAAAACACATATCATGTGATGAATAAAAATATAGCTCCAAGTGAGTTACCAATAGATTATAGTCGAAAGAGGGGATGCCCCAGAAGGCATCCCCAAGCTTAGACGCTCGAGTCTTCCTTGAATATTACCTTGGGGTGCCTTGGGCATCCCCAAGCTTAGGCTCTTGCCGCTCCTTATTCCTTTATCCATCGTAGTCTCACCCAAAATTTGAAAACTTCAGCACACAAAACTCAATAGAAACCTCGTGAGATCCGTTAGTATAACAAATAAATATTTAACTCTAAGTGCTACTGTACTCCAACTTCTCCATGACTCATACCCCCCGATACGATCCATAGGTTCATCAAAATAGGCGAACTATGTAACAACAACAGAATCTGTCTAAAATAGACAGTATGTAATGATCCGAATTATGGTCATACTTTTGTAACTCCAAAAATTCTGAAAAATTAGGACAACATTTACAATTCATATATCAATACTGTGTAAAATATTCAGAAGGTTATCACGCTCCAGAAAAAAACCAAAATTCCAGTACTGGACGCAAAAGATTCTGTTTTCCAACAACATCTGTCATACTATCTTCCAAATCATCCCAAAGGCATTACTTGGCACAAACACTAATTAAAACATAAAAATACAATCATAACAGAAGCTATAATTGTGCAAACACTCAAAAACAGAAGGTAAAAGCAAAAAATTATTTTATTCATTGGGTTGCCTCCCAAGAAGTGCTATTGTTTTATGCCCCAGCTAGGCATAATGCATAGTTTCAAGTGTTGTCATCCTTCAAGTTAATTCCATAAGTGGCCCTCGTAATGGATTCATAAGATGTTGTAATTATTTTTCTAGGGAAGTGTTTCATCCCTTTCTTTAGTGGAAATTGAAATCTTATATTACCTTCTTTCATATCAATAATAGCACCAATTGTTCGAAGAAAAGGCCTACCAAGTATTATGGGGCAAGAAGGATTGCATTCAATGTCAAGAACAATAAAGTCCATGGGAACATAATTTTTATTTGGAAGAATAAGCACATCATTTATTCTACCCAATGGCTTTTTAATAGTGGAATCCGCAAGGTGCAAATTAAGGGAACAAGGATCCATGTCGGTGAGACCTAGCACATCACACAAAGACTTTGGTACAGTGGAAACGCTAGGACCAAGATCACAAAGAGCATTACATTCATAATCTTTAATTTTTACTTTAATAGTAGGTTCCCATTCATCTTGTAATTTTCTAGGAATTGATACTTCCAACTCAATCTTTTCTTCATGTGCTTTCATCATGACTTCTACGATATGTTTAGTGAAAGCTTTATTTTGTTCATATGCATTTGGTGAATTAATTATGGATTGCAACAAGGAAATACACTCAATTAAAGAACAACTATCATAATTAAAGTCCTTATAATCCAAAGTAGTGGGTGCATTACTACTTAAAGTTTTGACCTCTCCAAACTCACTTTTTTCATTTTTAAGATAAAGATTATCACCCTCCAAGCAAGTGGGACTCCTTCTATCTAAAGTTGACTCTTCTCCAGTCCATTTTTCATCAAGTTTTATGTTACTAAATAATGATTCAATAGGAGTGACACCAATCATTTTAATATCTTCATCATTACTACGATAGAAACCAGGTGGAATCGCTTTTTCTAGAAATTCTCGCTTAGCTCTCAACCTAGAGGTCCTTTCCTTTAATTTCATTAATGGAGACATAGATAGCTTTAATAGACTCATTTATATCAATTTTAGGTGGCAAAATTTTAATCTTGAGATTTTCCACATCATGAGCAATTCTATCCATGTTCCTAGACATTTCATCAACTCTATTCAATTTTTCTTCTATCATAGCATTTAAATTCTTTTGAGAATTAATAAATTCCTTAATATTACTTTCAAGATCAGAGGGTATCCTATTATTATTATTATTATTATAAGAATTACCATAGGAATTACCATAATTATTAGAGGAATTTCCATGAAACGGTCTAGCATTGAAATTACCCCTATAAGCATTGTTGTTGAAATTGTTTTGAGATATAAAATTCACATCAATAGCATCATTATTTTGCTCAATCAAAGTGGACAAAGGCACATCATTAGGATCAACATGAGCATTCTTACTAGCAAGCATTTTAATAATAGCATCTATTTTATCACTCAAAGTATTGATTTCTTCAACGGAATTTACCTTCTTACCAGTTGTAGTTCTTTCGGTGTGCCATTGAGAATAATTTGTCATAATATTATCTAGGAGTTTTGTAGCTTCTCCTAATGTAATTTCCATAAAAGTACCACCTGCGGCAGAGTCTAGCAAATTTCTAGAAACAAAGTTTAGTCCCGCATAAATTTTTTGTATGATCATCCACAAATTCAAACCATGAGTTGGGCAATTTCTTATCATTAATTTTATTCTCTCCCAAGATTGTGCAACATGTTCATGCTCAAGTTGCTTAAAATTCATAATTTGATTTCTTAAAGAAATAATCTTAGCGGGAGGAAAATACTTGGTAATAAAAGCATCATTACACTTATCCCAAGAATCAATACTATTTCTAGGCAAGGATGAAAACCAAGTTTTAGTACGGTCTCGTAGTGAGAACAGAAATAATTTGACAATATCATTATCCACATCTTTCTTCTTTTCCATATGACAAAGTTCAACGAAATTATTTAAATGGGATGCAACATCTTCATTAGGACTACCAGAAAATTGTTCTTTCATAACAAGATTAAACAAGGCAGCATTAATGTCACACGACTCCGCACTAGTGGCGGGAGGAGCAATAGGAGTTCTAATAAAATCATTATTATTAGTATTGGAAAAGTCACACAATTTTGTATTTTCTTGAGACATTGCGACAAAGCAAGCAAACTAGCAAACAAGCAAATAAAATATTTTTGTGTTTTTGTAAAAAAAAATAGAAGTGGGGGAGATGAAAATGAGAGGCAGATGCAAATGAAAAGGCAACTAAAATAAGTGCAAGTGATTGATAGTTTGTGTGAAGGTACTTGATAGATTTTGATGATGTCTCCCCGGCAACGGCTCCAGAAATTCTTCCTGCTACTTGTAGACTGCGTTGGTATTTCCCCGAAGAGGAGAGGATGATGCAGTATAGTAGAGATAAGTATTTCCATCAGTTAAGAACCAAGATTATCAATCCAGTAGGAGAACCAAGCAAGATCCAGTGAACAGCACCTACACACACAAAAACAAACTATTGCACCCAACGCGAATAAGAGGGTTGTCAATCCTCTTAGCGGTTACTTGCAAAGGATTAAGTCTGATAGAGATAAATTGATAAAGTAAATTACTAAACTAAATAAGAGTAAATAAATTGCAGCAAGGTATTTTTATGTTTTTTATATGATAAAAATAGACTCGTGGGCCATAGTTTTCACTAGAGGCTTCTCTCTTGAGCGCAGAAACATACGGTGGGTGAACAAATTACTGGTGGGCAATTGATAGAAAAGCAAAAATTATGACGGATTCATGCAATGATCATGTATATAGGCATCACGTCCGAGACAAGTAGGCCGACTCCTGCCTGCATCTACTACTATTACTCCACTCATCGACCGCTATCCAGCATGCATCTAGAGTATTAAGTTAATAAAAACAGAGTAACGCCTTAAGCAAGATGACATGATGTAGAGAAGCAAATTCAATCAATATGAATAAACCCCATCTTTTTATCCTTAATAGCAACAATACAAATACGTGTCATGTCCCTTTCTGTCACTGGGATTGAACACCGCAAGATTGAATCCATCACAAAGCACCTCTCCCATTGCAAGATAAACCAATCTAGGCTGCCAAACCAAATCGCTAGATCGTAGAGAAATACAAAGATATATTTAATCATGCATAAAAGAGTTTAGAGAAGACTCAAATATTTCTCATGAATAATCTGATCATAAACTCACAATTCATCGGATCCCAACAAACACACCGCAAAAGAAGATTACATCGGATAGAACTTCAAGAACATCAAGGAGAACATGATATTGAAGAGCAAAGAGAGAGAAGAAGCTATCTAGCTACTACCTATGGACCCGTAGGTCTGTGGTAAACTACTCACACATCATCGAAAGGGCAGCAAGGTTGTTGTAGAAGCCCTCCGTGATCGATTCCCCCTCCGGTAGAGTACCGGAAAAGGCCTCCAGATGGTATTGCGGAAGAACAGAGGCTTGCGGCGGCGGAAAGGTTTTCTCTTCTGGCTCTCTGATGGTTACCGAATATTTGTGAATTTATAGGAGTGGAATTAGGTCAAACGGAGCCATGAGGGCCCCACAAGGCATTAGGGCGCGCCCTGTTGCCTTGAGGAGGCTTCGTGAACCTTCTGGCCTCCTCTCCAAGTCTCCAGGGTCTCTTTTGTTCAGAAAAAAAAATCTCCAAAAAGTTTCGTGGCATTTGGACTTCGTTTGGTACTGATTCTCTGAAAAGCCAAAAACAAGCAGAAAACAGTAACTGGCACTGGGCACTAGGTTAATAGCTTAGTCCCAAAAAAATGATATATAATTGCATGTAAAAACATCCAAGATTGATACTATAATAGCATGAAACAATAAAAAATTATAGATACGTTGGAGACGTATCAGGAAGATATCATGTTATTACCACCTCCATTTATTTGAACCTGTACATTCAGACGTTACTTTGCCTACTTTGTTGAACTATATCAATAAGTGCACTCTTGAACATATATAAATGTTGTTATTAGGTCTATTTAGTAATTTTAAAGGTTGATTTAATTACTGTTCTTAAACTGGATTGTGCTGTCATTTTGGTTGGGATTGATGCTGTACAGCTATTATTTCAAATCTGAAAATCAAATTACTGGCGTCGGGAAAACATGGAATGTCACTACTGATGAAAATTACTGCTGGCGTTGGGCACGTGGCACGCCATTAACCTCCAAAATACTGCTGGCGTAGGGCCAACGCCAGCACTATTTTCTAACAATGGCACCATATTGGTGGCGTCGTGCGTCCACGCCAGCAAGGCCGTTTTTGGCACGTCATAACTAGGCTTTTCTGCACTAGTGGGAAAGCTATGATCCCTCTGAAGATTAAAATCTTTTTATGGCAATTGTTTCAAAATGTTGTGCCTACGCGTGATAATATGCGTCATAGAAAATGGAATCCTACCTGTTCCTTTTGCACTGATATGGAAACTGCGGACCATTTGTTCTTTACATGCTCATTTGCTCGTACGGTTTGGGGGGTCCTGGGCTTAACAGTGGGGGCATCCTGCTGCCCCAGTCTTTCTGGTAAAGTTGGGCGTGGTTGTATAAATTGTTTCCTGGAGGCAAAATATACTATATGATGATCATTGCTGCCATCTGCTGGGGGATTTGGTGCACTCGCAACAAAGTTACTTTTGAGAAGCATGTTGTTCACACTCCCTTAGAGGCTGTTTTCACTGCTTGTTCTTTTATGTTGTATTGGGTAGGGCTGCTGAAGGGAGACGACAAGGTGGAATTCCAGGCTGGGGTTAAGAAGCTGGCTCAGGTGGCTGTTGCTTTAGCTGACAGGACAAACCCCCGCGGCAGACTTCTTCTGGGTGATGGAGCTGGGATCCGGACAGGCTAACATGTTGCTTCATCTTGTTTAGCCTTTGATCCACTGGGGTTTGATGCCCGCTGGTCTTTGTAGTTCTATTGGGTAGGTTCTGCTATTGTGGTTCCTTGGTAGTCTTTTTCAGGATGCTTTTGGGCAGTGGTAAGTGTCGCCAGGTTTCCGCCCCATGGTAGGTGGTCCGTTTTAGGATCATCTACAGTGGGTTTCCTGGCGGTGCGCCAACTCGCTCCCCCCTTTCGGTCCCCTTTTGCTTTAGTTTGGTTCAGATGTTGCTTCCTTGTTGGTGTGTGACAGACCCAGTTACAAACAGACTGATGTATTTCCGTTAGTTGCAAAATTAATGGAAAGGGGTGTGAGCCCGGTTGGAAAAGTTGCTCGGTGCGCAAGTTGGAAACACCTGGGTCATGCTTCTATGAAAGATGTGTCTGGTCCATGCTGGACTCTTCTATAAGACTGCACAAGACGTACTGCTACCAAGAACCATGTGCAGCTTACAACCAATTGTTAGTAAGAGATTGAGAGCTAGTCCTGTTTTTTGATGGGAAGAGCTAGCCCTTGAAAAAACAATATCAGGATCACGTTGGCAGACACGTTAAAAAATGCATCGCTGCAATGCGTGCACTATCGCTCAACCTCCAAAATTGCAGGAAGTGAGTAGTTGGCAGACACGTTAGCACACGCACGTACTACTGGTGTCTTTACCTGTGGTCTGTACCCAACTTGGGCTGATTAACATCATCGACTACACCATTTTTTGGTCCAGCTTGATCTGACATAGAGCTAACTGAGCTCAGAATGAATTGCCTCAAGGATGATGCACGTGCGTTCTGTTGAAACTCAAAAGATAGACCCGGGTCTGGTTGGCTAAGTGAAGAGCACAAGAGCAGGTACGTGTTTTTGAATTGGCATGTACTTTCTTTATTATTAGCTTAACCTATGTGAGTCCAAACATGCAAGATAACATATACTCCCTTGCAGATCATCGCACATGATAAGACCGCACAAGGGTACGTAGAGGCTCTCTGGTACAAGTTAATTCCTAGTTAGGCAACAACCTGATCCGAGCACCTTCTCATGTAAGCCAGTTGATACCTCACAATCCATTACTGACTAATCGGCGCCAAGTCAGCCCTGAACTGTACTGAGATAGAATGGTATGAGTTTAGTTCCCGATAACTCCAATTCTCATGCTGCTCACCAGCCGAATATTGTGTGATCTCTCTATGTATATATGTGAATATTTGGCCATTGGTTGGCCGACCTTCGTTCGCTAGAGAAACTGGAGGGCTAGAGCTGACAAGCCTTATAGTTCAATGGGTTATGCACTATGGATAGTGACATATATATCTACTCCCGTTGTCAGAATGAACATATGGATAGTTATTTCTGAATGCATTTCGTGGATGGTTGGTCATCTTTGTTAAGCATGGATCTTCTTTGGACTCGTACGTCGCCCAAGTTAATTCATCCTTTATGACGACTTGGTACACTTGACAGGCTAGCTGGCTATAACCGGGCCACTTGGTACACCGTTTACTCTTTGTGGCGATGAACGATTACTACACACACGCTCACCTTTTACTTCCTCACAGTTAATGCATGAACACAATAAAATACCGTGCATCTCTCGTGCCAAATAATAAGCTGATCGGGCACGTATGGATATATTGGCGTACCATGCATTGCATGTACGCCTCGTGTCTTTGTCCACACGTATGCATGCTTGCTCAAGTTCAGTCCGTGCGATATAGTGGCGTGTGTATGCTGCATGCTACTTCTACCTTGACTGACCACTTGTGGTGATCAGCTGAAAGCACCTCACGATCGATGTGGCCATGCACCCAAACCACATGCAGGGAAACCCGCTACTGATAGTTTAGGTTCTGTAACTCTCACACTCTGTATTGATCAGCCTCGATGGGCTTATGTAATGTGTTACAACAGATGTACAGAGGGGGGGAGAAGGAGAGTACAACGGCAGTCCTGCATGGCAGGACGTGCGGGCGCACGATGGCACATGACCTGCTCTAGCTGTTGGAGTCTCGAGGGACTCGGTGTAGAAGTCGTTAGCCACCAGAAGGGCGACGTGCATGCGTGGTCGAACACCCCCCCGCAGCCAAAACGTGGGGTTCGCCGACGTTGAGGCTGGACCTGAAGTCGTCGAAGACACGCGTCGGAAGCCCTTTGGTGAAGATGTCCGCAAACTGCGAGCTCGTGGGTACGTGGAGGACACGAATCTCACCAAGAGCGACGCGCTCGCGTACGAAGTGTAGGTCGATCTCGATGTGCTTCGTACGTTGGTGTTGCACCGGGTTGCTCGACATGTAGACGGCGCTGACGCTGTCGCAGTAGACCACCGTAGCTCAAGAGGGAGGTTGGTGAAGCTCGTCGAGAAGCTGGCGCAGCCATACGGACTCGGCGACGGCATTGGCAACCGCGCGGCACTCGGCCTCGGCGCTAGAGCGGGGGACGGTGTTCTGCCTCTTTGATGACCATGTGAGGAGATTGCCGCCGAGGAAGACGCAGTAACCAGAGGTGGACTTGCGCGTGTCGGGGCAGCCGGCCCAGTCGGCGTCGGAGTAGGCGACAAGCTCGGTGGAGGTGTCGCGATGGATCTGAAGTCCGAGGTGCGTCGTGCCGCGCAGGTAGCGGAGAATCCGCTTGACGAGCTGAAAGTGACAGTCCTGCGGCGCATGCATGAACAAGCAGCACTGCTGGACGGCGTAGGAGAGGTCGGGGCGCGTCAAGGTGAGGTACTGCAGCGCGCCGGCCAAGCTGCGGTAGAGTGACGGGTCGTGAAAGAGCGGGCCAGTGTCGGTGGAGAGCTTGGCGAGCGTGTCAATAGGCGTGGAGATTGGCTTGCAGTTCAACATGCCTGCCCGATCGAGGACCTCCAAGGCGTACTGCTCCTGTGAAAGGAACAGGCCGCGTGCGGTGGTGGTGACGTTGATCCCGAGGAAATGATGAAGTGCGCCGAGGTCGGTCATCGACAACTCGCGGTGGAGTGCCTGAATGATGGAGCGGAGCACGTCGGCGGAGCTGGCGGTGAGGATGATGTCGTCCACGTATAACAGTAGATAGGCGAGGTGGTCACCACGGCAAAGAATGAACAACGACGAATCCGCCCATGACGCGACGAAGCCGAGTGTGCGCAGGTAGCTGGTGAAGCGCGAGAAGCACGCACGTGGCGCCTGCTTGAGACCGTAGAGGGAACGGTTCAGCCGGCACACATGTGAAGGCGAGGCGGTGTCGACGAAGCCAGACGGCTGGGCGCTGTAGACCGTCTCGGCGAGGTGGCCATGGAGGAAGGCATTCTTGACGTCGAGCTGATGAATGGGCCAGTTCCTCCTGGCAACAAGACTGAGGACAGCTCGGATGGTTGCCAGCTTGACGACGGGGTTGAAGACCGTTCAAAGCTTCGTCCCCAGCGGAGTCGCCAAAAAGTGTGTTCACACACGAACACGTCACCGTGTACCCTATATGCCGGGGGTGATGCACCGCGGCTCACGTCGAGGGAGACCCGACCGACAGCGCGATACGCAGGACAGTCGGCGGGTGCTTTTGTAGACCCGAAACCCCACACGCCCGGGAGGGATCCCGTCAGGGCGCGCGGCGGCTATGGGCTGCCCTAGGTCGACCTGATCGCCCCCAGGGCCTCGAGGTTCGCCGCCCTGCAACAAGAAGAACGAACGAAGAACGAGGAAGAAGAAGAACAAGGGAGAGGATAAAAGTAAAGGTAAAAAGTGGTAGATGATTTTGTCGATTGTGTGTTGTTGTTCAATCGGCCGTCACCCCTTAGGTATATAAGAGGCGGCTGGACTTCCCGTTCAAGGAAAAGGCTTGGATTCACGTTCAAAACCCTAGTCAAATTCGGATGGTTTTGTCCGAACTTTTCAATACTGTTCGGTCTAAAACTGGCTGCACCTTGCTGGTCATTTTTTAGGTGGTAAATGATCTCGTATGGAAACGAGCCCAAAAGCAATTTTGATCGTTTCGACGAGACGAACAACTTTCATGTTGAACGTTTATTTATTCGACGCCATCTTGAGGGGTATTTGGACTGTTTTCTGAAGTCTGCAGCAGAGAAATCAGAAACCCGAATGATTGTCCCCGGAGTGTCCGGCCGTCTATTGCAGCCGCGCATTTTCGGCTCTAACTTTTGCATACGACATCGGATTAAGACGATTTTTATATCAAAATTGACCGTTTCGATGAGACGAAGACAATTCATGTCGAAAATTTTCTCGTATGAGGCAGTCTTGGAGGCGTAATTGGCCGAAAAGTACTCTAAGTGCCAAAATCTTGTTACTTTGAGCACAGTTTCAGCCGTATATATGAGATCGGACGTTGATGACCCAAACATCAAAGTTTCTCATTTTGATGATACGGAACTTTCACATGTTGAGAACTTTTCCATTTGAGGTCCTCTTAATTAAGTTTCTGACCATGCCAAAATCTGGTGTCAACACATGCCCCCCTGTTTTTCGGCAAAACTTGTGTGCCGAAAAATAATTTGCACCGTGTTTGCTCTAAGGACGATGTCAACACTTCACCAGCCATTTGTATGTGCTTAGGGCGATAAGTATATATCGGCCATGTATATGCTTAGCGCGATAACTATACATCGGCCATTGCTTACTTGAACTTTTGATGCAAACTTGGGTGAAACCTTCCGGACTTCATTAATCCGACGATAAACTTCCATAGATATGCATGTCAAATCCATCCTCCAAACTATATTTTCCACCCTTCTGCTAGGATCTTGCAGATAATCAACAATGAACTTTCTCCGATCCTTGCTTTCGCCTGCATAAAAATTTCATTAGTGGCCGAAGCGGTGGGCTTCAGTTCGGCCTTACCTATTTCGAGGAGACTAAGCATCGGCTATTGATAAATATGCAATACACTATGATCAACATGGTAGCCAGATGCTTGCTGTGCCAATTCTCTCCAATTGTCATGTCTAGATATATAAACAATTTGAAAGCCACCCAAGGAGAATATTACATCTAAACATGCCTTAAGATAAATTATAAGCGATTCGTCAAGACATTGATAACTTTTTGATATTTCTTGCACTACTAATAACGAACCACCGAAAGCCTCAATATGTATAGCAACTATAGCAAGTAAAAGCTCCAATCCGAATAACAATGCATATTCGGCTTTGATCATTTGTGCATAAATATTATAAGCGGCATGAGGCTGCACAAGATAGCACCATAAGAAGATATATAAACAACACCAACACCTTGGCCATTGCTACAAGTTTAACCATCAACATATAATCTCCATGGTACTAGAGACAAAGCTAAAATCAACATTATGCATGATGTCAATATGATGCTCAATAATAAAATCAACAATGATTTGGCCTTACGTAAATTCTGAAAACTAATAAGCCAAAGCACACCCAATCAAAACATAAGTCCATTTTGCAATTTTGATGAATCGGCCTATGCATAATATCTTCAATGGCATCAATTTGACAAGTTTCTATGCTAGCACTCGTCTCGATATCTAATCAAACTAAGGACGACGTTAGAATACCACACCGCCCATTCTTAGATATATTCTTAGGGCGATAATTAAATATCGGCCATTACCATGAGGTCCATGTAGAATTCGTGCACCAAAGCATGTATAGCCGAAATAAACAAATGAAATAACAATCAAATATTTCGGCTTTTTTGGATTAGCAACAAATATGTAACTAACCAAATGTATAGTGATTTGGTAATACCCTCTTGTGATGTAGAAAATTATGTAGCATCCATGGATCGAAATAAATCCATGGAGGATAATTGATCATACCTGGGGATGAATTCCATGGCAAAGGCATCAATGGCAAGGTTGAATAATATGGATGATGTGCTAACCAAAGATTTAGATGTTGTGATGCAAACCTTCGGCTTAATTGTTTGTCGCTTCCATCCTTCTCTTTCTTCACTTTTGTAAAACTTGTTGCAATAGAAGGGTGGACATCATTTTTATTTTGACTACTCCTCTTGAGAACCCATGCCATGTTCTTCTTTCTCAACTCTTGTGCACTAAGTTTTTGTAATTCCTTCTTTTGCCAATATGATAAGCTGAGTGGGCACCTCGGGTGTGATTCTGTTTCGACCAATGACAATTCTTTTTTGGCCTTGTGCACTCTCAACTTCTTTTCTTCAGATTTGGCACTTTGACTCTCAACAATTGATTGCTTCATATCATTGCCTTTAGTAGCCAGTGTCAACACTTTAATTGGCTCTTTTTCAATAGAGATCAAATCTGAAGTAGCACTCTTACGACCATCTCTTTTAACGCAGTAAACTTGCTTGACCATCTCTTTCTTCTTCCTTGAGCTCCGAACCGTTTCCTTACGATTGAAACGGTCTTTGACATGTGATTGTTCAAATGTTGATCTTCTCGGAGCTACATAATATTGGTGAGATGGTCCAAAATAAGATGGAGAATGTGCCCTTGTATCATACCTGTCCCATGATGGATATGGATCTACATGAGCACAGGGAGGCATCCACGACATTGGCATTGACGGCCCAAAATAAGGATATGAATAGGTTGCATTAAAATTCTCACTTTGCCAATACCGATCCTCATATTTGCACCTTGGGGTGATCTTGGTTTCTTTGCATGATTTGGCCGATAAGCATTTTTCTCTTCACTCTTCTTTTGATATTTATCCAATAGTTCAGCGAAGGTGATTTTTGACCTCTTACACTTGCGCTTATTTCGGCCTTTATTTTCTTTTGGTTTGCTTTCATCGATCACTGGATTTGCTTGCAGCCCCCCCAGTCCTTGGCATCTTCATTGTAGCTTCGATGGAATTCTCGCCCTCAAGTTTATGTTCATTGTGATCTTCAACAACTTCTTTACTTGAAAGCTTGATTCCGTCACCTGTAGTTTTTACCTTCTCTTTAAATGGATCGGCTTGAAGCAGCCGATGCAAAAACCTTTTGCGATGAGGACCAATCAGAATAGACTGGTCATCTCTTGGTGTTTTGCTGCTTGTAGCTTGCGTTGGTATTTCCCCGAAGAGGAAGGGATGATGCATCACAGTAGAGATAAGTATTTCCCTCAGTTATGAAACCAAGGTTATCGAACCAGTAGGAGAATCACACAATACCTCGTTAGCAACACCTGCACACAAACAACAAATCCTTGCACCCAACGCAAATGAGAGGTTGTCAATCTCTCGGCGGTCAATTGCAAGATTAAATTGTATGTGATAGATAGATAGATTGAAACAAAAATAAAAAATAAAATAAATAAAATAAAATGGCAGCAATATTTTTAGGGTTTCACTAGAGGCTTCTCTCAAGAAAATAGCATATGGTGGGTAGACAAATTACTGTTGGGCAATCTATTATGTACTAAAAGGAAAATACGGATCAAAAATAGCTAAATATTCTAGAAAATCCCACGTTAATCAGAAACATCTAACGGTTAATTTGATATCTCATAAAACCACAACCATTGGATTTTGGAATTGAACGATATTACCCACCTATGCCACCACCGAAAACCATATCATCCCCTCAGGAATTTTTTTTTATCATCCCCAAGCCTCAAAAACAAAATCTATCGCATGCCTTATCAGGAAAAAAATCAATCTTTCGCATGCCATTATCCGATCTCTCTCATGGGGCGTACCTGTACTCACCCCGGCGGCCGGCCACGGCGATCTACTCGCGCATGGTGCGTATGTGTGCTCTCAGCCACGGCAGGTGATCTACTCGCGTATATGCTGCGCGCGTGTACCCAGCCCGCCGGGCAGGCGGCCGGCGATCTACTCCTACTCCTACTCGCGTGTGCTGTATGCTTGTACCTAGCCCCGCGGCCAGTGGCCGGCGTTCTACTTGCGTATGTATGCACCTAGCGTCCGAGCCGATGTCTACAGCGACAAGCAGGCATGAAGATCCATGGTCAGTTCATGCCAGCACACTACAGGACATACGATTGGTCCACGGCAGGCGGCAAATTCCCACGGCACGTCGCTCCGTCATGCTCACGTCTATCACACAGATGAAAGCATGCACCTCATCTTCATATGAGAAGATCGGCCGTTAAATTATGTTGATGGGCACCAAACCTTCATGCACGCAAGCATTGCCATTGTCATTTGCCTGTTAAACAAAAAAACCACCGTTTCCACTATCCTGCATCCACGTTGGGAGCACAGGGCACGTGGGCAAGATGACTTGCGGCTTGCATGCGTTAAGCATTTTGCAGTCACAAGGTATAGCTAGCTAGCCCGTCTATCCACCCTGATCGGCGGTCTAAACACATGTAGTTTATTTCGTATATGGCGGTCTAAACACATGCAGAGTTCACTGGTGAGGGGCTTGCCGGGCGGAGGTTGTTTAAGCTATGCATATATTGTGTCTTATTTGGTATATAATCAACACTGCATAACACATATCAGCCACTAATCCACGACTTTGAATTGTCATCGCAATTGTTTTCCCATGCATATTTGCTATTCCGCATCATTGCCAAAGGCAAACATATAACATGGTGATGGTCCTCACTCGATGAGTTATCATATTTGTAATTAATGTCAGATAGGAAAATTACTAGGTAACAATTTGTATTTCGAGAGTTTCTTTGATTAAAATTGTTCTTCAAAAGTGTATCTCTATATATAAGTACGAAGAGTTGCACGAGGCCAATCTTAACCAATTATTTAAGATTTTGATTTGCCTCCATATTCTGGACTGCTGAATAATTTCGGATGTAAATGACTGAGTCCTAAAAACCATTATGAGGACAACAAAAAGTATGGATCACTCATCATGTTCTTTCAACAACAATACACGGCATTATCATGTCGTAAATATGTAAACATCAAAGAACATTTGTTGCCTAAGACCCATCATCGATGTAGTACATCAATACTGTTTGGATCCAAAATTTAGTTCTAAGCATGTTTATGGTGTGTTTGAAGTCTATCTAACACAAATCCATTATTTGTAAGATCTTGCCTTCATGTTCAACATAATCTCTCTATAAGGTATGGTATTCTTTAAATCCGAAATATAATAAGTGATGTTATTTTGCTTCTCAACTCACTTGAATAATATGCACTATTTGCTTACCAACTGTTTTTCTTTCTCGGTGAATTTCACGAATATATATGAAGTACCATGAATATGAAGTATGTTTTGCTCTCGATCTCCTAGGTTAAGATTGTTTACAAGAGTGATAATTTTGTCACAGAAGAAAAATATATATCTTTTGGCATACCATACTTAATACAATTTTCATAGAGGACTACAACTCTCAAGGATGCTAATATTATGAAACCTATACACATGAATATACCGAAGCAAGTAATTAGAAGTCACATAAGATCTGATATCATTTATGTTATAACATACTATTTTGGTGTCTTATTATTATTAGACAGTGTTAATTCCTGTGTTTTATACTCCCCATGTTCACGTGTCATCTTCCAATGTGATTGTACGAATCACACATACGGATAAAAAATAGGTAAATTGGCTAGCAAATCCCACATTAAACAGAAACATCTGACCTTTTATCTGGTAGGCTCTTATTTAAACCAGAATTTTAAAGGCTTAGATCAGCCATGGACTCTAGAGATAGAAGGGACTTTGAATTATGATGAACTCTTTTTGTTTTATGACATGGAACGACACACAACCTTTTTTTACTTGAACAACATGCAGCTTTAACATCTACACTTACGTTCATATATATTCTGTTGTGAATCTTTAGTTATTCAGAAGAAGCGGTATATAGCACCTACGCTCTCAGCTACAAGGTCAACTTCTATTTGAACACCACAAATTCTAGGTTATCTAGGTATCAAAGTTATTTTATAAGTAGTTGATGCATATGTATCAATGTTGGTCACAGTCTTAGCATAATCTTAAACTCGTATCTAAATTCCACATCGTCGAGGGAATGTAGTTGATTTCTATATGTGGACGTTATTTTTCATGTACATGAACCTCCTCAACCTTCATGGCTATATTCAGATCTATTATATGTATGACGTATTCTGTAAAGTTTAGGTGACACCGGCCTAATTTCATATGCAAAAGGACAATCAATTTGTTTGCTTCTTTTTGTTGAAAATAATGAAAGGGTTACTATATGAAAATGTAATCAATTTTTTGCTTCTATTTGTTGAATATAATGAAAGTATTGCTATACAAAAATATAGGTGTTAAGTTCTTCATAGTGTAGAAGCATCAAAACATCACCCCGTTATAACATCATGAGTACTATTGGCATGGATAAAACATATTCTGAACTAAAAAGAGTGTATATTTGGATGAACTTCTTGCAATTAAATTAATCATGTCACGGTTTAGTTTCTGTTAAAACGCAAATGCAACATGATTAAACACATTGTAGAATAAAAAATAATGGAAAGAAACAATAGACACTTATAGAACTAAAATTCCATATCAATCGACACCACAACAGTAACACTATCGTGCAACTGCATAAGTAAAACCTACCAGTTAAAAGCGAATAAATCCCAAATATCCAATGCAAAAGCTATTAACCTTAATAAGAAAATAAATACAATAAACATCTAAGAGTACAAATAGACGAAAACTATTTACTATAATAGTGCTAGCCCGCGCATTTGCGAGGGCCACCTTGCTAGTTGATAGAAAAGCAAATAATCATGACGATATCCAAGGCAATGATCATGTATATAGGCATCACGTCCGAAACAAGTAGACCGACTGCTGCCTACATCTACTACTATTACTCCACACATCGACCGCTATCCAGCATGCATCTAGTGTATTAAGTCCATAAGAACGGAGTAATGCCTTAAGAACGATGACATGATGTAGACAAGATAAACTCACGTATGGATAAACCCCATCTTTTTACCCTTAGTAGCAACGATACATACGTGTCATGTCCCTTTCTGTCACTGGGATTGAGCACCGCAAGATCGAACCCACTACAAAGCACCTCTTCCCATGGCAAGATAAATCAATCTAGTTGGCCAAACCAAATCAATAGATCGGAGAAGAAATACGAGGCTATAAAAATCATGCATAAAAGAGTGCAGCAAAGACTCAAATAATTTCATGGATAATCTGATCATAAACTCACAATTCATCGGATCCCAACAAACACACCGCAAAAAGTGATTACATCGGATAGAACTCCAAGAACATCGAGGAGAACATTGTATTGAAGATCAAAAAGAGAGAAGAAGCCAACTAGCTACTGCCTATGGACCCGAAGGTCTGTGGTAAACTACTCACGCATCATCGGAAGGGCAACAAGGTTGATGTAGAACCCCTCCGTGATCGATTCCCCCTCCGGCAGATTACCGGAGAAGGATGCCAGATGGGATCTCTCTGGAACAGAAACTTACGGTAGCGTAAAAAGTATTTCGTGGACTCACCTGAGGGTTTCTGATTTTTTTTCTGAATTTATAGTGTTGGAATTAGGTCAAACGGAGCTGGGTGGGCCCCACGAGGTACCAGGGCGCGCCACCCCCCCTGGGGCGTGCCCTGGTGCCTCGTGGCCCACTCCTTCATCTTCTGGCCCTCTCCCGAAGCTTCTAGTGTTTATCTTGTGCAATAAAAAATCTCCAAAAAGTTTCGTGGCATTTGGTCTTCGTTTGGTATTGATTTTCTGTAAAACAAAAACAGGGCAGAAAACAACAACTGGCACTGGGCACTAGGTTAATAGGTTTGTCTCCAAAATGATATAAAATTGCTGTAAATGATTATAAAAACATCCAAGATTGATATTATAACAGCATGGAATAATCACAAATTATCGATACGTTGGAGACGTATCAGCATCCCCAAGCTTAATTCCTGCTCGTCCTCGAGTAGGTAAATGATAAAAACAGAATTTTTGATGTGGAATGCTGCCTAACATATTCATCACATATTCTTTTCTTTTATAGCATGGACATTGGACTTGAATGATTCAAAGCAATAGTCTATAATTTGACATGAAGATATAAATACTCAAGCATGCTAACAAGCAAGCATGTCTTTCAAAATATCAACGTTAAAGAAAGTTATCCCTAGCCCATTATGCTCAATCATTGATCCATTCATGAAACACACTCAAATATTAGCTACATCCAATGCACAAGTATGACAATAGTCCTCTCTAGTTGGTGCTTTTGTAAGAGAAGATGGAGACTCAAATAAAATAAAAATTGCATAAAAGTAAATAGATAGGCCCTTCGCAGAGGGAAACAGAGATTTGTCAAATGTGCCAGAGCTCAAAGCTGAAATTAAAGAGATAAAAATATTTTGAGAGGCATGCTTTTCCTATCAACAAAAACGACCGAGAATTCCCAGTATTTTCCATGCTAGACACATCATAGGTGGTTCCCAAACATAAAGTAAAGTTTATTTCTTTTTCACCATTCTTTCACAATCCATGGCTAGCCGTACCCATGGGTTCCCTCCATACCAACACTTTCCAAGGTATTTTGTTGTTATTAATTTGATTTCATGTGGTACTGGGCATCCCTATTACCAACCATTCTCTCGTGCAATGATAAATGAATAAACACTCATCGTGAGAATAACACACCTAGCATGGAAAATAATGGCCACCCCCTACCGCTTCATGAGTGGTACGGGCACACAAAATGGGAAATTATTTTGAAAATTAGAGTTGGGACACGCAAATTTACTTGGAACGGCATTGAAATACCGCATATAGGTAGATATAGTGGACTCATTTGGCACAACTTGGGTTTAAGGATTTTGGACGCACAAGCAGTATTTTCCGCTTAGTACAAGTGAAGGCTAGCAAATAGATTGAGAAGCAACCAACCAAAAAACGAAAACGGTCATAAACATGCATTGAACACAACTAACACCGAATAATGCACCATAAGTAGGATATAATTTCATTGCATAACTATTGACTTAACGTGCATGCATAGGGAATCACAAACCTTAACACTAATATTCTTACTAAATCACAATTACTCACTAACATGACTCATATATTATCATTTCCATATCGCAAAACTATTGCAAGGAATCACACTTATCATATCCACTGATCTATATGAAAGTTTTTATTTATATCCCTCTTGAATATTCATCACTTTGGGACCAACTTCATATCTTGTGCAAATTACCGTTACTATCATCAACTCTCAAAAAGATTTAAGTGAAGCATGAGAGTGCAAATATATCTTCAAAATTTCAATCTTTTCAATTCTCAAAATAATATAAGTGAAGCATGAGAATTCATTTCTTCAAAATTTTAATCTTGTCAATTCTCAAAATAATATAAGTGAAGCATGAGAATTCATTTCTTGAAAATTTTAATCAACTCTCAAAATAATATAAGTGAAGCATGAGAGTTTATTTCTTCAAAATTTAGCCACCACCGTGCTCAAAAAGATTTAAGTGAAGCACTAGAGCAACTGCCTAGCTCAAAAAATTTAAGTGAAGCACATAGAGTATTCTAACAAATGATGATAAACGTGTGGCTCTCTCTAGATAGGTGTGTTCAGGAAAGATGATTGTGACAAACTAAAAAGCAAACAAAGCATAGACTCATATAATACAAGACGCTCCAAGCAAAACTCATATCATGTGACGAATAAAAATATAGCTCCAAGTAAAATTACCGATGGTTGTTAGAAGAAGGAGCGGATGCCTTCCGGGGCATCCCCAACCTTAGACGCTTTAGTCTTCCTTGAATATTACCTTGGAGTGCCTCGGGCATCCCCAAGCTTAGGCTTTTACTACTCCTTATTCCTTCATCCATCGTGATCTCACCCAAAACTTGAAAACTTCAATCACACAAAACTCAACAAAACCTTCGTGAGATCCATTAGTATAACAAAATAAATCACTACTATAAGTACTGTTACAAACCCATTCATATTTTATTTTTGCATTATACCTACTGTACTCTAACTTCACCATGGCTTATACCCCCCGATACAATCCATAGATTCATCAAAACAAGCAAGTAGTGCATCAAAAACAGAATCTGTCAAAAACAGAACAGTCTGTAGAAATCTGAATTATGGTCATACTTATGTAACTCCAAAAATTCTAAAAAAATAGGAAAACGTGGCCAATTCATATACCAATACTGTGTAAACATTTCAGATTTTTCTGACGCTCCAGTACAGAAACAAAATTCGGGCACTGGACGCAAAACTTTCTGTTTTCCAAACAGCATCAATTATATTATCTTCCAAATCATCCTAAAGGCTTTACTTGGCACAAACACTAATTAAAAACAGAAAAACACAATCATACCAGTAGCATGACAGTGAAAACACACAATAACAGAATTTTTTTATTTTATTCATTGGGTTGCCTCCCAACGAGCGCTATTGTTTTCTGCCCCTAGGTAGGCATAATGCATAGTTTCAAGTATTGTCATCTTTGGTTTCCAATTCCTCAATAACGCATCCATTTTTCCTAGTGGATTTTACATAGGTATTTCTCATCATCACACTTCTAGGCACAAAATTAAAATTTTTGTTCTTATAGATTGGTTCTTTTATCACATCAACAAAGTTTGGGTGCACGCTAATCATTTTAAGCTCCTCATTTCCCTTACTAGAATTAGCACCATTGGTTTTAGGAACATATATAAATTTGCAATTCTTTCTAGCAGGAGTCTTTTCAACAGTTTTCACGGAAGAAAAAGCGGAACCCAAGTTATTAATAATTTCTTCCAACTTATCGATCCTAGCGGGACTTTGTTCCACCCTTTCATTAATTATTGGTTCTTTCTCTTTTAGCATCTTAAGAGTAATACCTACTTTTAATACAAATTGAGTAACATGGTTATGAATCTTTTTATCTAAATTTTCAATATGCTCAATGGTAGGCATTTTGTTTTCAATAGCATATAACCTTTGCGTAACATGTTCCAAGGTCAAAGTTGTTTCATTAATAGTAATAGGTGGTGATCCCACTAAATTTTCCATAGCATTAAAAGCATCCGTAGAGGGACACATCTAGAAATTCCCTCCAGTAATAGTGCAAGCACAAATCGATACCAAGTAGTAATGCCCACATAAAAATTGCAAAGAAGAATGGTGGAGGATTGCTTACGAGTGGATCTATTATGAGCATCACAAATCCTATACCAAGCATCTTTTAAATTCTCTCCTCCCCTTTGTTTAAAATTAAGTGCTTCATTTTCTGGGGCAATAGTAACGAGCGAAGAACTAGCCATAATGATAAAGCAAGCAAAAAGCAAACAAGGAAAAGGCAAACGGAAAATATTTTTGCATTTTTATAAAAACATTTTAGAAGTGGGGGAGATGAAAGCGAGAGGCAAATGGCAAATAAAGTAAATGCAAGGAGATGAGAGTTTATGCAAAGGTACTTGATAGATGTTGATGATGTCTCCCCGGCAACAGCGCCAGAAATTCTTCCTGCTACTTGTAGCTTGCGTTGGTATTTCCACGAAGAGGAAGGGATGATGCAGCACAGTAGAGATAAGTATTTCCCTCAGTTATGAAACCAAGGTTATCAAACTAGTAGGAGAATCACACAACACCTCGTTAGCAGCACCTGCACACAAACAACAAATCCTTGCACCCAACGCAAACGAGAGGTTGTCAATCTCTCGGCAGTCAATTGCAAGATTAAATTGTATGTGATAGATAGATAGATTGAAACAAAAATAAAAAATAAAATAAAATGGCAGCAATATTTTTAGGGTTTTAGTAATATGATTTTGATAGACCCGGGGGCCATAGGTTTCACTAGAGGCTTCTCTCAAGAAAATTGCATACGGTGGGTACACAAATTACTGTTGGGCAATTGATAGAAAAGCAAATAATCATGACGATATCCAAGGCAATGATCATGTATGTAGGCATCACGTCCAAAACAATTAGACCGACTCCTGCCTGCATCTACTACTATTACTCCACACATCGACTGCTATCCAGCATGCATCTAGTGTATTAAGTCCATAAGAACGGAGTAATGCCTTCAGAACGATGACATGATGTAGACAAGATAAACTCACGTATGAATAAACCCCATCTTTTTACCCTTAGTAGCAATGATACATATGTGTCATGTCCCTTTCTGTCACTGGGATTGAGCACCGCAAGATCGAACCCACTACAAAGCACCTCTTCCCATGGCAAGATAAATCAATCTAGTTGGCCAAACCAAATCAATAGATCGGAGAAGAAATATGAGGCTATAAAAATCATGCATAAAAGAGTGCAGCAAAGACTCAAATAATTTCATGGATAATCTGATCATAAACTCACAATTCATCGGATCCCAACAAATACATCGCAAAAAGTGATTACATCGGATAGAACTCCAAGAACATCAAGGAGAACATTGTATTGAAGATCAAAAAGAGAAAAGAAGCCATCTAGCTACTGCCTATGGACCCGAAGGTCTGTGGTAAACTACTCACGCATCATCGGAAGGGCAGCAAGGTTGATGTAGAACCCCTCCGTGATCGATTCCCCCTCCGGCAGATTACCGGAGAAGGACCCCAGATGTGATCTCTCTGGAACAGAAACTTGCGGTGGCGTAAAAAGTATTTCTCGGACTCCCCTGAGGGTTTCTAATTTTTTCTGAATTTATAGTGCTGGAATTAGGTCAAACGGAGATGGGTTGGCCCCACGAGGTACCAGGGCGCGCCACCCACCCTGGGGCGCGCCCTAGTGCCTCGTGGCCCACTTCGTCATCTTCTGGCCCTCTCCCGATGCTTCTAGTTTTTATCTTGTCCAATAAAAAATCTCCAAAAAGTTTCATGGCTTTGGACTTCGTTTGGTATTGATTTTGTGTAAAACAAAAATAGGGCAGAAAACAGCAACTGGCACTGGGCACTAGGTTAATAGGTTAGTCTCCAAAAATGATATAAAATTGCTGTAAATGATTATAAAAACATCCAAGATTGATATTATAACAGCATGGAACAATCAAAAACTATAGATACGTTGGAGACGTATCATGTTTCAACAAATTTCATTCGTCCTTTTTCAATGGCCGATTTAACTATTTGATGAAACATGTTGCAATCCTCAAAACTATGGTTGAACGAATCATGCAACTTACAATACATTCGTCCTTGGATAGATGGCCCGACATGGTGATCAAGAATTCTAATATAATTATTTTCTCAACAACAAATCAAAGATTTGATCACACATGTTTGAATTGAAGGTATAATTTTCATTCTCTGGCCGATCTTGTTGTGAGAATGGCGTTGGAATTGAGCAAATCAATGGTTCAGATTTGACATCTGCCCATTCGGCTATGAATTTTCGTTTGCATTCTTTTTCCGATGTCATTGGATAATATATTATACTAGCATCGGTTTTCTCAAAAGAATCTAACCTTGGCTTTAAGTTTCTGAAACAAAAATAGTTAGAACATACATGCCTCAATTGAGACCAAGTGTAAGCCAAGTATGAAATAAGGAAAGCTACCCATGTAGATATAAACACTAAAAACAATGGGGAAAGCTTTGATTGTAATAATTTTTCACTATCCGTCTTTCTGAATGGTGCAATATGTTGACCGATATGCTTTGCGACAATCTGATGACTAATAAATAAATTACCCTTCTTCATTGGTCTCTCAATATTGCTAATGAAGATTTTTCTAATTGATGCATCAACAACAAAGTTATGACCAAATCGGAATATAGGTAAATTACTTGCTAAACATACCTCTTCAATTAGGTTGGGAGAGCATGATGGTTGCGTGGCATGAATAATATCGTGCTTCGCTTCTGGATGGCTTCCCAACACCTCATCGCCCTCATTTTCTTGGTTTCGTGTATCATTACACTGAAGATCTTTGTCAACCAAACTTTGTTCGGCTACTTGTTCTTGTCCTTGAAGCTCATCAATTTTATGGCACAAAACTCATAGGGCAAGAAGTAGGTTCCATTAATTTTAGAAAAATCAAGCATGGTCATTTTGCTATGCTTGCCATGCCCTTTCTCAATAATGCTTGCCTCTTTGGATTGGATGGACTCGGAATATATACTACTTGATTCGGCTTTTTCAACCGAAGCATTTTAATGTTCCGAATCATCCTTCTTTTCATTGATTCTACTAATTGGAAATGCTTCTTTTATTTGAGCCAATTCTTTTTCTGTTTGTTTCTGGCAGCGAGCGGCAAAATTGGTTTTAAGCTTTTTCTCAATTTCAGCCCACTCCGGATATGATTGCCCCCCAATGCTTTTAGATGCTTTCGGCAATGACACACGGGTGTTGCCGAAACTTTGCAATTGTATAGGGGGTGTATAATATGATGTAGCAGTAGGTGAAGGTGTATGCATTGTTGTAAAACCATATTTTTGCTCGCCAATTTTATCAATTGGCAAAGATTCACCTTCTTGTAAAACTCTAGCTTTTATTGCATTATAATCAGGAACTAACCCCTTATCATGCTCTTCAAGGCAAAGAGCACTAATCCTGTTATTTCGGGCTATATCCCTTTTTAATGTAGCCACTTCCCATTCGGTAAGGGATTGCTCCACAATATTTTTAGATTCTTTCGGCAATGAGGTGTTGCCAAAATTCTGCAATTGCATAGAGGATGCATTATATGCTACAACATTAGGTGAGGGCATGTGCGCTCTTGCAAAATTCTCACTTATTCGGCTATGACCATGAAGGTACGGAGCCAAATTGTGAACATCTACAGTTGTGTACGGTGCCGAAAATTTGCTAACATGAGGTGTCACATATGACGGTTGAGAGTAACTGGCCGAATAGCTAGTAGTAGCATGGCCAATTCTCCCATTCATCGGAATGATTGGATTAGTATATTGCAAACTATTTGCCGATGAATAAAAGGGTGAAACACTTTCTTGCATGGCATTGGAAATTCCTACACGAGGTGTTTAAACTTGATTGACCAAACTAATCATGCCGTTCATCGGCATAACGATTTGTGGGATTGCCGATGCATGAGAGTTGGAGTACATATGGTGCATGTTACTAGTATGATAAGAAGTTGAAGTATGTAAATTACTTTGAATCAGCCTTTGCACGTAATTAGATGCATGATTGAAAAAACTAGGGCTGGCCAATATAGTATACTCATTGAACGATCTAGTAACACCACATTAATTATTGATGGGTAACGAAGCATGAAAATCAAAAAAATTCCTACGAACACCCAAGATCTATCTAGGAGAAGCATAGCAACGAGAGAGGAGAGTGTGTCTACGTACCCTCGTAGACCGAAAGCGGAAAAGTATATAACGCGATTGATGTAGTCGTACTCGTCACGATCCAATTGCGATCCAATCCGATGAAGTATCGAACGGACGGCACCTCCGCGTTCAGCACATGTGCGGCTCGATGACGTCTCCTTCTTCTTGATCCAGCAAGCGGGAGAGGAGAAGTAGGTGGGATCACAACCAACACGACGGCGTGGTGGTGATGGTGGTGGTGGAGCACCGACAGCGCTTCGCTAAGCGTCGTCGGGACGAGGCGGTGGTGTAACGGGAAAGAGAGGGGCGCCCAGAGGCTGGTGTGTTGTTTGGGGCACCCCCTCCTCTATATATATAGGTGGAGGGGCGTGGGGAACAGCCCCTCCAAGCCCTAGGGCACAGCCAAGGGGGGAGGACTTGGACTCCAAGTCAAATCCTATTCCTACTAGGACTCCCCTTTTTTTCCCCTTCCCTAGCCACATGGGCTTTTGAGGACTTGGTGCGCCTAGCCCAATAAGGCCAGGGCATCTCCCCTCAGCTCATGCCAGCCCTTGGGACGTGGTGGACCCACTTGTGGACTTCCGGACCCCTCCGGAATCCTCCGGAACCTTCTGGAAGCTTCCCGGTACAATACCGAAAAAACTGCACCTTTTTCCGGAACCCAAAATATGATTTCCCATATATAAATCTTTACCTCTAGACCATTTCAAGACTCCTCGTGACGTCCGGGATGTCATCCGGGACTCCGAACAACATTCGGTTACCAATCATCAAATATTCCAATACTACTCTAGCGTCACCGAACGTTAAGCGTGCGGACCCTACGGGTTCGAGAATCATGTAGACATGACCGAGACACCTCTCCGGTCAATAACCAATAGCAGAACCTGGATGCCCATATTGGTTCCTACATATCCCACGAAGATCTTTTATCGGTTGAACCACGATGTCAAGGATTCAGTTAATCCCGTATGCAATTCCCTTTGTCCAGCAATGTGTTACTTGCCCGAGATTGGATCGTCGGTATCTCCATACCTAGTTCAATCTCGTTACCGACAAGTCTCTTTACTCGTTCCGTAAAACAAGATCCCGTGACTAACCCATTAGCCACATTGCTTGCAAGCTCTTTACGATGTTGTATTACCGAGAGGGCCCAGAGATATCTCTCCGTCATACGGAGTGACAAATCCCAGTCTCGATTCATGCCAATCCAACAAACACCTTTGGAGATACCTGTAGAGCACCTTTATGATCACCCAGTTACGAAGTGACGTTTGGATACACACTAAGTATTCCTTCGGTGTCAGGGAGTTGCACGATCTCATGGTCTAAGGAACAGATACTTGACATGAAGAAAGCTGTAGCAAATAAACTAAACGATCTGGTGCTAAGCTTACGGTTGGGTCTTGTCCATCACATCATTCTCCTAATGATGTGATCCCGTTATCAAATGACAACTCATGTCTATGGTTAGGAAACCTTAACCATCTTTGATCAACGAGCTAGTCTAGTAGATGCTCACTAGGGACACGGTATTTGTTTATGTATCCACACATGTATTTAAGTTTCCGGTCAATACAGTTATAGCATGAATAATAAACCTTTATCAGGAACAAAGAAATATGATAATAACCAATTTATTATTGCCTCTAGGGCATATTTCCAATAGTCTCCCACTTGCACTAGAGTCAATAATCTAGTTTCCATAGTTATGAATCTAACCCCCAATGAGTTCTGGGCTGATCATGTTTTGCTCATGGGAGAGGTTTTAGTCAACGGGTCTGCAACATTCAGATCCATATGTACTTTGCAAATCTCAATATCTCCATCCTTGATCCAATCACGGATGGAGTTGAAAGGGCGTTAAATATGCACTTCACATGTAAATCCCGCCGCAACGCTTGGTTTGGAACTACTCCAAATGACTGCTCCACTTTACGTATCCGGTTCGAGACTCAGGGTCATCCAGATCGGCGTCAAAGCTTGCATCGATGTAAACCTTTACGACGAACTCTTTGTTACCTCCATAAACGAGAAACATTTCCTTAAGTTACTTAAGGATAATTTTTGACCGTTGTCCAGTGATCCACTCCTGGATCACTCTAGTACCCCCTTGCCAGACACACGGCAAGGCACACAACAGGTATGGTACACAGTATGGCATACATTATAGAGCCCATGGCTGAGGCATAGGGGATGACCTTCGTCATTTCTCTTTCTCCTGCCGCGGTCGAGCTTTGAGTCTCACTCAACTTCACACCTTGCAACATAGGCAAGAACTTCTTCTTTGACTGGTCCATTTTGAACTCCTTCAAAAACTTGTAAGGTATGTGCTATGTGAAAGTTTTATCAGGCGTCTTGATCTATCTCTATAGATCTTGATGCCCAATATGTAAACTGCTTTACCCAGGTCTTCCTTTGAAAAACTCCTTTCAAACAACCCCTTATGCTTTCTAGAAATTTTACATCATTTCCAATCAACAATATGTCATCCACATATACTATCAGAAATGCTATAGAGCTCCCACTCACTTTCTTGTAAATAGAAGCTTCTCCGTAAGTTTGTATAAAACTAAAAGCTTTGATCACCTCCTCAAAGCGTATATTCCAACTCTGAGATGCTTGCACCAGTCCATAGATGGATCGCTGGAGCTTGCATACTTTGTTAGCATCCTTAGGATCGACAAAACCTTCTGGTTGCATCATATACAATTCTTCCTTAAGAAACCCGTTAAGGAATGCCGTTTTGACATCCATTTGCCAGATCTCATAATCATAAAATGCGGCAATAGCTAACATAATTCTAACAGACTTAAGCATCGCTACGGGTGAGAAAGTCTCATCGTAGTCAACCTCTTGAACTTGTCGGAAACCCTTTGCGACAAGTCGAGCTTTATAGACGGTGACATTACCATCAGCGTCCGTCTTCTTCTTAAAGATCCATTTATTCTCAATGGCTTGCCGATCATCGGGAAAGTCCACCAAAGTCCATACTTTGTTCTCATACATGGATCCTATCTCGGATTTCATGGCCTCAAGCCATTTGTCGGAATCCGGGCTCATCATAGCTTCTTCATAGCTCGTAGGTTCGCCGTTGTCCAATAACATGACTTCCAGGACTGGACTACCATACCACTTTGTTGCGGAACATACCCTGGCCGACCTACGAAGTTCAGTAGTAACTTGATCCAAAGTTTCATGATCATCATCATTAGCTTCTTCTCCGGTTGGTGTAGGCATCACGGGAACTGCTTTCTGTGATGCGCCACCTTCCAATTCGAGAGAAGGTACGATTACCTCATCAAGTTCTACTTTCCTCCCACTCACTTCTTTCGAAAGAAACTCCTTCTCTATAAAGGACCCATTCTTGGCAACAAAGATCTTGCCCTCGGATCTGTGGTAGAAGGTATACCCAATGGTCTCTTTAGGGTGTCCTATGAAGACGCACTTCTCCGCTTTGGGTTCGAGCTTATCAGGCTGAAGCCTCTTGACATAAGCGTCGCATCCCCAAACTTTAAGAGATGACATCTTAGTTTTCTTGCCAAACCATAACTCATACGGTGTCGTCTCAACGGATCTTGACGGTGCCCTATTTAATGTGAATGCGGCTGTCTCTAATGCATAACCCCAAAACGATAGTGGAAAATCGGTAAGAGACATCATAGAATGCACCATATCCAATAGAGTATGATTACGATGTTCGGACACACCATTATGCTGTGGTGTTCCAGGTGGCGTGAGCTGTGAAACAATTCCACATTGTCTTAAATGCATACCAAACTCGTAACTCAAATATTTACCTCCACGATCAGATCGTAGAAATTTAATTTTCTTATTACGATGATTCTCCACTTCACTCTGAAACTCCTTGAACCTTTCAAATGTTTCAGACTTGTGTTTCATTAAGTAAATATACTTGTATCTACTCAAATCATCTGTGAAGGTAAGAAAATAATGATATCCACCGCGTGCTTCAACACTCATCGGACCGCATACATCGGTATGTATTATTTCCAATAAGTCACTTGCCTGCTCCATTGACCCGAAAGACGGGGTATTAGTCATCCTGCCTTAAGGCATGGTTCACATGTCTCAAATGATTCATAATCAAGAAATTCCAAAAGTCCATCGGCATGGAGTTTCTTCATGCACTTTACACCAATATGACCTAAGTAGCAGTGCCACAATCATGTGGTACTATCATCATTAACTTTGCATCTTTTGGCATTAATATTATGAACATGTGTATCACTATGATCGAGATTCAGTAAACCATTCACATTGGGTTCATGATCACGAAAGACATTACTCATATAAACAGAATAACCATTATTCTTTGACTTAAATGAATAACCGTCTTGCAATAAACAATATACAGATATAATGTTTTATGCTCAACACAAGCACCAAATAACCATTATTTAGGTTTAATACTAATCCCGAATGTATTAGGAGCGTGCCGATGGTGATCATATCAATCTTGGAGACACTTCCAACACCCATCGTCACCTCGCCCTCAACTAGTTTCCGTTACTCCGCAGCTCCTGCTTCAAGTTACTAATATTAGCAACTGAATCGGTATCAAAATACCCAGACGCTACTATGAGCACTAGTGATGAGGTACACATCAATAACATGTATATCAAATATACCTTTGTTGACATTGCCAGCCTTCTTATCTGCCAAGTACTTGGGGCAATTCCGCTTCGAGTGACCATTCCCCTTGCAGTAGAAGCACTCAGTCTCAGGTTTGGGTCCAGCCTTGGGTTTCTTCACGGGAGCGGCAACTGCTTTACCGTTCTTCTTGAAGTTCCCTTTCTTTCCCTTGCCTTTCTTGAAACTAGTGGTCTTTTTAACCATCAACACTTGATGCTCCTTCTTGATTTCTACCTCCGCGGCCTTAAGCATCGCGAAGAGCTCGAGAAGTGTTTTCTCCATCCCTTGCATATTATAGTTCATCACAAAGCCCTTATAGCTTGGTGGCAGTGATTGGAGAATTCTGTCAATAACCGAGTCATCTGGAAGATTAACTCCCAACTGAGTCAAGCGGTTGTGCAACCCAGACATTCTGAGTATATGCTCACTAACAGAACTGTTCTCCTCCATTTTACAGCTAAAGAACTTGTCGGAGATGTCATACCTCTCGACTCGGGCATGAGCTTGAAATACCAATTTCAGCTCCTGGAACATCTCATATGCTCCGTGGTGCTCAAAACGTCTATGGAACCCTGGTTCTAAGCCGTAAAGCATGGCGCACTGAACTATCGAGTACTCATCAGATCGTGCCTGCCAGACATTCACAACATACACAAACAACGCTAGAGGGGTTGGCACACCGAATGGTGCATCAAGGACATAAGCCTTCTGTGCAGCAGTGAGGACAATCCTCAGACTACGGACCTAGTCCACATAATTGCTTATAATATCTTTCAACTTAGTCTTTCTCTAGGAACGTATTAAAAACAGGGAGCTACAGCGCGAGCTATTGATCTACAACATAGTTTTGCAAAGACAATTTAGACTATGTTCATGATAATTAGTCCAGTTAATAAAATTACTAATGAACTCCCACTTAAATCAACATCCCTCAAGTTGTCTAAGTGATACATGATCCAAATCAACTAACCCATGTCCGATCATCACGTGAGATGGGGTAGTCATCAATGGTGAACATCTCCATGTTGATCATATCTACTATATGACTCATGTTCAACCTTTCGATCGGTCTCCTATGTTTCGAGGCCATGTCTGTACATGCTAGGCTCGTCAAGTTTTACCCAAGTATTCTGCATCTGTAAAACTAGCTTACACCCGTTGTATGCGAACGAAGAGTCTATCACACCCGATCATCACAAGGTGCTTCGAAACGACGAACTTTCGCAACGGTGCATACTTAGAGAGAACACAATTTCTTGAAATTAAGTGAAGGGATCATCTTATAATGCTACCGTTGTCCTAAGCAAAATAAGATGCATAAAATGATAAACATCACATGCAATCAATATGTGACATGATATGGCCATTATCATCTCGTGCCTTTGATCTCCATCTCCAAAGCACCGGCATGATCTCCATCATCACCGGCATGACACCATGATCTCCATCATCGTGTCGTCACGTGGTCGTCTCGCAAACTATTGCATCTACAACTATTGCTAACGCATAGCGATAAAGTAAAGCAATTATATGCCATTTAATAGTTGACTCGCAGGTCACACAATAAATTAAAGACAACCCTATGGCTCCTGTCGGTTGCCGTACTCATCGACATGCAAGTCGTGAACCTATTACAAAACATGATCATCTCATACATCAACATATATCACATCACGTTCTGGCCATACCACATCACAACATGCCCTGCAAAAACAAGTTAGACGTCTTCTACTTTGTTGTTGCAAATTTTACGTGGCTGCTATGGGCAACTAGCAAGAACCGTTCTTACCTACGCAAAGCCACAACGGTGATAATCAAGTTGCCTTTTAACCTTCTATAAGGACCGCCTTCGTCAAATTAGATTTAACTAAAATAGGAGAGACAGACACTCGCTAGCCACATTATGCAAAACAAGTTGCATGTTAGTCGGTGGAACCGGTCTCATGTGCGAGGACATGTAAGGTTGGTCCGAGCCGCTTCATCCCACAATACCGCCGAATCCAAATAAGACAAGATAGGTAAGCAATTTGAGCGTCAACGCCCACAACTTTTGTGTTCTACTCGTGCTTATACATCTACGCATCGACCTAGCTCATGATGCCACTGATGGGTAACGAAGCATGAAAATCAAAAAAATTCCTACGAACACCCAAGATCTATCTAGGAGAAGCATATATAACAACGAGAGAGGAGAGTGTGTCTACGTACCCTCGTAGACCGAAAGCGGAAACGTATATAACGCAGTTGATGTAGTCATACTCGTCATGATCCAATCTCGATCCAATCCGATGAAGTACCAAACGGACGGCACCTCCGCGTTCAGCACACGTGCGGCTCGATGACGTCTCCTCCTTCTTGATCCAGCAAGCAGGAGAGGAGAAGTAGATGGGATCACAACCAACACGACGGCTTGGTGGTGATGGTGGTGGTGGAGCACTGACAGCGCTTCGCTAAGCGTTGTCGGGACGAGGCGGTGGTGTAACGAGAGAGAGAGGGGCACCCAGGGGCTGGTGTGTTGTTTGGGGCGCCCCCTCCTCTATATATATAGGTGGAGGGGCGTGGGGAACAGCCCCTCCAAGTCCTAGGGCGCAGCCAAGGGGGGGGGGGAGGACTTGGACTCCAAGTCCAATCCTATTCCTACTAGGACTCCCCTTTTTTTCCCGTTCCCTAGCCACATGGGCTTTTGAGGACTTGGTGCGCCTAGCCCAATAAGGCCAGGGCGCCTCCCCTCAGCCCATGCCAGCCCTTGGGACATGGTGGACCCACTTGTGGACTTCCAGACCCCTCCAGAATCCTCCGGAACCTTCTGGAAGCTTCCCGGTACAATACCGAAAAAACTGCACCTTTTTCCGGAACCCAAAATATGACTTCCCATATATAAATATTTACCTCTCGACCATTCCGAGACTCCTCGTGATGTCCGGGATCTCATCCGGGACTCCAAACAACATTCGGTTACCAATCATCAAATATTCCAATACTACTCTAGCGTCACCGAACGTTAAGCGTGCGGACCCTACGGGTTCGAGAGTCATGTAGACATGACCGAGACACCTCTCTGGTCAATAACCAATAGCGGAACCTGGATACCCATATTGGTTCCTACATATTCCACAAAGATCTTTTATCGGTTGAACCACGATGTCAAGGATTCAGTTAATCCCGTATGCAATTGCCTTTGTCCAGCGATATTTTACTTGCCGAAGATTCGATCATCGATACCTCCATACCTACTTCAATCTCGTTACCGGCAAGTCTCTTTACTCATCCCGTAATACAAGATCCCGTGACTAAACCATTAGCCACATTGCTTGCAAGCTCTTTACGATGTTGTATTACCGAGAGGGCCCAGAGATATCTCTCCGTCATACGGAGTGACAAATCCCAGTCTTGATTCGTGCCAACCCAACAAACACCTTTGGAGATACCTGTAGAGCACCTTTATGATCACCTAGTTACAAAGTGACGTTTGGATACACACTAAGTATTCCTTCGGTATCAGGGAGTTGCACGATCTCATGGTCTAAGGAACAGATACTTGACATGAAGAAAGCTGTAGCAAATAAACTAAACGATCTGGTGCTAAGCTTACGGTTGGGTCTTGTCCATCACATCATTCTCCTAATGATGTGATCCCGTTATCAAATGACAACTCATGTCTATGGTTAGGAAACCTTAACCATCTTTGATCAACGAGCTAGTCTAGTAGAGGCTCACTAGGGACACAGTATTTGTTTATGTATCCACACATGTATTTAAGTTTCCGGTCAATACAATTATAGCATGAATAATAAACCTTTATCATGAACAAAGAAATATGATAATAACCAATTTATTATTGCCTCTAGGGCATATTTCCAACAATTATTTGCATCTACAGTAGGGAATTGGGTATTCATATTACCTTTGTAGATTGCGAACCCTAGATGACGATCTCTTCGTAGCAAGAACGGGTTGAAGACCGTTCAAAGCTTCGTCCCCAGCGGAGTCACCAAAAAGTGTGTTCGCACACGAACACATCACCATGTACGCTCGACGCCGGGGGTGATGCACCGCGGCTCACGTCGAGGGAGACCTGACCGACAGCGCGATACGCAGGACAGTCGGCGGGTGCTTTTGTAGACCCGAAACCCCACAAGCCCAGGAGGGATCCCGTCAGGGCGCGCGGCGGCTATGGGCTGCCCTAGGTCAACCTGATCCCCCCCAGGGCCTCGAGGTTCGCCGCCCTGCAACAAGAAGAACGAACAAAGAACGAGGAAGAAGAACAAGGGAGAGGATAAAAGTAAAGGTAAAAAGTGGTAGATGATTTTGTTGATTGTGTGTTCTTGTTCAATCGGCCGTCACCCCTTTGGTATATAAGAGGCGGTTGGACTTCCCGTGCCAAAATCTTATTACTTTGAGCACAATTTTGGCCGTTTAGATGAGATCGGACGTTGATGACCCAAACATCAAAGTTTCATATTTTGACGATACGGAACTTTCACATGTTGAGAACTTTTCCATTTGAGGTCCTCTTAATTAAGTTTTTGACCATGCCAAAATCAGGTGTCAACAGATACCTCATAATCCATGCAATCCTAATCCACACTAAGACACTACTGTAGCATAGTGAAAGAGGTCCGTCTAAATTTAGTTCCCGATACCTCCAAATCCCATGCTCCTCACTGGCTGTGGTTATCCTGCGATCCGTGTATATGTGAATGTTGTGGTTGTCGTGCGATCTCTATATATATGAATATTTGTGATCAGTTGGCTCATCTTTGTTCTCTAGAGGAACTAGAGCTAATAAGCCTCATAGATCGATGGATTACACTATCATAGCAACTTTTATATCACTCAGGTTGTCAGCATGAACATGGGTAGTTATTTCTGAATCGTTTTGGTGGGTGGTTGGTCGTCTTTGTCATAAGCATGAATGTGGTTCGCTGGATACATCCTTGATACGTGAATGCGATTCAGTCATTGTTCTGCCTTTGACACATATCTAGCTTGGAGTCAAAATTTGCTTGTTCCATACCAGTTGACATATAGCATTGTGAGAGAGCGACTAACTGGTCATCGAGATCTCATTGGCTGTTACATCAACTTGGGTTTTCCTACAAAAAGGAACATGGTTGGTTCAAAGCCATATCGTCAGGATGCGCTTTCAGAATTCTAATCACCAGCATCACCACGGATTAGTTAAGGTAGTTGTATCACACACACTAACCAAGTTCAACACTACTTGTGGGTGGACTAGAACACAGACTGTGTTTATGTGGCAACTGAGATCAAGCTAGTATAGCACCACAAAATCTTCAGATGGGAACTTCTAAAGAGCAGGTTGCCTTTTATCATCGCTTGTCACCAGACGTGAAGTTGAGTACTAATATTCGACCGTTCTGTTGGTGCAATAATTTGCCTCTTCATGTTTTGGAGATTGTTGTCAGAAATAGTGTGAGACTAATGTGTTTGCTAGTGCACACAGAGTGATAAGTCCCTGAAGTCATGAGGAGTTCGGTACAAACTCCGAAGATAATCTCCTGCGAGGCAGAGAAGATTAACACCGAAGATTATGCATGTCGAGAAGTGACCCCCCAAAAATTGATGACGTGAAGCAATTGGTTTGGTGTGTCCGAAGAATATGACAGCAGCTGAAAAGTTTGAAGACGAAGTGAAGACGTAGCATTTGTTTTGTAGTTCATATTTCTCTTTCTTGAGTCATAGGACCACTGTACTATTAAGAGGGGTATAGTGTTCAAAGCTTACAGTTCGCTGATGCTAAACCCGAATCCTATGTGAGTCGAGAGAAATCTCTTTGTGTTCTGAATAAATACTTGTCAGCAAGAGATGAAGTTCTTCTTCATTGCGAGAGATTTGATTCTAGCCGAGGAGTTAGCATTTCTTGCTCCGCAAGTAATGTTACCGTTGTGCTAAAAATCCGACCGTTATATACGTGTCGGTTGGACATTGGCTGACTGGTCATGTCCAAAATGGTCTTTACCCATCGGGAAGACCGCGGCTATCAATAGCCCACCCCGTCCAACGTGCATCGTTGGGTGCTCTGTTAGATTTTGAGTAGATAAGTGAGCACCCTCTCTCCCGAGTGATTTGTGTTTAAAATCCACGGAGAGAAAAAACCCATAGCCGAAAAATTAGATAGTAGTTTAGCATCACTCGAATCTAAGTCCAGTACGCTCCGCCTATTACTCTTGAGGGCTGCGAACTCTCTAGACGGTTAGGTGTCAAATTATTAAGTGACCAAGAGTAATTGTGGTTCACGAAGGAGAAGTCTGTAAAGGTTCGGAGATCACCTCAAGCATCTACCATTAGTAATCGGCACTGATTAACGTATCAGTTGTGGAGTGATGTCTACTACACAACTTATTCTTGTAGACACGTGTTGGGCCTCCAAGCGCAGAGTTTTGTAGGATAGTAGCAATTTTCACTCAAGTGGATGACCTAAGGTTTATCAATCCATGGGAGGTGTAGGATGAAGATGGTATCTCTCAAGCAACCCTGCAATCAAATACAAGAAATCTCTTGTGTCCCCAACACACCCAATACAATGGTAAATTGTATAGGTGCACTAGTTCGGCGAAGAGATGGTGATACAAGTGTAGTATGGATAGTAGATATAGGTTTTTGTAATCTGAAAATAAAAAAACAGCAAGGTAGCAAGTGATAAAACGGAGCACAAACGGTATAGCAATGCTTAGAAACAAGGCCTAGGGTTCATACTTTCACAAGTGCAATCTCTCAACAGTGCTAACATAATTGGATCATATAACAATCCCTCAACGTGCGACAAAGAATCACTCCAAAGTTCTTATCTAGCGGAGAACATAAGATGAAATTGTTGTAGGGTACGAAACCACCTCAAAGTTATTCTTTCCGATCAATCTATTGAGCCATCCCTATAAGTGTCACAAACAGCCCTAGAGTTCGTATTAAAATAAAACCATATGATACGCATCAACCAACTCTAATGTCACATAGATACTCCAATGTCACCACAAGTATCCGTGAGTTGATTATTCGATATGCATCAAACAACTTCAGATCATAATATTCAATCCACACAAAGAACTTCAAAGAGTGCCCCAAGATTTCTACTGGAGAAAGTAGGACGAAAACATGCATCAACCCCTATGCATAGATTACCCCAATGTCACCTTGGGAATCCGCGAGTTGAGTGCCAAAACATACATCAAGTGAATCAATATAATACCCCATTGTCACCACGGGTACTCATATGCAAGACATACATCAAGTGTTCTCAAATCCATGAAAGTATTCAATCCGATAATAGTGAAACCTCAAAGGTAAAAACTCAATTCATCACAACAAGATAGAGAGGGAGAAACACCATATGATCCAACTATATTTACAAAGCTCGCGGTACATCAAGATCGTGCCAAATCAAGAACATGAGAGAGAGAGATCAAACACATAGCTACTAGTACATACCCTCAGCCCCGAGGGTGAACTACTCCCTCCTCGTCATGGAGACCACCAGGATGATGAAGATGGCCTCCGGTGATGATTCCCCCCGCCGGCAGGGTGCCGGAACGGAGCTCCAGATGGGATCGCCTCGGAACAGAGGCTTGCGGCGGCGTAAAAACTCATCTAGGTTAACTTTTGGGGGTTTCTGAATATATAGGATTTTTCAGCGTTGGAATCACGCAAAGAGGTGCCACAGGGGGCCCACGAGGCACCAGGGCGCGCCTGGGGAGGGGGGTGGCTTGCCCAGGTGGCTTGTGGGGCCCCTGTGGCTCTTCTGCTGCTCCCCTGAAGCTTCCTGGGTCTGTTTCCTTTCAGAAAAAATCGTCAAAAAGTTTCGCTGCATTTGGACTTCATTTGATATGGATTTTCTGGAAAACCAAAAACAAGCAGAAAACAGCAACTGGCACTGGGCACTAGGTCAATATGTTAGTCCATAAAAATCATATAAAAGCCATATAAAAGTGCACCAAAATCATACAAAACTATAATAAACATGGCATGAATACTTCATAAATTATAGATACGTTGGAGACGTATCATCGAGGAGAATATGGCGAAGAGAGTTTATCTTATGTGTTCAATCATAACCCCTCCAACCAGACGTAGTCCTTTTTGGAGAAGGGCGAACTGGTCTACCAAATTTCGAGTCACCATCAAGCATCACTGGTTACCTCTGTCCCCTATTTACATTCGTTTCATGATGTATGATTAAGTTTCGGTCATGTGATTCCCTTCGATGCATGCTTTAGTTCTCGCTCGCTAGTTCTTGTTAGCTCATTACACTCTGTTTATGTTCATTCCGCTGCTGGGTTCTGAGAGATTTAAACTTTCCAAAAGAAAATTTTAATCTCCCATTCACCCTCCTCTGGTAGACATACTTCGTTCCTAGAATTGGTATCAGAGCAAGGTACTCCTTGTCTATGCTTTTTAAGGTCTAACCACCTTGGAGTTTAAGTATGTCTTCAGTGACCTACAAGTCGACCTCAAGATCCCCATGTTCGATGGGTCAGACTCTCCCTTCTGGAAGAAGAAAATGAAGATACATCCTTCAGCCATCGATGACGATATGTGGCATATGGTGCAGTATGGCTATGTCGTCCAAGTTCCTCAGTATCCCACTGACTGGGAAAAGGAACTCATTCAGATTGATGCTCAAGCTATAGATGAAATTGGTGGTAATCTCTCTCGAGCTCAATTTCTTCGCCATCGGTAGTGTGAAACTGCCAAGGAACTTTGGGACATTATCGAAAAGATCAATGAGGGTGTGTCCACTCAGAAGGAAGCCTGCACTGATACCCTTCGTGCTAAATTCATCCGCTTCAAGAGAATTGGAACTGAAAGTTGTCATCAAACCTTCGATCGACTCGGCGACATTGCAAATGAGCTGCAAGATCTCGGTGCTAAAGACATCACCGATCATGAAGTTGTGAAGAAGTTGCTTAGATCTCTGGATAGTTCATTCAACACTATAGTTCTAATGATTAGGGAAAAAGCTGACTTCAAAGTTCTCGACTCAGCTAATATCATGGTAAGGTTGAACACACACGAGGAACAGGAAGAAGAGAAAAGAGACTTCTATGGCTCAAGTTACCGAAAGAGTCACACACTCAAAGCTGTGGCTGACTCTTCCTCTAAAGATAATGCCGAAGATGATTCCGATGATCCTGAAAGCATCATCAAAGATCTCACACTGATAACGAAATGCTTCTATCACTTTCGAAAGAAAAATTAGTTTCAGAGGAAAAGTTCAAGCAACTATGGTAGTTCCAAGTCTTGGTCATAACCAATAGAAGACTACATCTGCTTCAAGTGCAAAAAACCAGGGCATTTCATCTCTGACTGCCCCCTCTGGGAAGCTGAAATTCGAGCCAGTGGCAGATTTCATTCAGGCAATATCAAGCAGGGAAAAGACAAGAGCAAGAACTATGACTCGGATGATGAGAAGAAAACGAACAAAATCTTCAAGAAAAAGGACGGCTCCTCCTCCAAGTCATCGTCAAGATCTTTGCTACTTGTGAGTTGCGTTGGTAATTCCCTGAAGAGGAAGGGAGATGCAGTACAGTAGAGATAAGTATTTCCCTCAGTTATGAAACCAAGGTTATCAATCCAGTAGGAGAATCACGCAACACCTCGTTAGCAGCACCTGCACACAAAACAACAAATCCTTGCACCCAACGCAAACAAGGGGTTGTCAATCCCTCGGCGGTAAGTTGCAAGATTAAATTGTATGTGATAGATAGATAGATTGAAACAAAATACAAAATAAAATAAATAAAAGAAAAGTGTAGCAAATATTTTTAGGGTTTTAGTATATGATTTAGATAGACTCGGGGGCCATAATTTTCACTAGAGGCTTCTCTCAAGAAAATAGCATACGGTGGGTAAACAAATTACTGTTGGGTAATTGATAGAAAAGCAAATAATCATGACGATATCCAAGGCAATGATCATGTATATAGGCATCACGTCCGAGACAAGTAGACCGACTCCTGCCTACATCTACTACTTTTACTCCACACATCGACCGCTATCCAGCATGCATCTAGTGTATTAAGTCCATAGAGAACGGAGTAACGCCTTAAGAACGATGACATGATCTAGACAAGATAACCTCACGTATGAATAAACCCCATCTTTTTACCCTTAATAGCAATGATACATACGTGTCATGTCCCTTTCTGTCACTGGGATTGAGCACCGCAAGATCAAACCCATTACAAAGCACCTCTTCCCATGGCAAGATAAATCAATCTAGTTGGCCAAACCAAATCAATAGATCGGAGAAGAAATATGAAGCTATAATAATCATGCATAAAAGAGATCAGAGAAGACTCAAATAATATTCATGTATAATCTGATCATAAACTCACAATTCATCGGATCACAACAAACACACCGCAAAAAGTGATTATATCGGATAGAACTCCAAGAACATCGAGGAGAACATTGTATTGAAGATCAAAAAGAGGGAAGAAGCCATCTAGCTACTAACTATGGACCCGAAGGTCTGTGGTAAACTACTCACACATCATCGGAAGGGCAACAAGGTTGATGTAGAGCCCCTCCGTGATCGATTCCCCCTCCGGCGGAGTGCCGGAAAAGGCCTCCAGATGGGATCTCTCGAGAATAGAAACTTGCGGCGGCGGAAAAAGTATTTCGTGGACTCCTCTGAGGGTTTCTGATTTTTTTGGGAATTTATAGTGGTGGAATTAGGTCAAACGGAGCTGAGATGGGCCCATGAGGCACCAGGGCGTGCCTGCCTCCCCCCCAGGAGCGCCCTGGTGGCTCGTGGCCACCTCTTCTGTCATCTGGTCTTCTCCCGAAGCTTCTAGTGTTGTATATGTCCAGAAAAAAATCTCCAAAAAGTTTCATGGCATTTGGACTTCGTTTGGTATTGATATTCTGTAAAACAAAAAACAGGCAGAAAACAGCAACTGGCACTGGGCACTAAGTTAATAGGTTAGTCCCAAAAAATGATATATAATTGTTGTAAATGCAAATAAAAACATCCAAGATTGATAATATAACAGCATGGAACAATCAAAAATTATAGATACGTTGGAGACGTATCAGCATCCCCAAGCTTAATTCCTGCTCGTCCTCGAGTAGGTAAATGATAAAAACAGAATTTTTGATGTGGAATGCTGCCTATCATATTCATCATATATTCTTTTTTTTGTAGCATGGACATTGGACTTGAAGGATTCAAAGCAATAGTCTATAATTTGACATGAAGATTTAAATACTCAAGCATGCTAACAAGCAATCATGTCTTTCAAAATATCAACGCTAAAGAAAGTTATCCCTAGTTGGTGCTTTATAAGAGAAGATGGAGACTCAAGAAAATAAAAATTTCATAAAAGTAAATAGATAGGCCCTTCGCAGAGGGAAGCAGAGATTTGTCAAATGTGCCAGAGCTCAAAGCTTAAATTAAAGAGATAAAAATATTTTGAGAGGCATGCTTTTCCTGTCAACGAAAACGACCGAGAATTTCCAATATCTTCCATGCTAGACACATCATAGGTGGTTCCCAAATAGAAAGTAAAGTTTATTTCCTTTCCACCATTCTTTCACAATCCATGGCTAGCCGTATCCACGGGTGCACTCCATACCATCACTTTCGAAGGAATTTTGTTGTTATTAATTTTTGATTTCATTGTGGGACTGGGCATCCCTATTACCAGCCACTCTCTCGTGCAATGACAAGTAAATAAACACTCACCAAGAGAATAACACACCTAGCATGGAAAATATTGGCCACCCCCTGCAGCTTCAAGAGCGGTACGGGCACACAAAATAGAAAAATTATTTTGAAAATTAGAGTTGGCACACGCAAATTTACTTGGAACGGCATTGAAATACCGCATATAGGTAGATATAGTGGACTCATTTGGCACAACTTGGGTTTAAGGAGTTTGGATGCACAAGCAGTATTTTCGCTTAGTGCAAATGAAGGCTAGCAAAAGATTGAGAAGCAACCAACCAAAAAACCGAAAATAGTCATAAACATGCATTGAACATAACTAACACCGAATAATGCTCCATAAGTAGGATATAATTTCTTTGCATAACTATTGACTTAATGTGCATGCATAGGGAATCACAAACCTTAACACTAATATTCTTCCTATATCACAATTACTCACTAACATGACTCACATATTATCATTTCCATATCGCAAAACTATTGCAAGGAATCACACTTATCATATCCAATGATCTATATGAAAGTTTTTATTATATCCCTCTTGAATATTCATCACTTTGGGACCAAATTCATATCTTGTGCAAATTACCGTTACTTTCATCAACTCTCAAAAAGATATAAGTGAAGCATGAGAGTGCAAATATTTCTTCAAAATTTCAATCTTATCAACTCTCAAAATAATATAAGTGAAGCATGAGAGTTTATTTCTTCAAAATTTTAATCTTGTCAACTCTCAAAATAATATAAGTGAAGCATGACAGTTTAGTTCTTCAAAATATAGCCACCACCGTGCTCAAAAATATTTAAGTGAAGCACTAGAGCAACTGCCTAGCTCAAAAAATTTAAGTGAAGCACATAGTGTATTCTAACAAATTATGATTTACGTGTGGCTCTCTCAAAATAGGTGTGTTCAGCAAGGATGATTGTGACAAACTAAAAAGCAAACAAAGCAAAGACTCATATAATACACGACGCTCCAAGAAAAACACATATCATGTGACGAATAAAAATATAGCTCCAAGTAAAATTACCGATGGTTGGTAGAAGAAAGAGGGGATGCCTTCCGGGGCATCCCCAAGCTTAGATGCTTGAGTCTTCCTTGAATATTACCTTGGGTGCCATGGGCATCCCCAAGCTTAGGCTCTTGCAACTCCTTATTCCTTCATCCATCATGATCTCACCCAAAACTTGAAAACTTCAATCACACAAAACTCAACAAAACCTTCGTGAGATCCGTTAGTATAACAAAACAAATCACTACTTTAAGTACTATTGCAAACCCATTCATATTTTATTTTTGCATTATACCTACTGTATTCTAACTTCTCCATGGCTTATACCCCCTGATACAATTCATAGTTCCATCAAAACAAGCAAGCAACACATCAAAAACAGAATCTGTCAAAAACAGAACAGTCTGTAGCAATCTATTTAAAAGTCATACTTCTGTAACTCAAAAAATTCTGAAAAATTAGGAAAACTTGTGCAATTCATATACCAATACTGTGAAAAAAATTCAGATTTTTCTGACGGTCCAGTACAGAATTAAAATTCCAGCACTGGACGCAAAACTTTCTGTTTTCCAAATAGCATCAATTATACTATCTTCCAATCATCCCAAAGGCATTACTTGGCTTAAACACTAATTAAAAACACAAAAACACAATCAGAACAGTAGCATAATTGTGAAAACATATAATGATTTTTTTTATTCACTGGGTTGTCTCCCAACAAGCTCTTTCTTTATAGCCATTAAGACAGGCTTAAGATTTCAATGATGCTCACATGAAAGATAATAAGTGAAACACAAAGAGAGCATCATGTAGCATGTGAAAAACACATTTAAGTATAACATACTTCCTATGCATAGGCATTTTATAGGCAAACAAATTATCAAGGCAAGCAATTTCTAGCATATCTAAAGGAGAAGAACAAAACATTGATGATTTCAACATAACGAGAGGTAATTTAGTAACATCAAAATTTCTACAACCATATTCTCCTCTCTCATAATAATTACATGTAGGATCATAATCAAATTCAACAATATAGCTATCACATAAAATATTTTCTTCATGATCCACATGCATATAATTTTTATACTCTTCCAAAATAGTGGGCTTGACATCAACTAAAGTCTTGACCTCTCCAAACCCACTTTCAATATTTTTGCAAATATTATTATCAACAAAATATTCATCATGAGGATTAAATAAATTTTCAAGATCATAAGAAGCATTATCACCCCAATCACGATCATTGCAATAAGTAGTGGAATGACAAAATAATCATCCCCAAGCTTGTAATTTTGCATATCATTAGCGTAATTGACATTAATAGAATTTATAGTAACATCATTGCAATCATGCTTTTCAATCAAGGAGCTATCATGAATCACTTTATAAATTTCTTCTTCTAACACTTCATCACAATTTTCAGATTCATGATTTTCAAGCAAAACTTCATAGAGAAAATCAAGAGCACTCAAATCACTAGCAATTGGTTCATTATAATTGGATCTTTTGAAAAGATTAGCAAGTGGATGAGGATCCATAGTGATCTTCAACTTTTGCTTTTTGTTTCTGTTCTTGTGTGTTCGACATGAAGGCAACAAAAGTAAGCAAGCAAATAAAAATATTTTTGTGTTTTTGCGATAAAAAATTTTAGAAGTGGGGGAGATGAAAACGAGAGGCAAAGGAAAATAAAGTAAATGCAAGGAGATGAGAGTTTATGCAAAGGTACTTGATAGATGTTGATGATGTCTCCCCGGCAACGGCGCCAGAAATTCTTTCTGCTACTTGTGAGCTGCGTTGGTAATTCCCTGAAGAGGAAGGTAGATGCAGTACAGTAGAGATAAGTATTTCCCTCAGTTATGAAATCAAGGTTATCAATCCAGTAGGAGAATCACGCAACACCTCTTTAGCAGCACCTGCATACAAAACAACAAATCCTTGCACCCAACGCAAACAAGGGGTTGTCAATCCCTCAGCGGTAAGTTGCAAGATTAAATTGTATGTGATAGATAGATAGATTGAAACAAAAATACAAAATAAAATAAATAAAAGAAAAGTGCAGCAAATATTTTTAGGGTTTTAGTATATGATTTAGATAGACCCGGGGGCCATAGTTTTCACTAGAGGCTTTTCTCAAGAAAATAGCATACGGTGGGTAAACAAATTATTGTTGGGCAATTGATAGAAAAGCAAATAATCATGACGATATCCAAGGCAATGATCATGTATATAGGCATCATGTCCGAGACAAGTAGACCGACTCCTTCCTGCATCTACTACTATTACTCCACACATCAACCGCTATCCAGCATGCATCTAGTGTATTAAGTCCATAGAGAACGGAGTAATGCCTTAAGAATGATGACATGATGTAGACAAGATAAACTCACGTATGAATAAACCCCATCTTTTTACCCTTAATAGCAATGATACATACGTGTCATGTCCCTTTCTGTCACTGGGATTGAGCACCGCAAGATCAAACCCATTACAAAGCATCTCTTCCCATGGCAAGATAAATCAATCTAGTTGGCCAAACCAAATCAATAGATCGGAGAAGAAATACGAAGCTATAATAATCATGCATAAAAGAGATCAGAGAAGACTCAAATAATATTCATGGATAATCTGATCATAAACTCACAATTCATCGGATCCCAACAAACACACCGCAAAAAGTGATTACATCAGATAAAACGCCAAGAACATCGAGGAGAACATTGTATTGAAGATCAAAAAGAGGGAAGAAGCCATCTAGCTACTAACTATGGACCCGAAGGTCTGTGGTAAACTACTCACGCATCATCGGAAGGGCAGCAAGGTTGATGTAGAGCCCCTCCGTGATCGATTCCCCCTCCGGCGGAGTGCCGGAAAAGGCCTCCAGATGGGATCTCTCGAGAAAAGAAACTTGCGGCGGCGGAAAAAGTATTTCGTGGACTCCTCTGAGGGTTTCTGATTTTTTGGGAATTTATAGTGGTGGAATTAGGTCAAACGGAGCTGAGATGGGCCCACGAGGCACCAGGGCGCGCCTGCCCCCCCCCCCCCAAGCGCGCCCTGGTGGCTCGTGGCCACCTCCTCTGGTGTCTGGTCTTCTCCCAAAGCTTCTAGTGTTGTATATGTCCAGAAAAAAATCTCTAAAAAGTTTCGTGGCATTTGGACTTCGTTTGGTATTGATATTCTGTAAAATAAAAAACAGGCAGAAAACAACAACTGGCACTGGGCACTAAGTTAATAGGTTAGTCCCAAAAAATGATTTATAATTGCTGTAAATGCATATAAAAACATCCAAGGTTGATAATATAACAACATGGAACAATCAAAAATTATAGATATGTTGGAGACCTATCAATCTTCATCATGGAACCCCTCCAAATCTTCGTCTAACCGCAAGAATTCCTCTCACAAGGCCAAGGCATATATGGGCAAGGAGATAGACTCCGAAGAAGAAGAATCCACAGACCCTGAAGAAGTTGCTGATTCTGAGGATGATTTGGATTCTCGCATGGCCGGCATCGCATGCGGTTCCACCCCGACAGCAAACTTCTTCGAGAACCATTCAAGTGATGATGAGGCTCCTGCGTTCTGCTTCATGGCTAAGGCATCAAAAGAAAATTTGTCTTCCAAACATCACAAGGTGTACACCAGTGATCAATTTTCTTCAGATGAGGATGACCATGCGAAACTGATTAAAATTGCTAAGAAGCAACAATTCTCTCTCGAGAAAATTGAGAAAACCCTCAGGAAATCCCAAGGGTTGTTGGTTGAGATGGAGAAAAACCAAACACTAATAGAAGAGCATTCAGCTCTCATGTCACAAATGGAAGAACTAACCAATCGTCATGATGACTTGATTAGGGAAAATTCTCTTCTCACCCAACAACTCAAGGAACAACCTGAAGTGTTCGTACCACCTTGCTTAAAATGCCTTGAACGCAGTAATGCAAAATCTAATGTTGAATCCTCTACAACTACTGAAAGAAATACTTCCTTGAATGATATGGAAGCTAACCCCTCGATTGAAGAAAATGGTCCTATATCTGATGAAAATGCTAGGTTGAAGGATCTTCTGCAGTTTGGAATGTTCAAAAGTCTCAAAGGGCATCAAACCCTTTGTGATGTTCTGAAGAAATCCATTCTTCACAAAAATCCTAGAAAGGAAGGTGTTGGTTTCGAAAGGAAACTAAATGAAAATGGTACCTACTGGAAACCTGAGCAATATCCTCATACTGTGTGGGTACCGGCAAAGAGCAAAACGCTAGATCCTGCTTTACTCTCGGGATATGATTGTCCATTCCTGAATATGAATGTGACGACTCTCTGGACAACTATAAGGTTTTCAAAACCAGCGTGGCGAGGCATGTGCTTGCTATGTCGGACCAAAAGGCAGGAATGGCCCCCAAAGAAAGCCATTTGGGTTGTAAAGGAAACCATCGAGGCATTACCAATTACTGCCGCATTGACCATGCAGGCTGAAAATCCTCGTTACATTCTCGAGAAGGCTTGATAGAATGAGTATATGCATACTTCCTCTAACCATTATGCTCATTTGTTTGGAAGGAATTTTAATGCATACTCTTTTGATTATGCTCGCCCCTCTTCGGGTAACAACTCTTATGGTTACCGAAAGAAATCATATCCTGCTCTCTCATATGTTTCTAAGCCACTTGCAAAGATGTGGGTAGTTAATAAAGCCTAATTCTTCTGCGGGACTATGTCTCCGGCTGCACCGAATGGATCATGGATAGTGGATGCACTAGTCATATGACCAGAGAAAAGTCGTTGTCTGTCGACCCAAATTTAACTGCTTCTACTCGGAAGTTCATTACTTTTGGTGACAACAACAAATAAAATGTAATTGGGCTAGGTAAAATTGCTATATCCAAAGACAAAAATATTGAGGATGTTTGCTTGTTCAGTCTCTTGGATTCAGTCTGATGTCACTTGGCAAGCTTTGTGATTTAGGCATGCTAGTCCTTTTTTGATCACCAAATGCATTGTCTTTATGGCCACTAACAATTCCTTCGTCTTTGATGGAAAGATAAAAGATGATTTGTATATTGTGGATTTCTCTAAGGATACGTCAGTCCAAACTTGTTTGCTTGCAAAAGCAACCGAAGGTTGGCTTTGGCACCGAAGACTTGGTCATGCATGTATGGGGAATCTGCAGACTCTCGTGAAGAAAAATCATCTTCATGGCATTCCTGATGTGAAGTTCGACAAAGATCACGTCGGTGGTGCTTGTGAAGCTGGCAAATTGGTCAAGAAGCATCACTCGTCAAAAACTGTCATGACTACGACAAGCCCTATGGAGATTCTTCATATGGATTTATTCGGGCCTCGGAACTATGCAAGTTTCAGAGGCAGTCATTATGATCTGGTTATTGTTGATGGTTCCTCTTGATATACTTGGGTATTCTTTCTCGAAGACAAGAATTGCACCCGAGATATCTTCAAGAGGTTCTCCAAGAAAGCTCAGAATGAATATGATGTGAGAATTAAGCATGTCAGAAGTGACAATGGCACTGAGTTCAAAAACACTCACATTGAGGATTTTCTCCATGAGAATGGTATTACTCATGAGTTCTCTGCTGCATACACTCCCTAGCAGAATGGAGTTCTAACAGGATAATGTGGAGACCATATATTTACATTTTAGAGACAGAATGATGAACGAATGGTTGCACAGTGCAAGATCTCTAGGACGGCTGCTTCATATTGTGAACAAGTAATTTTATCTATGCATTATATGTCGGAACAGGCATACGTGAGAAGGATCAATCACTCAACCTAATGCCTCAAATTAGTTGCGTTTTTGTTCTTAATGTTCTTGACATGATATTGTGTCAAATAGTACGTAATAAGTTTCCTCAGTCGAGTACATTATAATTATTCTATGGCTGTATTTCAAAAGGATAATGTAGTGACTATGACAATTGTAAGGTTTATTTGGAATTTTCTAGTGAGGGTGTTGGAGTTTTAAAAACAAACATGTCCATGAAGAAACATAAGTACTCAGCAACAGTTTCATGTTTTCAGACAATGACATGAGGAATAATTTGGCAGTGTGGTTTTGATTGATCCAACCACGACCTACAGATTGCCTCTTTCTTGGACTTCAGAAGTGGGTAGTCCATGAGAGTATTACCGATATATGCATGCAGACAGCCCCAAGTGAACAATGTTTCCTATGAAAAGAGAAATCCATGGGATCTTTTTTAATGGGCAGATCATACAAGTAGGTTTTGTACAATACAAGTTGGACCGATTCTGAGTCTAGAAGAATGAGCCCGGCCATTGCCGTAAGCACCATTGGCATATGCTAGACTCGCGAGTTGCATATTGGCTACGCGTGAGATCTGGTGAATCTAATCTTCCAGTTGCTCTGGTCATCACATAATCGAGTCCCAAAAGCATTCTCACCGGCCACTAAGAAACTTACAAATCTCATATTAGAAAATGAAGTAATAGGAAGGCTTCTACCCCAAAGACAAAGAGACTTCCATTTGATAACTGCATAGCAGAAGAAAGAATACTCACCGAGCTAGGGTAATTAACCCAGCACCAATCATAGTAGGACTCTCCTAAAGCTCATTTCCAGACTACCAAATTAGTATGACAAAACAATTAGAGCACATTGGCACGTTCGATAGCCCATTCTTCCACTGTGTGGAGGTCACCCTGCCGCTGAAAGTACTCCCTAAGAGTGCTCATGGCAAGATGCCTCTCCAGCAAGAGTGTGATGATTATCATTCACCTCCCGGAGACACCTTCCTTGAGAGGATTTCTTGTGATTATCCCTCATCCACATCATGTAGTGTAGTGACTAGCGCAACTTCCACAAGCGTGTCGTCAAGTGATGTACATCCAGATGCCTCCCATTTCCATGCATGCGTTAAACTCCACCCAGTTAACCCTACTTTGTTTGTGTGTGTGTGTGTGTGTGTGTGTGTGTGTGTGTGTTCTGCTCTGCCTCTATTCAATCATTAGTTCATGACTTCGATGGGTGCCTAATTCTATCTCGGTGAAGATAGAAAAGATGGATGTGTGGAGTGGTAGAGATGAATACTAGCTAGCTAGATGCAATGATACGATGTTGCACATGCTATTTAAAACAGTGCAACATGCTTAGACAGTCGAGACCATATCTTCTGGGCCTAAAACAAAGCGTATATATTTTCCTAGTATAACGTAAGTCACAAGGTTCATGTCCTTCAGTTCATTATGATACTCTTTGAAACAACAAAAATAACCAACAAACCATATGTAATACTCTAAAGTAAGAGAATCTTTGCGAAAAGCCAGAAAACATAGCTCATATCTCAAAACAACGACGGATGGTGGATACATGGATGGTATAACAGGTGCATGGTAATTATTGTAGCACATGTCCCAGAAACATATTCTTCGAGAGGTATGGCTGGTTAGTGTTTTCCTTCACTACCACTTGTGTACTACAACAACGAGAGCAAACTTAATATAAATAGTGGCAACAGATGTATGTCCATATGCCTCCCATTTCCATGAATAGTATGCCTCTCCCACAAGAGCGAGATGCTTTACCATGCGTCTAGCTCCACCTAATTCATCCATTCATGCTTGATCAAGTGTTATATCCCACTAAAGAGTGAAAAGATGGCCAGAGAGAGTGGTACTTCAAATACTAGATAAATGCACTGAATAGGAGGCAACTCAGGCTTTATAACAATGAATCACACTAAGAAGATCAGGATCATATCATATGGGCCTAAAATAAAGAGGATACCTTCCAAAAATATTATCTTCATCTAGCATAAATCAAATTTCATTGTTCCTGTGCTTTAGTACAATCTCATAAAACTAGAGATTGGTTTTTTCCTTCCACATGTATACCCCACTAGTGTTGATATGCATTATCTATGTGGTGAGTCGATATGCCTCTCCTTGTTCTGTCCCATTTATTAGTTAACCTACCCTCTCTTAAACTTTGTCATGTGCAATCTCCTTAAAAAGAGGCATGTTCCCTCTAGAAAATTGTTGATCATTAAGAGTAGATTCAAGAATAACTACAGATGCGAAACCAGTGAAATATGAACATGACACCAACTTCCCGCCCTACTCTTGTTTGATATTACAAAATCCTATTGAGACTTCAATGTTCAAGTTCAGACTGCTCAGATGTTACGTTCCTTTGGAAGAGAAGGAAAGTGAGTTTTCAGCAAACTTTATAGTTTTGAGTTCCACATAGATGAGGTTTATATGGACTTGCATAAGTACATATAATCAAAAGAAAGTCCATATATTTTTCAATTTTTCAATTTTTCTATGTTTTCTACTGGCGAAATGATAGTTCTAAATCATTTGAGATTTCTTTACTTTCAGGTGATTCTTAAACGACATATTTATATTCCACACAAATTCGTAATATATGGTTGCCTGGTGGTAACAAATAAGCATGCTCATTTTGAAGAAAACATATCAAAAGAACATAATCTCTTGAGTTACCAACATGCTCCTATGCAGAAATGAGTGTCTAGAAAGAAAAATGTAAGAACGATTAATATGACCTATGTAGTCCTTTTTATGCTTGTTAATACAATGGAAAAAATAATGTTGCACAGGGACCCAAATTTGTTAAGTTACTTATGAAAATTTACCACGTATAATGAGCTCAAAGTCTCAAACACTTGCATGTCTAACTCCACACCATATAATGAACCTAAACATACTACAGAATTCACATAATGAGTTCTGCTTTGAACTTCACAAGTACTTATTGTTTAAACTATTGGTCACGTCCATTTCGTCACTACATAGTCTCCGACCCCTTTTAGGTATTCTCTACTCTAATTTAGTTTGATCCCACTAGTACTAACAATGTCTCTTGGATGGATAGGGGATATGTTAGATGTGCTTTTGTTCCCAAAGCCATTCGTTGAAAACAAGCACAGACTTGTAGCACCATGATTTGATCAGAACAACACTTTTTCCAAAGACATTTGTAGTACACGTGTCGTTCTCCCCTGGATTCACTCATGCAAGCATTGTGATGTCCCATTCATGAAATGTGTTTCAAGACGCATCCCAACACATATGTATGTCTAACTTCTCTTAATTGTCATTTGAGTAAAATGCATCATAAGTCCTAAAACTATTGGAGGTGTGTCAGTTTAGTCCTATAACTTCGAAACTGCAGTTTTGGGTCCTAAAACTATTGGAGGTGTGTCAGTTTAGTCCTATAACTTCGAAAATGCAGTTTTGGGTCCCAAAACTATGTAAGTTTATTCATCTCAGTCTCGAAACTGCCAATCGGCATGGAGGATGACATCCCTCTCCCTCAGCGCGGCCGCCGGGGATACCCCGAACCAATTGGGATGAAGGACAGAATCCCACAGCTCTCTCTCTCTTTCTCTCTCTCTCTCTCTCTCTCTCTCTCTCTCTCTCTCTCTCTCTCTCTCTCTCTCTCTCTCATGACATTGTCGTTGCCCGACACCCTTTGCCGTAGAGCTGGTCGTGCAGGTTGTTATTTGGGCATGAGCATGGCCACAGCTGGGGAATTGTCGCTGCAACTGGATGACATGGAGAAGTGTGCGAAAACCACGAAGCTGGTGCAAAGGTCGGCGAGAGTGACACAGGCCCAGCAGCAGCCACAGGTGGGTAGCAATTGGACGTTGTGCGACGCGTCGTTCTGCTACTGCGGGGTGAGGCTGAGATGACCGGTTTACTCTCCTTGTTGGAGCTCAAGCCATCATGCCAAATGGCCTGTATTTTTGAAGTTATAGGACTAAACTGACACGCCTCCAATAGTTTTAGGACGTAAAACTGCAGTTTTGAAGTTTAGGACTAAAGTGACACACCTCCAATAGTTTTAGGACCTAAAACTGCAGTTTTAAAGTTATAGGACTAAACTGACACACCTCGAATAGTTTTATGACTTATGCCTACACCCTGCAGGAACTACTCGAATTTGGTCGCTAGAATCATTGAATAACAATAAACTATAAACGGGGCTGCCTAGTGTGATATTGGTGTCTATAGATGAGCAGTTGCCAATTTTCCAGCCTAAAAAATTACACTCTTTTGTGGCTATGTTTCTTTTGCACGTATTCCCATCAAGAGACGATATCAAGTGTATTTTACGTAAGATTTCGTCATTATCTTTCTTAGTAACAAACTCATTTAATTTGGCTTTCCCGTCCTCAAGGAAGGATGCACATCTCTTCCATGAATTTATCAATTTTGAGAGAGAGAGAGAGACTAAAACATACTCACATGTGTAGCATAAATACTGTATGTGCCAATAAAATACCATTCATCTCTCGCGCCAAATAAATCAACCGTCAAGTACGCAGGGATAGTGCATCTTGCAGGTACTCAGCTAGGCCACTTCATGTGAACTAGATTAACACACGTAGAGTTCAGTTGAATACCAGCTTGGCTTTGTGTGTGGTGTGTGGCACCACGACGACAAAGTGGATCAACACTTTTTATTGGTTCCATATATGAAGGTTTTGCAGTGTCTTGCAAATTTAGTAGTGCACCCCCCCCCCCCCCCCCCCCCCCCCCCCCCCGCGCGTGCTACACAAGCACAAGTCATGTCCTAGCCCACACGCACGCATGTTCACTCAAGTTCTTGTTGTGGTGAACACCTGAAAGCATCTCACGATGTGGCCATGCACCCAGATCACTTGTAGAAAAACCAACGACTGATATCATCGCCAACAACTTGATAAACAGGCAGGTTAATTGCTACGGACTAGTAGCCGCAACCTAAACCAAATGTGAACTACTCCTATCTGCTACTTGTGCTATGTCTGTCAGATAGTGGCAGTGCTTTATAAATTGAAGTTTTTTCTGATGTCCACCTTCAGTTGCTCGGTGCGCAAGTTGGAAACCGGGTCATGCTGGACTATGAAAGATGTGTCTGGTCGTCCATGCTGGACTCAACCAAAAATTTGTACTGCTACCAAGAACTGTGTTCAGTTTACAACCAATTGTTAGTAAGAGGTTAAGAGCTAGCCCTGTTTTTTGCGGTAAGACAGGACCTTTAAAAATGCATCCCTGCAATGCGTGCACTATCGCACAACCTCCAAAATTGCTGGAAGCGAGTGGTTGGCTGACACGTTAGCTCACACACGTACTACACAGACGGCCATTGCCATTGCCATGTACTGGTGTCTTTACCCTGTGGTCTCTACCCAACTTTGCCTGTTACATAATCGAGTACAACATTTGTAGGTCCAGCTTGAACTGTCCTAGAGCTAACTGAGTTTGGAACGAATTGCTTCGAGGAGGATGCACGTACATTCTGTTGAAACTCCAAAGACAGAGTCGTTCTTGTTGGCTAAGCGAAGAGCACATGTGCACGAACGTGTTTCTGAATTGGCACGGGATATATTATTAGGTTAACCTATGTGAGTCCAAACATGAAAGACAATATATACTTCCTTGCAGATCATGACCACGCAGGGGTACGTAGAGACTCCGCGGAACAAGTTAATTCCTAGTTAGGCAACAACCTGATCCGAGCACGTTCTCATGTAAACCAGTTGATACCTCATAATCCATGTCTGCCTAATCATATCGGTGCCGAGTGAGAGACCAGTACTGTAGGAAGATAACATGGGGTGAGTTTAGTTCCCGATGCCTCCAAATCTCATGCTGCTCACCAGCTGGTTGTTGTGTGATCTCTCTATATATATGAATATTTGGCCATTGGTCGGCCGACCTTCGTTCGCTAGAGGAACTGGAGGGCTAGAGATGACAAGCCTTGTAGTTCAATGGGTTATGCACTATGGATAGTGACATATATATCTACTCCCATTGTCAGAATGAACATATGGATAGTTATTTCTGAATGCATTTCGTGGATGGTTGGTCATCTTTGTTATAAGCATGGATTTTCTTTGGACATGTCCTTTACACACGAATGCGGTTCATTTACTGTCTTGCCTTTGATAGGTAGTTAGCTTTGAGCCAAGCTTTGCTTGTTTCATATCAGTTTATATATACACTTCCCTAATAGTTAGAGCTTATCTACAAGTTGTGCTCTAAATACGAAAAAGATGTAATACTACTGCACGCACACTCAATTCATGGTAGCATGCATATGTGCATGTGTGCTTTGAATTAACACGCTAAGAATGGCCCAGACGGCCGCACATCTTTTGTAGAAGTGTAGATTTTGTAGGCGTATTTGGAAGGAGATTAAAGCTTGGCTTGGCCTTATTGATATCCATGCTAAAACTTTGTCTTACTTTAATTCGGTTATGGAATGGTTGGATTCAATGGTCAATGTCAACGCGCACACTCGGAAGGGATTGCATCCCTTGTTGTGCTTGTCTCGTGGGGGATTTGGAACAAGCAGAATGCAATAGTGTTTAGAAATATTTCTGCCATGTTGTCCATCATCATGGGCAAGATTAAAGCCAAAGCCAACAAGTGGGGTTTGGAGGGTGCAAAACACTTGAATTATGAGGTAATTTTTGACTGGCCACTGAATGTCTTAAAATTATTTTTTATTTAATGAGATGATGCAAAAAATTTGCCTCCTTTTAACAAAAGAATGGCCCACAGAGATGACAACCGGATGTACTCTTTTTTTAAAAGCATCATAGTACTCCGTACATATAGTGGTGGAAGAGATAGAGGTGCCTAGCTACTTGATTAACTAGATAACACCCCCGCACGTTGTTGCGGGACTTCCTGCCTTTCGTGCGTAGATAAGATGAAAAGCCTATATTGGATAAGTGAAAAGAAAATATGGCTTGAAATATTGAACAACTACATTTAACATGTATACTTTTACTAAACTTCAATCTTGACTTCAAATTAACTACTGAAGTGATCCAAGAAATAAAACGATTGATCTATGTTTACCAAATTATTTATCAGAAAGGGTACTACTCGTAAGATGCAAAATTTCCAACACCTAGAACAATCAAGAGAGAACTTATAGAAGATTGCAACGCTGGCAAAGAGGGAGCTGCTGAACCCTTCATGTAGGCTGACAGGGTCGGCGAGCGCGGCGAAGGTAGCCAAATACAACGACGACATGCACTGGAACCGCACCAGCTGATTTGCGTCCACCTACGCGCACAGGGACCTGTGATAGAGAGCTCAGATCACTAAGGAGTGATGCCGATTGACACACTTTGTGCCTCTTTCAGGTTTACCAGGCGTCAGGCAAGCCCAACAGAAGTGACATCAATCTGAGCAGTGATATACAGCCAACATAGATGCATGTGATTTCCACCGGCAAAAAGAAGAAACCAGCCCATTAAAATTATCAAGGATGTATATGTATCCTTCTCATTTATTATTGGGATTCTTGTCAGGTTGTACTTATCAAACATGTGCGCTCTGGAAACCTGTGTTACAGAAGTCAAGTACAGGAAATAAATCAGAAGTTGCTGTACGTAGAGAGATACGCAGCAAGTACACGACTACACATACACCAGGAAACCCGATGGATACACACCCAAATAGGATTAGGTGATTTTTCTCCAAGGAATCAACACCTGCAAGTGCACTGAAATTTTCATTGATGCTACCACTAACCGCAAAGAAAGGGATAAGCCAGAGCCGTTGCAGATGGTGGCCGCCGCGAGCAGCGCACAGTCGATCGAGGCAAGCTTCCGGGCGAAGTGCCAGCGTCGCTTGGCCGGCTTGGTGCAGATGCCGAGGTAGGGCGGGTGTGGTGCGACAAGAGACATACCATGTGGTGAAGACCCTGATGGACTGGGCGATGGCGAACGCGAGAATGACGACGAGGAGCGGGCCAGCGGCAAGTTACCAAATACGACCATGTAGGAGAAGAGAGAGACGCCGTAGGCGGTGGCTGTGTGACGCAGGCAGCGTCTCCCACCGACGGCCTGCTGGTTCTAGAAGCTTCCAGCCTCCGCCTCCTCTTCTAGGCCTCTACCAGCAGCGACGGGCATCCACGGCGGGGCTTGAATGCGTGACTAATCCTCTCGAGCAGAAGCGGTACTTGTTGTGGGGAGAACAACTGCATCTTACTGAATTTGTTTTGGAAATACGACTTTTTTTTGAACAAATTCGGAAAATATGATGAACAAATAAAAAAAAACAGAAATAGCACACCGTCGTCCTACTGTTGGACGAAACATGACGTGTCGTCCTAGCACTGGACGAAACCTGACTTGTCGTCCTACTGTCGGACGAAACACGACATTTTGTCCAACCGTTGGACGAAACGTGACGTGTCGTCCAACCATTGGACGAAACACGACTTGCCGTCCAACCGTTGGACGAAACACCCGTTTCGTTGAACCAGTGGACGAATCCGTTCGGGATAAGGCCGCAGCCCATCTTCTTCCTCCTGCCTCCCTTTCTCTCGGCTCTCTCTCTCTCTGTTCTTTATTTTCCTCACACATATGCTCCGATTCCGGGCCATTTAACCATCAAATTCAGTAGTTGGAGGTAGAAAACGGCTGCTAGTAACCCGATCCGGCAATGGGGTAGAGGAGGGAAGCCGGTAGCCATGCGTGGAGGAGAGGGTAGAGGAGGGAGACCGGCCGTGGAGGCAGTCATTGGAGGTTGGTCCCGGCCGTGGTGGAGCTTGGCAGGTGCGGGGGTGAGGGAGGGGCGGCCATTGGAGCTTGACAGGAGCTCACCGGAGAAGCACGCGTCGAAGGTATAACCTCACATTTTTGTTTAGGTATTAACGAGTTTCACATTTGGGTTAGTGCAGAAATAATTGCAATAAACGTGCATAATATAAATGATGATTTTGTAGTTCGTTAGATCGGTTATTTACTTGGCACGCAGTGTTAAAAAAATCGGTTATTTGCTTAGTGGTAGTCATGCATATGTGGTACGTAGTGTAAAAAAAATTATGTTAGTGTAAAAAAACTTGTGTGGTAGTCAGGGGTAGACATTTTTGTTAGTGTAAAAAAAAATTATGTGGTACGTAGTGATTGATGGTAATATGAATTTTAATTGCGGGAGACATGTCTGAAATTTTAGTTCGTTTGATCGGTTGTTTGCTTAGTGGTAGTCATGTATATGTGGCAGACATTCCGGTTATTGTATAAAAAATTATGTGGTACATAGTGGTTGATGGGTATGAATTTTTATGGCAGGAGACATGTCTGAATCAGTCAAATTTGTTATGGCCTTCGTGGAGGGTGAGAATTTGGAGAGTTGGCTATGGTTCTTCAGGCAGCTAAAAATTGCAATTGTGAAGGACCGGCCAAATGTGTGCATCCTTCATGACAGGCATCCGGGTATACTAGCGGCCATTCGGGCACTGCAAACGCCAGGTTCGAACGAACCAGCACCATGGCAGGACATGCAGAGCCGATGGTGCATGCACCATCTTGGGGCTAATTTTTACTCCCAGCTCAAGAATAAGCGCCTCATGAATATGTTCAAAAAGTTGTGCGCACAAAACCAACAAAAGAAGTATGATTTTTTGTGGAAGAAGCTCGATGAGTTCACGAAGGCACAGGTTAAGGAAAGGAAAGCTGCACAGGCTAAGCAACCAACTAACACAGAGCTAGAGCCAGTGGACCTTTGTGACTTGCCAGCATTTGACCCGCCCGGTACGAAGAGAAAGAAGGTGAGGGCAATAAAGATTTTTTCACAGTGGATAGAGAAAGAGCCTCCCGTGAAGTGATCTTTGCTTCATGACACCCATGGAGCGAGGTATGGCACCATGACAACCAACCTTGCTGAGGTTTATAACTTTGTCCTCAGAGGGAATAGGCTTCATCAACAGGTGTGGCAGCCGCAACAACATATGTGGCAAGGTAATAATTCATCATTCTTGTTAGTAATTGATTATAAATATGCAACTCACTATGACATCGTTCATACCACAGACACTACTGAGGGACAGTATACATGGCTTCGCCTGGGGGACACACTGCCGCGTTTTCTGACCGCTCATCAGATGTCCATTCAGATGTCTTGGGAGACCCGCAAGCCTACACCGGCTGGTCTCAGCAAGCATATCAGACTCCGCCACCACCTCCCACGCAGGAGACACAACCAGAGGTTCATGAGCAGTTGTACTGCCCAGGTCTACGTCACGTGCGTCCGAGGATCCCACTCACGCTTTCCGGTCCTCGGCGGAGACCGCGTACGCGTCCTCATAGAGCCGAGTGATACTATTATCTATGCATGAGACATATTTCTATCTATATTTGTTTCAGACTTTTATCTATGCATCAGACATATTTTTATCTATATTTGTTTCCAACTTTTATCTATGTATGAGACATATTTCTGTAGGGGAACGCAGCAGAAAACAAAAATTTTCCGACCTACGCACCAGCCCAGGACCACTATGGAGACTGCATACAAGGTTTGATCTTTTTCGTTACCGACTCGTAGCGCAGCGGAAGTAAAGTCGATGACGAACGGCGATGCAGATCCCCGCAGCTAGGATTTTACAACCTCCCAACCGCGAGGATGTATACCCTCATCCGCCCCGCGGACAGCCCTCCGGGAGGCGGTCGGACAGTCCCCCGGACGGTGTCGCGGACAGCCCTTCGGGAGGACCTCCGAAAATTGGACTGTCACTCGGACAGCCCTTCGGGAGGACCTTCAAAACTCGGACGGTCACACGGACAGCCCTTCGGGAGGCACTCTCGAACTAAGACCGAAACTACGATCTCTCTACAGAGTTGCACACATACGGTGTCATCTGTCCGGCAGGGCTTCGCCGTCCAGAACTAGTTCCCACCGGAACCCAGACAGCCTTTCGGCTCTACGAAACTATTTCGCTGGGAGGGAGAGAGAATGCCAGATCATGCATGGCTTGTGTATGAGAGCAAGAGTGAAGTTTTTGGGCTGCCTCCTCACCCCTATTTATAGGGTGAGAGACTATGGTAAAAATACCAAAATGCCCTCAGATATTTTCACTATTCATAATAGTGATTCCACTATTCATAAATAGTGTTTCCCACTATTCACAATAGTGTTTTCCACTATTTTGTAATAGTGTTTTCACTAGCCATGAGATATTTTCTCCCAATAGTGTTTCCCACTATTCATAAATAGTGTTTCCACTATTCACGATATATTTTCTCCCAAAAAGCACTTTCACTATTCACGACGACATTTTTCAGCGTCTGATCGAACTGAAAATATTCATGTGGGCTTAGAACATTTCCAGTACCCACCAAAATAATTTTCAACGCGAGCCGGAACAATTCCGGTTTAGTGATTTTCATCTGCGAAAAGCATCTGCAGCGGTTTCGGCAGCTCCGGAATATTTCCGGTTTTCATTTCGGAAAATTCCAGAAAGTTTCCAGAATGATTCTGGCACCATCCAAGAATTATCAGGCATGTGCCAAAACCAATTTGACTTTATGGTATCCTCTGAAACAACTTTTTAGTTTCACCGGAACTCATCCGATGACCTCTCTCTTCGGAACTTTTCCGCTGTCTCCGAAAACTTTTTCTGGAAACTTTCTCTCAGACTCCCTATCTAGTATTCAGCAGATAGATGACCCTTAAGCGTGTGACCCTATAAGTTCGGTGAAGTATAGACATGACCCGGAACCCCTTCCGATCAATGATCAACATCGGAGCCGTGGACACCCATATTGACCCCTATACCCACACGAATGAATATTCGAGTGAACCTCCAGTTGCCGTGTGCTATTCCTGTTGCTTCACGATATGTTACAATTACCCGCGGTGAGACATGTTGGCATCCCCGTGGATCAACACCTTGTCCACTATGCCAGTTACCTCGTTGCCGGTATTGTTCTCTTTTCTCGTTCCCATGTTCCGGCATCCCTGTGATCAAATCACCCTGTGTCTGGCACCGAGAGGGCCCAGAGATATCTCTCCATCGTCGGAGGAGCAAATCCCAATCTTGAGCTATCAAGTTACTTGACATACTTTTCCATGAACCCGTAAGCCGCCGTAATAGCCACCCATTTACGGATGACGTTTAACAAACCCCAAAGTTCATGAAGCAAGCATGAAGAAACTCGATACTCTCATGGTCTAAGGAATCATGCAAACGTTAACCATCTCTGTGTTATTAACCATTAACTTATGACGAATGAATCTCATAGCATAACATCAATTCGGGTCGATTCAACACAAGTGTTCTACCAACATTGTGCCCTCAAAATTGCCGGCATAGCCATGCCCATGATCAGGAAAACAGGATCATCATGCAATACTTGAGCCAGTCTTAGAGGCCAGACTAGGAATACATTTTACCGTTTATTATTCCACACGTGCATATGAGTCTTCCTCCGAACCTCGTGGTTATTGCAGACTCGAGAACCATAGCAGTTATAGCATGGAACATAAACCTAATTATGAACAGGGAGATAATCAATAACATTTATTATTGCCTCTAGGGCATATCTCCTACAATTTCTATCTATGTTTTTTTCCGACTTTTATCTATGTATGAGCCATTATCTATGTATGAGACACATGATGCATATGATAATTCTGATAGTACAAACTATTTCTGCAACGTCGTGCAACAATTACAACTGGAAATTAAGATACAACATAATGCTTCTACCAAAAGACCCTACAAACTAATTCTACAAGTACATCTGAATTAAACGGTAAGGCTGAATTAAAAAATACAGCTTACCAACTACATGAAGGCATCATCGTCATCCTCCGTCGATGCAGCACTCTTCCCCTTCGACGATGCGGCACTCTTGCCCTTCGACGATGCGGCACTCTTGCCCTTCGATGATGCAGTACTCTTGGCCTTCGACGATGTGGTACTCTTGCCCTTGGTGCTCGGCATGAAAATATCGTCTTCGTCCTCACTGTCTTGGGTCCATAAATAAGTATGTTCTACTGCTGCCTTTAGGAATGCTTCACCCTTATCTTGTTGCTTCTTCCACCTTCCATGCAATCTGAGAAGTTCTTTTCATATCTCCTCAAAGCTCCTTGCAGGCCACCCGCACCTACGTAATGCGTGTGCCAACTCATTCAGCAAGGTGTCACTACTGAGTAGTTCGTCCCATGGAACTATCCTATTCTCTATTTTGAAATTGCTGGCTAAGCTCAGAAGACATTTCGACATACTAGGGTGAAAACTACGATCGAAAGGATAATCAGACATCTTCACGAGACTAAACTACTATGCTTACCCACCTTAGTGAGTCGAGGGGGTTTTATAGGTTGAGAGGAGAAGATGGCGGGAATGAAGATGGTGGGAAAGGGTTGGCGGGAAAGAAGATGCCGGGAAAGGAGTTGGCGCGAAGAATATTGGCGGGAAAGAAAAAGGCGGGAAAAATATTGGCGGGAAATAAAATGGCGGGAAAGAAAAAGGCGGGAAGAATATTGGCGGCAACGAAAATGGCGGGAAAGAAAAAGGCGGGAAATAAAATGGTGGGAAAGAAAAAGGCGGGAAGAATATTGGCGGCAACGAAAATGGCGGGAAAGAAAAAGGCGGGAACAATATTTGCGGCAAAAAGAAAGGCGCGAAAGAATATTAGCGGCAAAGAAAAAGGCGGAAAATAAAATGGCGGGAATAATATTGGCGGCAACGAAAATGGCGGGAAGAATATTGGCAGCAAAATAAAAAGGTGTGAAAGAATATTGGCGGCAAAGAAAAAGGCGGAAAATAAAAAGGCGGGAAGAATATTGGCGGCAACGAAAATGGCGGGAAAGAAAAAGGCGGCAAAAAAAGGCGCAAAATAATATTGGCGAAGGCGGAAAATAAAATGGCGGGAATAATATTGGCAGCAACGAAAATGCCGGGAAGGATATTGGCGCGAAAAAAAAAGGCGGGAAAAAAAAGAGTTTTCGTTGTCCAGAAAAACGAAACTGTCTATTCTTAGTTTCGTAGTCGAATGCATAGATGATTCGTCCATTGGTACAACGATACAGACGTTTCGTCCAATGGCTGGACGACACGTCACGTTTCGTTCGTCCAACAGTTGGACAAAACGTCTTGTTTCGTCCGACAGTCGGACGATAAGTCAGGTTTCGTCCAGTGCTAGGACGACACGTCACGTTTCGTCCAACAGTAGGACAACGGTGTGCTATTTCTGGTTTTTTTGATTTGTTCATCATATTTTCTGAATTTGTTCAAAAAAAAAGTAGTATTTCCAAAAAAAAAATCCATCTTACTCCTCCATTTATTCGGTGGAGAAGAAAAGACGCTGGTGTGTAGAAGATGAAGTGATGGATGGAAAATCAATAGGTGGGGGAGTTAATTGGGAGACGATAGGGCCGTATCACCACAGACGGAGCTCCATTTTTTCTCGGGAAAAAAGCATCGATGTGAGCTGATGACATGGCAGTTGGGTGAGTGGGTGACGTGGACGCCTTGCATGTGCGGAAAAATACAATAGTGAGGATGAACTAAGAGGTATATATATAGGATAGGATGTGCTAGATGTTAACAGCAGTGAAAGGTTGAGGTACGAACTAATGAAATTTCACAACAAATCTGTTCTAACTTGATTTATTGCGAGGAAAATGTGTGTTTACTACATCATTGAATTCATGAATCTTTTCATGAAAAAATAAAAAAGGAGAAGAAATTAACGAATCTATTCGTGTTGTGTGTCAATCGGATAAAGTTTGTAGGTGACTACAAACATGCATGGGTGCAGATGCATGTTCTGATATAGAACAAACCAATGTAAAAAACAGTAAAAAAAATGGAAAGGGGGAATACCACGGCCTCTGCATCAAACGATGCACACGACCATTTTTATTATATTATTCAACGAGTCCTATCAAAACAAGTATATCGATCAACCCAAAGCCACCTGCCTGGCAATCACTGTCGCTACCCCTACAAACTTGATGATGTTCCCTGACCTCGCATCAACGAACACCATCTAATCCGGCTGCCTCACCAAGCCGCCTGCCGGCAACTTGAGAGTACCAACCGATCTAGTAGAGCCTCTGCGCGCTCCGCATGCGCATGCTCTAGAATTAGCCGCCACCATCTTCCGACATCCCACCTTCAGGAGCAATCAACGCATTCACCTTGTCAGGCCTTACTTCGTCAACGCTACCATGACGCCACCACCCCGCGCACGTCCATCAAGTCGCATCCGTCGCAGAGAATCCACAGCGCCATGCCACCAAGACCTACCATCATCGACACGGTAGATACGACGCCACTCCACCTCCAACCGATCACATGCGCCAATCAGCTCCCCGCCAGCAAAACCACTATCCAAGCTCCCCCAACAACAAGACACTCCTCAATAGCAGTCATCAACGACTCCACAAATGATGCGTCCAAGGAGGTAGTCATGTCAAGGACAACACCGTCATCCGATCCGGCAAAGCCCGATCTAAGGTTTTCACTTGGAGTCGCAAGAAAAGAGGCTAGTAGGTGCGGCAGATCCACGAGGGCACCTACATGGAGGGAGACGACATCTGCGGAAATCATTGCCGCCAGCACCGACAAGGTCAATGCTAGGTTTTCACCCGGGTTTGTGCACCCAACCTCAACTATCCTAGGCAGGGACCGAGGAGGCATGCACTGCCTCTCACCAAAGCTTGCAAAATGAGAGAACACCGCCAGCTTCCACCGTCTTCCGCCGCCCGAGCCAATCTTCAACCGAGGCCAGCCACAAGACGTAGCTCCACGGAAGACCGCCCACCATGCGATCAGCACGTGCACAACCCCAAGAGAACGAAGTCCCCTGCTGGCCCGCACCTATGCGTCGGCCAGGACAGCAGCCACTGCCCCCTGGACAAGATCCATCCGGGGTGCTAGCCGAGGGCTGCATCCGCAGCCCCTAGACGATATCCAGCCGGGGTGTTGGCCGAGGACCGTAGCCGCTGCACCAACACCGAGCAGCCGGATAAGGGCCCTGCTATAGCCTTCCCCCGTAGTCATCCGGGCTTTGCCGGTGGGCGCCTTAGGCGGCGGCGAGGGGAGGAAGGTGAGGCGGGGGGGAGGTGGTGGTGGAGGAGGGATTCGACAGTGTTTGGTGGCGGCGGCGCTAGATCGTTAGGTTGCCTAGGTCGCGAGTGTTTAGCGTGAGTCGCCTAGGTCACGAGCCTCTAGCTAGGTTTTTCTGCCTAACCGATGTCAATTTTGTGGTGTAGAATTGAGTAGGAGGGTTGAACTTTTTTTTGAAATAAAAGGTAGAGCAGTCTCTACCTTATCCATTTCAAAACTCGCAAAAAAGCCTGAATTACCGTAGTCAAATTACATGAGAGACTATGTGAGCACCACACAATGTGTGCATCTGGCCATAGTGAAGCCAAAGATGAAAAAAAGCGAGTTATAGATAGAATTACGAGAAAAGATCTGCCCATGCAAATATAGCCTCTTAGTCCTCCTGACGCTTAGCTCGGTTACGCCACATCCTTAACAAGTCCGATGCAACAGTGGTAATGTGGGCATCGGACCAGGGACTATTGTCAAATATCCTTGCGTTACGAGCAGTCCAAATTGTGGTTGTGCAGGCCGCAAACAGCGTACTACATAGATGGCCAAAATGCCCTGACGCCTCAACACAGTGCGCAAACTCCACATTATTGGCAGCGTTAGCCGCATTGTACAGCAGTCCAAGCTTCCTCCAGATCACATCAGCTGGCTTACATCTAAGCAACAGACGGGAAATAGACTTTGAAGCTGGGTCGAAGTCGCAACCGTCATGAGATGAAATGGTAGTCCAACTTTTCCTCATCATATTATCTCTGTCACATCCAGACCAATCATCAAACTAGAATGATGTCCTTGTGTCACTGCCGAACACACACTTCGTTGACTGAATTGCCATAGGAATGGAGTTACTGATAGATCTCCAAATAGGCGTATCATAGCTGCTAGAGACCATTGGAATTCCACGCTGGTAGTATCGAGGTGCAAACCAGTCATAGCATGACAAACTGGAAGATTGTAGAACCTTTCCTAGAAAACGGGAAATCAATGGCAAGTTGTGTGCGCGAAGGACTCTAATGCCAAGCGCACCCCCCCCCCCCCCCCCCCCCCCCCCCCCAATTACTATGGGTAGTGTGACAGTGTCCCAGGCAACCAAAGAATGCCCCCATGAGCTGAACTTGTTCCTTGCCAAAGAAAACCCCTCGAAATTCTTTCCAACTTCTCCAATGATTCTCCCCAAGAAAGGCCAGAGGAAACAAGCCATGAAGTAGCTAGGTATAGCTGCGAGTACTGCATTGATCGGTGTTAGACGTCCTCCCCAAGAAAGGAAGGAGGCAAGCCATACAAACAAAATATTTTGAATCAAGGCAAAGCACCAGCACCAAAACATTTATGAAGAGCTAGCTGCATTGAAGGGGAAAAAAATCTCGACCAAGGATCAGCAAAATCACGATGCGTGGAACCTGACCGAAACGAAATTCATAAACTTTGTAAAATCCATGATCATTTTTTTGAGTCTAGAACTTTTTTAATTTCCTAACTTCTTTTAAAAACAATAAAAAAACAGGTAAACGGTCTTTTTCCTGAAGTAACAACAGAGCCAGAGAACCGAGCGAGTGAAGGAGTCAGAAAACCAAGCAACCAGCCACAAAGCTGAGCAAGCGAGCCAGAGAGTCAACCCAGCGAGCGAAAAGGGCTTAATGGGCCATGGCATGCTTAACACGCGCGCGAGCGCCAACGTGCACTCATGACGCTAATGGTGCTGAGGAGGACATGTCCGGATGATCTCCCTCACGAGTGTGTTTACGACTCCGCGTCTACAAGAAAGAGCTCACACTAATATCCTTGAGAACCGCATGTGTGCGTCGGACCCACGAGCTTCATACTGGTTACAATGAGACCTGAAAATCTGTACTTACGTGTTGGGATCATGTTGTTGGTTATCACATTATTAGGGATGCTCTTAAGCTTGCACAGCAAAAGGTCCAAAACTTACAAATCTCAGAACACGTATCTATACCTTCCTACCAATAAAGGGAGAAACGTTTCTGCCCGTCTGTCGTGTTTTTTGCATAAAACCCCCCATTGTTTCTCGAAATCACACGCGGTCCTGTTTTAAGTGAGTAGGCTCAAACGTTTCATGTTTTCTAACAAATTCTGGTCACTATAATGTATAAACGATGCAATTGACGGTCTTCTTTCCCAAAGATGACTTCCATTTGACCAACGGTATAGTAGAAAATGGGAAAATTATGAAGCACATTGGTAATTAATCCTGCAACAATCACTCTGGTAACTCGTACACACTTTGACACTCCTAGCACTAATTTTAACATAACCAAAATATGGCGATTGAACCATTAGGGCACATAGGCACATTCGACAGCCTGTTCATCTACCATGTGAAGGCTTTCATGTGGCTCTAACGAGACCCCAATGAGCTCCTGACCAGAGCCCTTTCCAACAAGAACAAGAATCTTCCTATGCAACTCTCCGAGAGACCTCGACTGAGAGGATGTGCATGTGCCTCTCCCTCAGCTACAACCGATAGTGCCAGAACTAAATGTGTCACGGTGTCAGCAAGTGATGTACATCTAGATGCCTCTCATTTCCATGCATGCATCCAAATCCACCTAATTAACTCCACTTTGCTCATTTGCTACTGCTCTATTTCTCATGAATCAGCAGTTCATGACTTTGTCCATGTTTTTTTGAGTCCCTAATACTATCTGGGTGCAGAGGGCAAATTTGGTTGGGGAGGGAGTGTTAGAGACTAAAGCTAGCTCGATGAAGCGATACAATGCCACATGCTAATTTATAACAATGGACCATGCCTAGATGGCCAGGTCATATCTTTTGGGCCTAAAATAAAGAGCATGTTTTCTAACAAATATATCACAATGATGCAGTGGTCGGAGGTGCTCCTCGTTTTTTTTTTAAATTCCTCTCCTAGCCTAAATTAAGTCACACGGTTCATGTTGTTCGGTTCAATGTGGTTAAATGAGAGATGAAATAATTGCATCCACATGTATTCCCCGCCGGCTAGTGGTGATATTACGTACGTGGTTACCGCAACCGCCGTCTCTTCAATTTGGCCTTGCACACCACTTTCAAAAGAAGCACATCTCCTCTCATAGATATTGGATCACTGGGAACCAATTCAAAAATTAATGCAGGCAGCGAAAGTAGAGAGATCTGAACATCCTATCAAGTTATCCATTCTGGTTTGATATTAATTAACGTACACGACTACAAATGTAAAAGTTCACAACAGCGGGCGTGAACAGTACATGGGCCGACCCAGGAGCGGGGCGCATGAGCGCCACATCAGGAACTGGCTCTACAAGCGCTATATAGGAGGTCAAGAGGAGAGGTTCCCTCTAGCTTACTTGGGCATCCCCTAAGTGGGGTTAGCACTACTCCCTCTGATTTGTGGCATACTTCTCTTTGTAGTCGGATCGATGTGTCATTCCCTCATCATGCATATATGCTGCTTATCCCATGAGAAAACCAGAGGGTGATCCGTGCAGTCACCTCTTTAGTCGTGACTCGCAAAAGGTCCCACCTAGAGCATATGGCATGGGACTCCTGCTAGTCAAAATAGTCTCCTCCAAAGCACAGAAAATTAGTCCCTCTCCAGCAAGAGCGAGATATCTCTCGCAAACCTCCTGGAGACACCTCTCTGGAGAGGGCGCATTTGTGCTTCTCTGTCATCTAGTGGGGTGTCGTTCAGTAACTAGCGCAGCATCTAGAAGCGTGTCGGCAAGTGATGTACATCCTGATGCCTCCCACTTCCATGCATGCGTCTAACTCCACTCCACCAAATTAAATCTACTTTGCTCATTTGCTACTGCTCTATCTCTCGTGAATCATTAGTTCATGAATTTGTCCGCGTTTGTTGGAGTGCCTAATACTATCTGGGTGAAGAGGGCAAATATGGTTGGGGGGAGTGGTGGAGACGAAGACTAGCTAGATGGAATGATACGATGCCAAATGCTTTATAACAATGGATCGTGCCCGATGGCCAAGGCCATATCTCCTAGGCCTAAAACAAAGAGCATATTTTCTAATAAATATATCACAATGATACAGAGGCCGGAGGTAGCTCTCATTTCCTCTCCTAGCATAAATTAAGTCATATGGTTCGTGTCCTTCAGTTCAATATGGTAAAATGAGAGATGAGATATTCTAACCACGTGTATTCCCCACCAGCTAGTGGTGATATTACGTACATGGTTATCTCAACCACCATCTCTTTGATTTTTCCTTGCACACCCTTTCAAAAGAGGCACATCTCCTCTCACAGATTTTGGATCCATACGAACAAATTCAAAAATTAATGCAGACGGAGAAACTAGAGAGATCTAAACATCCTATCAAGTTATCCATTCTAGTTCGATATTAACATACACGACTACAAATGTAAAAGCCTGCGTGTTTTCTCAGCTCTGTGTTACTAGTGTACTTAAAAGGCTAGCAACATAACGAACCAAGGAAAATTTGCTCATGTGGCAAGTAGTTAATGAGGAGAGAGATGTTTGCGGTAACATAATATGTTGCCATAACATAACGCACCTTGAGGCAAAATGAGCCTACATCTGAATAAATAAAGTCTTGCATGATACCACACATATATTACTACTCATTATAGTGATAGTAAGATATGCATGTTACTGGTATAAGTTACTTCCCATTATGACCAGTCTAAAAGGAGACTTGAGGCACAAAACCCAAACCAACAAAATTAACCAATAAATATTGCCCACAAGGTTCGAACATGCTCCTGCAAGGATATGCCTGCTCCAACCACTGTACACAGAGCCCATCCAAAATTCATACTTCCGCCGTCCCATAATATAAGATGTTATTACAACCAATATATAAGTATGCACATATAGTTAATTGGAGTAACCGCTACACCAGTACACCACCGATCCGATGGTGGCAGCACAAGCTGCACTCACTCTGTCAATATCGTACACACGGCATGAACCTTGAACTACTAGGAGATTAATTTCAGTGAGGTGACCGCACAGCTAGCTTAGCATATCACATCTCTGCTTCCCCGACTAGCGTCGGTGCCCACGTAGACATGAAAAAAACACGGGCATGTGGAGAAACTGTTGGTGCTGGTGAGCTGATTGACCCAATAGGTTGTCCAGTTTACCCACAACTAGCTGCATCAGAGGAAAGAATAAATCTAGATCAAGGACCAGCATTTCGGGATACAGGGCAATTACTTGTCCATCAAGACAGGCTCAGGCAGCCTTTGGACTGGACTTTGGACATGGTGCAACGAACTCGTATAAGTCAACATGACGCCCAAGTCAATTCACCCTTGGTGACGACCCCGGCTAGCTGGCTATAACCGGGCCACTTCCTACACTGGTTTTACCCTTTGTAATGATGAACGATCACCACAAGCGCGCAAACATTGTTCTTCCTCATGCTCAATCCACTTTGTTGTGAGTCTGTTTCAGCTAGACTAAACACGTATACACCAAACAGTTAATTCTTGCATTTCTCACCTCAAATAATAAGCCGTCGAGCACATAGTAATAGCGTGTGTTCTACTCAGCTGGCCAATTCACGTGAACAAGATTAACACACGTACCATTCACTTGAATACGCACTTGGTCCGCTTTGTGTGTGGCACCACGATGAAGGGATCAACACCTTTTACGGTTTCCAGTCTCTGGGGTTTTTGTGGTGTCCTGCCAATTCTGTAGTCCACTTGCTACACAAACACAAGCCGTGTCCTAGTCCACACGCACCTCGCATGTTCGCTCAAGTTCAATCCGTGGGATAGAGTGGTGTGTGTATGATGCGTGATACTGACCTTGACGCACAGTCTGGTGATAAGCTGAAAGCACCTCACAATGTGGCCATGCACCCAAACCACATGTAAGGAAATCATCCACTGCTGCAATCGCCAAATATTCGATTATCAGGCAGGTTAATTGTGAAGTAATTGTAGCTGCAATCTAAAAAATTGTGAACTACTCCTATCTGCTACTAGTACTTTATTTGTGTCAGAGAGTAGCGGTTCTTTACAACGGTACAACCTGAAGCTTTTTCTGACGTTCATTTTAAGTTACTCGCTGCACAAGTTGGAAACAGACTCATGATTCTATGCAAGATGTGGCTGCTCCATTCTGGACTCTAGCACAAGCTTGCACAAGACGGTACTGTTACCAAGAACCATGCGCAGCTTAGAACAAATTCTTAGTAATAAGAGGTTAAGAGCTAGCCCATTAAAAGCCAATATCAAGATTACCATGGTAAGACAGGACCTTGAAGAAAATGCATTAGTGCAATGCGTGCACTATCATAACTCCAACAAAGCCTTGGTACTCCAAAACTGCAGCAAGCGAGCAGTTGGCAAACATGTTCTACAGACCAGGCCATTGCAATTGCCGTTGCTATATAATGGTGTCTTTAATCTGTACCAACCCTGGGCTGATTAATATCATGGAGTACATCTTAGCATCTGTAGGTCCAGCTTGAACTGACCTTAACTAACTGAACTCAATGAATTGGCTCAAAGCACAATGTGCATATCGAGCACGCGTGCGAGTACATGTCTCTGAATCGGCACAATTTTTTTATTTGGCTAACCAATGTTAGTCGAAACATGCATGATAATATTTCCTTCCACTCATGCTTAGACATCTCACATGATAAGAAGGCACAGGGGTACGAGATAACCTCCTGTGCCAACTTATTGCTTGCTTAGGCAACAACCTGATCCGAGAAACTTCTCAAGTAAGACAGTTCATACCTCATAATCCATGTCATCCTAATCCATGCTAGATCACTATTGTAGCAAAGAGAGATAGCACTGTATGAGTTTAGTTCCCGATACCTCCAATTCCCATTCTGCTCACCAGCTGGTTGTCGTGTGAAGTGTGATCACTATCACAGTGACTTTTATATCATTCCGGTTGCCAGCATGAACATGGGTAGTTATTTACGAATCCTTTTGGTGGATGGTTGGTCGTCTCTGTTATAAGCATGAATGTAGTTCATGTCAGTTTATATATAGCGTAGTTCACCAGCTGGTTGTCCTTGACACATTAATGCGATTCATTTACTGTCTCACCCTTCATACATAGCTAGCTTGGAGCCAAGATTTGTTTTGTTCATGTCAGTTTATATATAGCGTAGTGAGACAGCAATTATCCGGTCAGCAAGATGTCATTGGCTGTTACATCAACTTGGTTTTTCCTGCAAAAAAAGGAACTTGGTTGTTGCGTTGCCATACCATGATATGCTTTCTGAATTTTGATCACCACCATCAGCACGGGCTAGCCAAAGTAGTAGTATAACGCAACATTCACTGATACACCATGCTAGATCACGTTGACCAATTTCAGCAGCACTTACGTGTGGACTAGAACACGATTTGTGTTTGTGTGGCAACTGAGATCTAGCTGGTGTAGCACGACATTGGGAGGCACCTTTATCATTGTGTGGCACAGCACACGAAGTTGAGTACTAATATTCGACCATTCGTGCGTTAAGATAGTTCACATGACCTAGCAAGCTGGGAACACATGCCATGTATGCGTACAGATTAAGTTCCTGGCATGTACTCCCTCCGTTTGGAAATAAGTGTCGTGGTTTAGTTCAAATTTGAACTAAAACCACGACACTATTTAAACTAAGACCACGACACTTATTTCCGAACAGAGGGAGTAAATGATTAGTTTGATGAAAATGAACAAGCGTTGTCGTTGCCTGATCAAAGATCTTAGGTTTTCACCCTGGAGAAAGACCGCGTTCCCAAAACAATGCCTTCAACAAGGCCACTGCCAGGCACAACCAATAAAGGTCAGACCTTGGGTTTTCACCCTGAAAATCACGACTCGGTACTCAGAGGAGCACCATCAACAAAGAAGTCCTCCAATGCTGTCGCCCCCACTTGCGGAGGCCACTACTGCAAGTCACGTACCACCAGGCTCACATGACTCGTGTCCGGTCTGGACGGGAACATACCCCGCAAGCCAAGTCTGAACAATTCCCTGTGAAGCAAAGTCTTCATCGCATCCAAGACCCCGCCTTCACAACTTGCAGGTCCTCCAATCACGCCATGGCATTCTCTGCATGTGTTGATCCATTAAAAATCTTCGTACAGACATGTCTCAAGGTGTCAACAAAAACAGAGCTTCGTGATACCTCGATGAAGCTGGATATGCTGATGTTGCGGGTGCACACGACCGGCCCCTATCCAATCAAGATGTCCAAAGAGCGCCATTTTGCGCCAGTCCTTGTTTTCCTTCAAAGGATAAGTCCGAAACTCGCCGTAGCCAGATCGAAGAGGACCAACCACAGGTGAAGGTGACTTCGCGCGAAGACTACTAGGACCACCACCTGGTCCTTTCCCTCCACCTTGCTCAAAGCCGGCCTGCCACGAGTCCACTACCCACACCAGCTGCCGGAGTAAAATGGCCAAAGGGACCCGCTTGAGCACCACGCAGGTCCAGGAGATGGCACTGCCAACGGAGCAAACGCATGGCCAGCCATCTGCTGAGCCATTGCCAAGGGAGCGCGCCGCCCAGATCTGGCTCCTCCAAATCCCGGCAGGGGCTCGTCTGCTCGCATCACGGATAGCCGCTGCAGGACCAGCCGACGGAGAGGAGGCCATGGCCACCACGCCACAGGACGCCCCTCCCCCACGATGCGGAGAGGACAGCCATCGGCAGCGCACCGAAACAGTCTGGAGCCACCACGAGGAGAAGGGACACGACCGGAGCAGGGATCCACCCCCGGACGGCCGGATCCGGCACCCAACTCGACGGATCCGTGGCCAAGGCCGCAGCGTGAGCACGGCCAGCGACCTGGAGCTAGAGGCGAGGAGGAGGAGGGGATCCATGGGGGAGGACAAAGTGGGTAGTGGAGGAATCAGCCCCGCCGCCGCCGACCGCTGAGGCTTTACCCGGCGGCGCTAAACGGCGGCGCCAGGGGGGAGGAAGGAGCCCTAGGGCCGGCGGCTGGCAGTGCCGCCCGTGTCGCCCTTTGGGACGACGCGATTTACCCCTTTGCGAAACATGTCTGTGGTGACCGTCGTCAGAAAGAGTAAACCCAGTGTACCAAGGTAACCCGGTTATAGCTATCATTATGCCTACGACGGGAAGAACACGCACATCCGGGAACTTATGCAGGTTGACCAGAGATCTCTCTATGAAAGACGTACGACCTGTTAACAATCAGGAACCTGGACAGCGCCAACATCTCTCTATGCTAGAAGGCATTCAGGAGAAGGATCTCTCAACCTAATGCATTGGTGACACATCATTCTTGGTTTCTTGCTCTTGATGTTCTTGGCTATTTGACTTTAAGTGATGTCAAGTGGAGTACTACATAAAGAATTCCATCATCTTAGTGTAGTTTGAAATTTCGTAGTGAGGCTGCTGGAAGGGTAGCCCATGATGTCAGGATTAAAGGATCCCTTCCAACCGCAAAAAAAAAGGATCCCTTCACGGCCTACACGATGCCTCTTACTTCAGACTCTGGAAGTAGGTAGTTCGAGTTGCTGAGATGTGTATACAGCTTGGCCCTAATGTGAATAACGCTAATTACACGAAGAGATCTCGACGGTGCCAAAACAGGAATTTATTTGATGGGCAGATTGCCACAAGTGGGTTTACGACACAAATTGGACCAAATGCTTCCACGCCGGCTAGTGAGAAAAATAGAAATCTTGCTCAACGTAATGTAGAAAACAAAGCAACCGGTAGTCACTAAATCCATGCCACCGGTCACACCGGGAACTCGTACTCACCAGGGCACTTGAGCTACAGTTCATGTTCCTCCGTGCTCACGACATTCCGTTTGCTCACTGCACATGCTCGCCCTGTGGCTTAGAGGAGTCCCTACAAGATGCTCACATAATACTCCTCTAACAACAACGAGGTGCTACTCACATACCTCGCTGAGGCAACTCCATTGGGAGATCATCCTTGCACTTTCCCTCGGCCATTTGCCACACCCTAGTAAGTTATGTAAGGGATGTGTGTCCAGATGTCTCCCATTTCCATGCATGTTTCCAATTCCACCTAAATGATCAGTTTGATCCATTTTGTACTGTTCTTTCTCTCCTAAAGCATTAGTTCATGACTCTGGTAGTATTTATTCCGGTGCTAATGCTATTTGGATTAAGAGAGCAAATATGATTGGACAGAGTGGTAGAGACTAAGACTAGCTACATGCAACAGTAGGAGTTGGCACACAATTTATAATAGTAGGGGCATATCTTCCATAAATATATCTTGTTCTAGCATAAATTAGGTCACATGGTTCACGTTATTCTGTTCAGTCTGGTAAAATCAAGAGATGAGATATTTTCTTCCACCTTGTTCCCCACTAGCGAGTGGTGATACTACATACTACGGGCTGACTAGCTGGTCCTCTTGTTTTCTCCGCATGGATTAGTTCATTCACCATCTCTTCAGTGTATGCAAATGCCTTTCACATCATTAGGCACAGATTCACAAATCAATAGGGGTGGAGAATTTTGACAGATGAAACATCCTATTTTGTTGATTTTTTTTTCCTTTTCCTTTTATCTCTTTACTTATGTTTTTATTTTCTTTCTTTTGCTATTAAATTTTTTCCTTTCCTACTATAACACAATTAAATACCATGTCACGACAATAGAACAAAAAGACACTATGGATAATCCGCAAAGAGACCATAGCTGTGCAGGGCAATCTAGAGCCACCACTGCATAATTCATGCAAAATTTCTCTTCTCCTCCTCCCTCTCATTGACGTCGCCTGAAGATGCCTCCGGGCTAAGCCCGCGACGGATGGTGACGGTGGGGGTTTCCCTGCTGCCTGGTGGGGGAGCACCCAGTCAGAGAGACTCGAACCCTTTGCAGAATTGTGTAGCAGTTGGCATCGTCTGCATGCGCATCATTGATGGCTCCTCTCCGGTGGGTCAACACAAGGTGGTATCCCCCTTCTCCTCTCTGGGAGGGGTCTCCTAGGCGTGGGCTCAACGTCGCAAGTCGAAGCTCGCCGGATCTGTCCGGTTGCGGCCAGATCGGGTTCACCGACGTCCGTAGGGCGGCTGGCTAGCTGGGTGTAATGCTCTCTGGTGGGGGTGCTGGCGTTTTGCACGGAGCTCGACCTCCTATTTGGCAAAGAAGCGTGGCGCCTCATGGTGGTGCTATAGGGTGGGCACTGGATCTGGCTGGCTAGTTAGATCTGGCATGCCTTTGTGGGCACCGAGGGTGGATGTGGCCGAGCATGGCATTGGCATGCTCGTTACACTGGGGGTGTGTGGACCGTTGGTGGCGCCTGTGCGGGATTCGTGGTCGTGCTGCTCCAAGCGCCCGGCCGGTGCTTGCTGGCCGATGACGGGGCTCGACCTCTATAGAAGGTGTCGCCGGGGACACTTCCTAAGCTCGCGGATTGGGCTCTTCGGGTGAAGGCCAATATTCTGCCACAGAGTTGATGATGAGTGTATTTTACACTCGTTTCTAATTGTGTTTAAACAGAAGAACCAAAGATTTTCTGAGATAGTTATTTCAGTATGATTATTCGTGACTAATAAAAGCAAAAGATCCAAATCCCTTTGCATTATTTATTTTTTGTTGCAGGAATGAGAAAAATTTATATGATAAATAGCGCCATACATGGAAGGCAATGGGCATGGTGATCAAGTACAATCAACAGAAAGTACATATGACAGTTTCAGGAGAGAATACGACACCTGATACGAGCTAGTGGCACCGCTTGTCACTGCTTCCGTGCCGTTAGCATTGACATATTTTGTATCAATTCGTGATCCGACAGCCCAAAAACCCTATTTCGCACACTGGGATCATATGAGGAAAAGAAAATCCTTTTGGTGGAGTAGTATGTCGTCCAGCAGTCAGCAAGTCAGGCGCCGCCATTCCCATCTAAAGTTGCCACCTCTATCTCCATAACCATCTTCATCTCCATAACCTTCATCCCCATAGCTATAGCCATAGGCATAAACTTGTAATCAAGGGTAGTTCACATAGTGTTGCATTGTAAGACTATTATCCATCATTCACCTTCAAGTATTATTTACAATTTCTTTTGCATGTGATTTATTTGTGATGTGTGAGTAATCCCGTTGAGCTAAGGGTTGAGGCTTTGCCCCGCATCAGCTCCACATCCCGCCGGTCCAGGCGATTCTCCCTCGCCTAGGCCACCACACGAGGTGAGAAGGCCCTGCTGCCCGGCGCTTACCGGGCTTCACTTGGCCACGCCCACTGGCGTCGGCGAGGGAGGAGGTGGGAGGGGTAGTGGGGCATGACGGTGGTGGCTAGGGTTCCCTCTCCATTCCTTGATTTGGGGGGGGGGGGGGGGGGGGGGGTGGAGGCACATAATTTGTTCTTCGTGAAGAAGTTTAAGAAATAACTCGATTAAAATAGCATGATATCTAGACAAACTCATATCCAAACGCTATAAAATACCACAAAGTCACCGGCCATACCCAGAGACCTCAGCCTCACCAACAAGCTAGCCAGCCCAGGTAAGCGCACCAGCTGTCATCAGGGTGATCGATCTTCACTCTTTCCACAAACCGTTCAGCCACCGCGCCGACGTGACCCTAGGAGCTCATCCTAGAGGAGCTTCACAACTAATTAGTACATGCATCTGTGCGTGTGCTCGTGACATTGTACTGCTTTCCTCTCTTCTTTCATTTCTTCTTCCTACGCACAAGTGTCTGCAGGTGAATAAGCCTTGTGCACTCAATGGGTGATTAGCACGTGTGCTTGCCAAACATACTACCACAGTTACTTTCTCTCTTGATTTCATGGAAATGCAATATACTAGGAGGAACACTACAAAAAATATATCATGCATACAGTTTTTTGGCATGTAATTTTTTTGGTCAAACACTAATATTTGATAGCTCTTAAACTTCCCAAAAATAGCAACTAAAAAACTTAACAAAAATTAGCAAGTTTTGACAGGTTGGCAATGTAAGTTTGATTGTCAACCAGTTTTCTTGGCTTGCGTATATGCCTAGCTGAACACACTCTAGGAGATCTTCACTATCACCGGCCTCCTGATCTTCTGGTTGGCGCCGCCTTCTGGACCGCCAGAGCCGACGACGCAGCCCTAGCTGTGTTCAACTCAGTGTTGCTGCCCGATCAGATTACTATCTGAATCCGTATTTTTTGTTTCATATTTAGTTGATGTTCTAATGGTGATGATCACCTAGCCCGCTTTGCCGATTTTATTTTTTGTGGGACGGTTTGTAGAATATACATGGCGCTGTAACAATGACAGGGCAGCGTGACGGCAAGGACTGAGGAATCGATCGACTTGATATGCGGGCCAGGGTTACACGAGGACAAGAGATCGCTAGTCCGGGCGGTGCACGAGATTTGGAACAGGCTTGATCACATCCTATGTTACATTACACTAGAATCATACGTACGCTAATTCAGCCATCTTCGGACGATCAGTCAAGTGTAAAGTAATTTTCGGAAATACACGTTCTGCGTTCCAGCACAATTACGCTCAACGTCGTCCAATCCAGGTGCATGGACGCGCTCTCACGATGATCATCACGGACGTGGTACAAACGTGTCTGTGGTACAAACGGGCCGCCGGGGAAGGAGCACGAAACATCGCGCGTTAATGCGCTGTGCTGTTATTGACAGCTTGGATCCGCGAGAGCTCACTATGTCTGGCCGTCAGTTCACCTGGGCCAATAACCGGACAGTTCCCACTAACGAGAAACTTGACCGAGTGCTAGTGAACACCGACTGGGAATATAAGTTTCCTCTTGCTTTGGTTCGGGCACTGGAAATAATTGATGCCTTATCAGATCATGCTCCGCTGCTAACTGATTTTGGTCAAACCTCTCCAAGTACTAACCATAGACAGTTTAAATTCGAACTGGGATGGCTTACTCGGGAAGGATTCTATGACTTGGTTAAGAAATTTGGGCACGACATCCCCGGGGCAATACGCCCATTTAACGGTGGAATAAAAGAATTCCCGCCGTGCGGCGATTCCTTCGTGGATGGGCTAAACATACTGTCGTTATTTACAAACAGGAAAATTTGAGACTCTCCACCTTGATCGACACCCTTGATAAAAATCACACAGGTGAGGCCCCTATATACCATTGAGATTGAGCACAAAAGCCAACTAAATGAGTAGATTGCCCGCCTTTTACGCGAGGAAGAGATCAAATGGTACCAACAGTCCAACACTCAAAGGCTCAACTCCTGGTTCAAGGGGACGATTATACGAAATATTTCCAAATGTTGGCCAATGGCAGACATAGAAAGAAACATATTTTCGCCCTCGACCACTATGAGGGCCGTATCGATGGGGACACCCCGTTGAGAAACTTTATTACTAAGTATTACAAAGATCTCTTTGGACCTTCAGCTGATAGTTCATTTTCGCTGGACGAGTCTAAAAGTGATGACATCCCTCAAGGCTCAGAGGCAGAAAACGAGTTTTTAACTGCTCCGTCCTCTGAGGAGGAAATTCGACACATGGTGTTTCAGATGGAACACAACAAAGCTCCAGGGCCAGATGATTTTCCAGCCAAGTTCTATCATTTTTCTGGGACGTGATTAAGGCGGACTTGGTACAGTTGCTTAACTAACTACATACTGAAAACCTTGACATCTCTCGATTAAAATTTGGGGAAATTAATCTTATGCCCAAGACTAAGGATGCAAGTCATAAACTACAATATCGACTGATTTCCCTTCTAAATGTTAGTTGAAAATCTTTACAAATGTTGCAACTAATCGGTTGACCGGGGTCGCTGACCATGTGGCATGCCCCACTCAAACTGCCTTCATGCAAGGTCGCAACATACTTTATGGAGTTATTGTGTTGCATGAAACAGTTCATGAGCTTCACCGGAAAACATTGAGCGGAATCATCATAAAAATTGACTTTGAAAAAGCCTATGATAAAGTGAAGTGGCCCTTTCTTCTGCAAACTCTGCGCATGAAGGGGTTCTCGCCAAAATGGTGTCGATGGGTAGAGAATTTGTCTTTGGGGGTAGTGTTGCCATCAAATTGAATTATGATGTTGGCAGCTATTTCCGGACTCGGAAGGGTCTTCGCCAGGGGGACCCCCTTTCCCCTATTTTGTTCAACATTGTGGAAGACATGTTAGCTATTCTTATTAAGCGGGCTAAAGTGTCTGGTCAGATTACCGGTGTAATTCCTCACCTAGTAGAAGATGGCTTGCCTATTCTACAATATGCGGTCGATACCATACTTTTTATGGATCATGACCTAGATAGAGCAAGAAACCTCAAGCTCTTATTATGAGCTTTTGAGGAGTTTTCAGGTCTTAAAATTAATTTGCATAAGAGTGAACATTTCTTCTTCGGTGAGGCCGCAGTTTTGGCATCCGAGTATGATGAGATTTTTGGTTGCCAGATCGGGCAGTTCCCTATTCGGTAACTGGGTATTCCAATTCACTATCGACGTTTAACTATCGCTGAGTGGAAATAGGTGAAAGAGAGGCTTGAGAAATGACAGGCCAGTTGGAAGGCCAAACTCTTGTCTTATGGGGGTGATTGGTCTTGATCAATTCCGTCCTAAACAATATGGTTTTATACATGTTGTCCTTCTTCCACCAACCGAAAAGGGGTTCTTCAAAGATTGGAATACTTTAGATCCAGATTTTTCTGGCAGTGTGATAATGAATCAAAGAAATATCGGCTAGCTAAGTGAAATGTGTTGTGTCGTCCTAAAAGTTAAGGGGGTCTTGGAATTCAAGATCTTGAGATTAAAAACATTTCCCTTCTCAGTAAATGGGTATATAAACTATTAACTGAGGATGAAGTGTGGCAGGAAATCATTCGTAACAAGTACGTGGGTTCCAAAGCCATTACTCAACTCCAATGGAAACCTGGCAATTCACATTTTTGGTATGGCGTGATGAAGGCCAAGGATTTTTTTTCCAATTTGGCACTTTCTCGGTTGGGACGGCTCCCAAGTTAGGTTTTGGGAGGATACCTGGCTTGGTGCTACACCACTTAAGGTGCAATACCCGCGCTTGTATCGGATTGTTAGACAGAAATTCATCGCATAGGTCTTGGGCCAAGCAAACCTGATATTTCTTTCCGTGGGAACCTATTAGGGCCTCGCCTCGTAGCGTGGAATGAATTGCTCACACGTTTGGAGCGCATTCAGCTGTCAAATGAACTTGTTGAGTTTCGATAGAACTTGCATCAGAACGGGAGGTTTTCAGTCAAGTCCTTATATGAGGTGATTGCCCACTGCGATGTTCATATTCATAATAAAAAAATGTAGAAGCTCAAACTATCTCTTCGAGTGAAGATATTCCTTTGGTTTTTCAATAGAGGTGTGATCATAACTAGAGATAACCTGGCACGCCGTAACTGGCAAGGTAGCAAGACTTGTGTCTTTTGCCAACATGACGAGTCCATTAAACCTATTTTTTTAGTGTAAATTTGCTCGTGCAGTGTGGTCCATTGTTCAATTAGTTTCAAATCTTTACCCCCTCGCAGTATGCGTAATATGTTCGGCAATTGGTTGCGTTGTATTAACAAACAATTTTGTTCACACATTCTCGTGGGAGCGGCAGCCTTATGTTGGGCTCTGTGGCTAACGAGGAATGATTTGGTTTTAAAACAAAATGTGTTTTGTCTCCTGTGCACGTTATTTATGCATGTACGCGATGACTTTGTACTTGGTCTATCCTGCAGAGACCGGAGGACAGAGACCTTTTGATGATGGTGTCTACCCGGCTGGAACATACAGCCAGGGAGATTTTCTCCCATAATGGATGGTGGTGTAATCTTCAGATAGGATCTACCCCACCTTAGGCTGACCTTTTTTATTTTTGCTGTAAAACAATATTTTCTTGTTGGTCCTGTTGAACGTTTTAGCTGTGTGCATCGACCCTAAAAAAAAAGCAGTGTGCATCGTGCTATGAAAAGGTCGCGCATTCGCTATCGATTGAATGAAAATGTCCTTTATCGGAAAAAATGCGGCGTGCTGTAGCGAGGTTCAAGTTGTCTATCAAGTACTGTAGCAGAAGCAGATTCGGCTCTGAACGTGGAGCAAGGATGTCCTCGGTGTCGCGATCGTATGTGAGCACACACTCGAACAAGACAGAGCAGACATATCAGTGCTAGAGGAGAGCATCTGCAAAAATAGGTGCGTAAAATACGGTTAGCCATCTAAAATCACATCTTTAATTACTCATTACCTCTAATAAGGTAGTAATACGTATTTCTAGTACACTGACCCCTCTGGATCACATAAGCACTTTGGAAATGTCTACGTTGACCCTAACAGTCAGAGTGAAGAATGGTGCAACAATTTCATTCCCAATGCCACCCAATCCTAATACACACTGGCCACATTTAAAAAATAAGACAAATTGTGGGAACTGTGTGAGTTTTTTCTAAGGAAGTACATGCACCGAAGAGTTAGCTGATTTGAATAGGGAGTTTGTGACCGACAGAGTGGGGTACTTCGAAGCTTTTTTGGTGTGCTAATGGTCAGCCAACCTACCATTTATTCTCAGGCACACTCATCTCTTCAAGTTTAATAATAAAGAAAAATTTCTGTCCACAAAATATGTTCATAGAATAATTGTTCCTGTATTTTAAAAATATAAATGTTTATGTGTTAGGATTTTTTTTATGCATTCAAGGTATCTCTGAGGAACCCTATATGTTGGGAAAATGACCATTCGTGGAATCAATATGTACAGTACAAATTATGTGAATAAGGTATTCAGATCCTTTCTTTAATGGCGTTTCAGAATTGGGTAACCATATAATTAGGGCAATAGTATTAAATACAATCCATAGTGATGTATATTTGGCAGGTATCCTCGAGACCACAAGCACACGTATTCTTTTAGATATGATTCATTACTCATTTTTCTCTCCAAAATGCAGTTGTATGAGCAGGCATCCACGGACAATTACAGGCTCCATCATTCAACAAGCCATACGAATGTTGGTACATTTTTAATAAGAGAAGCCCGCATGAATCTTTGGTAACTGTTTTAGTTTGTTACCCTGAATTTGCTTATGTTCCATGTCACTATAAAGATATTTTCTAATGTAAAAAGAAAAAGAAATAGAAGTTCGATACACTAAGGATAATGCCTTCGCATTTGCGAGGACCACTGTGCTAATGTTGTAACGGGGATGATCTCCTAGTCCGCTGTATCGATCTTATTTTTTGTGGGACGCTTTGCCGAATATACATGGCGCTGTGACGGTGATAGGGCAGGCCGGCAGAGAGGCGGCAAGGACTGAGGAATCGGTCGACATGATATGCAGGCAAGGGTAACACGAGGACAAGAGATCACTAGTCTGGGCGGTGCATGAGATCTATAACAGGCTCGATCACATCCCCTATTACATTACACCAGAGATCACGTGTAAGCTAATTCAGCCAACTTCGGACACTTAGTCGAGTGTAAAGTAATTTTCGGAAACACGTTCAATTTTCTGTGTTCCAACGCAATTACACTCAACTACATCTCGGCTGCATGGACGCGCTCTCATGGTCGTGATCATAGACGTGGTACAGACGGGGCGCCATGGAATGTGCACGAAAAGTCGAGTGTTATTGCAACGTGTTGTGGTGAGACTCAAGTAGATGTCCTCGACATCGCGATCGTAAGTGCACACACTCGAACAACACGGAACACATCTGCAAAAACAGATGTGCAAAATACGGTTAGCCATCTAAAATCACTTCCTTAATTACTTGATTACCACTAATAAGGTAGTAACACGTATTTCTAGTACACTGACCCCTCTGGATCACATAAGCACTTTGGAGATGTCTTCGTTCACCGTAACAGTTCCAGTGCAGAGTGGTGCAACAATTTCGACACGTGGTGTACCCAGGCGACGACATGTGGCACGTCTATGCCGACGGCAAAGCTGTAGGCATAGTTCCAAGCTATGCCGACGGCTTTGCTGTTGGCATAGGTTTGCCACGTGTCGCTTGCAGTTGCCGGGACATGTCCGGACGGCGGCAGGCGGACGGCGCCGTCTGTTTTCTTTGCCATTGGCATAGGTTGCCTTGTGGACTTAAGGGATGATTAGCACGTGTGCTTGTGAAACACACTGAGACAATTATGTCCTCTCTTGATTCCATTGAAATGCAATATACTAGGAGGAAACTACGAAAAATATATCATGCATAAAGATTTTTGGCTTGATTTTTTGTTGTCAAACACTAACATTTGATAACTCCAAAACTTAGCAAGTTTTGACAAGTTGGGAATGTATGTTTCAACCAATTATCTTGGCTTGCCTATATGCCAAGCTGAACACACTTGGGATCTTGACCATCACTGTCCTCCTGATCTTCTGGTTGGCGTCGCCTTCTTGACCGCCAGAGCCTACCACGCAGCCCTGGCTGTGTTCAGCTCAGTGTTGCTACCCGATCAGATCAGTGGCGGATCCAGTGGGGGTGCCGTGGGTGCCCTGGCACCCCCTAAAAATGCAAATCTTTTTTATCTAGTACTAGTTTTCTAATTCTATGTGTATTATAGGACTAAAAAACTGCTAAACTAACATTTTTTTATGGTTATAAATACACATTTTTATTGTCAGTGTAAGGTTGGCACCCCCATGAGTCAAGGTCTAGGTCTGCCACTGGATCAGATTACTATCTGAATCCTTTTTTTTTTTCCAAATGTTGTAACGTGATGATCTCCTAGCCCTCTTTACCGATCTTATTTTATGTGGGCAGCTTTGCCGAATATACATGGCGCTATGACGATGATACGGCAGGCCGGCAGAGAGACAACAAGGACTGAGGAATCGATCAAGACATGATATGCAGGCAAGGGTAACACGAGGGCAAGAGATCCTTAGTCTGGGCGGTGCCCAAGATCTATAACAGGCTCGATCACATCCCCTGTTACATTACACTAGAGATCAGGCTTAACTAATTAAGTCAACTCTCCAAGAAAAAACTAATTAAGCCAACTTCGGACGATTAGTCGAGTGTAAAGTAATTTTCGGAAATACGTTCAATTTCCTGTGTTCCAAGGCAGTTACACTGAACGCCGTCCAATCCAGTCATGATATGCAGACATGGACACGCTCTCATGGTCGTCATCACGGACGTTGTACAGGTGGGGCTCCGTGGAATGAGCAGGAAAAGCCGTGTGTTAATGCAACGTGTTGTAGTGAGACTCAAGTAGCTGTCCTCGACAATTTTTCAAGAACATACAAGATGTGTATTTTTAGAATTAAGAGGCCTAAGCCAGGAGGGAAAACAATGTTTTACAGGGGTGAACAAGGACACATCCACCTCAACCGATACACCTGGTTTCTCTCTGGCAGCCTTCCACAGTACAAATTCATCCTTAATACCCTTAGTGACTTCGTGGTCGTACGTGCACACACTCGAACAAAGACTGAACACACATTCCAGTCCGTGCTAGAGGTGAGCATCTGCAAAAACAGGTGTACAAAATATGGTTAGCCATCTAAAATCGCGTCCTCAATTACTCGATTACCTCTAATAAGGTAGTAACACGTATTTCTAGTACATTGACCCCTCTGGATCACGTAAGCACCTTGGAGATGTCTACGTTGACCGTAACAGTTCTACTGCGGAATGGTGCAACAATTTCATTCCCAATGCCTCCCAATCCTAATACGTGCTGGCCACATTCAAAAAACAAGACGAGTTGTGGGAAGAGTGCGAGCTTTTTCTCAGGAGTACATGCATTGAAGAGTTTGCTGATTTATATAGGGAGTTCGTGACCACCAGAGTGCGCACCTTCGAAGCTTTTATGGTGTGCTAATGGTCGGCCAACCTTTTTAGGTTGCTTACCACACGGGCCAGCCAACCTAAAATTTATTCTCAGGCACACTCATCTATTCTAGTTTAAGTAATAAAGAAAAAACTTATCTGGTCACAAAAATTGTTCATAGAACTATTGTTCCTATATTTTAAAAGTAAATGTTCATGTGTTAGAAAAAAGTGTGTTTCTACATGTTAGAAAAATGTTCATATTTTTTTTTTTTTAAAGTTCATGGTATGAAAAAAATGTTCCAATACTGATTGTTTGTGTATTATAACAAAAATTCATGTATTTTAAAAAAGATATATTCATTAACTAAGATAAAATTGTGTGCATATAAAAGAAATGTTCATCAATACCAAAAGAAATGTTTATGTATTACGAAAGGTTGTATTTGCATTCAAATAAAAGTAAAGCATTTAAAAGAAAATAGAATAGAAGGAAAGCAACAAAAATAAACGGAAAAATAAAAAAGGAAAGAAACAAAAAGAAAAACGAAAACGAAAAGAAACAAACGAAAGAACAACAAAGGAGAAAAATGTGTCAGAATTTTTTGGGCCGGTCCTTGTCAACCCAGTTACAAGGTTGAGGCGTCACCAAGGCAGTTACCTGTGGCACCCCGGCTCAGAGGACCGGTTTACGCTGTGTTCCCAACACAAAGATCATGTCTTCTGAAAACACACAACAACTTGGAACAGAACAAAACTGATCTTTATTGATATGATACAGGTACAAGCTTGGGTATTACATAAGATAGTGAGGCCAGTAGCACTACTCGTGCTATGACAGTATCTACATTATTTATGAAACATCTCAAGGGCCTCATTACTAGTGGGAATTATTACGGCGTAGCGGAACATTGGGTGAGACACTCCATCCCATGGGGACACTGCTGGGACACGACCTAGTTAGCGTAGCACGAACCATCGGGATCTTCACCCTCTACTTCTCCTGCATCTGGCATGATACGCTAGGTGAGTACTTGGAATGTACTCGCAAGCTCACAACAACCAAAACAGTGCAGCAAAACAACGGCATGGCAGTGATTGGGATAAATACTTAGGAAACAGGCATACTTTAAGATGCTCGACTTACTGTTACTGATTATCAACTTACTCTCCTCCGGGTTCTCACCATGACTCCCGGAGTACTCGTGACCCATCGGTCACTTCGGAGCATAAGACAAGTTCTTCCATCATTATTGCTGTTGACCATACAGTGTGACCTAGTGCAGACTGTGTCCATTACCGTGGACGCGGCTATTCGAATAGATTCTTACACTCTGCAGAGGTTGCGCACTTTACCCACACCATGGACATTCGTCCAACGAAACTTGCCTAACCTGTGACCCTTCTGTCGTACAACCGACAATCATCCCCCGTCCGAGTCATGCCCTGGGTGGCCCCTGTGTCACTCCTGACACCTGCCACCGTCGTGGCCAAACTAAACTGTCGCAAACGGGGACGCCGACAAATAGCTTAACTTGGGCTCACAAGATTATCATCGTCTACCTGATCAGGGTAGCACGCACGCATAACCTTCCCTCTTTGGTGGTACCGGTAAAAGAGCACACTAGTAGAAAAAGGGCTATTTGTCCCGGTTCGTAAGGGCCTTTAGTCCCGGTTCTGGAACCGGGACTAAAGGGTCGGGACTAAAGCCCAAAACCTTTAGTCCCGGTTTGCTTACGAACCGGGACCAAAGGCCCTTCACGTGGCGCTGTCTGGGGCGGGGTTGGAAGGACCTTTAGTCCCGGTTGGTGTTACCAACCGGGACTAAAGGCTCCACCTTTAGTCCCGGTTGGTAACACCAACCGGGACTAAAGCAGCACAAGCGGTACTACCGCGTCCTACAAGCGGTACTACCGCTTACAAGTGGTTAAAAAAAAAATCAATTTTTTTTGATTTGTTTTTTAATTTTTTCCTGATTTTCACAATTTTGAATTATTTGACAATTTAATCTCTAATCACCCCTCCTCACTGCTTCAGAATTTAATCTCTAGTCTCTAATCAGCAATCATTCCAAATCGTCTAACTTCCCGGCCGGTCACCCATCCTGTCACTACTCCAGCCCCAGCACACTTAACTTTCAGGTTCTATCTCCCCTAGTTTCCAAGTCTGCACTTGTTGTTTTCCTGACAATCTTAAGCTATCAATCCTGTTAACCCTTAGGTCTTGATGTCACATGATTTAATTTTTTGAATTCTAAACAATTATTAAAATAAACAAAATAAGTACTAATAATATTGAATTTCAATGAAAATAAAATAAGTAATAATATTATTTTATTCATTTTTTTGCCATTTATTCATTTAATATGACATAATTAATATCTTTAAATCTGTAAATCGAAATTCGACAAATAATATATCCATTATTATCAGAAAAATGTGAGGAATCCAAATATGACATCTTATTTTTAAATAAAATTAATTTTTAAAAAATTTCATTTTTTTTATTTGAAATAACTTTTTTTACTTTTGGATTTTTGAGAATCTGAGAAAACTTCATCGGGTAAACCCGGGTAGTTTTTTTTTATCAATTAAACTTTTTTTTTCGACGTCGTATGCAAAAGTTATGGCCGTTTATTTTCTAAGCCACGCCATTTTCTACAAAACTAAAAAAGGCGATCCACCGGGGGGGGGGGGGTAGAGTTTGAAAATTTCAGAACCCCTTTAGTCCGGGTTGGTGTCCATCCAATCATACCGTAGACTACACATCTACTAGCACCGTGCCAGCCAGAGTCACAACTAAGGTTAACCAAGTCAGAAAGTTATGCGGCCGTCGGCTTCGAAGTATCAGGGTTTCAGACGAAAACTCGTCTGTTACAAAGGCATTTCATTTTTTTAAACTTATTTCAACTCTAGACTTTTTGTGTGTTCATTATGCACCATTCGAAGCCACACCATCAATTTTCAACCCTTTCTGACTTCATTTGCTATTTTTCATGCATTTACTGATTTTTTTGAGCTAAATGACCCTGAAATTGACAAGCACTACAAATGAACTCTGAAAAGGTTGAAACTTGGCATGGTATCATCATTTCACCCACATAGCATGTGCTAAAAAGTTGAGAGGGTTACGGCAAAAACTGGATGCACTTCGTGTACAAAATGGACAATCTCTTTCGAAGTATCAGGGTTTCAGACAAAAACTCAGCTGTTACAAAGGCATTTCATTTTTTTGAACTTATATCAACTCCAGACTTTTTGTGTGTTCATTATGCACCATTCGAAGCCACGCCATCAATTTTCAACCCTTTCTGACTTCATTTGCTATTTTTCATGCATTTACTGATTTTTTTTGAGCTAAATGACCCTGAAATTGACAAGCACTACAAATGAACTTTGAAAAGGTTGACACTTGGCATGGTATCATCATTTCACCCACATAGCATGTGCTAAAAAGTTGAGAGGGTTACGGCAAAAACTGGATGCACTTCGTGTACAAAATGGACAATCTCGTTCGAAGTATCAGGGTTTCAGACGAAAACTCGTCTGTTACAAAGGCATTTCATTTTTTTAAACTTATTTCAACTCCAGACTTTTTGTGTGTTCAGTATGCACCATTCGAAGCCACGCCATCAATTTTCAGCCCTTTCTGACTTCATTTGCTATTTTTCATGCATTTACTGATTTTTTTGAGCTAAATGACCCTGAAATTGAAAAGCCCTACAAATGAATTCTGAAAAGGTTGAAACTTGGCATGGTATCATCATTTCACCCATATAGCATGTGCTAAAAAGTTGAGAGGGTTACGGCAAAAACTGGATGCACTTCGTGTACAAAATGAACAATCTCTTTCGAAGTGTCAGGGTTTCGGACGAAAACTCGTCTGTTACAAAGGCATTTCGTTTTTTTAAACTTATTTCAACTCCAGACTTTTTGTGTGTTCATTATGCACCATTTGAAGCCACTCCATCAATTTTCAACCCTTTCTGACTTCATTTGCTATTTTTCATGCATTTACTGATTTTTTTTTAGCTAAATGACCCTGAAATTGAAAAGCCGTATAAATGAACTCTAAAAAGGTTGAAACTTGGCATGGTATCATCATTTCACCCACATAGCATGTGCTAAAAAGTTGAGAGGGTTACGGCAAAAACTGGATGCACTTCGTGTACAAAATGAACAATCTCTTTCGAAGTGTCAGGGTTTCAGACGAAAACTCGTCTGTTACAAAGGCATTTCATTTTTTTAAACTTATTTCAACTCCAGACTTTTTGTGTGTTCATTATGCACCATTCAAAGCCACGCCATCAATTATCAACCCTTTCTATCTTCATTTGCTATTTTTCATGCATTTACTGATTTTTTTTAGCTAAATGACCCTGAAATTGAAAAGCCCTACAAATGAACTCTGAAAAGGTTGAAACTTGGCATGGTATCATCATTTCACCCACATAGCATGTGCTAAAAACTGGATGCACTTCGTGTACAAAATGAACAATCTCTTTCGAAGTGTCAGGGTTTCGGACGAAAACCCATCTGTTACAAAGGCATTTCATTTTTTTAAACTTATTTCAACTCCAGACTTTTTGTGTGTTCATTATGCACCATACTACAACATGTTAAAATCTACAGAAAGAACTAACTAAAAATAATAAAAAACAACTATTAAATGACTAAAACAACTATATAAGCAAAACAGTATTGTTTTAATTAAAATCCCAATTTAAATTATTCTAAAAATAACCAAATAAATCTTACTGTGACTACAATCTAACACATGACTAGGAGCAAAAAGAATTAAATTAAAAACTATTTGTAAACTCAAGTTATTCACAATCTAGGGTTTGAAGCAAATTTGAATAAATTCAAATTTAAACCATTCAAATTTGAAAAATAATGGCACAAACAGAAAATAGAAAATTTTTTGAATCCAATGCAAACAGAATCACTCAAAAACATCAAATATCCTAAAAGATATAAGCAATTTAAAACAGAAACTAGTGGACGGAGCAGTACAAGCGGTACTACCGCTTACAAGCGGTACTACCGCTCAACCCCTTTAGTCCCGGTTGGTGTCTCCAACCGGGACTAAAGGGGGGCCTTTAGTCCCGGTTGGAGATACCAACCGGGACTAAAGGGTCTGGCACCGTTCGAAGCCGGTCACAAACCCTTTAGTCCCGGTTGGTCTCTCCAACCGGGACTAAAGGTCCCGTTCGAACCGGGACTAATGCCTGCGCCGCTCGAACCGGGACTAATGCACCCATTAGTCCCGGTTCGTAACAGAACCGGGACTAATGCTCTGTTCTGGGTTGGACCAAAGCCCTGTTTTGTACTAGTGGCACAAGGTTAGACCAAGTTAAGGCCGTCCCATTCCGGCAGATGTGGCTGCACGGGTAAGTCCGGGTTGGTGGCACTTGATCAACCATCAAATTTAGGCTTTAGCGAATAAGATAACATGCGTCAGGCAAAGTTATCTTATCATGCTTCCTAGTGTTTGCCATGACATAAAACAATATGAGCTAGGTCATTTTTATCTTTAATTAAATTAATGCAAAAAGAATTCAACATAGAGACAACACTATTGTAATGCCTTATGCAACGGATGATGTGGCTTGCCTTGCTCAAGTGGGGTGTCAACAAACTCCTGGTCTTCAACACCAAAGCAATTTCCTTCTGAAAATATTTTTAAAAGGCAAAAGAAAATGTCGCATAAAGCATTTCTGTTGGTCAAAAAGTCTGTACATACTAGAAAAATACCAAATTTTGCCAGAAAATAAAGGTGCTCAAGACAAAACTGTTGCAAAAAGATTCAATTGATTTGGACTTGTGGTTTAAAAGTAATGACAGGTCAAAGTTTCTGGTCAAACTGGATTAAAATGAATTTAAACAGAAAATCAGAAAATACCCAGCCGGCCACGTCGAACACGTAAAGTGGAGGGGCGCCTCCACTTAAATCAGTTCGGCGCGCGGGGTGGGTCGCTAACGGGTGGGGCCTCTGGCTGATTTAAAAGAAAGGGAGAGGGTTGCAGAGAGAGATGATACGTCTCCATTGTATCTACTTTTCCAAACACTTTTGCTCTTGTTTTGGACTCTAATTTGAATGATTTGAATGAAACTAACCCGGATTGACGCTGTTTTCAGCAGAACTACCATGGTGTGGTTTTTTGTGCAGAAATAAAAGTTCTTGGAATTGGACGAAACTTTTTCGAGATTTTTTATAGATTAAATAAAAAATACTGGAGCCAAGACCCACTGGAGGGGGGCCACCTGCTGCCCACGAGGCACCAGGGCGCGCCACGCCCACCCTGGCGCACCCTGGTGGCTTGTGGGGCCCACGTGGCTCCGCTGACCCTAATCTCAGGCCTATAAATTCACAATTCCAGAGAAAAAAATAGGAGAAGAAGTATCATAATGTTCTACGATACGGAGCCGCCGCCACCTCCTGTTCTTCATCGGAAGGCTAGATCTGGAGTCTGTTCGGGGCTCCGGAGAGGGGGATCTTCCGTCATCGTCATCATCAACCATCCTTCATCACCAATTTCATGATGCTCACCGCCGGGAGTGAGTAATTCCTTCGTAGGCTTGCTGGACGGTGATGAGTTGGATGAGATTTATCATGTAATCGAGTTAGTTTTGTTAGGGCTTGATCCCTAGTATCGACTATGTTCTGAGATTGATGTTGCTATGACTTTGCTATGCTTAATGCTTGTCACTAGGGCCCGAGTGCCATGATTTCAGATCTGAACCCTTTATGTTTTCATGAATATATTTGTGTTCTTGATCCGATCTTGCAAGTTATACGCACCTACTATGTGTTATGATCCGCATACCCCAAGGTGACAATAATTGAGATTCTTTCCGGTGATTGCCATAGTTTGAGGAGTTCATGTATTCACTATGTGTTAATACTTTGTTCCGGTTCTCTATTAAAAGGAGGCCTTATTATCCCTTAGTTTCCTTATGGACCCCGCTGCCACGGGAGGGTAGGACAAAAGATGTCATGCAAGTTCTTATCGCAAGCACGTATGACTATATACGGAATACATGCCTACGTTACATTGATGAATTGGAGCTAGTTCTGTGTCGCCGTAGGTTATGACTGTTACATGATGAAAGTTATCCAACATAATCACCGATCCAATGCCTACGAGTTTTTCACATATTGTTCTTTGCTAAGTTACTACTGTTGCTACTACTGTCACAATTGCTACTACTATTGCTGCTACTGCTACTGTTATTGTTACTGTTATTGCTATTGCTATCAAACTACCATACTACTGTGCTACTGATCACTCTGCTGCAGATATTTAGTCTCCAGGTGTGGTTGAATTGACAACTCAACTGCTAATACTTGCAAATATTCTTTGGATCCACTTGTGTCGAATCAATAAATTTGGGTTGAATACTCTACGCTCAAAAACTGTTGCGATCCCCTATACTTGTGGGTTATCAAGACCTTTTTCTGGCGCTGTTGCCGGGGAGCATAGCTCTATTTGCTGAGTCACTTGGGATTTATATCTGTTGATCACTATGAAGAATCTGAAAGACGCTAAGACCAAGATCGTTCCCTCTAAGACGAGGGGAGGTAAGGAACTGCCATCTAGCTCTACACTTGATTCACCTTCTATTTTGAGTAAGCTTGCAACACCACCACCTGCTATTAATTCTGATATGTCACAAGTTATTGATGATACTGCTTCTGCTATGAATGTTACTTATGATGATGCTAGTACTATGCTTGATAATGCTGTGCCACTTTGTGAATTTCTTGATGAACAAATTGCTAAAGCTAAAGAAATTGAAAATGTTGAAACTCTTGAGAATTATGATTCACCTATTTTTCCTAGCTCTCCTACTAGAGTTGAATCACCTGGTGAACATTGCTTTGATAGGGAGACGGCTAGAGCCATTCTTGCTTGTAATGATAGAGATGAAGTTATAAAATTGCTTGCTGAAATGAAAGAAAAATCTATGAGGGAGAGAATGAAATATGATCCTAAGTTTGCTACCTCTCCCATATTTGTTACTGATAAGGATTATGAATTCTCTGTCGATACTGAGTTAATTACTTTGGTTGAATCTGATCCTTTCCATGGCTATGAAACTGAAACCGTTGTGGCACATCTTACTAAATTAAATGATATAACCACCCTATTTGCTCATGAGGAAAAAATTCGCTATTACTATATTCTTAAGTTGTTTCCTCTCTTATTAAAGGGTGATGCTAAGGAATGGTATAATACTCTTGCTCCTGGTTGTGTGCGTAGCCCGCAGGATATGATATATTACTTCTCTGAAAAATATTTTCCTGCTCATAAGAAACAAGCTGCTTTACATGAAATATTTAACTTTGTGCAAACTAAAGAAGAGAATGTCCCTCAAGCTTGGGGGAGGCTTCTCCAATTACTTAATGCTTTGCCTGATCATCCTCTTAAGAAAAATGAAATACTTGATATCTTTTATAATGGACTAACCGATGCTTCTAGGGACTACCTAGATAGTGTTGCTGGTTGTGTTTTCAGGGAACGAACTATTGAACAAGCTGAGGAGCTATTGAATAATATATTGAAGAATGATAATGATTGGACACTTCCTGAAACACCGCCTAAACCCACTCCAAAGAAGAGGGGTATTTTATTTCTCAGTCCTGAAGATATGCAAGAAGCAAAGAAATGTATGAAAGAAAAAGGTATTAAAGCTAAAGATGTTAGGAATTTGCCACCTATTGAAGAAATACATGGTCTTGACACACCGCCACAGGTAGTAGAGGTAAATTCTCTTATAAAGTTTGATGAAGGTGATATTCCTTATAACAAACCTCCTAGTCAATGCTTGTATGAATTTGACAATTATATTATTAAGCAAGATCATTTCAATGCAAATGTTATGAAACAATTGAAACGAAATGCCTACATGATTGATCGCTTGAGTGACTTGTTGTTTAGAATTGTTAATGATGTCAAAGGTGTAGGTAAACATGCATCTATGGTTCAAACCCAATTAGAACAAGTTGCTAAATCTCAAAGTGAATTGCTCAATGAAATGAACAACAATATGAATGATCATGCTATTAGAGTAATGACTAGAGGAGGTAGAATGACTCAGGAGCCACTTTATCCTGAAGCTCACCCTAAAAGAATTGAACAAGTCTCTCAAAGAATTAATGTTGATGCACCTAGTCCATCTAAAAAGAAAAAGAAAAATGATAGGACTTTGCATGCTTCTAGTGAACCTGAGGTAGAAAAACCCTTGGAGGATAGTAATGATGTTTCTATTTCCGATGCTGAGACACAATCTGGTAATGAACATTCACCTGATGATAATAATGATGATGATGCTCATGTGGATGCCCAACCAGATAATGATAAAGAACTTGATAATGATGTTGAAATAGAACCTGCTGTTGATCTTGATAACCCACCTCCTAAGAACAAACGTTATGCTAAAAAAGACTTTGTTGCTAAAAAACATGGTAAAGAAAGAGAACCATGGGTCCAAAAACCCATGCCCTTTCCTCCTAAACCATCTAAGAATAAGGATGAGGAAGAATTTGAACGCTTTGCTGAAATGCTTAGGCCAGTCTTTTTGCGTACTCGTTTGACTGACATTTTAAGGATGGCCCCTTATGCTAAATATATGAAAGACATTGTCACAAATAAAAGAAAGATAGCTGAAGCTGAAATTTCTACCATGCTTGCAAATTATTCTTTTAAGGACGGAGTACCTAAGAAACTAGGAGATCCAGGAATACAAAATATACCATGCTCCATTAAAAGGAATTATGTCTAAACTGCTTTGTGTGATTTAGGAGCTGGTGTTAGCGTTATGCCCTTCTCTTTATATAAAAGGCTTGATTTGAATAAACTCACTCCCACTGAAATATCATTGCAAAGGGCTGACAAATCAACTGTCATTCCTATCGGTGTTTGTGAAGATGTGCCCGTTGTAGTTGCAAACGTTACTATCCTAACAGACTTTGTTATACTTGATATGCCCGAAGATGACAAAATGTCGATTATCCTTGGTAGACCCTTTTTGAATACTGCAGGGGCTGTTATTGATTGCAACAAAAGCAAGGTCACTTTTCATATCAATGGTAATGAACATACGGTGCACTTTCCGAAGAGACAATTTCAAGTAAATAGTTTTCATGTTATTGAAAAGACTCCGACAATTACTATTGGAAGCTTTCAACTCCCTCTTCCTACTGTCAAAAAGAAATATGAAACTCTTATTATTGGGGAGGTACACATCCCCGTTGAGGTAACCTAGTGTTTTACGAAAGTTCTTTGGTTTCATGTTACTCGAAAACAGTTTGTTAATAAGACTTGATCAACCTTATTAATGGATTCTTTTTGAGAGACATGTGGTCCATGAATTTAGTAAGCACAACCTTCTGTACCCACTTTTTGTTTTCTGTTTTTTTAGTTAGATGCAATAAAATGCCATGATTATCCTGTTTTCTGAATTATCCGTGCAATAAAAAATGGCCCAAAAATAAAAGTGCTCAGAATGCAAAAAAAATTGACATGAATTTTTATAGAATATTTAGGAATTTTGGGCACTAAAATCATACCAGGGGGATGCCCCAGGTGCCCACGAGGCACCAGGGCGCGCCACCCCCCTGGGGCGTGCCCTGGTGGCTTGTGGGCCCCACAGGGACCCCCACACTGATCCCTTCAGCCCATTTCGTCTCTTACCTCTAGCAAAAATTCCTGGTAGCTCTCTCTCTTGTGTTCTTGCTCCCAAACATGAGATTTTCGATCTCTTTGCTCGGAGCTCCATTTCCGAAACTGTTTTTTGAGATTGCTACTTGGTATGTGACTCCTCCATTGCTCCAATTAGTTTTTGCTCTAGTGGATTATATTTTGCATAATTAGCTGCTCTTGGTGCTACTGAAAATGAGCTTGCATGTTGAATTCTTAGAGTTTCAAGTAGTATGAATGCTTGATATTTCCTCTAAACATCCATATGAGTAGTTGCTATCAATTTTGTGAAGTTTTGTTAACATCTTTTTGTGGCCCAAATTTTTTCAGAAATTTGTCCTTAGGAAAATGAACTTCTTCCGGAGGAGTTCTTCGAGGAGGAGGTCCTCTGAAGCGTCATCAAATGAAAGCTCAGCACGCCAATCATATGAGGAACCAAAAGCAAGTTCGGTGAGAGGTGCCGAGGCAAAATCTTGTCGATGGCCTTGTGAGGAGTTCATGTTGGGTACAGGGATTAAGGAGGAATTCGAGCAATACATTCAGAACACTGATCTTTCCGTCTTCGTCGCAGATAAGCCTCTGCAGCACTACAACCTCACTCATTCATTCACTCAACATTTTGCGTATAATGCTCGTAATTCTAGAGTTTTGTTTCATCTCTATAATAAATCCTATAATATGTCTCTAGAAGAATTCTGTGATGCATGCAAAATTCCATATTGGGGTTCGTTAGATGAACCATCAAAATCTGATTATGAGTTGTTTCTTAATGGGCTTTGCAACGGTGAGGATAGGGGAGTTACGCAGGCCAGAATAATTAGCATTCACTTTCCCGCTATTCGGTATTTTGCACTTTTTAATGGTAAATGTGTTGTTGGTAAGCAAGACTGCAGTGCACTTTGCGCCCCTGATCTAAGTCTCATTCATACAGCTTTGACTGGTAGCACGTAGACTGCAGCGTAACGCGGGTAATGGTGATTTGTATGGAGGAATTTATGCCTCCCGCTTAGCTGCAAGGTTAGGGGTCTCGCCCAATTTCAATGATCCCCTCTTACCTTATAAATATTTGAATTTCGAAGCTATGCGAAAACACAAGTTTTTAAAACGCGACGCACATGGATATGAATATAACTTAGTTTTTGATAAATACCATTCTATGTATGTTGCTTTGCCTGCTCCTGCCCTCTTTGATTTTCAGAACAAACAGAGATATTTTCTATCGAAGAGCGAGGTGCACGAGTACAATGCAGCAGTTGAAGCTGTCCATCGGGCTGAGGAGGTGGCTCAGAATGCCTCTATGAGCTACCACTTTGATTATTATCCAGGACAGCCATGGCAGTAGACCAAGCTAGGCCAAAAGCCTAAGCTTGGGGGAGTACGTATTTCTCACCGACATTACATTCATGATCACACATTTCAATCCAGTTGTCGGTGTTCATACTTTTTCATTGTATAATCCATGTTAGTTTTATTTTCTCGCTTTCTTCTTGTGTGTTTGTAAAACTTTGAGAAAATCCAAAAACATTTCTCTCTTCTTTTCGGTTTTTCTTCTGAGGTTAATTAGTTGTAGTACTAAAAGAAAACCCAAAAAGATTTCCCGTTTCTTCTTTTGCTTGTTGGGAGCTTTCTCGTGTAAATAGTTTTTTCTCGTTTTTGTTTTGTCTTCTTTAATTTGTTTCCTTCAAGAAAAAAACAAAAAACTCCAAAAATATTTTAGTGCGTTTCTCTGAAATTCTATTCTTTTGTCGAGTCATTGTAAGGAGAAGACCACGATGAAAATGTTGAGTGGCTCTCGTATGCATTATTGTTGATCTAACAAAGAGCCCATATTACCTTGTCTTCTCCTTTGAATAAAATGTTTGCAGATTCTAGCTTAGTCCACGGTACACTTGCAATATTATTGTTTTCATATCATTCGGTCGTGCAGGTGAAAGGCAATAATGACGATGATTTGATGAAGTGACTGAGGCAATGAAAAGCGGGTATGAACTCAACTTATTTTTGTTTTTGTAAATATGTATAACTCAGTATCCATGATTCAGCGTATTATGATTAAACATGTTTATGATGACAATTAGAGATCATAGTTGCTCATGCCATGCTTAAGTAGCTAGGAGTGGATAATGATTTATCTTGGGTGTCAACATGCATTAAAATGTTCATGATGTAGTATGATGATATGGTATCCTCCTTTGAATGTTTCGAGTGGCTTGACTTGGCACATGTTCACGCATGTAGTTGATTCAAAACCAACATAGCGTCCACGATATTTATGTTAATGGTGCTTATATCCTACTCATGCTAGTATTCAATGTTGATTATTCATAATGCATGATTATGACCGTTTTCGCTCTCTAGCTGGTTGCTTCTCAACCTATTTGCTAGCCTTCGCTTGTACTAAGCGGGAATACTGCTTGTGCATCAAAACCCCTAAACCAAAGTTATTCCAGATGAGTCCACTATATCTACCTATAAGCGGTATTACCCTGCCGTTCTAAGTAAATTTGCATGTGCGACCTTTAAATATTCAAATGAACATCTGTTTTGTGAGCCCATACCGCTCATGGAGCGACAGGGGGCGGTCAGTATCTTCAATGCTAAGCGGGTTATTCTCATGATGAGTGTTTATTCACTTGTCCTTGCACGAGAGGGGCTGGTAATCGGGATGCCCAGTCCCATAATTAAAATTGCAAAATAATAAAACAAACTCCCCCGAAAAGTTGTTGGTATGGAGGGCACCCCGAGGATTCGGCTAGCCATGGCTTGTGTTTGTTGGTGGAGGGGGAGTAAACTTTACTTTACCGCTTGGGAACCGCCGCTAATGTGTTTAGCATGGAAGATATTGAAAACTCTCGGTCGTGACATTGACAGGAAAGGCATACCTCCCAAAATTTTATTTATCTCTGATTTAAGCTTCGAGCTCTGGCACCTCTGCAAATCCATGCTCCCCTCTGCGAAGGGCCCATCTATTTACTTCTATGTTATTTTACTTTTATTGTTGAGTCATCACCTTCTCAAATAAGCACTAGTCCTGAGAGCACTATTGTCATTCTCATGCATTGTGTATAGTTAATGTTGTGTGCATCATGACTGGATCTTTTCTACCATGAATTACAATGTTTAGTCGCTGCTTGAACTTTGGAGGTGCTCTACATTTATGTTTTGCGGTCTCAGAAAGGGCTAGCGAGATACCATGTTGTCATATTATATGATGATTGTTTTGACAAAGTGTTGGCATTTGAGATATCTTATTATTGCTCGCTAGTTGATTATGCCATTGATATGAGTGAATATAATTCTAAGAGTTACCATTTGCATGGTTAGTTATAATCTTTGCTAAAACCCTGGGTCTTATTTAAGCATATATATATAGATACAAGAACAAAAGAGTTCGTAAAAGTTTTTCTTTATCACTTTCAGTTTGTCAACTGAATTGCTTGAGGACAAGCAATGAGTTAAGCTTGGGAGAGTTGATACGTCTCCGTCGTATCTACTTTGCCAAACACTTTTGCTCTTGTTTTGGACTCTAATTTGCATGATTTGAATGAAACTAACCAGGACTGACGCTGTTTTCAGCAGAACTACCATGGTGTTGTTTTTTCTGCAGAAATAAAAGTTCTTGGAATTGGACGAAACTTTTTGGAGATTTTTAATGGATTAAATAAAAAATACTGGAGCCAAGACCGACTGGAGGGGGGCCACCTGCTGCACACGAGGCACCAGGGTGCGCCACCCCCCTGGCATGCCCTGGTGGCTTGTGGGGCCCACGTGGCTCCGTTGACCCTAATCTTAGGCCTATAAATTCACAATTCCAGAGAAAAAAAAATAGGAGAAGAATTTTCATCACGTTCTACGATACGGAGCCACCGCCACCTCCTCTTCTTCATCGGGAGGCTAGATCTGGAGTCCGTTCGGGGGCTCCGGAGAGGGGGATCTTCCGTCATCGTCATCATCAACCATCCTTCATCACCAATTTCATTATGCTCACCACCGGCAGTGAGTAATTCCTTCGTAGGCTTGCTGGATGGTGATGAGTTGGATGAGATTTATCGTGTAATCGAGTTAGTTTTGTTAGGGCTTGATCTCTAGTATCCACTATGTTCTGAGATTGATGTTGCTATGACTTTGCTATGCTTAATGCTTGTCACTAGGGCCCGAGTGCCATGATTTCAGATCTGAACCCTTTATGTTTTCATGAATATATTTGTGTTCTTGATCTGATCTTGCAAGTTATACGCACCTGCTATGTGTTATGATCCGCATACCCCAAGGTGACAATAATTGAGATTCTTTCCGGTGATTGCCATAGTTTGAGGAGTTCATGTATTCACTATGTGTTAATGCTTTGTTCCGGTTCTCTATTAAAAGGAGGCCTTAATATCCCTTAGTTTCCTTATGGACCCCGCTGGCACGGGAGGGTAGGACAAAAGATGTCATGCAAGTTCTTATCGCAAGCACGTATGACTATATACGGAATACATGCCTACATTACAATGATGAATTGGAGCTAGTTCTGTGTTGCCCTAGGTTATGACTGTTACATGATGAATGGTATCCAACATAATCACCGATCCAATGCCTACGAGTTTTTCACATATTGTTCTTTGCTAAGTTACTACTGTTGCTACTACTATCACAATTGCTACTAGTGCTACTTTTACTGTTACTATTATTGCTATTGATATCGCTATCAAACTACCATACTACTGTGCTACTGATCACTCTGCTGCAGATATTTAGTCTCCAGGTGTGGTTGAATTGACAACTCAACTACTAATACATGCAAATATTCTTTGGCTCCCCTTGTGTCGAATCAATAAATTTGGGTTGAATACTCTACCCTCGAAAACTGTTGTGATCCCCTATACTTGTATGTTATCAAGAGAGCAGCTCACCGGCGGCCGTTCACCGGCGTTGAGACGGCGACAGGTCCGGGAGATGGCACGGATGGATCGGGCGCACGCAGACGAGCTCACACGTACCCGTAGCTCGACGGGAGGCGGCCGAACGGCGTCGCCCCCTTCCTCTCCGGCGGCGGCTGGCTTCGGTGGTCATCGAAAATGGTGATTCCGGCAGCACCTCGGCTAGGGGAGGGGACAGGAAGGGCCAGGGGAGTTCACTGAGCTCGAATGTGAGGTCGGATGGGGCTGGGATGCAGTGGAGCTAGCGGGCGGCGGAGGGAGATCGGGCGGCAGAGGTTCGGCCGGAGTTGAGGGAGACGAGCTCCCGGCTCTCGACGGAGCGCTCTGAAGGCGATTGGGAGGGGTAGAAGTGGAGTGGTGAGGCGAGGGGAGGCCGGGCAGGGCCTTTTATAGGTCGGCGGAGGGTCTGGAGCCGTCCGACGCCGCGGATACGTTGCCGGAGCAAGTACGGCGAGGTGTCCGTCGCGGAGCAGGGCGAAGTGATGGGAGCGAGCAGGCGAGTAAATGGACGCGATGGCTCAGCGAAGAGAATACGACAGCCAGCTCACCCACTGTGGCTGCACGTGCGGAACAGTGGTGTGGTTCGGTGGCGGCTGGCGAGGGCGTCTCCGGCGAAGGGGAAGACACTGGAGGGGCCAGGTGGTTGGCGAGGACGATGTTGGCACGAATGGACAAAGGCAGATAGTGAGGGACGGCCGGAGTGGTCGCGTCCGAAGCGCCTGGGCACGCAGAGCACGACTTTGGCCGTGCTAGCCTCATGATCACCACGGGCAGTGGCACTCCGAGGCCACGCACGCCTGGCACACCTTGTCCATTGCGTCGACCTGAGCTCAAACATGATGTTCATGACATGGGTAGGGCTCGGAATGGCTCAAGCTGCTCGAGTTCTTCCAGAACAGGTTCTGGATAGGAACTTGTTAGGGTTCTAGAGAGAAGATGAGTTGGATCTGGAGGCAAGGGAGATGTCTGGGGCGTTCTAGGTAGGAAGGATTACATGCTTGAGAGGTTTCAGGAATTTTTGTAAAGTTTTGGACATGGTTCATGTACAAACCACATTCTGGTCCAGAAACTTGCTGAGGATGTTGCACTCACATGGGTAGGCTCCTTGAGATGAAATTTGGTATTTGAGGTTTATTTGGTAGTGGAAAGATGCTATAAAATATTTAGATCAAATGGATACTTCTAGCTTGTACTTCCTTCACAAAGGTTTGAAATGACCAGAAGCTTGTCAGAATTATCTGGCTGAAAAATTGAACTAGGCTAAGAGATATTTTTTGGATATTGTGGAAATATATGGCTTCTAGAATCCCAGGGATTAATTTGGGAATTTTCTGAGGCATGGAGATTTATGTTGCTTCACAAAGGGTCAATTATGCCCAGAGGGTAAAAGGAATTTTCTGGGCAAAATTTTATACTGGACAATGAAATATTATTGGGTATTGTGGGAGTAGATGATGTCAAGAAGGTGTGGTATTAATTTGGGAATTTTCTGATCGGCAGAGCTATAGGTTGCTTGACAACCCATAGTAAGAATAGGCATTTCCTAAGGAGAAAATGGATTATTTGGAAATGTTAAAAATTAGGGTTTGGTCTAGAGGGTGTGAGACAAGATATTGGCAGCATGTTGAGGGTGTTGGATCACTTAGAAAGAAATTCAAGGAACCCTCAAGTCCAAAGTCAATGAACTAGTTGAAATTCATTCAAAAAGCAAATAAAACCAGAAAAAATATTTGCAAAGAAAAAGTGGTCAAAACCAGGGTGTCACAAACCTACCCCCCTTAGGATGAATCTCATCCTCGAGATTCGGTTGCTCAGGGAACAAATACGGATATGCTGATCTCAGAAAATCCTCTCTTTCCCAGGTAACCTCTTCTTCGGTATGGTGATCCAACAGTACCTTGTAAAACCTGATCACCTTACTCCTAGTGGTTCTTTCCATCTCATCCAAGATTCTGACAGGCTTTTCCTCATTGGTCAGATCCTCGGTTAACTCTAGTTCACTCATATCCACTTGTTTGATCGGAGGTGCTATGCACTTTCTCAACTGTGATATGTGAAAGACAGCGTGAACCTCGGACAATTCTGGCGGTAGCTCTAGTTGGTAGGCTACCCTGCCTCTTCTAGCAATCACTGGAAAGGGACCGATATATCTGGGTGCAAGTTTTCCTCGGGTATGAAACCTTTTGATCCCTTTCATGGGAGTTACTCGGAGGTAAGCATACTCTCTGGGCTCAAAAGTTACTTCCCGGTGTTTAGGGTCATAGTAGCTCTTTTGACGGGACTTGGCTGCTCGAAGATGCTCTTGAATTTCCTTAACTTGCTTCTCAGCCTCGAGCATCAAATCTGTGCGAAAGATACGGCTGTCTCCTGTCTGTGACCAGTTTAAAGGGGTGCGGCATTTACACCCATACAGTGTCTCAAACGGTGACATTTTGAGACTTGCTTGATAACTATTGTTGTAGGAAAATTCCACATAGGGTAGACTATCCTCCCACTTAGGTCCATAGGTGAGGGCACAAGACCGAAGCATATCTTCCAATACCTGGTTCCCTCGTTCGGTCTGCCCGTCCGTCTGTGGGTGATATGTCGTGCTATGCTTCAACACGGTTCCCAAGGCTTGGTGCAACCGTAGCCAGAATGCTGAAGTAAACAAGGACCCTCTATCCGATGTGATGGACTTGGGTACTCCATAAAGGCTCACGATCCGGGACATATAGAGCTGTGCAAGTTGCGCAACCCTAAAGGTGGTCTTTACTAGAATAAAGTGAGCCACTTTGGTGAGTATATCCACGATAACCCAAATGGCATCGTGGCCTCTTGTTGACTTGGGTAACCCAACGATAAAGTCCATGCATATGTCGTCCCATTTCCATTGGGGAACCTGTAAGGGTTGCAGCAATCTATCTGGTTTCTGGTGCTCAGCTTTAAACTTATTACATATATTGCAACATGCGACATAGCAAGCGATGTCTTTTCGCATTCCTGGCCACCAGAAAGTTTCCCTTAGGTCCTGGTACATTTTTGTTCCTCCCAGGTGAATGGAATATGCAGATTCATGTGCCTCTCGTAATATTTGCTGTTTTAGGTTTTCTTAATCAGGTACGCATATTCGGTTATCAAACCATAACGTTCCTTGATCGTCAATACGGAAGGACTTGGCCTTTCCTTGTCGTATGTTCTCCTTGATCCACTACAAGAAATATGTCAACTTGTGACCTTCTGTCAGTGACCCTGGAAGAAATGGTCGTAAATCTACGACCATTTGAGACCAATTGGTCGTAAGATGTTCGGGGGGCTCCAAACCCTAAACCATAATGACCATTTTGGTCAGAAAGGTCGTAATTTCCTTACACGAAATGTTCGTAAAGCAGACAGCACTGGTCCGCTGCCTTATTTCTAGCTGATCACGACCAATATAGATGGTCATAGCCTTATAAATTGTGGTGCATTGCTATGACTAGGCGCCACCTCATCAGTTTTGCCTATGTGTCATGTCCATGTGTCAAGTTTTGCCCTAGGTTGTGAAGTAGCCTACATTTCTGTCATTCCCAAAATTCCCAAAAAATTCACATAAATTCTTTGGATCATATCTTCCTCAAATATGTCAAAAACCTTCCTTGCCTAGTTCAAAAATAATTCAGGAATATTCATTTTCCTATTATGTTGAGAACAGCACTTTGTGAAGGAAGTGATATTTATATTTTCTTGATTGCCCTCAAATTTTTGGGCACTATTTCCTATCCAAATCATTGCCTCATGACAAAATTCAGCTCCATTTTCTTAGTAAATCTTCCTCAGCAAATTTCCAAACTTTCTATTCAGCTACACTACTAGATATCTAATCTTTGCCGACGGTGAAATTAAATAACCGACAGACCGTAGGGGATTTCCGGAATAACCGACCGTTCCCCAGTTTCCCTACAGTTAAAGTCATCCACAAGGCTATGATCATTAATTACTGACGGTCTTGATTAATAGATGACGGGGATAAAACAACACATGTTCATACGATGCATCAACCGACGGGTATGATGAATAACCGACAGTTTCCAGTGCACACATAGTTATGCACTATATTGCTCGACGGTGTTACTACTTAGCTGACTGGTACATACCAACCCATGGTTATCCCGTGTTATACCCGACAGTTTATTCTTAGCGCATGGCTATCTGATCAAATAATCAACGGTCAAAACACATAACCGATGGGCACAACTAACTCTAAGTTATATGTCATTATAAACGACGGTTTTCTGTAATAGTTGACGGTGCGGTAACATTGCTCGATCATTTGACATGATAGCCAACAGTCTGCGCAAATAACCGACAGTGAAAAGGTGGTAGGGAAAGCCAATCGGTATTCTACAACCGTATCTTCTCTTTGTTTACCAACGGTGTATATTCACCGTCGATAATATATGTACCCGACAGTGATCCTGAATAGCCTACTGTTAATCTCACTGTAGGTGATTAAACCCTCGTCAATGTTGAATGTTGCAATCTTGAGAAATCATGAATATATTTTTCAAAAACAAAAATGTAAGGATTTTTAAAAACAAAAATTATCGATGTTTTACAACATATATGTAGAGTCCCATTGTTTTGTACTCTCATTGTTGGAGATTTATAACCATTATAATTCCAAAAATCGTTCGTTGACTTAACTAAGTTGCTTAACCAGGTTGAATAATCTTGCAATCCATGATCACTTTAATTCTCTAACATTTTTTAAAGCTTGCAATAATATTTTTTTAGCTAGGTTAGTCTCCGAGCCTTTTTTGCAGTAGCTGAACCAATCCAAGCCTTGATTGGGCCCAAAGCTCAAAGGAACCTAGTAGGTTAACTTGGCTCGACCTATTCACTTGTCGAACTGACAACCTATGCTAACCCAAGGCAATCTTACAACTCGCCTGGCCTGTCGAGACCTACCTAGCCCTTTTCTATGTTTTCGACCTTTCACGTTGGCATGCCACATGCGTGAAATTGTCGCGACATCGTCATCTGCATCACAAAAGGCCCAATCCATATCATTTTGACATAAGTTGAAGGACCAAATTTAGTTTCTTGAAGTAGGTGAGAGACTATCTTGCTTTATCTAATATTAAACTGAGAACTTCAACATTATTGAAAAGGAAAAATTACTTGTTCGTCGTTGTCCCTCATTGTCACCAGAGCACCGCAAAAGGGAGTAGCCAAGCATCCGATAACCTTGGAACTGTATATACACTGGCATGTTCTTGCGCTTTGTAGACCTCCAATGTGTACATTGTCAATGGAAAAAGACGCATGTACCCCACTATCGATTGAAGCCCTGCAATAAAATTCTACTCCCTCCGTCCCATAATATAAGAGCGTTTTTGACACTACGATATAAGAGCCGTTTTTGACACTATGAAGTAGTGTCGAAAACACTTATATTATGGGATGGAGGGAGTAAAATTCAACCGATATTGCCGACTTGCTAATCGGATCTGCGAAACGTAATGCCGTCTTGCCGGGACGGCATGAAGCTATGCCATAACAACTACATTAAAGTTAAATCAATAAACATATTAATTCGGTTGGGTATATTACAAGATCAATTCACATGAGTGATCGACGTGCACATTAGGAGGTGCCAGGTTAAGAATATATCATCCATACTAGAGGCTAACGTGCGCTTCGTCGCATCGTTTTTCACTGATGGAGTGTCTTTTTTTCACTAGCAGGTTATTGTGATTGGTTGTTTTGTTTTGATTTTACCTGCATTGGGTTGAGTCTTAATTATATTTTGGTGGCGTTTTTTCCATTCGTATACCATGATGGGTTGATGTTATAGACACTATTTTTCAGAGAAGAGAGAGGAGCCATTCGGTGCGTGGTTGTGGTGTCCTTCGGCCTTGGTGTCAGCCGGTGGTTGTTGTCCCCTTCAAAGCTCTTTTCTAGATAAGCTTGGGAGCTCCTATTCCATGCTGAAACCGTCGAATTGGGTCGACACACGATGCTGTCACCCTCTCAATTTGGCTCACTTCTTTACTCGTTCGCTTAGTTTTTCGTCACTTGCTCCACTGCTAGCTCATAAAGGCCGGCTACCTGAAATTTTTAGTTAAATCAAAAATATGTTCATGGATTTTTTTAAAAGGTTTTTAAATTTTTTGTATATTAAAAAACATGTTTTTTCAAATAGTCTTGGATTTCAAAAAATATCTGCAAACTTGAAATAAATTAGCAAATTTAACAATATTCATAAAATTAAAAATGTTCGTGGACTTTAAATATGTTTGTGAATTTGAGCCCCACAATGTTGATGCACCAAGAAGCTCCACATCATTTAGGGAGCATAATATCTTAATCAATTTATAAACATTTTTCATTTCAAAATAAGTGTTTCAACTTTAGTATAATTTTGTATTAAAGTTAGTATAAAATTGAGATACCCCTTAAAAAAAGTATAAAAATGAGATATTTAATTTGGGATGGAGGGCCTAGATGAATAGGAAGCATGTGCCAACTGAGATAGAACTACCTTCCTTAGAAACGAAATGTCTTAAAGCGGAGAGCCACACATTTTTTTTAGTTTAGAAGCCGAAGGGATAAGGTCAGCTACAGTATTTGTCACTTACCTCAGTCCACTCACTCTCCGAGGATCACTTTGCTCTTCCCCTGGAAAAAAAGCAACACCTTGCTCACCTCCGCCCCAATCCAAATCCTGTCTCACCAGCATCCAAGTCCCCCATGGTGAAGCGCCAAGTTGCAGCAGCAGCAGCTGGATCGCGAGTCGCGAAGATGAACTGGCCTGAGAAGGTGGAGATTTGTGGTGGGCGCATCGGAGGTGTCGAGGGTGCTGGTGCAGGGACCCGGCGAGGACTGGCTGGCATTGCAGTCGCGGAGATGAAGGAGTGACTTCGCGGCTTGGCGCCGGTTGTTGCGCCGCCGCCGCTGTCACTCGCACATAGGTCAGGACATGCAGGGCGCCGTCCACGACCAAACCAAGCCCAGTTGCCAGGTTCCATGATAGTTCCCCCTCCCCTAATTCTACTTTCGATTTCCTTATTTTGTCGCATTCATACCTTTGAAAGGTCGGACTTGTTGAAAATTGATAAAAAGAACAATAATTTTGGTGATTGTGTTTTTTGGGTGAATTGCTCGGTCAGTAGAGCAGAGCAGGGATATTTTGTTGCAAAATTACTACATTTTTTTGTTGATGTAACAAGGAACGACCATTACTTGTGATGAAGGAATTAATGGGAGGTTGACACCAAAATATATTCAGGTGGGGCTTCTGGCACCCCGGTATTTTCTCAAAAAAAAATTTGGACGGGTGAGCTAGCGGCTGATTTCCTTTTTGCGCGCGCAGGAAAAGCGTTCGCGCCCTCACCCCCACTTCTTCCCAAAGTTTCGCGGTCTCCTCAATCCTCTCCCGATCATAACGAACTCATCCACCTTTCTTCAAAACCGATTATGTCCGGCCTCCAAGTCTGCTTCATCTACGGCGTTTGAGGAGGAGTTCCTCTGTTGCCCCTGCGATGGACGAGGATGACCAAGCAGCGCACGGTGGCTCCTCTGCTTCCGCAACGATGGATGAATCAACAGGAGGCGATGCTAGCGACGTGCCAAGGTATCTCTCTTTGTTCTTCGTCGTGTGTTTCTCTACGCTATTATATCCGCCATGTGCCTGATGACCCGATCTATGAGTTTCTGTGTTGCCATCGCACTTCTGAAACTGCATTCCTAATTGTGTTTGGTTATGAACTGTGATTATGCTTTTCTAGCCATTCCGCATTCTTATTTTGATGTACCTTTTGTGACTTCCCATTCATGGATTACGTTTTCACATGTCCGATTTACATGTTTGCTTATCCAACATGGAATTTGTTTTTTCGTTATGACTTTTAACCTTTTAAGATGCAGATACGAATTTACTGAAACTGAACATAGATCTGTAACTTGAGCGTGCCAATGTTACTTAATACGTTTGCTTAGTTTTTTTCCTCCAAATACTTTGATGCCTCGATATGTCTAATTTTTAAACCCCAAATTGTCATATATATGTGTAGCACTATGGGCAACAACCGTAGTTGGATGTACAGAGAGAGAAAAGGAAAGTTGTTCAGTGAAACTTGGAGACAGGGGTTGGAGAATTTTCTGGATCATGCATTTTCATTGCCCGAAGCCACTGTAGATGAGAAATCCCATTGTCCATGCACTAAGTGTTTCTGTCGTCATAAGCGCAAAAGGGATGAGATGACCATCCATTTGTGCGCCAATGGTTTTCAGTTAGGATATGAGAAATGGACTAGTCATGGGGAGCCTAATATACCTGAAAACATAGAGCAAGACGATTTTGTGAGAGATGTTGATAGAATGGATGATATGTTAGTTGATGCAATTGCTGCGGAAGGAGTTTTTCCAGGTGAAGAACCAACACAAGCTGCCCAAAAGTTCTACAAAATGTTGGTTGAAGCTGACACACCACTGCACGCGAAGACATCACAAACTCGTTTGTCTACTGTAGCACGGCTAATGACTATAAAGACACAGCATAATTTGTCAGAAGCTTGTTACAATGAAACGATGACCCTAATACATGATGTTCTTGGAGATGATGCCGCAAAAGAACTCCCTACAAACTTCCATAGGTCAAAAAAGCTCGTGCATAGTCTAGCCATGCCATATGTGAAGATCCATGCATGCCCCAAAAACTGCATGATTTATTATAAAGAAAATGAAAACAAAGAGAAGTGCCCAATCTGCAATGAACCTAGATACGAGGAAACAACCACAGGAAATACATCTAGGAAGGTACCACGCAAAGTTTTGCGCTATCTCCCTATAACACCTAGACTGCAGCGGTTGTACATGTCACAGAGCACTGCCAAGCACATGGACTATCATGCTAGGCCACGTAATAACAAGAAAAAAATGGTTCATCCTTCCGATGGAGAAGCCTGGAAGGAACTAGACAAACAATTTCCTGGTTTCGCTCAGGAACTAAGGAATATTCGGCTGTGTCTAGCGACCGATGGATTCACACCTTTTGGTATTTCAGCAGCCTCATATTCTTGCTGGCCTGTCTTTGTTGTTCCCTACAATCTCCCACCTGAAATGTGCATGAAGCAAAATAACTTGATCCTTGCACTAGTAATTCCTGGACCAGATCATCCAGGAAAGAACTTAAATGTTTTCATGCAGCCCCTGATTGATGAATTAGATGATTTGTGGAAAAATGGTGCTCTTACCTATGATTGTCACAGAAAACAAAACTTCCTCATGAAGGCAGCCCTGTTATGGACTATTCATGACTTTCCTGCTTATGGCTTAGTATCATTCTGGAGCACACATGGCAAACTTGCTTGTCCTATATGTGGATGTGACATAGATACATTTTCCTTGAAGAATGGGCATAAACCATGTTGGTTTGATTGCCATAGGAGATTCCTTCCGGCTAACCATGTGTTCCGTAGGAGTTTGAATTGTTTCCGGGGAAGAGGTATATGAATAGCTCCAAAGCCTTGTTCCTGATGAAAATGGAAAAAAATACCTTTGCTGATTTCGGGAAGGGGCACAACTGGATTGGCATAAGTGGTTTGTGGCAGCTTGAGTACTTTAAAAAGTTGTTGCTTCGCCATAACATTGACGTAATGCACAATGAGAAAAATGTTGCTGAGGCTTTGTTAAGCACGTGCCTTGATATTCCGGATAAAACTAAGGATAATATTAAAGCACATCTTGATATGGCTGAAATATGCAACAGACCAAAACTTAAGTTAGCACAGAAACCGAATGGTGGATGGCAGAAACCAAGAGCGAAATATTGTGTGAGTAAGGATGCCAAACTAACCATCCTGAAGTGGTTCAAAGAATTAATGTTTTGTGATGGTTTTGCAGCTAATTTAAGAAGATCTGTTAACTTGGCCCAAGGAAAGTTTGTTGGACTGAAAAGCCATGACCACCACATAATTATGGAGCGCCTCTTGCCAGTTGCTCTACGGGGCTTCATCCCAAAGAGTGAATGGCGGGCCATAGCAGAGTTAAGTTTTTTCTATCGACAATTGTGTGCCAAAGAGATTGATCCAGAATGAATGCGTACACTTGAAAAGGAGATTCCTGTTTTGTTATGCAAGCTTGAGAAAATGTTTCCACCGGGCTTCTTCAATGTGATGCAACATCTAATTGTACATCTCCCGTATGAGGCAAGGGTTGGGGGCCCTGTGACATACCGTTGGATGTACGTCTTTGAGAGGTATGTCAAATAATCTAATGTTGTGGATTTCTTCTAGCTATAATTTTCTTATGTCAAGTTATTTATTGTAGGGCAATGCACCATCTTCGATTGAAAGTTCGCAACAAGGCAAGAGTGGAGGGTTCAATTGTGGAGGCTTGCATTGTACAAGAGATAACAAACTGTGTATCTTTGTACTTTAGTGACCATGTTCAGACTACATGGAATAGGAAGTCTAGATACAACAATGGAGGAAAGCAGGTTCAAAATGATGGTTGCTCACTAGATGTGTTCCAATATGAAGGCACCCTTCATGGTAGGGGTGAGTCTCGAGACCTCACACGTGAAGAACTGAATGCTGCGAAGCTATACATTTTGACCAATTTCTCTGCTGTTGATAGATTTCGAGAGTAAGTGATATTATTTTTACACTTGACCCTTATATGCCACAATTATCTAATTATATGCCATCTATAGAGCATTTGCTGAAGAGAAGTACGCGAAGCACCCCAATTTGTCTCTGGAGGGCCTTGATAAAATGATGACGGAAGAATTCGTTGATTGGTTTAAGACTGCTGTAACCACCATCTCATTGCTTTCTTGATTTAGATTGATCGATGTTATGTTTACTAACTTTAAATATTGTTTACTGATGGCAGTGTAAAAAAGACCCAAGTGCTGATGAGGACATGTGGAATTTAGCTAATGGATGCAGTTCTAGAGTATTGTCATATAATTCCTATGACGTGAATGGCTTTCGTTTTAGGTCAGAACGGTACGAGAAACTCCATAAAAGGTTGAGAACAGTGAACACTGGAGTTTGTTTGGCATCCTTCACGTCCGACAACAAACAACTTGACTACTATGGTGTTATCGAGGACATTATCAAACTGTCCTTCACTGCAGGCCAGAAAATTGAGATGGTACTCTTCCAATGCCGCTGGTTTGATCCAACTAAGGGTATGAGGTCTGAAGAAAAATTAGGTTTGGTGGAGATTAGGCCATCTTCAAGGCTTGCAAACTTTGAACCATTTGCCATGGCTCACCAAGCTACTCAAGCTTATTATTTGAAATATGCTTCTCAAAGGCATGATCTTCGTGATTGGCGGGTTGTGTACAAGATACAACCAAGTAGCAGCTTGAGCAACCTTGATGATAGTGCACATGATCCATCCGCTGAAAATGACTTTTTCCAAGAAGATACACAACAGGGCATTTTCTCTGCAGATGTTGGGAACTTTATTGATGAGATTACGACATCTACAAATCAGTACGATGATGTGCTTGATCCCTCTGACATTGAAACCATAGAAAAGCGCAGCAGTAAGGAAGATAGCAGCAAGGAGGATCCTTTGGACAGCATCTATATCGATGACAGTAGCGATGGGGAAGAAGAATTTCCACAGGGGGAAAGAGAAGAGGAGGATGAAGACAGGGATAACACGTTTGATCATGATTTAGAATATGATAATGATGACTACCGAACATATAGTTTGTTAGTGCAGGAGCTATTATATTATAGATTTGTCTTGAAGTACTGTGCATTAGATATTTTAGAATTTCTCAGTTCATTTCTTAGTGTTGTTTCTTACTAATACTAAGTTTTAGTCATTACAATTTAAGTGGTTACAAAATGTTCCATTTTGTTTTAATCTGCACACATGTTCTTCATAATGGTTTGTTCTCATTTTTATATTGCTACTAACGAGCATGGAGCCTTGTGAATTGGATGACTAGGCGTTTGACTCATAGACCTATCTCAAGACCTATACGAAATGGACCTTCCACTGGTTCGGTTGGAAATAATGGGTCATCTCAGCCAGCTTCACAGACTAGGAAGGATAGAACCCCCAGATCTAGGACAGGAAGTGGTGATAGACTTGAAGAGATTGATCGACCTCTCATTGTACCTTCTGGCATGTTAGTATTAAACTTTTTAAAGTATTTTAGTTCTTCTTGGATGCCTATTCAAATATTAATGCTTTGAAGTATGTGTTCATGACAGTCGATGGGAAAAGCACCCGTTCAAATCTCGTGAACCCTCAACGGTGCAAGGCGCATTAGTACGCCAGTATTATCCAGAAGCAATTGGTCCAGATGATAATAAGAAACCTGTATTGACTTGGGAGGACTACAAGTGGTCCAGCAATCCAAGAGTGCAAACTGCAGCATCGAGAATTAAAGAAGAATTTTGGGTAAGTTCATTAGTTTTGTCACTTCTAGAGATTATTCGTCTCAAGATTGCGACCCCACCACTTTATCAGAAACTTGGACTTTAATAGGTGTGTTAGGAACAACTAACAGTTCTGATTGTCCCTAATGTAGTTATATCGTATAAACAACGCCCATCTATGTTGTCAAAATTAAAAGCGCACTACACCATAATTCTCAGTTTGTACTGCCATCAGTCTAAAGCACTTAAATTTGTCTGATGGTAATTTAAATATCCTTTATTATTTATGATTTCTTAGTAGATTCATTTGTTCTCAAATCAAGCCATTATTGTTTTGACAGTGGCGTTTTAAGTGCAATCCATCAGACCAACGTGATGCAGATGAAACCTTGGAGTTGAACCTTGCTGAAAAAGTGAGGCAGATGATACATGAGGAAAAGAAGGCAGCCATGAAAAGATTATACAAGCGTGGCAATGTGACTGGGGATAAAGATGAGGAGGGTTATATCTGGCCAACTGTTGCAGAATTAATTTCGACCAAGCCAGATGACTTCGGTACCGATGATGGTTGGCGTTTACTATGCGAACATTGGAGTACTCAGGAGTCCAGAAACAATTCTTTACGTGGGAAGAGGAATAGGCTAGCTAATGGAGACACGATTTACCATTGCAGTGGTGCAAGAAGCATAGTGGCTACACGCCAGTATCTGGTACTATTTCACTGATGCATATTTCTCTATTTCATTACTAAAGAATAATATTTGGTAACACTTATCACTCTTAATAATGCAGAAACAAAAAACAGGTAAAGACCCAGGACTTGCTGGTGCTTGGCAGCACACTCACAGATTGAAGCGAGGCAATGAACGTGTTGAGATGTGTAGCCAAAAAGCTTCTGATCGCTGGGTTAGTCTTTGCGATTATACTTTATGGTCTGCGAACCTGTGCATGTTGCGTGTAATCAATCTACATATTCATATTTGGTTGCATTACATAGTTGGCTCAACATGTGTGCATATTATGTAGTTTGTAGTCCTTTTAGTTCCATTTTGCACTACTCGTCTACCAATCTTCATGTTACTTACTGGTTCTTCTTACTTGGAAAAGGAAACTTTCGACAATGGAATGAAAAATATGCATGGGGAAAATTGGCAATAGGAGCATCCAGAATTTGACGGATCTGTCATTTATGAAACAACTGGTAGAATGCCACATGGGAGACTAAGAATTGCTGATGAGGCATTTAACAAAATAGACAAGTCCATTATTAAGGCAACAAAGATCAGGGTATCACAACAGGAACAATCTGCTCGTGAACAAGAGCGTTTACAGAGGGAAAATCAGCAATTGAGGCATGAGAACAAAGAGTTGTGAGGTGTGGCACAAGTTCTGCGGGTAAGCTTTACTGCTGTTGTAAATAGAAGGACAAAGAAAGGTGATTGTGCTAATTGTGTGTATTATAGGCACTGATATATAGAGGAGGTCTGGACTATGATGTTTTAATGGAGGAAGGTGCACAACATGAGTCGGTAAGTTTAACAGAAAACTAACTGATTGTAACAAACAGTAATGATGACCTCAACTGTAGAGTTCCAGAAACTTGAATTCTAATGTAAATTTCTTATTTTGATCTAAAACAAATATTTAATATATTTTTTAATATATAGGGCACATATGATTCTGAACATGAGTACTACAGTGATAGTGATTTGTATGACGAGTTAGCAAGGCGGCGAGATAGAGTTGATCAAACTGGACCTGAACCGGTAAGAGAAACATGAGTTTGTTTATTGGTTGTCTCTGTTTCTTTGGGCATGGGTTCTTAGCCTGCTAATTAATATTCACAGAGTACAACTAACGATTGTTAATAAATTTGACAATTGGGGTAATTACAAGTCGTAGTAGAGAAATGCTATCGGGTATGTAAGAATTGGATTTATTATACATTGTCCATGTAAATTCCTTTGATGAGTTAACCAATGATCCTAGATATTGAATTCGCCCTGTGGTTATGCATTTGCCTGATTTGAAGTACTTATATATTGCTGCTTGTACAGACTACAGAGAAGGTAAAGGAGTGGTACTTTCGTTGGTGAAACATAATTGATCAGTGTTGAGTTTTAAAAGCTAGGTGTTAATTTGTTGCTTTGGATAATCTTGATTTCAAACTCTACTATTTACTAAAAGCTGAGCATGATAAAGAAAAACTTTAGCATTCAGAACATCTAAAATCTGGTTACATACACAAGATGTTTGGGCCATTTGCCCTTTTATATGTTGGCAAGTTGTATATTTAGTAACAGTTTCCAAGAAAATCTCATCTCTTGTTTTAGTAACATGTTGTGTATTTTTACAAACAAAAATCCGTTTCGTTATATTATCACGGGTATTTCATCTCTTACAACCAGTATGGTCGTTTTTAGGGCCCTCAAACCAATGCTAGAGCTGGTGACAATCATATGGAAGGTGGCAATATCAATGACGAGAGTGAAAGCACATAATTAAGACTTTGACTTCATGGAAGTGTTGAGATGAAGTAACGTTGTCATGGTGCAGTTTAGAGCGGGATTGATGTTTCAATATAATTTATCTTATGAAAAATCTTTAGGATGGATTGTTTTTATTTACCTTTTTATTTTGCATTTTCATGTTATCTATATGGATGATTCAGACTTCTGTAGTTTTCAACCTGGAACCAACTACCATTGGACTTGTGTGATACATTGCGAGTAAAGTATGCTCTTTTATCATGTTGGGATGAATTCTATTTATTTCCATCGCAAAAGAAATTCTCTTTATTTTGTGCATACTTGCCATTGTAGGCCAACTTATAGGATTGGCACAAATTTCAGATTCATAGTGCAAATTCTCTCTCTACCAATGGCATTATGTAGTGCAGCTGATGGCTAACAGTGATATTTTTACTCTCGGTTATACACTATGCCTACAGTGACAAAGGTCTCTCGGTTTTAATCGACACCAAGGGTAATGGATGCTCGGTTGGTATAAATGTTGGCGGTATACATATACTGTAGGTCATAACCTAGTCCGACAGTGTATATATACTGTAGGTCACACCCTAGTCTAACTGTGTATATGTATCGTTGGTTATTCATATGCCGATGGGAGGACGACCGTCGCCAACGTCAACAATGACTGTCGCTGGGAACCATCAGAAACGAGAACAATGACGGTCACTGAGAACCTTCGGGAATGAGAACAATGACGGGCACATAAAACTGTCAAAATTTGCAATAACCAACGGGAAACCGTAGGATATGAGCATCGTCAGATATGAAAGGGCCGACCATCCACCGTCGGCTTCATGCCGTAGGCAAATATCATAAGCTACGGTACCGTCGGATATCATGTTAATGGCCGACCAAGCATCACCTACGGGAAATAGCCGACGGGGCACCGTAGCCCATATTAGTAGACGACGGTTTTTGTAAATAGCCGACAGTTTTTCAACCCTAGGGGAAGTTTAGGATCCTAGTAGTGCTAGAAGCTTTGTGAAGGAAGTACTAGATAGGCATATTCTAATGAGTTAAATTTTTGCCACATCTTCTATATGCCCAAATCATAGCTCTCCACAAAATTTGAGCCCCATCTAACAATCCATGTGAGCTCACCATCCAATCTTTGTTTCTAGTAATATTTTCAGTTTGGGAAGCAACTATATTTTATATTACTTTATAATTGCTGCAAATTTACCAGGACATGACCCTGCCCATAGACCCCTCCCTCCACCAAATTTTAGCTCATTTAATTTAGAAAATTTCCCTCAATATTTTTCCCAATTTTTTGTTCAGTGGAGAGCATTGTGAAGGAAGTACCATTTTTATTTATCCAAATGGTATGAAATTTTTACAGTGCGTTCATATGCGCAAATTATCATCCTCATCCAAATTGCAGCTCAATCGAATCATCTATGTGAGCCCAGCTTCAATTTCTATTTTCTGGCCAGATTGGCACATTGCAAAGCAAGTGCTATCTAGACCACTCCTATTGCCCTCAAACTTTTTGGGCACTCTTCCATATCCAAATCATTGCCACATGACAATATTCAGCTCTATTTGCATAGTAAATCTTCCTCAAAAAATTTCCAAAGTTTCTATCCAGAGAGAAGCTTTGTGAAGGAAGTACTAGCTAGGATTATCCAAATGATTTGAGATTTTTCCAAATCTTCCATTTGCTCAAATCATCATTCTCCATAAAATTTGAGCTCTATCCAGCAATCCATGTGAGCTCATCATCCAATCTTTTATTCTGGTCATATTTTTAGTTTGTGAAGCAACTATATTTTATATTGCTTAATTATTGCTGAAACTTTACCAGGGCATGTTCCTACCTATATAACTTCCCTCCACAAAATGTCAGCTCAATCCATTCGTTCATTTGAGCCCAACTTCAACATCCATATTTCTTTCCAGTGTGGTACTTTGCAAAGCAAGTGCCACCTAGGCTCCTCCATTTGAGCTGCAAATTTGCCAAGACAGTCTTCTTAGTAGATGATCATCCTCAGCCAAAACTCAGGCCCATTGGCCATGTGCATTTCCCCCACCGCTAATCAAACACTTGGCTGCTAATTCATGTTTGAGCTTAGTTCAGTCTCCTCATGAGATTCTTCTGTTGTATTCTTCTTCCTAACACCTACCGGGGGAGTGCCCAACGCACCAGACATGCCTAGGCCGCCCAGAACACGTGGCAACGCCACGGTCACGCGGTGACCATGCGGCTGGCATGCCAGTTTACGCGCTCTGGAGTTGGGGGCCTCGGCCACCATCCAAACCTCGACGTATCACCACCAAACCATGTATCTCTAATTAAATAGATACTTATGTACCTAGAAATAATTTTTGGAAAAAATAAAGAGCAAACTATAAGGCAGCTGCAGTTCAAATTTGACCCGCTTCCTACTGAATCGGCGGAAATTTGTCTTTTTCACGAGAGGTGGATCATAGCTTTTAACATGCAACCATTTGGTCAATTGTACATTAAATATGGCCTAATATTTTAGAAACTTGATTTGGTCCAATTTTGCAACAAATATATGGTAGGTCCTTCACAAAAAAACTCATTTTGGGCACTCGAAAAATGGAAAATGAATTTTTCGTCCAAAGAAAATGAAAACTTCCTTAGGCAACATTGTTTGCCATTCCAAGATGCACCCTTGTGCACAATATGAGATCATTTGAACAAACTATGCCATGAATGTGGACATAAGATTGATCATTTGGCTTGAAAGCCATGAATCTTCACAAATGATAACTCATTTCTGAGAACACTTTTTAAAAATAATTGTCGTATTACAAGTTTATTATTTTTCCTGGTAACTTGGTCGCATATAATGACACAATGCGAATGTTTTCCAATTTTTTGATTTTTTTTTGAATTTTTCATGCCCATTTCAAAATGCGGTCAAAACGGCGGACATGACCGTTCCTAGCTAGTGGTTGAATCTTGGAAAACTTTTGATGTTTCTCTGATTAAATAGATACTTTTGTACCTAAAAATGTTTTTTGGAAAAAATCATGAGCAAACTATGAGGCAGCTGCAGTTCAAACTTGACCCACTTCCATCTGAATCGGCGGAAATTTGTCTTTTTCACGAGAGGTGGCTCAAAGCTTTTGACACCCAACCATTTGGTCAATTGTACATTAAATATGGTCTAATATTTTAGAAAATTGATTTGGTCCAATTTTGCAACAAATATATGGTAGGTCCTTCACAAAAAAATTCATTTTGGGCACTCGAAAAATGGAAAATGAATTTTTCGTCCAAAGAAAATGAAAACTTCCTTAGGCAACATTGTTTGCCATTCCAAGATGCACCCTTGTGCACAATATGAGATCATTTGAATAAACTATGCCATGAATGTGTCCATAAGATTGATCATTTGACTTGAAAGCCATGAATCTTCACACATGATAGCTCGTTTCTGAGAACATTTTTTAAAAATAATTGCCGTATTACAAGTTTATTATTTTTCCTGGTAAGTTGGTCACATATAATGACACAATGCGAAGGTTTTCCAATTTTTTCTTTTTTTTTGAATTTTTCATGCCCATTTCACAATGCGGTCAAAACTTCGGGCATGACTGTTCCTAGCTAGTGGTTGAATCTTGGAAAAAATTTGGTGTTTCTCTGATTAAATAGATACTTTTGTACCTAAAAATGTCTTTTGGAAAAAATCATGAGCAAACTATGAGGCATCTATAGTTCAAACTTGACCCACTTCCAACTGAATCGGCGGAAATTTATCTTTTTCACGAGAGGTGGATCAAAAGCTTTTGATACCCAACCATTTGGTCAATTGTACATTAAATATGGCCTAGTATTTTAGAAAATTGATTTGGTCCAATTTTGCAACAAATATTTGGTAGGTTCTTAAAAAAACCATTTTTGCCACTCGGAAAATGATTAAAAATAGCTAGAAAGATCAGAAATGCATACAAATTGGTGCTCATTCATAAAATGTGGTCTAACTAGAGTGAAAATTTGTGTGGTGCCCTTTTGCAAAATATTTTTGATAGCTGCTTCACAAAATCCCCCTATTTTTAATACTTGGAAACTATTTTAAATCACAGATTTTCCCAACCAATCAGGACTCTTCCCGCGGATCACCCCATTGTAACCGATCTGAACCGTCCACACCCGAGGGATCCAACGTCTCTCACTCACCTCTCTGCAGCACAACCCAAACCCTAGCAGCCCGCAGCACACTCTCCTCCTTCCCGAGAACACACCCGCCGCAGCCTCTCTCTCCCCCTCTCCCCGATCCAGATCGACGGCAGGTCCCTCCGTCGCCGCCCCCTCCTTTCCCATCCCTGGCCATACTCCCTTCCGCCACCTTCTCCTGTCCCAGTCGCTCCCCTTTGTCCTCCCGCAGTAGATCGAGCGCGCCGCCCAACTACTGAGATCCGCGTCGCAGCACCTGTGCCGCCGCGCCTACTCCTCCGCTGCCTCGCCGGAGCGCAAGGTAGCCATCCTCGGCGTGGCGGGCGGCATCGGCCAGCCGCTGGCGCTGCTCATGAAGCTCAACCCGCTCGTCTCCTCCCTCTCCCTCTACGACATCGCCGCCACGCCCGGCGTCGCCGCCGACGTCTCTCACATCAACACCCGCGCCCTGGTACGTCCCCCCTCCCCACACCTTTGCCTGCCCCGTCGCTCGCTCCGCTGGATCTGTGTCTCACTAGTCCGATGGGGCCGCTGCTCCTGCAGGTGAAGGGCTTCGTCGGGGACGACCAGCTCGGGAAGGCGCTGGAGGGCGCTGACCTCATCATCATCCCTGTCGGGGTGCCCCGGAAGCCCGGCATGACCAGGGACGACCTCTTCAAGATCAACGCAGGGATCGTCAAGGGCCTCTACACCGCCATCGCCAGGCACTGCCCCAACGTAAGCCCTTATCATCCACTCTGCCACCACGCCACTCTAGATCTGCACTACAGTGGATGCCACACAGCTAGAGTTGGTTGCCAAATGCGGCAATCCTACGTTTCCCTGCTCGAAATTGCTTCTACTTGCTGACGGACAGAGCAGTCAGATTGTTGCATAGGATTGCTCTGTACTAGTAGTCTACAAGAGTTTGCCCAAAATGAACCCAACTGCCGCAACAAAATCAGGTGTTACTTTCCTGCCCAAATGCTCTAGGCTATTTCTAACAGGAGGCACACTTGGTTTAGCAGACTCTGTGCCGTGCTTGAAATGGAACTTACAAAGGGGATGTGATTTTGGGTTGGATTTCTGAAGGTTTCCTTCACTTTTCGTTTGTGAACTTGAGGCGTGAACAAGAACAGACTCCTAGCTATGTGTAGTGTAGGTACCAATTGCCCTGCAGATTTTTCTTTAGTGATGACAAGAACATAATCTTTTCGTATTTGCCATCTGAACAAGTTACTGTTATCCAAATGATTCTGCCTACAATAACCTATTATTCACCATTGGTTCAGTAGATGTCTATGTAAGGGTAACATACAGTGCTATCGTTTTGGGATTCTGCCTTCTGCGTCGATCGTTGAACCGTGCTATCGTGGCAGGACATGTGCAGCGAGGAGAAAAATAGAAATAGGAAGAATAGGGGAAGAATGAGGGAATAAGTTATGTTTTTGTTCCGTCTTTTTTCTCTTCCCGATCTAAACATGTTGAAGGCTCTGTTTTGTGCAGGTTGCTCTCAGGAGGAGAAGTTGCTGCTACAGGATGCCCTCCTCCCCTCCTCCAACCCCCTGACATGGTGAGCTCCACCCCTCCTTATACCCCTTGCAGATCTGATATGAAGTGGGCATAAATTGCAATTGTTATGGCCTCAACATAACATCATGTATTGGTTCAGTTTTTATGCGTAATTCGATTGTGACTGTGCTGTTTGATGATGCTTGCCTCATCTATTTTTCATGTCTTGTGTGAAATCTGTACCCTACTAGAAGATGCCACCATCAAGTTAATAATAACACTAATGATCATTTGATTCTAGTCTAGAGATACAACAACATTAGTTAGGTCCATGGATGGATGGATGGACACACACAGCTAGCAGCCTAGCAGTGTTAGCAACAACGAAAATTAACCGTGTGATTCATTCTGTTAAGGCAAGCATGCTCTATTTGTTTTGGATCCCAGCCATGTACGTACTAATAAGCTAGCTAAAGCACACACACATGTAGCTTGATTGATTTCTATAGTTATAGCAACATTACGTATGTGTCTCCTATACTAGCTTGATTAATTTCTATACTTAGCTCAACAACATGAGCTCTTACCTGTTTGTTTGTTTTGGAGCAGCAGGCATCCTCCGTGGACGATGATGACAACCAGTGCATCCACCGCCACGACGACGCCCCGCACATGGTCCAAATCGGCTACAACCTCGTCTACTGCGTACATCGGCCGCGGTTGTCTGCGGCATCGAGTATAGCCTCCTCTCCGGTGAGCCCGTCTCCTACGTCTAGCTCCCTCTCTTGTGCTGCTATAGTAGTACCTTGCTCTGTTCCATGGCCATAATATTTTTTCATAAAATGCTCCGGTGAACTGGATCAGTACATAAATTGCCTACCTTTCCTCAAGTTATTTGTGCATTTGCAAACCTATTTGAACTTTTCTAGTTCTTGAATGTATCCATCCATAAATGTTTTATACAGCTAGTTTTGGAATGTGTTTTTTTGTTAGCTTATGTCACACATCACAAATGGTATCAAGTTCCATTTTTAGTTTTGTTGTTGTTAACCTCTACAATCCCGTCAGCATAATAAGTATATGAATGAATCCCGTCGAGTATCTGAAACTAGATGTTTTTGTTGCTCATAGTAATTAACAGGAGTGGTCAGTTTCTCATCACACACTGTTATTCTCACTTCATGGCTTGATCTGTTGTGTCAGGCTGCTACAGGTGCTGAACTGTGATCATTGCAAGGAGGAACCACTATTTGGCTTCAGTCCTTCCCCATTTGATCATTTTTGATGGCCCACATGCATGCTACATGTTCATTGACTTGTCATGACGTGCACGAAAACTTGAGGGCATTCATACTAAATAGCACTTCTTAGTTTTCATGCAGACTTGCTATAGCTCTTCTTAATTTTCATGCATGTTTTTTCTGGACTTGATCTTACTAAATAGCACCACATCACCTGCTGCTGTTGTTATTCACTCTATCCTTGCTGTTCTATTTTCTTGTTGGCGGATATTTTGCCTAAATTCAAGACGAAAGAAGATGTTTAAAGAAGCCCCAAGACATTTTTGTATAACAAGTTATATAATAATAGCTGGGTTATCTGGGCGTTGTGAGCTCTAGAATTTCATGTATCTTCTCTCTGTTTCTGAATGAAATATTGTATGTTTCAGAATTACAATTTGTTCTGTTTCGTTTGAAATAGTGATTATGTATGTGATTTGAAAATGTGTGCGATGGAAACCTGACTCATGCGACCCACCTATCAAAATAATTTGAGCAAATTTGAAATTTCTGACGTGTGGGACCAATGTATGAGATTATGACATTTGGGATCAATCTGACTAGTGGGACCAGCATCAAAATAAAATGGCGCAAAATATAAAATATCATACACTGTAAAAGGCCGCACCCAGAAATTAAGAGGCTGAATTGTTGGGCCAGGCAAATGTAGCTAAGAAAAATTAATAGAAAATAATATTAAATGGGCTAAATTATTGGGCTCGGCCCATATAGACGGCCGAACTGGACCGGGCTGATTCTAATCTACGACCTTTTCATTTGGTCGCAATTTTGCCACGTTGGATCTGACGTGGTGTGGGCAGGCTGCCAGTGACTAAAACAATTGGTCGTAGAACCTATGACCTTTTATTTTGGTCGTAGATGTCTACGACCATTTCAGAACAAAGGTCGTTAAGTTTCATTAAAGACGGCCAGCTTTTGACCAACTGTTTTTGGTCACACAAAGGTCACAAATGGAAAACAATGACCATTCGGTGACCAATATAGATGGTTGCAAGTTGACATATTTCTTGTAGTGATCCCTTGTATGCTCCTGTCTGCTTTCTGAGCTTCTTTAATTTCCTCCATAAGTGTTGGAGTGATTTCTAATGTATCCGGGTTAATCGGGCCACAAAGTACCAAGTTAAGCTTGGCAAACTCTTCTTGTAACCTCGGATGGATACCTTCAGTTATGGCATTCACAGTGCCTGGTTTCCTGCTGAGGGCATCTGCAACCACGTTGGCTTTTCCCGGATGATAATTGATCCCGAGGTCATAGTCCTTGACCAGTTCAAGCCATCTTCTTTGTCTGAGGTTGAGATCGGGTTGTGTGAAAATATACTTGAGACTCTTATGGTCCGTGTATATTTCACATCGTTGCCCAATGAGATAATGTCTCCAAATTTTTAAGGCGTGCACCACGGCTGCTAGCTCCAGGTCATGGGTGGGGTAATTCTCTTCATGGGGTCGTAGCTGTCTGGATGCATACGCTACAACCTTTCCTTCCTGCATTAACACGCAACCAATTCCATGTCTGGAAGCATCGCGGTATATGTCAAAGCTCTTGTGGATATCCGGAAGAATTAAGACAGGGGCCGTGGTTAGCCTCGTCTTTAGCTCCATAAAGCTGCTATCGCATTCCTCCATCCAAACAAACTTGTGATTCTTCTTTAATAATTCTGTCAGTGGCTTGGCTATTTTAGAGAAGCCCTCAATAAAACGACGGTAGTAGCCTGCCAATCCCAGGAAACTGTGAACTTCAGTTACCGTGGCTGGTGTCTTCCAGTTTAATATAGCGGTCACCTTGCTGAGGTCGACGGCGATACCCTGTTCTGACAGAATGTGTCCCAGAAATCCCCCCTCTCTCAGCCAAAATTCACACTTGCTGAACTTGGCATACAAGCGGTGGGTCCTTAATCTTTCCAGTATAGCACGGAGGTGTTGTTTGTGCTGCTCTTCATCTTTGGAATATATAAGGATATCATCGATGAACACTACCACAAACTTGTCCAGAAATTCCATGAAGACTTTGTTCATCATGCTCATGAAGTAAGCTCGAGCATTGGTCAGCCCAAACGACATGACTGTAAACTCATACAGACCATATCGTGTGGTGAAGGCTGTCTTGGGGATATCCTCTTTCCTGATTTTTAGTTGGTGATACCCCATTCGGAGATCAATCTTGGAAAATACCCGGCCCCCATTTAACTGGTCAAACAAGTCATCAATGCGGGGAAGCGGATACTTATTTTTAATAGTGACCTCATTCAGTGGGCGATAGTCCACGCACGTTCGTGGACTACCATCCTTCTTCTTAACAAACAACACAGGTGATCCCCATGGTGAGATACTTGGGCGAATATACCCTTTCTGTAGCAGTTCATCCAGCTGTTTCTTCAATTCCACCAGCTCTGTGGATGGCATGCGGTAGTACTTCTTGTATATTGGAGCGGTTCCGGGAATAACATCAATAGCAAACTCTAGTTCCCGGTCAGGTGGCATTCCTAGTAGTTCCTCAGGGAACACGTCCAGAAATTCACTGACTACCGGAATCAAGTTCATATCTGTAACAGTGGTCTTGAATGCCATTCCTTTCTTTGATAACATTCTGCTAGCGGTAAACTGAACTGTTTGGCCTGCTGGGTTAACCAATATCACTGTTCTGGCGGCGTAGTTGATGCAGACCTGGTGCGGTGTCAACCAATCCATCCCCAATATTATGTCCAGACCGAGGGATTCGATGGCGATAAGGGTGGCTGGAAACTTAACTCCATGTATCAAGATTTCAAGGTCCTTATATATGACATTTGTTCTGAGCATGGAACCAGGGGATTGTACCGTCATGATTTTTTCCAAAAGGGAAGGAGAAATTTGTGTATGGTGGCAAAACTGCCCGAAATAAACGAATGGGAAGCCCCGGAATCAAATAAGATTATTGCAGGTATGTCGTTAATAGAGAACATACCGAGAACTACGTCTGGTGCTTCGCAGGCTTCCTCAGCGGAGATATGATGGACTTGGCCGCGACGGAAGTCCTGGTTGGAGCGGCGTCCAATATTGTTGACTTGTGGCTTGAAGTCAGATAGTGGCTTCCCGGCCCTCGTGGGGCACTGCTTGGAATAATGCCCGCCTTGATCACAAGTGAAACAGGTGTTGTTGCGTCGGCAATCTTCCAGCACTGGCTGCTTGCCATAGGTCTTGTCCTGGTTACCTGGTGATACGTCTCCAACGTATCTATAATTTTTGATTGTTCCATGTTGTTATATTATCAATCTTGGATGCTTTTATATGCATTTACAACAATTATATATCATTTTTGGAGACTAACCAATTAACTTAGTGCCCAGTGCCAGTTGCTGTTTTCTGCCCTGTTTTTGTTTTACAGAAAATGAATACCAAACGAAGTCCAAAGGCCACGAAACTTTTGGGAGATTTTTTTCTGGACAAGATAAACACTAGAAGCTTCGGGAGAAGACCAGACGCCAGAGGAGGTGGCCACGAGCCACCAGGGCGCGCCTGGGGGGGCAGGCATGCCCTGGTGCCTCGTGGGCCCACCTCAGCTCCGTTTGACCTAATTCCACCACTATAAATTCAGGAAAAATCAGAAACCCTAAGGGGAGTCCACGAAATACTTTTTCCGCCGCCGCAAGTTTCTGTTCCAGAGCGATCCCATCTGTAGGCCTTCTCCGGTACTCCGTCGGAGGGGGAATCCATCACGGAGGGGCTCTACATCAACCTTGCTGCCCTTCCGATGATGCGTGAGTAGTTTACCACAGACCTTCGGGTCCATAGTTAGTAGCTAGATGGTTTCTTCTCTCTTTTTGATCTTCAATACAATGTTCTCCTCAATGTTCTTGGAGTTCTATCCGATGTAATCACTTTTTGCGGTGTGTTTGTTGGGATCCGTTGAATTGTGAGTTTATGATCAGATTATCCATGAATATTATTTGAGTCTTTGTTGTACTCTTTATGCATGATTATTATAGCTTCGTATTTCTTCTCCGATCTATTGATTTGGTTTGGCCAACTAGATTGATTTATCTTGCCATGGGAAGAGGTGCTTTATAATGGGTTCGATCTTGCGGTGCTCAATCCTAGTGACAGAAAGGGACATGACACGTATGCATCATTGCTATTAAGGGTAAAAATATGGGGTTTATTCATACATGAGTTTATCTTGTCTACATCATGTCATCGTTCTTAAGGCATTACTCCGTTCTTTATGGACTTAATACACTAGATGCATGCTCGATAGCGGTCGATGTGTGGAGTAATAGTAGTAGATGCAGGCAGGAGTCGGTCTACTTGTATTGGACGTGATGCCTATATACATGATCATTGCCTTGGATATCGTCATGATTATTTTCTTTTCTATCAATTGCCCAACAGTAATTTGTCTACCCACCTTATGCTATTTTCTCGAGAGAAGCCTCTAGTGAAAACTATGGCCCCCGGGTCTATCTAAATCATATTACTAAAACCCTGAAAATATTGCTGCCATTTTCTTTTATTTTTTTGTATTTTTGTTTCAATCTATCTATCTATCACATACAATTTAATCTTGCAATTGATCGCCGAGGGATTGACAACCCCTCGTTTGCGTTGCGTGCAAGGATTTGTTGTTTGTGTGCAGGTGCTGCTAACAAGGTGTTGCGTGATTCTCCTACTGGTTCGATAACCTTGGTTTCATAACTGAGGGAAATACTTATCTCTACTGGGCTGCATCATCCCTTCCTCTTCGGGGAAAATACCAACGCAAGCTACAAGTAGCAGGAAGAATTTCCGGCGCCGTTGCCGGGGAGACATCATCAACATCTATCAAGTACCTATGCATAAACTCTCATCTCCTTGAATTTACTTTATTTGCCTCTCATTTTCATCTCCCCCACTTCTTAAACGTTTTTACAAAAATACAAAAATATTTTCCGTTTGCCTTTTTCTCGTTCGCCTCTTTGATTTTCTCATCTTGTCATCATGACTAGCGTAACTATCCCTCCTTTGTCACCGGATTTTGAAGTGCTTTACTTCAAACAGAAACAAGGAGAAAATCTTAAAGATGCTTGGTTTAGGTTAATGGAATCCTATCGTGTTTGCTCTATAAAAGGTGATTTAAAAATTTTGCTTCGCAATTTCTATATAGCTTGAACCATGCATCATAGACAACTTTTGGATTTTGCCGCAAAGGGGAATTTTATTGAGAGTGAGGCTAATACTGCCTATGAAATAATAGAAGGCATATTGGGGATTCCACCACCACAAAAGGGTTTTGCTTTTACTCAAGAGGGGGCTCAAATATTAGACAAATTGGGTGATATGCAGAAAAATTTGGTTGAGTTGCAAAAGTCTAACGAGCCTCTTAAAAATATTAGTGGAAATCTCAATCGCACGAACACTTTGATTTCTTTATGCAATAAGCGATTGGATATTTTAGCTCTTAAAATTGCCTCTTTTTCTGAGAATAATGGGAAGCATAAATAACCTCCCGGGTTTGAGAAAACTCCTACAAAGATTACTAAAACCAAAGTTGACAAGACTTGAAACTATGCATTATGCCTAGCTTGGGGCATAAAACAATAGCACTTGTTCGGAGGCAACCCAACAAATAAAATAAATATTTTTTTCTTTTATTGTGTGTTTTCACATTCATGCTACTGGTATGATTGTGTTTTTGTGTTTTTAATTAGTGTTTGTGCCAAGTAATACCTTTAGGATGATTTGGAAGATAGTATAGTTGATGCTGTTTGGAAAACAGAAAGTTTTGCGTCCAGTGCCCGAATTTTGTTTCTGTAATGGAGCGTCCTAAAAATCTGAAATTTTTACAAAATATTGTTATATGAATTTCCCACGTTGTCCTAATTTTTCAGAATTTTTGGAGTTACAGAATTATAGATTTTAAATAGCTTGCTACAGACTGTTCTGTTTTTGACAGATTCTGTTTTTGATGCACTACTTGCTTGTTTTGATGAATCTATGGATTGTATCGGGGGATATAAGCCATGGTGAAGTTAGAGTACAGTAGCTACAATGAAAAAATAAAATATGAATGGGTTTGCAACAGTACTTAAAGTAGTGATTTATTTTGTTATACTAACGGATCTCACGAAGGTTTTGTTGAGTTTTGTGTGATTGAAGTTTTCAAGTTTTGGGTGAGATGATGATGGATGAAGGAATAAGGAGTAGAAAAAGAAGCCCGAGGCACCCCAAGGTAATATTCAAGGAAGACTCAAGCGTCTAAGCTTGGGGATGCCCCGGAAGGCATCCCCTCTTTCTTCTACCAACCATCGGTAATTTTACTTGGAGCTATATTTTTATTCGTCACATGATATGTGTTTTTCTTGGAGCGTCATCCCTTCCTCTTCGGGGAAAATACCAACGCAAGCTACAAGTAGCACCTGGCTTGTTGTTATTGTTGCCACTGTTCCAGGTAGGCTGAACCGGTTGCCAGATACGTGGCTTCTGCGCGAACTGCTCGCGGTTGTCCTTCTTGGGTTCAAACTTACGCTTGCGGCCATCATATCTTGACTTATACTCCCGTTCAGCTATGAAAGCCTTGTTTACCAGAGTCTGAAAGTCAGGAAAATCCAGCATACAGAGCTGACAATGGAGGGTATGGTTGAGTCCACCTAGGAACCAATCTATCTTTCTTTCTTTCGTGGACACGTCATGGGTGGAGTACCGTGCCAGATTATTGAATTTGTTTAGGTACTCACCAACTGTCATGTTTCCTTGTGTAAGAGCAAGGAATTCCCTCTGCTTCACCTTCATTATGCTAGTGGGAATATGGTACCTTCGGAACACCTCCTTAAATTTCTCCCAGGTAATATTTTCTTCAGAAGGCCATACAGTTTTTGCATTATCCCACCATATGGCTGCCGGCCCTTCCAAGTAGTGAGTAACAAAAGGAACCTTGTCTGACTCATCACAGTGAGCTATTTCCAACTTCTTCTCCATGGTCCTCAGCCAGTCATCAGCTTCAATTGGATCAATAGCTTGGCTAAAATTGGGTGGCTTAGTACACTGAAAATCAGATAGCTTGGAGTACGTCCCATTGTTCTGATTCTGTCCTACCATGGTTTGCATACTCCTCAAAAATTCCATGAGATCCTAATTTCTTTTCTCCTCAAACATTCTCATAATCTGATCAGTGGTCGGTGGTTGTGGTCGTGGAGGGGGCAAATCTTCTGGTGGTTGTCCTGCTTGTCTGGCGGATCGACGAACCAGAGTTCCATCGCCGCCTTGATTATTGATACGTCTCCGTCGTATCTACTTTTCCAAACACTTTTGCTCTTGTTTTGGACTCTACTTTGCATGATTTGAATGAAACTAACTCGGACTGACGTTGTTTTCAGCAGAACTACCATGGTGTTGTTTTTTGTGCAGAAATAAAAGTTCTTGGAATTGGACGAAACTTTTTGGGGATTTTTTACGGATTAAATAAAAAATACTAGAGCCAAGACCCACTGGAGGGGGGCCACCTGCTGGCCACGAGGCACCAGGGCACGCCACCCCCCTGGCGCACCCTGGTGGATTGTGGGGCCCACGGGGCTCCGCTGACCCTAATCTCAGGCCTATAAATTCACAATTTCAGAGACAAAATAAGAGAAGAAGTTTCATCACGTTTTACGATACGGAGCCGCCGCCACCTCCTGTTCTTCATCGGGAGGCCAGATCTGGAGTCCATTCGGGGCTCCGGAGAGGGGGATCTTCCGTCATCATCATCATCAACCATCCTTCATCACCAATTTCATGATGCTCACCGCCGGGAGTGAGTAATTCCTTCGTAGGCTTGCTGGACGGTGATGAGTTGGATGAGATTTATCATGTAATCGAGTTAGGGCTTGATCCCTAGTATCCACTATGTTCTGAGATTGATGTTGCTATGACTTTGCTATGCTTAATGCTTGTCACTAGGGCCCGAGTGCCATGATTTCAGATCTGAACCCTTTATGTTTTCATGAATATATTTGCGTTCTTGATCCGATCTTGCAAGTTATACGCACCTGCTATGTGTTATGATCCGCATACCCCAAGGTGACAATAATTGGAATTCTTTCCGTTGATTGCCATAGTTTGAGGAGTTCATGTATTCACTATGTGTTAATGCTTTGTTCCGGTTCTCCATTAAAAGGAGGCCTTAATATCCCTTAGTTTCCTTATGGACCCCGCTGCCACGGGAGGGTAGGACAAAAGATGTCATGCAAGTTCTTATCGCAAGCACGTATGACTATATACGGAATACATGCCTACGTTACATTGATGAATTGGAGCTAGTTCTGTGTCGCCCTAGGTTATGATTGTTACATGATGAATGTTATCCAACATAATCACTGATCCAATGCTTACGAGTTTTTCACATATTGTTCTTTCTAAGTTACTACTGTAGCTACTACTGTCACAATTGCTACTACTATTGCTGCTACTGCTACTGTTACTGTTACTATTATTGCTATTGCTATCAAACTACCATACTACTGTGCTACTGATCACTCTGCTGTAGATATTTAGTCTCCAGGTGTGGTTGAACTGACAACTCAACTGCTAATACTTGCAAATATTCTTTGGTCCCCTTGTGTCGAATCAATAAATTTGGGTTGAATACTCTACCCTCGAAAACTGTTGCGATCCCCTATACTTGTGGGTTATCAAGACCTTTTTCTGGCGCCATTGCCGGGGAGCATAGCTCTATTTGCTGAGTCACTTGGGATTTATATCTGTTGATCACTATGAAGAATATGAAAGACGCTAAGACCAAGATCGTTCCCTCTAAGACGAGGGGAGGTAAGGAACTGCCATCTAGCTCTGCACTTGATTCACCTTCTGTTTTGAGTAAGCTTGCGACACCACCACCTGCTATTAATTCTGATATGTCGCAAGTTATTGATGGTACTGCTTCTGCTATGAATGATACTTATGTTGATGCTAGTACTATGCTCGATAATGCTGTGCCACTTGGTGAATTTCTTGATGAACAACTTGCTAAAGCTAAAGAAATTGAAAATGTTGAAAATGTTGAAACTCTTGAGAATTATGATTCACCTATTATGCCTAGCTCTCCTACTAGAGTGGAATCACCTGATGAACATTGCTTTGATAGGGAGACGGTTAGAGCCATTCTTGCTTGTAATGATAGAGATGAGGTTATAAAATTGCTTGCTGAAATGAAAGAAAAATCCATGAGGGAGAGAATGAAATATGATCCTAAGTTTGCTACCTCTCCCATATTTGTTACTGATAAGGATTATGAATTCTCTGTCGATCCTGAGTTAATTACTTTGGTTGAATCTGATCCTTTCCATGGCTATGAAACTGAAACCATTGTGGCACATCTTACTAAATTAAATGATATAGTCACCCTATTCGTTCATGAGGAAAAAATTCGCTATTACTATATTCTTAAGTTCCTTCCTTTCTCATTAAAGGGTGATGCTAAGGAATGGTATAATACTCTTGCTCCTGGTTGTGTGCGTAGTCCCGAGTATATGATTTATTACTTCTCTGGAAAATATTTTACTGCTCATAAGAAACAAGCTGCTTTACAGGAAATATTTAACTTTGTGCAAATTAAAGAAGAGAATCTCCCTCAATCATGGGGAGGCTTCTCCAATTACTTAATGCTTTCCTGATCATCCTCTTAAGAAAGATGAAATACTTGATATCTTCTATAGTGGACTAACCGATGCTTCTAGGGACTACCTAGATAGTTGTGCTGGTTGTGTTTTCAGGGAACGAACTATTGAACAAGCTGAGAAACTATTGAATAATATATTGAAGAATGATAATGATTGGACACTTCCTGAACCACCGCCTAAACCCACTCCGAAGAAGAGGGGTATTTTATTTCTCAGTCCTGAAGATATGCAAGAAGCAAATAAATGTATGAAGGAAAATGGTATTAAAGCTGAAGATGTTAAGAATCTACCACCTATTGAAGAAATATATGGTCTTAACACACCGCCACAGGTAGTAGAGGTAAATTCTCTTATAAAGTTTGATGAAAGTGATATTCCCTATAACAATCCTCCTAGTCAATGTTATATGAATTTGACAATTATATTATTAAGCAAGATCATTTCAATGCAAATGTTATGAAACAATTGAAACGAAATGCCTACTTGATTGATCGCTTGAGTGACTTGTTGTTTAGAATTGTTAACGATGTCAAAGGTGTAGGTAAACATGCATCTATGGTTCAAACTCAATTAGAACAAGATGCTACATCTCAAAGTGAATTGCTCAATGAAATGAACAAGATGCTACTTGGTATGTGACTCCTCCATTGCTCCAATTAGTTTTTGCTCTAGTGGATTATATTTTGCATAATTAGCTGTTCTTGGTGCTACTTAAAATGAGCTTGCATGTTAAATTCTTTGAGTTTCAAGTAGTTTGAATGCTTGATATGGCCTCTAGACATCCATATGAGTAGTTGCTATCAATTTTGCCAAGTTTTGTTAACATCTTTTTGAGGCCCAAAATTTTTCAGAAATTTGTCCTTAGGAAAATGGATTTCTTCCGGAGGAGTTCCTCAAAGCGGAACACCAAGGGAGTCCTTGGGGACTCCTCGGACAGCGACCTCAAAATTCTGCGTAGGACGGAGGTCCGGCCGTGCGAATGGCCGCACAATGCCTTCATGAACGAAGCCGGATTCTACCAAGAGTTCGCGTAATTTGTTGCTAATGCCGGACTGACCGACTTCCTCGCAGATGAGTGTGACCAGCACCACATCCTTACGAATTCCTTTGTGCAAAACTTTCATTTCCTGAATAGGCTCGACCCCCCTACGGTGCGCTTTGATTTATATGTTGAGCATCATCAGATACCGCTTGCTGAATTTTGTGAGATATGTTTGATCCCTTTTGATGGGGAAATAAGAGAGCCTCGACCGGAGGAGTTTGAGGGCTTCCTCTGCACTTTAACAGTGGGAGAGGAAAGGGGCGTGTCGAGAGCCCGAGCCACTAGCTTGCAATTTCCCACTGTTCATTACTTTGCTTTATTCATAGGGAAATGCTTAACTGCTATAGAGCAAGGTGGTGCGCTATGTGCACCTGACTTTCCCATTTTATGCCGCGCACTGCATAATGACAACACTTATAACCTGGGAGCTATCATTGCACATCGCCTGCACACTAACAGGACTAAGGGTAAAATTCATGGTGGTATTTATGCTACTTGCTTAGCGAGACGTTTTAATGTTAACATACGCCCACGTGATTACTTGTTGCCTAGAGTTTACTTAGATCACCAGTCTATGCAGGATCACCACTTTCTTGATGCTCCTGAGCCGCCTCCTCACCACATTTGTTATAACTTGGTTTTTAGTGAGGATACTCATGATATTATTCCATTGCCTGCACCTGTTCTGTTTGATTCCCATGCCAGGAACGGATATACTATTATGCCACTGGACATCATTGCCTACCGGAACGCATTGGCAGCGGCAGAGGATGAGGCCCAGGATTGGGACGCTAGGGTGCCGCCGCCCCAGCACTTTCACATGGGACCGGATGGCTACTACGGGTGGCCATAAACCAAGCTAGGCAAAAGCCTAAGCTTGGGGGAGTACGTATTTCTCACCGACATTACATTCATGATCACACATTTCATTTCAGTTCTCGGTGTTCATACTTTTTCATTGTATAATCCATGTTTATTCTATTTTCTCGCTTTCTTGTGTGTTTGAAAAACTTTGAGAAAATCCAAAAATATTTCTCGTTTCTTTTTGGTTTTACTTTCTAGGTTAATTAGTTGTAGTAGTAAAATAAAACCCAAAAAGATTTCCCGTTTCTTCTTTTGCTTGTTGGGAGCTTTCCCGTGTAAATAGTTTTTCTCGTTTTTGTTTTGTCTTCTTTAATTTGTTTCCTTCAAGAAAAAACTAAAAACTCCAAAAATATTTCAGTGTGTTTCTCTGAAATTCTGTTCTTTTGTTGAGTCATTGTAAGGAGAAGACCACAATGAAAATGTTGAGTGGCTCTCTTATGCATTATTGTTCATCTAACAAAGAGCCCATATTACCTTGTCTTCTCCTTTGAATAAAATGTTTGCAGATTCCAGCTTAGTCCATGGCACACTTGCACTATTATCATTTTCATATCATTCGGTCGTGCAAGTGAAAGGCAATAATGACGATGATTTGATGAAGTGACTGTGGCAAGGAAAAACAGGTATGAACTCAACTTGTTTTTGTTTTTGTAAATATGTTTAACTCAGTATCCATGATTCAACATATTATGATTAAACATGTTTATGATGACAATTAGAGATTATAGTTGCTCATGCCATGCTTAAGTAGCTAGGAGTGGATAATGATTTATCTTGGGTGTCAACATGCATTAAAATGTTCATGATGTAGTATGATGATATGGTATCCTCCTCTGAATGTTTCGAGTGGCTTGACTTGGCACATGTTCACGCATGTAGTTGATTCAAAACCAACATAGCCTCCACGATATTTATGTTCATGGTGCTTATATCCTACTCATGCTAGTATTCAATGTTGATTATTCATAATGCATGATTATGACTGTTTTCGCTCTCTAGCTGGTCGCTTCTCAACCTATTTGCTAGCCTTCGCCTGTACTAAGCGGGAATGCTACTTGTGCATCAAAACCCCTAAACCAAAGTTATTCCAGATGGGTCCACTATATCTACCTATATGCGGTATTACCCTGTCGTTCTAAATAAACTTGCATGTGCCACCTCTAAATATTCAAATGAACATCTGTTTTGTGTGCCCGTACCGCTCATGGAGCGACAGGGGTGGTCAGTATCTTCCATGCTAAGCGGGTTATTCTCATGATGAGTGTTTATTCACTTGTCCTTGCACGAGAGGGGCTGGTAATCGGGATGCCCAGTCCCATAATTAAAATTGCAAAATAATAAAACAAACTCCCCCGGAAAGTTGTTGGTATGGAGGGCACCCGAGGATTCGGCTAGCCATGGATTGTGTTTGTTGGTGGAGGGGGAGTAAATTTACTTTACCGCTTGGGAACCGCCGCTAATGTGTTTAGCATGGAAGATATTGAAAACTCTCGGTCGTGACGTTGACAGGAAAGGCATACCTCCCCAAATTTTATTTATCTCTGGTTTAAGCTTCGAGCTGTGGCACCTCTGCAAATCCATGCTTCCCTCTGCGAAGGGCCTACCTATTTACTTTTATGTTATTTTACTTTTATTGTTGAGTCATCACCTTCTCAAATAAGCACCAGTCCTGCGAGCACTATTGTCATTCTCATGCATTGTGTCTAGTTAATGTTGTGTGCATCATGACTGGATCTTTTCTACCATGAATTACAATGTTTAGTCACTACTTGAACTTTGGAGGTGCTCTGCATTTATGTTTTGCGGTCTCAGAAAGGGCTAGCGAGATACCATGTTGTCATATTATATCATGGTTGTTTTGACAAAGTGTTGGCAGTTGAGATATATTATTATTGCTCGCTAGTTGATTATGCCATTGATATGAGTGAATATAATTTCTAAGAGTTATCATTTGCATGGTTAGCTATAATCTTTGCTGAAACCCTGGGTATTATTTAAGCATATATATAGATACAATAACAAAAGAGTTCGTAAAAGTTTTTCTTTATCACTTTCAATTTGTCAATTGAATTGCTTGAGGACAAGAAATGAGTTAAGTTTGGGGGAGTTGATACGTCTCCGTCGTATCTACTTTTCCAAACACTTTTGCTTTTGTTTTGGACTCTAATTTGCATGATTTGAATGAAACTAACCCGGACAAACGCTGTTTTCAGCAGATTTACCATGGTGTTGCTTTTTGTGCAGAAATAAAAGTTCTTGGAATTGGACGAAACTTTTTGGAGATTTTTTATGGATTAAATAAAAAATACTGGAGCCAAGACCCACTGGAGGGGGGCCACCTGCTGCCCACGAGGCACCAGGCGCGCTACCCCCCTGGCACGCCCTGGTGGCTTGTGGGGCCCACGTGGCTCCGCTGACCCTAATCTCAGGCCTATAAATTCACAATTTTATAGAAAAAAATAAGAGAAGAAGTTTCATCATGTTTTACGATACGGAGCCGCCGCCACCTCCTGTTCTTCATCAGGAGGCCAGATCTGGAGTCCGTTCGGGGCTCCGGAGAGGGGGGTCTTCCGTCATCGTCATCATCAACCATCCTTCATCACCAATTTCATGATGCTCACCGCCGGGAGTGAGTAATTCCTTCGTAGGCTTGCTGGACGGTGATGAGTTGGATGAGATTTATCATGTAATCAAGTTAGTTTTGTTAGGGCTTGATCCCTAGTATCCACTACGTTATGAGATTGATGTTGCTATGACTTTGCTATGCTTAATGCTTGTCCCTAGGGCCTGAGTGCCATGATTTCAGATCTGAACCCTTTATGTTTTCATGAATATATTTGTGTTCTTGATCCGATCTTGCAAGTTATACGCACCTGCTATGTGTTATGATCCGCATACCCCACGGTGACAATAATTGGGATTCTTTCCGGTGATTGCCATAGTTTGAGGAGTTCATGTATTCACTATGTGTTAATGCTTTGTTCCGGTTCTCTATTAAACGGAGGCCTTAATATCCCTTAGTTTCCTTATGGACCCTGCTGCCACGGGAGGGTAGGACAAAAGATGTCATGCAAGTTCTTATCGCAAGCACGTATGACTATATACGGAATACATGCCTACGTTACATTGATGAATTGGAGCTAGTTCTGTGTCGCCCTAGGTTATGACTGTTACATGATGAATGTTATCCAACATAATCACCGATCCAATGCCTCTGAGTTTTTCACATATTGTTCTTTGCTAAGTTACTACTGTTGCTACTACTGTCACAATTGCTACTACTATTGATGCTACTGCTATTGTTACTGTTACTATTATTGCTATTGCTATCAAACTACCATACTACTGTGCTACTGATCACTCTGCTGCAGATATTTAGTCTCCAGGTGTGGTTGAATTGACAACTCAACTGCTAATACTTGCAAATATTCTTTGGCTCCCCTTGTGTCGAATCAATAAATTTGGGTTGAATACTCTACCCTCGAAAATTGTTGCGATCCCCTATACTTGTGGGTTATCAATTACTACACCTCTTCTTCCGATATCCGTTCCCATTGCAAAATACCGAATTGATGAGCAACATCCATAAGGGAAATATAGCAATGTGACACCAAGAAAACAAAATCAAAGAAAAATGAAATGAGCAACATAATTATACAACGCAACCCAACATCATACATGGCAAGCTAGTAGTGGGTATCATGGCTGGTACTGCTCATACGGCAGTTGACATATGCAAAGATGCTATGATGCATACACATGCTAAAACTCAAACATCCACTCTAGTGACGGGGATGGCAAGGGCACTGACAGACTGAAGACTCCTCGTCATCTGATTCCGCCTCGGAATCGGAACTGATGATATGGATCACGTCCTCCGGAACAAAGGAGACACGACGACGCTGGCGAGAAGGTTCTCCCGCAGAGGGAGAAGGAGCACGACGCCTCAGCATCGGAGCAGCTGGAGTGGTTCGCAGCGAAGCCCACTCCGCTGGGGACTCACGTCAGATACCAGACGAAGTGCCTGGCGGTCCGAACGAGCTAGAAGGAGCCTCAGGCACGAGCGAAGGTGGAATAGACGGTGTATGCAAAGGTGAAAACACAGGGGAATGAGGAGACTGTGCTGTAGTAGCATCTGCAAGTGCCTCTCGGGCACGAGATAGCTCCTCAGCTAGGGAGGTGATCATACGATAACTGGCGTTCACATAACGGGATAAAACACCAGTCGCTCGATCACTCGCTGGATCAACAGGCGCAAAAAGGACTCGCCCTGTCGTAGGTGACAGGGTGGGGTATTGAAAGAAACTTCAATGTGTCTGCATCTCGACCTCATGGAAGCGCAAGTCAGTGAGAGCCTCCATAGTAGCAAACTGAATCGCTAGATCGGGGGTAGAAGCAGTTCCGCCCCTGGAAGAGCAAGAATAGTTGCCGATCTCCGAACTCGTAGTAAGGAAGGCCTCAGCATGATACCCGTACACTGAAGATGCGAGCTGCTCTCGGAACACCAGATACACTTGATCTTCGCCGTTGGGATAAAGCCGAAGCCAGACGCTGCGAAGTAGTACCGGAAAAGTGAACGGTGTCGGCTCATGGTTGTAGTGGTACAGAACTGGTGCCATCTACACTCACAAGGCCAACGGTTAGCGAAACAAAAGAATCTAGATGCATGCTATGCAACAGATAAATGCAGCAAGCAAAACACATGCCAAGACTCTGGACTAATCAGGATTCTAGCGCGAGGCTAGCTAGGGTGTCCTACAGTCAGCACGGCTCTGATACCAAGCGTTGTGGTACCCCGGCTCAGAGGACCGGTTTACCCTGTGTTCATAACCCAGAGATCATGTCTTTTGGAAACACACAACAACTTGGAACAGAACAGAACAGATCTTTATTGATATGATACAGGTACAAGCTTGGGTATTACATAAGATAGTGAGGCCAGTAGCACTACTCGTGCTATGACAGTATCTACATTATTTTTGAAACATCTCAAGGGCCTCATTAGTAGTGGGAATTACTACGGTGTAGCGGAACATCGGGTGAGACACTCCATCCCATAGGGACACTGCTGGGACACGACCTAGTTAGTGTAGCACGAACCATCGGGATCTCCACCCTCGGCTTCTCCTGCATCTGGCATGATACGCCAGGTGAGTACTTGGAATGTACTCGCAAGCTCACAACAACCAAAACAGTGCAGCAAACAATAGCATGGCAGTGATTGGGATAAATACTTAGGAAACAGGCATACATTAAGATGCTCGACTTACTGTTACTGATTATCAAATTACTCTCCTCCGGGTTCACACCATGACTCCCGGAGCACTCGTGACCCATCGGTCACTTCGGAGCATAAGACAAGTTCTTCCATCATTATTGTTGTTGACCATACAGTGTGACCTAGTGCGGACTGTGTCCATTACCGTGGATGCGGCTGTTCAAATAGATTCTTACACTCTGCAGAGGTTGCGCACTTTACCCACAATATGGACATTCGTCCAACAAAACTTGCCTAACCTGTGACCCCTCTATCGTACCACCGACAATCATCCCCCGTCTGAGTCATGCCCTGGGTGGCCCCTGTGTCACTCCTGACACCTGCCACCGTCATGACCAAACTAAACTGTCCCAAACGAGGACTCCGACAAATAACTTAACTTGGGCTCACAAGGTTATCGTCGTCTACCTGATCAGGGTAGCACGCACGCATAACCTTCTGTCTTTGGTGCTACCGATAAAAGAGCACAAGGTTAGACCAAGTCAAGGCCGTCCCATTCCGGTAGATGTGGCTCCAAGGGTAAGTCCGGGTTGGTGGCACTTGATCAACCATCAAATTTAGGTTTTAGCGAATAACATAACATGCGTCAGGCAAAGTTATATTATCATGCTTGCTAGTGTTTGCCATGACATAAAACAATATGAGCTAGGTCATTTTTATCTTTAATTAAACTAATGCAAAAAGAATTCAACATAGAGCCAACACTATTGTAATGCCTTATGCAATGGATGATGTGGCTTGCCTTGCTCAAGTGGGGTGTCAACAAACTCCTAGTCTTCAACACCAAAGCAATTTCCTTCTGAAAATATTTTTAAATGGCAAAATAAAATGTCACATAAAGCATTTCAATTGGTCAAAATTTTTGTACATACTGGAAAAATACCAAATTTTGCCAGAAAATAAAGGAGCTCAAGACAAAACTGTTGCAAAAAGATTCAATTGATTTGGACTTGTGGTTTAAGAGTAATGACTGGTCAAAATTTCTGGTCAAACTGGATTAAAATGAATTTAAACAGAAAATACCCAGCCGGCCACATCAAACACGTAAAGCGGAGGGGCGCCTCCACTTAAAACCGTTCGGCGCGCGGGGTGGGTCGCTGACGGGTGGGGCCTCTGGCTGATTTAAAAGAAAGGGCGAGGGGAGCATAGAGAGAACGGCTCACCGGCGGCCGTTCACCAGCGTTGAGACGGCGACAGGTCCGGGAGGAGGCAGGGATGGATCGGGCGCACGGAGACGAGCTCGCACATACCCGCAGCTCGATGGGAGGTGGCCGAACGGCGTCACCCCCTTACTCTCCGGCGGCGGCTGGCTTCGGTGGTTGTCGAAAACGGCGATTCTGGCAGCACCTCAGCCAGGGGAGGGGTCAGGAAGGGCCAAGGGAGTTCACTGAGCTCGAATGTGTGGTCAGACGGGGCTGGGATGCAGTGGAGCTAGCGGGCGGTGGAGGGGGATCGGGCGGCAGAGGTTCGGCCGGATTTGAGGGAGACGAGCTCCCGGCTCTCGACGGAGTGCTCTGGAGGCGATTGGGAGGGGGAGAGGTGGAGTCGTGAGGCGAGGGGAGGCCGGGCAGGGCCTTTTAGAGGCGGGCGGAGGGTCTGGAGCCGTTCGGCGCCGTGGACACATTGCCGGAGCAAGTACGGCGAGGTGGCCGTCGCGAAGCGGGGCGAAGTGATGGGAGCGAGCAGGCGAGTAAATGGGCACGACGGCTCAGCGACGAGAAGACGACAGCCAGCTCACCCACTATGGCCGCACAGGCACAACAGTGGTGGGGTTCGGTGGCGGCCGGCGAAGGTGTCTCCGGCGAGGGGGAAGACACTAGAGGGGCCAGGTGGTTGGCGGGGACGATGTCGGCACGAATGGACAAGGGGAGGCAGTGAGGGACGGCCGGAGTGGTCGCGTCCGAAGAGACTGGACGCGCAGAGCGCGACTTTGGTCATGCTAGCCTCGTGATCACCATGGGCACTGGCACTCCGAGGCCACGCACGCCTGGCACACCTTGTCCATTGCGTCGACCTGAGCTCAAACAGGATGTTCATGACACGGGTAGGGCTAGGGATGGCTCAAGCTGCTCGAGTTCATCCAGAACAGGTTCTGGATAGGAACTTGGGAAGGTTCCAGAGAGAAGATGAGTTAGATCTAGAGGCAAGGGACATGTCTGGGGTGTTCTAGGTAGGAAGGATTACATGCTAGAGAGATTTTAGGAATTTTTGCAAAGTTTTGCACATGGTTCATGTACAAACCACATTCTGGTCTAGAAACTTGCTGAGGATGTTGCACTCACATGGTTAGGCTCCTTGAGATGAAATTTGGTATTTGAGGTTTATTTTGTAGTGGAAAGATGCTATAAAAATTTCAGATCAAATGGATACTTCTAGCTGGTACTTCCTTCACAAAGGTTTGGAATGATCAGAAGCTTGTCAGAATTATCTGGCTGAAAAATTGAACTGGGCTAAGAGATATTTTTGGATATTGTGGAAAGATATGGCTTCTAGTATCCCAAAGATTAATTTGGGAATTTTCTGAGGCATGGAGATTTATGTTGCTTCACAAAGGGTCAATTATGTCCAGAGGGTAAAAAGAATTTTCTGGGCAAAATTTTATACTGGACAATGAAATATTTTTGGGTATTGTGGGAGTAGATGATGTCAAGAAGGTGTGGTATTAATTTGGGAATTTTCTGATCAGCAGGGCTATAGGTTGCTTCACAACCCATAGTAAGAATAGGCATTTCCTAAGGAGAAAATGAATTATTTGGAAAGGTTAAAAATTAGGGTTTGGTCCAGAGGGTGTGAGACAAGATATTGGCAAGATGTTGAGGATCTTGGATCACTTAGAAAGAAATTCAAGGAACCCTCAAGTCCAAAGTCAATGAACTAGTTGAAATTCATTCAAAAAGCAAATCAAACCAGAAAAAATATTTGCAAAGAAAAAGTGGTCAAAACAAAGGTGTCACATTACCCATTCTGCCCTTAGTTATTCGGACAAGTCTATCGAATACCATCCAATGGGCGCCCCATTTCGGACCGGACAGTCAGTATTGTCTAGAACATCCAGTTCGTCCCATTTCGAGGGAAGGAGTAGGGGAGTCTGTATTGTCTACCATGTCGTCCCAAAAGCCTGCCCCCCTTTTTTTAACTGCCCCCTCATTCTCACTCTCAATCTCCGTTCGGCCTCGCTGATGCAAACCCTAGCCTCCCCGACCCTTTGTGATGGGTCGTAAGATGATCGAGAACGAGCGTGAGCGCTACCAGGCTATGTGGCTGCTCATCAAGTACAGATCCGCTCAGCCGTTTCCCCGATGAGACGACGAATGTGGCAGCCAATTGGACTCTTGTTCACACTGCCATGGCTCCGTCCACACCGATTGTCGTTGGGCCCCTCTTCCTCGTCCACTTGGTCGTCGTCTTCCACCATGCCACCTCCTCGCTAGTCAAGTTGAAGACCGACAACGGCTCCTACTCCGGGGACGGTGCCGATTGGTCACACCTGAAGCGATAGTCGTTTAAGGACAAATTCCTCTGGCGGCTCTAGGAGCAATGCAGAACTAGTTACTAGAAGCTGCACCCGATAATGGCCATCCTCTTTGCGATAGCGACTCACCTCCATAGTGCTAGTGCCGATCTTCCTCTCTGCCATGAGCTGGTGCTCAGTAGGTCAGGCAGCTCATTGCGCTCACAGTGGTCCATGTGCTCGGAGCTGGACCAGGAGCGGTGGTTGGCGTCCTTTGCCAAGTATTTGGTGCTGCTGCCGCACACCCTCACCGACCTGGAGCTCGCCATCGCATAGGTGCTTGACCAGTCAAAGATGACCAAACAGTCAACCACCCATAGTTGGTGATGTACTGAAATTGGAGCACAACACCCGACGGAAGGCCGAGCAAGAAGTCGAGGCGCACTGCTGCAGCCCAGGACGGATGCCCCGACAGTTTGGACATCACAAGTGATTGGGGCGACAACGACGATGGCAATGATGACGAACGCTGGTGGTAGAGGGGGACCGGCATTCGAGACTCACTTCCGGCTAGGTAGGTAGATTCGGCTATGTTTTAATAAATTTCAACTAGTTTGATGTAATATATTCAAATTGGCCCGCCAAAAAATATATTCAAATCTAAGATGAACCAAGTTTGCACCTTTGGAGAAGACGAGACAAGTTGATTTATGGAACTTTTCACTTGGGTTGAAACCTCCTAATCCGACTATTGGACCGAAGTCGGCTAGGTAGGAAACCAGAAGGATACCATTAGAGTCTTACTCCTGACATCTCTATTCTTTAGAGGAACCAGAGCCAAGAAAACTCAGAGACCTATGCTTTCACTATATCCATGATGAATTATATGTATACACTGCCCCACTAGCTAGTTCCAATGTGTTTGGCCGCTGGTTGGTTTTCATAATTATTATGAAAGAATTGTGGGAAGCAATTCCCTTTTGTGTTGGTATCATGTGTATTAATGCGGCAACAGCAACCATATGGGTGATTACAACAAGAACCTTGACAAACAAGAAAGAAACTCAAGAGAGCTACGGTTTATACATTACCGTGTACAACAAGGAAACCTAGAAGGGTCTAGAAGTTCTATTTCTAACATCCCCCCCCCCACCCATCACAACTTCACCAAGTCCAGGATTGTTCTTAAACTTTTTAATTGCCGGCACGTAAGTGGTTTCGTAAAATGATATGCAACATGATCTCCGGTGGGAATGAATCGGATGTGAAGGAGCTTATTCACCACGAGTTTTCAAACAAAGTGAAAATCAAAATCTATGCGTTCTGTCCTGGCATGAAACGCTGGGTTGGCTGAAAGATAGGTGGCACCAATATTGTCACACCATAAACATGCCGCATGAGGATGATTTATCCCAAACTCGGTCAAGAATGTTTGTACCCACATCACTTCCGCTATAACATTAGCAAATGACTTACACTCTTCTATAGTACTAGACCTGGAAATTGTTGCTTGTTCTCTTCCATTCTGCCGTGGTTTTGACACGGCGGATGCCCTTGTGAAAGGACTTAGAGATGAGGCCATCGCACAAGTGTGGAAGCTTAGCAGGGTTGATCGGGAACGAGAAGACGCCGGGTTACCCAGGTTCGGCCCCTCACGGTGGAGGTAAAAGCCTACATCCTGCTTGGTTATATTGTTGTGGTTCTCGATTACAAGGATGCGGATTCGCTAACCTAGCTTTCGATGGGATTGCAACTTAGTCTTTTTCGTATAGGTGCTCCCCTTTATATATACAGGTGGAACCCTAGATTACATGAGAGTCCGGGTCGTCCTTTGACCCGTCTCCTACCCTTTCCTACTTGCTCTCCAAGATGGCCTTCGTGCCACTCATCATCCTCGTGAGCCGACCCATTGCCTAAGCCGGCCTGTCCTCGCTAGGCCTCGTTAAGCCGGCCCACCAAGAGTCCTTCAACCCCACAGTACGCTAACCCGCTGAGCCTGTTCTATGGCCGGGTTAAAACCCTGCCGGGTCTACATGCTGGTAAACATCCCCAACATTAGCCCTCAGTTTGACCTGAATTTATTCACGTTAAACTTCATCCTGAAAAAAAAAGCATTAGTAAAACTCTCCAAGTGCTTCCCAAGCCGGTCCTTTAGAACACTGGCCTTGACCGGCTCAATTTGCCGGGTTAAGTAGATCGACAGGTCATTCCTTCAGGTTCAGACTTAGCATTTTGTATTTCCCTTTCCTGATGACATCGCAATCCACTTCCGCAAAATCCGGGATGACATCATGCCGTATCTCTGAGTGGGTTCGTATGGTCTTGTCAAGCGCGAAAATCGAGGAGCCCACAGCCGAAAATTACTACGCCGCCTGGGGTTATGCCCCTGCCGTTTTAACTTTTACTGTGCCTATAAAGAGGCCAACTCACCCCCACTATCATTTTTCACCTCTCTCTCGTCTTCTTCCTCGTGTCCACCTCTTCTCGCGCCCGAAGCATCGCCACCTTCGAACTTCTCTGACCACCTCGACCACATCCTTCTCCGTCGTCCAGTCATCGCCGGAGCTCCTCCAGAATACTCCGGCCATCTCCGCCGCTCTCAGGTACGCCCAAATCCCTCTTTTAGATCTGTAGTACTCCATTTCTCTGCATAGTTCATCGCAGTTCATCCATATCCTTCTCCTCCTATCATTTAGTAGATCTAGAATTGGTTGAATGATCCGCGTAGGCACTTTAGTCATTGCGGCAATGCCATTTTTCCCGTATAGATCCTTGCACTGCTTTCAACGGACCCCCATTGACAGATGGGCTCCCGCCTCTATCCATATTTTAGGTCTTTAAAATTTCCTTTTCGGAGTATTTCTAGATCCGTAAAAATAGTTGTTCTGTCGGATTCTTGTTTGCCGCTAGATCAACACTTAGCAAATATCCAAACACCACCGAAATGCCGGCGCCGGCTCATGAATTCTACCGGCTTATCACTGCTGTCCATAGCTTGCGTAAATCTGGGTCATGAATTTAACCATCCTGATCGTCTTATCATTTCGCTGGGTTATACCCTCTGACGGCTTGTCCTTCCTGAGCTTAACACGCTGGCTTATTACCTTTGCAGTTGAAATCTGAAATCGTCATGGCTCCCAGGACCGACAAGTCCTGCAACTGGGTCAGATCCCAGGTCTCAACTCTTATGTTGAACGAGCTCGTGGGGCATGGCTTCTTGCCGGCTCAAGCAACCATCAGCTGGCGGGCGCCTGATGAAGAGAGCTCCCCCCCAGCCTAAGCAGGACGAAGTGGTGGTCTTCGCAGATCATCTTCAGAAGGGGTTTCGGCCACCCGGGTCAAAATTCTTCCGTGACGTCCTCAATTTTTTCGACCTCCGACTGCAGGATCTTGGCCGCAACTCAATCACCAATCTATGCCAGTTTCAAGTCTTCTGCGAAGCGTATCTCCAAATAGAGCCAACTGTCCTTCTCTTTCGAGAGTTCTTCTACATCAACCGTCAGACCGAGTTCACCGATGGCCCTAGCATAGAACTTGGTGGTGTCTCCATTCAGAGGCAGAGAAACACTCCCTTTCCTGAGGCCAAACTGGCGAGTCACCCCAAGGGTTGGAACAAAAGTTGGTTTTATTGCAAAAACACTGCTCCTCAGGATGAAAACCCCCTGTCGGGTTATAGACTGGACTGGCTCAACACCACGGTTGCCTTTACGGGTTGGCCGTCAGTAGAGGAGCGTAAGCAAATTGCCCCAATTTACTCCAAGATAAGGGCCTTGGTTGCTAACGGCCTTACCGGGGTCGACCTAACCCGTTGCCGGATAAGCTGGCGAATCCAGCCCCTGAGCCAGAGGGGCGACTTGATGTGCAATTATACGGGTGAGCCGGCTGACGTTCAACGCTTCAGCCAAGTCAATTTATCTGTGAGTGACATCAACAAAACCACCAAGAGATTATTGGGACAGACTCAAGAGAAATGCAATAAAACCAGGCTAGCACCCTTCTGCTTGACCAACCCAGTGCCTTCAGTAAGTGCTTGCACCTTCTTATTCTGTTCTTGACTTGCTTGTTTCATATCAACCTTAATTGCCGACTCATAACTAATGCAGGCAGACGACAAGTTTTGGAAAAGAAAGAAGCCGTGACAACCCGCCCCCACTCCAGTGGAGCCACAGGATGAGCCGCCTAATGCTGATGAGCCGGCTGCAGAAAATGAGGCTGAGGTAGAACTCGACTCGCTTGATCATCTTTTTATTCAACTCACTGACACCCCTTTCTCTTCAGGATGAAGCCGAAATTAGCCACACCAACGAGCTAGAGGTAACGTTGATCTCTTCAGACTCTGACTCTCCAATACCTATTCGGAAGAAAACCCGGGCTGTAATCCATAAGGTTCGAAGGAAGCCCCGGGTTGCCGTCCGTAAGGTCCGTTTTTCACACCAAGACGCTCATTTGGATCCCAAATTTGTTTTGAGGAAAACTCGTCAAGCCGGGACCTCCAAAAGGAAGACCCGGAGCAGTGAAGGCGAGTTAAGTGGCGGGCTTCCATACGAACCGCCATCCTGTAAAGCGCGGGCTGAGGTGCTTCTTAGTCCAACTTCCTCTTTTCCTCTAGTTGGCCGTTTTAAGGAGCCCTTACATTTAAATGACTTGGCATATCAGACGTCCCACTCCTCAGGCGAGTCAAGCGCTACACAGGAGCCGGCTTTCAACATCAACCCTGGGTAAGTAATCACTCCTGTGACATATAGCGGTTCCTTATTCTTCACCCTTTTAAATGAATAACCCCTTTGTTTTTTGTACAGTGCCAAGGCTATCAAGAAGAAAGCACCTGCCGGGTCATCTGACCCGGTCATTCAACCAGGCCCTCAAGGAGAGAGAGAGGCCACCTTGGTCACTCAAGACGTGCCGACAGTCCAAAACAGCCCACCGCCTCAAGACACCGCCAGCCCGGCTCGTGCTCCTTCGCCTGTTATCCAGGAGAGAGAGAATCCAGCTGAGTAACAGCCCGAAGAGCCGCCCGTGGCACCGGCTCAGGATGATGTGGTGGTGCCTGGAGAACAGCAAACAACTCCGGAGGCTTCCACCGCTCTTGCCAAAATCCCCGCCAAGCCTGAGCCGGCCTCAAAGGACAAGGGAAAGACGGCTCTTAATTTTTCTACATTTGAAGACCAAGATGCGAGTACCCTGCACCAGGCTGTGCTGACCCGACTGTCTGAAAGCCGGGACACAGAAATTGCCATGATAACTTCATTGAAACGGAAGTATGAGGTAATTTGCATTCTTCGTTCTATACCATATATATATGTAGCCCCCAAGGGCCGGGTCATTATGAAATGATGACCCGGGACTTCCAAATTGTATCTTGCATGCATAACTTCATCTAGCACCTTCCCAAGGCCGGCTCGTCATATCCTGACAGGCGGGTCGCCATGCCTAATAAGATTAAATCATGCATTAGCCCCAAGTGCCATACAGAATGCCTGCATCTGCATGGAACTTTGCTTGTATTGCTACTGTCAGAAACGCTGAACCCCGTAACCCCCATGAGCCGGGTCGGCCCAAAGGGCAGCTCGGGGCATGTTCAGACTAAATTATTCTGCTCTGCAGGACATGCTGAACCAGGTAGAGACCCAAGCTACCTTTTTCCGAAAGGAAGCCAGGAAGGAGAAGAAGTTGCGCCGCGAGGCAGAGAAAACATCCAAAAAAGCCAACAAGGCTCTGCTCGTAGTGAGGAACACGCTGGCAGAGACCGAAGCAGCAAGAGCCGCCCTAGCCACACACGTTGCAGAGGCTGTGACCCAACTTGAGCCGGTCACACAAGAGCTGACCACTCTAAAAAACCAGATCACAGCCGTGTGCCAAGCCATCTTTGGTAAGTAAAACTATGAGAATGAGTCAATTGGACCGGCTTACCATACTGAGCCGGCTTAACTGATCGTGCGTACTTGTCTTTTGAAGGCCGCAAAAACCAAACACTGGTGCAGAAACCACTGGTGAAATTAAAGGCAGTCTACACCCTTGTAGAGCAGCTGTACATAGGTGGCTGTCATTGTATAATGGCCGCAAAGAACACCAAGGCGCCGCCGCGGCTGATTGCAGACACTTTGAGAGAACTGTCATTCGTGCCTAGGTGGTTCGACGATTGGAAAAGGGCGGCTTGCCGCACTGGGGCCTTAACAACGCTCGCCCGAGCCAAAGCATACGTGCCAGAACTTGATCCGGCTCAAGTTGCGGGCGGGTACCCAGAATTCAACATGGACGACTCACCATTTACCAAGAAGTACTTCCAACGCTGCATCAAAGAAACCCGGGTTGCCGCCACCAAAATTGCAGAAGAGGCAGATCTGACCAGCTATCAGGCGCCTTACTCGAAGGAAAATGAGCAGATAGAGCCACCTAATCATGAGCTGGTGGACCTAACCCGTATGCGTAAGCCCTCCTTCGCTCCTGAAGTCGACCCTTCCTCCCTGATATACGCCGATGCCCTATTTGAAGTGTTGCGCTCAATTCAGTAGTCGACCAGCGAGTCAAGTCAACAAGCGGAGGATGACGACGGCCGCGAAGAGCCGGCACATGGTGCTTCATCGGGCGCTGGCGCCAGCTCTGACCTGGCGACATAAACGCCGGCTTATCCTTTGGAGACCGAACTTTGTAAAAATCTGTGTCGTGGCCGCTGCTAAGCAAGGGATGTCGTGAACGGTGAGAGGTCAAAGAAAGAGAATTGACCTCCTCCCTTTGCTGGTTCCGAACTATCACTGATCCCAGAGATCAACCTTCAAACCTTTTTCTTTGAATCTCAGGAAACGATTAATCTTTGTTACTATTTGCAATGAATCAAGAATATCAAAGTGAACTAAAGGAAATGCTATGCATGGATGTATGCATGTATGCAGAGATGAGATGAGTGCAACAAAAAGAACATAATCGTAAGCCGGAACATGCTTGAAATAGCCGGTTTGTAAAGCGTAAGTCGGCTGCTAAACGCAACCTGAAACGGCCGGCTCAAAAAGCGCAAGCCGGGATATGTTTTCATGAAGCTGGCACTTTGGCCTGTTGGTTTGTCCTCTCTCTCTGAAAGCCGGCTCTCACATAACCAATCGGACGTTTTAACTCTGATGAATTCAGGGTCACCTATGTAATTGACTCATCAGATGTACGCCGGGTCGTTTTTTAGGGAGTAGCATCTTGCTAACAGGCAGGTTTAACCAACTTTGTGGCATCTCGCCGGGTTAAAAGGGTTTTGTAAGCTAAACTCAATTGAGTTGGAAGCCCCCAAGTAACCAAGATCAACAAATAAAGATCCAGCACACAAATTTTGAGGCAAAACAACACCTTCACACAATGCTGCTGGTCGCTATTTTATTTGATCGAAAACAGGTATATACACGATGAAAGGTATGTACAAAGATATGACCTAGTCAATGACTTAGGTGTAGTATGGCCGGAGCTGGGCAATGTTCCATGGCCGGCTTGTTTCCTCCTCAGAAGTACGTGATTTTTTTGCCTCACGTACATCAATCAGGTAATATGACACGTTGTTGAGATTCTTGCTGACTTCAAAGGGCCCTTCCCAAGGTGGGGAAAGCTTATGCATGCCTGTCTGGTCTTGTATCAGACGGAGCACTAAGTCACCCTCCTGAAAAGTATGGCTTCAAACTCTACGGCTGTGATAGCGACGTAGGTCTTGCTGATAAATTGCTGATCTAGATGCGGCAAGGTCGCGCTCTTCCTCCAAAGCATCAAGAGCGTCTTGGCGAGCCTGCTCATTAGTTGATTCCACATAGGCCGCCACTCGAGGCGAGTCATGACGAATATTGCTTGGAAGGACAGCTTCGGCACCATAGACGAGGAAAAACGGCGTATAGCTTGTTGATCTGTTGGGAGTAGTCCGTATGCTCCAAAGCACCGAAGGTAATTCTTCTTCCCAGCAACCCGGTGTGCGCTGGTATAACGGAATTGCCTTCTCTCCAAGCCGGCTTATGAACCGACTCAGGGCCACAACCCGCCCAGCCAGCTTATGCACGTCATTCTGTCTGGCCGGCTTAGCCAGGGTCGTGATTGCCTTGATCTTTTCTGGGTTAGCTTCAATGCCACGCTCGGAAACAAGAAATTCCAGAAGTTTTCCTGCAGGGACACCAAAAACACACTTCTCCGGGTTAAGCTTCATCTGGTAGACACGGAGATTATCAAATGTTTCCTTGAGATCCTCCAACAGGGTTTCTTTCCTTCGAGACTTGACCACAATATCATCAACATACACACGAACATTTCGTCCGATCTGCTTGTGAAAACAGCTCTGGACACAACGTTGATAAGTCGCCTGTGCGCACTTCAGACCAAACGGCATGGTTGTATAGCAGAAAGCCCGAAAGGGTGTGATGAAAGCCGTCTTTTCCTGGTCCTCCAGCTTCATTTTGATCTGATGATAACCGGAGTAAGCATCCAGGAAGCATAAACACTCGCAACCCGCCGTGGCTTCAATGATCTAGTCAATACGGGGCAAGGCGAAAGGGTCACTAGGGCAAGCCTTATTCAGGTCAGTGTAATCAACACACATCCGCCAAGTCCCGTTTTTTTTCAGAACAAGCACTGGGTTAGCTAGCCATTCAGGATGGAAAACTTCAACGATGAACCCGGGAGCTAGGAGTCGGGCCACCTCTTCACCAATGGCTTTCCGTCTTTCCTCATTAAAACGACGGAGATACTGGCGAACTGGCTTAAACTTGGGATCCACATTAAGGGAGTGCTCAGCGAGTTCTCTCGGTACACCTGGCATGTCAGAAGGTTTCCATGCAAAGATGTCCCGGTTCTCACGGATGAACTCGATGAGTGCGCTTTCCTATTTGGGATTCATATTTGCCCCGATGGTGAACTGCTCAAAAGAATTGCCCGGGGTGAAATCAACTTGCTTTGTGTCTCTGGCCGACTTAAACTTGAGCAGAGGGTTAGACTCCGTGGTGGGCTTTTTCAGGGACGTCCTGTCAGACGGGTCAACATTATCCTTATAATACCGCAACTCCTCCATGGCGCAAGCCATCTCAGCATAAGCTGCGTCTCCTTCCTCGCACTCAAGTGCAATCTTCCGGTTGCCCTCCACTGTGATGGTTCTCCTTGGTCCTGGCATCTTCATTTTCAAGTAGACGTAGCACGGCCGCGCCATGAACCGCGCATAAGCCGGTCGGCCAAATAAGGCGTGGTATGGGCTCTTAAGTTTGACCACCTCAAAGGACAGGAACTCAGAACGCCAGTTATCCTCTGAGCCAAAGGCCACCTCAAGGGAAATTCTTCCCATGGGATAGGCCGACTTGCCAGGAACAATGCCGTGAAAGACTGTAGAGGACGGAGTTAACTGCTTATCGGACAGATTCATTCGCCTGAACGTGTCATAGTACAGAATGTTGATGCTGCTGCCTCCGTCCATGAGCACCTTAGTCAGGGTATAGCCGCCGACTTGTGGCACAACCACCAGAGCCAGGTGGCCAGGGTGGTCAAGGAGGATAGGATGATCTGCCCTGCTCCATGTAACCGGCTGCTCAGATCAGTTGTGATAGTAAGGAGTTGCTGGCTCAACCGTGTGGGCGGCTCGTCGCTGCACCTTCCGATCCTGCTTGCAGGTACTGGTGGTCAAAACATGATACTGTCTTCTATTTAACTGTTTCGGGTTACTCTGAAACCCTGCCGCACCAGCTTGATGTTGATTTCCCTGGTTGTTTCTCTGATTGCCACCTCCAGTATTACCAGCCCCCTAAAACCCGCCGCCTTGGCCACTGTTCCCCTGGAAGCAGGGTCCTGCGAAGGGCCCTTGCAAGCCGGCTCCTGAGAAGCCGAGTCCCTGGTTGGCGGGTTGTCCGCCGTTGCCGCCCCCATTATGATGATTCTAGAAGACCTGCTTGGCAAACTCTTGCATGACATAGCAATTTTTCCAGGAGTGACTGGACGGCTTACCATTGTAACTGTGCTTCGGACAAGGGGCCTTGAGAGCTTCCTCGTAAGTGAGAGGGCGATTACCAGAGGACTGCCTCCGAGAACCATCATTCTGACGTTGACCCTTGTTATCTGCGTTTGTGTTCGCCACTAGATCAGAGCTACCATCCTAACCCTTGCGTTACCGCCGTTGTTGTTCTGACCATTACTGTTGTTCTGCTGCTGACCCTTGCCGCCAGCTTTCTTCCCCTTATCAGATTTCTCTTCATCCGATAATGGATCCTTGGTGTTATTTAACTCCGCATACCGGGTTAAGACATCCATGAGGTCACCCATATCTTGGACCTTTCGCTTGAGTCGCCCTAGCTTGGACCAGGGGCTGAAACTTGCATGTTCGTTCCAGAATGAGCACTGCCTGAGCCACCGAGATGCTGTCAGAACTGTGTATGACCTCCGCAACCCGGCGAGCCCAGTGATGCGCCGACTCATCCTCGCGCTGGACACAACGCTCAAGATCAACAATTGTGGTTGGCCTTTTACAGGTTCCTTGGAAATTCTTGATGAAGCGCTCCTTCAGTTCCTGCCATGTGTTGACAGAATTCGCCGGTAGGTTTTTCATCCAGGTGCGTGCAGGGCCTTCCAACATTAGAGGCAGGTAACGCGCGCACACTGACTCACTTGCGCCCAACAAGTCCATTGCCAACTCATAACTCTCGATCCATTCGGTAGGCTCCAGATTCGCTGTATAGTTAGGAACCTTGCGAGGACCTTTGAAATCGGGGGGTATGCGCGCTTCTCGCAGCGTTGGTATTAAACATGGAGTTCCGATCATGCGGCTTGAAGAGCCCCCAAGTCGACCATCTGGCTGGGTTGTGACGGGCAAGTTGACATTCGGTGGCGGGTTGACTCGCGCTGGTGTGTTGACGTGCGGCGGCGGGCTACGCCCTGCACGCACGTTTTCCTCCTCCCACGCTCGTAGAACCCGAGCAGCGTCCACAATGTCCTACGGGATCCTAGGTTGAGGTTGATCCGCCAGTGGTGGGACGGCCCTTCTACGATGCGTGCTGCTGGAAACCGCTGGCGACTCAGGACGCTGGCTCCTGGTACGGCTCTGGTGAGGGGTTGAGTGAAGACGGTGCTAGCTATGCGAGTAGTTGGCCTGCTGCAGTACTGCTGACTTGAGAATTGCAATAGCATTCCTGGCCTCTGTCTGAATCGGGCTGTCCCCCTCAATCAGAATAGCTGCCAAGTTGTGGGTCGCTGCCAGCACGTTATCAACCGGGTTAGAGTAGTGTCCAATTGGGGTTTGGAACCGGTGAGACGGCGGCTGCTGCTGTTGGTCTGGCGTGCGATGCTGGGCCGGCTCCCGCTGCTGAACCGGCTGTTGCAAAGGCGGCTCTCCCGTGGGGATGACTCCAGCCCCCGGGTTCGTCGGAGCCGGCGGTGTGGTGAACAGCTGAGTTGGCTCGAGATTGGGCGGAAGCCGGCTCTGATGACGCCTCCGGTGGACAAGTTCCGACTCGGCCTATCGGCGGCTTAGGTAACTCGCCTCCTCCTCCAGACGTTGCCGCTCCTCGGCAATCCGGGCCTATTCCTGTACCATGCGGGCGTTCTCCGCATTGATGTCCTCTTGGATCTTGGCCATCTGCTCACGACACTTCGTGATCTCCATGTTGCGCGCCGATGCGTTCTCCGTAGTGACCGGCTCAGTCAACAGAGCTGCGAGCGTGGTCATCAAGTCCGCGAGCGCCTGAACCCCGGTTTTCTGAGAGCCGATGGCCGACGCGCCGGCTCCTCCTGAGCCGGCAAGGATGTTGTTCTGTCCCGTCGTTGGATTGGCCGGGTCTCGCACCGGATCTTGCCTTCCTGCCATGTATACCGCAGCGAAGCAAGGCGGATCTGGGCTCTCTGGAAAGACGTCGTCCGCGTGCCCGAGCCCCCTAGCATGTAGAGGAATGATTGAATCGGTTTCCCCCGTCGAGGACTCGCCGTCCGATTGGACGAGCGTATCATCTTCAGACAGGAAGTTCTCCGACAAGGCCACCCCTTGGGTGAAACCTACGAAGACATGGTTCCGGGCTGCTTGACGCGGGCTGGGTCTCGCCTGACTCGGCCCAGCGCGGCGTGCCGACTCAACGCCGGCGATGCTCTCCAACCCGGCGGCCGACTCGCCGACCATGCCGATGAAGGTGTGGATTTTGCCGAAGAGGACTCGGTACCCGTACTCAATCGAGTCGGCGTCGGGGCCCCAGTAGGAATCGTCGATGTAGAACCTCCCGCGGCGGCTCTTGGTCATCATGCCAACCGCGTACTTCCCGTACCCTGGAAGAGATCCCGCTAAGAACTCAACTCCACCGTGCGTGGGCCCCACGGTGGGCGCCAACTGTCGTGGTTTTGACACGGCAGATGCCCTTGTGAAAGGACTTAGAGATGAGGCCATCGCACAAGTGTGGAAGCTTAGCGGGGTTGATCGGGAACGAGAAGACGCCGGATTACCCAGGTTCGGCCCCTCACGGTGGAGGTAAAAGCCTACGTCCTGCTTGGTTATATTGTTGTGGTTCTCGATTACAAGGATGCGGATTCGCTAACCTAGCTTTCGATGGGATTGCAACTTAGTCTTTTTCGTATAGGTGCTCCCCTTTATATATACAGGTGGAACCCTAGATTACATGAGAGTCCGGGTCGTCCTTTGACCCGTCTCCTACTCTTTTCTACTTGCTCTCCAAGACGGCCTTCGTGCCACTCATCATCCTCGTGAGCCGGCCCATTGCCTAAGCCGGCCTGTCCTCGCTAGGCCTCGTTAAGCCGGCCCACCAAGAGTCCTTCAACCCCGCAGTACACTAACCCGCTGAGCCTGCTCTATGGCCGGGTTAACACCCTGCCGGGTCTACATGCTGGTAAACATCCCCAACACATTCCATGATACAATATTAGAACCAAAAAACACAGTGAAATCTCCAACATACATGCTATCGTGTGAGCATCCTGCCGAGTCTATATCAGAAAATGCAATTACCAAGTTTGAGTTGGATCTACCAATGTTAAGACCAATTCCAATTGATCCTTTAATATACCTTAAGATTCTCTTAACAGCTTTCCAATGAAGAGAAGTAGGAGCATGCTTCAAATACTCAAAAACCTTGTTCACGCAGAAAGCAATATCTAGTCTAGTCGAAGACAAATATTGTAAAGCACCAACTATACTATGTTACCTTGTTGCATCCCCTGCTCCTCGAAGTTCTCCTTCATGAGATGTCAGTTTTTTGGATCTAGACAATGTTGTGGCAGAAGGCATGCAACCTTGTAGACGTACAGACTTCAAAATATATGTGGGTATTTCTCTTGAGTAAAATTAAATCTTCACTACTTCTCTTTACTACTATAACCAAGAATAACAATGAAGGTCTCCAAGATCCTTGAGTGCAAACTCAGCTTGTAGGTAATGAAGCAACTCCTTAGTTGCATCCCGTTACAACCCAGATATAATTCTGTCATGAACATAACTGAGCATAAACAAGACAATTTTTCCTTTCTGACAAAACAATAGTATTGTATCTTCCTTTGATGATCTGAAGCCGAGACTTTGCAATTTACACTATGCCGATGCTACCAAGCTCATGGTGTCTGTTTTAACCCGTATAAGGCCTTGTCCAATTTACACATATAAGTGGATTTAGAGATGTCCACATAACCTGGTGGTTGTCTTATGAACACACCTTCCTCTAAAACGCCACGAAGAAATGTATTATACACGTTGATGAAGATTCCTTCCACTACAGACTGCAATGGACAGAAGGAGCCTAATAGTTGTTGCATTTACAAACTGAACTAAAAGTATCCTCAATGTCATACCTCTGTTTAAACCGTTTTTGCAACTAACATGCTTTGTATTATAGACACATCAGCCTTCGTCTTAATTTTTTGAAGTGCTAAATACTCAATATCCATAGCATATTTCCAATTTTTATTTACCAAAGTTTCTTACAAATTTTTTGGTTCACCAGTAGTTGTTAAGAACCCAAAATTAGTTTTATTTTCATACCGAGTTGTGCCATAAGAAACAACTATTGGTCTAAATATACAATGCTGAGAACGTGTGCGAATCTCAACTTGTTGCTGATTTTGTACAGGAAGTGTAGAGAACGTGTGCGAATCTTCATTTTGGCATTGACATGAAAGTTAACCTTGCAAGGTAAAGGAGTGTAGAAACATTGATAGCAAGAGACACTATATAATTCTCGTCCATGACATATAACTCGCATCCAAGAATTGATTTGATTGATCTGTTATTCATAATATTCTATTAATTCGGTATTATCAAAGTGCAAGCGCTACCCTAGAATTTACACGATAACCCTTTTTCCTCTCCATGAGATTAATCCTGAGTTATTGTGAAAATAAAAAATAAAGAGGCGATGGGAGTCAACAGTCTCGTATTTACATGATAACCCGTTTTCCTCTCATCAGGCTAGTTACTGCAGTGTTGGGGACGGTGAGAGAAAATGGCTTTTCCCTCAGATCAGGAAGGATAGGCCGACAAAGCTAATGGATGGATGGGGGAGGTGGTGTTTAACAATAGTGTAACAAGGTAGCATTGCCTAACACATGGCATATAAGAATGTTGATGAACCGGTAAACAAGAATGAGGTAGGCCAGGTACACCGGGCGGTATAGTTGCATTGTGGTTACAAGGTTGAGAAAAAGAAAGACACTGAAGGATTTTGAAGAAAACGACAACTGGAGATGTGGTAGGAAGACAAGTGCTAGAGATATAGTAAAAGGGCAGTGTTGGCAAGAGTAGCTGATAAAATTAACAAACTACTACTTAATTATCTTCATTTTTAGTAAACATTCCAATTTTATTGCTAACCTAAGAAAAGTAACTTAATTTTAGGGAATTTTCTGTCTTTCAAAAATACCATGTTCTACAACTTTTTTTTTCTATTACTGGAAGAGCTTTTTGTTGTCAACACACAGCTAGACCGAGCTCAATTCCATCCATTTAGCTTGCTGTTTATCTCCATACCAGTTCGGCAAAGGAAACAAGTGAGCCTGCCTAGTACATTATTTTACCGATCAATCTACTTGGAGCGAAGCAACGCGGACTTGAGCTCCGGAAAGACAGCAACATTTGACTTGAGCTCAGAAAAGTAAAAAAATATGTTCTTCCTGAAGAAGTTTGAGTATCAACTCGATTAAAATAGCATCGACATCAACCCAAACCTATCTAGGTTTCTAGCTTGGTGGTTTAGTGACTCTACACAAAAGTTTTAAATATGATTAATGAGCCACTTTATGGTCTGTATGGATACTGAGAAACATTATGTGCTTTAATGGCTTTGTCTGGACTGGGTGCAGACTGTTTTCGGGAGGATTGTTTGGGTTCTAACCCAGTGGAAAATCCTGCTTGACGCAAAGCTGCAGGTCCATCTGAAAAGTGTGGTGGAGAAGCTGGAAGTGCTTTCTTGCAACCCACCAGCAGCAATGTGGCCAGATCCAGGCTGAATAGGTGTGCTTTGATCTCAGGAAAGGGAAGCATGAAGAGACTAATGGCAGCATGTTCCGTTGCCTCGGCGTCTGGATCTCCTGGTAGCCTCCTTTGCCCTTGCTCTGGGTGATCGACCTATCGCTTGAAAGATCTGTTTTCGCCAAGGTCTATAATAGGAGGGGACTATCTTAGGTTGCTCCAATTGTTGGTCTATTTTAGTCGCCAAACTTGTCTAGTGACTTTATTTTGGTAGTCTTGCTGGCCACAGCGCGCGGCTGGTTGCCTACGTACTTGTAATATATGGATGTTGCCGGTTGGAATTCATTCTCTCTTTTCTTTACGGGGGAGGTTTGATTTCATTCTATGAAATGGAATTGGAGCGAGGCCCTTTTGCTCCCAAAAAACAAGCCAAACCAATATCTAAATGCTATAAAATACACAAAGTCACCGGCCATTACCGAGAAAACCTCACAATCTGGACCACATTTTCAGCCGAGCTACCCCGAGCCAAGATGAGTGCAGGGGCGGCCATCAAGGTGATCGGAGCTTTCGACTGCCCGTTCAGCCGCCGCATGGATGTCGCCCTACGAGCTCATCATCCTAGAGGAGCTTCACAGCTAATTAGTACATGCATTTATCTTAAAAAAACAACTAATTAATACATGCATTTCTTAAAAAAAAACTAATTAGTACATCCATCAGTGCGTGTGCACAGTGCATGTGACCTTGTACTGCTCTCCTCTCTTCCTATGCACTAAGTGTCTGCAGCTGAATATACTAAGAACATCACCAACAGTTCCTTAATCCCATAAAATTTTCTGGTTTAAGGGGAGTTGGGCCAAAAAAAGTGCTTCAACAGTTCCTGTAAAACTGGAAAAAAAAATTATTGGACCCGTATAATCAGCCCAACTCAGCCTTCATCTAGCAGAGATGGATCTTCCCGGCGGAAGCCAATCGCTGAAAAATCAGCTCCCACGCAGGCCTGTCTTCTGGCGCCGCCGGGTGATGGATCACAGGCCGGAAACACACGCGTACATGGTGGAGAAGAAAACACACGGAGACACGCACGAGAGAATTTTTTTTTGGTGCCGTTTTACTTCCTCCTCGGCTTTTCTTCCTTTATATCTCACTAGCAAAAATGCCCGTGCGTTGCAACGGGAGAAAAAAACAGTCTTTATCACCAAAATTAATTGCAAAAAATAAAAAAAATCCCTGGCACAACGCCCATGCTTCACCACAGAGCAAACACCAGAACCAGAGTCCTTCTTGTTCGTTGCTGACGAATGCAAGTGGGTCCAGCTAGTCGGGCTTCTCCGTAGAGGCACGGGCTTGGCAGACACCCTGGCATGTCTTCACCCATGCATCTGTGTTTCGTGAGTGTGGCGTCAAGCTAGTCGGGCATGCCGATTGTGGAAACTGCGAGCTGGTCCTCGTGTCCTAAAATGCCTCATCGGTTTACTATATATATGCCATATGTTTTTGGATAATTGTCGACGGTTCTTTATTTGGAATAAGAATTTAACCATGGTGAGATCGCCACAATCCTATGACAGCAACCTAGAAGGTAATCTATGTAGCCCAACCATTGTCATGTACTTAGTCACGTCCTTGACGGGTTGTGGATGTCGTCCGGGTACCACCAATGACCAAAAGGTTAAACTGCTAAAATAAGTCTTGGAACTGCATTGTGTTTAGCAAATTTAGAAGCATCAAAGACCTCCTCTACGTTGTTGAATTATGCTTTTGCTAGCCCACCATCGGTGCATGATGGACTTAATCCAACTTCAACCCAGTTCAAGTCCTCCTTTAATTGTGCACCATTAGCCGACTGCACTTGGTAATTCTACACAAATATGGCGATGGAAAAGAAAGATAAGGGTACCTGTCCACGTGATTGAAGCTTGGTAGTGGTCGTGGCGTGCTGGTTCAATTAGCTTGGAGCAATCCCAGGTCAAGGTCACAACGCCGGTGATTTGGATGCATGCATGGCTGTAAAGCTACATCGACAGCACTCGGTCCTTCAGCCTCCGCCGCTTTCTTATCTGATGAATTTTGCTGCTCTACTCCTGCTGCTATTGTATCGCGCAACAGAACGTGATCGAAAGACGAAATCTATGTCCCGTGCGACCTCAAAGTTGGGCACGAATCCTTTTCTGACTGTGATTGAGATGTGCGTTCTCGACAAGTTCGTTTTAACTGCGTCACCTGCATAAGAGGGACTCGGTGAGGATGGTCCTTGTCGGCGGCAGCGGCGAGGCCGCAGACGGAGGAGTTGAGCCGGAGAAGCTGCAAGACACGCTCTTGTAGAATGCTGGCTCAGGTATGCGGCTCGACGACTGCCTTCCGGTGAGACGCCGAGTACAAACGCCACGCTTGAACGATGCTTTTTGGAGATATCCACGTACACGGCCAAGGCTAGCTAGCCAACGCTTTCCTCTGGCTAGAAAGTATAAGTTGAGCCGATGGATTTCGCCGGCAACAGACGCACACACGACGAGATGCTAGTTGATGGCAACAGGCTTGCTGGCGGCGCGCGTCGGTCAGCACGTGCGCCAACGATGAGGATGTGGAGGCGGAGCAGCACTGAGTTAATTCTTCCAGCGGAGGTAGCCGTCCTCTCCGTCAAGAGCAAAGGCAGCGGCGGCGACGACATTGATCCCTTCACGTCTGCCGCGTTGCGATTCTTCCCACGATCTCACGATTTGATAACAGAAACGTGATCCTGGTTGATGCATATATACACACAGCATATGAACGTGCAAACACCATCACAATACGAAATCGTAGATGAATCGGTTTTTCCAACCACCAAAACGTTACGGACTCTAATAGTCTCAGAACCAATGCATGCTTTAGTACCACCTCACGTATATGTTTTAAATTCAAACTGAAGGCGTAAACTCACGGGAAGAAGCGTATTGTGACGGTGAACCCACGGAGTCAATCCGTGCTTTATATATATATATATATATATATATATATATATATATATATATATATATATATATATATGGAAAGATTATTCGGTTACAGAAGGGAAAACGTGGCTAGTAGGGATCCTACACTTGCGCCACGATCCGGTTAGCTCGTGCCATCCCACGAGCTCCTGAACGTGTCTACCACGCGATGCTAGACTGAAGGAAACGGCCCGATGCAAACGGATGCATCTCAGGCCCATGCAAATGCATGCACGGCTCGCACAAGTTACGGCTCGTGGCTAACTAACTAGCTAACAAAAAACAAATGCTAATTAGACGTGACACCACGTGTACGTGCTAGCCTATACTCTCTCTTTTTTTTCTTTTTTTTTTGCGGGGAATTGAAGAGCTTTATTCATACGAAACAACACCAGCCCTGTCAGCCATTAGACTGGTGATCAGGTAGCCAGGGGGGGAGTCCATCCAGCACTCCGTCACCTCCAGTGTGCAAGCATGCTTAGCACAAAGGTGGGCCGGAACATTTGCATGTCTCCATACATCATGAATATCAAAAGAAATAAAACTAGAATCTAGCTCCTCAATATCTAAGAGTAACGGCGCTATTACAGAGCGCGAATCCCGGCGTGAGTTCCAGTGGTTTACCACCTCCAAACTGTCAGTTTCCATCTCCACACGCGTATAACCTCGAAGCTTTGCCATTAGCACGCCTTCACGCAGCGCTGATGCTTCCGCGACCAGGGGGTCCGTGACACCAGGACAAGGCTTGCACCAAGCTCCAATGAAGGTCGAGGTGGATCGGGCAACACCCCCAGCCCCTCCCCTATGCTCCTCCATGGAAATACCTGCATCGGTATTGATTTTAATCCACCCATCTTCTGGTGGTCTCCACCCATGACCCAGCAATATATTCGCTTTTCTTTCCGGAAGCTCCAATACCGAAAGAGCTTCTCTGATCATCTTCATAGACTGTGCCGGTTCCGTACTCGCCTTGTCATGAGTGATGTTATTTCTTGATGTCCAGATTGCCTACATAACCGTAATTATTTTTGCTCTATCTGAATCATCAAACATTGCGTCACAGAGTAAGTCTCTGGACCACGTCATAGTATGAAGTTCTGGGAGCTTTATATGTAGCCACTCTCTTGCTTCCCTCCAGAACCTTTTAGCATGATTACATTTGATCAATGCATGGTACATGTCCTCATCCGCTGCAAGACATACTTTGCATTGAGCCAAAGTCGCAATGTGCCTGTGTTTCAGTATGCTCTAAACCGGAAGGATCCCGCGCAATACTCGCCACCAGAACACACGCACCTTAGGTACCACATTCAGCTTCCAAAGCTTCGACCATAACTGTTTTTCTTTCTCTGAAGATTCCGTAACCGTCCCCTCTCCTAGAGCAAGATGCTCGTTGCGAGTCATAAGAGATCGGTACGCCGATTTTACAGTATAGACACCTGCTTTTTCTGCTGACCATGCCCAAGAATCATCTCCACCTTGACGACGCAAAGGAATATTTAGAATAGCATCAGCCTCGGGGGGAATGAAATTTTCTCTGACTACGTCAATCTTCCACGTCCCAAGTTCAGAATCGATCAAATCCGAGACCGTGGTTAATGCAGCAGCACCAACCTGTACGGACGGTTTCAGAGAGATAGTTCCTGGTAGCCATTGGTCATTCCAAATGGAAACAGAGGTTCCATCGCCGATCCGTCTGATGATGCAGACCTCCAACGCCTCCCTGCCCGCCAAAATTGCACGCCAGGTAGAGGAAGCGTGCGGGTGAGCAGTGGCATGCATAAAATCAGTGGAAGGAAAATACTTTCCTTTTAGAACTCGAGCACATAGCGAGTCAGGGCTCGTGACCATCCTCCATCCATGCTTGCCGAGGAGGGCCAGGTTAAATACTTGTAGGTTTCTGAACCCCATTCCTCCTTGAATCTTTGGGGATGCGAGTATATCCCAGTCGACCCAATGCAGAGACCGGCGGTCGAGGGAGCTACTCCACCAGTAACGTGCCATGCATGATGTAATTCCCTTGCAGACTTTTTTAGTTAACTTAAAACAACTCATGGAGAAAGACGGTATCGCCTGGACCACAGGCTTGAGACGAACCTCTCTCCCCGCGCATGAGATCATCCGCTCCGTGCCACCCTGCAGCTTGCTACGGATCCTCTCATGAAGGTGATCAAAAGTGCCACTTGTTATCCGCCCAGTTGCAGTTGGCAACCCGAGGTATCTCTCGCTGAAAGCTTCCACGTCGATGCCAAGAAGGAGCTTCAAACGCTGTCTCACTGGGTCAGGGGTGTTCGGACTGTAATAGATGGAGCTTTTCTCTCTGTTCACACATTGTCCAGAACAATCACCATAGATCCTTAAGACTTCATTTAACCTCTGGGCACTAGCCTCTTTTGCATTCATAAAAATTAAACTGTCATCTGCAAAGAGAAGGTGATTTACCCAAGGTGAGTGGTTACTAACTCTAATTCCTCTATCCACTCGTGCACCTCCCAATCGATTTAAGAGTTTTGTAAAGCCCTCTGCACATAATAGGAATAAGTAGGGTGACATGGGGTCTCCTTGACGTAGACCCTTAGAAGGGGTGAAGTACGGCAACAATTCCCCATTCACACGGACTGCAAACCTGACAGAAGTCACACATTTCATCGTCAGTCTAACAAAATTCGAACTGAAACCCAACCTTGATATAATAGCTTCTAGATAGTGCCATTCGACTCGGTCATACGCTTTCATCATATCAAGTTTGACAGCACATACATGATTCTTCCCCTTCTTCCGTCTCCTCATCGCATGAACGCTCTCATAAGCAATTAATACATTATCAGTAATGAGTCGACCCAGAATAAAGGCACTCTGTTCTTCACTTATAATCTCGCCAATAAATTCCCTAGCTCTGTTTGTGATACATTTGGACGCGATTTTGTATAAAATAGGGCATAAAGAGATTGGTCGGTACTGAGAGATGCGCTGTGGGTACCTTACTTTTGGGATAAGTGTTATTAAAGTGTTATTGAAGTGTCATTCATACCCACCGGCAGCTCTCCACCATTGAGGAAGTCCAGTACAGCGGCCACAATGTCATCCTTTAGAAGATCCCAATGGCGCTGGAAGAAACCCGCTGTAAATCCATCCACGCCCGGTGCTTTGGACGGGGCCATCTGAAACAAAGCCGCCTTTACCTCCTCTGCTGTAAAAGGTTTATCAAGGCGCCCGTTCATAAGTGGGGTCACCTTGGGTGGAACCAAATTCAGCAGCTCATCCATTGGTCGAAAACCCTGGGAGGTATATAGAGCTTCATAAAAACCTTGGACTTCTGCATGATTCTCATCAACAGTTTGACATATAGAACCATCGACTCTCTCCAAAAACTCAATTTTATTCATCCGTTTTCGCTGGGCTGCCTGAGCATGGAAATAGCCTGTGTTATGGTCACCCTTTCGTAACCAGAGAACTTTGGATCGTTGACGCATCCAGATTTCCTCTTGTCGGAGCGCTTCACGCAGTTGTTTCCCAATCGAGCGCTCTTCATCAGCAGGGTCGCGCCCCATGGAGCGGGCTCGTAGATGGTCGAGCTTTGAGCGCAGCTTGCGGACCTTGCGTGTTAGACACCCGAATTCTTTTGCTCCCCAACTAGCAAGCGTCTGCTGCATACTGTTAAGAGCATGAACTGTTGGATATTATGATCTTAAAGACTAACTGTAGCTATTATGTTTCTAAGGTTAAAATCTGCTACAGTTAACTGCTACAGTAGGCGGTGCCTACTGTAGCTGGTTCACTGAACCAGGTGAGCTGCCCTGATTGGGGGCAGCTCTTGTCCAACCAGGTGTTGGCCCCCCTGGTGCACTGTGCATTCATTAAATGGAGAGATAGATAAGGGAAGGGGAGGTGTGCTGGCTGCTGCTCTAAGCTAGAAAATATACACACGCTCACTCCACTCTCGCTCTCTCATCTAAGCTGCCGATCAAGCTCAGCACAGCAAGCACTGGGAAGGACCATCACTCCCACCAGATTGTGTTCTTGGTGGTGCTTACTTAAGAGAAGGAGATGGCAGGACCTGGTGAACAAGGTAATCCCATCTCATATTCTATTTGTGGCTCAAACTTATGCTAAATGATCCTAGAGGATCCAACATGAACCACCCCGGCCGGACCATGTTGCCCAGCTCCCTTCTGCCACTCTCGAATTAATAGCTGGTCATATTCAACATGTGTTTGCCATACATCCTCATATCGAAACTGTCTAGCAGCTCGTGGATTTGTTCCGGTCAAGTGTTCCCGTGGGTTGACCAGCACAAAGCAGTGGTCAGATTCCGCGGTTGCAATATGCCGAACATGCGTGTCTGGGAACATATGGATGAAGTGCAGGTTGCCGAGCCCCCGATCAAGTCGAGCCTTTACGTTTGCACTACCCTGCTGACCATTGTCCCACGTATACTCCGCCCCCGACCAACCAAGGTCCTGAAGCGAGCAATCATCGACTGCCTCTCTGAACGCCCTCATTTGATATTCAGGCCTAGCCACACGAGAGAAGTGTTCTGAGGCAGAAAGAGTCTCATTGAAATCACCCACACAAAGCCATGCTTCGTGCTTAATTGCATAGAGAGTTCGAAGAAATCTCCAACTGTGGTGTCGATCTTCCACCTTTGGAGCTCCATAGAAACCAGTGACCCGCCACACTTTCGAGTTTTGAGTCTTCTTTTTTACCAGAACATCAATATGGCTCGGACTGTAGTTTTTCAATTCCACTTCCACCTGGTCCGACCAAAACAAACCAATACCACCACTCAAACCTTCACTGTTCACTGCAAAACAGCCGGTAAAACCCAATAGATTCTGCAAACTTTCCACCCTTTTAGCTGAAATTTTTGTCTCCATCACAAACAAGAGACAGGGCCCTTCCTGCTTCACAACACTGCGAAGCTCTCGAACTGTCGTATGGTTCCCAAGCCCTCGACAGTTCCAGCTCAAGCAACTCATGGTTGCGGGCAGGGCTGACTCGTAGCCGCTGCCGAATTATCCGAATTACTCGGAGTGGGTTTCTTTTTCTTTGGCTCCCTCTCAGGTTCAGCTCCATCCAGTGAACTGCCAAGAGAAGCATTCTCCTTATCTATCTCTTCCTCAGCATGAGGAGAATTTGTCAGAAGGGGCAGCTCGACCCTCCTGTAAACCTTGTTCAGAACCTGAGGTCCCCCCTTTCATTTATGCTGATTTCTATTGCTCTTTACGGGGGAAGTCACCTCGGTCATACACTTAGCTGTTGTGGTCGAGTTCCTTGTATCATCTGTACTGTTTTGGGGAGCTGAGTTCTCCCTGGTCGAACCCTCACCCGAAGCAGCCTTCTTTCTATCATCTTGCGCCCTTAAACCCTTCCCAAAAGGGAGGTCACCATTCTCATCTCTGGTTCCCGGCGCATAGAGGTCCGAATGTCCCAACCTTCCACACGAGAAACAGAAATGTGGCACATTCTCATACACAATATCATAAGGATCCATGCACTTCCTCCTTTTTGATTCAATTAGTATCCACCTCCTCAAGGGTTTCTCAACCTCGACGGTCACTCTCGCCCTTAGGTACCCCGCAGCATGATCAAACTGGACAAATTTTGCATCCTTGTCAATCTGATGTGCAATTGCTGTACTCCATGGTTCATCCCGAAGATTGAACGGGAGGTTCATCACTCGAGCCCATAACTGTAACTTGCCAAACTTGAGCTCGGAAGGCCGCATGCACTCATCAAATTCAGATAGAATCACTGCGTTCTTGCTGATGTGCCATGGCGAGCCCTCCCACACACGATCCCGATCCCTCTGACAAGCAAATTCTGCAACAAACATGTTCTCCCCCACCGGTCTGAACATCAGGCCTTTAGGGTTCCCCCATGCCGGTCTGAGAGCACTGGAGATAGTTTGGATGTGGAAGATATGTCGATGAAGAACTTTCCCTGCCAGCATCCACTTATCTCGCGCCCCTTCCTCAAGATCATTGAGCACCAACGGAGGCGCTTCCTCGTCGGTTATATCCAGCTTCCCCAGCGCCTCCGCTAGTTTTGCCCTCGCCGCCCTTGGCGAGAGAGCATCCTTCCCCTTCCCCTGATCAGCAGATGAAGCCATCTCCGATCAGAAGGACACCCGGCGCGCCCCGCCTATACTCAACTAATGCAAGCTAAAACTTACAAACAAACATGCACTACTCCCTACGTACGTGCTAATGCAACAAGATTATCTAACACCGGGCATCTACGCCGTTGTGCCACCGCCCCACCACCAACCAACGCCGGGCCTCGCCGCCGACCAGCACATCCCCGCGGAGGCCCCACTCCTGCCTCTGAATGGCCTACGGCCAGCAGCAGCCACCCGCGCAACTCTGTGCCAGCCGGCTTCCTCTCGCCGCCGACAGCTACCCATCACCCTCTCCGCTCCAGCCAGCCTCCTCCCAGGCGTGATCACCGCCGCTTCGCTGGTCCTCGCTCGACCGGCTGTCGTTTTCTTTCGTTCTCAAGGTGTTTGACGATTTGCTCACCGAATTTTTTATGTATCAAAGAATTACCATTTAAATTGTGTGATTTTGCCTTGTATATTAACTCTCTTATTGAGTTGTGGTTCAAATTTGTTTTTTAGTTTTGAATCATATTTCATATATTGTGGTTCGAAATAATGTTGAATTATGTGTGTTGGATAACATTGTTTGAATTACTATGTTGATAGAACATGCACAAGCCATTTGTACATTAAATTAAAGATAAATGGGAAAAACTAGATTTTAGGGGGAGATTTTTACAGGACTGCAAAAGCAGCTCACCTGTCAACCTCCCCTAAATTATATGGACACCCCATAAAACCATATTTAGAGGGAGTTTTTTTATGGGAACTGCTGGTGATGCTCTAAGTATAGTACTGCCTTGTGCACTCAAGGGGTGATTAGCACGTGTGCTTGTGAAACACATGTCACAATTATTTCCTCTCTTGATTCCATGGAAATGCATTATACTAGGAGGAACACTACGAAAAAATATATCATGCATACGGCTTTTTGGCATGACATTTTTCTTCAAACACTAACATTTGATAACTCGAAAAATTTGCAAGTTTTGACAGGTTGGCAATGTAAGTTTGATTGTCAACCAATTTTCTTTCATTTTTGACGAATTTTGAAAAAAAAAAATAAGTTTCAACATTTGAAACATAGTACGAGCGACCGACAAAATCACAAATTTAGTACCTGCACCGACAAAAAATTTTGCTTAAAGTTTCACCTTTGAAACTTGATACAAACAACTAAGAAAATCGTACATTTCAGATGCAAAATCTTAAGTTTCAGGCATTAAAACTTAAAACCTATTGTGTCCTTGTGGGAGATCCAACTACTTTGCGAATCGTGAGGCAATTGGGTGGCCAGACACGGCTTGGCAGGTGTGTGCCCCTGCATCTTGGTGCCCGCGCGAATTTCCGGTTGGTGCTGCCTTCTTGACCGCCGGAGCCGACGACGCTGGCTGTGTTCAGCTCAGTGTTGCTGCACGATTAGATTACTACCTGAATCCGGGTTTTTTCAGGTTTTTTTTTGCGGGTGATAGTTTGTTAATATTGTAACTGTGATGATATCCTAGCCCGCTTTGCCGATCATATTTTTTGCGGGACGCTTTGCCGATCAGTTTTTGTAGCGGGACGCTTTGCCGAATATGTATATAACACTGTGACGATGACAGGGCAGGGTGACGGAAATGACTGAGGAATGGATCGACATGATATGCAGGCCAGAGTAACACGAGGACAAGAGGTCGCTGGTCTGTGCGATGCACGAGATTTATAACTGGCTCGATCACATCCCCTGCTACATTACACTAGAGATCACACGTTAACTAATTCAGCTAACTTCGGACAATCAGTCGAGTGTAAAGTAATTTTCGGAAATACGTTCAATTTTACGTGTTCCAGCGCAATTACACTCAGCGTCATCCAATCCAGCTTCATGGACGCGCTCTCGCGGTCGTTAATGTCTCCCACGGTCGTTATCACGGCCGTGGTACGGACGGGCCGCCGTGCAATGAGCACGAAGCGTCGCCTGTTAATGCATCGTGCTGTACTGAGACTCAAGTATTTTTGCATGTTTGTCAACTACTGTAGCAGAAGTGGGCTTCATGATCGTACGTCAGCACACACTCGAACAAGACTGAGCACTCTCTTCGGTACTACAAGTGAGCATCTGCAAAAACAGGTGTGCAAAATACGGTTAGGCTTCTAAAATCACATTCTTAATTACTGGATCAACTCTAATAAGGTATACGTAGTAATACGTATTGCTAGTACACTAACCCCTCTGGATCACATAAGCACTTTGGAAATGTCTATACGTTGACCGTAACAATTAGGGTGCGGAACGGTGCAACAATTTCATTCCCAATGCCTCCAAATCCTAATACGCACTGGCCACATTTAAAAAATTAGACGAGTTGGGGATCTGTCTCAGTTTTTTCTGAGGAGTACATGGACCCAAGAGTTGCTGATTTATATAGTAGGGAGTTTGTGACCACAAGAGTGGGCACCTTCCAAGCTTTTATGGTGTGCAAATGGTCGGCCAACCTAACATTTTTTTCTCAGGCACACTCATCTATTAAAGTTTAATAATAAAGAAAATACTTATGTGATCACAAAAACTGTTCATAGAACAATTGTTCCTATATTTTAAAAGTATACATGTTCATGTGTTAGAAAAAAAAAGTGTGTTTCTATATGTTAGAATTTTTTTAATTTATTTCAAATATATATATTCATGTTATGAAACGTTTTAATATGATTAACTAAGGTAAAATTGTGTGCATATAAAAGAAATGTTCATCCATACCAAGAGATATGTTTATGTATTCCGAAACATTGTATTTGCATAAGAAAATAAAATAAAATAAAAGTGATGAATTTAAAAGGAAATAGAATAGAAGGAAAACAACAAAAATAAAACAGAAAAATGAAACAAAGAAGAAAAAATGGAAAAAAGAAAAGAAACAAATGGAAGAACAAAAAAGAAATAATGTGTCAGAATTTATGAGCTGGCCCTCGCCGACTCAATTACAAGGTTCAGCCGCCACCACCCTTATTTGCCGCTTTGGGCATCTCCAAGGCAGTTACCCACTCTACCCTTAGGTGTTCGGACTGGTCTATCTGGGGAGAAAACCACCCATTGGGCTCCCCATTTCGGCCTGAAAAGTCAGTATTGCCTAGAATCTCCAGACCGTCCCAAATTAAGGGAAGTAGTAAGGAAGTCTGGACTGTCCGCCACATTGGCCCAAAAACCTACCCCCCCCCCCCCCCTCCCCTCTTTCTCACTCTCACTCTCGGCTCTGCCCCATCGATGCAAACCCTAGCCTCCCCGTCCCTTTGCGATGGGACATAAGATGACCGAGAAGGAACTTGAGCGTTGCTAGGCTATGTGGCTGCTCAGCGAGTACAAATCCGCTCAGCCGTCGCCCTGACGAGATGACGAATCTAGCAGGATCAAACTCATTTTCATGCTGCTATGGCTCCATACACACTCCCACATCACCGACTGTCGCCTGGCCCCTCCTCCGCATCCGCGTGGTCATCTCCTCCACCGTGCCACCTCCTCCCTAGTCAAGTAAAATACCGACAACTGCTCCGACTCTGCCGATGGCATCAATTAGTCACACCTCGAGAGAGAGTCGTTCGAGGACAAATTCGTCCGGCGGCTCTGGGAGCAATGCAAAACTAGTTGCTAGAAGGGGCACCAGACAAGGGCCATCCCCGCTGCCACATCGACTTAGCTCCACGGTGCCAACGCCCACCCTCCACTCTACGGCGAGCTGGTCCTCGGTGGGTCAGGCAGCACGTTATGCTCACAGTGCTCCATGTGCTCAGAGCGGCGCCGAGAATAGCACTCGGCGTCCTTTGCCAAGTATTTGGTGCTGTTGCCGCCCACCCTCACCGACCTGGAGCTTGCGGTCGCCTTGGTGCTTGACCAGTCAAAGATAACGACGGAGTTGGCCGCCCAACGCCGGTGATGTCCTGGAATTGGAGCACAACACCCGCCGGAAGGCTGGGCAAGAAGCCGAGGTGCTCCGCTGCAGCCCAGGACAGATGTTGCGGCAGCTTGGACGTTGCAAGTGACCGGAGCAACGGCGATGATGCCAACAATGACGAACTCTAGCAGCAGTGGGGGACCGGCATTTGATATTCACGCCCGGCTAGGTAGGTAGATTCGGCTATGTTTTAATAAATTTCAACTAGTTTGATGTAATATATTCCAATCATCCTGCCAAAAAATATATTCAAATCTAATATGAATCGCGTTTGAACAATGACTTTGTAATACTAAAAATGGGGTATGTCATTATGTGACATAACTTTTGGAGGGTGTCCGCGGACAAATTTGGTGTTCTTTTGGTTTTTTACCAAGGAGATACCCTAGAGTTTCCGCAAATATAGTGTGCTCCCTATTTGTGGCCCTCATCTTCTGAAGGTGCTTATATGAGGACTGAGCCGTATTTAGTGTAGCCCATTAACAAAGGCACACCTTTTTTGCTCATAGGTCATGTTTCTCCCCGATGTTGGAACTTGATAGTGGGAATTGAGACCTATCGAAAATAATCGATGCATCGGCAGCCAGCAATGGGCGAGGAGGAACCATCTCTTTCCATGCAGTGTCTCGGCTCACTTTAGTAGGAACGAGTAATTGAAGTAACGACTATAGTATCGATTCAATTGGAAGCAGTTGTTGCACTCACTCAGACATTCTTGTACACACATCGTTGACGTTGAATTAAAAGATTAATTTGAGCGAGGTCACCGCAGCTAGCTTAGCGTAGCACAACTCTGCTTCCCTGATTAATGTTATTGCCTGCCTAGACATGACAAAATGAACACGAGCATGTCCCAAAACAGGTGGCGCCGGTGTGTACAGTTGGTCCAGTGGTCTCAGCCTTGGCTAGGAGTATACATGTCAGCATCCATCGAACAATTTTACATGTCCTATACATGAGCCGTTCATGCGTGGATCTTTGCTGGTACGTGATCGTAAGATTGGGCCCTCGTTGTGATCAGCCCCACTAGTTAGTTCGCACCTTTGGAGAAGACGAGACATGTTGATTTATGGAACTTTTCATTTTGGTTGACACCTCCTAATCCGACTATTGGACCGAAGTCGGCTAGGTAGGAAACCAGAAGGATGCCATTTGAGTCTTATTCTTGATATCTCCTTATCCCATATGGCTCTTTGGTTGGTGGTTATGTCTCTGGGTGAATACTGGGAATAGGCCGGTTGATTTCTGTTCTATTGAGGTACTAGACCTGAGAAAACTTAGAGGCCTATGGTTTCACACTATCCATGGTGAATGGTATCTATACCCCGGTTGCCAACATGAACATGCATAGCTAGTTCCGGTGTGTTTGGCTACTGGTTGGTTGCCATCATTATTATAGAATTGTGGGAAGCGATACCCTTTGTTCTCGGGATCATGTGTATATATAAATATGCAGCAATAGCCAGCCATGGGCGATTACAATATGAACCTTGACAGACAAGAGGAAACTAAAGAGAGTTACAGAGAGACCAAAGTGGCTGGCTATATTGCCGCATATTAATGCATCATCGTCTACAACAAGGAAACCTACAAAGCTCTAAAAATTATATTTCAACAAGGAAACTGCATGTTGTATCTAAATTACTTACAGATACAAGTAACTTAACAAATATATTCATTTCGTAGTATACCAGTGCGTACATAACTTGAAACTTTATAACTAATGCATAGATTAAATTTTGCATCAACCTAACAATCATTCAAGTATGTCAAAATATATAGAAACTCTTCATAAGTTAAGTTTATAATGTAATTATGTTTCTGTAATTAACCTTCATACTAAGTTTCTAACTATTTTTCGGCAACATAAATAACTTCTGACATGCATATGTGTGTACATCTATTTTGTTTTCTATATACTAATCTATATTTTAATTTTACGTTTTAGACATATTTAATAATTTTTTTATTGTATTTCTTTTATGGGTACATGACAATACATGTGTCCTGTAAGTTTCACTTCTCTTAACTAATGTCATAACCTAAGTTCCAGCTTGCAAATCTTAACAAAATTTTCAAGTTTTAGTGTTTTAATTTTCTATAAATACAATCACCTACTAGATTCGTAAACTGCATACGTACGTGAATATTTCTATTCTAAGATCCAGACCAAAATTTTCTTTACCACCAAGATTTGCTAAGCCAAAGATGTCGGTCTTTCAAAGAATAAAAGATTAAACACGCAAGAACCATATGCAGAGCTTGTTCTTACCAAAAGATTCGAAGAACATCGAACATACAACATCCACTAAGATGTGCCTGATAGCCTCTGGAATACGTCTCGAATCCCTTCTCACCCCTTGAGTAGTTGTCCTCCGTCAGCGATTGGGAACAAAATAGCCCGAATCCCTTATCGTCTACAGTACTACTGATAGAACACAAGAGTTCTAAGAACAGAAGCAACGTGTACTTGAAGAACAGACAGTGAGAGAGAAGAATAGAATGAACGCTTTGAGTACAAGGTATAATACTTAAGTAGAGACTTCTTATAGGAACTGTTCACCAAAATATCTCTTCCTTCCAAGACGGACCCACAGAAATAGGTGTAATACTTTAGCTTTGCAATGTGAATACAAGTATATGTGTACTGATATACGCCAGCAATACACAAAATACAAACACAAATTTACGAATGTCGGCCCAGATGGATGGCCCACAATGTGCGTGCCCCTGCACTTGCGTACCCTAAATCCTCTCTTATATGAAAAAGGGAGGACTAGTTTGTTTTCAGCTTTTTAAAATGAGCAGTGCTACGGAGCCGTCGCTCCGACTTACAAAAGAAAACAACACACATGCCAACCCCGAGGCCGCGCACCGCGCGAGCCGCCCGCTCCATCACCCGAGCAACCGGAAGCGACACCCTACAACCATCTCCGGAGCAACCGCTCCGACATCCACACCGGCCCCAAGGCCGCGATCCAGCCGAGTCGAGGGCTCTGCCGCCCAAGCGACCAAAGACAACACCGTACACGTAGGATGGCTATATACAAAATGGGTGAATCTACACTCTAAAATATGTCTATATACACTACTGGAATATCGCCGTACGCCGAGTGCCACGGACACTCGGCAAATGGCCAATAACCGCCGGCAAAGCCTTTGCCGAGAGTTGCACTCGGCAAAGGCCACCCGGCGTACACCTCTCAGGCAAACAGGAATTTGCCGAGAGCCAGGACACGGACACTCGGCAAAGAGTTTGCCGAGAGCCAAATAGTGCCTCTCGGCAAAATAAAGTGACTTCACGTCCGCTGGTTCCGTCAGCTCTTTGCCGAGAGCCACGCTCGGCAAAACTGCCCCAGCCAACTGCCATCTGCTCCCAGCGCATGCCACTTTGCCGAGAGCCACGCTCGGCAAAACTCCCCAGTCTCCCAGCGCATGCCACTTTGCCGAGAGCCACACTCGGTAAAGATCCGTTCCCAGTAATGTTTCTCCTGCTTTTCCCTCGGATTGCTGCAGCAAAAATAGATATACAATACACAAACATGCATTTGAAGTCTCAAAGTCTAACAACAAACTCACATAAGCATTATATAAATAGTTCGCACAAGCTTCATTTGAAATCACAAAGTAGCTCTTTGTTACAAGTACCTACTTACTAAACAATAAAGTGGTCAATGCATGTCTACATGCGACCACATGATAAAAGCAACACCACAATTATCACGAACTGAAGGAGAATTATCAAGTTCTTCCATCCACTGAACCCGATAAGCCGTTTTTGGCTAGCACATCCACTGAACCCATCCACTGAACCCACTAATTCAGATTTTATCTTCTGGTTAAGCACATACTGATTATAATGATACTCTGCCTTCTCTCTGCTATTGAACGAGTCGTGGGAGCTGCCTTCGTAACGAAGCACTTGTTCATTGCATTCAGACCATGAATCGTAGACTCCTGGACACCTACCTCTGTACACCGCATACCACTTCATCTACAAAGAAAGAGAAAAAGAGGCAGAGAAATAATGCAAGGTTAAAGAGCACATCATACATAATCCACGTAAGCATTCATCACTCATATAATCAAAAGCATTAATGATTCATATACCCAAAAGCAACATCACAAGTTCTACTCAAGTTATACTCCGAGTAGACATCAGCAACTACATTCACGACATCAGCATCAAAGTATCTAACAAGGCTGCTCTTAAAATGGAACTCTAATCAGACTGGTAGTCTGTGAAGCCGGTAAGCGTGGAGTCGGAGGAGGTGGGGATCTCCCCCTCAGTGGAGGAGCAAGCGTCGTCGAGAATGGCGGTCGGCGGAATCAGTGGCAAAGGGTCGATACTCTCCTTAGGTGGTGCTTCCTTCTTAGACAGATCCACAAAAAACTTAATAAGGATGAGCTGCGGGTTCTCCTTAAGGAGCGCCACCAAGCGGTCCTCACTGGCGCGCGACTCCTTGACAGTGGAGTTGAACCTAGAGGAAGCTGCGTCATCAGTGGAAGCCATAACCTCGAGAACGATGCTAGCACCTTCTATCACACAATGAAAAATAACATAAGTATATATGGAATTCTAGGATGTCATCGCAAACTACAAGGATATGTGTGTTGAATTCGAGGATGTCAACACACATATCACTATTCTGGCTTGTTGGTTGACTTTCAGTCCTCCGAGTCTCCCCAACTCTCATCTCTCAAGTGGTGGTGTATATGGTGGGCACTCTCTCACTGACATTTCGACCGTCGGTGATGGTGGCTTCTCCTCCTTCCCCTAGTGCATTACCAAAAGGTCTACCACAAGGAGAAGAAGGAGAAGCGACCCCCACAACAACAGTCGGGATCCTTCCCTCGAGAACATCGATCTATCAAACAGGGAGCCCCATCAAAGTGAAAGTCAACCTTTAGCATAGAAGGCACGCCTTTAATGACTCGAGAACATTTCAACATAAACCATATCATCAGTACTACAGCAAAATTAAACGACTACATTGAATACTAAGACATAATTATGCAGTGCTAGGATAGACAAAAGTCGGGTCAACATTACATATATCCATAGTACTAGGATAGACAACCACTACTAGGACATATATACTACTCTAATATATCAACATCATCTGGGGCTGCGTCAAGCTAGTCCTCATCCATGTCCTCCGAGATAAGGTCAACCACCTCTGGACGTCCGCCGGAGGGGCCTGCCTCACCGTCAGTGCGGGTAGCCGGCTGCACCACCTCCCCATCATCGTCCATAAAGTAGCCGTCCTCATCGAGCTCATCGAAAAGCTGGTCGACCTCCGTTGATATTCTGGCATCCATCTCAGCGTCCTCCTTCTTCCTCTGCTCCTTCTCCTTACTGGCCCAAAAAACACGCTCCTCGGCCACGAGCTGCGGATTGGCCTCAGCATGCCTAGCCATGTACACCTCATCCATCTTGGCCAGTCAGCGTGCCTTCTCCTCCTTGCGGGAATACATCCGGTAAGGAGGGGCAAGGAACCAAGCATTCTTGGCATCCTCCGGGAAGTTCAGCTCAGCCGGTTTCCAGCCATACATGGAAGCCACCGCGTCATACGCCCGCGCGGCGAGCTCAGGGGTGTCGAACGTGCCAAGCCACAGCCGATCACCATCGCAGGTGATCTCAGCGGCGTAGCGACCCGAGTCACGGCGTCGAACATCACAAAACCCGGTCAAGGGAGAGCGGCGCGGCGCCATCCTCCTGAACAAGTGTCATTCGACAACGGTCTCGATATCAAATTTAATTTTGATAAGTTCAAAACTAAATGAAGAATACACAACAACTCTTCATGTGGGTTGACTTTCATTCCATCGATGCCCCCTTCAACAACTCTCACCTCTCAAGTGGTGGTATATATATATGGTGGGGCACTCCTTGCCTGTATATTTCGACCGTCGGTGACGGTCGTTACTCCCATCCCTTGCTGCGTTACCAATGTCTCACAGCAAGAGATGAGGAGCAACGACCACCTACGACAACAGCCGGTGTCTTTCCTCTCATAACATCTCTCATTTCTCAATGTTATTTCGACCGTCGGTGACGGTGGGTCCTTTCGTCCTCCCCCTGCTTTACCAAGGTCTCAGAGGAGGAGGACGAGAAAGACCGACCACCTACGAACAGCCGGTATCCTTCCTTCAACAACATCTCATCTCTCACTCTCATCTCTTTCAAAAGAAAGCACCATTGGAATGAAAGTCAACACACTAAAGTATGCCCAGATCGACCGCCATCGTCAAAAGTCGATTTTCTTCCTCCAAGAACAACTCTCATCGACACTCTCTCACGTATATATGGTGGACACTCTCTCTGGTGGTGGTATATATATGGTGGACACTCTCTCACGGGTATTTCGACTTTTGGTGATGGTCGAGCTGGGCCAGTCCATCGCGCGTGACAAAGGTATATCACAGGACGAACTGGCCCAGATCGGCCGCCATCGTCAGAAGTCGATTTTCTTCCTCCAAGAACAACTCTTATCGACTGTTGGTGATGGTCGAGCTGGGCCAGTCCATCGTGCGTGACAAAGGTATATCAGAGGACGAACTGGCCCAGATCGACCGCCATCGTCAAAAGTCGATTTTCTTCCTCCAAGAACAACTCTTATCGACTGTTGGTTATGGTCGCTCTTCCTCTGCTCCTCTTGCTATACAAAGATCACAGAGGAGGAGCAGAGGAAGCGCGACCCCCTACGGCAACAGTCGGTACCATTCCTCTGAAAACATCTCGCATGTCAAATATGATCGTCACTCGCTCAAGATAAAAACTAGTACATAAAAGCTACTACAAGAAACTACTACAAAAAACTACTAGTCCCACTAATAGATAAAACTACTACATAAAAACTAATGCAAAAAAATTATCTACATAGCGCACATAGCATCCATGCATACAACATTATAAAAAATTATCTACATAGCATCCATCCATCTATCAATCCATCCATCTATCTATCTATGCATCCATCTATCCATGCATCCATCCATCCATCTATGCATCCATCTATCCATGCATCAATCCATCCATCTATCTATGCATCCATCTATCCATGCATCAATCCATCCATCTATCCATGCATCCATCCACATGAGAGGGAGGGGGGGAGCTCACCGAAGGGGAGGAGCTCGGTGTTGGGGGGGCCGCGGGGTCGGAGGGCGCGGGGCGGCGCCGGTGGTGCGCGGGGGGGGGGGCGGAAGGGAGGGGGCGCCGGCCGGTGGGGGCGCCGATCGGTGGGGGTCGGTCGGGTGAGGGGGGGGCAGAGGAGGGGAGAGTGGCGCGGGGAAAAGAAAAGAACCGGGGAATAAGTTTAAGTGCCGCACGCTACCTTTACCGAGTGCTTGTCGGCGCGGCACTCAGAAATGTAATCAAACCTAGATCTAGGTTTTCCTTTACCGAGAGTAGCTCTCGGAAAAAGTCACAACTAGATCTAGGTTTTCCACTTTTGCCGAGAGCCACTCTCGGTAATTACTCAAGTACCAAGTGCCACTCTCGGTAATATGATTGATTACCATCCTAAGCATGCCGCAAGGACATCACAAAGGATTTCTCATGCCGCTACCGGGCATGATTTCATGTGCCGCCTTGCTGATCTGCAATTTCCGGCGATGAAACCCTGGCAGAGCAATAAATTTCTCGAATATTGCACGCGTGTCCGAAAAATGCGGGGGCGTGGCACGTGTCATGCGATTGCCTCATTTGAGAGCACGAGAAGTTTCGAGGCCAACGGAGCAACAGGACCCGCACTTCCTGCACAAACCGGACACGTTCCCTCTCGATACCCAGAGACTAGCTCGGAGACGGTGCGGTTTACAAGCGGCCTCAGGGGAGGCTTATTCAAAACGCGCCCAAACTTTTACCACACCCTACAGGGCCCATGTGGTGACACCGTGCCAGCTCTCGAGGAATTCCGGCATCGTACGATTTGCCGAGGATTTCAACGGTTGCATCAGGCATGCCACCGAGGTACTTTCGGCCCCCGGTGGCAGGGCATGCCCCTCCCTCCTCTGCACAAGGCCTACGCATGCCGCAAGGACACCACAAAGTATTTTTCATGCCACCTCTGGGCATGATTTCATGCGCCACCTTGCAGATCTGCAATTTCCGGCGGTAAAACCCTAGCAGAGCAATAAATTTCTCGAATATTGCACGCGGGTCCGAAAAATGAGGGGGCCTGGCACGTGTCATACGATGGCCTCCTTTGTGAGCACGAGAAGTTTCGAGGCCAACGGAGCAACAGGACCTGCACTTCCTACACAAACCGGACACGTTCCCTCTCGATACCCAGAGACTAGCTCGGAGATGGTGCGGTTTACAAGCGGCCTTAGGGGAGGCTTATTTGAAACGTGCCTAAAGTCTTACCACACCCTACAGGGGCCATGTGATGACGCCGTGCCAGCTCCCGAGGATTGGATTTAAACGGTTAGATCATTGCTCTCACACAGACGGCAAACTCAAAAATAGTAATAATTGAATTAATAAAAAGCACCGGCATCCATCATTAGGAAGATGGCCTGTCACTGTGAATCTTCAATGCCCAGAAGGGGTGAAGATTCACAGTAATGGTTCATCTCCTTAATAGGAGTGTAATGAAGACCGAAACTTACTACGTCTGGATTATCCGACTATTTAAACTGGTCATGTTGCTTGTCTCTAAACGAGGTGGTACTAAAAGTTTATTGAGAGCCGGAGCTTTGCCGAGAGCCGCTCTCGGCAACTGTTGCCTTACCGAGAGCAGCTCTCGGTACAGGTACGGTTGGATCATAAAGTTAATACATATTCTTAATTATGAACACCGAAGTTTAATTCAATTGTTGGACTATCGGACAATGTACAGAGGTAGGCGAGGTGGAACCAAATAGGCAACCGTTAATTTTCCGAGAGCTGCTCTCGGTAAAGAAGTCAAACCGTGGCCGTGCCGTTAACCGCCGCCGGATGTGCCACGTGGCAGAACGTTGCCATGCGGCACTGCTTGGCTCTCAGCAAAGAGTGCCTTTGCCGAGTGTTGCCTTTTTGCCGAGGTCTACTCTCGGCAATATCATGTGTTTGCCGAGATGCTCCTTTTGCCGAGAGTCACACTCGGCGTCTCTTACTTTGCCGAGTGCCCGTGTTTTGGCTCTCGGCGAAGAGCCTGACACCCGACGTATACGAAAATTCCAGTAGTGATACATCCGTATGTAGTCCATATTGAAATCTCTAAAAAGACTTATATTTGAAACCGAGGGAGTACACGGCCGTTAGCGTAAACAGAATAACTCCAGCCGGTAAATATTATCAGAAGCATTAGTATACATACAAACTTCAGCGGTGCTTCTCTTGGCATTTGTCCAAATAAATGGTCTGCATGATAGTGAGCCGGCTTGCCTAAATCTAGCCCCGAAAGCACCACAACTTAGACGGAAAGGTAAGCACCAACTGCAGAGCACGGTGCCAGCAGGAACAGACTAATCACTGGTAAATCATTCGCAATGTGAAAAGGCGATCAGAGAGGAGAGCAATTTACCCAGCCTTGGTACATAGCAACCATTGTATGCTTCATATATAGTAGCGGAGATGAGGAGTTCGGAAGGGAGCTGCGACGAATGACTTCCTGCACGGTAGTCCGCCTGTATGTGGATAATTGAGGGATTGGGGAAGGCCGAGGATGGACCAGGGCTTGGCAGCGCAGTAAGCTCTCCCGGGCGGATGGGATGGGATTCCAGTTGGAGGGAGACTCGGTTGGGTAACCTGGTGCAAGATGAACAAAGGACAAGAAGCGGTGTTTGGAAAATGAGAATGGCCGCCAGTGTGCAGCAACTCGGATGGCACGCTAGCAGCAGTGAGAAACGAGGCGAGACAACCGCGGCCACTGCGCTGGAGGAGGGAGAGGACGGGCCTCCGCCGAGCCGCGCGACGTCGCACCCTCGCTCGCCTCCACCCTGCCTTGGGCTCAGCCTCCGCGGTGGCGACGCCGTCCTCGTGCTCCTCTCGGCCAACCCAATCTTCCTCCCACCCGTGTTCCTCGGTGTCCTCGCCGTGGGCTGCATGATAGTCGATGCAGCGGTCACGCCTGCGGCGCCGGTCACCCTTCTCACCACCTCCGGTGCAGGGGAGCAACGATGCTCGATTGGGTAGCGGAGCAGCGGGGCGTGGCTCCGCCGTGGACCTGCGGAGGAAGAGGAGCGGCGGCACGGCAGGGGAGGAAGTGGGCAGCGGCAACACAGGGGAGGAAGAGGGCATGGGACGACCACGGCAGCACGTGGGGATTTGGGCGTGTTTGGACTTTGGAAGTCCTCCGCGTCGCTCAACTCCACTGCTTCTCAGCTGCGCTCCGGGCTCCAGCTCTAGCGAGAAGCCAGCACCATTCGTGTGACATTCGTGTGATCCATCATTTGATATCCAAGCCCACTTGACATGGAAGCCGGACTGCTGAGAAATAAGACTAATGAAATAAGACTAATGAAATATAGGAGATTGAAATATGAAGGTTAAGATACAAAATGGGGTGATGCAAGAATTAAACAAAATTTACGGGAGTCCCATATATAGTAATTTAGGGGAGCTGATGGAGTTGCTCTGACTCCTATCCCCAATTCCTCGCATGTTCCCCCAACCCTACCCATACGACACGTTGGGCATCCATGTCCATCCCCGTAGCCCCGACAAGAAGCAAGAGAGGGTGGGATGGATGGGGATCGAATGAAGGGAGAGAGAGGGATATCTTTACTATTAAAGGGAGTCTGCGACAGTGATGGTATGTCAGTACGTCGTCATTCGTACACCCATCCCTCCCCTCGAGTTTTCCCCATTCGTCCATCCGCCCTGACTCACGCAAGATCTCCTAAGGGAAAGAAAATCCCTCATGTTAATTCCCATAAGGCAAGTTTCTTCTAAACGCGATCCGATTTGATTGCATGACTTTTGGGTAAATCAAGTGTCGCCTCACCAGATTTCACTGCGCCTCCTAGCATACCATGCTATGCCTTCTCCCATTCTCCCGTGGGTGCCGCATCCCCATGCCGACGACATTCTCCTGCATGTTGTGTCCCTATTGGCGGCACCTAGAGACATCACATGCCGTCAGCCCGAACTGGCCTCCGTACTCGGACAAGGTGCAGCGTTCCAGTGAGCAGTAGGTTGTGTTGCCATGGCGTTCGCCCTCGGCTACGATGCTGTCTCCTTGGCACCATGAATCGTCCTGGAATGTTGTGGTGGGGGGGAGAAGGGGGGTGGGCAAGGTGTGAGCTAAATGACGTGACGTCGAGGGGAGGCGACAGTGAGAAGCCGTGGTGGGAAGAGCAAGCCGGGAGAATGAGATGTGAGCGTTGTGTCGTGCTATGAGAGAGTGAGAGGTTGAATTGCTTTTTTAAGATAAGAAGGGAAGGGGCCGCTGTTTGCCTTTTTAGGGAAAAGCGGTTGTTTGTTATGAGAGAAATGTCACATACTTTTTTATATAGTGAAAAATATCACAAACCTTAACAAGTTATTTCTGAAGAATAATTACTAACAAGTGATTTAGAGGTGAACCTACATATCATTAAAAATGGGATGCAACTCACTCTACTGAAAACACGATGCCACTCACTTTGACTAAAACAATCACTTGCTAGCATCTAGATCAATGAATATACGTTGTATATGAGCTTTTTTTATTTTTTTTATTTTAATATATGTTTATATGTTCACCTTTGTAGATCTGAGATAAAAACCGATGGTTTTGGATGATGCTTTGAAAATTTCGATTCACAAAGTCACTGACATAATATGATGGATCGGACTGAAAACTCATCAAGTTTTACAGAATTAGAAGAGATGCATACAAATAATTGTTTTTCTTGTAGAGATGTTGCACATATGGTGTACAAAAGGTGTATTTTTATATATATATATATTTTTTTACAGATTATGAGAGAGATGGAGATGGATTATGTCGACATTCAAAAAGAATCCATCGACAAGGGTCCCAAGGCGATGTCTTTGGAAGGGCAAAAAATTCACCCTTTTAAGTACATATATGCAATCATAAATTTTAATAACGGCCCATAGCAACATACAGGCATTCTACTAGTATGGATAATGGAGGAAGCCTAGGATGTTGTTAGTGCATGGAGTGGTTAGTGGAGTAATGGGTCAAAGTAGTGGCTTTAGCCATGGCGTGAGTGCCAACCTTCCTTATGTATAAAAGTTGCATGTTGAGTAATAGAAAAGTTGAGGCCGTGAGGGCTGGCAAAAATGTAGCCATGGTGGTGTCCAAGGAAGTGTGCCTCGGCAAAGCCTTTGTGCTCTTCCTTGGGTACATGCGTTGTGTGTGTACAGTTCCTCACAGTGTGTGTTCTTGAGAGAAGAAGGAAGAGAGAGTTGTGAGAGGCAACGAGAGTAAGAAGAGGTGCTGCGAGGATAAGCGCAACAATGGAGACCGGGTGGCCGCACAAGGGCGACGCGTCCGCCGAGCTAGACGCCAACAACGACAACGCCGACACGTACAACAGCAACCTCATCCGGCACTTCATGAACGTCACCGGCATGCCGAAGAACCCAGGGGTGGCCGTGCCGACGTTCACCTACGAGCTGTACGACGAGGAAACCCGCCCCGGCACCGCATCCGAGAAGTACCGGGGCTTGTTCGATATGAACGGCATCCAGTTTTGCCAATGCACTACTTGGAAAAAGCCTAGTAGTAGCGAGGGGTAAAGGACTACTAGTAGCGCGGGTGCCCGCGCCACTACTAGGGCGCTACAGCTAATTGGTAGTAGTAGCGCGGGTGCCACCCCGCGCTACTACTACGTATGTTAGTAGTAGCCCGGGTGACACCCTCGCTATTACTAGTTATCTGTAGCGCGGGTCTGGACCCCGCGCTACTACTAACTAATTAAGAATTAAACAAAAATCCATCCATGGTTGCTGTTGCTGTTGCTGGGCGTCATCGTCCTCTCCATCCATGGCTGATGCTGGTCCTGGAGGGGATGAAGTCCTCCATGGTGATGGTGCTTCCCCACCCAACTCGTCCCCACACCTCTCCTCTGCTGCTACTACAAAAGAAGAGAAAAAGATTAGAAGAGCAAGAGAGATATAGAGAGGAGTCGGAGGAGCAACTGACCGATGGCCGCCGGACTTGGAGCCGATGCCCGAAACCCTAGACGACACCCGGTGACCTGCTGCTACTTTTCTTGGGACCTCATGTCCTCACGAGGCCCTGTCCCGATGAGGAAGTGCAAGTGGTTGCGTGGTAGATCTGGCCATCGCCATGGACGGTGCTCTGCTGGATCTCCCTCTCCTTCCAGCACCGGAGAAGGAGGAGGAAGGTGGGGGAGGGGAGGGGGTTGCGGTGGGAGAGGAGGTCGCTGGATTTGGGGTAGACGCCGAGGTGCGAGGCCAGCGGTGGCGGTGGGTGAGGAAGGGCATCGCGGGTGGGAAGGAGAAGGGGAATCGAGAGAGTGTGGGTTTGGGTTTGGGCCACCACGCACTATGTGTACACATGTGTTGGTGGGTCGATAGTAGTAGCGCCGGGTTTATACCCCACGCTACTACTATGGCCTATCCCGGGGGCATGGTAGAGACCACTTAGTAGTAGCGAGGGGTTTATACCCCTCGCTACTACTATCAACTTAGTAGTAGCGCGGGGTTTATACCCCTCGCTACTACTATGGCCTGTCCCGGGGGCACGGTGGAGACCACTTAGTAGTAGCGTGGGGTTTATACCCCTCGCTACTACTATCAACTTAGTAGTAGCGTGGGGTTTATACCCCTCGCTACTACTATCAACTTAGTAGTAGCGTGGGGTCTATACCCCGCGCTACTACTAATTAGCAGTAGCGCGGCCCATATACCCTTCGCTACTGCTAAGCATCTATCTAGCTATAAGGTATTTCCTAGTAGTGATGGGTTCAATAAGAATTTGGTATGAACTAACTATTGTCTGCACTGGCAGAGCCTGCTAATAAATTCAGGCTAAGCTTTCCCAAAATCCTTCACAACATATCGAAGGTTGGGGGCCAATGCCCCCCCCCCCCCCCCCCCCTCCCCCGACGATATGCACATTACTCTACCTCGGATTATTTTACAACCTCATACTAACACTCAAAAGACAACAGAAGGAACCGAAATATCATACCACATATACTTGTTACATGAAACTACATGATTAATAAATATTAGTTGAATGAAAACGCAAAACCCCTTTTCACACGCTTCAAACAAAATAGTCAGATGCACAACTTTGTAATTTCATGAGTACAACCAAGTGGAACATGTAGAGTCACTATCATTTCCAAGTTTTTTTGCTCGATCTTTCATGTTCATACGAAGATCGGTCACATCCTCGTTACTAGGGGTGGATGGTGCAGCGCACGCCGCACCCGTGCTGTTGCCCGTCGTTGCTTTCAGGGCTGTTTAGGCTGCGTAAAATATTTGGTTCATTTTAGTATTTTGGAGTCATATGTATTTACTCTGGTAGGTAGGCTCTGGTGTGTAATTATCTGTCACTGTTGGGTGTGTTCTGGCATTAGCTTTGGATAAGGTCACGGGTGCGGTGCATGCCAAGAATGTGGATAAGTATGTACATGCGTTCATTCGCAAAAAAAAAAAAAAAAAAAAGTATGTACATGCATTCTGACTTAGAGACGTATATTGAACATTTCACTCCTCCGAAAAAAAAAATTCCCCACACTATAAATAGTTGTTATTCTTCCAGGTTGATGCAGTGGTCAGCCCGGTATGAGCACAAAGGCATCCGGCCAGCGGCCATTTTCCCATGGAAAATACTACTTTCTTCATGTTTCTTGCTGTAATTTCAGTGGTAGCTCCTGAGCAGAACCTGAGCGGCTCCTCGGCGTCACCGAGCGGTGGCTCTGCCACTAAATCGTTTGATCTACCTATTCCTTGCAATCCAGCAGTTGGGTGCTCTAACTCATTCAGATCCGTAAGCATCCTTTGTTGGCCACTGCTACGAATCAGCCGGATGATTTCTTAGAGAAATCATCCGGCTAGGCAGCCGTCCGATTAGCCCGCTGTGGCCGTTGGATTACAGCAATGCCACGGCAGCATAAGCGTGTGACTGCTTCGATGCAGTGCTGCTGCACCCCGGGCAAAAAGCTCCACTGCAACTCCTATGGCGCACCGCTGGCATCCGGCGAAGCTCCAACGCAGCACCGCCGGCGTCTGGCGAAGCTCCAATGCAACTCCGGCGGAGCTCCAACGCAGCATCGATGGCTCCGGTGAAGCTCCAATGCAACTCCGACAGAGCTTCAACGCAGCACCGATGGCTCCGGTGAAGCTCCAATGCGTTGAAGCTCCAATGCAACCCCGGCAGAGCTTCAACGCAGCACCGACGATGTCCGATGAAGCTCCATTGCTACTCCGGCGAAGCTCCATTGCAGCACCGGCTATGTTTCCGGCGGCCCGACGTTGCTCCACTGCAACACCGGCGGTGCTCCCGACAGCTTCAAGGCAACATCACCGGAGTTGCAGCGCCTCCGTCGGCCACTCGCCGCGGTCACCGTCGCAGCACCGCGCGACGCTCCATTGCAGCTCACGAAGGTGGCCATGGCAGGCGGTGGGCTTCGTAGAAGTTACTCGCGATTCGTGGTCTCCAGCGCGGCGGTGCTGCATCGCAGCACCGGCTGCCTCCGTCGCAGACGGCCATGGCAATGCTCCATTGATGCTTCGCTGCAGCGCAAACACTCCTCACGACGGCTTTTGGCGGCGGGGCTTGCAGCATCCCTCAAACGCGATGAGGGAGGAGGAGGGGAAGGAGGGGGAGCAAGTCTCCGGCAGTGGCGACGGCCGGCTCTGCTTCGTCCCTGGGGATCTGCATCAAAGAGACGAGAGGGAGAGAGAGGAGGAAGAGAGGAAGAGAGACGCTCGAGAGAGGAGGGAGGCTGATTGAGGATAAGGTGGAGAGGGGGTGGAGAGGATAAGGCTGGGTGGATGCAGTGGGCGGTCCCACGAGGGCACGTGTCGATCGGAGGAGCAGGTTTACGAGAGAGAGAGATCATCTGGTTGATTCTGATCGTTTTCCTCCTTTGTTTCCTTCTTTACGGTTGTTTGAATCATTTGATTCCGCTTTGGTTTCATCGCCAAAAAAAACTACCGCCAGTTAGAATGATCCGTGATGATAATACATGTGACATCCTCTATTTTTGGAATGAACAAATTTAACTGTTGTATACATACTTTTGTGTCAGGTGGTCTGAATGTTTAGAATTTGTGGCTTTGAATGCAATTTTTTTTTTCTGATAGACCGCAACAGTATCTCTGCTGAGAATAATGGAGCGACTTGTTTCTGTCACTTGTTTAAGATTTATTTTGCCACCGCCAACAGCAACTTGGCCCCAATCGCCATTTGCTTCCCAGGTTTCTCTCCTGCAAGGCGGACCAAGAAGACAGCACATCTCAACAACATAGAGATAACAACATTCCGTTTAGGCGAGTGATAGGCGCCGGTGCGCCGGCGGAAACTTTCGGCCGGTCCTTTTTAAACCGTTAGATTAATGCACTGATGGCCGTTAGATAACCATGGCACAAAGTCATCGTCTCCACGCACTGATTCTCCCTACCCGGAAAAAGTGGATCGTGAACAAAGTGCAGCCCGCGCACACCAACTGTTGTGCCACCGGGCGTGCGTCTCCGGCTCCAGCACCGCCAGTCGCCATCGTCGCCGTCGCGGACTTCCGGCATCCCCGGTTCGCATCACCTCATCGCGCAGGTCGCAAAAAAATCACCACCGCCGTGATTCACGGCCAGCAACGCCCCCTCCATTGATGCCGCTCGCCGGAGCTCGCAGCAGATTCCAATCTCCCGTCGTTGAAGCACACATCGTCGCCAATGGACTTCTTGGATGGCTTGCATCACCATGTCCCAGCAAAAACCAAAAATCAGCAACAAATTCCAAAAAAGACTATTGTAGCAAAATAAATCGTCAGTTCCAGCAAAATAGATCACCGGTTCCAGCAAAAATGTGTCGCTGCCCGCCGGTTACAGCGAAAAATTTCTCTCGTTCCAGCAAAAAAAAATGCCACTTCCAGCAAAACTTACAAAGGGTTCCAGCAAAAACGAATCGATTGTTGTTCGTTTCCAGCACCGATCAAATATGGTTGCAGCTCCTCGACAGACTGGTTGCAGCTTCTGCGCCGGCAGGTTCCAGCAAAGCCACGCACGCTGACGAGGACATATACTAGGGATGGGGTAACAGGCCTGACCTACAGACCCTACCCTAGGACTCCACACGCCTTATACTGGGCCCCAGGCACTACTAGAAAAATGGCTATAGACAATATCCCTATTAATGGCGCACCATGGTGGTGGTGCGCCACTGCTATATAGCAGTGGCGCACCAGAAGCAGGTGCGCCATTGTTATTTTTTTAGTAGTGGCGCACCTTTAGTTCAATGCGCCATTGCTAATTTTTTCCCGGTCCACCCCCTTCCCCAGGCTTACCAATGGCGCACCTTTGCCAGGTGCGCCATTGCAATTTTAGGTAGCAATGGCGCACCTGGCAAAGGTGTGCCATTGCTAAGGCGTAGGTGTGGCGCACCCGACGTGGTGCGCCAGTGCTAACTCTGCCCCTTTGACTAGTCGATTGCCTCCACCGGAATTTCCTTTTCCCCCGCACGATCTCTCTCAATTTCGGGCCTCCGCGCGCAGCCCACCGAAGAAAAGAAAAGGAACGTAAAAAAAATATAGACAGAATCCACCGAACAGAAATTCTCACGACCCCTCTCTCTCGCGAGCGTCCCTCTCCCCACGACTCCTCGCCGCCGCCGCCACCCACGCCGGCGAATTCCGGCGAGTCCCGGCGGCGCGCAACACGCCCCCACGCTCCCCTCCCTCCGCGCCTTCTTCCTCTCCGGCCAGAATCGCCGCTCGCGGCCTCCACCCTCGCCCGCGGCTAGGGTTTCGGCTCCTGCCCTTTTGCTGCAACCGCCCATGGCGCGGACGAGCCGAGCGCCGGCGACGAGGGCGCCGAATCCGGGAGCAATGCCCTTCTTCTCTAGCTGCAGCCTCCGGCCTTGTCCTGCTCGAGGAGCAGGAGAGCTGGAGGGGCGCACCCAGCCACCAAGGTCAAGGTCGCCGCCGTCAAGCGCTTCTTCAACCTGGACCTCGACCTCCTCGGCACCGTTAGCAGTGGCCCCGCCTCTGCCTCGCCGACGTGCGCGACCCCGCCGCTCGAAGCTCCGCCCCGACCTCGTCGTCCTCTACCCCGCTGCCCCTCGCCCCCTCCGCTCCAAGGCCCGCTGCCCCTCCCCCTCCTCCGCTCCAAGGTATGCTGCCCCTCCCCCTCCTCCGCCGGTTGTCGAGTTTTTACCACTGTTAGATCTAGGTCTCTGTTAATGTAAACTGTAGAATATAAAGGATGTTTGCCGCAAACCCCCACTAGCGGCAACACCACTAGAGCGGACTGAAGCCTCCCCGCATTTTGTTCAAGGATGTTTGCCGCAAACCCCCACTAGCGATAACCACAAAAGGTTCCATAGCTTGCAAAACGGCGAGCAACCTGCGTAATTATTTTAAAAAATAAGAATGGAAAATAAATCAGACGACAGCCACTGAAAGCAACAAAAAGGAAAACATAATTTCTAGGGCAATTTGTACATAAAATAGTACTGGAGTAATAAGCCAGCAATCTAGATGCAATGTAAGACTGAAACAGGAAGTTCATGCAGATTGCAATCTAAAGCAACATATAAAACATTGATACTTGACCACTGGTGAAGATGCAATCTAATAATAGCTCAAACAGGGAATGCAGTTAAAGATATTACCATTTCAGTGGATGAGACTGCCAAACCATACTGTATATTGTATTATTCTGGTATGTGTACCAAGGATAATATTTGTATGTATTGGAATATTTCAACTACTGTATTTGTGTGGTTAGTTAACAAATACAACTGCCCTAATTATAAATAAGATAAAAATATCGGGAACACTTTCCTTCGTCATTCCTTTGTCCTGTGTTGTACTCATTCATTTTAAGTTTATCTTAAAACATAATAAAGCTTTGCAGGACAAACAGTATAATTTTGCCAAGTGTTTTTTTTTGCAGGAGAAGCTGGTTGTATTTGCTTTGTCTCATGTTGTTTATGCAGCCTGCATTTTCATTGGATATTGGGCATATTTTCTTTTATTTGCTAATATCAGAACTTTTGATACACCATTTAACCAGGCTGCATATGGTCTTGTGGATAAATTAGGCAAGTATGTCAAGCACCTTCTGTTCCAAGTGCTTTTCTTTAGATAAATGGGAGTTGGCGAGGCGTGGTTCATCAATGCCTCCCACCTCCCTTTCTCACCTTGTTAGAATATCTCCAACAAAAAATATCAAATTAAGTAACTAAAAATACGACGAAGCTATCCAAAATACTGACTTAACCACCTTCTAAAAAATCTCTAATGATCTTCTAATTGTTTGCAGGAAGTCTGGTTGTTAGAATAATTTTCCTGCCATTTGGTCACCCTGTATATTTGGCGGCCGAAGAAGATGGCATGACATTTGGTCACCCTGTATTTGCCTACTTCTCGGCTCCAGACTCCTGGTCTGCCTCTGCGTGACCATGGTAATCAGACTGTACCCTGTATTTTTTGTCATATACAGAGAGTACGGGTCTAAACTATGAGTGCGGATGCTGTCTTGTGCAACTATCTTTGAAATGCCTCTGTTTCATGGCTAAAGCATGTGCCTTTCTGGTTATAAAAATAGGGAAACTGTATTTTCCCTACGACAGTTTAGCATAACTGTTTTAACATGTTATGCGGTATGCCTGAAATTCTCCATAGTGAGAGTAACATGTAAAATACTCCCTCCGTCCGAAAATACTTGTCGAAGAAATGAATAAAAATGAATGTATCTAGTACTAGAATAAGTCTAGATGCATCCATTTTTTCGACAAGTATCTCCGGACGGAGGGAGTAGTTAGTTTGTTTTGTGATTGTCGTTCACTATCTGCAATGGTCTTTCCACATCCACAAGTAGTTTGTCCTCATCTTAAAATTACCATGAGAAATTTGGGTAAGATTCAACATATCATTCTCCATAATGAAATTCAGCCTTTTTGGTTACTGTCCTTACTCCTGAAACTGAGAAAGCACAAAAATACCTTATCTTCATGAATGGTCCTGGGATAATTTCTAGCATAAGTAGAAACCTGTTTTTTCTGCTTATTGCAATCCACCCAAGTCTCGGTGACTGCGTTTTGTTTTTGGATGAAGGCAACACCTGCATATGGACCCAAGTTTTCAAGACTGATGTAAATTAGTGCATAATGTCTTTTATACCAAATGTAAAGAAGTTTTCTCAAGATGAAGCAGTTTCGCAGATTGTAAATTTCTCGATGAATTAACCATCCTTTTCTTTCATCTTCAAAAGTGGCAGCATAAAACTCACTTGAATATATTATCCAGCATCATAAACTTTCATAGCAGCAGACACACATAAGTGGCAGTGCTTTCAAACTTTAGGCACCATACATATTGATATTATCTGGACTAGTTAATTAGTTGTTGCCACCTTTGCTGCTTCTTTGTCATCAAAGCTCTATTAGTTTGATTCACTGGAAATTGTTCTTATAAATCTGCTTATGTGGCAAATTATAAATCCATATTTCGTTAATTTGCACCTAGAGGTAATGCTAGACATTACTGAAGTTTTATATTGTCACAGTCAGTTCAATTGCTTCTCAAAATTTTCAGTCTTGCAACTGAACCTTTTTGCATGTAGTTCTTCATAGTACTATTCAGTCTGTCAAAACACAAGCTAGCTATCGACCTTCTTATATTGCACAACTACAACAGATTAATTGCTTGATGTTTCACATGTGTTGTTTTTTCTATAATTTGACTCGCAGTGCTATTGATTTCGTATGCTAGAAATTAGCCATACAGTGGTTGCAACCTCAATACTATCTGTTCCTGCAAGAAAATAACCCTGAATACTCGCTGCATTTTCTGATAACCAGATTGGTAGAACTTGTTGCACGTGAAACTCACTTGCATATACTATGTAACGTCGTCAAATGCACTTGCATATATTATCTAGCGTCGTAAATTTCCGTAGCAGTAGCGTTACTGTTAGAAATTTACATGCCATCAACATATGGATTTCCTTTGCAGTTCTATTCAAGCTTAGAACACCATGCATATGGTTTGGATAAGCTAGCCAGTTCTTTTTTTTCCTTGCTGCTTATTCGTCAACGAAATTCTATTAATTTGATTCACTGGAAATTGTGCTGATAATTCTGCACGCATTCAGGGTGTTCATTGTGTCACTGGGATAATTTAGCTGCAGATTTTAGTCTAAGATTGGGCCACTAACTTACATTTGTAGATTGCACAACTGACCATATTGTTACTGGGCAATTACATTTCTTTGCAGGGATAAAGTAAAGAAAAAGAAGAAAAGATTACTAGAAGATTAGTTTTAGAATTTTCTTTTATTTCCTTGTAATTTTTCTTTTATTGGATACTTGTAAAGACATTGTAATATTCTTACTATAATAAAAATTATGATTCTATTTCATTGTTTGTTTTTAAATTATTTTTCCTTATAGGTTGTTTTCTGTAAATTTGGATTTTTTTTTGTTTTCCAAATACATTACTAGTGGCGCATTTCAGCCCTTATTAGTGGCGCACCTTTCTTTATTATTAGTGGCGCATCTATAAGTCTATTAGTGGCGCACCTAGAGGGAATACTAGTGGAGCACCTAAGGGTTAGTAGTGGCGCACCTGGTGGTGCGCCACTACTATCTAGATTACTAATGGCGCACCAGAGGTGCGCCATTACTATCTGTTACTAGTGGCGTGTTAATAGTGGCGCACCTATAGTGCGCCATTACTAATGAAAACAGGTGCGCCAATAATAGGGCTTTTTCTAGTAGTGAGGGCCAGATCAGCAACCAAGAATTCTGCAGACTAACATTCACTCGGAGTTCAATGAACCACTCGGGAAGCAGGAGTTCACTCGACCGGCTATTTCACTCGAAGTACCTGACAGTCACTCGACCAGAGAAGACCAAGAGGCTCCAGGAACGCAACGGTCAGGACGTGCGCTCGCCCGTATTAATAGTAATCAATGCGTCCGTTACCTGGCGCCCTTAAACCCCCTCTTTAACCCCTGGTAATGGCGGCATTCATGGGGAGCCTGGCGGACGCTATATAATCCACCCCCCAGTTCCATTCCAAGGGTTCGCAATCCATTGTAACACATACACTCAAGTAATCAAGCTCCAGAGCACCGAGACGTAGGGCTGTTACCTCCACCGCTGAGGGGCCTGAACTCGTAAATCCGAGTGTAACAACTGCGCCGTAGCTAGGCTCTGCCCTCTCATCCGTACCCCTACACACTACTGTCAGACTTGCACCCATGACAGTTGACGCCCACCGTGGGGCCGGCGTCTAGCGACTTCCGGAGTAGTTGCATTTTTCCCATCTTCACCATGGTTTCCGGCGGCGGACTGACCCTGGGCGGCGAGATCCGTTTCGGCATCCTCTGCTTCATCGCCGACGATTTGGCGTGGCTCCAAGAAGCCCCGCTGGATGTCGAGGCGTTGCCCATCCGCGGCGCAGCGCACTTCCGCGCGAGTTCCTTCGACGTTCTCCTTCGACAACCGTCGACTCCGTACCAGTCGGCGCCTTCACTCTCCACCAGCTGTCGTCGCAAGCGCTCCGGACGCTCACGGCTTCAGTGGTGGATCAAGCACGCGGTGGCCCTTTAGGTCGCGGCCCCGCAGATCGCGGCAATCGAGCCCGATGAGCCCGTCTTCGATCTGTTCTCCTCCGTGCATGAGCACTCGGAAAGCTTGTCCGAGTGCGACAGCAGCGATCCCGCTGCAGAGGTGCTGATGGCCGATTCCCCGCCCAGTCCGCCTGGGTACGGCCGCGGCGGCGCGGAGACCGGCGACCCGTCGCGCGCTGATCTTGGCGGCGGCGGAGACCGTCAACGATGAGTACTACCCCCGACCTCTCACTCGGCAGCAGAGGGAGGAGATGCAGCGCAGAACCGAGCGGACTCTCCAGACCCCCATCATTGGGACGACCCCCGAGGCTCAGGCCTTGGAGGCCGCGCGCCAGGCTAACTTGGCTGAGCGTAGTCGTTTGGAGGCGCTCCAGAAATCACTCGACGATCGCGCCCGCAGGCAGCATCAGCCCAGTTCCAGTCGACGGCAGCGGCAGTTGTTCTCGAGTGAGCAGCAGCAGAACTTCCAGGTATTCCGCACTCCCGTTCAGAATTTGGCGGCGGCCACTCGGATAGCAGATTCCATTGAGCCGTCCTGATCCGAGGCGGGAGAGGGTCTACGGCAGATCCGGGCCTTGCTTAAGGCGGCTGAAGAACAGAATTCGGCGGTGTCCCAGTCGCGCAACAGGATTCACAACAGATCCATTAGGGCTGACACCGTCCAATCGGCCCACAGTCCGGTGTCCCCGAGGAGAAACAGACACTCACCTCCGCGGCAAAACGACCGGGACCCCCACCGAGACCAGCACTCGGGACAGGGTCGCAGTCGGAATACAACTCCGCGGCGTCAAGATGATCGCCGTCGTATGCCGTCGCCCCCTCCGCGGGATGGCTCGTACGCACCCCGGCCGTACGATGCCAGGCGTCCTTACGGCAATGATCGGAGGGCCAGCCCTCCCCGCCATGGTGACGGTTATCGCCAGAGAGAGCCAGTCGACTATCGTGACCCGCAGTTCAACGCGAGATCCGTTCTTGCTCAGAACCTGGTCGACAGAGGCAGAGCTTTGAGAGAGAACTTGGACAGAGATCATCCGAGTGGAAGTGGAGCATTCGTCTTCGGGCCCGAGTGCTTCAGCAGAGCGATCAGGGCCGCTGAGATTCCGCCTAACTTCAGATTGGCGGCTGGAGTAAGCAAGTTCACCGGAGAGTCCAAGCCAGAAACTTGGTTAGAGGATTACCGAGTGGCTGTGCAGATTGGATGAGGAAATGACTATGTGGCTATGAAGCATTTGCCATTGATGCTGGAAGGGTCCGCCCGAGCCTGGCTCAATCAACTCACTCCGGCCAGCATCTACTGCTGGGAAGATTTGGCCCGAGTGTTCATCAAAACATTCGAGGGCACGTGCAAACGCCCTGCTGGATTGACTGAGTTGCAACATTGTGTGCAGAAACCGAATGAAACCTTGAGGGAGTACATTCAGCGGTGGACGACCTTGCATCATGTGGTTGAGAACGTCACAGAGCACCAAGCAGTCTGCGCCTTCAAGGCAGGAGTCAGATACAGGGAGCTCATCCTAAAATTTGGCCGGTCAGGATCTTTGACCATGAGCCGAATGATGGAGATCGCCACTCGGTACGCAAACGGAGAAGAGGAAGACCGTCTCCGTAATGGCAAGGGGAAAACCAGTGAGCCCAACCCCGGAATCAATAATCCCAGTCGGAAGCCGAAGCGCAAGGCTGACAGTTCGGCTCAAGCCGAGGCTGCCGCACTGGCTGGTCAAGCCAAGAATAAGGGGAAGGCTAAGGAAAAGTGGATCCCGAAGAAAAAGAGAGATCAGTCGGGCCAGGATGTCCTTGATTTGCCATGCCACATTCACACCAGAAAAGATGAGGAGGGCAATCTGATATTGCCCAAACATACCGCTCGGCAGTGCAGGTTGCTGATACAACAATTTCGAGAAGGTCCGTCGAGTGAGAAGAGCCCGGATGATGCTGATGGTGAAGACAAAGATGAAGGTTTTCTCAGTGTCAACGCAACCCTGATGATCTTTGCAGATGTAGAGAGCAGGAGTCGATTGAAAGTCATCAACCGGGAAGTAAACATGGCCATACCGGCAACGACGAAGTTTCTGAACTGGTCGAAGACTCCGATCACCTTTGATCAGTCGGACCACCCGGCCTACTTTGCTACCCCTGGGCGGCAAGCGTTGGTGGTCGATCCAGTCGTAGGAGGCGTTCGGTTGCGCAAGGTTCTCATGGACGGTGGAAGCGGCCTGAACATTCTCTATGCTGACACTCTGAAGGCGATGGGCATCCCGATGTCCCGTCTCAGTGAAAGCAGTATGCAGTTCCACGGGGTGATCCCAGGCAAGAAAGCAAAGTCACTCGGGCAGATTGCCCTGGATGTAGTCTTTGGAGACGACAAGAACTTCAGGAAGGAAAGGCTTACCTTCGAAGTGGTCGACTTCCGCAGCGCCTATCATGCCATTCTCGGTCGGCCAGCCTATGCACGTTTCATGGCCCGCCCATGTTATGTGTACCTTAAGTTAAAGATGCCCGGCCCCAAAGGCGTGATCACAGTGACTAGCAGTTGGCAGCGCGTGGAAGAATGTTTGCAACAGGGGTCCAAGATCGCTGATGAGCAGATGGCCATGGTCGAGTTGGAGGAGTACAAGAAAAATGCCGATCCGAGTGATCTGCTACGCTCCAAGAAGCCAGCTGTAGAATCTGCGTTTCAGTCGGCCGGTGACACGAAGCCTGTGCACATCCACCTGGAAGATCCCAATGCTGCTCCCACCAACATCTCAACGACACTCGACAGCAAATAGGAAGAAGCGCTCATCCAGTTCCTCCGTGAGAACTGGGACATCTTCGCATGGAAACCATCCGACATGCCGGGTGTACCCAGGGAGCTGGCTGAGCACCGTTCGCGAGTCGACCCGAAGGCAAAACCTGTGAAAGAGCATCTTCGTCGCTCTGCTACACAGAAGAGGAAGGCCATTGGCGAATAAGTTGCTCGCCTCCTGGCAACCGAGTTCATCCGTGAGATGTACCACTCCGAGTGGCTCGCCAACGTCGTCATGGTCCCTAAGAAGGATAAGTCTCTCCGAATGTGCATCGATTTCAAGCACATCAATCGGGTCTGCCCCAAGGATCATTTCCCGCTCCCCCGCATAGATCAAATCGTAGATTCCACCGCAGGTTGTGAGCGACTGTCTTTTCTGGATGCGTACTCCGGGTACCACCAGATCCGACTGTACGGGCCAGATGAAATAAAAACAACTTTTATCACCCCATTCGGGTATTTCTGCTATATCACCATGCCATTCGGTCTGAAAAATGCCGGTGCCACTTTCATGCGCATGGTCCAAAAGTGTTTGCAAAAATAGATCAGTCGGAACATCGAGGCCTACATGGATGACATAGTGGTCAAGTCCAGAAAAGGTTCCGACCTGCTGGCTGACCTAGCCGAAACTTTCGCAAATCTACGGAAGTATGATATCAAGCTGAATCTAGCAAAGTGCACTTTCGTAGTTCTTGGGGGCAAGTTACTCGGTTTCCTCGTTTCCGAACGAGGGATAGATGCCAATCCTGAGAAGATTGGGGCAATTGTGCGAATGAAACGTCCAAAACGTCTTCATGATGTACAGAAGCTCACGGGTTGCCTCGCAGCTCTGAGCCGATTCATCTCCTGTCTCGGTGAGAAGGCATTGCCCCTGTACCGATTGATGAAAAAATCTAATTCGTTCGAGTGGACTGCTGAAGCACAAGCAGCGTTTGTTGAGCTCAAAGCCCTGCTTTCCACCCAGCCGGTGCTCGCCGCTCCAAATAGCAACGAGCCGTTGCTCCTATACATTGCGGCCACTGGTCAGGTTGTCAGTACCATCCTCACAGTCGAGCGAGAAGAACAGGGCAAAACATACAAAGTTCAGCGCCCAGTTTATTACATTTCTGAGGTCCTGACTCCGTCCAAGCAGAGATATCCTCATTATCAGAAGCTCTTCTACGGCATTTACCTGACCGCGAAGAAGGTAGCCCACTACTTCCAAGAGCACAGTGTGTCAGTCGTCAGCGACGCCCCGCTATCTGAGATCATGAACAATCGGGATGCGACTGGTCGAGTGGCAAAGTGGGCTATCAAGCTCCTGCCCCTAGACATCAAGTTCGAGGCGAAAAAGGCGATCAAGTCCCAAGCATTGGCCGATTTCTTAGCCGAGTGGACAGAACAGCAGCAACCGACTCAGAGCCACCCGGAACACTGGACCATGTTCTTTGACGGTTCCAAGATGCTGCATGGTTCAGGAGCTGGAGTTGTGTTAGTGTCTCCGAAGGGCGATCGACTCAGATATGTTCTGCAGATTCACTTCGATTCCTCCAACAATGAGGTCGAGTACGAAGCGCTCCTTTACAGTCTACGTATGGCCATCTCACTCGGCGTCCGGCGCCTGATGGTCTACGGGGACTCGGATCTAGTTGTGAAACAAGTGATGAAGGAGTGGGATATCAGAAGCCCCGCTATGACAGGATATTGCAACGCGGTGAGAAAGTTGGAGAAGAAATTTGAGGGTTTGGAGCTGCATCACGTTCCCCGAGCCAAGAATCAGGAGGCAGACGATCTGGCAAAGATCGGTTCCACTCGGAAATCCATACCCAGCAATGTGTTCCTGGAGCATTTACATTCTCCGACGGTAAAAGAAGATCCCTTCACGGAAGAGCCCCCGGCAAGCGGTCAGTCCGTCTGATCCGACTGAAGTCGAGGTCCCGGCAGTCATTGATTTGATCATGGAAGTCCTAGCAATCACGCCCGAGTGGACAGTGCCTTACATTGCATACCTGGTCAGGCAGGAACTTCCAGAAGATGAAGCTGAGGCCCGCCAGATTGTTCGCAGGTCCAAAGCCTTTACAGTGATGGGCGATCAGTTATACAGAAAGAGCGTCACTGGTGTGACTTAGCGCTGCATCTCTCCGGAGGAAGGTCGATTGATCCTGGAGGAGATTCACTCGGGAACTTGTGGTCACGACGCGTCCTCTCAGACAATCGTGGCTAAAGCTTACCGACCCGGCTTCTTCTGGCCATGTGCCAATGAAGCTGCACAGGAGATAGTCCAACACTGCGCCGGATGCCAGTTCTATGCAAACTTATCGCACAAGCCTGCGTCTGCTCTAAAGGGAGATGGCTCTTATCCGTTCGGCCACTTATCAGCAGGCACGGCAAGACGCCGTTGATCTCTTGGAGGAGGAAAGGGAGATGGCTCTTATCCGTTCGGCCACTTATCGGCAAGATTTACGACGTTTTCACAGCAGGCACGTCAGAAGTCGGACCTTTCAGGAAGGAGATCTTGTGCTCCGAGTGGATCAGCAGCGACCTCACAAGCTTGCTCCCGCGTGGGAAGGTCCCTTTATCGTGTCAGAGGTTCTGCACAACGAAGCATACCACCTGTACAACCTTCAGAAGCAAGCAGACGAGCCCCGTGCTTGGAATGTAGATTTGCTGCGACGATTTTATACTTGATGTTGAGATGTAATAAAAATACTCGAGTGATGTTTGATGAATAAAAGTATGACTTTTCCAGTTCCACATTGAGTTCACTTGTACGCATTCTCTGGCTTACAACCCCCAGTGGGTGTACGCCCTTCAACTTAGCTGCAAACCAATTTTTGCCTATGTTAAAAACTACTCCGAGTAAAGAGCATCCCTCTCACTCGGGGGCTTGGCCGCGAACCAGCTTTCGCCCAAATTAAAACACTACTCCGAGTGGAAAGCGTCCCTCTCCCTCGGGGGCTTGGCCGCGAACCAGCTTTCGCCCAAGTTAAAAACTACTCCGAGTGAAGAGCATCCCTCTCACTCAGGGGCTTGGCTGCGATGTTGGGTAACGCAGTAGAAAACAAAAAAAATCCGACCTACGCACCAGCCCAGGACCACTATGGAGACTGCATACAAGGTTTGATCATTTTTCGTTACCGACTCGTAGCGCAGCGGAAGTAGAGTCGATGACGAACGGCGGTGCAGATCCCCGCAGCTAGGATTTTACAACCTCCCAACCGCGAGGATGTATACCCTCATCTGCCCCGCGGACAGCCCTCCGGGAGGCGGTCGCACAGTCCCCCGGACGGTGTCGCGGACAGCCCTTCGGGAGGACCTCCGAAACTCGGACTGTCACTCGGACAGCCCTTCGGGAGGACCTCCAAAACTCGGACGGTCACACGGACAGCCCTTCGGGAGGCACTCTCGAACTAAGACCGAAACTACGATCTCTCTACAGAGTTGCACACATACGGTATCATCTATCCGGCAGGGCTTCGCCGTCCAGAACTAGTTCCCACCGGAACCCAGACAGCCTTTCGGCTCTACGAAACTATTTCGTGGGAGGGAGAGAAGAAAGGCAGATCATGCATGCCATGTGTGTGAGAGTTGGAGTGAGGATGGAGAGCTCCTCTCCACCTCCTTATATAGTGGTGGGAGGGGTGAGTGGGGGGCTGAAATTTCAGCCCACTAAACATGCACTCACCAAACAAGGAAGCATGTTCCCACCAAACATGGAGAAAACATGTTCCCTTGTCCATGGTGTTCCCCCATGGGGCCCCACCTTCCTCCCAACACTCTCCACCATTTGTGGGGGCTGCCCCCCACCATGGGGGGGCCCCCCAACACTTTTTCCAGCCACAAGGGGGCTGTCCCCTAAAGGGGGCGCCCCCAAAAACAGCCCCCACGATCCGTGGGATCTTGTCCCCTCTCGCTGGGACAAGATGTTTTCTGAAACTATTTCTTCTGAAAAATTCCGGAAGGTCCCAGAACATTTCCGGCACCCTCTAAAATTATCTGGACTCGCTCCGGAACATTTCCGGTATGGTGGTTTAATTTAAAACCATCTTCGTTTACCCGGTAAACAATTCCGGCAGCTCCGAAAACCTTTTTCGGTTTTTTCTCCGAAAAAATTCCAGAAATTACCAGACCAATCTGGCAACCTCCAAAACATTCCCGGTGCTTGCCGAAACCTTTTTGGATCAATTGTTTTATCCGAAACAACTTTTTGGTTTTACCGAAACTTTTTCGGTGTTCTCTCCGGAACTTTTCCGTTGTCTCCGAAACTTTTCCAGTGACTTTCTCTCGGACTCCTCGTCTAGTATTCAGCAGATAGATGACCCTTAAGCGTGTGACCCTATAGGTTCGGTGAAGCATAGACATGACCCGGAACCCCTTCCGATCAATGATCAACATCGGAGCCGTGGACACCCATTTTGATCCCTATACCCACACGAATGAATATTCGAGTGAACCTCGAGTTGCCGTGTGCTATTCCTGTTGCTTCGCGATATGTTACAAATACCCGAGGTGAGACATGTTGGCATCCCCGTGGATCAAAACCTTGTCCACTATGCCAGTTACCTCGTTGCCGGTATTGTTCTCTTTTCTCGTTCCCGTGTTCCGGCATCCCTGTGATCAAATCACCCTATGTCTGGCCAGACGATGATGGATACCGTAACACCGAGAGGGCCCAGAGATATCTCTCCATCGTCGGGGGAGCAAATCCCAATCTTGAGCTATCAAGTTACTTGACATACTTTTCCATGAACCCGTAAGCCGCCGTAATAGCCACCCATTTACGGATGACATTTAACAAACCCCAAAGTTCATGAAGCAAGCATGAAGAAACTCGATACTCTCATGGTCTAAGGAATTATGCAAACATTAACTTCCTGTGTTATTAACCATTAACTTATGACGAATGTATCTCATAGCATAACACAATTTGGGTCGATTCAACACAAGTGTTCTACCAACAATTGTGCCCTCAAAATTGCCGGCATAGCCATGCCCATGATCAGGAAAACAGGATCATCATGCAATACTTGAGCCAGTCATAGAGGCTTGACTAGGAATACATTTTACCGTTTATTATCCCACACGTGCACATGAGTTTCCCTCCAAGCCTCGTTTTATTTGTAGACTCGAGAATCATTGCAGTTATAGCATGGAACATAAACATAATTATGAACAGGGAGATAATCAATAACATTTATTATTGCCTCTAGGGCATATCTCCTACATGCGAACCAGCTTTCGCCCAAGTTAAAAACTACTCCGAGTGAAGAGTATCCCTCTCACTCGGGGGCTTGGCTGCGAACCAGCTTTCGCCCAAGTTAAAACGCTACTCCGAGTGAAGAGCGTCCCTCACACTCGGGGGCTTGGCTGCGAACCAGCTTTCGCCCAAGTTAAAATGCTACTCCGAGTGAAGAGCGTCCCTCCCACTCGGGGGCTTGGCTGTGAACCAGCTTTCGCCCAAGTTAAAACGCTACTCCGAGTGAAGAGCATCCCTCTCACTCGGGGTCTTGGCTGCGAACCAGCTTTCACCCGAGTTAAAACGCTACTCCAAGTGAAGAGCGTCCCTCCCACTCGGGGGCTTGGCTGCGAACCAGCTTTCGCCCAAGTTAAAACGCTGCTCCGAGTGAAGAGCGTCCCTCTCACTCGGGAGCTTGGCTGCGAACCAGCTTTCACCCAAGTTAAAACGCTACTCCGAGTGAAGAGTGTCCCTCCCACTCGGGGGCTTGGCTGCGAACCAGCTTTCGCCCAAGTTAAAACGCTGCTCCGAGTGAAGAGCGTCCCTCTCACTCGGGGGCTTGGCTGCGAACCAGCTTTCGCCCAAGTTAAAACGCTACTTCGAGTGAAGAGCGTCCCTCCCACTCGGGGGCTTGGCTGCGAACCAGTTTTCGCCCAAGCTAAAACGCTACTCCGAGTGAAGAGCGTCCCTCTCACTCGGGGGCTTGGCTGCGAACCAGCTTTTGCCCGAGTTAAAACGCTACTCCAAGTGAAGAGCGTCCCTCCCACTCGGGGGCTTGGCTGCGAACCAGCTTTTGCCCAAGTTAAAACGCTGCTCCGAGGGAAGAGCGTCCCTCTCACTCGGGGGCTTGGCTGCGAACCAGCTTTCGCCCAAGTTAAAACGCTACTCCGAGTGAAGAGCGTCCCTCTCACTCGGGGGCTTGGCTGCGAACTAGCTTTCGGCCAAGTTAAAAACGCTACTCCGAGTGAAGGGCGTCCCTCTCACTCGGGGGCTTGGCTGCGAACCATCTTTCGCCCAAGTTAAAAATACTACTCTGAGTGAAGCGCGCCCCTTTCACTCGGGGGCTTGGCTGCGAACCAGCTTTCGCCCAAGTTAAAATGCTACTCCGAGTGAAGAGCGTAACTCTCACTCGGAGGCTTAGCTGCGAACCAGCTTTCGCCTAAGTTAAAACCTATTTCAAAGACTCGAAAGATTCGAAGGAAAGCATTCGAATAACTCCAGAAGTTCAAAAGCGAATACGAGTATGCGGGCCCGAAGCCCGAAAGAGTTTAACGAATACAGTTCCACTCGGCATACCGAGGCTAATGGGTAGGACTTAAAGTTTTCTCACGCCCCTGTGGGGCTGGCCGGCTCAATGAAGGAATCCAGGTCGATGCCGTCTGCGATCCGAGTGGCCGCTTCGATGAATGTCTCCATGAAGTCCTCAAACTTGAGTTTCTTCGTGTTGGCAACTTGGAGAGTCTTCAGCTTCTCTTCCTTGGCGTCCTTGCAGTGCACACGGACGAGAGAGAGCGCCACGGAATCTCATTGAGGCGAGTCATCATCGCCTCCAGATCGGTGTCGAGCGTGTCTTCTGGCCACAGCTCCTTGTCGATCCTTTCGAGTGCACCCCGCAGACGGATGATGTACCCCTGAACATCTTCAATGCGAGATTCAAGCCGCAAGACGCCTAGGGCAGCCTTGTCACCGATGAGTGACCTGGAAGGATCCAGATCCTTCTCGATTCTGTCAGTCTCGAGCTCGAAGTCCCGGCAGTACTCTGTAAACAAGAAAAGAGGAGAGTCGAATGTCAGCATGCACGAAGTTCACTCGGAAGCAAGTTGAAACACACTCGGATGTTACAAGATTACCTGCAAGCTTGGTGTACATCTCCTCCGTGAAGTCCTCTATGTACTTTTCCAGAGCATTCTTCTTCTCGATGAGCTAGTTGATCTTCTCGTTCAGAGTCTTCTTTTCTTGCTCGTATGCATTCGTCTGGGCCTTGAGCTTGCCGTCCCACTCGGCCTTTTGCTTCTTGAGCTCAGCCACTTCCTTCTTTGCCTCTGTGACGGCGGCCTTCAGCGTATTGTTCTCTCCTTCAAGGTTCTCGAGTGAGGCCAGCTTCTCTTCGGCGGCTTTGGTCTTTTCCCTCGCTACTTTCTGCGCTCCCGCCAGCTCGTTGTCCTTGTTCTCGAGTGCCTGCTTCATAGTTTCTAAAGAGACAGAGGTTCTGAGCCGCACTTGGAGTCGATGGTTTTCACTACGCACATCTGTTCGAGTGAAGTCACTCGGTTCAAAGAATGGAAAAAGGCGAAAGCAGAATGCTCAGTAATTGAAGCTTACCTCCCATGGTCTTGAGCTCTACTTGAGCGCGCGATGTGTTCCTCCTCTCCACCTCCAAATCCAGTCGGAGCTGGGCTGTCTCCTTCTCCAATGCCACGTACTGAGTCCCAAGCTCGCAAGTTTTCTCAAATACAAGTGAGAACAGATCATTTAATATTAAGGAATATTTCGAGTGCTCAGAGATTAGCACTCCTGAAAGGAACAAGCTTGACCACTAGCTACCAGATCCTGAAGTACCCTCTAAAGCAATTTCTAAGTTCTAAGACTTCCGCCGACTGCCCTCAGTCGACGGCAGTCTCGGGGACTACACCCAGTGGGTGCACTCAGCGTGCCCCCACTGGAATGGTATCCACTCGAAACGGTCCGCCCGATCCGAGTGATGGCCAAAAAAAAACAAGCAAAAGCTCTAAGACTCCCGTCGACTGCCCGCAGTCAACGGCAGTCTCGGGGACTACACCCAGTGGGTGCACTCAACGTGCCCCCACTGGAAAGTGACTCGTGTTGAGCAAAAAAAACAAACAAAAGTTCTAAGACTCCCGCCGACTGCCCGCAGTCAACGACAGTCTCGGGGACTACACCCAGTGGGTGCACTCAGCGTGCCCCCACTGGAACGGTATCCACTCGGAACGGTCCGCCCGATCCGAGTGACGGCCAAACAAAAAAAAAACATCCAGTGGGTGTACCGGATATTTTCCGACTGAAATTCCTACTGAAGAAAAATGACTTGGAGATCAACTTACAAGGGTACTTACTCGAACGTTCTCCTAGAGGGCAGCACTGGCATCATATGCCAGCTTGCTAGCTGCGCACATCTCCTTGAGCCGTTGGGTCATCAGTTCCGCCTGGATCATTGCTTCCTTGCTGGCTCCAGTCTGGTCCTCTGGCACCTTGTACAGACTGAAGATGTTGACGGGAGGAGTTGGAGCCGAGGTCAAAGCACTCGACAGCGCTGTGACCGGGCCAGCACCGGCCTGAGAGGAACCTTGTGCCAGGGGCACGATCATGGGTTGCACAGGAGGAACTGGAGGCGCTTGGCTTGGAGGTGCCTTCGGTGTGGTGGTCTGGGAAGCAGTCGGAGCTGCAGTCCCCTTCTCGGCGTCCTTCCACGGCGGCCCCTCATCGTCGTCGACATGGATGATCTCTGCAAGTGCTGCATTCACTCGACACGATCAGCCTCAGTACGCAATTCAGTCGGATGAGGACAATTCAATCGGTTCATGGATCTAAGTAAAATGGAATTGTTGTTACCTTTCTGAGAAGTGGCCGCGTCTGCCGACTCTGCTTCAATGCGGTCTTCGTCGATCTACATAGGAGACATGGTCGAAGTCGCAGCCCTGATTCATAATATTCACTCGGTCAGAAGAGTCCAAAAGTTGACAAAGACAGAAAAGTAAAGTTGACAAAGACACTCACGTTGAGGCGACAGGCACAGTGACCTTGATCCTGGGCAGGGCCTTCCGAGGCTTGGGGGAAGTGACCTTGGGCTGCTTGGCGGTCTTCTCAGTCGACTCCGGCGTCGGTGTCCGAGCGCGCTTCGGAGCCTTGGCACTCGGGACCACCTCCTTCTCCGGGCCAGCACTCGGATCATGAGTTTGCGTTGAGCGGCGCTCAGAGCGCAGCTCCGGAGACTGGGAAGACTCGACCTCATCGCTCTCTCCCGAGTCGTCGCTTTCCTCCTCGCTGTCCTCCATGTAGCTACCCTCAGCACTGCCATGTTCGCTCCCTACGTCATCGACAAGGTTTTTCCCATTCGACACAGGCGAGAGCATCTTCTGGAACTCCTGCAAGACATGAAGATCAGGGACAAGTAGTTCAGTCAGTTCCCTCGGATCATTCAGTTCACTCGGATAACTTGCAAATGAGTAATTCACTCGGAAATGCGTGTCATACCTCCAACGGTGGGTTATTGGCATCGTAGGGCGGGACCCGTCTCGACCCCGCGGATTGTCGCTCGCGCCGGTGATGCACTTGAGCCACTTTTTCACGGTCTTCTCGTCGATGTCCTCCGGGTGCACTCGAGTCGAGTCGTCAGTGCCAGTATACTGCCACATCGGGTGAGCTCGCTCTTGCAGCGGCTGGATTCGCCGACTGAGGAAGACCTCCAGCAAATCCAAACCCGTCAACCCGCCCTGGACCAGGCTGACTACCGCAGTTACCAAGATCCCCACGTCGGTCTTCTCCTCCTTGTCCACCGTCAGCGATGGAGGCACGTTGACTCTCTCGGATGTATAAGGGGGAGACCAGCCGACGAGCCAGCACAAGGGATGTCGTTGCAGTAAAACCAAGTCGACTGCCAGCCCCTAACCGAGTCGGGAAAAGTCATCGCGGGAAAAGCGCCCCTACCCCGCATCTGAATGCCCAAGCCGCCGCACAGCTGGGTCACATGGGTTCTCTCCCCCTCGGGGTTGGCCTTTTTGACCGACTGAGAATAGCATGTGAAGATGTGCTTGAATAACCCCCAATGTGGCGGACAACCCAAGAAATTTTCACACAAAGAAACGAACGTGGCGAGGTACACTATAGCATTCGGAGGCAAATGATGGAGTTGAGCGCCGAAGAAGTTCAAAAAACTGCGGAAGAAGGGGTGAGGTGGCATGGAGAAACCTCGCTCCACGTGAGTGGTGAGGAGTACGCGCTCCCCGGGGCGCGGCGCAGGCTCGATCTGTCCTTCCTCCGGCAGCCTCCACGTCTCGTCGCGCACCAGCCCGTCCACGACGAGCCCGCTGATGTCGTCCACCGTGGTGGTCGGCGGGAGCCAATCGCCTTGGATCCACCCGTGCGGAGGCGCGACCCGGGAACTCGACGCCTTCTTGTCCTTCGCCGCCTTCTTCGCCCTCTCGAGCTTTGCCGTCTTGTCCTTCGCCATCGCCGCCGAGCTCTCCAGTGCCGAGGAGGATTCGCACGGAGTGGGTTGCTGGAGAAGGGATTGGGCCGACTGAGGAAGTTGGAGAAAAGGGGATCTGGTCCTCTCTCCCTCTCCGACGCGGTGACTCCTTATATCGCCACCCGCTGCGCTCCCCAATCCACGCCGCTGAATCATGGGCCCGCAGATCCCCTCAAATCGCGCCGTCGGAGATCCAGCGGTATGTGGCGGAAAGTGGGGCAAAAATCGAGGCATCACGCCCCACTTTCCCCACTCGTTGCGCTGCAACCGTTCGCACGCGCTCAAATATTGTTTCAAATCCCGCGAAATCCGGAGTCCGGCAACCCGATTGCTTTCACTTTAAAGACATGCCATAAACGCTCGGATCCGCTCCGTCACCCGATGCGTAATGACCTGTTTCACACGGATGGAGACTACTCATTTCATTCGGATGGAGACTTTCACTCGGACATCATACAAACCGGAATCCGTCAAGGTACCGCGCGAAGACAAGGCCGTCTAATGACCAGTGAGAGTCCTTGAGCGCCCCTGTAGCACTCAACTCACCTGGGAATTCGCCTTGACTCGATCCGCTTAATCTCGACCGATTCGGGGGTTAATGACGAGGACATATACTTTGGATGGGGTAACAGGCCTGACCTACAGACCCTACCCTAGGACTCCATACGCCTTATACTGGGCCCCAGGGCCAGATTAGCAACCAAGAATTCTGCAGACTGACATTCACTCGGAGTTCAATGAACCACTCGGGAAGCAGGAGTTCACTCGACCAGCTATTTCACTCGGAGTACCTGACAATCACTCGACTAGAGAAGACCAAGAGGCTCCAGGAACGCAACGGTCAGGACGTGCGCTCGCCCGTATTAATTGTAATCAATGCGCCTGTTACCTGGCGCCCTTAAATCCCCTCTTTAACCCCTGGTAATGGCGGCATTCATGGGGAGCCTGGCGGACGCTATATAAGCCACCCCAGCTCCATTCCAAGGGTTCGCAATCCATTGTAACACATACACTCAAGTAATCAAGCTCCAGAGCCGAGACGTAGGGCTGTTACCTCCACCGCTGAGGGGTCTGAACTCGTAAATCCGAGTGTAACAACTGCGCCGTAGCTAGGCTCTGCCCTCTTATCCGTACCCATACACACTACTGTCAGACTTGCACCCATGACACACGCCGCCCCAAATCTGGTGCGGCTGGTCACAGCTCCTGCGGTGATGGTTGCAGCTCCCCATGGCGCCGCTTCATCGCCGCCAGGCCATGGTTGCAGCACCTCGTTTCGCCGGTTCCAGCAAATTGGTTCGCTGGTTCCAGCAAAAATCCAGTCGCGTCGTCGCACACCGCACGCCCCTTGTAGCTCTTGTCGTCGCCGGTTCCAGCAAATTGGTTTGCTGGTTCCAGCTTCCTCACTGGTGGTTGTAGTACACCTCCTGGTTGTATCTTTCCTCCGGGCCAGTCGTCGTCGCGTAGCACAACCCCCGTCGGAGAGCGCGACGACCGCGACAGAGGAAGCCGACGAGGTGTGGGTGGCGCTGCCGTTGACGCTGCTCGCCATCCCGCTGGAGCCATCGAAGCGCGGCGCGCACCTGCTAGCGACGGGTGGCCTTGCAGCATACGGGAAAAACACATGGGTGGTGCAGCGGCCATCACCGGTGAGCTGCTGCGCAGGCTGGATCGGGAACAACGGAAAGAGATGGGGATGCTACTGGGGACAGAGGAAGCAGAATGAGTGGCCAGAGAAACGCTACGGTGAAGAGATAAAGGAAGTTTGAGGGAGAAAAGCGGCGCATGGGCCCCGCACGTGACGCTCCGCGTGCGACCGGCCGAAACTCAGCCGGTCGACCGGATGCAAACGTTTCCCTTCGGTTTAGCAGGGCAAATATTGCTGAAGTCTGAAGCAAGCATTGTTCGCAGAGTCCAAAGCAAACCTGCAACTCCAGTGGTAACTAAACACCTCCCCGCCCCATTTAAATTCAACACCCAGGCACATAAATGTTGGAATTAAACACGACTAATCACCCAATGGCCGGTGTGTGTCCGGTTCAGGGTACATGCATGTATCCGACTAGAACAAGAGTTAGAGTTAGTCTAGGAATAGTATTACTATAGATACTCCTTCCATTCCATAATGTAGTACGCTCACGTTTTTCGAGATTTAATTTTGACCATAAATTTAACCAACATAGGCGACTGCGGCGGGAGCATGACAGATATCTTTGAATTTGTATTCGAAAGAAGTTTTCAAAGGTATAATTTTTCAGTAAAATAATTTACGTATTATTGGTCTAATTTATGGTCAAAGTTGAATCTCAAAGTTAAATTATAGACCTCTCGGAGGTGACACGGGGGAACCCTAGCCGCCCCCGCCGCTGGCCCTCCTCCACCGTCCCCTCTCCCTCGCCGCCGCCGAGGGCCACTGCCGGGCAAAGCCCGGGCAGTGCCGGCGGCGGCGGGGCCTCTCTCCTGGCGCGGCTCTCCCTCCTTCCTCGTGGCGGCGCAGCTGTTCCCGGTGGGCTTGGTGGTGCGGCGCTTCGAAGCTCCGGCGGTGGCTCGTTCTGTGGCGGGGTGGAGGGCTTGTCCCCGTCCGGTGGTGCCACCTCGACAGCTGCTGCGGCCTGGGGCTCTTGACCCCAGATCGGATCTAGGTGGTGCTCGGGCCGGACCGTGGCAACCTGTCAGGCGTCGTGGCGTCGGGTCTCGCGGCCTCTGGGCACCGTGGTGGTGCCGGCGGCGGCATGTGCTCGGCCTGGTGGTGCTGTTGGTGGCGGCGGCCCGTGCATGAGAGATGGTTTCTTCGACCAGATCTGGGTGAAAACTTGCTTTCGGCTACTGCCAAGGCCGGCGGTGCCGGCGCTATCTGCGTCGTTCCCTTCTTGAAGGCATCGCCGTGGAGAAGTTCAAAACCACTCTCTGTTACCTCCGGGGGAAACCCTAGATCAGTAGATCGGATGACGGCGACGCTCTGGTGTCGTTTCCCCCTTGGGGACGTCATTCTTGGAGGTACACACGGGCTCGAGGGACCAGAAGACGGCTTCTTTGGTGGAGCGGTGTTTCATCTTACACATTGATGGCGGTGGATCTCGGCGGCATGGCGCTGTGGAGACTTGGCGTCCGATGCGCGGAGATGGACTCGCGCAGGAGGAGGATGCTGTCGGGTGTCATGGTGGCGTCGATGGCAGAGAGGCCTGGCAAGGTCGGTACATTAGTTTCTGCTCTGAAGATGGATTGGTGGAAGATGGCGGCGACGACACAGAGTGTGCGTCGGGCCAGTTTGTGCCCCAAACCCAGTATGTGGCTTGGTTGGGGCTTCTGGCTTTAGATGTTAGGCATTTGTGCGATGTCTGTTTGGTATTAGGCTTGGACTATCGGCACCCCTTCATCAGGTGGATAGGAGTAGCGACAGTGTTGCTAAGATGGTGACTTCAGACTACCTGATGTACTATTTTGTAAGGTCTTTGTGAATAATTAATAAAATGGCTACATGCATCGCCTAGATGCAGAGGCCGAGGGTCATCCTCCTTTTCAAAAAAAAAAAAAAGATCTTAGGTAATGTGGCAAGGATTAAATTGCACATATATACATGACCCGGAAAATCAATTTGGGAACAAGACTCCATCTAGATCATGGTAGTTGATCTATCGTTTATCTTCTCTATTATGACTTCCGCCTTCTCATCCGATAAGTACGTTGGGGTACGGAACAGCAATGGTGTTGCATTCACCCACAAACTAAACGTGCATGTCATTCTCTCCTTGGACAACAGTGACAAAGATCTGCATCTCACCATTTAACTCCATCGGTGACTTCTCTTAGGTTGTTGACGGCTCTCCGGTTTCCATTTTAGTGCATGTAGGCTGCTGGACGCCAGGACCAAAAGCGGCTCAAATGGGCGATACTAGAAACCTGTTTGGGCTCTAAGCGTCTGCAATCAAAGAACATGGTCCCAATCTTTCACTAAGTGGCAAGTTGATCCTAGAGTCTGATTCTCTACATTACTTCACCGGGTGCACAATGTCCATTCATACCAAGTTCATATACACATTTTGCTAAAGAGTTCCTTGAAATATTTTGATATTAACAGACAGAAAACGTAAACTAAGCAATTATAACAAGTTACTAGGGAGCAAATGTACCGAAAAAGGCTTTCACCCCACTTTATATATAAAGCAAAGCGCCGAAGACAAAGTCCAGTATAGAAGAAGAACACAACGCACACCATCCGACACGACACAGAGTACACACAAAGTACACAGGGTTCTGCTGAGGGCATGGCTCAACAAGCCCAAAAGATAAAAACAGCATACATGTCGCGCACCCAGGCCCAATTGAGAACTTCTGTATAGTTTTGGTACCGATTGTATTGCATCAACAAATGCTTGGAAGGACCCAAGCCCGTGGTCCATAATCCTGCGCTGTTCGTCCTGGGTAGTCGGCAACGAGTTCATGCGAAGATCCATCAACCAAAGAATACTTGATACACTGCCCATTGTACTTAATGATGTACAAGCAGTTCCCTCGAACTGCCGGATGATCCTGACCAAGGCAACCTGCAAACTGGAGAATATTAAAGAACAAGCTACAGCCACCAAGGGTAGTAGTCCTCACCCAGTTCCTATCCCCGGATTGCCACTGGAAAACATGGTACCCCACCGGGTACCTCACAGCAGTAATGAGCAATAGCTCACCACGGCACTCTGCTAGCCGCAACATCGAAGAATTCTGAACTGTCTCTTCACTCAATTCACCACCAAGAAACGACAATACCACGGAAGTGTTGTCAAGCTCCACGACTGTTACGCAGTGCCGGGTCTGCTAACACCAGCATTTCTACCCACATGTGTCAACAGGCCCAACCGGAGAGCAACACCGACTTATGAGAGGCCTTGGGCCCTCTTCCCTTAAAAGATTAGCCTGTTAGGAGGGGACACCCCCGCCCTTATAAATCGTGTTCTGCCTCCTCCCACAACCGATGTGGGACTAAACCCAACAATCTCCCCCCACACATCGGTCACCATGGGCCCGCTAATACCAGCGTTTCCAGCCCACCAACCATGACCGACCACCCGTGAGTTCACCGAGATTTATTCCGGGCACCTGGGCTCTGATACCACTTGTTAGAATTAACCCGAGGCGCACAGTCGATCTACCGAGGACCCAGCAATCACACGAGTACGACACCGAGATTTGTTAACGAGGTTCACTGATATGCCTACATCCCCGGGGCCTGACTACGGGCGCTCCTCCCCATGACACTGCTACAATACCGCACCCCGGCCGCCCGGACACCGACACACGCCGTCGGCTCCCCTGCGTGTCTGTGCTATTATGTTGGCATAGGTTACATCGTGTGTCTACCCCGCATTATATGAGAGGTCTAGGATACAAGAGTCTTACTAAGACATTACTCCATATCTACGACTCCAAGTCCAACTGTAACCTACCTTGTACAATAATATTCGACACAACTCTAACAACGATAGCAAGGCAGTAATTTGGAAAAATCAATGCGTAGAGGGTGCCACTACAGGAATCAGAGAATTTGCCATCAGTCTGCTCTTTGTCGTCTGCTAGCGGACGGCAAAGGCTACCTTTCCCATCTGCTTCCAGAAAGCAGACGGCAAAGAACGGACTGATGGCAAAGATCATGGTTGCCGTCAGTGCACTCTTTGCCATCCGCTGGCAGACGACAAAGAGTCCGAAAGCAGACGGCAAAGAACAGGCGTGGGGCCCACTGGAGCACTGCGCTGGGTAGTACACTCTTTCCCGTCTGCCAGCGGACGGCAAAGAGCACGAAAGCAGACGGCAAAGAGTAGGCGTGGGGCCCACTGGAGTGCTGCGCTGGGTAGTACACTCTTTGCCGTCTGTTCACTCTTTGCCGTCTGCCAGCGGACGGCAAAGAGCACGAAAGCAGACGGCAAAGAAAATAACCTAACGTATCTAACGGCCGCCCCCGCCCCCACCCCCCCCTCTCTGTCTCTCTCTCAGTCTGTCTCTCCCCGGCGCCCCTGACGCCCCACCGCCCCCGCCGCGCCACCCGCCGCCCCCGACACCCCACCGCCCCCGCCCCCATCCCCTCTCTCTCCACTCTCTCTCCCACACTCTCCTGCCCCGCGCGCGCCGCCGTCCCCGTTTCGCGCCGCCACCCCGCCCCGTGCCGCCGTCCCCATCCGCCGGCGCCACCCCGTCCCCGCGCGTCGCCCTCCTCCATCGCCGGTGGCACGCCCTCCTCCACCGCCGCCGCCCCCTGCCTCCTCCAGCCCACCGCCGCCGCCGGCGGCCTCCTCCACCTACACCGCCGGCGTCGGCCTCCTCCACCTCCACCAACGCCGGCCTCCACCTCCCCCACTCCGGTGAGCCCCCTCCCCCTCTCTGTTTTTTCATTTTTTCTCTGTTTTAGTAATTTTAGTGTTCTGTTTTAGTATTAGTTAAATCTAGTTTAGTTGTAGTTAGTTAATTAGCTGTAGTTAGTTGTAGAAGATGTAAAAAATGTAGTTTAGTTGTAGTTAGTAAGATTTTAGGAATTAGGGTTACTTAGCTTATTTAGTTAGGTCTAGCATTAGTTAAATTTTAGGTCTACTATTAGTTAAATTTAGGTAGGTTAGTTAGGTGAAAGAAGTAGAAGATGTAGAAAATGTAAAGGAAAAATAAAATGTTAATGTAGAGATCCCCAGATCTCTCCCCTCGCCGGTCACTAACCTATCCCTCCCCGGATTCCCCCTCCTCGCAGATCCTCGCCGGTGCCCCTTGCTTCCTCCCTCGGCTACCCTCCTCGGCTCCATCCCCTCATCGCCGACAGCAGCAGGTAGCTAGCTATATCCTCCTCCTCCCCCCTTCCTTTGCTCTGTTCCGGCCTTCGTGCCGATGACACTAGCTAGGTAACTACAGTCGTGTAACCAGTATGTGTCTCCCGTTCGAAAGGGTTACAGTTATAAATATGCATGCATTTGCATATTTATAACCGTGATTCTTTCGAATTGTCCAACGTTATCCATGGACAGCCCGAGTATGTGTAGATTGGGTTCGTTTTCCCATGCTCTACTCCAGATCCGATGCAGGATTTCGTCAGTGCCTCCATGTTGTTCTCCGGGTACACATCCTCTCTGTTTATTGCCGAGACGTGTATCAGGAGAACAGCGGGGAGGTGCTGCCGAAATTTTGCGTCAGATCCGGAGTAGAGCATGGGAAAACGAACCCAATCTACACATACTCGGGTGGGATTAGGACCTATCTTTACCTATTAGCGTGTAGGTTGCATGGACGTAATAAAATTGATAAACTTGATTAACTGATGAATTATATATATATTTCTTGGGTGTTTAGTAGGTAGGCAAGATGAGTGATCGTGCGTGGATGTACACCGGTCACACTAGTTAGGAAGACATGACCAATGAATGGTTAACAAAAACCAAGGGGTTTGTGAAAGCCGCATTTGCAAATGGCCAGAGAAAAACCTGGTGCCCCTGTGTTAGGTGCGACAACTTTTCTCAGAGGAAAGAGGATGAAATGGGTAAACACCTGCAGAAGTGGGGGTTTACGCCCGATTATACGGTGTGGACATTTCATGGAGAGTCTGCCCAACGTACCAGAGCTGAGGTGGTTTGTCGTCGCACCGACGAGCATGGTACCGGGATCGAAGACATGGTGCAAGACTTTGATGATGCTCGGGATTCAGACGATGAGATGGAGGAATCTGCAAAGGCCTTCAATGAAATGTTGGAGTCTTCAAAACGTCCTCTCCACGAGCACACTGAGCTTTGTCAGCTGGATGCCATCGCACAAGTAATGGCTCTGAAGGCTCAATTCAACTTGGGCAGAGAATGCTATGATGCGATGATGACACTATTTGGACGCTTTCTACCCAAAGGCCATGTAATGCCTGCAAACCTGTACCAGTCGGACAAAATCCTCCGTGCACTTAAGATGCCCTATGAGAAGATAGATGCCTGTGAGAAAGGATGTGCCTTATTTAGGCTTGAGTATGCGGACTTGAACTATTGTCCTATTTGCAACTCTTACAGGTATGTTGTGGCAGACAACGGTATGGGTAAGAAGAGGCAGACCAAAATCCCCGTTAATGTTCTTCGGTATCTGCCAATCGTACCAAGACTTCAACGTCTTTTCATGGTCGAAGAGACGGCCAGACAGATGACATGGCACAAAATGGGCAAAAGAACCGAACTAGATGCAGATGGGAATCACATGACGGTACACACATCGGATGGTTCTGCGTGGAAGCACTTCGATGCATTACATGAGCAAAAAGCGGCAGATCCAAGGCATCCTCGAGTGTGCATCGGCATGGATGGGTTCAATCCGTTTGGTATGACGGCAACCCAATATAATTGTTGGCCTGTATTTGTCATTCCACTCAATCTCCCCCCCCCCCCCGGACAGATTATGCAAAGAAAGAACATTTTCCTGACGTTGATAATTCTAGGGCCCAACTATCCGGGGAAGAATATGAATGTGTACATGCAGCCGCTTAAGGATGAATTGCAAGAAGCTTGGGATAATGGGTTCAAGACATACGACGCCGCTAGCAAATGAAACTTCATAATGCGTGTCTGGTATATGTACTCGATGCATGACTTGCCGGCGTATGCGCTATTCGTTGGCTGGTGTACGCATGGAAGGTTCCCGTGCCCCACATGCAAGGCAGCTCTTCAGTTTCATTGGCTGCAGGTGGGCCGCAAGTATTCTTGCTTCGACTTGCATAGACAGTTCCTGAATCCTCCCCATAAGTTCAGAAAAGACAAGAAGAACTTCACCAAAGGTAGAGTTGTCAAAAACTCTGCACCACCTGCATTGACTGGCCAACAGATCCTGGATCAGTTAAACGCTCTCGAACCTGATCACTAGTAGAAAAAGGGCCTTTAGTCCCGGTTCCAGAGGGCCTTTAGTCCCGGTTCTGGAACCGGGACAAAACGATCGGGACTAATGCCTAAAACCTTTAGTCCCGGTTGGCCTACGAACCGGGACCAAAGGTGCTCCACGTGGCCGCTGTGGGGCGCCCAGGCAGGAGGACCTTTAGTCCCGGTTGGTAACCAACCGGGACTAAAGGGTCTCCACGTGGCCGTTGTGCAGCACTCAGGCAGGAGGACCTTTAGTCCCGGTTGGTAACACCAACCGGGACCAAAAGGCAGCCACGCGTCAGCAGCTCGCATGCGCTGGGTTTTTTTTTGAAAGGGGGGGGTAGGGGTTTTGGAAGGTTTAGGGGTTTCATATGGTGTTAGCTAGCTAATAGAGAGAAGTGACCTCTCTTTCTCCGTGCTTGGTCGACGCTAGCTACTACATATAGAGAGAACTCGACGCTAGCTAGTAAGCAAATGAAGGAAACCATTAATTACACAAGATCGTCATGAACATATACAGAGAGAAGTGACCTCTCTTTCTCCGTGCTTGGTCGAACAACAAGTTTTCGTATATCTATCCGACGCTACTACATATATACAATATAACATCCCTGACATCATCAAGCGCCAAACTCCCATTGAATTTCCGTATGGTATTCTCCCTTTTCATGTATGACGTGGTCAAGAAAGAATCCCGCCAATTCCTCTTGAATTGCTCGTATGCGATCATGTGGTAGGAGTTCATCCCGCATCTGCCAGATCTAATTTAAAGAAGGGGGTCAATACATATATATATGAATGAAACTCAACACAATTGATGGTAATAAAATAAAATTGTGAATATTGTTTACATACTTCAAATTGTTCTTCAGATCTGCCCCGCTCAGAGGTCCTGTGGCGAATGTACTCGCAAACGTAGTATCCACATAAATTATTCTCAGGTTCTTGCCACAAGAACTTTACGAGAATAGAGTTCAATCAAACTGATAATCAAGCACGATAATGGTATTGATGAAACTAGAATCAATGAGAGATGCGCGGAACTAGCTAGTACTACTTACTTTGGGGTGTGTAAATCGCAGCTCGTTCTTCAGACCCGGAACCTGTCCGGTGAACTGTTTCCAAACCCAGCCAGGCAAAGAAAATGATTACTTGATATCAGGAAATGAACGAAAGTTGCCGATATGGTCCCGGTATTGATTGAACTTACTTCTGGAGCATTGCAGTCATGTCCGCATAATCCTTGGGATCTTTACGTCTCGAGTCTAAGACAGTTACTACTCCCCCGTCAAGCTTAATGGACAGCAGAATATAGTGGAACCTGCGCACGCATAACTCATCAATTACAGTACTTAACCTCGAGTAAGCGAAACCGAATATGCAGAAGACAGTAACACTCACTTGAAGTTGTAAGGAAAGAGTATTTCCCTTTTGTTTTGATGTCGAAGGAACGCTTTTAGCAAGTTTTCCTCGGTTTCTTTAACATTGTTTTGTACCGTCCATTCATTTACGGTATTTGGGCTAATGAACCCAATGTCATAGATTTGTCTTTTTGGGCATTCGACGATCTTCAATCTGCATAATATAGTGAGGATAATTATATATACATGCAATGAACGAGCTGAGCTAGAGACTTAATTATAGAAGTAATACTTACAAACAGTAGCAAGTCATGATTTGTTTGTAGAGGGCCTCTTGATTGAATAACTGAAATAACTCCACAAATTCAACAGGCATCAGGTCGACTCTAATGAGGTCATGCTCATCTTTAATTCTCACCATCAAACTATCGGACCCATTCTTCCTGCAGCTTTCCAAGTACCACTCATGCAATCTTCGTATCATCGTTGTTAGAGGAGGATGATCAGGTTTGACGAGAGGCTTCCCGTGCTCGTATCTAAAGATCTTTACTACCTCAGTCATTTCAAACTGTACATTATTGCCCACGTAATCACCAAGAGTGGTACCGGGCAGTAGCCCCGGATGATTAGCGATATCGCTAGACACCTTGAGCGGGGGGCACGATTGCTTCTCCTGTTCGCCGAGCTGGGGAATTGTTTTCCCACTTCTTCGTCTTGAAGCACTGGCAGTACTTCCCGACCGCCGCGCTTCATCATATGTATTTTCAATACAGCGGTCATAGTTGGATTACGGCGGAGGCGGTGGTGGTCGCTTAAGGGCATCCAGAGTGCACTTCGCTTTCATCGGATCTATTGTTTCCTTCGGAGGTGGACGTTTCCGTTCAAAATGGGCCTGCACTTCGGCATCACTGATGTCCTTGTTTTCCTCGTCAGTCCTCTCATATGGTAACTTTGGAGGAACCCTGAGGCTTGGACCATATTTGAATTTCTTCCCGCCTTTTGTACTGCTAGCCGCCGGAGCGGCGGCGGCTCTCTTCCGCTGTTGCTGACGTGCCGGAGCCCGCTGAGGCGGCGGAGACCGCTGACGCGCCGGAGACAGCTGCGGCGGCGGAGACGGCTGACGCGCCGGAGATAGCTGAGGCGGAGGAGGATTCTGCTGAGGGGCCTCCCCCGTTAGAGTCCGCTGAGGCGGCGGAGACGGATGACGCGCCGGAGACGACTCAGGCAGCGGAGATAGCACAACTGGACTGTGAGGAGGAGTCTGCTGAGGATCTGGCTGCGTCTGCTGAGGCGGCGTCCAGTTTGGAAGCTTGATGTACTCCTTTCTCCATAGGCAGGTACTCCTTAAGGCATTTTCCAGAAGATCCTCCCCTTCACCTGTAGGGTAGTCAAGCTCTAGCCCCTCAAATCCCGCCATTATCTCATCCACCGTGACAATAGCATAGCCATGTGGAATCGGACGGCAATGGAAAGTTCCCTCAGTTCGAGGAGGTAAAACAGAGCCGACCGCCGCCTTCAAGGTCAGGTTCTGGCATTTCGCCATTAGCACACAATGTTCAGCCTGCGTGATACTATCCACGAGGTAGCGAGGAGCCGTGATATCAGGCTGAAGGAGCTCCGTGGAAGCCACGCTGCTTCTCCGCTGAGATGGTGGGGTAGCTTCTGGGGCAGTGTCGAAGGAAGGATCTTCGTGCCGCTGAGATGGTTGGCCGGTAGCTCGCTGGCTCTCAAGTTCCTCTAGTTTCGCTAATCTTGCATTGATCTTCTGCATTTCGCTTGCTTCCGCTTTCTTCTTTCTCTCTCGGCTTCTATAACCAGTGCTGTCGGGAAACCCATACACCCACGGAACGGAGCCTGATGTGCCTCGTGTTCGTCCAGGGTGTTCAGGATTCCCAAGGGCCTGTGTCAGCTCGTCATTCTCTCTGTCGGGATGTAACCTCCCTTCCTGCGCTGCCTGGATTGCTTCCTCAAGCTTCTTGACGGGTATTGCAAGTTGAGCTTTCGTCCAAACACACTCCCCTGTGTCTGGGTCCAAAGTTCCCCCAACACCCCGAAGAACCAAGTCCTTGACCGATCTGGCCAGTGCAATGTCGCTGGTTGGACCCCTTTAGCAAGCAGGTATTTCTCAGCTTTGTCCCACGTAGGCCGGGCTTTGCTGTAGCCACCTGACCCCGTAACATGGTGATACTTCTTCTTTGCAGCATTTAGCTTATTTGTCGCTGACCTTTGCTTGCCCTTGTCCGATTTCTTGTAGGCCACAAATGCGGGCCAGTGATCTTTTATCTTCTCATATGCACCGGTGAATTCTGGAGTCTTGTCTTTCTCGACAAACTTTTTGTTCAAATCTTTCTTCCAGTTCTTGAATAGTTCTGCCATCTTCTTAAGAGCAAACGCCTTGACCTTATTCGGATCCGCCTCTGGTGGTAGGCTGAAATTTGTCATCAGCAAGGTCCAAAGATCATCTTTCTGTCTATCCTGGACATAAGAAACTTCAGGGTCCTTCTTCTTATTCCATTCTTGGATGCTAATCGGGACGATGTCCCTAACAACCACTCCGCACTGATGTATAAATGTGTCCCTGCTCCGCTTGGGAGCAATCGGTTGGCCATCTCGACCGACTTCTTCGATCGTGAACCTTTCATCCTGGCGCAACCTTTTCTTCGGGCCTCGTCTCCTTACGGAAGTTTGGCTCGATCCGGAGGGCTAATTAAAAGAAGAAAGAAGCGTTAATATATGTACATACAAAACAATTAATGCATCAAGTCAGCAGAGGCTTAATTAATATATGTATATATACCTCGCCGGACTTTGCAACAGTTAAGGCTCCCTCCTCCGTTCGGTCACCGGAGCCGTCATGATCTCCTTCCTCCTCCATTCGGTCACCGGAGCCGTCATGATCTCCTTCCTCCTCCATTGGATCACCGGAGCCGTCATCCTCTCTTTCCTGACCATCGGTGTCGTTGAGAAACGACATGGTGATATCACCTCCGTCGCGGATTATATCCCCCAACAACTCTTCTTTTTCTAAGTCTCTGTCCATAGTTTCTGCAAATACAACACTTGACATGGCAAAAAAAGACTTGCTTCACATTCAAGAGAAAATCAAAGTTATCGGGGTTATGTTTTAACGACCCCCTCTCTCATGTTTTAACGACAAGATGAATACAAGCTTTATACACAAGATGAATACAAGATTTATACACAAGATGAATACACAACTCAACAAATGAACCAACCATCATCCTATGAACAAAACTCAACATATATACAACAAATGGACACCTTTTGTTGAATAGCGGAGGGACGATAAGTGACCAACTCCACGGAGATGCAACACCACAACCTGTAATTCCACCGAGAGTGAAAATTAGCATGGCAACAAATGGCATGACATGAATGTAACACCACAACCTGATAAAAAAATTGTAGCTAGCTAGATACCAATTTGAAAACAAGTTTCAAACTTAGAGAAAAATAGCATGGCATGGCATCCACAATACAAAATATTGACCAAGTTTTCATACATCAAAATGAACTCTAAATAAACTCTAAAGACAAAATATTGACCAAGTTTTCATACATCACAATGAACATCAAAATGAACTCTAAATCAACTCTAAAGACAAAATATTGACCAAGTATATTTGTCACCAATCCTTTTAATGTGGGTTTTAAATTTTTCTCCCAATCCTTTTAATTATATTATAAACATCAGTAGTGATTATTTTCATAATGATTTGGCCTCAAAAAAATTCTTTTATTAGTATTTTCAAACTCTAGAATGACCCTGTTGCACTAGAACTATTTCAAATAATTCTTTTCAAATGCCACAAATTTTTTGAGAAGTCCTCTGATGCCTATAGATCATTTTTATGCAAAAAGCCACTTTGGTCATTTGAAAATTTTGAGCACAACTTCCATTTTTTAATTTTGGTCCAATCTTGGCATTGAACTACAACCCTATTTTTCCTTGCTCAAATAATTCTGAATTTTTTGCATCTTATAGTCCTTCCAACTAAACCCTTAAGTCCAGAAGGGCAGCCCCAATTTCATGTTGCAAGTCCACCAAAAAATTCCCTGTAGTTTCTGTCCAGAACTAAATTCTAATAAAACTTGCACTAACAAGTTTTTCCTTTTATCAAACCAACTTGACCGTCATCTCTAACATCCAAGGAGACATCATCCTGCCAAGTTTCACATACAACAAAGTTCCCTAGCTAGCCCTAGCATTTCAACAAACACCTTGTGGACATGGCAAACACATTTCAACAAACTCTATGAAATCTTGCAACTCTCTGAACAGGGGCAACTTTATACATACAAGGAGGAAGGAGGGAGGAGAGGGGTGGGAGGGAGGAGGGAGTACCTGGCCGGCCGGCTAGCTGTGGAGCGGCGGCGTCGGGGGCAGGGCAGGGGCGCGGCGGCGTCGGGGGCAGGGCAGGGGCGCGGCGGCGTCGGGGCAGGGCAGGGGCGTCGGGGCAGGGCAGGGCGTCGACGGCGAGGTCCGGCAGCCTGGCGGCGTCGGGGGAGAGGAGGATCGAAGTGAATTGTGTTTGAAAATTTTCTAAGTGCGCGGTTATATACAAAGACCTTTAGTCCCGGTTGGTGGCTCCAACCGGGACTAAAGGCCCTCCTTTAGTCCCGGTTGCAACCACCAACCGGGACTAAAGGTCATTTTCAGCAGCGCAAAGGGCGGGAAGCAGAGCCCTTTAGTCCCGGTTGGTGGCTCGGACCGGGACTAAAGGGGGGCCTTTAGTCCCGGTTGGTGCCACCAACCGGGACTAAAGGGCTGCGGCTGGCACGGCGTCGGGCGGGTGGATGTTTAGTCCCACCTCGCTAGCTGAGAGGCGTCAAGAGTGGTTTATAAGCGCGGCTGCGCCAACCCTCCCGAGCTCCTCTCTTATTCAGGCCTATGGGCCTAAACGCACTCTCTCTGCCTGTGGGCCTTCTGGGCCTGCTGCGGGCCTGCATCCTGGCCCAACTAGCGGATTGGGTTTCTAGTCGTATGCAGGCCGTGGTGGCCCAGTAGGCGGCATTTTTTTAAAAATTTTTACTTTTTAGTCCCGGTTTGTGGTAGCAACCGGGACTAAAGGTCTTTTCCAGTATTTTTGTTTTGTTTTTTGCTTTATTTATTTTCTTTTGTTTCTACTTACAGCTAAATACTTAGAGTTTTTGAGTGATTCTTTTTGCTTTAGGTCACAAAAATTATAAACTTTCTGTTAGTGCCAGTAGTTTTCAAATTTGAATAGTTTAAATTTGAATTCTTTGAAATTTATGTGAATCACTAGTTTGTGAATAACTTTACTTTAAAAATAGATTTTTGAGTGATTCTTTTTCCTGCTATTTAATATTAGTGTGTTTTATCATTATATTCAATTTGGTAATTTTTAGGTTATTTTAAATGGCTGTTTTAATCAAAAATAGATTTTGTTATTTTAGTTTGCTATTAAAGTTTCTAACAAAAAATACTTTATGAAAATTCTTTTTGCTATTAAAGTTTTGAACCAAAAATACTTGGCATGGTATCATCATTTCACCCACATAGCATGTGCTAAAAAGTTGAGAGGGTTACGGGAAAAACTGGATGCACTTCGTGTACAAACTGGACAATCTCTTTCGAAGTATCAGGGTTTCGGACAAAAACTCATATGTTACGAAGGCATTTCATATTTTTTTAAACTTATTTGAACTCCAGACTTTTTGTGCGTTCAATATGCACCATTCAAAGCCACATCGTCAATTTTCAACCCTTTCTGACTTCATTTGCTATTTTTCATGCATTTAACCTTTTTTTTGAGCTAAATGACCTTGCAATTAAAAAGCACTACAAATGAACTCTGAAAAGGTTGAAAGTTGGCATGGTATCATCACTTCACCCACATAGCATGTGCTAAAAAGTTGAGAGGGTTAGGGCAAAAACTGTATGCACTTCGTGTACAAAATGGACAATCTCTTTCGAAGTATCACGGTTTCGGACGAAAACTCATATGTTACAAAAGGCATTTCATTTCTTGACATGTAAGTGCAGTGATATTCTAGATCAAAGTCAACATCAGAATAGTTGTGGAGAGAAAGTCTTCACTTTTTCTTCGCGTGTGTCCCTTGCTTATTGCGACGTAACCATGGATAATCTTCATCGTTTAACAAGGTGCTTGGGTCAGCCTTCACTTTGAAGGGAGGAATTTCATGAAACTTTTCATAATCTTTAGACATGTCTGTCTTGCCCTCCACTCCCACGATGTCTCTTTTCCCTGAAAGAACTATCTGGCGCTTTGGCTCATCGTATGATGTATTCGCTTCCTTATCTTTTCTTTTTCTCGGTTTGGTAGACATGTCCTTCACATAGAAAACCTGTGCCACATCATTGGCTAGGACGAATGGTTCGTCTGTGTACCCAAGATTGTTGAGATCCACTGTTGTCATTCCGTACTGTGGGTCTACCTGTACCCCGCCTCCTGACAGATTGACCCATTTGCACCGAAACAAAGGGACCTTAAAATCATGTCCATAGTCAAGTTCCCATATGTCCACTATGTAACCATAATATGTGTCCTTTCCCCTGTTGGTTGCTGCATCAAAGCGGACACCACTGTTTTGGTTGGTGCTCTTTTGATCTTGGGCGATCGTGTAAAATGTATTCCCATTTATCTCGTACCCTTGGTAAGTCAATACAGTCGAAGATGGTCCCCTGGCCAACGAGTACAGCTCATCTCCAACAATGTTGTTACCCATGAGATATGTTTGCAACCAACTGCCGAAAGTCCTGATGTGTTCACATGTAATCCAGTCGTCAGACTGCTCCGGGTGTTTGGAGCGCAGAAAATTCTTGTGTTCATTGACATACGGGGTCACCAAGGTAGAATTCTGTAGAACTGTGTAGTGTGCTTGAGCCCAAGAATGCCCGTCCCTACATATTATTGCATCCGCTCCTAGCGTGCCTTTTCCAGTCAGTCTCCCCTCATACCGCGATTGAGGGAGACCAATCGGCTTAAGGTCAGGAATAAAGTCAACACAAAACCCAATGACCTCCTCTGTTTGATGGCCCATGGAGATGCTTCCTTCTGGCCTAGCACGGTTACGAACATATTTCTTTAAGACTCCCATGAACCTCTCAAAGGGGAACATATTGTGTAGAAATACAGGACCCAGAATGGCAATCTCGTCGACTAGATGAACTAGGACGTGCGTCATGATATTGAAGAAGGATGGTGGGAACACCAGCTCGAAACTGACAAGACATTGCACCAAATCATTCTTTAACCTTGGTAGGATATCTGGATCGATTACCTTCTGAGAGATTGCATTGAGGAATGCACATAGCTTCACAATGGCTAATCGAACGTTTTCCGGTAGAAGCCCCCTCAATGCAACCGGAAGCAGCTGCGTCATAATCACGTGGCAGTCATGAGACTTTAGGTTCTGGAACTTTTTCTCTGCCATATTTCTTATTCCCTTTAGATTCGACGAGAAGCCAGACGGGACCTTCATACTGAGCAGGCATTCAAAGAAGATTTCCTTCTCTTCTTTGGTAAGAGCGTAGCTGGCAGGACCTTCATACTGCTTTGGATGCATGCCGTCTTTTTCGTGCACACGTTGCTGGTCCTCCCGTGCCTCCGGTGTATCTTTTGTCTTCCCATACACGCCCAAGAAGCCTAGCAGGTTCACGCAAAGATTCTTCGTCACGTGCATCACGTCGATTGCAGACCAGACCTCTAGGTCTTTCCAATAGGGTAGGTCCCAAAATATAGATTTCTTCTTCCACATGGGTGCGCGTCCCTCAGCGTCATTCGGAACAGATTGTCCGCCAGGACCCTTTCCATAGATTCCTTGTAAATCCTTGACCATATCAAGTATGGCATCACCAGTACGGAGGGCAGGCTTCTTCCGGTGATCTGCCTCACCTTTGAAATGCTTGCCTTTCTTTCTTAAGAGATGGTTGGTCGAAAGAAATCGACGATGTCCCAGGTACACATTCTTCCTGCATTTGTCCAAATATATACTTTCGGTATCATCTAAACAGTGCATGCATGCGTGGTATCCCTTGTTTGTCTGTCCTGAAAGGTTACTAAGAGCAGGCCAATCATTGATGGTTACAAACAGCAACGCATGTAGGTCAAATTCCTCCTGTTTGTGCTCATCCCACACACGTACACCTTCTCCATTCCACAGCTGTAAAAGTTCTTCAACTAATGGCCTTAGGTACACATCAATGTCGTTGCCGGGTTGTTAGGGCCTTGGATGAGCACTGGCATCATAATGAACTTACGCTTCATGCACAACCAAGGAGGAAGGTTATAGATACATAGAGTCACGGGCCAGGTGCTATGATTGCTGCTCTGCTCCCCAAAAGGATTAATGCCATCTGCACTTAAACCAAACCATACGTTCCTTGCGTCACCTGCAAAGTCCCCCCACCTTTTCTCGATTTTTCTCCACTGCGACCCGTCAGCGGGTGCTCTCAACTTCCCGTCTTTCTTACGGTCTTCTTTGTGCCATCGCATCAACTTGGCATGCTCTTTGTTTCTGAACAGACGTTTCAACCGTGGTATTATAGGAGCATACCACATCACCTTGGCAGGAACCCTCTTCCTGGGGCGCTCGCCCTCAACATCACCAGGGTCATCTCGTCTGATCTTATACCGCAATGCACCGCATACCGGGCATGCGTTCAAATCCTCGTACTCACCGCGGTAGAGGATGCAGTCATTAGGGCATGCTTGTATCTTCTGCACCTCCAATCCTAGAGGGCATAGAACCTTCTTTGCTTCGTACGTACTGTCGGGCAATTTGTTATCCTTTGGAAGCTTCTTCTTCATTATTTTCAGTAGCTTCCCAAATCCGTTGTCAGATACACCATTGTCTGCCTTCCATTGTAGCAATTCCAGTGTGGTACCGAGCTTTGTGTTATCATCTTCGCAATTTGGGTACAACCCTTTTTTGTGATCCTCTAACATGCGATCAAACTTCAACTTCTCCCTTTCACTTTGGCATTGTCTCTTTGCATCAACAATGACCCGGCGAAGATCATCATCGGGCACATTGTCTGGTTCCTCTTGATCTTCAGCTTCCCCCGTTGCAATATCACCGTATTCAGGGGGATAGTTGTCATCATCCTCTTCTTCTTCGTTGTCTTCCATCATAACCCCTCTTTCTCCGTGCTTGGTCTAAACATTATAGTGTGGCATGAAACCCTTCTCAAGCAGGTGGACGTGAAGGGTTTTCAAGTTAGAGTAATCCTTCGTATTCTCACAGACAAGGCATGGACAATACATAAAACCATTCTGCTTGTTTGCCTCAGCCACTTCGAGAAATTTATGCAGGCCCTCAAGATACTCGGAGGTGCGTCGGTCACCGTACATCCATTGCCGGTTCATCTGCGTGCATTATATAATTAAGTGTATCAAAAACCATTACAGAACATCATGAATAGAGAAGTGACTAAATTAATACAAGTTCATCATCACATTAAAACCAAAGTACAGTAGTGATCAAATGTTATTACTGAAAAAATAAATACATAAAGTTCATACATATATAGTTCTCATAGAACAACATATAGCTCTCTAGAGCATCTAATTAAAACATACATTGAAACTATGAAAAACAACAACAAATGCGATCATAATCGCAACTAAGGTAACAATTGATCCAACGGCATAATGATACCAAGCCTCATTATGAATGGCATATTTTCTAATCTTTCTAATCTTCAAGCGCATTGCATCCATCTTGATCTTGTGATCATCGACGACATCGGCAACATGCAACTCCAATTCCATCTTCTCCTCCTCAATTCTTTTCAATTTTTTCTTCAAGTAATTTTTTTCTTTTTCAACTAAATTTAACCTCTCGACAAGAGGGTCGGTTGGAATTTTCGGTTCACATACCTCCTAGATAAAAACATCTATGTCACGTTGGTCGGCATAATTGTCATAAACACTAAATGAAACAAATCATAATAAAAGATAATATACCACATCCGAATCATAGACAGGACGAGGGCCGACGGGGGCGGATACCAAAGTCATGGCACTATATAATAATAAACAATAATAAAAGTAAGAAAATTATACAAGTATCTATCTAAGTCATACAAGTAAGAAGTTTTTTTCTTTTAAAAAGAAGATAAGAACAAGAGGCTCACCACGGTGGTGCCGGCGACGAGATCGGCACGGGCGATCGACGGCGGTGAGGACGGGGACGGGGACGGCACCCTACACATGTGCAAACTCTAAGAAGTTAATTTTAGCTCAAATTGTGCATCTAAATCAAAAGAACTCCCACATACACTCCTACACTAAAACCCACAAACCACTCTGCTTCTACAGCATTTGAAATGAGCTAAACTAGCAGTGAGAGATGAAACGATGAAGTTGCTAACCTTTTAGAACACTTGTGTAGTTGGTGCACCGCCAAACCTAGACAAATCTTGGGGAAAATGGAGCTGGGAGGTCGAGCTTGGAGAGGAGAAAGCTTAAGTGTGACTCGGGCATTTCATCGAACACCTCATGTGCATAGGAGGTGAGAGCAGAGCAGCACACACCTCCCACACCGGCCGGCCAAAAAATAGAGGAGTGAGCGGGCAGGGGAGAGCATATATATAGGCATCTCTTTAGTCCCGGTTCGTGGCTAGAACCGGGACTGAAGACTGACCTTTAGTCCCGGTTCCAGACACCAACCGGGACTAAAGGGGTTGCGCCAGGAGCGAGGCCCTTTAGTCCCGGTTGGTGGCTGGAACCGGGACTAAGGTCCTAGCCGAACCGGGACTGGTGCCTGCCGAGGCCCGGCCGGCGTCCTGGCCGCTCGAACCGGGACTGATGCACGCATTAGTCCCGGTTCGTAACAGAACCGGGACTGTTGCTCTGATCTGGCCTGGACCAATGCCCTGTTTTGTACTAGTGGATCCAGAGCGTCCAGGGTATTTCAAGGGGTATAATTCGGAACACGCCTGGACTCACAAGACATGCTTGTGGGATCTGCCTTACTTCAAAGACCTCGTTCTTCCACACAACATCGATGTGATGCACACTGAAAAGAATATCGGCGAGGCCCTTTTTGGTACATTGTTCGGCATAGATGGGAAGTCAAAGGATAATACTAAGGCTAGAGTCGATCTGCAGACTCTATGTGATAGACCGTTACAAAACATACGACAACCAAAAGGAAAGCAGAACTGGACGAAGCCAAAGGCCTGGTTCAATCTTGGAAGGCCAGCTATGAGGGAAATTATCTTGTGGGTGAAAATGCAGTTGATGTTCCCCGATAGGTATGCAGCGAATCTAAAGAGGGGAGCGAGTCTTGAAAAATTGAAAATATTTGGTCTCAAGAGTCATGATTGGCACATATGGCTTGAGCGGGTAATGCCGGTGATGTTGCGTGGCTTTATCCCTGAGGATGAATGGCTAGTACTGGCAGAGCTGAGCTATTTCTTCCGTGTTCTTTGTGTGAAAGAACTATCGCCTGCCGTGATAGATGACATGGAAAAGTTGGCGCCGGAGTTGCTCTGCAAGTTAGAGAAGATCTTTCCACCGGGCTTCTTTAATCCAATGCAGCATTTGATTTTACATCTCCCGACCGAGGCAAGATTGGGGGGACCCGTGCAAAATCGTTGGTGCTATGCAACTGAGAGGATGCAGAAGATGCTTCGAGCAAAATGTAAAAATAAACGTAGAATTGAAGCATCGATGGCCGAGGCATTCATTACTGAGGAGGCGGCAAACTTCGTGACAGCACACTACGAAGCCAAAAATCGTCATTTGCATAATCCGAAGCCTCGGTACAATGCTGGCGACCCTAAAAAAGGTGGATCCAACCGCAGCCTATTCAAAGGGAAGCTCGCACCAGCCGGTGCTTCGAAACCAGTAGGGTTGGATGTCGAAGAATGGCGGACCATTTCGTTGTATATCTTCAACAACCTAACAGAAGTGCGGCCGTACATCGAGTAAGTTCTCGGTACATTGTTTCGCAACTTCTAATTCCTTTGAACTGCTCTTATTCCCGGATATTTGATACAGTCCATACGTCGCCAAATTCTCGGATGGAGCGGTGATCCAAAAGGATTCCATCGAAGAGTATGAGCTTCTGGCAAAGCATGGAGGCGGCTATCCCGGTTTCATCTCTTGGTTCAAACAAACGGTAATTACCATTAATAGACCATTTCATTTCTTGGTCTAATTTGCGGCTAATGCAACAATCCTTTCGTATTAAACTTTTGTAGGCTAATTCAGAGTCTATGGACGCCGAATTGAGACAAGCCACTAATGGTTTTGACTATAAGGTCCGTTCATTTGAGAAATACGACATCAACGGGTATCGCTTTCGTACCTTTGGCAAAGAGCTATCTATGGCCAACCGAAAATCTACAAATTGTGGTGTCTCTGCTATCGGCGAAGGAGGTACCGAGTATTATGGAAGAGTTGAAGCAATTTATGAACTTCTATTCTATGGTGAAAACCCACCGAACGTCGTAGTCTTCAAATGTTATTGGTTCCAGCCGAAGGAGACTAGAAGGACTCATGAACATATAGGGCTAGTCAAAATCAAACAAAGCACCCATTTAGATGTTCCCGATGTCTATATTACGGCTCAACAGGCGACCCAAGTTTTCTATCTACTGTGGGCCTGCCAAACTAATGCAAATCTGAATGGTTGGGATGTCGTTTATGAAGTGCCGCCACGTGTTAGACCACCTCTCCCCAATGAAGAGGATTATGAACCTCACATTAACCCAAGCACATATGAAGGAGAATTCTTCCAAGAAACACGTCTTTCCAAAAAACGTTTCAAGAACCGCTCTACTTCACCCCAGAACATGGAAGTAGACAGTGACAGTGAATCCGACTTCACCCCTGAGCCGGAACAAGAAGAGGTTACTGCTGCGGATGACCTGTCAATGCTTGACCGATTACAGAAAGGCGTTCCACATGTTGATGCCGCTGAACCCGATGAGCACGTCATTCATGACGACACGCGTGATAGTGATGATGATGATGCATCTATTGATCCCGAAGCATATATAGACGATCCAGACTATTAGTTTGTATGCATCCCAACTTAAATTATATACATATTATTATTCATGTCATGTATTCAATTTTTTTATGTTGTACTAATTTTGTTTACTCTTTGTCATGGCAGGTGTTGAAAGATGGTGGGCGCGGGTCCAGAGCGCTCCGCGGGTACTTCATCGGCGGCCCGCGAGAGGGGTACTTCCATTCCACCCATACCTCTCCGGAGAGCGTTGTTAGACAGTTTGGGGACACCGGCGGGCGCTTCTTCATCGGCGTCATTGCCCACCGGGAGAGGAGGTCGGGGAGGGAAGAAGAGAGGAGGTAGATTAGGATGTGGCCGCGGGAGAGGTAGGCAGGCTGCTACGCCTTCCTCGCCGCCACCCCCAACTGATTCACCCGAGCACCTGACTACTAGGGTGGACCCGTCTGAGGTGGAGGCTACGGGGACTCCGGACCACGAGCCTCGGGTCGACGGGCCTTCGGCCCACGAGACTCCGGTCCCAGAGGCTTCGGCCCACGAGACTTCGGACCAGGCTACGTCCCAGGAGACGTCCGGATGGGGTACCTGGCCGGATCCGCCTGAGGGGCCGAGTGGCCATGCTGATGGTGGCGGGGATGAGTGTACTGATAGTGAGGGCGAGGTGGTTGAGGGGGCCACCGTGTACCAGCGTGGTGGTACACGGCTCCCGCCCCTGCCGGCGACCCGCGAGCAGAGGCCGGTGATTAGGCCTGATGGGGAGAAGTAAGTGCATTTACTATTTTTGTACATTTTGCCTTCACGTTTCTTCAAATCTCTAATGCGTTGGCCTTGTCATACTGCAGGGGTTGGGTACACGCCAGTGACGTCCGCAGGCCCAACACCGTCCTTGGTGTGCTTTGCTGGCAAAATTTCCCGGGGTTTGTCACGTTGCCCGGTGAGGGTCAGCTTCCAGAGCTAGGATTGAGCTGGGAGCACTACTTGGCTGCCCCGGCCCCGCCGGAGGAGATGATCGATGGTGTCTTGTGCCACACGAGCGCCGAGATAGTGATCAGAAGCTTTTGGGTAATTTCTCCTTTACATAATTAAAAATTAACAATAGCTAGTTATTTTACTAATCAGTGTTGTCTCGCTTGATTGCAGACCTTCTACAGGTGTGAGGAGGGATACAAGGAGGACGCGGCAAAGGTTATCGATACCGAGTGCAAGCGCCTACTACAAAACTTACGGCACGAGGCTCGGCCGTAGGCTGTTCGAGACTACTACGCCAAGCGTGGTATTAAGAAGGACAAGCCGTCGTGCCGGGCTAAGTTTATGAAGAAGGATCAGTACATGAAGGTAATTACCTATTCTTAAGGCATTGTACTTAGTTTCCTTAATTTGATTCGTAGGCGTAGCGCTCTAATTTCTCTTTACTAACTTAGGTGCCCCCGAGATGGTGTGCGGATAAGATGGATTGTTGGGAGGCGTTGGTGGATGAGTGGTGCACAGGCCGCTAGCGAGCCGTCCACGACAATGCCAAGGACCGGCGTGCCCAAATGGTTGGTGTGCCACACCATCAAGGCAGCGCCAACTTATATCAGTTCGGGCGGAACTGGGTATGTGGTTTGCTTCATGATTCATGCAATTCATTCTTCATGCTAGCTTGATCCCTTTACTAATACTTTGTTCCTCTCTTTTAGGCGCGACACAATAACACGGAGGTGCGTGAGGTGTACGACCTCTATGCCATGGCCCATACTGCCTCGTACAAGAAGGCCAAGGCATTCTCTGAGTCTGACCTCGATCATCCAGAGAATTTCACCAACATCTCCACCCACCACAAGCTCGTGAGGTACAACCAGGAGGGGAAGGCGAGGAAAGGGGAGGACTTTAACCCGAACCAGAATCCTATTGATCCAGAGCTGGTGATGATATCTGGTGGCGGGAGGCCCCATGGCTCATTAGCCATTGGAGATGGACTGATACGTTGTCCTCTCACTCTCCCGGAGATCAAGGCGCGCCAAACGAGCTCCTGTCCTGAGATAAGGACTCGTCCACGACCAGTCGATCTCGCCATCGAGGTTAGTTATACGGACTCAGATATCTTTCCTCCATTACATTGTGTGTGTGGCCATCGATGATTACAATGCTAACGAGGAGTGGTGCTGCAGGCTACTCTTCAGAAAGAGAGAGCGACAACCCAGGCGCTTCTAGAGAAGAGGGACCGGGTGGCGGCGGAGAAGGAACTGCTTTTGGAGGAGAAGACGGCTAGGTTGTTGGAGGAGGAGAGGGCACGGAATGACGCGGCTCACCGGGCCATGTACGAGCTCCTCGTGGTAAGTTTCTTCTGCATATTAGCCAAATCATGCACGTAATGTTCGTTTCATTACTAACTAATATGACTGACTCGTCAAAACCAAATGTGCAGTCTATGTGCGAGAAGACCGGTCAGGCCCCTCCGCCGATGCCGGTCATTACTAGAGCGGGAACGGTGAGTTTCATTTGAATGGTCATTATTTACTAGTCTTAACATTTGAGTGTCATCATGCTAACGAGACTTTGCAAATGATCTTTGGTGCAGCATAACTCCGGAGCCGCATCGCACAACCCTTCTCCAGGTGATACCGGCTCGAGGAACCCCGGTGCTAAGACGGTAAGTTTTCTCTAGTGTTTTGCTTAACAAATGCATACTTAGCTTCGTACATGCTTGTTAGCCCTATTATGCCACATACTTAGTTTATTTTCCCCAAAAAAGACATACTTAGCTAATTATCCTCCAAAATGATATAATTAGCTTATTTAGTTCATTTATGACATAATTAGCTTATTCATTTCATATACTTAGCTTATTTTCCTCCAAAATGGCATAATAACCTTGGTTAGCTCATAAATGTCATATACTTAGCTTATTTTCCTCCAAAATGACATAATTACCTAAGTTAGCTCTAAAATGACCTATACTTACCTAAGTTAGCTCAAAAATGGCATAATTACCTAGGTTAGCACAAAAATGACATATACTTACCTTATTTTCGTCCAAATTGACATAATAAGCTTAGTTAGCTCAAAAATGGGATAATTACCTAAGTTAGCTCTAAAATGACACAAATAAGGAATAAGAAGAAGAAAAACAAGGAAGATGAGAAAAAGAAAGAATAGAAGAACAAAGAGAAGAAAAAGAAAGAATAAAAGAAGAAGAATGAGAAGGAAAAGGATAAAAAGATAGAAAAGAAGAAGAAAGATGAGAAAAGGAGAGAAGAAGAAGAAAATATATTCTTATTCTTCCTTTTTCTCTTCTTTCTTTTTCTCCATCTTCTACTCCTTCTTATTTTTATTCTTTTTCTTTCTTTCTTCTTCTTCTTCTTCTTCTTCTTCTTCTTCTTCTTATTCTTATTCTTCTAGTCTTCTTCTTCTTCTTCTTCTTCTTCTTCTTCTTCTAGTCTTCTTCTTCTTCTTCTTCTTCTTCTTCTTCTAGTCTTCTTCTTCTTCTAACTTTCTTACTCCCATTTTTGCAGGTTTGATTCACTTTATGGAAGCTGGCATTGATGGACTGCTAGTGTTTAGTTTTGTTTTGATTTGTATTGATGAACAATGTGAAACTATGTATGTATATATGGATGAACTCCGTGAAACTATGTATGTATTGGATCTTTTAATACCCTATGTGTTCTCTTGCATTGATGGACTGCTAGACGTTGGATACATGGCCTATGCATTGATGGACTGCTATATATATCATATTTGTGTTTTGAAAATGCAGGAAAATAACATAAAACAAACAAAACAGTGGCAATACAGGCACTTTGCCGTCTGCCAGCCGACGGCAAAGCCCTTTGTCGTCGGTAAGCGGACGGCAAAGGTGCCACGTGGCAGCAACCTGTGCAACCTGGGAGCATCAGGTCTGACCATTTGGTCATTCTGCCGTCTGCTGGCAGACGGCAAAGACAAGCCTGGCAGACGGCAAAGACAAGCCTGGCAGATGGCAAACACTAAGCAGAAGTGACGGTTAGCCACGGGTCTGCTGACGTCATATGGCTGACGGCAAAGTTTGCCGTCTGCCGGCAGACGGCAAAGTCTGTCGTTAGCCACCTAACGGGGCTAACAACTAATCTTTGCCGTCCATGATCTTTGCCGCCAGCTTGGCCAGGAAAGCAGACGGCAAAGTTCTTTGCCGTCCGCTGTCGTTAGGCAGACGGCAAAAAAAGTCATTACCGTGACTTTCAGTGCCGGAAGTGTTTGCCGTCCGTGGCAGACGACAAAGAGGTTTGCCGTCGGTGGCCTTGTTCTTTGCCGTCTGCTATGGCAGACGGCAAATTAGCTGATTCCTGTAGCGTGCCTTTCATGGAAATCAGGTCACGAAGCCCGTAGCCTTTAGCGCACCGCGCTACTCGCCATTGATTGTCCCCAATGCGGCAGTAGCGGACGGTGTGGTGGTATCGATTGAAGGTGAGGACGAGGTCGCCGGCAAAGATGATTCTTTCGTAGTCTTTCGGGGGATCGGGCAGGCGGACTAGCTCGCCTGTGAGGAGGTGGCATATGCGGAGCTCGTGGTGGCTGCCCACGGCCTGTCTTCGATGGCGACACGGCAATCGAAGGAATCGAATTCGGCGTTGCTGGGGTCGCGGTGGGCTAGGGGGGTGCGGGGGAGGCGGAAGCGGAGGATGCGGCGGAGTGGGACGTGGAAGAGGGCTTCCAAGGAAGATGCCTTGTGGGGGACGAGGAGAAGCGGAGCCTGGGAGGCGAGGTTGGACGGCGACGGCGGGAGGAGAGCCCGGTAGGTGCGGCAGGTGGCGCGGAGGGCGAAGAAATCCTGTAGGGTCGTCAGCCGACTCGCGACCAATGGAATGAGCTCCGGTAGGAAGTACGATGAGGACGAGGCGGTTTCTGCCGGGTCTGTGCGGGAACAGGAGGTGGTGGTGGTGTTGGAGGCGAGGGCGGTGGCCGACGGCGAGATGGTCGTCCCGTGCTTCGTTGACGAAGACATTGCTCGCCACCGGCAGAAGCGAGGGGCGGTAGATTTCTAGGTTTGCACACGGTAGAGTCTGGGCAGGGTTGGGCTTACCAGCCGAGTTTGTATTCGGTTCGTCTAGTTTGTAGAGTCAGGGCAGAGTTGGGCTCAACTACGTTCCACCTTTTTTCCACCTAAAAAAAGCTTTCCACCTCAACTACGTTACTATACAAAGTCTAAGAAAAACATTACGTTACTATACGAAAATGTCAAATTAAGCTACTACTCCCTCCCGTGCCTAAATATAAGTCTTAATATAAGTCTTTTTAGAGATTCCAATATTTTACTACATATGAAGTAAAATGAGTGAATCTACATTTTAAATTATGTCTATATACATCCGTGTGTAGTATATATTGAAATCTCTAAAAAAGACTTATATTTAAAAACCGAGGGAGTACTTAATACATTAATCTGATTTTTTTTAGTTGGCATTAGTCTCCTCGTTCACCAAGAAAGATTGACAGCCATCGTGCTGACAGTCCCGTTATCTCACCACCCCCAGATTCGTCGATGCTGGAGCGTCCTGAGTCGAACGCTTCCTCGGCCCCGCTTACCTCGCCGATGAGGCAGCGACCTTCCCCAAATGCTTCCTCGGCTCCACTGACCTCATCGATGCAGTGCCGCCCTGCCCTGGAGGCTTCCTCTGTGCCGCCGACCTTAGCGCTGCCTCTCCGACCGAACGCTTCCCTTTCCGATGGAGATGCTCATCCCCATTGCCCCATCCCAACGACCCCAACGGACGAGATACCCCAACACGCCTCATTCGCATCGATGCCAAAGTATGTCTGGTTAGCGTTAAAATTATTTTCCGCATTTTTAAAAATTGTTGTATTTTTTAACTACATATTGCAATTTCATAGAAACAATAGTTTGGTGTCACACCACGAAACGACTCTTATCCCCAACCTGGAACATCTCATGTTCCATGGCTCTTCCCTTGATTCACTGAGCGAAGACAATGACGTCAACTTGGATAACACGAGTGCTCCCTCTAATTTGTCACCGCACGGCCTAGCCGGACGGGTCATTCAAGGTTCTGGTGTTCCAGGCGCTGAATTTAAACAGAGATTACTCGAAGAATCTGACATGCTGTTGGACTATATATATGCATGTATGTGATTGTATATATGGAACCTATTTTTTCACTGTTTTTGAGATAGCTCAACACTCATGCCGAACGGTATATGGAACCTATTTACATGTATGAAAAATGTGCTCATGTATCCTTAACAATTTGAAACGAAATGTTTGCCTCTTGCTCCTTCAACGAGCGAGTCCCACACAACGGTTTCTCCGCCTCCTACCGGTGCCGCCGTGGATCCCAGCCTTTGCCGATGGGAGGGCTCCTGCTCCGTTTTTAGGTATTTTATTAGGGCTTGTGTGATGCTTAGGAAGACGAGGCGGTGGCTGCTCCCTGAAGATGCAATAAATTTCACCCCACCCACTCCATGTTCTGGTGGTGTGTCTAGCGTCGTCGGAGGGCGTGTGGAGGTATGTCTCAAGCAGATTTCACGGGATTTGGTTAGTGATTTTCTTCGGTGGATCTGCTTGGATTCGATATTAACTCGTCTGCGTTCGTGTGTCTACAGGTTAGATCCTTCGGATCTACACTTGTCTTCATCGGTGATATTTCCTGTTCATGAGAGCTGGTCCTTTAAGATCTTAGCAATACGAATTCCCGGTTGTCTACTACAACAAGGTTTATCCAATTCCGGTGAGGGAAGACGATGATGATGGCGCACCTTTGGCTCGCTCTTGTACTTATAGTCGTCGCTAGGTGGTCTAGGGACATGGATGTAATTTCTATTGTTTCTTGTGTTCTTTATACTGTTGTGACGTTTGATTAATAGATCATAAGTTTAAAAAACAGTGTAGTTTTTTACCCCCTCCGTCCCATAATATTATATTATGGGACGGAGAAAGTATATTGTTATCATCAGAAGGAGCGAACTGAGCCTAGGTCAGATGTCTAGGTTCTGTGTGGTGAAACCAGCCCCCAGAGTTCAAGTGGTTGCATTTTTCTGGATTTATTTCAGGCCTTTTCGCGGTGTTCATTTAGTGGGAGGAGACATTCTCGTTCAATACGAAAACGACTTTGTCAATCTCAAGATGTTGTGCCGGCACAGTATCTTGGACGTGCTCATAGGGGAGAGTGTGCATGAGTGCGTTCATAGAGTTGAGTGTATCTATGTGTGCATGTGAGCATCTGCATTGATACAGTGTTACTAGCAAAAGGGCCCGTGCGTTGCAACGGAAGAAAAAAAATCATAATCTCCAATGCCTATGAGTCTATGACCACATTTTGTTCACATCTTATCGCATAATTTTGAAAATGTGTTCACATATGCAAGAAAATGTTCCCTTTTTAAAATTTATTCAGAAATTGAAGCAATGTTCACATTTTCAAAAAAATATCGTGGTTGTCAAAATTTGGTAAATCAAAGAATTATTCTGAATTTCAAGAAACATTTAAAAAAACATACAATAATATTCCAATCTACCCCAGCAGTTCATTCTTCAAAATTCACGCGGGTATATAGTCACGAAGACTCAGAAGCATTACAGCTTAACTACATATCTTCGATCATTCGTGAACATTTTTACAAATTTGGGAAATTTTTTAAAAATCATGATCATTTTTTACTATTTGCAAGCATCTCTGAAAAATTGTGAACATCTTTCTATATTGTGAACATTTTTTAAGCATTTTCTTTTGAATCGGCAAACAATTCTAGAAATGACGAACATATTTTTTTCAAAATTGGTGGATTTTTTTTAAAATTCACGAACATTTTTTGAAATGCGTGAACATTTTTTGAACAAACAAACATTTTATGAATCGGTAAACTCTTTTGTAAGTCATGAACTGTTATTAAAATTTTAGGACATGTTTTAAATTGCATGACATTTTTTGAATTAGCAAACATTTTGTTCAATTTCTTTAATAATTTTTAATACATGGACTTTTTTGATTTTACAAACATTTTTTTTCAAAATTGCGAACATTTTCTGAATATGCGAACATTTTTAGAAAAATCACGAGCATTTTTTAAATGCACCAATATTTTATGTTTTCTTGAACATTTTATTTCAAAATTCTCATTTTTTTAAATGTCAAAAGTTTTTTGAAGATCCAAATTATTTAAAGTAGAAAAAAACTAAAAATGGAAAAGAAAAATAATAATAGAGTAACGAAATCTAAAAAACAGGCGCCAGCTCATGGGCCGGCCCAAACGGGCGCGCTGCGTCCTCTCCCGCGTGCTGAGCGCAGTATAGTAGGTCCCTACTGCATGGGCTGGCCCAGTCGGGGGATTCACTGCAAAACGTTTTTTCTCACTTATAGGTGGCATTGGTGGGCAATATTTTGCAACTTTGGGGCAATTTTAATGACGTACCGGCAGAAGCAATAACCCCTTTATTATTAGGTATAGAATTATTCTGAATTTCAAGAAACATTTAAAAAAAAACATACTATAATATTCCAATCTACCCCAGCAGTTCATTCTTCAAAATTCACGCGGGTATATAGTCACGAAGACTCAGAAGCATTACAGCTTAACTACATATCTTCGATCATTCGTGAACATTTTTACAAATTTGGGAAAAATTTTAAAAATCATGATCAATTTTTACTATTTGCAAACATCTCTGAAAAATTGTGAACAACTTTCTATATTGTGAACATTTTTTAAGCATTTTCTTTTGAATCGGCAAACAATTCTAGAAATGACGACCATTTTTTTTTCACAATTGGTGGATTTTTTTTAAAATTCACAAACATTTTTTGAAATGTGTGAACATTTTTTGAACAAACAAACATTTTATGAATCAGTAAACTCTTTTGTAAGTCATGAACTGTTATTAAAATTTTAGGACATGTTTTAAATTGCATGACATTTTTTGAATTAGCAAACATTTTGTTCAATTTCTTTAATAATTGTTAATACATGGACTTTTTTGATTTTACAAACATTGTTTTTCAAAATTGCGAACATTTTCTGAATATGCGAACAGTTTTAGAAAAATCACGAGCATTTTTTAAATGCATCAATATTTTATGTTTTCTTGAACATTTTATTTCAAAATTCTCATTTTTTTAAATGTCAAAAGTTTTTTGAAGATCCAAATTATTTAAAGTAGAAAAAAACTAAAAATGGAAAAGAAAAATAAAAATAGAGTAACGAAATTTAAAAAACAGGCGCCAGCTCATGGGCCGGCCCAAACGGGCGCGCTGCGTCCTCTCCCCCGTGCTGAGCGCAGTATAGTAGGTCCCTACTGCATGGGCTGGCCCAGTCGGGGGATTCACTGCAAAACGTTTTTTCTCACTTATAGGTGGCATTGGTGGGTAATATTTTGCAACTTTGGGGCAATTTTAATGACGTACCGGCAGAAGCTATAGCCCCTTTATTATTACTAGCAAGTATGCCCGTGCGTTGCACGGGAGGAAAACAATCTGATTATGCAGATGTGGTAGAGATAAAAGAGAAGGCTGAATCAAATTACAGGATGAGATAAGGATTTTTAAAATATCATTTCACAAACTATGTCTGAATGATGTCATGCTGAGATAAGGGACATTTAAAAAGTCATTTTAAAACTGGAAATGTGATGGTCTCATAACGAATTGATTTCCTAAGGGGTCACAACGAAACATTTTTGTCTCGGCTTGACCTAGCGTAGCGGTGTTTTTCATAACCAGTAAACCAGTGGTACCAGAATAAACATAGCTGTGTATGGAGGCAAAATAAACATTTAGTCATTTTCTTATAGCTTACAAAACCGAACCAATAAGAAGTTGTGTAAATTTGTTGGAGCTCAACACGGAAACCTTTTTCTTACTCAACGCGTGAGGGAATAAATAAAATCATAAAACGACCTCTATAGATCCCCTAATAAAACCTCTACACAAGCGATGGTTTCTTTTGTTCGTTATTTACGGATCGGTTTTAATTTTTATGAACATTTATAAAAATTCATGGACATTTTTGAAAATTAAGAAATATGTTTTGGATACTTGATCATTTTTTAAAAATCCTGAAAATATTTTATTTCATGACCATTTTTTAAAAATCGTGAATTAATTTTATAATATGTGAACAGTCTTTTAAAATCATGGACATTTTATGATTTATGGATGTGTATTTTAAAAACATGTAACCTTTTGAAATTTGGATTTTTTAGAAATCCCGAATTAATTTAAAGGAAAAAAAAGAAAAACAGAAGTGATAATGAAAAAGAAAAAAATGAAGTAAAAAAACATGGGCGCTATGATCTGCAGATGGGCCGGCCCATTACCGCGCGCCAGGAGAAAAATGAGAAAATGGGGGCAGAACCAGGGATCGAACCCTGGTCTCCCGAGTAGAGGCGCGGGTGCTTGGCCAGTGCGCCGCTTGTCTGGGCGTGTTAAGTTATTGTATCCTTTCTTAAAGAAGTGAACCTTGACGAGTTTTTAATCTAAAATCAAATCGTTTTTCTTCACTTGTAGGTGGCATAGTGGGTAATTATTTCAAACTCGGGGGTTAATATTAATGACGGACGACCAGAAACCCTATTTGCTTTATTATTAGGTAGAGATTAGGTATAGATATATTAGGTATAGAAAAATATTATCATCACAAGGGGTTCCGTCACGCGGGAGCAAATGATGGTAGAAAAAAAGGGAAAATCAACCTGTCCACACACGGGAGCCGATGAAAGAGCGCTAAGTGGTCGTTTCCATCTTTCGTTGGGTGGCAGGCCGAGGCGACCCTCTATTGACTCAAAAAGGCCCACTTAGCTATTTAACCATGGATATTACAAAAAAATCAACTTGTTGTGGTCCTACAATTTGAGTTGCCATGAGTACACAAAAGAAAGAAAGAAAAATGCCATCTCTTAATAAACAAAAATGCCATCTCTTAATAATAAAAAAATGTCATCTCCTAATAATAAAAATGCCATCTCCTAATAATAAAAAATGCCATATGTTAATAATAAAAAAAATTCATCTCTTCATATAAAAATGCCGTCTCTTAAATAAATAAAAATGACATTTCTTATAAAAAAAAGGCCATGTGACATGGTTGAAAATTTATAGCCATGTTCATTTTTTCTAGAGAAAATGCCATCTTGTGAAAAAAAAAAGAAAAAGGGGTATACTAGGATTCAAACGCCGGTGTCCTAGGTAGAGTATCAGCATGCTAGCCAGTGCGCTGGCTCTAGTTTTTGGAAAAAATTCGCTGGCCTTTTCCTTATAGCGAACTGGTTTAGAAATCTGACGTGACTTGGATCCTGCACCAGGATTCGTGCAAACGAATCCGACGGGAGAGGGCGTTCGCCGGCTCTTGGCTGACTAACGGACGCCAGATAAGATTTTTGAAACTTATTGGAAACCGTTAAATGAAAATATTTTGGGATTCTGCTCGTTCAATTGTGAGGTGTAGACAACTAGGCCGCAGAAAATCATGTAAAAAAAAAGAGCCTGTCGAAAAAAGCGAGAAAACTTATTGGGCCGGCCCAGTAGGAAATTACTACAGACACCCAGTCTGAGCGCGAGACATGACGTGCCCCCTCGTCCGGCCTCCGCAGTCCGTCTGGTTCCTCGTCCCACGATCGGATCGGATCGGATCGATCCTTCCGCTTCCTGATCGGCTTCTCCGAGTCCACGATCAGTACGACTGACTATATGAGATAATGAAACATCCCGGCCGTCCTCTTCCCCACACCAGGCCAATATGCCACGCCCTCGCAAGGCCAAGGTACTGAGCCGATCGGCGCCGCAACCAGCGCAGCCGGTGGGGCACTCCACACCACCGATTACTGCCGCACCGTCAGGTAAGCAGCCCGTGCGGTAATTTTTCTAGATATTTTTCCTTCCCAGCTCGTTTCATAGTCTATTGATATGTGCGATCTTTTTTTTTCTTTGTGGGAAAGATCTGTATGAATTTGTAGCCACTTGACTATAAAAATCATGGTTTTAAATAACACGTTATAGCATTTAGAATAGGTCATGCGCTAAGGGCCTTTGGCCCAAACACATGAACAAACATTTTAAATAGCACGCTATAGGATCGCTATAGCACGCTATAGCATTTAGAAGAGATCCACCGCTAAGAGGCTTAGCGTGTTATTTAAAACTTTACTGTAAATAAACCCTATTTAGAGATACAGGCTTTGATAAATAAAAAGTGGGGCATTGGTTAGGATTTAAATTCCTAACTAGGTTATAAATCATCCAAATAGTCGATTCTCCATGTATTGTTTTGAGCATTTTTTTTTTTTAACATAGTACAATCACAGATGGTATCAAACACGAGCATACACTCACTCATATAAATGCAAGCATGCACACTATTACCCCTATGAGCATTTCTGAGATAGTGAGCCGGCACAACATCTTGAGCATGATGAAGTTATTATAGGTGACACATAGTCGACAGGAAGTCTTCTCCCACTAAACGGACATCGCCGGAAAGCCAGCATTTTAAGGCTAACCCAAAAGAACCGTTAAGGGCATCTCCAATGGCAACCCGCAAAAATCCGCCCGCATCCGTCCGCGGACAGGGGCACCAGTCCATGGACACGGATGCGGGAGGACGCCATCCAATGCTAGCTGCATACATCCGACCTTCCACAATTTTTTTCAAGTCCGCACGATCAAATAGCCGCATGCAAAGGGTACAGACGTTCAAATAGCCGCATGCATCACTAGTTCAAATTTAAAAAGTTCAAATATTACATCCCAGCATTGTTGTCCCCTTTCACCGCCCACTGATGCTCAATCAGATCTTCCTTCAGCTGCTTGTGAGTTGGTCGATGCCGAATTTGTTGATGCATTTGAATAAACTCTTCAAATGTGGCCAGATTCTGGTCCAGAAGTTGGATAGGATCACCCATGTTCTTAAACTCCAGAGCTGCGGCAGCATCGTCACCCTCATCCTCGACGATCATGGTGTGCATGATCACACAACATGTCATCACCTCCCACAAGGTCTCCGGATCCCATTGTTTTGCAGGTCCACGAACAAGTGCAAAACGGGCCTGAAGAACTCCAAATGCCCTCTCGACATCCTTTCTAGCTGCTTCTTGTCTTTGGGCAAAGTGAGCCTTTTTTCGGCCAACTGGGTTTCAGATGGTGCTGACAAAGGTAGCCCATGGAGGATAGATATCGTCAACCAGATAGTAGTCCATGTTGTACTCATGTCCATTGACAGTATAGTGGCAAGGAGGAGCTTTTCCTTCAGTCAGCCTCACAAACAACAGCGATCGTTGTAGCACATTGATGTCATTGTGAGACCCGAGCATGCCAAAGAAAGCGTGCCAATCCAAAGATCTTGTGATGCAACTGCTTCAAGAATGATGGTGGGCTTCTTTAACATGACCCTGATATTGCCCTTGTAAAGTGTGACGCCCCCGGCCCGACTGTGCACTAATCATACACGCAAATGCACACGATCAAGCCTAAGGACTCACGGGAAGATATCACAACACAACTCTAAACACAAATAAAAGTCATACAAGCTTTATATTACAAGCCAGGGGGCTCGAGGGCTCGAATACATAAGCTCGCATACAAGCGTTAGCGGAAGCAACCATAATATCTGAGTACATACATAAAGTTAAACAAGTTTGCCTTAAGAAGGCTGAGCAAAACAAAGACATGATCGAAAAGGCACAGGCCTCCTGCCTGGGAACCTTCGGATCTACTCCCGATCGTCGGTCTCCACGTAGTAGTAGGCTCCACCAGAGGGGTAGTAGTAGTCGTCGGCGGTAGCAGCTGACTCCTGGGCTCCGTCATCTGATCGCAGTAATCGGGTATGGGGAAAAAGAGGTAGCAAAGCAACCGTGAGTACTCATTCAAAGTACTCGCAAGACTTACATCAGAACTATGCTAGTTATGCATTGGTATCAAAGGAAGGGGCTGTATCTGTGGACTATACTGCAGAAATGCCAGAGTAGAGGGGAAGGCCTAGCCTATCGAAGACTAGCATCTTGCAGCGTCTTGCAACATTAGAAGAGTGTAGATTAGCATAATATAAAGTATCAAGCATGTAATAGCAAAGCCCAGAGATCCTTCCTCGACTCCCTGCGAGAAAGCGATCCCGGAGATTACAGTTAAAGTAACATGTATTCAGTTCAAGTTGTAGTAGATCGGGATACAACACTGAGCGTCCTGTTACCGTGGACACGGCTATTCGAATAGATAACTTCCCTGCAGGGGTGCACTACTGTTACCCAACATGCTCGATTACATCTGGCAGGACACACTTGCTGGGTAATGCCCGGCCTCGGGTAATCGACACGCGGTAGACCAACCTAGACTCTCCAGAGAGGTCAACACGCCGGTCTAAATCCTAAGTGCGAAGGGGTCTTGGGCCCATCGCCCTCTGCACTCCTGCATGTTGCGTGACTGGCCGGGGCCCAGGCGCGACACTGTATACACAAGTGACGTAACCAGCCCACCCCAACAATTAGCCCGCATCTCTGAACTGTGACATCTGAAGAGCTTTCGGGAGAAACGTACGACGTAGAGGGTCCCATTAAACCATTATCCCACGTGATGGTAGTGCGTATAGGCACGTAGCCAACTCAGATCAAATACCCAAATCTGTTAGACGTGTTTTAGTAGCTCACAGAGACGAACAGGGTTTCTGTCGCTCCGACTTGGTAACACGCGGTCCAACGACCAGGGGCCAGGCCCACCTCTCTCCTAGGTGGTCTCCACCTGCCCTGTCGTTCCGCCACAATAATCTCTCGCGGGTGCCCTTTTGGCTAACCCGACTTCCCAAAGTACTGAGGTAAAGGTCAAAGTAACCGTGTGTCCATAACATCGTGGGAATCTGAGGAATCACCCTCCTTGGAATTCCCGCTCGGTGTAATCCATCAAGGAGATCCAGGAGGAATCACCCTCGATGGTCCACACTTGAGGGGTTGCACGACCGAGTCATCATCGGGAAGGGGAGAGCGAGGAATCACCCTCTTGAATCACCACTGATGTGCTATACTACAGAGATATCATCAGGAGTGCAGTACGAGGTGTCACCCTCGGCACTCGATAGTAGCCCTGCAGAGTCGTACAAATAAGGGGGTGTGTGCGGTGATGTGACGGTATCTGCACATAGATCACAATGATCGAGGTACTGGTAACAAAGCGGGGCAACATGGACAAGGGTGAGGGGTCACTGATGGATCACTAACCAACCTATTCTAAGCAGTTTAGGATGACAGGTAAAGTTAGAACAGCAGGTTACAAAAACAGGCTATGCATCAAAATAGGAGCAATCAATTACAGTAGCAAATTCTAATGTAAGCACGGGAGAGAAGGAATAGGCGATATAGGAATGGTCAAGGGGGTTTGCTTGCCTGGAAGCTCTGCTGAAATGGTCTGGTCGTCAGGGGCGTAGTCGTACTCGGCAGCAGCGTCGGTCTCGAGGTCTACCGGAGAGAAGAGGGGGGGGGGAAGAAACAATAAATAGAAGCAAACAATGCAACACAGATGCATGGTATGGCAGCATGTTATTCGAGGGGTGCCCTAATGCAGTACTACGCAAGTTAGTCGGAGCGGAAAAACATCTGGGGATATTCTCCCGGCTTCGGGCATCTGTCGGACAGATGAACCGGAGGGGAAGGTTCCATGTTTGCATGGTTGTGGGCATGCGACAGGTAAACGGAGGGCATATTCGGGTTCGTCTCGTTTTTCTGATCAACTTTCATGTAGAAAACTTTTTGATCCGAGCTACGGTTTAATTTCTATGATTTTTTAAAGATTTAAACATTTCTGAAATTATTTTAATTAATAAATTCGACAGAAAAGGAAATATGACGTCAGCATGAGGTCAGGGTGATGTCAGCAGTCAACTTTGACCGTTGACTGGTCAAACTGATAGGTGGGGCCCCCTGTCATAGACAGAGTTATTTAATAGGGGTTTATTTTTAACTAACTAACTTAATTAGCTAGTGGGACCCACTGGCAGTGACTGATTAATTTAACAGATTAATTAGCCATTTTATTAATTTTAAAAACGTTTAAAAAAAGTGGGGGCCACTTGTTAGTGACCCAGCCTGCCCAGTCAGCAGGGTTGCCCTAGTCAACCCTGCCAGCGGGACCCACTGGGCCCACTGGTCAGTGGCCTAGCGCGTGCCACGCGGGCGCCACATCGGCGCCGGCTGCCGGAGTTGCTCCGGCGAGCCCGAACGCGGCGGAGCGCGCCGGCGAGCGTCGGGATTTGTCGGTGGGGGGCCAAAACGGGTGCGGCCGGTGCCGTTCGAACGGCCGTGGAGTGCCGTGTCCAACGGCGGCAACCACGCGGGCTGGGGAGGCCAGAACAGCAGGCGGCGGCGTTCTCGGGTGGCGCTCGGAATCGGCGATGCAACGCGCGCGCGAGCAAACTAACGACGTCGCGATGCCCTACGCGACCACGCGAAGACGATGGATAGGCCAGAGTGACCAAAAGGTCACCGGAACTTGGCCGATGACGAGCTCACGCGGCGGCGGGCACGGCCATGCTGGGGGCGGCGGCTATGGGCATGGCGCTATGAGGAAAAGAGAGAGGAGGGGTTGCAGTGCTCACAGCGGAGCCGTAGGGGGTGGCAGCGGGCTCGGGAAGGTCCGGTGACGACGGCGTGGAGGCGGCGATCTCCGGCGACCGAGAGGGGAAGGCGAGCTCGTAGGGCTCGCTGCAGATGCGAGGGGCTCGGGCTGGCGGCACCAGTCGAGGTAGACGGCGACGGCGGACCGTCCTGGCACGGCGGCGAGGCGACGGGGCGAAGGTGGCCGCAGCTATGGCACGTGCGCGGCCATGGCAGCGCTCGAGCGAAGTGGGAGAGAGCGAGGGAGGGGAGGAGTGAGGCGAGGGGGAGCTCAGGGGGGCGCGGGGCTCTGCCCTTATCCTCCACGGAGGGCGCGGGAGCGCGGTGTCGAGCGGCGAGAGGGGGGGCCAGGCTGCGGTGAGCGCGCACGGTCGACAGCGGCGCGGGGATGAACAGGAGGAGGGAGACGGTGGCTTGGCAGGCTGGGCCGCACTGTGGCGACTAGAAGCCCAGCCGCACAGTGTTCCCTTTCCCTTTTCTTTATTCTTTTTCTGTTTTATTCTTTTCACCACTGTTTGCAAATTGTTTAGCCACAATTTGACTTTTGTAAAATATGTGACTTGGCCACATAAATATCATGGAATATTTGGCACTGCTAGAAAATGGTTTGGAGGCAAAATGATTTCATTTGAATTTTGTATTGCATTTAAAGTGCCAAAATAGTGCTGTTGGCCCAGTTTTCTTGATGTCAGGGTCATCTAGGGGATTTGGGTGATGTTGTTTTCCTGAACATAAATAGTTATGGAATATTTTCAAAATTATGAACTATTTAGTTTCCAAATTTGAACAACTTTATTTTCACCTCAGATTTGAATTTCAATTTGAATTGGAATTTGAAATGAGATATGATTCAAATATGATCAAGCATTGTAATTGATGATGACTTGGCATGATTAACAGATGATCACTGTGCTTAATTACAGGGGGTGTTACATAAAGCCTTCAGGCAGTTCTTCCATTTCCAATGCATGCAGTTAAGAGATCCAAGTAAACCTGGCCACCCTCTTGCTTCTGAGATTGCCAAGAGCGTCTCGGTGTCTGCCACAGTTGGTTCTCTCAGGTACTGAGATCCGAACACCTCGACCACGATAGTTCCAATCGTGACCATGGCATCTCCGCATGTGCTCTTAGACATCCGTAGGTACTCGTCCCACGAATCAGCGGCCGTGCCATATGCAAGCATCCGGAGTGCGGCCATGCACTTCTGGTAACCAGAGAAGCCAATCGTTCCCACGGCGTCCTTCTTCAGGATGAAGTAGTCATCGTAGGACCGAACACCATGGTACAAACGATTGAAGACAGTCTTGCGCATTCGAAAACGCCGGCAAAAATGGTCAGCGAATAGTGCATCGGGGGCAAAGTAGTCCGCCATCAGTGTCAAATGCCCGCGCGTCCTGTTGCGGTTGAGCACTCGATGACCCTTGATCGAACCCTTAAAATTGAGAACATGCTCCTCCGCACATTCCGCGTCTTCAAGGACCGCCTGCATCATCACCGTCTCATCGGAGTACTCCTCCTCGTCCGACGAGCCGTCGGACGACTCAACATACTGCTCGTATATGTACTCCAAATCGGAATCCATTGCTAAAAAGAAGAAGGGACAACTGTTTTCAGCTCCGGCGATTCATCGAACAGTTGCCGGGCACGATAGAGGGTGGTACCTGGCGGAGCAGTCGGAGGACAGGGGTTGAACGGAGACGGAGGAGAAGCGGTGGGGAGCCCTGCTGGAGCGCCGGAGGTGACGGAGACACAGAGTTGCGGCAGGGGTGTGGCGTGGTGGCCGGGGTGGTGGAGCAGTGGCGAAGGCAAGAGAGAAAGAAAGAAGGAGAGAAAACGAGGAGAATGGAGTCGCGGGGTTCCGGAAGGGTTTTGGGTGGGCCGGGGTGTCGGATTCGTACGTTTCGCGTGTCCAGACTCCCGCAAACCTCCCCCACTTTTGTCTCCGATTTGCGAACGAAATCGCATCCGGACCGCCCCGCGGACCAATACAGGGCCACGTTGGATGGCTCCGATGCGGGCGGTTTGCGCAGCGTCTATTTCTCGCAGTAAGCGAGAGGAGAGTTCGTTCTCGCGTTCGATAGCTACAGTAACGGGCCGGCCCGTTACGCACGCGCAGTCAAAAAAGGCAGGGGAAAATGTGGGATACTGGGATTCGATCCCACGTCTACAGCTTGTTGCGCAGAGCTCCTAGCCACTACGCTCAAGCCGAGTCAGTGTTCAAGTTCCTGGTCGCGCCCTACTTGAGGCATAGAGAACCGGTTTTCATTCGTTTTTCGGGTTTTTCTGATTTTTTTCCTTTTTTCTTTTTCTTTCTTCACATTCTTCTGTGTTATTCGGTTTTTCTTCCTTTTTTTTACGCTTTTTTGTTCCTTTTCTTTTTCTTCTCCGTTTTTTGTTTTTCTCATTCTTTTTTCGTTTGTTTCTTCGGTTTTCAATGCTTTTTTTTCGTACATGTCAAAAACATATTTTTGTAACAAGTGATCAACACTTTTTTAATACATGTTCAACATTGTCCGAATGCTATTTCAACATTTTAATAGCTATTCAACTTTTTTTAAATACTTGTTCAACATTTTTAATACTTATTCAACATTTTTCATATACTCGTTCAACATTTTTCAAATACTTGTTCAACATTTTTAATACTTATTCAACATTTTTAAATACTTGTTCAACATTTTTTAAAATCTTGTTCAACATTTTCAAATACTTCTTCAACATTTTTCATACACTCGTTCAACATTTTTTAATACCTATTCAACATTTTTGAAATACTTGTTCAACATTTTTAATACTTATTCAACATTTTCAAACACTTGTTCAACATTTTTCAAATTCTTTTTCAACATTTTTTAATACTGATTCAACATTTTTTTTCAAATGTGTTTTTGAAGAGTATTTTTTAATATATATATGTATATATTTTAAAGTATAAAGAAAAGTACAAAAAAACAAAAAATGAGAACAGAAAACAGACAAAAAAAAAAACAGGTTGTGGCTCCCTCGCGGCTGGGCCGGCCCGTCTGGGGCTAACCCCGACGCGAGCGTACCCCCTGTCTCGCTTAAAGCGAGACATAGGGGCGCCCAGTGGTTTGCGGGTTAGCCTTGGAGATGCCGGCCTAATGGACTTTTAGCGCTAAAATAGATCCTGGCCCCTTGTTTACGAAATCACTAATTGAGGAGTACTCGTTTCAAAGATCACTCCCACCTCCCCAGGTTGCGACAAGTGGTGCACTGCATGCGCGCCACTTGTCGCAATCTGGAAGTTTTCCCTTTTTTCGTACATTTGTTTATTCAAAATGTTTTATCTCTTAAACCGTGCGTCCAAATCTCGAGCTGTTTTCACCATTGGATTCTTTGCGTCGAGATCTTCAAAACTAGATTCCATGTTGATAGGTTTTGACGAACTTTTTTTTTCACGAAAGAAACCGGACGAAAAAACCGAACCGGGAGCACGTTTTTTTCCCTTTTCGAAAGAGGCACGACCGTGCCTCTCGCGAAAGCACAATCGTGCCTCTCTCGTAAGCAAAACCGTGCCTCTCGCAGAAGGAAAAAAAACGCGTTTTTTTTTCCGTTTCCGAGAGGCACGGCCGTGCCTCTCGCGAAAGCACAACCATGCCTCTAGCGGAAGCAAAACCGTGCCTCTCGCGGAAGAAAAAAAAACAGAAAACGCGTTTTTTTTCCGTTTCCGAGAGGCATGGCCGTGCCTCTCGCGGAAGCAAAACCATGCCTCTCGTGAAAGAAAAAAAAAACAGAAAACGTGTTTTTTTTCCGTTTCCGAGAGGCACGGGTGCCTCTCGCGACAACAAAACCGTGCCTCTAACGAAAGCAAAACCATACCTCTGACGAATGGAAAAAAAAAAACAGAAAACGCGTTTTTTTCCGTTTCCGAGAGGCATGATCGTGCCTCTCGCGAAAGCCAAACCGTGCCTCTCACGGAAGCAAAAAAAAACGCGTTTTTCGCGCAAAAAAAAGGTTTTTTTCGAAAAAAAATTTGTTCCAAAAGATAAGGAAGACCGGTGGAAAACCAACAAGCCAAAAATAACCTGAAAAAAAACCGTTTAAAAGCCGAAAACGCGTGTGGAAAAAATAAAAAAAACAAAATCCAAAGGGAGCGCCCAGAGCGCGACACATGGCACTTGGCGCGCTCTCAGCCCAACCCCCGAGTGATCGTTGGGAGCGCTTCGAAGGAGCGCTCGTCAACTGGTTAGTCTCCCTTGTCTAGCGTTAGTGTTTGGTAAACGTTTGTGGCCGGGGCGCCGGCCGAACTGTGCGCCGGTCTACCGCGCGCACGCCGCGTGGACGCCGCATCACGCGTATGGCCCACACTTCTGCTTCCCTCATCCTTATCCCCTGGGCGTCTTATCTCTTCACCGAACCACACATTCATTTTCTTTCTCTCTCGTTCACAGCTACATCCATTGATTCCCCATTGACGGCCACGCCTCTTTTTCCAATCCGTGGTCCTGCTCCTTCGGCGAGCTCCCCGGCCGCCATAATCCTACCTCCATGGCGAGCTCCTCCAGTCCCCCCCTCCACCTAATCAGTCTCTTCTCCAGCTGCGAGCAACGGCGCAAGGTGTTTTGCTGGAACCAGCGCATGATGATGATGCAATCGGCGCACGGCTGTGCTGGAATCGGCGCACGGCCGGCGATGTGGCTACGGATGTTGCAAGCCCAGCCACTGTGCTGGAACGTTGGCGACGATGTGCTACAGAGAGAGATGCTGGATCCGACCATGGTCGGAGCTGCAACTACTAGCGTTTTTGCAAACCAGGCGGCACCAGTGCTACAACCGCTACTTTTTTTTGCTAGCACCGGCGGCGATTTTTGCTGGAACTAGCGAGGGATTTTGCTGCATCCTGCATCTGTTTTTGCTGGAAACTAGCCTCCATTTTTATTTTTGCTACCACCGGCTTTGTGTTTTTGCTGGAACCGGCATATTATTTTGCTGGAAGTAGCTTGATTTTTTGCTACAATCGACCCTAGAGTTTTTCCCTGCTAAATTTGCTTTTGCTGGAACCGGCGCATATTTTTGCTGGAAGCTGGTATTTTTTTTGCTACAACCATTGGAGCTTTTTTTGCTGGAACCGGGGCAGCAAAAAGCTACATCCAGCACTACCGGCGATGGAGACGACGGCCTGCGGTGCTGCATCCAGGGCTCGCCGGCCACCACGGTCATCATCGGTTTTTGCTACAACCGGTGTCAAAATTTGCTACAACCGTTGTCAATTTTGCTACAGCCGGTGTATTTGCATTTTTGCTACATTGCACAAGCCAGCGTCTGGATTTTTTGCTACAACCGTTGCTCGATTTTGCTGGAACGGGCGCTCGTTTTTGCTGGAACAGGTGACCGAGATGTTACGACGGTGAGATGTGACCGACGAGCTGCAGCATCAAGCGTGAGCGGCGACGAGCACGACGGCGAGCTATGGCCCTCGCCATCGAAGCTGCAATCGTCACCACCGGAGCTACAACCACGGGTGCCGATGTTACATGCGTGGAGCTGGCCACCGGCGGCGACGGCGGCGGCGATCATCGGCGACCATCGGCGGGGGGCGGCGACCGGCGGTGACCATCGGCGGGGGCCGCGACCGGTGGTGCTTTGAAGTTGGTCGCGCTCGCTCATCCATGGCAGCGGCGCCCGCTACTCCTTTTTTTCCGCTGTGCTCGTGAGATTCGTTTTTTTTTTTTTTGAAAAAAGGAACTGCACCAGAGCCCAATCTGACGGCAACACATGCTCGCATCGAACGGTTGGGGCTCGACCGGCCCAAACAGTTCGGCCGGCGCGCCGGCGCCTATAAGCGCCCTTAGTGTTTTTTATCCTCCTGTCTGGGCTAAAATTTCAGCCCAATTCCGCACGGCCCGGTTTCCTTCTAACCTAGCCGTATCGAATCCCTCAACAGCCACTCCCGTATCGTATTTTCCTCCCCAAAAACGTATTGCCATGACGGCCGGCGGCTGCGACTAAGCAGCGACGGCGACGGCTGGTTGACGCGCTCCCTCTCCCGGCGACGCCCTTGCCGCCTCCTTGTCCCGGCGACATCCTCTTTCGCGGCGTTGCCTCTCCCATCGACGGCCCCTATCCCGGCGACTCCCTCGACTCCTCCTTCTCCGACGCCCTCTCTCCCGGCGAAGGCCCTTCTACGACGCCCCCTCTCCCGCCATGATCCAGCAGAAGCCATCGACAGGCAAGTCTTTTTGTCCTCCGCAACTTTGTCCTCTTATCAATTCTTTCATTGATGCACTGAGGATGTATGCATTGTAAACTTTGATAAAGACAGGCTGTCTCTCTGCTCTCTCGGAGCTTGTCCTGAATAAGATTACAATTTAGGAGCTTATAATACGGTTAGGCTTGTAATGTATGTGATCTGGTTACAATAGAGGTGCAGATATCATATATGATACCTGATTGTATGATTAACTATGGTTTTGAGGCTAAACGTAGGGGTTCTGCCGTTTCATTAACATTAAGATAAAGAATCAAGTGATTACAACCTAACGACAGAGGGATAGGGGATGTAGGGTTCCAGCAGCCACAAGTAGCTCTGGCTGTACATCAGTTTTGGCTAAGTTTCATTATTTGGTTGAAGTTATGCAACACACTTATTTGGCGCGTTGTTGCTGCTTGAAAATTTATGCCATGTCTCCGGATGCTTGCAGCCAGGTTTGAGTCGACCCATGTCTCCGAGGGCTTCTGCGCCCCCCAGTTTGAGGTCGTTTCATCGCTTTAAGCGCTTGCCTTTTCAATTTCTAGTCCATGATTTAATCAAGATTAAAGCCTGGTGTTGTTGCTGTGCTGTTCTTTATGGTTTCTTGTTGGTGACCATGCAGCTCCCAGAGCCCCTGACAGGGAAAATCTGGACACTGGATGACTTCGAGGCCAGCCCTGCTTTGCTGGTCAGTGATTTTTTTTGGTTAATCTGTCCTATAGATGCACTGTTCACTTTAACGACGACTGAAAAACTAAAGCATGCGTGATTTCTGTTCAGCACTCGTTGTTACCTTCAGTTAGACTAGGGCAGTGGTTGTGCACTCGCAATTCAGTTTTATGTTTGTTTTCCCAAAAATAAAACCTTTTGGCTAACTTTCTGCTCGTTCAATTGTGGGGTCCAATAGATGTTTAGTGACAACGGTATATCAATTTACCGTTAGACATTTCCAAAAAGGGGAATTTCACCGCAACTTGTGAAAGGGACTTAGAAGGAAGATATTTGCCACGTAGCAACTCTTGCCACATCCCATCTTAACTGAAATGTTTGAATAGCCGCTTGGTTAGTAAACATTTGTTTTCGAAGTGTCATATATCTACTCAGGTGTACGTTTGACACAGGCCCGTTCTTATTGTTTGCTGACTAACCAACTCATTCATCAACTTTGTCTTTCTTTCAGGTTATGTTCATATGCAATCACTGTCCGTTTGTAAAACATCTGAAAAAAGATATTGCAAAGCTCACTTCATTCTACATCGAGGTAAGCACATTGGAAGACCAGCTGAAAATTTCTTTTCAATTTGTGCTTTTAGCCTTAAATTGACATTGATACAATGCAATGCAGAAAGGACTTGCTTCTATCGCCATATCCTCAAATTCAATTGTGACATATCCCAAGGTTAGGCTTTACATCTTACAACCAACAAGCATAAATATCTTTTAGTTCCTTTCTATGTACTTTAACCAGGGCGTTTCTTCCAGAGAACTTAAAAGGGTTTTCTCAGAAAATTCATATTACTTTAATTTATGATTAAAGCAATCCAGCTAATAAAATGATTATAGTTAACTGGAATAACGTAGTGAACAAACATGCTCTCATTTCAGAAGAAACAAATAATTACGTTGAGCTTTGCAATAAAAAGAAAACTTATTCTGCGCTTTCTTTCTAATTCAATTTTTTTTTTTAAATTGAATTGCATTACATGATGCATTTGTTAATTTGTAGTCTCTTAACTTACTCGTTAGTTTGTCCTACAGATATAAAAGTTTGTGTTACTAAAAGTTCTGTTGTCCAAGCTATATATATAGACGTTCTCAGCTCTTGGTTATTTGTCTTTAGTCATGTAGTTATTTCTGCTGGCCCCTAAGATGATAGGTTTGTTGCCAAGTTGTCATGAGCTTCCCTTTCAGAATGATGTGTTAAAAATATTTTCAACTCATAGTATATGTACCGTCTCAGTTCAAGTTGTTGTACATATTAGTAAGGATTGCTGTAGTAAACATTCAGTTAGGGAGATGCCTCGTTTTGTTCTTTGCTTGTTGGATTTACGTATTGTGATGCTTCTGTGTCTAGCTTTGCGCAGGTGTTTTTACATTAAAATCCCCGAACGATTTTATGCTATCAAAGTAGGTGGATTGGTCTGTGGTGCTCACTAAACCTGCTATTGGACATGTTATTCCAATATGTTTGATGCAACTTGTCATGTTTTCCCCTTTGAACACAAATTAATCTTGTGATTCTGCAGGATGGTCCGGAGTACATGGCTGAGGAGGCAAACTTGTTTAAGTACTCTTTTCCTTATTTGTATGATGAGGTCTGCCCACTATATTTGCTTCCTGATGCAGTCCCTGTGATTTCTCCTACTCTTTGCTTACTTTGATTGTTACTACTGGACCTTGCAGTCCCAAGAAGTTGCTAAGGCTTTTCGAGCAGTCTGCACACCAGAGTTCTACTTGTTCAAAAAGGTAACATCATCAACTCGTATGGTCATGATTTATGAATTCATGATGCTTATATGTCCAGTGTCTCGGCTTTCTTGTATCACGTCGTGTCTGATTTCTTTTTTATCTAAACTTTGTGCCAGGATGAGCAAAGGAAATTTGATTTTTTTTACCATGGGCAGTTTGATGATTCAAGACCCAGTAACAATGTGCCAGTCACTGGAAGGTACATATTATAAAACCGATGCACAAACACTCCAGGTTACCCTGTGCTCTTACTCATTTTCAATTTGTAGGGATTTAAGCCGTGCAATCGACTGTGTACTTAGTGGCCAAGAATTGCCTTTCTACCAAAAACGAAGGTATGTCTAGTCAAGTTGAATCTGAGCATGTTTTCACATGTCTTCGATTCACTTTGTTAGTTTCCCAACAATTGTTTTCTGTTCCTGTAGTGTCGGGTGCAGCATCAAGTGGCACGAGTGAACTCAAACCAGTAATATCATCAGCAATTGGACAAGAAGCTGGGCAACTGAGCAAGCAGTACTTCCGTGCAAACTTTCTCAGCTCATCGGCTGAACATTTGCAATAGACTTGGCTAGTGTACTTTTTTGTACAATGAATGAAAGAAATTTGTCCATCTTATTCTATTCAACCGAAACACCTAATACAAGTACTCTGTTACACCTTATACTGGATGTTTGCGTTGTTCATAAATATTTCAGAAAGCAAATGAAATTTACGCATGTATAAAGTAATAATATCTGTAGAAATCGATGAACCAGTTCTCACCGTAGTAGTCCCTGGGGACGCTGTGGATAGAAGATGACGGTGAGTCATGACGTTGTGGGCCTGTGCGAGGTCGTGGTCCTCGGTGGTGTCGATCTTGATGAGCACCACGTCCAGGGCGAAACTCCATTATACCTAGCAAACTGTTGTAGACATGCAGCAGAGGCAGGATAGTATGGTCTTGGTTGAGGACATAAGATGAGGAAGTGCACGCAGATGAAGAAGACAGTGCCATGGGATGCACATCCATGGCGACCGCCCTCCTTGGTGGCGGATCACGTGCAAAGCAGGGAGGGGCGAGAACGAGGGAAGCGGCAACTCTGGTTGTGGCGACTGCCGGAAAAGATGGCAGATGGAGGCATATGCTGGCGGGGCGGTGGCATGGGGATGGGAGCCGATCGATAGTTTGGGTTCGTGTGAAGATACCTTTGGGGGGACCTTTCCCGGTCGGTTCGCATGCGTATTGCTTTCAGGGTTTTCCTGCAGCTTTGTGTGCGAAGGGCGATGACAAAAAATCCAGCGAAGGAGAGCAGGTGTATGAACCGGCGAAGGAAGATGGTCGGATGAAGGACGACGTAAGAGAGGAAACGGAACGTTTCATTTTTTTAGGTAGTACATATAGAGATAGAGATAGAGATAATGAACTCAAAATCTCAAACACTTGCATGTCTAACTTCACAACATAGAATGAACCTAAACATATTTTAAATTCATACAGTGAGTTCTGTTTTGAACTTCATAAGTACTTTTTTTTTTTCAACTATTGTTCACTTCCATGCCATTTCGTGACTCCATAGTGTTGCTCCCTGTATTCTCTACACTAAATTAGTTTTTTTTAGGGCTCTACACTAAATTAGTTTGTAGCCACTATTACAAACAAGGTCTCTTGGTGAGGAAGAGGTCGCCAGAAAAGATGATTCTTCGTAGCGGGAGGTGGGCCTTTTACCTTTAGCGAGCACCCCGGAACACAAAGTTAATATTGAAAACACAAATAAACAGAACGAATGATCATCGCTCTCAGCGCATCAAGTAGAGGAGGTGGGGTGTCAAGAGTAGCATCAAGTACTGGAGTGTTTTGCTGTCAGGGAGGCACTTTCATTAGCTGAGGATCTGAATCTTAATCGCTTACATGTCGCGTCGGACTTCTTGGGAGTTATCAACGAGCTGGAGGAAGAAACGGAACTTAGATATAGGGCGCCACCTATGGCTGGGTATTCCCCCGGACCAGCTTGTACCCTTGAACATTATTCAATAAACAAATGCGAGATTTCTCAAAAGAAAAAGTAGAGGAGGTGGCGTGTCAACAGTAGCCTGAGCCTGAACCGGGGGGGTGTCACCGCGGCTGGAGCAACCACAGCAGCCGGTACCAGAAGGGGGGGGGGGGGGGGGGGGGGTCTCCCTTTGGAGCGTGGGCGGGGCGATCAGCCATCGACGATGGAAGGCAGCAAAGAGCGTCCATGTAGGAGGGCTGATGAAGCACAGTATGTGAAATCGATCGGGGAGGTGATGCGATAGTAATGGTATGGTTTCCAGCCGATCGCACCCACCAACGAATAACCACTGGACGTAGGGTCAGGTCTGCCTGGCCCAACATTTGTTCCAGTGGCGCACCATGCAACATGGCCCCGCCCGGCAGTGGGTGCGGCGACGTGGGTCCACCTTGCAGGGACACAGCCCGAGACGCCCCATCCTCCAGCGGCCGAGGCGTTTGAATCGACCGAACCACGAGATCCGCCACTGATGATGCAGAAATTGCCGCAGCAGGCGTCGATGCATCGTGATCACTATGTAACACACTTGTTTCAATTTTTTAGGATTGGAATACCGGCTGACACATTAGTGCGCCCATGTCAGCCTAATTACTTTTTTGAGAGTCATGTCAGCCTAATTGCCTCACAAACATCCATCATGACGGTGAGCTTGTTGCAGCATCGCTCGATTGTGCGGCCGGGCTGACATCACATAGCATGACGAGATATTGTTTTTTTTCCACAATTTTACTTTTCAACAATGTGCCTCCCCTTCAATTTCCCGGATGTCGAGCTCCGATACTTGCCGATTTTGTGACGAGCCAAAAACCTCGAGTCACTTACTTTTGAACTGCCACTCCATCAAGTTAATTTGGGACGATTTACTTCTTCTCCTCCTGAAGTCGAATGCATTCAAGATCTTTGGGCTAACTCTTCGATGGACGACAAAGTTTGCTCCGCAGTTGTTATTGCCATTCTTTGGTCTATCTGGAAGCGGAGAAATGCTATGGTCTTCTGTGCTCATGATGAGGATCTATACGCCATTCTATGGCGATCTGCAGAGGATTTACTGTTATGGTATAATCGCTGCAAAAACGCTCTCAAGCAAACCCTTCTAAATGATTGGGGTACCATGTTGTTTCATTTATCCGCCAGAATTTAGGCTATCATTTGCTCTTTGTTTGGGGGACTATCTCCTTGTATTCTTTCTTTTTCTTCACCCCTATGTAACTCCCTGATTGTTGTCATTTCTCCCTGGCTAATATAACTTCAGGCTGGCGGTCCGTAGTTCCGGTAAAAAAAAAAGGAGTGCAAGCGGAGCATGCTAGCCACAAGATCAGGTTGGATCGTGCTTTAGTTACGACATATTGGTCGAAAGTACTCATGTGATCCCGAGCTCCAGTGATCCCGGATGAACAGTAAAATCCGAAAAAATAGTAAATACATTCAAAAAAATCTGAATTTTTTTGGCAAGAAACTTTGATGTTTTTTCTACATGCATACAAAATTTCATGAAGAAATTACATTTGTGGAGGTGTGGGTAAAAAAAACAAAATTGATGTTCCAAAGTGCTTCCAAAAACACTTTTCTGGAACATCAATTTTATTTTTTTTGCCCACACGTCCACATATGTAATTTCGTCATGAAAAATTGCACGCATGTAGAAAAAACATCAAAGTTTCTTGACAAAAAATTTCAGATTTTTTTGAATTTTTTTTTACTATTTTTTCGGATTTTACTGTTCATCCAGGATAACTGGAGCTCGGGATCAGATACTCCACGTCCCATATTGGTGTCCTTGCTCTTGTTTCTACGTTTGATCCAGTAGATGGAGGATGCTTGTGGATCTCTAGTCGCAGCTGCAAACCTGGCTTCGGGCTGCTCGCATCCCAGATGGTTGCTGCCGGTGTTCGTCAGTACAACTCAAACGTTCACCAGTGTTCGTCGAGGTGGTCTGGTCCGGCACCACTTCACGCAACCCAGACGTTCATCAGTGTTTGTCGAGGTGGTCTGCTTCCGGCGCCATTCCATGCAAACCAAGCGTTTATCAGTGTTCATCGAGGTGGTCTGCTGCGGAGGACGCCTAGTCTACAGCTCTGCGTTCTTCGCGTCCAGCTCCAGCAGTAGTCCTCCGTGCAAACAAACAATAGAGTGGTACTTCCCACACACCTCATTGCAGAAACTCCATTGGAAAATCATCCTTGCAGTTGTCCCTTCACGGCTTGTCGCAGTTCCTAGCACAATGTTCAACTAAGTTTCAGCAAGGGATGTGCATCCAGATACCTCCCATTTCCACGGATGAGTCCAACTCCACTTAAATAATCCTGGTTTGGTCCTTTTGTACTGCTCTTTCTCTACTAAAACATTAGTGCATGACTTTGGTTGTGTTTGTTTGTGTGCTAATACTATCATGGGTAGAGAGAGCAAACATCGATGGGGAGAGTAGTAGAGAACTAGAGACTATGACTAGCTACATGCAACGATAGGTGTCGGCACATGCTTTATAACAATGGATCATACTCAGATGGTTGAGATCATATCTTCTCTGCCTAAAACAAAGAGCATATCTTCCAAGAAAATATTTTTTACACCATAAATTAAGTCACATGGTTCACGTGCTTCACTCCAATCTAGTAAAATCATAGATGAGCTAAATACATCAAGAAGTGGCGATACTACATATGTTATGACTAGGTGGTCCTCTCCTTGTTTTCTCCCTGTTAACTAGTGCAACCACCATTTTTTCAATTTGACACTGCAAATCGATATTTGCATTTTATATTTCGATTCTGGAAAGACTAATGTTCAGTCAGACTCACCAAAACGATCAAACGAAATTCTTTGAAAATTGACAAAATTTAGTCATGTAGTTTGAATCTGATCTGTAATCTAATACATATAACCGGATGGGCCACCATGTCTTAGACGTTCACCATCCTAGTGCTTCTTCATTGAAATGAAGCTCTAGGGATTCAATTATTTCTGGTCAAAACAATTCACACTGACAAAGAAACATGACTAAATCAGAATAAAAGTGAAAGCAATTATTCAGAACTAACGACCGGAATTATCACCTAGCTAAGCCAAAACTCCCAGTATAAATCAGACAACTCATGACTGTACTCTTCACCTACTTGAATTAAGGCCTTCTCTTTTGGTAAAAGAAGTAATAAGGTCTGATCTTCTATCATTTCTCAAAAGAAACATGAATCAGACAACTCATGATTGTACCCTAAAAAAGAAAATATGTCCTTTGCTGTGACTACTCGTGTTTAGGACATCACCATGTCACGAAAGGGATTCACTTTTTGTAAGGATTGGAATACGACTAATTAGCGTGACACATCCATGATCGCTAACACGATAACCATAATTATGTCACAACATCCATTGTGACGGTGAGTGTTGCACATCACTCGATTGTGCGACTGGGCTGGCTTTGTAGGGCGAAACTTTGAATGTTTCGCTGCATTTAAAAAAAAAACAATGTGCCTCCCACTTTGATTTCCACCAACATAGCAAAGTATTAGCAAAGTAGCAACATAACATAATCACTTCTAGTAATTACAAGATATAGAACAACCACCCAAATAACTTCAGTAACTAGGATTTTTTTTCCTACAACGGTTTGCAATCCCTGTTGTCGTTGATACTTATTCCATTGCCTTACATGTATGCCTCATCGATCACCTTCTTGACCATCCTTGCGCCCCCTTCAATATTTCTTTGTCTTGTCTCTTTTTGCAGCATTGCCATGAGTCAATGTGATAGGAAAAGCTTGACTACTATTTTTATTTCAACAAAAAAGTTGAAGAATCGATGTCCTATGGTGTGTACTCTATTTTTAGGATATTAGTATGCCACAAATGAGTTCACACTCAAGGTACATAGACACAATAGGTATTCTCATGCTTTTAACCGGAGTCTACTAATATGAGTATGGAAGAAATTTGAAACAATTGTTCACTGGCAATTGCCAACGCTTACAGGTGAAGGAGATTAGGTTTTCCAGATGTTGTACCTCAATTATGCAATGTTGCTACGAAAAGCTCAAATGTATCTAATTATTCACCAAAAAATGAAATGAAATTGCTCTTGCTGACACCATTACTCACACGTTAGAAGGAAATTTTCTTACATGAAACATTGTGATAATGCAGTACAATATATTGCTACATCCCTCTAATCCAGTGTGTATTTTCTGACAGAGGCCTGACCCTTTAAATACATCAAGAAGAGAGATACTTTGCTGGGAACACATGAAAACGTCAGAGCTAGTGACGGTGATCGGCACTCTGTTTATCGTGTTCATCAACTGCATCGCTGATCCTTTGACCATGTCCATGAGAGATTAGAGTTTGGAGGGTGGGGTAATGTTGGGGATGTTTGAGATGGAAATCTTTCATACTCGAAACCGAGAGGAAAGGCCGACATAGCTAATAGATGGACGGTGAAGGCGGTGTTTCACAATAGTGCAACAAGGTGGCATTGCCAGCTGCAAGGCCTATAAGAAGGTTGATGAGCCGATGGAGAGCAATAAGGTACCAGACAGCAAACCGTATTATGTCGGTGTGGTTACGAGGTTGACCTAATGACAAACATTATTGATGTCGGAGGAGGAGTTTTAGGATGCCACGACAACCGGAGATGCGGTAGTAAGGGCCAGTTCTTTTGAAGCTTATAGCTGCTTGTGCAAATAAGCTCCCCCAAGCTTATTCTAGAAGGCCAACCTAAGATTTTATCTTAGAAGCATACTAGTTAACCCTTAATTAATAGGCTTCTGAAATAAAATTATAGATCGAGCTTCTAGAATAAGCTGGGGAGATGCAGCTTATTTCCATAGCTAGCCATGAGCCCCGAAAGAACTGGCCCTAAGACACCAACTAGGGATTGGGAAAAGCATGACGTAGGTGGTAACATTAATAGACAACTACTTAATTATCTTTTTTCAATAAACATTTTTCTTTTAGTCATAACCTAAGCAAAGTAACAATTTTCAAGGAAAATATTTGTTTTTTTTAATATCAGATTATAAAGCTTTTTTTGTATGTGGAAGAGTTTTTTTATCAGACTCCTATTCATTTTGGCCTTCTGCTACTATAACTCCGTACGATTTGGCGATGGGTTCAAATAGGCCTGGCCTAGTACATTATTTTATCCAAATGATAAGTGCCACACGTGTGGCACGAAGCACTCCAACCTGACGTTTTTTACAACTAAATTTGCCATCCAAAAAGAAAAAACAAACCCAAAAAAAATTGAAACTTGCCATTCAAAAAGAATTTGCCATGCTTGACAACTAAAGTTGCCATACTTGCGTCACTACACTTGTCATAAAAAATGTTCGGAGTTGCAATGTGTTCATGCCACACATGTGACACTTTTCAGGGTACTTATTTTATCACCACTCTGTCTGGAGCGAATCAACATGGAAGCTTCTCGCAAAGACAGCAAGATTTGACTTGTGCTCAGGAAACAAAAACTATCTGTTCTTCCCGAAGAAGTTTCAGTACCAACTCAATTAAAATAACCTCGACATTAAGCTAGTCCAATATCCAAGCGCTATAAAATACCACAAAGTCACCTGCCATTACGCACAGACCTCAAAATCTCACCAACAATCTACATTTGACTTCCAGCAGAGCCAGCGAGCCAAGATGAGCGCACCGGCGGCCGTCAGGGTGCTCGGCGCCTTCGACAGCCCGTTCAGCCACCGCGCCGAGGTCGCCCTGCGCCTCAAGGGCGTTCCCTACGAGCTCATCCTGGAGGAGCTCCACAACAAGAGCGAGCTGCTGCTCACGAACAACCCCGTCCACAAGAAGGTGCCCGTGCTCCTCCACGGCGACCGCGCCATCTGCGAATCGCTCATCATCGTCGAGTACGTCGACGAGACCTTTGACGGGCCGGCGCTTCTCCCGACCGACCCCTACGACCGCGCCACCGCCCGCTTCTGGTCCTGCTTCATCGACGACAAGGTACATGACCTGATCTCTCGTTTCACTCTGCTCGAACTTTCTCGAGTAGTTAGCGATCTTGTTTCCGTGTAAACTCGTGGCTACGTACCAGTAATGATTTTGGCTGAGAGTGCGCAGTGCTCGAAGCCGTTCTGGCTGGCGATGTGGACGGACGGCGAGGCGCAGAAGGGGTTCATAAAGGAGATCAAGGAGAACTTCGCGCTCCTGGAGGCGCAGCTCGAGGGGAAGAGGTTCTTCGGCGGCGACGCCATTGGCCTCGTCGACATAGCCGCGTGCGGGTTCGCGCACTGGCTCACCGTCTGCGAGGAGGTGTCCGGGGTGACACTGGTCACGGCCGAGGAGTTCCCTCGCCTCTGCCGCTGGGCCAAGGAGTACGCTTCCGACGAGAAGGTCCGGGCGTGCCTGCCGGACAGGGCGGAGCTGCTCGCCCATTTCACGGCCAACAAGGAGATGTTTATGGCCGTGGCAAAGTCAATGCTGACAAGATAATATTACGTATGTTGATGTGGAAGTGGATGCGTGCATGGGAAGATATTGTAGGCAAGAGCCCACAGTCGTCATGTGACGGAATAAAAAACACATTTACCAATATTAATCAATGAATGTATCAACTTTGCAATACAAAATGGAAAAATCATGTTCTTGGTAAGGCATCTTCAACGTCGACTCGCAAATTTCCTCTCGCATCCGTCCGTAGACAGGGCACTGATGCGGGAGCCGACCATCCAACACTATCCGCATTATTTCAACAAATCATACGAAATCCGCTTTTATTAAATTAAAACAATAGCATTCCGCCTCATCTTATAGTGTTGATCAGTAAATTAGTAGCTTCCGCTGACACACGTCCTTCCGCCAACTAGTGTGGGCTTTCGCCATCTACTAATCACCAATTAATTAAAAAAAGCTCAGTGTACTAATAGTAGTGCTTTTTTTTTAGAAAACTTTCAATCTATTCATCCTCAATCGTGGCAGTACAACGAACACCAGAAATAATAAAAATTACATCCAAAGCCGTAGACCACCTAGCAACGACTACAAGCACTGAAGTGAGCCGAAGGCGCGCCACCGTCATCGCCCCTCCCTCGCAAGAGCCGGGCAAAACTTATTGTAGTACTGCTTTATTAGCAAGCTTCCGCCAATTCCGTGTATGTTTAGCTAGCTTCGGCCAACCAAAGTGTACTAAAGATGATGCTTTAGCAAGCTTCCGCGAAATCTAGTAGGTAGTTTGCTTGTTTCCGCCAAATCTTGTGGCATTTAAAAAAATTAAAGAAAAAAATAGAAACAAAGTGATTAGTGGCTTCAATCAAACTTTAAACTTGCTATCCGCCAAACCGTCATATGGACGGAGATGAAAGAGGGGTACGTGATGACTTTTAGTTCGTGGTGTGGATGTCCGGACTCCTGCAAAACCCCCACGTCTATCTCGGGTTTGCCGGAAAAAGTATATCCGGACCGATACAGGCCCGCGTTGGATTGCTTCGGCAGTCTGGACCGCGCGGTACAGACTGCGCGGTCCGAACGTATGCGGGCGGTTTGAGGGTCTACCTTGGACTTGGAGATGTCCTAAAGGTTTTAGAAAATCCATACGTACTTAGTCCATTTAGATTGTAACTGCTTCCTCATTTTTAGCCAACCGTCGCCGGAATGAACTAGTGCGTAAAAAGTTTCGTAGAACCTGTACGTATGAATTGAGCCACCGGTTCGTCTCTCTCAAGGCGGCTGCTACGCCTCAACAGACTGATTTCCTTGAGAAATCAGTCGGGTCGCCAGTCGTCCGATACGCTCACTCGTAACTGTTGGGTTGGTCAACGCAATCCGTGTCTTTCTCCTCTAATCACACCAACCTGCGCCCCTGCTTCGTTCTCTCCTCTAGTCCTCGTCGCCGCCTGGCTCACAGTTGCCCCTCCACCGCACTTCCCGTCAGTGGAGCTGGTCTTCACAGCATACGCCACACCCCTCGTCTCCTCATGCAGCAGTCGCCATCGGCAAAGCAACATCACCGGAAGCCATCACAGTGACGCCGGCTTGCAACGTCAGGAGTGCTGTATCGTAGCACCGACGCCCCTACACGTCGCCCCGCCCATCCGGCCCGCAGCACCAGCAGCACCAATGAGGGCTGCATTGCAGCACCGACGCACCCATCCGGCTTGCAGTGCCGGCGGTGCTGACAAGGGCTGCATCGCAGCGCAGGCGAATGTTGCATGGCAGCACCGGCAGCCAAGTGGTGCTCCATCGCAGCACCGACGCCCCCGGTGGTGCTCCATTGCAGCTGCATCGTAGCACTGACGGCTCCCGGTGAAGCACCATTGCAGCTCCATGGCAGCACCACACGGCCTGACGATGCTCCATGGCAGCACCTCGCGGCCGGCAACGCTCCATCACAGCACGGCGGCCCTCCGTTGCAGCATTGTCCCTCGACCCCATTTAAGCGGCGGTGGTCTCTTGAACCACCAAGTAGTTGCATCTACGACCGCTTGCATCATGGACCAACGCCCAGCCATGGTGGCCAAGAAACCTTGCAACACCATTGTGCAAGCGGCACGGGCGGGCTTGCAACACCGGCGGCGTGGCCGCGTGCTGCGGTGGTATGGCCGCCCGATTAATCAACACCGGCGTGCTCTGATTTGGGAGGATTTTATGGGATCGAGGGAGGGATGAGAGAGAGGAGAGATGGGATGGAGAGCAGAGCTATGGAGAAAACGAGATGAGACAAGAGATAAGGTGGAGGACGCGAGCGTGGGTGGGCACGTGGGGGCACATGGCATGCTACCGAGGAGGTTTACGCGACTGATTAATCAGTCAGTAGATTTTAATCGTTTTCCCTCTCTCAATGTTTTGACACCACCAAAGCTTCGTTCTCATAGGCCGACACGAGCTCTACCGAGCTGAGCTTGATCGGAGCCTGTCTTTGGCTCACTCTAGAGCGAGCCCTCGGCTAGGTGAAGTCAACGAGCCCGTTTCAGCCGGCTCGGCTCGTTTTGGCTATGGATCGGCACAGACCGAGCTGGCTCGTAAGTCTGCTAGCACCAGAAACCCTTTTAGCTGACATGGGCTGTCCACAGCATGGGTGCCCCTGCTTCGGTTGAGTTGGCCGACATGGAAGGCCAGCTTGGCCCGGGCGCCTCCCTCAACGCCAACCTGGGAGCTGCCTTGGTGCTGCCTTCTTCGGCTGCAGGTGGAAGTGGTCCTGGGGTGCACTCCTCCACCATGCTTGATGCACCCAGGGCGCTCAAGGAGGGGCCAGTAGGCGCTCCTATCATGCCCTCTGCTGAGGGTGTGGTGCAGCTAGCCAAGGATCTGGCTGGCTCTCCTGATGTTGCCCAGCGAACGGCTCCAGGGGAGGTGGAGGCTGGCGCCATCATCTGTACAGGACCTGCTGGACTGCCGGCGGGTGGTCCGGTGGTGGGTTCAGAGGTGTCGGCCCGTGGAGGACAGCGTCCTAGCGTCGACGCAAAGGACGCGGAGACAATTTGGGGACGCTGGAAGCGCGTCCACAGAGAGGAGCGCGAGGAGCATGCTGTGGTGCAGTACGCCGGTGTCAAGCATGCCATGTTTGGAGTGCCGACCCCGCCGAACAGTGGGAGTGAGCTCTCCAACCGCAAAGCTGCGTTCGTCGGAATCCTCGAGAACACGGTGCTGTCTGAGAGGCGGTGCCCGAATGACCAGGAATTCATCATCAACATGAACAGCACTAGTTCTGAGAGCGTAGAATTTTCTTCTTGTAAGAGAGCTTGTGTTGAGAGAGTTGAGGCTGTGGTAGGGATAGATGGGGTAGTCACTCATGTAACTAAGGAAGTGGATGGGGGAGAGGAAGTGTATCAGGAAAAAAAGAGAGAATCTGTAGGTGAGGGGAGAGTTGTAGGTGATGCCACTAAGGAAGCTACCGACCCTGGGGCTGTTGGTCAACTGACGGGCGCGGACGTGAGCGCCGGTCAGGAGCCATGAAAATTCTTAGCTGGAACTGTCGGGGGCTGGGTCAACCCCGCACAGTTCAAGAGCTAGTGTGTCTATCTAAGACGCACCAACCCAATGTTATCTTCCTTTCAGAGACTAGAAAAAATAAAGAATATGTCGAAGGTTTGCGTTATCGTTTGGGTATGAAAAATGTGTTTACCTTTTGAGCTCAAGGGAAAGGTGGTGGCCTTGCTGTGTTGTGGGATGACTCTTATAGTCTGGAGTTGAACAAGTATGGGGAGCATTTCATTGATATGTATATTTGCACTGGCAATGGTACAAAATGGAGAAGCACTTTTGTTTATGGAGAGCCTAAGGCAAGTCAAAGGTACGTTATGTGGGAACTTTTGTGAAGAATTAAACCCCTTGGTTCTGGACCGTGGTTTATGGTTGGGGATTTTAATGAAGCGATGTGGCAGAATGAACATTTTTCTCGGCATAAGAGGTCGTCTACTCTGATGGCCAACTTTAGGAGTGTTCTCTCTGACTGTAATCTCTTTGATTTGGGCTTTCATGGTGTTCCTTGGACCTATAATAACAAGCAAGAGGGCAACAAAAATGTCAGCGTGAGACTGGACCGAGCTGTCGCATGTCCCCAATGGTCTTCATTGTTCCCGGATTGCAGGGTATCTCATATTACCAGCTCAAGGTCAGATCATTGTCCTTTGCTCATTCAATTATTGGGTTCTCCTCGTGTTGGAAAAATTGTTAAACAACTTAAATATGAGGCCTACTGGGAGAGGGAAGGGGTGGTTCTAGAGGATCATATTAAATCTTGTTGGAACGTCGGCACACATATTGAGGATTTGAAGGATGTGGCCAATAATCTGAAGAGAATGCTAGGAAATTTGCATGACTGGAGTAGAACATATATTGGCTATCTTCCCAGGAAACTTGATTTGGCAAGGAAAAGACTTAATGCTCTCTATAAAAGAAATGATCATGCTGCTTTGCTGGAAAGGAAATTGATTCTTAAGGAAATGGATGAGCTTCTTTATAGAGAAGAAATTTTATGGAAGCAAAGATCGCGGATTGATAAAATTATATGGGGGGATAGGAACACAAATTTCTTTAGATCTAAGGCTACATGGAGAGCTAAGAAAAATAATATTTTGAGTCTGAGAAGGAATGATGGCACGGTTACAGAGAATGTGGTAGAGATTCATAATATCACTAATTCATTTTTTAAGCATCTGTACACATGTGATGGTATGGTGGAACCTTCTCTGATCATTCCTCTTGTCAAGCCGCTTGTGAGTGATGATATGAATGTTGATTTATGTAAACTGTTTACGGACCAAGAAATTAGTGACGCTCTCTTTCAAATTGGTCCGCTTAAAGCTCTGGGTCCAGATGGGTTTCCGGCAAGATTTTTTCAACGAAATTGGGGATTGCTGAAGGAGGATATTATCCGTGCAGTTAAAAAGTTCTTTGAGACAGGTATAATGCCGGAGGGCGTAAATGATACGGTGATTGTTCTTATTCCTAAGGTGAAAAAACCCCAATCGATCAAAGACTTCCGTCCTATCAGTCTGTGCAATGTTATTTATAAAATTATATCTAAGTACCTCGTGAACAGATTGAGACCGCACCTTGATGGTATGATTTCTCCAACCCAAAGTGCCTTTATTTCTGGGAGATCTGATAATGCTCTTATTGCGTTTGAGTGTATGCATTCGTTGAGTACTCTTAAGGATGGGCGGGATGAATTCTGTGCTTATAAATTGGACCTTGCCAAGGCATATGATAGAGTGGATTGGAATTTTTTAAAGTGCATGTTGAGAGCATTGGGTTTTGCAACAGGGTGGATAAATTGGATTATGGCTTGTGTCACTTCTGTGAAATTCTCAGTGCGCTTCAATGTCCAGCTCTTGGAGTCGTTCTCACCGTCATGTGGTATCAGGCAAGGGGACCCTCTATCCCCATATTTATTCTTGTTTGTGGCCGAGGCTCTCTCTTTACTGTTACAGGATGCGTGTAATAGAGGATCTCTTCTGGAGTTCAAGGTTAACAGGCAGGCTCCGGGTATTTCACATCTATTGTTTGCCGATGACTGTCTTTTATTTTTCAAAGGGTCCATTGATCAAGCTTTGACAATTAAAAATATTATTGCGACTTATGAGAAGGGGACGGGTCAATTGCTGAGTCCAGATAAATGCTCAATTTTGTTCGGCAAGAACTGTAGTATGGAGATCCAAGTGGCTGTTATGGTAATTCTGTGCATCACTTCAGAGGGATTTGAGGACAAATATCTTGGGCTTCCGGTGCCACAAGGGAGAATGAAGGCTGGTAAATTTCAATCCACTAAGGAAAAAGCTCTCAAAATTTTATCGGATTGGATAGAAAAATATGCTTCATGTGGGGCGAAGGAAACTTTGATTAAATCTGTTCTGCAGGCTCTTCCGGTGTACGCCATGGGTATTTTTAAATTCCCGGCATCTCTTTGCGAGGAGTTGTCGCAAATTATAAGGAATTTCTGGTGGGGTGATGAGGAAGATAGGAGGAAGACTCATTGGCTGGCTAGGGATAAGATGACTAGGCTTAAAGGTGAGGGTGGTATGGGATTTCGGGACCTCAGATTATTTAACCAGGCACTCCTAGCTAAGCAGGCTTGGAGGTTGGTGGTTAATCTGAATCTCTGTGCGCCAAAGTGATTAAGGCAAAATATTATCCCCAGGGGCATATCCTTGATACTGCTTTTCCACAGTCGGCTTCAATTACTTGGCAAGGTATTTTGCATGGGTTGGATCTGCTTAAATCCGGAGTCATTTGGAGAGTGTGTGACGGAACTAATATTAATATCTGGAGAGATAATTGGCTCCCAAGATCTTCTGGACTTAAAATTACTGCTAGAAAGAATAGGACTAGAGTCAAATGGGTTTCGGACTTGATGTTGAGCGGTCCTAGGTGGTGGGATGAAAATATGATTAGGCATCTGTTTTATCCATATGATGCGGAGGAGATATTGAGGCTGCGTATTCAGTCAAATGGGGATGGTGATTTTGTTGCTTGGCACTTTGAAACGACGGGATGTTCTCGGTTAAGAGTGCGTACAAGCTTGTGCTTACCCTGAAGGATAAAAAAGAGGACGAGTGGCAATATAGTGACGCTGTGTTGGGGGAGAGGAAAATTCGGGAGGGTTGCTTCCAATAGCTTGGCTGTCCAGATTAATAGAGTGGTGCATCACCAAGCCTCTGTTAGTATGTGCACTATTTGTGGAATGGAGGATGAAAGTACATTTCATGCGCTTGTCATGTGTCCGAAGGCGTTTGCGCTACGTATGGGCATGAGGGACATTTGGGAATTACCTGCAGAGGAGGTCTTCAGATATACTGGGTATGATTGTTTTATTGTTCTTCTAAGTCAACTGAGCCCTATTATGCGCGACCAAATTATATTCATTTTCTAGAGAGCCTGTCACTTGAGAAATCACTTGATATTTGGTAAAGGAAAGGAAGCAGTCTCAGCCTCTGCTAGCTTTGTGGAGAATTATTGGGCGTCCTTTGTCGCGTGTCATTCTGTGCCACTGGTGGACTCGAAAAATAAAGGAAAAGGTCCAATGGATGGATTAAGATGGGCTCCTAATAATTTGGAAGCTAAGATGGCTTGGACTCCCCCTCCTGCATGTTATATAAAGATTAATGTCGACGCAAGCTTTGTGGAGAGCATTAGAGCAGCTAGTGTGGGTGTGGTGGTCAGGGACACGGCTGGGGACGTCATTGTTTCTTCTTGGGACTTCATTGGGTCGTGCCAGAGCATGGAGGAAGCGGAGCTAATGGCGTGCATTGCCGGTCTCTACATAGGTATAACTCTTCACAATCCTATTATTTTAGAGACTGATTGTGCGTTTGTCGTGGCGACTCTTGCAAAGAGATTTCTGACAAGCCAGCACTGCTTGATTTGAAGAAGGAATCGTTGAGTTTATCTAAGCTGATAAATAGCTTTCAAATGTCTAAGATTTGTCGGTCGGCCAATGTGGTGGCCCATTTAATTGCAAAGTTTAGCTTCGATAATAGATCGGATGGTATTCTTGTTAATGATGTTCCACCCTGTGTGGTGAATTTTGTATCGAACGATTGTAATGGTTTCGGTTGATTAATTAATATGAGGTGGTGTTCAAAAAAAAGAAACCCTTTTAGCTTATACCTCTTTTTATAGTGCATTTTTATCTTCTACAACAATTAAGCCCATATTTTCGAAAAGAAACACTTCATATTGCTAAAAATGCAACATCTAGGAGTCTACTGTTTTAAGAAATGGTCACATAGATGAAAAATAAGCTTTCTTTTATGTTTTAGAAATGGAACAAATATGACAAGAAGAATTGGGCAACATTTCTTTCGAATTTTTTACAGCACTTCCTTTGAATTTTATTATGCAAAATGTTGAATGTTGACAACCAAACAAAGCAATTTTGCATAGCATACCACTTAGCACTTTGACATCAAAATGAGAAAATGTTGAGAGCCAAACAATGACAAGTGACAACCACATAATGCAAAGTTCATAGTTCATCACAAGTTGCAACATCACTTAAAGTCCATGGTTCATCACGACAACAACATCATTCAAAGTCCATATTTCATCACAACAAACACATAAATCAAAGTTCATAGTTCATGACAACAAAATAAATGACACGAGACAATCACATTGATCTCCACAATCAACATGACAAAATCATGTTGACATCCATGTCTGAAATAGCAAGAGCAACACCCACATGACGAATGTCTACATGTAACAAAGGTTGTTGTAAATATATTGGGAGCATATGAAAACTGAAACATGTTGAAAGAATAGTTACCAATTGTTGTTCTCCCCCACAACCACATCCTTTGGCAACTTGATATTCTCAACATCATCCTCCTCATCTTCACCCCTCTCCTAATTATTTGGAAGTTATCCACATACAAGAAATAGATAGAAATCATAGAAGAAAAAGTAACCACATAGTTACAATTTTGGAAGTGAAACATGTAAGAAAAAGATAGGAATCATACCACCATATTCAAGACCTTGTGAGCACCTTTGATATAACTAGCACCGCACACCAAGGCTTCCACAATTTCCGGTTTTAGAGAACTCCTATAGTCATCTAAAACCACACAAGTAGACATATCTAAGTTCAAGGATGACAAGTTTACAACTTAACATCCAAATTAAAAGGATGACAAGTTGTTGATGAGTGATATTTTTACACTCATTTCAACCGTGTTTAAACCAAGATATTTCATTAAAAGAGAGATATTCGCTCCGGTATTATCACTAATGGCTAATACGTGGAAGGGATTCCACAAATCCCTTGATATTTTCCCACAGGTAATGGGCTAAAAAGGGAAGAAATCACGTGGGAGAAAGGAAAGGAAGGAGAATGGAGAAGAAATAAGTCACCAGGAGGCGCCAGAAGGCCAACAGAGTCAAAGACGGTGTTCCATGCGACCGCACACGCTCGCATGAGCGGTCGTTTGGTGTGGAAACCGAGGCAGGTCGTCCACCTGAACAACTTTTATAAAGGGGACCCCGTCGAAATGTCAACAGAGAAGCGTGGAGCACAGCCAGAACCTCTTCATCATCATCTTCATCCACAAACCCTAGCCGCCACCATTTTCATCTCCATAGCCATCTCCACTACCATAGTGCTCTCTCATGTAGTTCAGACTTGTAATCGTGCATTGCACAAGGCATCCATTGTAAGACATATTGCAATCAATCAATCCCAAGATGTGTTCATCAATGTTTTCTTCTCGCGATCTGATCTCCATGTGTGAGTAGTTCGGTAAGGTATGGGGTGAGGCATGAGCCTTGCAAGCCCAGGTATTTGGTGAAGGGATCAATGGAAGCCTTTGACATAACGTCTTGTATGTGTGAAATAAAATTGTTTCGTGAAGTGTCTCTTGTCTTGTCCGCGATCTTCATCCCTACAGGTACCCAGGATCATGGAGATTGAGCACCGGTGAGGCTAGGAGCAAGGGAACCGTGAAGTGTTATACCGAACACCGGTGACAGTAAGGTTTAGTAGGGTAACATGGATCATAACCTTGGGGATTCATGAGGTGTAGTCATTAAACACCCAATGCTTTTGTCTGATATTATTATCTTAATTATCGGGGCAACCCCGCGATATGGATAGGGCGTTCGGTAGGACAACTGATTCTTGATGCAGGACTCGTGCCGGTCAAGATGTTATTTGGACACATCCCCCACTCCGATATGAAGCAAGCACCTCTTGATGGGTGACTTCCCGAGCACAAACTAATATCATTTTTTATCCCAACACCAATACATGGTTGTAAGCATTAAGACCTCATCCCCATACCTTCTTTTTATTATAAGTGTTTGAATCACAATTTGCTTGCTGATCCGTTCAAAAGCTGAATTTGACACTTTGGCAAAAGCTTGCTAGAGACCATTGCTTCAAGGGAATCTTCCTCTCGTGGGTTCGATACCCAGGGTCACCTCTGGGGAAATAGGTGCCGGATACCCTTTCTTGTTCCAAACCAGATCAATAAAAAGGAGATATCAAGCCCTTTTTCTGGCGCTGTTGTTGGGGAGGAGTTTAGTATTCCTAGTCTTTGTGTTTAGAGTTTTTGTTAAAGTTAATTTTCAGTTTTTGTTTCTACTTTTCAATTTTAGTTTAAGTTTTATTTTGTTGCAAGTTTTTTAGTTGAAATTACAAAAAAGTTACTATGGCTCGTAATCTTGGGAGTTTTGCTACTCCTAGCAACAATTTCATGCATGAACCAATAGCACAACCTGATGTTGCAGCTGCAGAATATGAGATCAAACCGAACCTTGTTTCCATGGTTTAACAGGACCAATTTGGAGGCTCTGCTTCTGAAGATGCTGGTATGCATTTACATAATTTTACTGAATTGTGCAACATGACACACATAAAGGATTATGACTCAGATGCTCTTAAACTTCGCTTATTTCCTTTCTCTTTGAGAGGAAAAGCTAAAGAATGGCTTTTAGCTTTGCCTAAAGTTAGTATTACTTCTTGGGCTACTTGTTGCGGTAATTTTTTATCTAAGTTTTGTCCACCTGCAAACATTATGTAATTACGTTCTCAGATTACAGGTTTCAAGCAAGAAGAACGTGAGCCACTAGCGCTTGCGTGGGATAGAATGAAAGAAGCTATAAGAAACTGCCCCAATCATGGAATGGAGAAGTGGTTAATCCTTCATATGTTTTATAATGTCTTGAATCACATGTCAAAAACTATGCTTGATACAGCTGCAGGAGAAACAATCATGGGAAAGCCCATAGAAGATGTCAAGAAGATACTAGATGATATGCAAGAGAACCATGTCCAATGGCATGTTGAGAGAACCACCACCAAGAAGGTGAATGCCATAGAAGAAAATAGCTCAGAGTTGACAACCAAGCTAGAAGAACTTATCTTTTTTGATGAAACGTAAAGAAAAGGTAAATGTCAATGCCATCACTAATGAAGATACTAGTTATGTGAATTTTATTGCTCGTAATAGCTATAATCGTAACTGGAAAAATAATGGTTATGCTCCTAAACTTATTTATCCTAATAATGGAGGAGCATCCAATAATCTTAATGGAGCTAATGGTAGCAATAGAAATACTCTTGAAGAAACTCTTAATTTTTTTTTGCTTGCCAGACTGAGCAGAATGAAAGCTTCAAGAATATCTTGAAGAATCATGATAACTTACTTGGTCAATTGACCGGTAAGGTTGTTAGACTAACAAATGATGTGCAGATACATGAAGCCAGACCCAAGAATATGGAGGCACAAGTTGCAAAGATAGCAGAGAGCCAAACCTTGATTTTGGCCAAGTTTGCAGGTAAATCGGAGCCTAACCCGGTTGAAGAAGTTAAAATGGTGAGAAGCAATGAAGAGAAAGCTGAGGTACTTGGCACAAGCCATGTGCCAGAGTACAATTATACCGTTGCAGATTTTGTCAAGATGATATCCATGAAGTATCCACTACCGGAGGTAACTAACGATTAGGCATATAATGTCTTTGTTGAACAAGTTGCAGCCAAGGTACGTGAACTTGATGATGAAAGAAAAAAGTTATTCAGTAAGTTACCAGGTAAGCAAGAAGATGTTGGGGAACGTTGCATGGAAAACAAAAAAAATTCTACGCACACGCAAGATCTATCCATGGAGATGCATAGCTACGAGAGGGGGAGTGTGTCTACGTACCCTCGTAGACCGTAAGAGGAAGCGTTAGAACAACGCGGTTGATGTCGTCGAACAACTTCACGATCCAACCGACCGAGTACCGAACGTACGGCACCTCCGCGTTCAGCACACGTTCAGCTCGGAGACGTCCTCGACTTCTTGATCCAGCAAGACGGTGAGGTAGTGGATGAGTTCCCGCAGCACGATGGCGTGGTGACGGTGATGGTGATGCTATCTCCGCAGGGCTTCGCCCAAGCACTGCGAAAATATGACCGAGGGACGGAACTGTGGAGGGGGGCGCCGCACACGGCTAAGACAATGTTGTGTCCTTTGGGGCGCCCCCTCTCCTCTATTTATATATGTGTAGGGGCTTGGAGTAGAAGGAATAGTGCCACGTGAACAGTAACCGTGAATAGTACACATGTGGACTTGGACTCCAAAGTCCAATCCTATTCCTACTAGGACTCTCCCTTTTTTCCTTCCCTACCTGCGTGGGCTTTTGAGGACTTGGTGCGCCTGGCCCAATAAGGCCAGGGCGCCTCCCCTTAGCCCATACCAGCCCTTGGGACGTGGTGGACCCACTTGTGGACTTCCGGACTCCTCCGGAATCCTCTGGAACCTTCTGGAAGCTTCCCGGTACAATACCGAAAAAACTGCACCTTTTTCCGGAACCCAAAATATGACTTTCCATATATAAATCTTTACCTCTCGACCATTCCGAGACTCCTCGTGACGTCCGGGATCTCATCCGGGACTCCGAACAACATTCGGTTACCAATTCACATAACTCATATAACACTATATCGTCAACGAACGTTAAGCGTGCGGACCCTACGGGTTCGGGAATGATGTAGACATGACTGAGACGCCTCTCCGGTCAATAACCAATAGCGGAACCTGGATGCTCATATTGGTTCCTACATATTCCACGAAGATCTTATCGGTCGAACCGCAATGACAACATACGTAATTCCCTTTGTCCGTCGGTATGTTACTTGCCCGAGATTCGATCATCGGTATCTCCATACCTACTTCAATCTCATTACCGGCAAGTCTCTTTACTCGTTCTGTAATACATCATCCCATAACTAACTCCTTAGTCACTTTGCTTGCAAGCTTCTTATGATGTGCATTACCGAGAGGGCCCAGAGATACCTCTCCGAAACACGGAGTGACAAATCCCAGTCTCGATCCATGCCAACTCAACGAACATCTTTGGAGATACCTGTAGAGCATCTTTATGATCACCCAGTTACGTTGTGACGTTTGATAGCACACAAGGTATTCCTCCGGTATCCGGGAGTTGCATGATCTCATGGTCTGAGGAACATGTATTTGACATTCAAGAAAGCAGTAGCAATAAACAGAACGATCATATGCTAAGCTAACGGATGGGTCTTGTCCATCACATCATTCTCCTAATGATGTGATCCCGTTATCAAATGACAACTCATGTCTATGGCAAGGAAACCTTAACCATCTTTGATCAACGAGCTAGTCTAGTAGAGCCTCACTAGGGACACGGTATTTGTTTATGTATTCACACATGTATTTAAGTTTCCGGTCAATACAATTCTAGCATGAATAATAAACCTTTATCATGAACAAGGAAATATAAAATAATAACAACTTTATTATTGCCTCTAGGGCATATTTCCATCAGTCTCCCACTTGCACTAGAGTCAATAATCTAGTTCACATCGCCATGTGATTAACACCCAAGAGTTCACTAGAGTCAATAATCTAGTTCACATCACCATGTGATTAACACTCAAAGAGTTCTAAGGTGTGATCATGTTTTGCTCATGAGAGAGAATTTTAGTCAATGGGTCTGCAATATTCAGACCCATGTGTACTTTGCAAATCCTTATGTCATACTGTAGATGCTGCTATCACGCTTTACTTGGAGCTATTCCAAATGACTGCTCCATTATACGTATCCGGTTTGCTACTCAGAGATATCCAGATTGGTGTCAAAGCTTGCATCGACGTAACCCTTTACGACGAACTCTTTATCACCTCCATAATCGAGAAACATTTCCTTAGTCCTTTAGTTACTAAGGATAATTTTGACCGCTGTCCAGTGATCCACTCCTGGATCACTCTTGTACCCCCTTTGCCAGACAAGTGGCAAGGCACACATTAGGTGTGGTACACAGCATGGCATACATTATAGAACCTATGGCTGAGGCATAGGGAATGACTTTCATTCTCTCTCTATCTTCTGCTGTGGTCGAGCTTTGAGTCTTACTCAACTTTACACCTTACAATACAGGCAAGAACTCCTTCTTTGACTGATCCATTTTGAACTCCTTCAAAATCTTGTCAAGGTATGTACTCATTGAAAGTCTTATCAAGCGTCTTGATCTATCTCTATAGATCTTGATGCCCAATATATAAGCAGCTTCACCGAGGTCTTTCATTCAAGTATCCTTTTATGCCATCCAGAAATTCTATATCATTTCCAATCAACAATATGTCATCCACATATAATATTAGAAATGCTACAGAGCTCCCACTCACTTTCTTGTAAATACAGGCTTCACCGTAAGTCTGTACAAAACCATATGCTTTGATCACCTCATCAAAGCGTATATTCCAACTCCGAGATGCTTGTACCAGTCCATAGATGGATCGCTGGAGCTTGCACACTTTGTTAGCACCCTTAGGATCGACAAAACCTTCTGTTTGCATCATATACAACTCTTCTTTGAGAAAACCATTAAGGAATGCAGTTTTGACATCCATTTGCCAGATCATAAAATGCGGCAATTGCTAACATGATTCGGACAGACTTAAGCATCGCTACGGGTGAAAAAGTCTCATCGTAGTCCACCCCTTGAACTTGTCGAAAACCTTTCGCGACAAGTCGAGCTTTGTAGACAGTGATATTACCATCAGCGTTTGTCTTCCTCTTAAAAATCCATTTGTTCTCAATGGCTTGCCAATCATCGGGCAAGTCCACCAAAGTCCATACTTTGTTCTCATACATGGATCCTATCTCAGATTTCATGACCTCAAGCCATTTGTCGGAATCTGGGCTCATCATAGCTTCTTCATAGTTCGTAGGTTCGCCGTTGTCTAACAACATGACTTCCAGAACAGGATTACCGTACCACTCTGGTGCGGAACGTACTCTGGTCGACCTACGAGGTTCAGTAGTAACTTGATCTGAAGTTTCATGATCTTCACCATTATCTTCCTCTCTTATTGGTGTAGGCATCACGGGAACGGTTTTCTCTGATGAGCTACTTTCCAATTCGAGAGAAGGTACAATTACCTCATCAAGTTCTACTTTCCTCCCACTCACTTCTTTCGAGAGAAACTCCTTCTCTAGAAAGGACCCATTCTTGGCAACAAAGACCTTGCCTTCGGATCTGTGTTAGAAGGTGTACCCAATTGTTTCTTTAGGGTATCCTATGAAGACGCACTTCTCCGCTTTGGGTTCGATCTTATCAGGTTGAAGCTTTTTCACATAAGCATCGCATCTCCAAACTTTAAAAAACGACAGCTTAGGTTTCTTGCCAAACCATAGTTCATATGGTGTCGTCTCAATGGATTTAGACGGTGCCCTATTTAACGTGAATGCAGCTGTCTCTAATGCATAACCCCAAAACGATAGTGGCAAATCGGTAAGAGACATCATAGAACGCACCATATCCAATAAAGTACGGTTACGATGTTCGGACACACCATTACGCTGTGGTGTTCCAGGTGGCGTGAGTTGTGAAACAATTCCACATTTTCTTAAATGAAGGCCAAACTCGTAACTCAAATATTCGCCTCCGCGATCAGATCGTAGAAACTTTATTTTCTTGTTACGATGATTCTCTACTTCACTCTGAAATTCTTTGAACTTTTCAAATGTTTCAGACTTGTGTTTCATCAAGTAGATATACCCATATCTACTCAAATCATCTGTGAAGGTTAGAAAATAACGATACCCGCCGCATGCTTCAACATTCATCGGACCGCATACATCGGTATGTATTATTTCCAACAAATCAGTAGCTCGCTCCATTGTTCCGGAGAATGGAGTTTTAGTCATCTTGCCCATGAGGCATGGTTCTCAAGTATCAAATGATTCATAATCAAGAGATTCCAAAAGTCCATCAGCATGGAGTTTCTTCATGCGCTTTACACCAATATGACCTAAACGACAGTGCCACAAGTATGTTGCACTATCATTATCAACTTCGCATCTTTTGGCATCAATATTATGAATATGTGTATCACTACGATCGAGATTCAACAAGAATAAACCATTCACAAGGGTGCATGATCATGATGGATATTATTCATATAAACAGAATAACCATTATTCTCTGACTTAAATGAATAACCGTCTTGCAATAAACAATATCCAGATATAATGTTTTATGCTCAACGCAAGCACCAAATAACCATTATTTAGGTTTAATACTAATCCCGAAGGTATTACGAGCGTGTCGATATTGATCATATCAATCTTGGAGACACTTCCAACACATATCGTCACCTCGCCCTCAGCTAGTCTCCGTTACTCTGCAGCTCCTGCTTCAAGTTACTAATATTAGCAACTGAATCGGTATCAAATACCCAGACGCTGCTACGAGTACTAGTGAGGTACATATCAATAACATGTATATCAACTATACCTTTGTTCACTTTGCCATCCTTCTTATCCGCCAAATACTTGGGGCAGTTCCGCTTCCAGTGACCAGTTCCTTTGCAGTAGAAGCACTCAGTTTCAGGCTTGGGTCCAACTTTGGGTTTCTTCGTGGGAGCGGCAGCTTGCTTGCCGTTCTTCTTGAAGTTCCCCTTCTTTCCCTTGCCCTTTTTCTTGAAACTACTGGTCTTGTTAACCATCAACACTTGATGCTCCTTCTTGATTTCTACCTCCGCCAATTTCAGCATCACGAAGAACTCAGGAATTGTCTTCTCCATCCCTTGCATATTATAGTTCATCACGAAGCCTTTATAGCTTGGTGGCAGTGACTGAAGAACTCTGTCAATAACACTCTCAACAGGAAGATCAATTCCCAGCTGAGTCAAGTGGTTGTGGTACCCAGACATTCTGAGTATGTGTTCACTGACATAACTGTTCTCCTCCATCTTACAGCTAAAGAACTTGTTGGAGACTTCATATCTCTCAACCCGGGCATTAGCTTGAAATATCAATTTCAGCTCTTGGAACATCTCATATGCTCCGTGGCGTTCAAAACGCTTTTGTAGTCCCGGTTCTAAGCCGTAGAGCATGGCACACTGAACTATCGAGTAGTCATCAGATCGAGCCTGCCAGGCGTTCACAACGTCTGCAGCAGCTCCTGCAGCAGGTCCATCACCTAGCGGTGCATCAAGGACATAATCCTTCTGTGCAGCAATGAGGATAATCCTCAAGTTACGGACCCAGTCCGTGTAATTGCTACCATCATCTTTCAACTAAGCTTTCTCTAGGAACGTATCAAAAACAGGGGAGCTACAACGCGAGCTATTGATCTACAACATAATTTGCAAAGACTATCAGGACTAAGTTCATGATAAATTAAGTTCAATTAATCAAATTACTAATGAACTCCCACTTAAATTAACATCCCTCAAGTTAACTAAGTGATACATGATCCAAATCAACTAGCCCATGTCCGATCATCACGTGAGATGGGATAGTCATCAATGGTGAACATCTCCATGTTGATCATATCTACTATATGACTCATGTTTGACCTTTCGGTCTCCAGTGTTCCGAGACCATGTCTGTACATGCTAGGCTCGTCAAGTTTAACCCAAGTATTCTTCTTGTGTAAAACTGGCTTACACCCGTTGTATGTGAATGTAGAATCTATCACACCCGATCATCATGAGGTGCTTCGAAACGACGAACTTTAGCAACGGTGCATACTCGGGGAGAACACTTTTATCTTGAAATTTAGTGAAGGGATCATCTTATAATGCTACCGTCGTTCTAAGCAAAATAAGAAGCATAAAGGATAAACATCACATGCAATCAAAATATGTGACATGATATGGCCATCATCATCTTGTGCTTTTGATCTCCATCTCCAAAGCATCGTCATGATCTCCATCGTCACCGGATCGACACCTTGATCTCCATCGTTGCGTCGTGGTCGTCTCGCCAACTATTGCTTCTACAACTATTGCTAACGCATAGCGATAAAGTAAAGCAATTACATGGCGCTTGCATTTCATACAATAAAGAGACAACCATAAGGCTCCTGCCGGTTGCCGATAAATTACAAAACATGATCATCTCATACAATAACGTATATCACATCATGTCTTGACCATATCACATCACAACATACCCTACAAAAACAGGTTAGACGTCCTCTACTTTGTTGTTGCAAGTTTTACGTGGATGCTACGGGCTTCTAGCAAGAACCGTTCTTACCTACGGCATAAAACCACAACGGTGATTTATCAAGTTTGCTGTTTTAACCTTCAACAAGGACCGGCCGCAGTCAAATTCGATTCAACTAAAGTAGGAGAAACAGACACCCGCCAGCCACCTTTATGCAAAACAAGTTGCATGTCTATCGGTGGAACGGTCTCATGTACGTGGACATGTAAGGTTGGTCTGGGCCGCTTCATCTTACAATACCGCCGAATCAAAATAAGACGTTGGTGGTAAGCAGTATGACGATCACCACCCACAACTCTTTGTGTTCTGCTCGTGCATATCATCTACGCATAGACCTGGCTCATGATGCCACTGTTGGGGAACGTTGCATGGAAAACAAAAAAATTTCTACGCACACGCAAGATCTATCCATGGAGATGCATAGCTACGAGAGGGGGAGTGTGTCTACGTACCCTCGTAGACCGTAAGCGGAAGCGTTAGAACAACGCGGTTGATGGCGTCGAACAACTTCACGATCCAACCGACCGAGTACCGAACGTACGGCACCTCCGCGTTCAGCACACGTTCAGCTCGGTGACGTCCTTGACTTCTTGATCCAGCAAGACGGCGAGGTAGTGGATGAGTTCCGGCAGCACGACGGCGTGGTGACGGTGATGGTGATGCTATCTCCGCAGGGCTTCGCCCAAGCACTGCGAAAATATGACCGAGGGACGGAACTGTGGAGGGGGCGCCGCACACGGCTAAGACAATGTTGTGTCCTTTGGGGTGCCCCCTCTCCTCTATTTATATATGTGTAGGGGCTTGGAGTAGAAGGAATAGTGCCATGTGAACAGTAACCGTGAATAGTACACATGTGGACTTGGACTCCAAAGTCCAATCCTATTCCTACTAGGACTCTCCCTTTTTTCCTTCCCTAGCTGCGTGGGCTTTTGAGGACTTGGTGCGCCTGGCCCAATAAGGCCAGGGCGCTTCCCCTTAGCCCATGCCAGCCCTTGGGACATGGTAGACCCACTTGTGGACTTCCGGACTCCTCCGGAATCCTCCGGAACCTTCTGGAAGCTTCCCGGTACAATACCGAAAAAACTGCACCTTTTTCCAGAACCCAAAATATGACTTCCCATATATAAATCTTTACATCTCGACCATTCCGATACTCCTCGTGACGTCCGGGATCTCATCCGGGACTCCGAACAACATTCGGTTACCAATTCACATAACTCATATAACACTATATCGTCAACGAACGTTAAGCGTGCGGACCCTACGGGTTCGGGAATGATGTAGACATGACTGAGACGCCTCGCCGGTCAATAACCAATAGCGGAACCTGGATGATCATATTGGTTCCTACATATTCCACGAAGATCTTATCGGTTGAACCGCAATGACAACATACGTAATTCCCCTTGTCCGTCGGTATGTTACTTGCCCGAGATTCGATCGTCGGTATCTCCATACCTAGTTCAATCTAGTTACAGGCAAGTCTCTTTACTCGTTCCGTAATACATCATCCCATAACTAACTCCTTAGTCACTTTGCTTGCAAGCTTCTTATGATGTGCATTACCGAGAGGGCCCAGAGATACCTCTCCGAAACACGGAGTGACAAATCCCAGTGTCGATCCATGCCAACTCAATGGACATCTTTGGAGATACCTGTAGAGCATCTTTATGATCACCCAGTTACGTTGTGACGTTTGATAGCACACAAGGTATTCCTCCGGTATCCGGGAGTTGCATGATCTCATGGTCTGAGGAACATGTATTTGACATTCAAGAAAGCAGTAGCAATAAACAGAACGATCATATGCTAAGCTAATGGATGGGTCTTGTCCATCACATCATTCTCCTAATGATGTGATCCCGTTATCAAATGACAACTCATGTCTATGGTTAGGAAACCTTAACCATCTTTGATCAACGAGCTAGTCTAGTAGAGGCTCACTAGGGACACAGTATTTGTTTATGTATTCACACATGTATTTAAGTTTCCGGTCAATACAATTCTAGCATGAATAATAAACCTTTATCATGAACAAGGAAATATAAAATAATAACAACTTTATTATTGACTCTAGGGCATATTTCCATCAGAAGATACTTTTGAACCTACCATAGAGATTGAGATAGGACTTAATAAGTTTAGTGCTTTATGTGATCTAGGGGCAAGTGTTTCCACTATCCGCAAATCTGTTTATGATAGTCTCAATCTTGGTCCTTATGCTAATACTGAGATTATATTGAATATGGCTAACTCTACTTTTACTCAGGCAGTAGGCATTAAGCAAGGAGTTATAGTTCAAATTAATGATTGCCCTGTCATGATTGATTTTGTTATAGTAGATATGCTTGAAGATCCAATTGCTCCTATAATTCTCGGTAGACCTTTTCTAAGGTCTATCAAAGCTGTGATAAATGTGTTTGTGGGGAATGTTCGTTTTGATTTACCAGCTAAAGATCCCTTTATAAGGAATTTCCCCAGGAAAAAGAAATTGAAGACCTACACAGGATGTGGCATCATTTTGAATGCCAGAAGCTATGGTCTCGGTGTTCTAGTAGCACCTTGATCACCACTACAGTCGAGCTATCCGACCAAAAACAAGCGCTTCGTGGGAGGCAACCAATGCGAACAAAGTAGACAAGTAAGTTTTTATTTTTGTTTTTAATAAAAGAGTGATTGAAGTTCATATGAAGAAGTGAGTTTGGAAGAGTTGTTTCTAATGAAGGCCTAGCCTTGTGCAAGATGATTTATATGCTAGATTGATGTTTGAATGACAGGAAATATGTCTATGTATTGCTATGGAACTAACACCGCAGGAAAGCGAAGAAAAATACAAGTTTCGGAAGAAACAGATCAAAAGACGGCCCTTCCGGCGACCGCAGTGGTCGTATGGGCGGTCGTTTGACCTCCAGGAGGTTCCAGCGCAAAACAACCAGAGGCAACAGAGTAAAGGACGGCGTATCAAACGGACGGCGTATCAAAACCATCAAGGAGTCCAGAACGTTCGACGGCGTTACAAACGGGCGCACGCGCCCGTTCGAGCGGTCGTTTGACATCTTCGACCAGAAGCACAAAAAGAATAGAACGAATGACGGCGTTCAAAACGGACGCCGGTGTCCGTTTCAGTGGTCGTTTCATCTGCATGCAGGCAAAGGTGAGTTAAACCGAGTTGAAGACGGCGTTCCATACGGGTGCCCGCGCCCGTATGAGCGGTCATTTCGCATGCCGGCGGCTCCAATAAGCCCAAGGAACGAGGTATTTCGCCCCCGTCTCTCTCTTTTCTTCTTCTTCTTCCTCCAAACCTCTCCAAACCCTAGCAAAACTTCGCCCGATTTCTTTACTCGTTCGTTTTCAGTTCGAATCCTTCCGTGTGATCGATCTACAGTACGTTTTTCCTCTGATCCCCAATTTATTTTTCGCGAATCCACGTTCTACATGCCTACCATTGCCATGTCTAGGATATGCATATTTTTGATTCAAACTTGAGTTTGGCATGAATTTGGTTATGTTTTTAGAGGAGTATGATGTTGTGAGTACCGTAGGATCATTATTGTTTCATTATATTGGACTGAAAAATTGTTTTTTATATGTTTACATGGAGATCTTCTCGCGTACGTGGTGGTTCGAGTTCATCCACCGCACAACCGCAACAAGTTTTTACTCAGGGGATCGTCTTCACCGACCGTGGAGCAAGGAAGAAGTTCCAAAAGGTCACCACAAGGAAGATCAAAGCAACCAAATGGGCTTGTATGAATACTCTCGCCAAGCTAGGTATCACTCATGATTTTAATATGCTTTGTCATAATGCCGGGTTGCATCATTTTGTTTATCAGGGATGTGAGACTTATGAATGATTGACGCTTGAGTTTCTTAGTACTCTCTCGCACAATGTTGGTTTAGTGCCAAATGCATATGAGGAGGAGAGGATCACTTTCCGTCTCCTTGATCAAGACCTTAACATCACTTTTGTTGAGTGGTGTAACTACTTTGGCTTCCCCAACAATGATGATGATATTAGATATATTTATGATTTCACTAACTCGCACCCAAGGCAATCCTTTTACCGGATGAGTCACCATGGCTCAAAGCAAAGAGCCAGTTGCATTGAAAGTCCTGCTATACGTTATTTCTACTATATTATCACTAACTCGTTGCAGGCACGAGGAGAAGTTTCTAAGGTAAATGATGAGAACATGCTAGTTCTCGGGAAAGCAGCAAACCTAGATGTCGGTTATTCGCCCAACCTAGGGGCAATACTTTTGCTACACCTCGCGCATCAAGCAAACCATGCACAAGGAGATATCGTGTGTGAAGGAGTGATCACCATGTTGGCCAACTCCCTTGGCCTCAACTACAATCACCTCCGCCCCATTGTCGGTAACACCCTTGTTAACATTCGTGTTCTTACTAGCGCTGGTATGGTAGTAGTTCGTAATGGCCGTCATTGTATCAAAATTCCTAGAGTTGCGTACTTGTTACCTACACCTATATATTTGACTTTGGACACGTAAATATTTGACTTTTGGATAGCAAAAACAACACATACAAGAGGTTGCACAAACATACATTTCACTTTTGAATACCAAAAAGAACACACATAAGCTTGGATACACATAACTTTTGGACCACAAAACAACACATACACCAGCTTGCACACACATATATTTGACTTTTGCATGACAAAAACAACACATATATGAGCTTACCCACAGTTGCATTTGACCTTTGAATAACAAAAACAACACATACATGAGCTTGCAGATAACAAGCGAAAAACCACAAAGCAAGAATTGATTATATATGTTCATTACAGTAGAAGGCAAACCGTCCTCTACATAAAAGAAATCTAGTTTCAAGATCCATGTGCTTCAGTTCAATGTTCAGAGCGATGATGCATCTGAGAAAATGCATAAAAGGGACACTACTGTCACATGGGCGGTAGGCGGAGCAGCTCCAAGTGGACGATTGACAAGATCTCACCCACGTGCCATAGAAACCATGGTGAATTCTCTCCTACTTGAGCTGCCTATGCATTTGGATGAGACTGCGCTACTACCTCAATGTGGATCTCTATGTGGATAAGGTACGATGAAGATTGCCACAAAGAAGCGAGGAAGGAATGACAAGACCAGGAGAAGGAGCATGAAGGAAGCATGGAAGAAGGTGCCCAGGGCTTGAAGACAGGAAGAAACTCTGGACACATCGCGCACATGGCACTCTGCACCCCGTGCACATGGGGTAACCCAAAAACAATCTAGAAACCCCGTGTGCATGGGTAACCATAACCCAGTGCGCATGGAAGCCTATGCACAAAGGGTACCTCGAAGACTCTCTGGACACCCCGTTGCACACGGGCTCCTCCCCATGCACATGGGCCCTTTACCCCATGCGCATGGCCTTGCATGTGTGCACTGATGAGAATTGACTCTTGTACCCTCTCACTGATTCCCTATCTCCAGCCACTATATAATTCATACCACTTACATTTTTTAGGGTTAGCAAAGCATTGAACTAGATCTTAAAGAGCTTTCCTCATATTTATCTCCACTTGTGGTTGATCAAGACCTCCATACCCTTAGGATTGGGGAAGATATATATCTTCATGCCCCATCTCTCTTAGAGATTTATGAAGAACCCTATCTAGTTATCTGTTTCCTTTATTGCTTGTTGATCTTGAGGTGTCTCTTAGAGATTTGTTCACACCACAAGTTTCTAAAGTTCTAGTAGTATTAACTTCTGCGCAATTTCATGTGTTTTGCATCTTTTCCAAAAAAGACATGCACTCAATTGTCCTGCCATTTTGAAAAGTAAAATCATGTACATAAATATTACCCTTTCATAAGACTAATAATTTCCAATTTTCTGTTGCTGACAATCCTCTATTTTATTCGTCGGAGTTCTAGATATTTTTTTTTGCGAGAAACTTTCAATCTATTCATCTTCAATCATGGCAGTACAAAGAACAACAGAGGTAATAAAAATTACAACCATGTCCGTGGACCACCTAGTGACGACTACAAGCACTGGAGCGAGCCGAAGGCGCGCCGCCGTCATCGCCCCTCCCTCACCGGAGCCGGGCAAACCTTGTTGTAGTAGACAGTCGGGAAGTCGTCGTGCTAAGGCCCCATAGGACCAGCGCACCAGAGTAGCAACCATCGCCGATGAAGAAAGTCGTAGATCAGAAGGATCAAACCTGTAAACACCCAAACAAAGGCGAACGAAGACCGGATCCAAACAGATCCACCGAAGACCAGCACCGACCGAATCCCGCGAGATCCGACGGAGACAAACCTCCACACGCCCTCCGACGATGCTAAACACACCATCGGGACGGGGATAGAACGTGAGAGACATTATTCCTACTAAGGGATATCGCCGCCGCCACACAGCCCCAACCAAGACGCTGAATCTAACAAGAACGAGAACGGGGTCCCTCCCGCCGGCGGGGGGCCGAGATCCTCCGCACCTCCATGGCCTAGAGGCCATCGGAGATGGGGCGGACCGGCGGCGGCGCCGACGGGAGGAGAAGAGCTTTTCTTGTGAAGGAGGAAAGAGATCTATTAGAGCATCCACGCATAGTTCTAGATATTAATTAACTTGTTGTTCCGCAGGCAGAGCAAGAGTAAGAAGAAGAAGCGATGCTCAACAAGTATATCGGTGACCGTCAACTACAGTTTTAGAAGTTGCCATTCCAAGAGGAAGGACGATGTAGAAGATAATTCCGTGGATGGATTCAATCATCGCATACTTTCAAAGAGGAAAGCAGTAGCTTTGGCTGCCTACGAACTAACAGGCGTCCGTTGCCTTGGCTGGAATGACCACATAGGGAAACAAGCATAGATGCTACTTCACCATGCACTAATTGGAGTAGTACTTAACAGTGACAAAAGTGTCCATCAAACGAAAAGCTTCATGAGTCATGAGAAGATTAACAGTTCTCAAAATATTGCTCAGACTGAATCAGTTCTGCATGGGCATGCTACCTCCACCCTTCTGCTTCTTTTTCTCTTAAGCCATGATGGTAATATCTTGGAAGTTCAGACAAGCAAATAGCTTACGCCGTTAACGTGACAGTTGGATTGTAAAAGGGAGTTAAGACCAAAGTGGTGAATATGTCTGATCGAAACAAAATTCTGCAGATCTTGACCCACAAATTGAACGACCACCCGCCCCCCCTCCCTCGCGTCGTCCCCCAGGGGCGACTCGGGGGCGCCCTACATCTCGTCCGCCACCACCCCCTCCCCTTCGCATCTTCCCTTGCCGCCGTCGGAGGCAGCCGCCGGCAACCCCGCGCGGCCGTCGATGAGGGTGGCGGCGAGGTCTTCGGTCGCGTTCCTTCTGCGGAACGGTCCTAGGGTTCCAGGCGGCGGCCTGATGGTGTGGGCGGCGTCGTCCCGGCGGCTGGCGGCGTCCGCTGGAGCTGTGGTCGCCTCCCCTTGGGTGCGTGGGTGGCCGGTGGCGAGGCGGCGGTGGACCAGGGTGTCGTGCGGCGGGGCCCCCGCGACCTGCTGCGCCAGATCTGAAGACGGCGCCCCGTCGCTTGCAGCAGCCTCTTCCTCATCTGGTCCGGCCGGATCCGGCTGTTGGCTGCGTGGATTTGGTGTGGGGAGTTCTGGATCGGGGTAACCCCTTGGCCGGCGGCAGCGGCCACCTCGTCGGCGGCGCTTCGGGCGCTGTTCTCCTTCTTGAAGGCGACGTTGATGTTCACCTCCCCCTCCTTCCCCTGCACCCGGGTGAAAACCCAAAACTCCGGTTTGGGCGGTGGCGGCGCCATGACGGCGCCGTTACCTTCTTGAAGGCGCCATTTTGGGTCTGTGGGGAGGCGGGTCGGTTGCTGTGTGCTTCGGGTGCTCCTGGTGGCGGCGGCTACTTCTTCCTGTGGTAACACTTCGCCATGGATGACTGGTTCCCTCCTCTGGCCGTCGTGCTCTCCTCCGTGTGGTCCTGTCTGTCGGCGGATCGACGCCCACGGCCTGGACGAGAGGGGATAGTGGTTCCCTCTACGGCGACTAGGACGTGATGGTAGTTGTGAGATGGTGGCCTTGGCGTGCTCTGGTTCCTCCTTGTGTCTTCTTGGGACGTCCCTGGTCAATGGCAAGCGTATGCCACATGCTTCAATTGTGGGTGGCAGCTTCTCAAGCTGTAGACTTTTTCTTCTCTGTTCGTAGCGTTTTGTCTTTCTTTCAGCTCCTTGTATCGGCCGTTGTGGGGTTGCATCGCCGCTTTCTTTTCTGTCCTGATTGTATGGTTTGTTTCGTTGTAATCCTGCCCGGTTAATGGCTTTGTTAATTCAAAAAGTCGGGCTGTGCTCGAGCCCTACTCGGGCTCGAGTTGTGCCTTTTCTCTAAAAAAGAAACAAAATTCTGCGTCATGTAGCCTACCCAAATCACATTGCTTCTGGATCAACTTGTCAGTCAGTCAGTCAGTTGCTCAGAAGTTTATACCCCTTTTAACCAAATGCTACTAGATTCCATCTTCGCTCTTAATGGAATGATTGAAAGACGGTTATATAGATAAACCCCTAAGAAAACTGATCGATCAGTTTACAGATTACTTCATCATTCCTACCAAATTTTATGCATTAATCTGAACAAAAATGGGAAGGCAGGCTATGAACAGACACAACACATGCATGCATGCAACAAGTTATAAGTAAAAAAGGCAAAGCTATAGAAAATGTAATTTACCTGACGCAATACGAGATGTGAAATGTCCAGCTAATGTACATGGGTTGTAGGCAACAAGAAAAACAAGTCTACGTTTCTTTGGTAAGCGACGACACCCACGGACGGCGGGCAGCTGAACCAGTGGCCATGCCATGCGGAGACAGCTAAGAAGGTGCGGTCCTGCCAGGATGGCAAGACAGTTCCCTTCTGATTGTAGACATTGCCCTACGTCTTGTGGATCCTGATGTCATTGTACCCGCGTTTTGTGAGCCATCTGATACACTACTAGGCGGGAACGTAGACCTGAATTTGATTCCAGTGATACCTTCTAATCGGCGCAAAGCTGTAAAGTCACCTCTGGAGTTCGACAGAAGACCACAAGTTTATATTTATCTCCCGATACCTCCTAATCCTAGTGACTCATCACCCGATTGTCGTGTGATCTCTTTGTGAATATTAATGATTAACCGGTCCATCTTTTCGTTTGCTAGAGGAAGTAGAGCTGAGATTTCTCGGAAATTATTGTTTGCATGTCCATGGTGACCTATATATCTACTCCACAGTTCCCAAGGTGAACATACACAGTTAGTTCTTCCAATTCATTTGGCGGATGGTTGGCCCACATCATCATTATACACCGATATTCAGTGTGCACGTGATGTTCACATGAGTGTAGTTCATTCCATGGCTTGCCTTTAAGTTGCTAGCTTCAAGTAATGATCTGCCTGTTCATGATCTGTATCATACAAACTCTCTGAACATATTCTTCATCACAAAGTACTTTTCTGTTAAGTAAAAAAGAGGACTCAACACTATGCATGCACATCCTGTTTACGGTACCATAACTATGACCACGTGGCCATAAATTAAAATGCTGCGGAGATACAGAAGCCATAAACATATATAGTTTATTTATCTCATTACCCTTTTTTCTTGGTTCGGGCCGGAAAACACGGTTTCTGAAAAATCTCAGAACTTTCGGTTTTATTTCGTCTGGAATTTCCAGACGAAATTCAACTTAAAAAAATTGCTTCAAAATATTTTTGTTTTGCGGGTGAAAATATATTTTGTTTAACCCTGTGCTTCCACAAGCTTGTTTCTGTTCGAGTGGTCATTACACCACGTTTACAGAAGAAGGGTGCCACATTAAAACTGGCGCACATGGCAGGACCGGGGATTCGATCCTACAACTTCCAGGCTAAAGTCTGCGTGTTCTACGAACTGGCTAGTAACTGACGTTACTTTATATCTGCATACGAGCCCTATTTGACCATGTTTGATCATTCAAATACAAGTTCTTCCGAAAATTTACGATGGTATCAACTTCTTTTTAGGGGTCACCGAAATTTCTGGTTTTCGAAAATTCCGGTCGGAAAAGAAAACTCTGCTCTAGACACATATGTTGGTGGAATGGGTAGTTGTGTCTGGCTGTTAGCGTGTTAGGAGCAGTAAGCTCAAAGGCGAAGCTTACGTGACCCGTGAGAAATTATGGACGCACAGCTGTCAACAAATTTTGCTCAGATAGGATCAGCTCTGCATGACAGCATGAGCCGTGGAGAAGTACAGTACGGATAGAAAAAGAGCGGAAGCTCCCAATGATGGAAGTTTGCTTCAGACAAAGCTAACAATTCTTCTGTTAACTGACAGTTGGGTCGTACAAGTAGCGTCCGAGAATCACACTCTTTCCATGACATGATGACGTGAAAGAAAATGAAAGTTACCTGACGTAATGCGACGGGTGAAACACCTAGCTATCCATTGATAGGTAGTGGTAACACCAAAGCTAAACACCACCAGCGTGCCATGCCCGAACCAATTGCTATGTCTGTGCGGCTGTGCCTGCTCACCTATGTCTGGCCAGACGAAGACCCCATGGAGCAGAAGCCCTGCATTGGGTGGAAGCGCAAATTTGGAGATCAGTGTTTTGAGTATCCTGTGTGTGGCTGTTGAACAGCTTGCGGTTGGGATTTGGTCTTGTTACTTAACACCTTCAGGAATCCTATACCTAATTACTAGTTTTACAAAAACTTGAAGTACTGCGCGAAGGGGAATAACCACCTAATGTAAAAGTCGGAACAGTTTTGTAAGAGTTTTGTACAACTATTACGTAAGGATAGGATTGCTCTAACACCTTTGAGATGCATTTTGCTGTGTGTAGCATTTATCTTCAGTTTTTCATTGTCATACATGATCATTTTAAATAGATAACGGAATATATTTTGATTTCCGTACCAGATAATTACCTAAATTTTCCTTATAAACTCTACTTTCTGTAAACAGCTTTTTTTGTACTTTGTGCCAGAGCATTTTCCAAGAGTTCTGTTGACATTTTGTTTAACATATATAAATAAATCTCTCGTACAGCATGAACACAATTTTCAACCCGATAAGAGTTTTTACTTGATTTATTTATAAAGTGATTTTTATATTTGTAAAAGTAAATTTTTATATCAAGTAACTTGATAAAATATTTTCTCTTAAGTAATGGATGTATTTTTTTTATTTAAATAGAAAATGTTAGTGTCCGGTAATAGCCATGAGCACCCTTTGAGCAGGTGTGAGAGCTCTAATTTACGAAATCGAACTTGTCCACCATTTTTTTTAAACGGAAGCAAAAGTTTTGCCTCATCTCATTAATTAAGAAGGTGAAAGGACATAGTCATAGTCTTAACGTTTACAGGACCACGCCGGCCTGAACAAAGGGATCACTCTCCCGGTAAAATACTTCCCAAAAACTTAGCCCCCGCAACTACCCAAGTCTTCACCTCATCTTTAATTGATGCCACCACCCTCGAGGGTAGAGAAGCCTTGTGGCGGAAGACCCTAGCATTCCTTTCGTTACAAATCTCCCAACATATGAGCATCTGCAAGGAGTTAACCGTCTTCTTGGAGTAACCTGGCTGGTTCTCGCTCGCAATCCACCAAATACATTTTGCAGAAAATGTAATGTTTGCCAAGTGTGTTGGTAATTAATCCCACACCAATCATATCTGCAGCTTGTACATGACCGAGGGACATTCCTAGTGCTGTTTTTTAGTTAATCAACTTATGGCATTAAACAATTGAAGCTCACCTCATATCTTTGGTGTAAATTGTGCTGAGAAATTCAACAAAGGGTTCCTTCGGGGGCCATTTTGAGTTCAAGAAATAACAACTGAAGCTTAGTGGTGCTTTCTGCAGCATGCTCGTCAAGCGCAACGACCTCAACATGTGCCTAAGTGAAGTCCACAGTGAACTCATTGCTAAAGACATGTTTCGGTGACCGTGGTCATTGTCTCCTCTTCCGTCCTCCAGGTCTCGTGTCGGTGGCCTCAGTGAGATGGCAAAGTTGTTTCGGTGACCGTGGTGGCACAGGCTAGTGGGAGGCAAGTTGGGCGGTGCACTTTGGATCGTCCGGGGTGGTGGTGGGTGTTTGGGTCGGGAGAAATCCCTGGCTGATCATCCTACTCTGACGCGGTGACGCCTGCGGGCGCCGCCGGGCCTTCCTAAAGGGCGTCGGGTATACCCCTCCCCCACTGCCCTTTGCGTACCGGGGAAAACCCTAGGACTAGTCCGGGCAGCAGCGGCGGCGTCGTCGCATTCCTTCTTGAAGGTGCTACTCGGTACGCGACGCTTCGAGGTGCTAGGAGCGCGGTAGAACTTCTCCGGAGGGTGCAGCGGTTGCCGGCCATCTTCGCTTCGTTGATCTGCCGGTGTCGGCATTTGTTTCTCTTTCTTTCTCTTGTTTTTTCTTTTTGGACTTATTTGTGCTGCGACCCCAGCGAGTTGGAATGTATCAGATGGTTGCTTTATAATATAAAGCGGGGGGAAACCCTTTATCGTCTAAAGACATGTTCAACACAACAACGATGTTTTCTCATGCGCCTCGGACAGAAACTCGACTGAGTGATCATACTTTCCATCCTTCCATGGCTACTTTGCGTACCACAAGAATACCGTTTGCATAAGCTTCATCAAGGGATGTGCGTTCAGATGCCTCTCATTCTAACTTTGCTTGTTTGTTATAGATGCATCTTTCTAGAAGCATTGGTTCATGACTCTGTTGTCTGTGTTTCTTTGGGTGCTAATAATATTTGGGTGAAGACAGCAAGCGGGTTCATCAGAGTAGTGGAGACGAAGACTAGCTATGTACATGCAACAAGGGCAACATGCATACTCTTTTTAACAACGGATCATGATCCAACAAATCATATAACTTCCAGAAGCATATATCTTTCTTCTCGCATTAATTATGTCACAGGGTTCATGTGCTCAGTCTGATAAGAATACAGGTGAGGTATTTCCTTCCACGTGTATTCCACACCACCCAGTGGTTATATCATACATGGTGAATAGGTGAGCCTCATATCACTCTCTCCATATTGATTAACCAGATCAATTCGCCCTTGCACATCCCTGGCAATAGAGACACGTCTCCTCTAGAAGATTGTTGATCATTAGGAACAAAATGAATTCACGAAAAAAATAGAGATGGACAAAGTAGAAGTGTGTGTGTGTGTGGGTGGGGGGGGGGGGGGGGCTATGGTTGCGACTTATTAAATCTAATTATCAGCAAGGCCGCTCCCTCCTTGCTTGTGATCGGCGGGACGGATCCCCATTCTGTGATTAGCCCTCCAGTTGATTAAGCATGAGATCCACTTGGGTACGAGAATCTACATAAGTGATGGAGAGTGTACTCTTTTTTGGCTTAACTCGAGGTTAGCAGGGACTCACGTACCACTGACTTCCCGGCCACGCTACAGGAAAACATTTTGGTCAAAGGAAACTATTGCTTGAGTCGAGCTGCAGGAAGTCATCGCGACCACGCTGTCCTTGCACCCCCCCCCCCCCCCCCCCCCCCCCCCCCCCCCCCCCCCCCCCCCCCCCCCCCCCCGCCCCCTCCCTCCCGCGCACTCTTGGCTATTCTCCTACCAGTCGGTGCACCAGTCCCTATGTCAGTCGCTGACCCCTTCTTGGTCCTCCCCATGTGCATGGATGTGGCAAAGTGACATGGGCATGGCGAT